>CM054123.1:144452224-145711391 GCA_028751855.1 Ambrosia trifida
TATTAATTGTTTATTGGCGGTTTTTCTAGTAAGGACACCGCCCCCTCAAAGCCACAAAAAACTTTGGCGAATGCTCTGTTTAGCAAAACTGCTCAAAGCCTGGGAGAAGTTTTTGAGTTGTCCTCCCGCCAGAAGGCGGTGATTGAATGCCTAAAGGGTCCTCATGCGCGAGATTTTTTGACTGTTATCCCGATTGAGGGTTTGGGTCAATGCATGTCCGTAGTAGAGTACAGGGCTATACTCAAGTACCGGTTGATGATCCCTATGTATCCGGAAGATGAGACATGCCCCATCTGCCGTAAAGCTTGCATGGATAAATATGGGGAGCACACAATCCATTGCAAAGAGCTCCCTGGGTTCAAATACCGGCATGACTGGGTGAGAGACGTTTTGTGGGACATCCTGAGAAGAGCTGGGATTTCCGCAAAAAAGGAGTCTCCTGTAAATTTTCTCACAGACCCTGCGGAAGGGAGATCTACCCTGCGACCAGCAGATCTGCTTGTCTTTGGTTGGGAGAGGGGGAAACATGCTTGCGTGGACCTCACAGGGGTATCTCCTTTGGTTGGGTTAAGGGAAACAGGGTTTGTAGCTGGGCTAGCATCGAGAAAAGCGGAATCGAAGAAAGTAGATAAGCATGCTAAAGCTTGTGCAGAGAACCAACATGTCTTTATCCCTTTTGCCTTTGATACCTTTGGCTCCCTAGCACCAGAAGCTATTCGTTTCTTGACTATGGTCCAACGGGTCGTCCACAACAACAGTTCATCTCCAGGGGGCAAAGATTTGTCTTTGGTAGACTAGGTTTTGCTATCCAAAAAGGGGTGGCGGCGCAGCTTGTCGCCCGTCTACCTTCTATTGTAATGTAACTTTCGAATTTTGTCCATGATGTTGATTATTTATAAAGTTTGTTCTAATATATTTTTGTTGGTTTCAAAAAAAAAAAAAATTGTTTATATTTCAGAGGAACTAGAAGAATTTCAAAAGTTGAAGGTACAGAGAGAGACAGAGGGAAAGAAAATGTAAGTTTGAATATCTGATATAACTTCATTTAAGTGGCTTTTTTTTTCGGTTGAAAAAATGCATTTCTTAGATTAGTTGATTAATGAAAATATTTTTTTACTGGTAGCAGCTCTTCAGATGAAATTGTACGCCCGAGGGTCCCATTAAGTGCTTGCTTAGATAGCTTTTCTCATCCGGAGGAGGTGCAGGGTTTCTATAGCACTGCCACTACAAGAATTGTGAGCAATAGAGGCGACACTATTAGAGGCGACCTATAAAAAGTCGCCTCTATTGCTCATGTTAGGTTATGAACCGTTAGATCACGTTTTGATCTGATGGCTGGGATGATTTCAATTAAAATGAGCAATAGAGGCGACATAAAGTCGTCTCTAAAGGCCACGATCCGGATAAGGGCACTACAATTGCTATGGGTCGTTGGATCTTGTGAAGATCTTACGGCTGAAAATAAATTAAAAAAATACAACAATAGAAAAGTCACCTCTAATGCTCAAAATTGCCAATTAACCTGCATTTTTCCCTCTTCCCCAATTCATTCCCTCCAACTCCTCTTCTCTGCTCCTGCTAGATCTGGTCGTCACCCACCGTCCGACCTCCACCATCCACATCGTCCACCTTCCAACGTTAGCCATCCACACCGTCCGTGTCTCCCTCACCGGCTCCACTGATCCAACTCCACCGTTTCCCCCTCACCGGCTCTTGTCACAGGCTGCTTCCCCTCTCCCTACTCCCTCACCGGCTCCAGTCACTGGTATTGTTTTTGTTTTTTTTTTAAATCGTTACTTTTTGTTAAATATTTAGTTTAAATTGTTGCTAAAGGGAAGGTAGATGCTCTTTGTACTAAGAATATGGTTCCTGGTGAAGCTGTTTATAATGAGAAGATGATCTCTGTTCAGGTATTCATCTTTTGTTCAACTTTTTTGTTTTTGTTTTAAATTTTTTAAGCTTAGCTTCATTCGAGTTTTATCTTGGTTTGCTTGTTGTTTATTAGATTATTTATATATTTTGTTTGATATACATTATTTATAATTGTTATTAAACCAAGGTATGCAGTTTTTACTTCTTTTTTAGTCATAATTGATTATATACTAGTTAGTAAATATTGTGGAAATAATAGTTAGTTTGTAAATATTATGTATTTGAATATATACTAGTTAGTAAAAAAATATGTGAATAGTCTATGACAGCTAGAAAGTAATAGTAATAAAAACTAAATCTTGGGCTTTACACTCGTACGGTTAATGAAGATGAACTTATGAATTATTTTGTTTTGTGATTAAAATGAAGATGAAACAAAGGTTGAATACAGAGTATGGAACCCATTCAGATCAAAGCTTGCTACTGTTGTTCTTGGTGGAGTTGACAACATATGGATGGTATGGTATTCTCTCATAGTCTCATTATTATAAATCATTAGCTTTTTTTTAAGTGGCAGAATTTAGAATTTAGTTAAGTTTTATTTAGTCTTCAAGTGTTCTTGATTGATTCATATGGTTTTTGTGTTTGTGATTGAAGTACCGTTGAGAGGATGTGGTGATGTATGTGTTTGTGGTTAACTGAGAACCTGGATATTGGTTGAGAATATGAGCATTACCCATACCCCCTCTATATGTTATAATTTGTTTCTTATTTTAATCTCACTTTGTGTTTACTTGTCTTAAAATTTTGTCATCACATAACTACTTGATATAAAAGGAATCGTTAGAGAGCACTTACCATGTCCTTTTAGCTCGCTTTTTGCTACCTTCAACTTATAAACTTCTTGTTACTGGTTTAGTGTTAGAAATCTCAATCTGTATCTTACTGTTGTGGTGCCTCTTTTGATTGCAGGATTATATCTTCACACAGTTACCGAAACAAAGCTTGTAGTTGACACTTCCAGAGGGGAAAAACTACATGTTAATGTAAGCATCATTCATACTTAGTGGATTGCTATTCATTTGAAGTTTTGAACCACCATTGATATGGATCAGTTTTATTGCAGTTTGATATCACATTTCTAGCTGTTTCATGTACTCTATTCAGTCTTTATGCCATGGATATCAGTGGCAAATGTTATTATGAATGGGTAGAGATATATGTGTTTGATGGGATGTTGATAGCAGTGATGATGAAAACGGTGATGATGGAAGCGAGGATTATGGTAGCGGCGATGATTTTGAATTGACATAGTTATGTTGTAAAACGATTTGTGTTAGGATGATTGTAATGTTATGTTGGTTGGTAAAACGATTTGTGTTTGAAAACTAGGATGATTGTAATGTTATGTTTAATTATGTGATATATGTTATTATGGTTTGCCGTAACCGGAAAATAGCAGGTTTTTAACAGCTTTTTAACTGGTTTGAAACAGGGAAAAAACTGGAAAAATAGGCAAAAAAAAAAAAGCCAATTGAGGTGACAAAAATCGCCTCTATTGCTCCAGGAATATTAGTGACGAAAAGCAATAGAAGCGAAAAAAGTCGCCTCTATTGTTCTATTAGTAATAGCGACGAAAACCATTAGAGGCGACAAATGAGCAATAGCGACTAACCTTTAGGGGCGACCCAATAGGGACGACATGTCGCCTCTATTGCCTTTAGCGACGACTAAATAGAGCAATAGAGACGACAAAAGTCGCCTCTATTGCTCACTTTTCTTGTAGTGTGCATTAAAAGCTACGACAACTGCAATCAAGTATCTTCTTATATATTCTACTACTTTTCTAATTCGTAACGTTTAAACTAGAGGTGGCTTTTTTTAGTCATTTGCTTGTGAATGGATTGATTTGTGTTTAGAGGTGGAAACGATCCAAGCCCGAGCACGGCATGTGTTAATTACGAGAGCTTTAGCTTAGGCTCAACCTGTTTCGAGCTTTGTTTATTAAACATGAGCACGAGTTTGGCTCATGAGTAATCTTTCATATTGAGCTTGGCCCAGGCTCCGCACCGCATGTCTTGTTTTTTATTTTTTATATACACATAATATTTTTATACATATTTATAGTTGAAAATTTTTATACACAAAATAACATGATATATATTATTTAGTTATTAAACAAGTTTATTTTTTTTGGTTCAATAAGTGAAGCTCGGGCTCAAGCTTGTTTATTAAACAAGTTTTTTTTTTTTTTTTTTTTTTTTTTTTTTTTTTTTTTTTTTTTGGTTCAAGCTTGTTTAAAATTAGCTTGATTCGACTTTTAGTGAGCCGATGTTGAGTAGCTCACTAGTGACGCGACTCTTTTACACTCTACTAGTAAAACAATGTGCTAAAAATGGAATGGGTCTTGAAATTTTCCAAAAATTATTTTTTTTTTAATTTTAAATTCATAAAACCTCCCAACTTAGGGGTTGTTTGGTAGCCTCTTAATGATTCCGTTAAGAGGTAACATCTGAATCGGTCACCATTAAGAGTGTTTAGCTCACTAACATGAAACATCTGAATCAGTCAGTAACTAAGCCTCTTACCCATTAGGTTTTAAAATGATGCTGAATGAAATTTTATCCCTTATTCATTCACATGCATTTGTAACACTTAGCCGGCCACTCACCACCACCACCTCCATCTAGTGAGGTAGAGTCAAGTCAGGCCTCTTACTGGTTCAGAGTCTCTTACTTGATGACTCAGCAATTACTAGCGCAGAGGCTGCCAAACAGCTTCTTATATTATTCAAACAAATTAGATTATTATTTAAGTAAAAGAGTTTTTTTAGTAGTTATATCTGATACGCTAATATTTTTTCAAGCTGAAAATTTTGGATAAAAGTTGTTTCCTGTCAACACTTGTTGACTGATATTTTCTGTGTTTTTTTTTTTGCTTTATTTCTATTCTTGTTTCTGTTGTGGTATCTCAATAGGACTTCAGGCCTGACTACATTCCCTAAATATTTGGTGTTGCATATGCGAAAGTTTGTTATGGAAACTGGTTGGGTGCCGAAGAAGCTTGGTATACACACAAACCCCTTCTCTCAATACAATTTGTTTTATTTTTCATAAAATCATGTTGACATTTTTCGGTTTGGTTGTAGACGTCTACACAGATGTTGATGACATCATAGACATTACTCACATGCGAAGCAAAGGTCTTCAGCCAGGTGAAGAGTTGTTACCTGAAGATGGTAAGGAATTCTATTATACTATGCATAGTTATTAAAAGCCCTTTGGGCCATTTTCCAGGCGAGGCCCTTTGATTGCGTGTCAGGTTCCTATGCCTCTGTTTCAACTCTCTAGACACACTAAATACCGATCTATTATTTTTTTCTATTATTATTTAATGCAAATTTATTGATCTATCTACAATATAGGTTTCCACAATACCGATTTAAGCACTTTTCATGTAGAGTTCTTGTCCAGTTTAGAATTTTTGGACTTTCGAGTCTTGAAATTACATTGAATCTTCACTATTTTAGAACTTTGGTATTACTTAGATAATATTAAATGTTATATAATAGCTTTTGTTTATTTATTTGAAGAATAGTGTATTATTCTAATACATAATATATTTTTTATTTTTTTCATTTAAGTGTCCTTTTTTCTTTCTCAGGCCCTCACTTTTTTTTTTTTTTTTTTTTTGCGCCTTAGGCCCTAGGCAAGGCCTATGCGCCTAGCAGGCTAGCACCTTTGATAACTATGATACTATGTAGTGTTTGTTTACTTCGAATGTAATTTGTAGCATTCGTTACGACTATATTATGTCTTGTAACTCGCGCTTTTACTGTACTCTGTAGCTTCTGGAAGTGAGGAAGAGTCAAAGGTTTTACCTAACGACAATATTGTTTCTCAACTTGCTTCAATGGGATTTAACCATCTTCATTGTCAAAAAGCTGCAATCAACACCTCAAATGCTGGGGTTGAAGAGGCAATGAATTGGTTACTTTCGCACATGGATGATCCAGGTTTTTATTTTTTACAAAATGCACTTGAAGTTATGTTAGTGTTAAACATTTTGAAAAGGTGACACTTTTTTTCTCTTCTTTTCCATTTTTTATAACTATTTAGACATTGATGCACCTATTCATAAAGTGGCGAAAATCAATGTTGTCGATCCATCAAAAGTTGCCACACTGGTGTCATTTGGATTTGAAGAAGAAATAGCTCGTAAGGCATTGAAGGCTTCGGTAATGATTATATATTTATTTACTTTTCTATTGTTTTCATCTTAAACTTTTCTTTTTAATATTAATTTGTGTAATTGTTTGATTACTACAGGGCAGTGACATTGGGAAAGCAACAGATTGGCTCTTTAATCCCAATGCTGCATCTGGACCGTCGGATATGGATGCTACACCAAGCAGCGGACCAAGCGTGGATGTGGATGCGACGTTACCTGACGGGGATGGAAGTTAGTTTCTAACTGTTTCATGTTTGATACTTTTTGGTGTAAATGAATGTATTAATATTAGCTCTTGCAGAATACCGACTAATTGGGCTGGTGAGCCATATGGGCAACTCAATCCAATGTGGGCACTACGTTGCACACGTGTATAGGGAACGAAGGTGGGTGATTTTCAACGACGATAAGGTGGGTGTTTCCACAGACCCACCAAAAGACATAGCCTACCTTTATTTTTATGAGAGGATTCAAAGTTAAGACAGGTTTGGTCAATCTGTTCGACTTCTCTGCTTGTCGATGATCTTTCTTGCTTACTGGAGTGTTTTGGTCTGCATCCGATAAAGAGGGGGAAACGCGAAAGGCTTTTCTTTGTGTTGTGGTTTGCCGTTCCAAAGTGATTACCAAATAGTCTTGCTTTCTGCATTGTGTCTTGAGATTGAAGACTTAAACATTCTTGGATGCTGTAATGGAGTAGCTGAGACTGTTATCATGAATTCAACTAGGTTATTATATATTTGCATGTGATTAATGGGGTGTTTATAACCATCCACACCCAAGAAAGTTTGGTTTAAAATATATACGGTCCGGTTCATGGTTTGGCATTTCAAACCAGATTTTAACAAGGTGAAACCGTTGACTAATACAAAACAAATGGGTAACTAGTTCAACTATACAAACAAAACTTACTTGGTTTATTCTCATTTATAGCATAGTTACTAGTAGGGCGTAGGTGGGATGAGATCAGTCGCGAATACATAATCTATGGCAAAATATGGGTCGACAGGGGAAAAAATGATAATAGAATAACTTAGTCCATAAAATATTTACTTATAACTTTTGTGTTTAAACTTCTAATTTTAGTTTCAAATGGTACGTGTAAAATATTGTTTGTTTAGAACTTTGTTTTCGTAACGATCTGATAAATTAAAAAGTTGCTAGTTATGACATATCTATTTAGACAACATGAAATTAGGGATGGCAAAAAAAACCCGGGCCTGATAGATATATCCGAAACTCGAAGTATTTGGGACGGGTATACTCGATACCTGACGGAAATGATATTAGGTGTTACCCGAAACTAAATACCCGTTTACCCGAAACATATACCCACAAATTTTTAAGTTTTTTTTTATTATATTTTTTTAGTAATATTTCGTTTTAGTAGATTCATTTACATATTATCATATATATTTACATTTTAATTTATTACAATTTAATATATTGTAGATTTCTAAAACTTAAAACTATAAAAGAAAGAAAAAAAATATATATACATGCAAATCCTAACGGGTATACCCGATACCTGCGGGTATGCTCTATACCCGACAGGTGATACCCGACGGGTAATGAAACGGGTATGGGATGAGATTTTATAATCGGGTATGAGTGTGGTATTAGCCAAACCCGACCTATACCCGACCCGTTGCCATCTCTACATGAGATCCAATACAAGGGCATCCATAAATTAAGGCAAAATGGATTTTAATAATCCCACCTTTTTCTGGTTGGCGGATAATAATCCCACCTAATTTGTTACCCTTCACCGGTCCCACCTTTTAAATATTAAGCTATCATTGGACCGTTAAAATCAGACTAACGCCATTAGCTGAAACTCATAATTCTAGGCGATTATTCTTTGGATTTGAAAGAGGGAATAGAGACGATGATAATGGTATGTTCAATTGCAGAAATGAACATGGTTTGTTGGTTTAATCGTCGGTTCCGGTCATCCCCTGCGATGAGAACATCAACTTACAACCGACGATTTTTTGATCAATTTACCGGAGTGATATGTCACCTATTTTGTGCTAAGATGACCCATTGTCAACAATTAAATGACTGCTGATAGTTCTTCCTGGAACACCCTTCACACTATTTCAAAGATTAATTCTGGTGGGGGACCCAGGCCTTGATGATCTTTGGTCGGCCTAGCCTAGGTCATCAATCATAGGTAGATCCATCAACCTACCATGAGGAGTTGGAGTAGAATCGCTTGATGATGAACCCTCAGAAGAAATTACCAATTTAGGTCTCCAAAGCTGCTAACTTTATCTTTGAAAACTTTTTTTATCGTGATTGAATTTCTTTGATTGAGTTTGACTTTCATTGATCGAGTTTGACATTTGTTGACCAAGTTTGACTTTTGTTGACTTTCTTTGATTGAGATTGACTTTCATTGTCTGAGTTTGACTTTTGTTCACCAAGTTTAACTTTTGTTGACAAACTTTTACTCTCATTGACCAACGTTGACTTCTCGGTTGAAATTGAAAATCCAAGTTGACCGAACTTTGACTTTCTTTGACCGGACTTGACTATTTGATTACACCTCTAAACGGCCATTCCATATAAATCATTGAATTATTTGACCCAAATTTGATGATACACCTCGATGAAACAAGAAATTTGATGATACTACCTACGTATCCGGATCAAAGGTGGAATCAGTGATCCGGTTAGTTATTAGATATGATAGAAAAGTGTTAGAAATCAACAATAAAGCACACACACAAATCAAAACACAAACGGTCAGCACTTTGTCGTATTGGAATCGACTAAGCAAAAGTTTTGAGAAAGCGTTACAAATGAAGTGCACCAAGGCTTCTATTTATAGCATTGGTTACTGAAGGGGTAGGGTACTTTTCCCTAGCGCTCTCAGGCGCACCCTACCCATTATCCAGATCCTCCGCCTAAAACAACACACCTAAGAAGACAACATAGCAGCGCCAAAGCGCACTGCTCACTCCGCACAGAAGCACCAGTTGACGGCGCCTGGGTACATCCCCCCTGGAGCCCAACTTGCCACCTCCCATCAGGTGTCAGCTGACAATTGGCCAGCCGCCTGACACCGTCTGACATCAGAGGAAAAGGAGTCCCCTCTGCTGAACCAGCCACAGTGCGCCACGTGTATCAATGGCAGGGCACCGCCCAGCCGGCCAACCACAAAGCGCCACGTGGCTCAATCAAGAGCAGCCCTCCTCAACTCGGATCACTTTACCTAACTAAGGATTGAGATCCAACTAAATGGGCTCATAAGCAACCGGCTCGGGCCTCAGGCCCAAGCCCATTGACAATCAAAGTGGGCCCGATGACCCCAAGCTCACGCACCTCCTATAAAAGGAGGACTTGGCCTCCTTTCTTAGCACGGTGAATCCACCAATTAGAATCAATACACTTTTATCATTACTTGTATCCCTTATCAATAAAGATCATCCTTTTCAGTGGACGTAGGACTCACAAGACCGAACCACTTATATCCTCGTCTACTATATTATTCTGCTTGTCGTTTGTGCACATAACCATAGATTAACCATCTTTGTGAGCAAAGGATTATACCCTGCAGCGAACACGAGTCATTGCACCCCACACTTATCATCCCATCCTACACATTGTTTGTACTCGTTGTTTCTTCATTGGCGCCATCCGTGTCGGCTGAAAGAACCAACAAACTTTCAAAACCATATCCTTTAAGCTCACCAAATGGCTGACCTAACCCTTGTCGGAGCCGCAGGAGCAACCCCTTCTGCAGTCATTCAGACTACCAGAACGGGAATGCTCCAAACTCCTGATAAGGGCATAACACAAGCAGCCACAAGGGAAGAAACACCGCCCGGGCGGTTTCTTGCTCAGACTCATCTGAATCTGACATACCCACTGCACCGGTGGACCCCGACGAGTGGCTTTTTCGCAGACAACTCAAAAATACCAAGATCTATCAAAACATGTTGGCAAAACTCCAAACCGACAAGTCCAAAAGCAAGGCTTCCCCATCGGCTAAACACAGCCGAAAGGGGAAAGAAAAGCAAGCCACACGTCCCAAGTCTCGGGGTGGAGATCGCAATAAGAACACACGCGATCAGGACCTAGCAGACTCCGCATCAGAGTCTGATGGCTATCAGCCTACCAGCGACTCAGACACAACAAAAATCTCAAAATCCAAAAGGCGAAAACTGACAAAAAATCAATCGGCGTCATCACACAAGAAGGAAGACGACGACTTAAACAAGCCATACAGGCCCAAGTCGTTTGCTCTCAGCTCCAAATTTTGTCAGCGAATAGCCACCGCACCTATAGAAAAACAGGCAAAACTCCCAAGCAGCATCGGCAGGTACGATGGCCTGCGAGACCCTACTGATCACTTGCACGACTTCGAGTGCGCTGGAACCACAGTCCTCTGGCCTGTACATGTCTGGTGCCACCTGTTCGCGCAAACCCTTACAGGCGCAGCCAGAGTTTGGTTTGACAACCTTCCGGTAGGAGGCATCCTAGACTTCGATGACCTTATCCAGAAGTTCAAAGATCACTTCTCCCATCTCATGCGACACAAACGAGATAAGGCCCACATCCTCCTATGTCAGCGCACAGATAATGAATCAATAGAAGACTTCATTGTGCGCTACAACAAGGAGGCGCTACAAATCGGCTGCGGAGAAGAGCTCATGCGCGCAGGCTTCATTAATGGAGTACGCAGCGAGGATTTGATGAAAACATTATCCGGAAAAACGGGCGTCCCAGATTCTTGGGAAGAAGTCATCAAAGCCTCCAAAATATATGCATCCTCGGAGCGCTCCATCAAGCAGCAGCGCGGATACAACCAAACAAACAACTCCAACAGAAACAAAGGCAAACAATCCGTCTGGTCACGCATTTCAGGACCAACGGACGAAGGTAAATACTCACCTGCCAACGACGCGCGACAGACAATCACCAACAAACAATCAAGGGACCAGAGAAGCCAACCCAAAAAGAATACCGATTGGACGCCACTCACAAAAACTCCGTCACAAGTGCTCAAGACAGAGCAGGTCACTTTCAAGGAGCCCAAAGTACTGGGCAAAAGAAATAACGTCGACCAAACCAAGTATTGTGAATACCATGACGATTATGGTCACCTGACGGACAACTACTACAGCCTAAAACTAGAAATAGAGGCGGCACTAAAGACGGGCCAGCTCGGTCATCTTATTAAAAACGTCAACAAAGGTGGGCGCAACACCAACCAAGACGATAAACGCGAAGAACCCGGAAAGAAACAAATCCGAAATCTACAAACGAGTTACATCCGGCATACCCCGCACCATCATTGTGACATGATCTCCGCCGCGGGAACACGCCAGAATAAGGGTAAGCGCCCAAGAGAAATAGATGACTCCTGGAAGGAGGTGGACGTCCTCCTCCCCCGGGTCCGAGGCGGACCCTCCGCAACAGCGCCACTAATTGTCACCGCCGTCGTAGGACATTACCGAACGCAATCCATGTTCCTAGACGGCGGAAACAGCACTGACATAATCTATGATCTGTGTTTTCAACAACTGGACGAGGATGACAAAGCCCGCCTCGTTCCAGTTAATGCACCAATCTCAGGCTTTATCGATGAAGTCATCATGCCACGCGGCATAATCACCTTCCCGGTCACTTTGACAGACGGTACCCACGAACGCACAGAAATGTGTGACTTCATGGTTTTACCAGTAACATCTCACCACGGCGTCCTACTAGGACGGGAAGGCCTGGCGAAGTTCAACGCCAACGCCTCCACCCCCACCAAATGGTAGGCTTCCCCACCCGAACCGGCGTCGCAATAATTCGAGGGAATAAACAATGCCACACAATCGAGGTGGCAAAACCACAAAAAACGCAAACCCATTTGGAACTGGAAAACTGGGTCCTCAACCCCAAATTCCCGGACCAAACGGTCATCATCGGCCATGAAATCTCCAACACCATAATAGCACACCTCAAGCAACTCTTGGTCAGAAACATAGACATATTCGCCTGGCAACCATCCGACATGATCGGCGTTCCAAGAGAAATCGCGGAACACAAACTCAACACTTACAGATCTGTGGAGCCAGTCGCCCAGAAGATGCGCAAAATGGGGCCAGAGAAAACAAAGGCGATGAATGAACAAGTCAACGAACTACTCCACACAGGCATTATCCGCCCAATACGCTACCAAACCTGGGTAGCCAACCCAGTCATGGTAGGAAAAACAACGGCCGGATGGCGCATGTGTGTCGACTACAAAGATTTGAACAAAGCCTGCCCAAAGGATTGTTACCCTCTTCCAGAAATTGACTTAAAGGTGGACTCCCTTGCACCATATCGCTTCAAATGCTTCCTCGACGCCTACAAAGGCTACCACCAGATCCAAATGGCAAAGGAAGATGAAGACAAAACGGCCTTCCGCACGGATACAGGAATCTTCTGCTACACCAAAATGCCTTTCGGCCTCAAAAATGCGGGAGCCACATATCAGCGACTAATGGACAGCGCTTTCGTTGATAAGATAGGCGTACGCTTGGAAGTATACGTCGACGACCTCGTCATCAAAAGCAAGGACGAAGACAACATGCTGGAAGACATTCAGAAAACATTCAATCAACTCCGAAAGGTGCGCATGAAGCTTAACCCCAGCAAATGTTCCTTCGGCATGGAAGAAGGGAAATTCCTGGGAGTTATTGTCACGCGGGACGGGTTCCGCGCAAATCCAGACAAGGTCCTCGCCATTGAAAGAATGCCTTCACCAACATCCATCAAGGAAGTCCAAACCCTAATGGGACGCCTCGTCGCCCTCAATCGCTTCCTTTCCAATTATGATTCTAAGTCTTTTCCATTTGTAGACACTCTAAAGAATTGTCTCAAAAAAAGTAATTTCCGCTGGACCCCTGAGGCGGAAAAAGCTTTTCAAGAAATGAAAGAATGTCTTATGAATTTACCTACTCTCACAGCACCATTACCCAGGGAACCGTTAACCCTATACCTCTCTGTCACGGAGCGGGCAATCGGCGCGGTACTCCTTGTAGATCGAAAAAGCGTTCAAACACCCATCTACTACATTAGCAGAACCCTGCTAGATGCAGAGACCAGGTACTCTACAATGGAAAAACTAGTGCTAGCTCTTATTAACGCATCGCGCAGACTGCGCAGGTATTTCCACGGGCACCCAATAAATGTCCTAACAGACTACAGAATCGGCGATGTGTTACGAAAGCCTGAAACCTCAGGTCGCCTAGCAAAATGGGCGATCAAACTGGGTGAACACACTATCAATTACAAACCCAGACCCGCAGTCAAGGGACAAGTACTCGCTGACTTCGCCACCGAAATACCGACAGACAAAATTGCAGAATACTTAGCCGAGCAAGACCCCGCACCACCAACGTCCGAAGATGAAAGCTGGAAACTCTACACCGACGGCGCCTCAAATAGCGACGGCGCAGGCGCAGGTTTACGCCGCCCAAACAAAAAAGAATACACTTACGCCATACGCTTAGATTTTGCCGCAACAAATAATGAGGCAGAATATGAAGTGCTACTAGCGGGACTGCGCATCGCACAGCAAATGGGAGCTTCCCACCTCGAAGCACACGTTGATTCACTGCTAGTCCGGACACATCAATGGCACATATGACGCAAGGGACGCCACAATGGCCCTATACCTACAGCAAGCCAAGCTACTCATGCACAAATTCACTTCCTGCACGGTCACCCATATCAACCGGAGCGAGAACAAACCCGCAGACGCATTGAGTAAGATGGCTTCCACGGTCTTCGACCACATGGCCAAAGACGTCCGTGTTGAACTACAAGAAAGGCCATCCGTCCCGCCAAGACAAGTAAACGTCATCCAAACAGGTACTACATCTTGGATGGCGCCACTTAAAGCATACTTGACATCTGGGACATTACCTGACAACAAGGCGGACACACGAAAAATCCAACACAAGGCCTTGTACTATGAGTTGACAGAGGGAATCCTCTACCGACGATCATACTTGGGCCCCTTACTGCGATGCGTCGACAAGGAGGAAGCCTCTCTCCTCATCAGAGATATTCACGAGGGTATCTGCGGATTACATGCAGGACCCAGAATGGTGGTTGCCAAGTTAATGAGCGCAGGATACTATTGGCCCGGCATGCACCCAGATGCAGTAGCAGAATTGCACAAATGCGATTCCTACCAGCGCCACGCACCAAACACCTTGCGTCCCAAAAATGACTTGGTACCCGTCACAGCGGCGAGGCCATTCCAGAAATGGGCGATAGACCTTGTCGGCCCATTTCCCACAGCGCCAGGAAACGTCAGGTTCTTAATAGTGGCAATCGACTACTTCACAAAATGGATCGAAGCAAAGCCACTAGCAAAGATAGACGAATCACACACCAACAAATTCATATGGGAATTCATCATATGCGGATTCGGCTTACCGTACCAGATCATAAGCGACAACGGAACCCAATTTACAGACCAACACTTACAAGAATGGCTAGCGCAAATGGGGGTCCAGCAAATCTTCACATCAGTCGCTCATCCCCATGGGAACGGCCAAGTCGAAAGAGCAAATTGAAGCATCATCGAAGGTATCAAAAAGCGACTCGGAACCAAAAGAACCGGATGGGTGGACGAAGTTCCACATGTCCTATGGGCACACCGCATACTCGCAAAAACCAGCAATGGCGAAACCCCATTCAGCCTAACCTACGGTTCCGAAGCCGTTATACCCGCAGAAATCGGATGCCCCTCCGCAAGAGTACTCATGGCGGATAAAGGGCAAAACAACAAAGAACTACGACTAAATCTTGAGCTACTCGAAGAGCGACGAGAAATCGCCGCCATCAAAGAGGCCAGATATGTAACACCCCAACCGATGGCGGAAACATCGGGGTGCCACGTATTGATGATTGTTCAGTAGCTCATGGTGAATAATAGATTCCATTAAATGATTTAAATGAATTACATACAATAGTTCTAGAATTTGTACATCAAATTGAATAAATCTATACACATATCTTCAAGCATCAATTCATATCTTCAAGCAAATAGAACCTGAAACATGTTAAGTTGAAAAGATTTTGGGTCAACAAAAGTTGGTGAGAATTACATAGGTTTTTGATAATTGAATAAAAATGTTGTGTAATTCATGTGTCATGTCAATCTAGTCCATATGTGAGAACATACTAGAAATAAATCGAGTGCATAATCAACCCTGATGACTGTTATAAAATGATACATACCATACACTCATGGTCCAATTGAATATGTTATGCGATAACAAACACCCACGTAACCTTTGTAGGAGGCACGTATCCGGGTGGGATTGTCAGTCCAATAGATCTATCAATGTATACCGTCGGCTTGTACGGAGTTAATGATTATGCTAGAATGGTGCTTACTCTAATCATGCTCTAAACATAATGCAACATAGAAAACACATAGACACATTGATGATTGAATTGCATAAATGATGTGGTAACATGTTTCACCCCAAAAACGGTGATAAATAGAAAAGGGGCTATGTAAAACTCACCTTGGTAAAATGTTATATCTGTTGAGAAATTTGGATAATTGTGTTGACCAAATGTATCAAGTATCACCCTATAATAAAGTAATAAATATGTCTAAGTCTATCAATCCTAAAAATGTATAAGTTTCTAGGGCTTCGAATTGGGGATAAATGCTTGCTTGATTAATGTGAAAATTGTTTAATAAATGAGAGAATATTAGTAAATAAATAATCAAAAATCTTTTTATGAAATTTAAATTTAGGATGATCACAATAATGTGTTTAAAGTATAAAAATAATTTTTGCAAAATTATTTCCTTTAAAATAGATTTTTAAATCTATTTATTACAAATTGCCAAAACTTAACTTTAATATTCAAAAATACTAAAATTAAAGAATTATTATTTTAAAAATTATATTTCTAGAACTATTGTATGTAATTCATTTAAATCATTTAATGGAATCTATTATTCACCATGAGCTACTGAACAATCATCAATACGTGGCACCCCGATGTTTCCACCATCGGTTGGGGTGTTACAGATTGGTATCAGAGCCACTCCTGTGCCGTTCGGGATGATGAGACACTAACAGGGGGTGAATGTGACACCCCAGGAACACACCTCATCAGGGACGATGAGACTCTAACAGGGGGTGAATGTGACACCCCAGGAAAATCCCACATCGGCCGTGGCCAGGAGAGATCCTTGGTTCATAAGTAATGTCTTGCTTCTTAAATCACCAACGCGTTTTGGGGCTTAATGTTAGTGGATGAGAGGAGAACTCCACAGTTAAGCGTGCTCAGGTGGGAGAAATTTCAGGATGGGTGACCTCCTGGGAAGTCTCCACTTGGGCAACCAAAAACAAATCCGTGAGCTCTGGATGGGCAAAGCGGACAATATTGGTGGTGAGAGAGGCGGGGTGTTACAAGATACAAAAATCAGTTGGAGCGCTACTACAACCAAAAGGTTAAACTACACGAGTTTGACATTGGGGATTACGTTTTCTGAAACAATAGCGCTTTGAACACAGAGAAGCAGGGAAAACTTGCTTCAACCTGGGAAGGGCCTTACAAAGTTCAGGAGATCTTAGGCAAGGGCGCCTATGCGCTAGAGAGAATTGATGGTACGCTCGTCCCGCGTTCTTGGAACGCGGCACAATTACGTTTCTGTTATATGTAACCTTTGTAAACACTTAGGCTACACACGCCTAAGTCCTTTTCTAAAGGATTCTATGAAGTTTTTACCGCCTACCTTATTGTGTGCACTACTTGATCCTCGGGTCTTCAAGGCATAGATATTAAACATAACTATCGCCGGACTCAGTAATCAAATCCAAACACACCATCACACAAGAAGTTTAACAATATATACAAAATAAACTTAGAAGTTTTCATATATCACCAAAACGGGGCGTTCAAGCTGCCCATAGCTTTACAAGCAAGAAACCAAAAACCATCCTAAAAACACTCTAATCTTCCCCAGACTCTTCAAAGTCCACCAGCTGCTCCTCCATACCCTCTGGAGTCGTCCCGGACGCCTCCCCACCAGCTGCTGCTTGCTTCCCTTTCTTTTGCGCCTCCGCACCCAAACGGTCGGATTCTTCAATAAAGTAACGGAGGGCGCCAGTAGGATCAGCATACTGATTACAGTCCGCCATTGTCTTCAGTATAGGGAATTCAACTTGCTCAAACTTAAGGAGTTCAGCTTCATACTCCTTCTCCCTGGGTTTACCATCATGCGCACCTTCAGTTATACGCCCTCCATTCAGCGCATGGTAAAACCCAGTGTCAAATCCCTCGGCCTCCCCAGCAGCGCGCGCAGCAGCAGCAATGGCAGAAACCTGGTCACCGAGATTGGGTTCATTCCAGAACCCCTTGAAAATCTACAAACAAGCGATAAAACAGTCAGAGATAGACTATACAGTGACACAAAGGTAGGAAAATACTTACCCCGGCGATATCCTCAGTCATCACCCAGTGAACAGACTCTTGGGCCTTCTCCTGCGCAACATTGGCTTCGTCCAGAAGACTCTTTGCATTTTCCGCCTCCGTCTGCGACAAAGTCAGGGATTCCTCTAAGGAGGCCCTCTCCTCCGTCAGCGCAGCCTTCTCTTTCACCCAAGCCTCCTTCTCACTCACCAACTCAGACAGCTGGGAAGAAGCATTCACAAGCTCTTCATCCTTGGCACGCAAATCAGAGCGCAAGCCTGCCACCACCGAATCCTTATCAGCTAACACCTTGTGATGACCTTCAGCAGTCTCTTGCAGCTTGGAATTTTCATTCTTCAGCGCCTGGATCTGATCCTTAAGTCTCATCGTCTCTTGGTTAGTGACTTGGCAGGCTACAATCCACCTTTGATGAGCTAGCACATGCTCACGCTCAAGCTCTTTCACCTTATCCTCAGATTTGTACGCCCTATCCCTGTACCTCTTAACCTCAGACTTTAGCTTCTCCTCTCTCTGCGCCTGCACTGATCGCCTGGCGTTAAAATCAGCAATATCACGGGCAAACGCTTCATCGCGTCGCTTCAACGACTCAACAACAGCAACCTGAAGCGCTTGCCCAACACAGATGTCAGTTATCAGCTTCGAGCAGGACAAGCTATCCTGATACTCCCTCTCCTTAGGAGGGACCACTTGAGACACAGACTCCTCAGCAGTAAGAGGATTCGCAAAGTGGGAGTTCTCCCGAACACTCCAGTGCGGGCGCCAGATTATATCACCCGCGAAGTAACCCAGGTCACTCCGCTCAACACTTGACCTTCCCCCAGAAGGCATATCACCAACCTGCCCAATCACCCCGGCATCACTACCACCACAGTACTGCCAGACGGCACCTCCTGGGAGGCAACCCTGGTGGCATCCTCATCCTTCTCTAAACGCAGCTTTTCAGCTGCTGCTTTCTCCTCAGCCTTCTTGGCTATCTCCTCCAAACACAGCTTTTCAGTTGCAGCCCTCTCCTCCTCTGCTTTCTTGGCAGCAGCTTCATTGGCCCGCTTCTCGGCCTCAGCTCCCTCTTGTTCTGCCCGAGCTTTCTCAGCCTTCACTCGCGCCTTTTCCTCCTGCCTTTTCGTGGCAATCTCCACCTCAGAAGGAGTTGGACCGGAGGAGGAACCAGGAGCTTGCGGAGAAACAACTACAATGAAACAAAGCATAACACTTAAGAACACGTTACTACAACGAAGCAAAGAAAGACAAGCTGAAAATATCACTTACTAGTCACTTTCTTCACAGTCTTCTGTATAAGAGGACGGCGCTCCGGCGGCGGACTAATTTCCAGCTCAAATGGCGCAGGACTAGCTCCACCAGATCTTGAGGACCCAGCCTTCACACTCTGGACTTTACCCAGTTTCCGCTTCTTCTTCAATGGAGTCTCAGCTACATCAACATCTTCAGGGGCGGAGGAAGAAGAATCCGCACGCCTATCACGCTGACCAAAATAAGGTCCTTCACCACCTGCACTCAAAGGCGCAGATTTAGCTTGAAATAACACCTTATGCTTATGAGCACGCGACGCACTCTTCTTACGACCACGCGGAGGCGGTGGATGCACCAGTTCCACAGAAGACCCAGTTGTTTCCCCATCAGAGGAAAGAACAAAATAAGGGGTCGTTAAGTGTGGAACAGAACATAAAGGATCAGGATTTATAGGATGCTCACGTGAAATAAGCATACCAGTAGGCTTGAACTCCAGGTATGGAAAATAGAACCTATCAACCATCTGATCAATCACAGATACCCTACCCTCCGTAGGGTCTCTGCATTCCAAAGGGGCTTTATCCAGCAACAAAGCACATCAAACTTTGACATCCCTGAGTAAAGCAAGATGAAACTCAGTCAACAGTAATAAAAACAACTGACAAAGCAGCATGGAGACAAAAAACTTACCAGGTGTAGTGACCACAGGCTCCTTCCCCTCCACAAGCTGAACACGGCTCATACCCAACAAAGCCAACATGGCTTCCGAACACATACCCGTGTCAAACGGGGAAGCATGAGCCACCAGATCTTTAGACCATGCTTGCTCCCTGAACCCCTCCATAACAGGATGATCAGGCACCCTTTGACGCTCGGCAACAACCATCCATGGCATATCCACAGGTATGACTCCCCTCTTGACATAAAAAAATTTCTCTTTCCAGTCATGAAGTGACTTAGGAGAGGTTGTCCCAACCGGTGGTACAAGAGGACGGGGGACGAAATTGAACCAAGATTGCTCCATGTTCATCAAGTAGAAGACATTGAATCGTTCAAAAGACGGCTCAATGTCCAAAGCACGAGAACAGGCTTCGAAATGAACGAGACGAAGCATACCAAACCCACTAACCTGGGTTACATGAACACCATACTTCACCAACGTATCCACCTGGAACTTGGTAGTAGGGAGACGAAACCCACAAAGAGCAAGGTGGGCCCCATACAAGCTCATCTTCCCTGGGGGAGGGGCTAAAGCAGTACCCTTCCCAGTCGGCAGCTCCACCTCCCATGACGGATCAAACTCCATGGCCTCCACAAACTTGGCAAAACTCTTGTCACCCCACTTACAGGTTGTATTATGGATCAGCTTCTTGGACTTTTTCACAGCTTTCCTAGGATTTCCCCCAACATTAGACCCTTCAGACATACCGACAAAAGCTTTTCAAGAAAAAGAAAAAGTTTTTGGAAAAAACTCGCTGGAAAACTTGAAGGTTCACCGGAGAAGATGAAGGTTTTTTAGAGAAGTTTGAGGGATTTCTTGTGAAGAGTGAGATAAAAAGAAAATCCAAGAGCCTCCTCGGATATATATATACCCATCGCATTTAATGCGATGGGAACAGCTGGTAGAAGACCCTTCACCTTGCCAGAAGAGGAGGCATCTAGACGCTACACGTGGCATACAGCTGGATGGCAGCAGTCATCTGCCACCACGTGACTCCACGCGTCTCTCATAAGGACGACCTTTCACCTGCCAAACGTCAGCAGGTACTCTGACACCGCCCCCACTCGCGCGCGTGTACGGCTACTCGCCTGACACACGAAGAATAACCACCCACCCACGTGCTGACGTGACAGACAACTGTGCAGACATCCCCTCTGCACCCTGACACGTTCACCAACCGTCTCAGCTTCTCCAGCACGTTTCCTAATTTTAAGGAAACCTTTTAATTTTTAATTAAGAGGATTGCACATTAAACACACCCAGACTGCCACGTCATCACTTGGCGCTGGGTTGACATAAAATTGAAAAGACGTTCTCCGCCAAATTTTACTATCTCACACCCAGACTGCCACGTCATCACTTCGCGCTGGGTTGACGTAAAACTGAAAAGACGTTCTCCGCCAAATTTTACTATCTCACACCCAGGCTGCCACGTTATCACTTGGCGCTGGGTTGACGTAAAATTGAAAAGACGTTCTCCGCCAAATTTTACTATCTCACACCCAGACTGCCACGTCATCACTTGGCGCTGGGTTGACGTAAAATTGAAAAGACGTTCTCTGCCAAATTTTACTATCTCACACCCAGACTGTCACGTTATCACTTGGCGCTGGGTTGACGTAAAATTGAAAGAACGTTTTTACCAGACTTTGCCATTACCGGCCGAAAGTGAAAAATTATCACCTACGCTAAGTCTCAACTTGGTGCCGGTCTTTTATAAAAAGAGCCATGTACAAAGATAAAGGGACGCTTTTATCTTTCCACATGCCACCAGAGTAGCAACGCGCACTCTCTCCCCACATTAACATATTTTTCCAGAGCTGCAACGAGCACTCTTCTTTACAAACATGTTGCAGTACACATATTCTACAACAGCTGTAAACAACACAACGGAGAAATACATCACAAAATTACATATTAGTCCAGCGCCCACCAGATCTCTAAGCAAGAACAGGAGACACCCTGGACTTATGGGACTTGAAGGGGTAGGGTACTTTTCCCTAGCGCTCTCAGGCGCACCCTACCCATTATCCAGATCCTCCGCCTAAAACAACACACCTAAGAAGACAACATAGCAGCGCCAAAGCGCACTGCTCACTCCGCGCAGAAGCACCAGTTGACGGCGCCTGGGTACATCCCCCCTGGAGCCCAACTTGCCACCTCCCATCAGGTGTCAGCTGACAATTGGCCAGCCGCCTGACACCGTCTGACATCAGAGGAAAAGGAGTCCCCTCTGCTGAACCAGCCACAGTGCGCCACGTGTATCAATGGCAGGGCACCGCCCAGCCGGCCAACCACAAAGCGCCACGTGGCTCAATCAAGAGCAGCCCTCCTCAACTCGGATCACTTTACCTAACTAAGGATTGAGATCCAACTAAATGAGCTCATAAGCAACCGGCTCGGGCCTCAGGCCCAAGCCCATTGACAATCAAAGTGGGCCCGATGACCCCAGGCCCACGCACCTCCTATAATAGGAGGACTTGGCCTCCTTTCTTAGCACGGTGAATCCACCAATTAGAATCAATACACTTGTATCATTACTTGTATCCCTTATCAATAAAGATCATCCTTTTCAGTGGACGTAGGACTCACAAGACCGAACCACTTATATCCTCGTCTACTATATTATTCTGCTTGTCGTTTGTGCACATAACCATAGATTAACCATCGTTGTGAGCAAAGGATTATACCCTGCAGCGAACACGAGTCATTGCACCCCACACTTATCATCCTATCCTACACATTGTTTGTACTCGTTGTTTCTTCAATTGCGGTCTTGCGTCTAACATCGTCCAGGCGTAGGACCTCCTTCGCCTGAACCTAAATACACATAATAGATATCATTGTTTAGGACACATAAATGCTTCCTGTAACACTATCCATCACTCTAAACAACATATAAACATGCCTACGACTAATATAGACTTATCACTAGCTGGGGACATACACGAAGTGCACTAACATTCAACAATGGGAGTGGTTAAAGATCAGGACTTGGTTTGTACCATTGTAAACCGAACCTAATTTGTGATTAGGTGAAGTTAATCGAACCCAATTCGGATTTTTGTCACTACCTCACTCAATCCCACACTCAACAACAGGTAACCTAAGACGATGACGTCTCCTAACCCATCTAGTCCCCACCAACCCACCGTGCTTCTCTCATTTAACCTAGAACAACCCCAACGGTTTTCCAAATATTCAACGAAAATGGTGACAGAAGAATTACCAAACAAGAACTTAGATGTTTGGTTGACGGGATGTAAGAAAAAGGTGGGTGTTTGGGTTTTTTAAGTGTTTAATTTTTTTAAGGATGAAAATACCTTGATGGCTTGATGTGTGGGGAACGTTAGTGTCATGGCCGTTAGTTTTACGATGTTAGTGCTTAATACCTAATATTGTAACAAATATAATGTTAATACCTTAACTTGTTATTTTAAATGAGGGAGTGGAATTGATGAGGGAGTGGAATTGATGAGGTAATGGAATGCATCATTGCCATTCCATGTCTCTATTGATTGCCGCGTGGGAATGAAATAAATCATTACTCTGTGTTGTTTGGTAGGCAGGAATAGATGAAGGAAAAAAAATGTTGTTGAGTGTCGGTGGTGGATGGTGGTGATATGTGGCGACGGTGGGTGGTGGAGGCGGTAGGGTGGTGGCGATGGGTGGTGGATGACGACAACGATGATGGTTGTGGGTGGTGGCTTTGGTGGGTGGCGACGACGACGGTGGTCGACGATGGTGGGTGTTGGCGGCGGCGGCGGTGGTGGGTGGCAATGATGGTAAGTGGTGATGGGGATGGGTAGCGGTTGTGGTGGGTGGTGCGACAGTGGTTGATGGTTGTGGTGGATGCCGGTGGCAGCGAGTAGCAATGGTGGGTGGCGACGGCGGCGACGACAGTGGTGATGGGTGGCAATGATGGTAAGTGGCGATGGGGATAGGTAGCGGTTGTGGTGGGTGGTGTGACGGTGGTTGATGGTTATGGTGGATGCCAGTGGCGGCGAGTAGCAAAGGTGGGTGGCGACGGCGGTGGGTGGTGATGGTGGCAGCGAATGGAGGCGGCATCGGTGGGTGGCGGCGATGGTGGTGGCGGTGGTGGTGGCAACGTTGGGTGGTGGGCGACGACGACAGGTGGTGGTTGTGGGTGGCGGTAGTGGGGGGTGATAATGGTTGTGAGTTATGGTGATGGTAGTGGGTTTGTAGTGGAGTTAATGGAGGATGAATGATGGATTGAAATGGAAAAAAAAAGGGGAATTGGATGAAATAGTTTTGAAAGAATGAAGACAAAATTACAGAAAACGTCCTTTATGTTTACCCAAAGTTGCAGGTTTCGTCCTTTATCTTTAAAACTTGCAGGATACATCCTTTAAAGAGGTTTTTGTTGCAGGTTACATCCTTTACTGAAATTTTGGTTGCATAAAACGACCTTTACCACTAACGGTGTTTAATTATCTCGTTAAGATCCCCTCACATGCCATGCATGTGAGGGTATTTTCGTCAATTTGTGTATAAAGGATGTTTTCTGTAATAATAAACCATTTAACAACTTATTTAAAATTTCCCACCCCCAATTCGTTTGAACACAGAAACCCTAATTCTCATCAATCAAACATGGCTTCACAGACTTCATCAAACACATCAAACCCTAATTCGTCCGTCTACTGTGTTTGTGGCAGGGCTGCAATAATCAGGACCTCTGGAACATCAAAAAACCCTGGTCGAAGGTTTTACTCATGTCCTGTTAATGTAAGTTTTTCCTTGAATCTGATATGTATTATGCACAAGGTAGTTAATTTGTTTAATTTAATGTTCATAGGCATCTGAATGTGGTAAAGGTTTTATTGGATGGGCTGAAGCTAAGGTTTTTCATCAATCAAACGATTACATACAAGCCTCAAAAACTGAGTTAGTAGCTTCAAACAATGATCTACGATCTTCAAACACTGAGTTAATAGCTTCAAACAATGAGCTACGATCTGCAAACAAGAACCTTGATGATTTGAACAAGAAGCTTGAAACTGAAGTTGCAAAGTTGAAGAAATACTTGGTTTTTACTTGGATGATTGTTATGGTTGTTGTTTTTAAGTTATTAATGTAATGATAATTATTAAATTCAGGTTTGGTTTGGATTAGTCTTGTAATGTAGGATCTGTGTGGGTTAATGTAATGAACTGTGTTTGGTTAATGTAATGATCTGTGTTGGATTAGTGTTGTAATGACTATTTTCTATAACCATTTGACCCATTTGGAACACTTACATGTAATAATAAACCATTTTGACCCATTTAGATAATGATTGCATTGAATAACCATTGAACCATCACAACAAATCTGACAGTCACATTTAGACCCATTTTGACCCATTTAACTATGGTACTAATCTGTTTGTGTATAATCAGCCCCATTTTGACCCATTTAACAATAAAACATACCTGTTAGTATAATCAGCCCCATTTTGACCCATTTAACAATAACAACATAATTGTTAACAAACCTGTTAGTATAGTCAACCTGTTTACATAATCATAACAAACCTGCTACATAATTATAACAAACCATAATCATTCATCATACTAACATAAAGTTGTTCAAAAAGACATAGCATAAGGTTCACAAAGTTATTCAAAACAAAGCCATTACAGACCAGAATTCCATACATATTAAACTAAAAACAGAACAGAATTCCATCAGTTGTTTGTCTTCTTTGTCTTTCTACTTCCCTTGGACTTCTTACCACCACCCGCAGTCTTCTCATTCTTCTTCTTTTGCCCAACACCTTTACTTGCAAGTCTCTTCTTCCTTTGGCCAACAGGTTTAGTTTGTACATCCTTACTTGCAGGCTGCTCAACACCTTTACTTGCAGGCTGCTCATTCTTCTTCTTCTTGGATTTACTTTTGCCTTCAGGTTCCAATGTTTGGCCTTTACAAGTCCTACTGTTATGGCCCAAGTTTTTGCACTTTCCACATTTGACAGTCACATTTTTCCTAGATAACTTGCCACCCTTTGTCATATCTTCCTTCTCAACAGCAGACCTCTTTCTTTTCTTTTTGGGCCTTCCCACTTGTTTGTGATGATATGGAGGTGTTAGGGTAGTTGGTACTTTAGACTTGGCCCATAAAGACTTGCCATTGATAGGGAATACCTTGTAACTGTATACATTTTTCCATGTTTCCAGCCTGTATATTTGGTCCACCCAAGTCTCTGGTAGCCCAACCTGTTCAATAAAAATACATTAACAGATTTGCAAACTAATTCACCAAGACCCAAAATATGGTTGCCTACCTGTTGACCATGACTTGCCATATCCCAATTTGCTGCCACTGCATGTTTGCAAGGTATTCCTGTGATCTCCCACCTTCTACAACTACATGTTCTTTCAGTAACATTGACAACACATTGGTCACCACCATATGACACTTGAAAGTGTGCATCCCCATTCCAACTAATTGAATACTTGGTAGCATCTTTCTTAATGGTAGCTAACTGATTGGTAGCATATGGTGTCAATGGACCATCACTTTTGTCAATAACATGTAAAACATTCACTATTCTCCTCATGAGGTATTCTCTAATGTATTCTAAAGCTGTGATAATGGGCTTATCTCTACCATTTACTAGCTTGGAATTAAATACCTCACACATGTTGTTTAAGAGTACATCAGATATAGCCCTCCCTGTTTAAAAAATGGTAAAGTTATATTAAACACTTTAAATCAGGTTCCAATACTAACATTTTATGACTTACCTGAGAAATGAGATCTGGTCCAGTGTTTTGGTGGGATATTTGATAACCACAAATGTGCTTCAGAGTCCATGGTTTTCAGCTCATCCATTTCTCTTTCAAATTGCACAACTGTTGTGGCAGTTGCTATTTTCCAAATGACATCCTTGTACTGACTACTCTTGAAAGTAGTCCTCAAGTTCTCATGTATATGTCTGAGACAGAATCTGTGCTCAGCACATGGATACAAATCTGTGACTGCTTGAAGAATACCCTGTTACAAACAAATGTGCATGATAATTATACAACTGAATGATAAAATTAAGCATTAAACATGTTGATATTCTAACCTTTTGTCTATCACTGATAAATGTGAAGTTTGAATTACTTCCAAGATCCAAGTCATCACCAACACAGTTTAGAAACCATTTCCAAGAGTTGATGTTCTCAGCTTCCACAATTGCATAAGAAAGAGGATAAATCATGTTGATGTTGTCAACCCCAACAGCAGTGAGAACTTGACCAGGAAAAGGACCTTTCATAAATGCACCATCCAGCCCTAACAAGTCTCTTCCAATGGCTTTAAAACCTTGTTTTAGTGAGCCAAGACAGATATAGACCCTCTTGAATATCCTGGTTGTCTCATGTGGATCTGTAACTGGTTACACTTCTACCTTTATACTGCTTCCTGGGTTTGCCCTCATCAACTCTTGAAGGTAGTCCCTAAGAAGTCCATACTGTAAACTGTAATCACCATGTAGTTGCTTCTGAGCTTTAGATCTGGCCCTATAAGCTGTCATCTTAGAAACAGCTACCTCATACTTCCTCTGGAACTGATCTTGGACTGCTTTAACTGGAATGTGGGGATTTTCTTCTATTTGATCCATAAGTTGTTGAGCTAAGAAAGTTGAATTGCAGGCATTTATTTTTCTGCTTTCCATGCATCTTTTCAACACCTGGAACATCACCATTACAAACCACCCTAACCCTGTTTTTATCATCCTTTATAACTTTTAACAGCCTTCTTGTTTCCACTATATGTTTTTTCAAAAAAATTTTCACTTCCTTCTTGTGATAAAATATTTGGCCTATGTAGAAATTCTGGTCATTAACATGTGCTCTTCTCAGGTGTTTTAATTTTCTACTCCTGATGTTACCAATATTCTCATCACTATCACTAGCACTATCAAACATATCATTGTCTAAAACCTCTAAATCATCACTGTCACCTGTTACATTCTCATTGTGAGGTTTATCTTCTTCTACATCATCAACCATGAAATTGAAGTCCCTCATGTCCACATCACTTTCTTGCATATCATTATCAGCATCTACTATAAAATCACTATCTTCATCAGTACCTTCTTCTGCATCATCAACAATGTTGTCTTGCATATCATTCTCAACCTCTTCATTCCCATTGTTGTCTTGCATATCATTCTCAACCTCTTCATTCTCATTGTTATCTTGCATACTTAGAATGGCAAAGTCACCAGTGACACTTGATTGAGATGGTAAGTCAGCTACAAGCCTTGACATTCCATGTTCTACATACACATCAACAAACCTGTTTCCTTGCCGAATGATGTCTACGAACCTGAATACATCAGCTTCCTCAGCTAATTGCTTAAGACCATGATCCAAATCAGCTCCAGGTTCTAAAAAATGGAAAAAAGTTGGGATACCTTCAGGATAACCTAAATCGTTGACAATCCAACCTAACTCATATATACCAAATCTATCTGTATCCATCAAATCAACAATGTTCATCAAACCATTCACATACTCACGACCTGGAAATGAACTGAAATACCCTCCATGATACATATTAATACTGAACATTGATTCATACGTATCTACATTCAAAAAAAATTTAAAAAATTAGGGCTTTAACTTTAATAAATTAATTACAAAAAATTGGGGTTTTAAAAAATTAGGGCTTACCATATACAGAGTCGACATCGTATTCATCGTCATGTGTTCGAATATTGTACTGGCCTCCTTCAATCCTTGCCATTTCGTTCCTGATATCTTCTTCCTTCATGGTGTTCTCTGAATATTGTACAGGGAAGAAGGAAGAAGAAGGGTTGGTCTGGTTGGTTATGTGATTACACAAAACGTCCTTTAAACATAAAGGGTTAAATTTTAATTACAATCTTAAATGACAAAAATACCCTCACATGCATTGCATGTGAGGGGGAGTTAACGGCAAACAGTAACAGAGTTAGTGTAAAGGATGTAACCTGCAACAAAAACCTCTTTAAAGGATGTATCCTGCAAGTTTTAAAGATAAAGGACGAAACCTGCAACTTTGGGTAAACATAAAGGACGTTTTCTGTAATTTTGTCAAGAATGAAATGCGTTATGTAATGGGTGTTTTCATTCCATTGACCAACCTAACACTTTACTTTTCATTTTCTCATAATGGTTCATTCATTCCGTCTTTCATTCTTACCTATCAAACGTTACCTTAGTTTAGTACGTGACATTAGGTCGAGTGTAGTGGGGCATTTTCAGGGGTTTTAAGACCCCATAGCGCCCCTGCACCCCGCCCCGCAGGGCGCTATGGGGCGTTTTGAGGGTTGAGCGTTATGGTCATAACGGGCGTTTTGAAAGTTGAAAGTGGCATTTCACCGTTGAACGGTCATAAGGTTTTAAAAATAAAAAAATAAAAAAATCGTGGCCTCTCTCTTCTTTATATATAAATACACATCCACTTTCAATTCTCATCCATATCCATATACAAACTAACACACACAAACACTTTCTTTCTAAAATTTCTACACACAAGATAAGATGAATCCATTCGGTAGAGGTGGTTTCGGGTTTGGTTCCCAAACTACTGGCGACAACACCCGACCCATAGCTCTGGGTTCAGGTTCAAAGTCACAAACTTTTGTGAACCTGTTAAACCAACCCTATAATTGGAACCCGAACATGTATAACATGGGAGGGAGTTTTGGGCAACCCATGGGAGTTGGGTTTGGGTCAACACAAGTGTTTGGGACATCTCAAATGTTAAGGTCCTCAAATGCTTGGCAAGACTCACAGGCGGTTCCGGAGACACAACCGCTGGAGGAAGAGCAAGAGGAAGATGTTGTGCGACCAACCGGGCGAGGGAGAGGCCGTGCGAGCAACCGGACGCACAAAAGGAAAGAAACGCAAACACGCGCCAAAAAAATCGTACAACCATTGAACGACGACGAGCTGTTCAACTTAGCCCGAGCGTGGATTGAGGTGTCAGAGGATCCTATTGTTGGTAAGATATATATTTTTTGTTATGTTATATTTGTTTTACATATATTTTTTTTAAACGGGGACTTATATATTTTTTTGTTTGTTTTTTAAGCGAAATATCAAAACAAAGGAAATTTTTGGAAAAGAGTCCGAGCAATATTTTTTCAACTAGTTGGTAAGGGAGAGAACTACCGGGAGAACGATTCGATATCGGGCAAGTGGACTGATATCAACTTTAAATGCTCACACTTTCAAGGTATTTATCAACGCGCCCGGTTTGGGTGGAAAACTGGCCAAAGCGACGCCCAGATTTTGGAGGCGGCTTTGGATGAATACAAACAAGAATACGGGAATTTTCCGTACTTGAGGGTTTGAGGCCTGCTAAAAGAATGCTCCAAATGGCACACCGTCCGCCCAACGGTTGTAACTTCTTCATCTAGGGCTAGAAAGAAGTCGAGGACCTCTGAGTCGGCTGATACCGGGACCCCTACGTCTGACGCGCGTCACGTTGACCTAAACGCCGAAGAAAATGCGTTTTTTTGCAGGGGAGGAGGGGGCGGAGGAGTTGCGTCGTCCGACCGGTCGACGGGCTGCTCGACAAGCACGGGCGGACTTTTCGTCGTCGGGGGTGAACGAGTTGATACCGGCGTTTGCTGAGATGAACCAGCGGCTCCAAGACATACGTGACATCGGGGCACAGCGTATCCAAAAAAACCGAGAGGTGGTTGATATTATGAGGGATCGACAATTTGAACGCGACTTTGCATTTTACACGAAGCCGCACGACCACCTAGAAGGCAAGGCCTTGGAAATGTGTTTGAACCAAAAGGCGAAAATCGAAAAAAAATATAACCTATGAGTATTTGTTTTTTTTTAGTATTTGTAATATTTATATATTTAATGGAATATTTAAAGTATTTAATATTATTATTTAAATAAGAAAATAATAATTTAACCAATGATTACCCAATCATTTATAACCCCCCATAACCCCTCTTCCCACTACACCCTCTTTTTTCATAACCCCCCATAACCCCTTCTATTACTTTTTAATATTTTCATACTCATAACCCCCGTAACTTCCCACCACTACACATACGCTAAAAATTTAGTGAAAACCAGATAGAGTAACAGTGTAATTAACTAAGAACATTAATATTACTTTTTTCATGATTCTTTAATATCAGTCATAAAAATAAATACAATAAAATAGATGATATCTTGAATATGAACATGTGGTTGTGTTACAACACTTCTGCTCCATCCACCATTCCTTTATCCATTACAACCATCAACCCTTTTCACTTCAAATTCATTTCAATTCTCTTCAATCATATCTTGTCCTTCAATGGCTGCCTTTACTCTCTCTCCCGCTACTTCTTCTCAGGTAAATAACCTTCAACCACTAATATTCCATCATCTTACAAACCATATACCCATCACCAACTGCTTGTTTCCAAATACGTACGTAGTAACATGTTTATACAACAATATTGACAGTTGCGATCGGGTAACAATGGACCGTTCTTGCCGGCCCAAGGGCTAATGGCGAAATCAGCCGGCAAAACTCAACTGGTGGTAAGGGACAGAGCGATGAAGGTGACATGTCAAGCTGCTAGCATACCGGCCGACCGGGTTCCGGATATGGAGAAGAGGAAGCTCTTGAACCTATTGCTTCTTGGTGCCATTGGTCTCCCTACAACTGGGATGCTGCTTCCTTACACTTACTTCTTTGTTCCACCAGGGTTTGATACCTTACCTTATTTTTAACTTTTCTATATCCATGCATATGATATTAGCAATTAACTAGGATGATGATAATAGGACCGGTATGAAATGGGTATAGTTATTCTAGTCCACGATTGTAAAACCGTGTCCCATACCGTGTTATTTATTACCAGTTTGTTGTTTGTCTGGTATTGGATATACCCGTTTAAAATTTACCCGTTGAAATTTGTGAGTATATATTTTAGTATTTTGTTTTTATATAATTTTATTTGAAGGAAAAGAAAGATATAAAAACTAAAAAGTTAGTAGATTGGTTGATTACTCCCTTGTCCATGGACAAAGAAAAAATAAAAGGAAGGAATTGTTTACAAGTATGGTTTGGATAAATGGGTATGTATGTCTATGGTAATCATTTCGGTATCAAGTAATAGTTTAATACCATACTCATCCCGTACCCAAATGCCTATCTTGTTACCCGTCATGATTGTTTAAGGTTTGTTCGCTTCGAGTTTGTTAGTCATCCTAGCTAGTTATTATCATATATATATTCTACTAAGTACTTTGGTTTGATATTGAAAACTTGTTTAAATCGAGTTTGTTAGTTTAAAGTTGTAACAATTAGATAAAGCTTAGAGGCGTTGATTATTTAAATACTTGACGTAATTTAAAAAACAATGTTTTCATAATCGATTAATGGTGTTCATGGTCTAGTTTAAACCGGTCAAATGAGTTTCCTAGCTAAACTTTTTTAATCACCCTTCTTTGCTTGTTACAATCTTTTAACTATTTGATATTAGTTTACATAGATTAAAATCCGTTGCTAATGGTTTGACTTACGGTTTAACCCAAAACTATTGAAGAACACTTAGCATAAAAATACATGTTCCCATAGTTTTGTTTTGATGGATGTTTATACGATAAAGCTACAACTTATTGTAAACATTTGTCTTATATACGTAATAAGTATTGCAATGGTGTTCTATAAATCTTGTGTTCCCTTATTAGATGTTAAAACTGCTTGTTTATTTTTTTACTTACTTTATTTGTTATTGTTGTTATGCGCTTGTTTAAACAGTTCAGGAGGTTCCGGTGGCGGTACTCCGGCTAAAGACGCACTTGGAAACGATATTATTGCAGCTGAATGGCTAAAGACACATGGACCGGGTGACCGAACCCTTTCTCAAGGTCTAAAGGTACAACCTTTTTATTAGGGCCGTCCCTTTACACACCCTATCCGAACCGTGTTAAAAAATAGGCCCCTTAGGCCCAAGCTTAAGTGTTAAATGAATAATATAAAAAAAATATATACATATATATAAGTATTTTTTTTTAAAAAAAAATTATGCCCTCAAAATTTATAGACCCTGTCCGGTTGGCCTTCTCGGACCCCAAAGACGCCATTCATAACAAGCCTAAACATATAGTCAATGGTTGATGACCAACATACCCTTTATTACAAGATCTACTTTTGTATAAATTGTTAGAAGTGAAGTCAAAGTAAACAGTGCTTGTACAATGTTTTTTGTCATCATATTTAACCAACTTTTATAACTTTTTGTGTCACAAAAAATTGTAGGGAGACCCAACATACCTAGTTGTCGAGAATGACCGAACCTTAGCCACATATGGAATCAACGCGGTGTGCACCCATTTAGGGTGTGTGGTGCCATGGAACAAGGCAGAGAACAAGTTCATGTGCCCATGCCATGGTTCTCAATACAACAACCAAGGCAAAGTTGTTAGGGGTCCTGCTCCTTTGGTAAGAACCCTCTATTTCCTTACATGTACAAATTTTAATGCATAATGTACAAGTTTTGATGCAATTTGTTTTGAACTATGAACAGTCATTGGCATTGGCTCATGCTGATCTTGATGATGGGAAAGTTGTATTTGTTCCATGGGTGGAGACTGATTTCAGAACTGGTGAGGCTCCATGGTGGTCTTAGAATCTTCCAATCATTTTGGGATTATTCTTGCATTGTTTGTTCAGAAGCAAAATATGTACACACAACTTAAAAGTTTTTATTTCTTGTAATCCATAAGTTTATATTTTATTTTTTTTCAAGTGCCCACCAATAATATATACTTTATAAGTTTTTTTTTCTTGTTTAATATCAAGGTTCATTATTTGCTAAGTAAAGAGTGTAGAGTTGATTTAAGTTTAATACCGTTAACATAGATAAAATACACATATGATCCACAAGTTTTATGGCACCATTGATAGGTAATATATATAACGACAGATTTCTAGACGAAACAACTAGCTACATGTTGATTATATTAATTAGAACATAAGGAATAAACATAAGATTCAAACATGTATACCTGATATGCTTAACCATTCAGGAACCTCAGTAATGGAAGACACCATCATCTTGATCGGGTTCCCTTTAGTGTGTACACTAATGATAGCTAATGATCACAAAGTGATCGAATGAGAGAGAGAGGTGGGTGGCGGCTACATTAGGTTATGGTGTTATTAGAGTCCAACCTAATACCTCTAGTTATCTCTCTACTTATACACACAGGGGACACCCTAATTAGGTTTAGTAAGGGTAATTCCGTCCATCAAAGAATCACCAATTATAAACTTAGAGATATTATAGTAATTGATCAATATAATATAAATGATAATGATGGCCATATAATAAATATAATAACATAATTTATATTTATTCTAACATTCTCCCACTTGGCCGAGTAATCATTTATCATGAGTATTACGTAAGTCTGCAGAGATTAATACTCATTTTAGTTCTAAACCCAAAATGTAGCAGAGAAATACAGCCGTTAAATCTTTATTCGACTTAGGACCCCCATTAATCATACTACACCCAAATTTAAAACTTAACATTAGGATCAATTAACGTTATGCCCTTAGTAGATTTGTTATATTATTGTCTTTATGCCATTATGCTAGCTTAGCATAGTAATAGACAAACAAATCATTATGAGGAAAATTAATCATTAGTCATAAGTCATAAGTCATAAGTCATTCATAGTACGATATGCAGTTGTACATGGTCATCAGTAATACCCTTTTCTCTTAGTTGGCCCTTAGTGAGACTTATGGGTGATAGACCTTTAGTTATTTGGATCCATAAGCATATCATGAATGCATTCGATACAAAATTCGGATTTCCTCTATTTTTTCTTAATCATAAACGAACAATAATTTTGTATCGAACTCTAATGCAGCTCCTCTCAAACTGTTACTGTTTGAGAATAGGGCAGCTGACTTTATCACAGTAAGTCTTCAACTTAGTATTTATATGGAGTTAATAAGTTATGAGTCATCTGATAAATTTACCAACAACATTTAATGACCATTCTGTTGTGATCAGCAACACATTATGTCATGATAGCTTAGGTTGTTATTACAGTTCCTTATGACTCCTCCATAAGATAGTTATGTCAGCAAACGTTATGATATACCCGAAATTGACACTTGATTTCCTTTGAATATATAAAGTAAGAGTAGTCAATCACTTTAGGTTCTCACTTCTTCTTTAGATTATAGTCTCTTGTTTCTTAATGATATTGTAATGTTCCATTAGATGCTTTTCATCAATCTAGACAAGTCTAGTGTCAAGCAATACGAACAATATCATAAACAAGCATAGACTTAAATTTACATCAGTCTTCTAATTAATGAAGCATAAGGTGATAATCTCATTTATCCCATTATCCTCTAAAAGAGAGCAATGTTGTATGTTACATACGTAAGGACCCACTTAGAGTAAAACTTATGGGATGAAACTAATATCCCGTTGGGTCTATCTCGGTATATTTTGATTCCTATCACGTAAGAGGAATCCCTGATATTCATCATGTCAAAATTATGCATGAATAATGCTTTGACTTAGGTAACATATACTTGTCAAGAGAAACGTCATATATGTAAGGACAAGTTTTCATTAGTTGCTCCCACTCATCTTGAGGTAGGTTCTTTAATCCACTTAGTTTTTGATGAAGAGAATTTCATTATGATTCAAACACATTTTATGCTTGCATCAACCCATACATGGATCTTATTGACTTACAAACTAAGTGTTCTTAACCTTCAGTTTAGAACTTTCAGGTTGCTTAACGAACATGTAGGTCATTGTTATGGAAAGTTGTCTTAATGTCCATCTAATGTGGCTCTTAGTCATTATGAGCTACTAGGATGGTAATGATCCTCAAAGAAATCTTTTGTAATACAGATAAGAAGATTCTTTGATAATCTAATCCCTCCTTGAGTATAATCTTTTACAATCAATCTTATCTTACAACGTTCCCATTCGGATCTGGTTTAATTATGAATACCTTTAGGTTATTCAACCAAATCCCAAACGTTATTCTAAATTATGGAATGAGTTATGCTAATAGTAGCTTTATTCCATTTAGAAGATTGATTGATACTAATGATTTAATTAGAAGAGGTAGGATCGGTAAAAATTCCAAACATCCATTTTTTTTTTTTTGTGTTAGTCAGGAAGGTTACATAATCATCAAATTTAATAGGCTTTTAGACCCAGATGACCTCCTGAGTTGAACATTGGGTTTATTATGATACAAGCTTAACTTTAGTTAAGTGTTTTTATTTTCAGATACATAAGGAGCAACATTAGTTTCTAAGTGTGTAAGAGTTGGTGCAGTAAGGTGTACAAGAGGAATAATCAAAGTTAAATTCGGTGTTAAACTTAATGAGTCTCGAATTTTAATGAGTCTCTCCCCGCATCTTGTACTTCCGAAAAGTCATAATAAGGAATTTTACTGCTCCCACTTACCTTAGAGATCTTAATGAATTCAGCATGCTTAAGATCTAATATTTGGAAGATCCATAGATTTTAATAGAGAAAGCAACCTAATGATGTTTATTGTCGTTTCTCTTGATGAGGATTACTTTAGTAAGAAATCTAAGTTCGCCCATATTTAAGCATCTACAAAACTTTGTTAGGAGTACGTTAAGTGCTAAGGAGACAAGTTGTGATAGAGCGTTGTCCAGTGCAAGAGGTGTAATTTGAGGATAGATCAAATTGTCGTTCCCCCCCCCCCACCTCTGTAACTTTTGCAAGTCATAAGTAGGACATCTAATGCTCCCACTAATCTTTTAGGTCTCTTAGTACCTCCACATAATAAGTTTTAACGATGCGTGTGAACGAGAATATTTCATATATTTTAAACTTGATTTCCCTTATCATCCAAATTTCATAAGAGATTTTAAGGACATACTTAGAGGGAATATTATTAAATATATATGAATTGATTTCTTTAATACTTTGGTCTGTAGGAAACGAAATAGATACAGTTAGATATTTATCTAAGCTCCACTAATTTCAATTAGTTATGACTTATGATGGAAACCCATTTATTCCTTTCGCCATTTAATGTTTAGGGCGTTTAACACATGCTTTAAAATCCCTGAGAATGAGATTTGATAGCCAAACATCCTTTAGTGACCTGGTCATGATTTCTCATGAAATTTTGGTCTTAGTGGATGAATTGCATGGGCCTCATTTTCCTTTGTTAAATTCTCATTTTCATGATTCATGATAACAAAGTTGTGAAAAACGTTATCGGATCATCTAGTTTTATTTTATAAGGTTTCTATTCAGATAATGACAACAAACAATATGAGAGTTTAACTTAATGGTGGCTTTGGTTTAGTCATTAAAACCTTGTAACTGAAAAAAAAAATTGTAGCTTTTAGTGTTGATACTAAATTCTGAGTAATCTCAAGAATGTTGTAAGGTATCATAAAGCTTCAATACTAAGAACAGTTATTAACGGTTAATAGACCCTTAATTTTGCCACTAACTCTCATCTTAAATATTTGTTGGGTCCTGGTAAGGAAACGTATAAAACTAGACTCAACCATCATGTGTTAATTGGAATTCATTAGCATTTGTGGAGTTAAATATCTTTAATTAGGCACTACATATCTTAGCCTGTTGTTCTCTTTACTTATGGGTAATCTCATTTCTTATGCCTATTCTTAGTGGCATAGTTTTGCTTAGTAAGACTTTCCCTTAAGAAACTTATAGCTGAAAGTAGTACTTGTATTTTGTTTCCAGACCTTATAATTATCCTCTCAATGGTAATTATTCTTCCTCTTTTAGGTTTAATGGTATTAAGGTGAATAACATCAACTTTTCTAGTTTACTGTGTTCCTTTCCTGTACGTAATTCGCTATCAACACACTCATTTTACTTTGATATTTCTGAGTGTTATAGTTGATTCATAATATAAATCTAATCGTACTGATGGAAAGGTTATTATGCACTAGAAATTTATTGAATTCCATGTGTAAGCCCTTAGCTTTATGGGTCATGTTATTCAATATTAGGATGTATCCACAGATGCCATTTAACCATAAAGTTAGATTTATTTATTTCATGCTTCTTAGGAATTCGTTATATTCTTTCATTCCATAGATAATACATTAGTCTTAGGAATTTCAGAATCTTTAATAGCTCACCTGATAGGAATCAGTAAAAGAAGTTCTTAATTACCATAAGAGACATTTTATTCCACTTCTTATGCGCATATGTTATTCTGTAATACTTTATCAGATAGAGCGTAGGAATGTCATGTCTTAAGAGGTAACTTAACAAGAACTAAAAGTTGAGAAAACTCTTCTTAGTTTTGATAATAAGAGTGGATTACTTAGTTGAGATAGTGAGATTAGTTTCGAGTTACGGGTATTGATGTAAGGCAGACTTAGATTATGATCGTTATATTAATGAAGGATCATTAATTGTGAGGATCAATTTTGTAATGAAGACGTGATAATATCATAACACCAACATAAGCTACTTAAATAACATGCTCTAGCTTTGGCTATACGCTATTTATTTAAGTATTGAATTGCCGACAGTGAATGTAACCCATCACCTTTGGGCAGAAGTGAGACATTCAAAGTCCTAATGCAATACGCTCAGTTCACCAACATAATCTGTTACACATCACCTTTGGGCAGAAGTGAAACCTTATGGCACTTATGTGAACGAGCTACAATGCTTAACGAGATCTTTATAACGAACTAATGTGACACATCACCTTTGGGCAGAAGTGGCACCTCAAAAATGTTATTGCAAGTTAAGCAAGGTTTTATAATGTTTTGAATAAACCTGATACATTAGGTTTTATCAAAACTGTAAATTTTATTAGAGATCTCAAAAAATAACGGGCTCAAAGAATTGAGTTCTCAAAAAAAAAATTATATGAGTTCTCAAATAGCATAAGGGGTTCTCGGAAAAATAATGAGTTCCCGAAAAACTTATGAGATCTTGAATAACATAAGGGGTTCTCGAAAAATAATGAGTTCCCGAAAAACTTATGAGATCTCGAATAAATCATGAGTACTTGAAGACTTAATGAGTTCTCAGATATCATAATGAGTTCTCGAATATTAGAATTAGTTCTCGATATACTGATGAGTTCTCGAATATATTATGAGTACTCGAATAACTTATGTTTTCGGATAACTTTAACAGTTCTCGGAATTTTTTAATAGTTCTCGAAAAATATTGGTTCTCGAATACATGATAGTTCTCGATAAATAAGATGGGTTCTTAGAAACATTATGGATTCTCGAAAAACATTATGGTTTTCGAAGATGAAGACCTTGACCGAGAACTCCTGTCCGTGAACCTGATCGAAAGCTTTAAAACCGAGAACTTATACACAAAGGACCATTATCCGAAACTTAACTAATAATCCGAGAACTAAATTCGTTAACCTTAAAACCAAAAAACTTATTATTCAAGAACTAATACTAAATAAATGTTGTTCGAAATTTTAGGGATTTTACATAATATCAGTTTCCTATTTTAAAGGGATTTTTTTTTTAATTATCTCCAAAATTTTCTAAGATTTCGAAATCAGTTTATTGATTTAGTTGATTTCAAAATAATAGGAGATAAAATTAAGATCCTAACTTTTAGGAAACATGATCTGATCCGTTTTCAAACCAAAATATACTAAAATTTCCGGTTTTCTTATGTGTTCGTGAAGAACATCAACCAAAAAACATAAACAATATAATTTTCATCTCATGAATTCGTAGTTATCTCCGATTAGATTTATGGAGTGAATTCAATTTAAAAAGTAATAATAATAATATTGCGTCATGAATTCTTAAAAATATGAATGCAATTAAATAATTAATTCAAAGTAAACGTAAATGCAATCCATTTACAAATCACATTCAATTAAAATATATATATGGTTTTGTTATATGTGATCAAGATTGCAGTAATTATAATACTTGACAAAATCGGTTCACGAAACATCAAAACATACATAAGGTGATCCAAATTTATATTATAATATTCAATTCATTGACAATTCATTGATTCCAATTAATTTATAATCATGATGGAAAAACTGCCGCAAACATAATTACTTCATGTTTATAATCGATTTTTTTTTTGTTATTGTCGATGAACTGATAGATCCATCATAATTGAATTTATATAATCAACACTGCTCTGATACCACATGTTGATTATATTAATTAGAACATAAGGAATAAACATAAGATTCAAACATGTATACCTGATATGCTTAACCGTTCAGGAACCTCAGTAATGGAAGACACCATCATCTTGATCGGGTTCCCTTTAGTGTGTACACTAATGATGGCTAATGATCACAAAGTGATCGAATGAGAGAGAGAGGTGGGTGGCGGCTACATTAGGTTATGGTGTTATTAGAGTCCAACCTAATACCTCTAGTTATCTCTCTATTTATACACACAGGGGACACCCTAATTAGGTTTAGTAAGGGTAATTCCGTCCATCAAAGAATCACTAATTATAAACTTAGAGATATTATAGTAATTGATCAATATAATATAAATGATAATGATGGCCATATAATAAATATAATAAACATAATTTATATTTATTCTAACAGCTACGTTTTCAATAAAGGGAAACGTAAAAAGGTCGGGTTGGTTAGATTGGTTGGTGTAACAGAAGATGCCCGCGTCTGTGCGGAACGCTGTTTTGTCTTCATCTTCCTTAGCCATCTGGATCTGGTGGTACCCCTTGTATGCGTCCAGGAAACACTTGAACCGATACGGGGCGAGAGAATCCACCTTTAGATCGATTTCTGGCAAAGGATAGCAATCTTTGGGACACGCCTTGTTAATATCCTTGTAATCGACGCACATGCGCCACCCTCCATTAGCTTTGACGACCATGACGGGATTAGCCACCCAAGTTTGGTATCTGATAGGGCGAAGGATGCCCGCGTTGAGCAGCTCGGTGACTTTTCGTTCATGGCCTTTGTTTTCTCCGGGCCCATGCTGCGCTTCTTTTGCACTATTGGTTCTACGGAGCGATAAACATTGAGCATGTGTTCCGCTATTTCGCGGGGGACACCGACCATGTCCGTCGGTTGCCACGCGAAGACATCCATGTTGCTGATTAAAAGCTGTTTCAAGTGACTGCGTATGGTCTCGGAGATTTCATGGCCAATGACCACCATTTGCTCCGGAAATTTAGGGTTGAGCACCCATTTTTCCGGCTCAGTGCGGGCATTTGTCTTGACCATTTTTGGAGGCTTGGCGGTTTCAGTGGTGTGGCAGTCTTTGTTGGCTCTGATGAAGGCGATGCCTGTCTTGGTTGGAAAGCCGACTATCGCGTGCGCCGTTGAAGCGTTGACATTAAAGCGCGCGATGCCTTCCCGACCCAGGAGTATATCATGATTGGAGGTGGCTGGCAAAACCATGAAGTCGCATATCTCCGTGCGTTCATGGGTGCCATCGGACCACGTAACTGGCAGGGAGAGCATGCCCCGCAGCATGATGGTCTCGTGAATGAAACCCGAGATTGGCTCATTGACCGGTACGAGCTTCGCTTTGTCTTCCGCATCCAGCTGTTGGAAACATTGCTCGTACATAATATCTGTGCTGCTACCGCCGTCTAGGAACATGTACCGCGTGCGGTAATGCCCGAAGACTGCGGTTATGACGAGTGGGGCGGTGCAGGAGGCGTTGCCTCTGACTTTTGGCATGAGGATATCAGCCTCTTTCCATGAATCGTCAAGTGGTTGTACGCGGGTGCGCTTCCCGTGCTGGGTGTTTTTGCCACGCCTGGTCATGTTGCAATGATGACGAGGGATGAGCGTGGCGGCATGAGTGTTGAGGTCACGGATTTTCTTTCGCGACCCCTCACCTTGGTTCTCGTCACCCGCGTTATTTTTGCCAGTGCGGTGAACGTTCTTTACCAAGTGACCAAGCTGACCCGACTTCAGCGCGGCCTCGATCTCCATCTTCAAGCTGTAACAGTTGTCTGTGAGATGACCAAAGTCGTTGTGGTACTCACAGAACTTGCTTCGGTCCACGTTTCTTCGTTTTCCCAGAGGATTTGCTTCTTTCAACGTGACCTGTTCAGTCTTCAGGACCTGAGATGGTGTCTTTGTCAGGGGGGTCCAATCGTGGTTCTTCTTGGAGTGTCCACGCTGGTCTCGCGATTGTTTTGTACTGATGAGTTGGCGGGCATCGCCCGCGGGGGAGTACTTTCCCTCGTCGGCGGTGCCTGAGATGCGGCTCCAAACAGATTTGTTTTTGTGTTTATTATTATTATTATGGTGTTGCGGATGGAAGCCGTGCATCTGGTTGAAAGATTTCTCGGAGGAGACATATATTTTCGCGGAGTGGATGTGTTCATCCTAGGACTCTGGAATACCATCTTTGCCTGTGAGGCACTTCATGAGCTCTGGGCTGCGCACATTGTGTATGAACGCTGCCCTGTAAGCTCCTCCCCACAGCCTATTTGCAAGGCCTCCTTGTTGAACCGAACTATGAAATCCTCGATGGATTCATGATCATACCGGCGGCATAACAGAATATGCGCCTTGTCTTTTTTGTGCTTGCGCAAGTGCAAGAAGTGATTGCCAAATTTATCGGTGAGGTCGTCAGAGTCCTTAACGCTCCCCGCGGGGAGGTTGTCGAACCAGACCCTGGCTGTGCCGGTTAAGGTCTGAGCAAACAAATGGCACCAAACCTGAACGGGCCAGTCTACCGACATACCTGCGCACTCAAAGTCGTGCACATGGTCATCTGGGTCACACAGGCCATCGTATCTACCGATGCTGCTAGGAAGCTTAGCTTTCCTTGGAATTTTGGCTGTCGCTATGCGAGTGACAAATTTTGACTTTTCGGCAAAAGCTTTTGGCTTGAATGGCTTGACCAAGTCATCGTCCTCGTCGTTGTGACGTGAACGGTGGCTATGTTTCTTTCCGTTGTGGTCAGAGTCGCTGCTAGACGACTCGTAGCCATCCGGTTCGTCACGTGACTTCGCGTAGCCCCGAACCCTGGTGTCTCCGCCGAGTTCCCCGCTACGACCATCACCGTGAGTGGTGTAACATTTCGCATTTAATTTTGTGTACGTTACGTCAGTTATTAATAAAACGTCAATTTTTATCATTTTCGTACCCTTTAAAAAATGTTTCGTAACATTTTTGGACCCCTAGTACCCTACTATAAGCATATATTATTAATACTAGTGGGGTGCCCGCGCGTTGCGGCGGGAGCATAACATTACTAAAAACGAAGCGACAACAAAAAATAAATGTATGATGATAAATGCAAACAAGGGTAGGGCATGTGTCATGTTGTCTTGTTACCTCTTACATGAGACAAAGAAGGACATCATAGACTCATCATGAAGGCTTGACACGATGACCAAGCTTCAATATGCGTGTAAGTTTTGATTAACATATAGTAGTGTAAGGTTGAAAAAACAGAAGTTTGTCATCTCATATTATTGTTTTTAAATTTTGTGGGCAACCTTTCTATATATTTTATAATATAGTATAGATATAGATATAGATATAGATAAAAGCATTTTAGGAATTCTATATATCTAACTCTTATAGTCATGTATGTACAAGTATTGTCCACGTCGGTTGAAGGGGAAATTTTAACCATTGTATCTTCCACATATTTAGTTACTACTAAAGATTATTGTCTTTCTTGTTTTGAATGATAAAGTTTTCTTGTTTAAAATAAAATTTATTCAACTTAAACTACCGGCTCAATTATTACGAAACTAATTTTGATCTATTTTTTGCATTTTTTATTTTAACTCTTATGTTTATAAAAAATAAACATAGTTCGTTCATTTTTTTACTCTACAAATATGTAGTAAGCTTCAATCATTCCATGCTATGTTTATGTCTCAATTTATAGACATTGTTTAGGTTCAGAATTATTCAACTTAAACTACCGGCTTGATTGTTACGAATTTATTTTCATTCTATTTTTTTACATTTCTTTTTATTTTAACTCTAATGTTTACAAAACATAAACATAGTGCATTCATTGTTTTACTCTACAAGTACGTGGTAAGCTTCCCTCATTCTATGTCATGTTTATTTCTCATTTTATTATAATTAGTACTTAAATGGCATCGCCTGTTTAAATAATTACAAATATATGATATTGATTAATCGGTCCATATGCAAGTTGTTGTCCATAATATATGACTTGTAATGAATGAGTGTCTTTTGTCAACCAACAACCCAGTTGTGTATACCACTATATAATCATAAGATGTTATATATTGTATTAAGATCATGTGGATATTTTGTGGGTTTTAATTGCAAAAACTTTTTTTTTATGAGAACCCTTAAGATTTTTCTATACATTAACCCATGAGTAAACCATAATATGGTCTTGTTTCTCATGCATGTCAAATCCGAACATACAAAACCATCTCACTCTACCTTATCTATCAATTTTTGTACCTTACCTATCAATTTTATGAGCGACTACGATAGTTCCATGCATCAATATATTATTTGAATTGAATAAGACTAAGAAAACATCTTCAAGCATCAATCAAATCTTCAAACAAGTAGAACCTGAAACATGTTAAGTTGAAAATGTTTTGGGTCAACAAAAGTTGGTGAGAATTACATAGGTTTTGATAATAGAATAAAATTTGTTGTGCAATTCATGTGTCATGGCAATCTAGTCCATATGCGAAAACATACTAGAAGTAAATCGAGTGCATAATCAACCTTGTTGACTGTTGTAATTGTGGTACATCCCATACGCTCATGGTTCACTCGTTTAAATTGCAGTAACAAACACCCACGTAACCTTTGTAGGAGGCACGTATCCGGGTGGGATTGTCAGTCCAATAGATCTATCAATGTATACCGTTTGGCTGATGAATGTTTATGCTAGAATTGTGCTTACCCTAGTCATGTTCAAGACATAATGCAACATAGAAAAACACATAGACACATTGATGATTGAATTGCATAAATGATGTTGTAACATGTTTCACCCCAAAAATGGTGATAAATAGAAAAGGGGCTATGTAAAACTCACCTTGGTAAAATGTAATATCTGTTGAAAAATTGGATAATGGTGTTGCCCAAATGTATCAAGTATCACCCTATAATAAGGTAATAAATATGTCTAAGTCTACCAAGTCTACAAATGTATAAGTTCTAGGGCTTCGAATTGGGGATAAATGCTTATTTGATTAATATTAAAAATATTCGCCAATTGAGAGAAATTTAGTAAATAAATAACTAAAAATCTTTTGATAAATGTTAAACCTAGGATGGTCACAAGAATGTGTTTAAAGTATAAAAATAATTTTTATAAAATTTGTTTCTTTAAAATAGATTATTAAATCTATTTATTACAAATTGTCAAACTTTAACTTTAATGATTAAAATTACTAAAATTAAAGAATTATCAGTTTTAAAATTATATTTCTGTTCTAAATGATCAGAAATAATTTGTATAAAATTTTGGTGCAAAAATATTAAAAATTGAATTTATTATGATTTAATTATGATTAAAACTAACAAAAATTGATTAAAAATATTAAATAAATGATTTTTCTGAAATAAAAATCATTTCAGAAAAGTTTATTGTTATAAAAACTTAGAATAATTTTTGTGGAATTTTATAAGATCGTTTTGATATTTTTATAGATTTTTATAAATAAAATAGAATAAAATTGATTTATTTATTATATATATTAAATAAATAAATTTTTGAAAACTAAAAATTGTATGTTAAACCTTTTCACTAGATTAACATAAAATAATTTTTGTAGAATTTATAAAAGAGTTTTAGTATTTTAAAATGAATTTTAAAATATAAGTAATTATATATATATAAGGCTTGGTTGTTTTCAAAAAAAAAAGAAAAAGATTGGTGATGCTGGGATTCGAACCCGCGTGGGCTGGTTCAAAGGCACCAGACACAATCACTTGGTCTAGACCAGTGGTTGTGTTGATTCTTGTTTTATTTAAAATAAATAATAATGCAGAAATCATGATTATCCCCAATTTAAGCTTACAAGCCCTAGCTTTTCCAATCAGACAATCTACACAATGTTAATCTAATTAACCATAAGGCAAACATTGTGCAAATGCCGATTAACAAAACCCACAAAAATAATTAAACTTACAATCACGTTTGGTGTACGATTACGCGGTCAGTCTTAAAAGTCAAACACGAATCAAAATAACATGAACAGAGGTTTGTTGTGAAGAATTGAAGATTGGGAAAGAGATAATGGCGAGTTGTGAAGGTTGAGGAGCGTTCAATTTATAGTGAACGAGTCTGAATCGTTAAATTGGTAATTCGTTGACCTCGTTTAATGTTTGACGCGGTTGACGTATAATTGGTATGAATTGATGAGGATTAAACGTGTGTTTGACGTGTAATGGGCCGAGGATCATGATGCCGTGTCAAATTAGATCGAACATGCGTGAATTAAGCCAAATTGATTGGTCAAAAAGGGAAACCCATTCATATCTGCTGCTGCTCGTTCCACAGGGAAGAAAGAGAGAGAGACAAAAGTGTATTTAAATATAATTAATGCTGAGAATAAAACAAATGAAGGTGTGGCCCAGGTGGTTAGCTCGTGTGTGTGTGTATGAAGGGTCCCCCGGTTCGATACCCGGCTGGGACTATATATATTTTTTTTGAATAAACAGACACAAGGGGAGGGGATTGGGCCTTGGTTGTGGGCTGGGTTTAGCGGGCCGGTCACCTGGGCTTCAAGCAACAAAAGAAAAATGGGGAGTGGGCCAGAGGGTGTCGCTGAATTTAGTTTAGCTATATATATTTTTTTTATTCTAATTATTATTATTATTATTATTATTATTATTATTATATATACATATATATATATATATATATATAATTTGTAAAATAGGAGAATAAGGGTTTAGGTACAAAAATGAGGGGTTTTATAAATCGAAATTTGGGGAAAATTTTTGCGATGTTACAGTCTCTCCTACTTTTGGAAACTTCGTCCCGAAGTTAAAAGAAAACACAGGTTTAAAATTGGTCGACCACCGAAAACCTTGATAAAATTTCACACTACCTTAACGTACCTATAAATTCATGATTACGTTCCGGACCGTAATTACCAATTTACCTTACATTAGGGTTTTGCGTCCTTTTATGACTTTACCGATTGTTGAGCAGGTCTGATAGTCTCCACCAGTCGTTGAGCAGGTTGTAGGGCCTCTCCCGACTGTTGGAAAGACATGATGACCTCTTACCAATCGTTAAGTAGGTTGTTTGGTAGCCAACTAATTGTTGTACAAGTAAGCACGTATGATTATAGATATAGCAATTAGTTCACATTCAAACAAGCATGCACACAAATGTTATGATAATACTTGGATTTATTATTTGAATCAAAAAGTGGCAATACATGGAATTAAAGAGAAAGTAGACATTATTCAAATGGTAGGTTTGCTGTTAAGTAACTGGAGGTCTCAAGCGGGGTTATTTGGAGCATCGAGAGCGTTTGTAGCAGGGATCCGACAAGCATCTGCAAGATGCCCATATCTTTGACAATTGGTGCACTGTCGACAGGGTACTTGAGTTGGGTGGTGATACTGGCAGGTGTCACACTTAGGTAGCTTCCCATTGTATTGTTTCTTGGTGGGTGGGGCAGTGGTGTCTATTGCAAAATTCCTGACCTTGTTCTTCTCGTTGGTTGAGGCCTCAGTTTTGATTTCAACGGCAGGTTGGGAAGTATCCTTTTTCTTTTCCCCTTTACGAGTCAGGGTTCCTGCCTTCACATGGTTATCTGTTAGGGTGGCAGCCAAACGCTTTGCTTCTTTCAAAGTAGCAGGGTTCCTTCCCCACACTGTGTCTTGAAATTGCATCGGTAGACCACCAATGTATTTTTCGATTGCAATAGGTAAGGGAGTGACCTTATGGGGTAGCAGTAAGCTAAGTTCATGAAAACGAGTGTTGTAGGTAAGGTTTTCCCCACTGTCTTGAGCAAGATCATGAAATTCATCTTCCAGCTTCTTAATTTCATTACGAGGACAGAACTCTGCCTTCATAATGTCTTTAGCTTGATCCCATGTTAAGGCTAATGCAGCTTCAGCTCCGCGAGTGCGTTTTTCTTCATTCCACCAAGTGAGTGCTCGTTTGTGAAGAACACTCATGGCATAACGGACTTTAAAATTGTTGGGGCACTCACTGTTGATGAAGGTATTCTCAATACCCTCAAACCATTGTAGGAGTCCTGTAGCTCCTTCTTCTCCACTGAACTTTGGGGGATTGCAAGAATTAAAGTGCTTAAGGGTACAGGCTGGAAGTCCATTCTCGTTGTGGTGTCCATTCCCGTTGCCGTTGCCGTTCCCGTTGCCGTTCAACTGGATGACTTGAGCTAGTAAGTTGGGAACCAGAGTTGCAATTTGCTGCGCCATTTGTTGAGAAATGATTGCAGCCAGTTGGGCATCAACACCATTATTATTGTTGTTGTTGTTAGTGTCGTGGTTGTGGTTGTGATTGCTACTCCCTTCATCATCATTTTCACCACTGTTAAGACGAGCACTGCGACGTGGAGGCATGATCTGTAAGAGACACAGTGAGATGAATGAGGTTATATAAGGAATGTAATCATTTATTCATTAATTAAAACGAATAAACGAAGACGTTGACTTATCAAAGATTCTAAATTTTAATAACATATGAAGACATGCTTTAGCCTATAAGTGAACACTCATCCCGAGAATTCCCAGGTAGGCATCCGGGTCCCTCGTCTGATTGGGATATATGCGCAATGCCAGCCTAGACAGAAGACTCAGAATACAGGCGTTCACCCTTCCAGATTGCACGTGTTCGTTATTAAAATATAGAACTTCGACGAGATTTCAAGGTGGTTCAGGTTAAACCTGAGGATTTTGCCTTATTAGTCTAAGAGTGAATCCAGTGATGGAGAGCAACCTTCTTGTAGGGATGAAAGTAGAGATATGAAGTAGGAGGGAGATAGAGAATAGCAAGTAAAAGAAGCAAGTACTGGTTAAATCCTATGGTTATAGACTAGATTATTTTTCTAATAACCTAATTCCCTATAACCATGGCTCTGATACCAATCTGTAACACCCCAACCGATGGCGGAAACATCGGGATGTCACGTATTGATGATTGTTCAGTAGCTCAAGACATAATGCAACATAGAAAAACACATAGACACATTGATGATTGAATTGCATAAATGATGTTGTAACATGTTTCACCCCAAAAATGGTGATAAATAGAAAAGGGGCTATGTAAAACTCACCTTGGTAAAATGTAATATCTGTTGAAAAATTGGATAATGGTGTTGCCCAAATGTATCAAGTATCACCCTATAATAAGGTAATAAATATGTCTAAGTCTACCAAGTCTACAAATGTATAAGTTCTAGGGCTTCGAATTGGGGATAAATGCTTGTTTGATTAATATTAAAAATATTCTCCAATTGAGAGAAATTTAGTAAATAAATAACTAAAAATCTTTTGATAAATGTTAAACCTAGGATGGTCACAAGAATGTGTTTAAAGTATACAAATAATTTTTATAAAATTATTTTCTTTAAAATAGATTATTAAATCTATTTATTACAAATTGTCAAACTTTAACTTTAATAATTAAAATTACTAAAATTAATGAATTATCAGTTTTAAAATTATATTTCTGTTCTAAATGATCAGAAATAATTTGTATAAAATTTTGGTGCAAAAATATTAAAAATTGAATTTATTATGATTTAATTATGATTAAAACTAACAAAAATTGATTAAAAATATTAAATAAATGATTTTTCTGAAATAAAAATCATTTCAGAAAAGTTTATTGTTATAAAAACTTAGAATAATTTTTGTGGAATTTTATAAGATCGTTTTGATATTTTTATAGATTTTTATAAATAAAATAGAATAAAATTGATTTATTTATTATATATATTAAATAAATAAATTTATGAAAACTAAAAATTGTATGTTAAACCTTTTCACTAGATTAACATAAAATAATTTTTGTAGAATTTATAAAAGAGTTTTAGTATTTTAAAATGAATTTTAAAATATAAGTAATTATATATATATAAGGCTTGGTTGTTTTCAAAAAAAAAGAAAAAGATTGGTGATGCTGGGATTCGAACCCGCGTGGGCTGGTTCAAAGGCACCAGACACAACAACTTGGTCTAGACCAGTGGTTGTGTTGATTCTTGTTTTATTTAAAATAAATAATAATGCAGAAATCATGATTATCCCCAATTTAAGCTTACAAGCCCTAGCTTTTCCAATCAGACAATCTACACAATGTTAATCTAATTAACCATAGGGCAAACATTGTGCAAAGCCGATTAACAAAACCCACAAAAATAATTAAACTTACAATCACGTTTGGTGTACGATTACGCGGTCAGTCTTAAAAGTCAAACACGAATCAAAATAACATGAACAGAGGTTTGTTGTGAAGAATTGAAGATTGGGAAAGAGATAATGGCGAGTTGTGAAGGTTGAGGAGCGTTCAATTTATAGTGAACGAGTCTGAATCGTTAAATTGGTAATTCGTTGACCTCGTTTAATGTTTGACGCGGTTGACGTATAATTGGTATGAATTGATGAGGATTAAACGTGTGTTTGACGTGTAATGGGTCGAGGATCATGATGCCGTGTCAAATTAGATCGAACATGTGTGAATTAAGCCAAATTGATTGGTCAAAAAGGGAAACCCATTCATATCTGCTGCTGCTCGTTCCACAGGGAAGAAAGAGAGAGAGACAAAAGTGTATTTAAATATAATTAATGCTGAGAATAAAACAAATGAAGGTGTGGCCCAGGTGCTTAGCTCGTGTGTGTGTGTATGAAGGGTCCCCCGGTTCGATACCCGGCTGGGACTATATATTTTTTTTTTTGAATAAACAGACACAAGGGGAGGGGATTGGGCCTTGGTTGTGGGCTGGGTTTAGCGGGCCGGTCACCTGGGCTTCAAGCAACAAAAGAAAAATGGGGAGTGGGCCAGAGGGTGTCGCTGAATTCAGTTTAGCTATATATATTTTTTTTATTCTAATTATTATTATTATTATTATTATTATTATTATATATACATATATATACATATATATATATATATAAGTTGTAAAATAGGAGAATAAGGGTTTAGGTACAAAAATGAGGGGTTTTATAAATCGAAATTTGGGGAAAATTTTTGCGATGTTACAGTCTCTCCTACTTTTGGAAACTTCGTCCCGAAGTTAAAAGAAAACACAGGTTTAAAATTGGGCGACCACCGAAAACCTTGATAAAATTTCACACTACCTTAACGTACCTGTAAATTCATGATTACGTTCCGCACCATAATTACCAATTTACCTTACATTAGGGTTTTGCGTCCTTTTATGACTTTACCGATTGTTGAGCAGGTCTGATAGTCTCCACCAGTCGTTGAGCAGGTTGTAGGGCCTCTCCCGACTGTTGGAAAGACATGATGACCTCTTACCAATCGTTAAGTAGGTTGTTTGGTAGCCAACTAATTGTTGTACAAGTAAGCACGTATGATTATAGATATAGCAATTAGTTCACATTCAAACAAGCATGCACACAAATGTTATGATAATACTTGGATTTATTATTTGAATCAAAAAGTGGCAATACATGGAATTAAAGAGAAAGTAGACATTATTCAAATGGTAGGTTTGCTGTTAAGTAACTGGAGGTCTCAAGCGGGGTTATTTGGAGCATCGAGAGCGTTTGTAGCAGGGATCCGACAAGCATCTGCAAGATGCCCATATCTTTGACAATTGGTGCACTGTCGACAGGGTACTTGAGTTGGGTGGTGATACTGGCAGGTGTCACACTTAGGTAGCTTCCCATTGTATTGTTTCTTGGTGGGTGGGGCAGTGGTGTCTATTGCAAAATTCCTGACCTTGTTCTTCTCGTTGGTTGAGGCCTCAGTTTTGATTTCAACGGCAGGTTGGGAAGTATCCTTTTTCTTTTCCCCTTTACGAGTCAGGGTTCCTGCCTTCACATGGTTATCTGTTAGGGTGGCAGCCAAACGCTTTGCTTCTTCCAAAGTAGCAGGGTTCCTTCCCCACACTGTGTCTTGAATTTGCATCGGTAGACCACCAATGTATTTTTCGATTGCAATAGGTAAGGGAGTGACCTTGTGGGGTAGCAGTAAGCTAAGTTCATGAAAACGAGTGTTGTAGGTAAGGTTTTCCCCACTGTCTTGAGCAAGATCATGAAATTCATCTTCCAGCTTCTTAATTTCATTACGAGGACAGAACTCTGCATTCATAATGTCTTTAGCTTGATCCCATGTTAAGGCTAATGCAGCTTCAGCTCCGCGAGTGCGTTTTTCTTCATTCCACCAAGTGAGTGCTCGTTTGTGAAGAACACTCATGGCATAACGGACTTTAAAATTGTTGGGGCACTCACTGTTGATGAAGGTATTCTCAATACCCTAAAACCATTGTAGGAGTCCTGTAGCTCCTTCTTCTCCACTGAACTTTGGGGGATTGCAAGAATTAAAGTGCTTAAGGGTACAGGCTGGAAGTCCATTCTCGTTGTGGTGTCCATTCCCGTTGCCGTTGCCGTTCCCGTTGCCGTTCAACTGGATGACTTGAGCTAGTAAGTTGGGAACCAGAGTTGCAATTTGCTGCGCCATTTGTTGAGAAATGATTGCAGCCAGTTGGGCATCAACACCATTATTATTGTTGTTGTTGTTAGTGTCGTGGTTGTGGTTGTGATTGCTACTCCCTTCATCATGATTTTCACCACTGTTAAGACGAGCACTGCGACGTGGAGGCATGATCTGTAAGAGACACAGTGAGATGAATGAGGTTATATAAGGAATGTAATCATTTATTCATTAATTAAAACGAATAAACGAAGACGTTGACTTATCAAAGATTCTAAATTTTAATAACATATGAAGACATGCTTTAGCCTATAAGTGAACACTCATCCCGAGAATTCCCAGGTAGGCATCCGGGTCCCTCGTCTGATTGGGATATATGCGCAATGCCAGCCTAGACAGAAGACTCAGAATACAGGCGTTCACCCTTCCAGATTGCACGTGTTCGTTATTAAAATATAGAACTTCGACGAGATTTCAAGGTGGTTCAGGTTAAACCTGAGGATTTTGCCTTATTAGTCTAAGAGTGAATCCAGTGATGGAGAGCAACCTTCTTGTAGGGATGAAAGTAGAGATATGAAGTAGGAGGGAGATAGAGAATAGCAAGTAAAAGAAGCAAGTACTGGTTAAATCCTATGGTTATAGACTAGATTATTTTTCTAATAACCTAATTCCCTATAACCATGGCTCTGATACCAATCTGTAACACCCCAACCGATGGCGGAAACATCGGGATGTCACGTATTGATGATTGTTCAGTAGCTCAAGACATAATGCAACATAGAAAAACACATAGACACATTGATGATTGAATTGCATAAATGATGTTGTAACATGTTTCACCCCAAAAATGGTGATAAATAGAAAAGGGGCTATGTAAAACTCACCTTGGTAAAATGTAATATCTGTTGAAAAATTGGATAATGGTGTTGCCCAAATGTATCAAGTATCACCCTATAATAAGGTAATAAATATGTCTAAGTCTACCAAGTCTACAAATGTATAAGTTCTAGGGCTTCGAATTGGGGATAAATGCTTGTTTGATTAATATTAAAAATATTCTCCAATTGAGAGAAATTTAGTAAATAAATAACTAAAAATCTTTTGATAAATGTTAAACCTAGGATGGTCACAAGAATGTGTTTAAAGTATACAAATAATTTTTATAAAATTATTTTCTTTAAAATAGATTATTAAATCTATTTATTACAAATTGTCAAACTTTAACTTTAATAATTAAAATTACTAAAATTAATGAATTATCAGTTTTAAAATTATATTTCTGTTCTAAATGATCAGAAATAATTTGTATAAAATTTTGGTGCAAAAATATTAAAAATTGAATTTATTATGATTTAATTATGATTAAAACTAACAAAAATTGATTAAAAATATTAAATAAATGATTTTTCTGAAATAAAAATCATTTCAGAAAAGTTTATTGTTATAAAAACTTAGAATAATTTTTGTGGAATTTTATAAGATCGTTTTGATATTTTTATAGATTTTTATAAATAAAATAGAATAAAATTGATTTATTTATTATATATATTAAATAAATAAATTTTTGAAAACTAAAAATTGTATGTTAAACCTTTTCACTAGATTAACATAAAATAATTTTTGTAGAATTTATAAAAGAGTTTTAGTATTTTAAAATGAATTTTAAAATATAAGTAATTATATATATATAAGGCTTGGTTGTTTTCAAAAAAAAAGAAAAAGATTGGTGATGCTGGGATTCGAACCCGCGTGGGCTGGTTCAAAGGCACCAGACACAACAACTTGGTCTAGACCAGTGGTTGTGTTGATTCTTGTTTTATTTAAAATAAATAATAATGCAGAAATCATGATTATCCCCAATTTAAGCTTACAAGCCCTAGCTTTTCCAATCAGACAATCTACACAATGTTAATCTAATTAACCATAGGGCAAACATTGTGCAAAGCCGATTAACAAAACCCACAAAAATAATTAAACTTACAATCACGTTTGGTGTACGATTACGCGGTCAGTCTTAAAAGTCAAACACGAATCAAAATAACATGAACAGAGGTTTGTTGTGAAGAATTGAAGATTGGGAAAGAGATAATGGCGAGTTGTGAAGGTTGAGGAGCGTTCAATTTATAGTGAACGAGTCTGAATCGTTAAATTGGTAATTCGTTGACCTCGTTTAATGTTTGACGCGGTTGACGTATAATTGGTATGAATTGATGAGGATTAAACGTGTGTTTGACGTGTAATGGGTCGAGGATCATGATGCCGTGTCAAATTAGATCGAACATGTGTGAATTAAGCCAAATTGATTGGTCAAAAAGGGAAACCCATTCATATCTGCTGCTGCTCGTTCCACAGGGAAGAAAGAGAGAGAGACAAAAGTGTATTTAAATATAATTAATGCTGAGAATAAAACAAATGAAGGTGTGGCCCAGGTGCTTAGCTCGTGTGTGTGTGTATGAAGGGTCCCCCGGTTCGATACCCGGCTGGGACTATATATTTTTTTTTTTGAATAAACAGACACAAGGGGAGGGGATTGGGCCTTGGTTGTGGGCTGGGTTTAGCGGGCCGGTCACCTGGGCTTCAAGCAACAAAAGAAAAATGGGGAGTGGGCTAGAGGGTGTCGCTGAATTCAGTTTAGCTATATATATTTTTTTTATTCTAATTATTATTATTATTATTATTATTATTATTATTATTATATATACATATATATACATATATATATATATAAGTTGTAAAATAGGAGAATAAGGGTTTAGGTACAAAAATGAGGGGTTTTATAAATCGAAATTTGGGGAAAATTTTTGCGATGTTACAGTCTCTCCTACTTTTGGAAACTTCGTCCCGAAGTTAAAAGAAAACACAGGTTTAAAATTGGGCGACCACCGAAAACCTTGATAAAATTTCACACTACCTTAACGTACCTGTAAATTCATGATTACGTTCCGCACCATAATTACCAATTTACCTTACATTAGGGTTTTGCGTCCTTTTATGACTTTACCGATTGTTGAGCAGGTCTGATAGTCTCCACCAGTCGTTGAGCAGGTTGTAGGGCCTCTCCCGACTGTTGGAAAGACATGATGACCTCTTACCAATCGTTAAGTAGGTTGTTTGGTAGCCAACTAATTGTTGTACAAGTAAGCACGTATGATTATAGATATAGCAATTAGTTCACATTCAAACAAGCATGCACACAAATGTTATGATAATACTTGGATTTATTATTTGAATCAAAAAGTGGCAATACATGGAATTAAAGAGAAAGTAGACATTATTCAAATGGTAGGTTTGCTGTTAAGTAACTGGAGGTCTCAAGCGGGGTTATTTGGAGCATCGAGAGCGTTTGTAGCAGGGATCCGACAAGCATCTGCAAGATGCCCATATCTTTGACAATTGGTGCACTGTCGACAGGGTACTTGAGTTGGGTGGTGATACTGGCAGGTGTCACACTTAGGTAGCTTCCCATTGTATTGTTTCTTGGTGGGTGGGGCAGTGGTGTCTATTGCAAAATTCCTGACCTTGTTCTTCTCGTTGGTTGAGGCCTCAGTTTTGATTTCAACGGCAGGTTGGGAAGTATCCTTTTTCTTTTCCCCTTTACGAGTCAGGGTTCCTGCCTTCACATGGTTATCTGTTAGGGTGGCAGCCAAACGCTTTGCTTCTTCCAAAGTAGCAGGGTTCCTTCCCCACACTGTGTCTTGAATTTGCATCGGTAGACCACCAATGTATTTTTCGATTGCAATAGGTAAGGGAGTGACCTTGTGGGGTAGCAGTAAGCTAAGTTCATGAAAACGAGTGTTGTAGGTAAGGTTTTCCCCACTGTCTTGAGCAAGATCATGAAATTCATCTTCCAGCTTCTTAATTTCATTACGAGGACAGAACTCTGCATTCATAATGTCTTTAGCTTGATCCCATGTTAAGGCTAATGCAGCTTCAGCTCCGCGAGTGCGTTTTTCTTCATTCCACCAAGTGAGTGCTCGTTTGTGAAGAACACTCATGGCATAACGGACTTTAAAATTGTTGGGGCACTCACTGTTGATGAAGGTATTCTCAATACCCTAAAACCATTGTAGGAGTCCTGTAGCTCCTTCTTCTCCACTGAACTTTGGGGGATTGCAAGAATTAAAGTGCTTAAGGGTACAGGCTGGAAGTCCATTCTCGTTGTGGTGTCCATTCCCGTTGCCGTTGCCGTTCCCGTTGCCGTTCAACTGGATGACTTGAGCTAGTAAGTTGGGAACCAGAGTTGCAATTTGCTGCGCCATTTGTTGAGAAATGATTGCAGCCAGTTGGGCATCAACACCATTATTATTGTTGTTGTTGTTAGTGTCGTGGTTGTGGTTGTGATTGCTACTCCCTTCATCATGATTTTCACCACTGTTAAGACGAGCACTGCGACGTGGAGGCATGATCTGTAAGAGACACAGTGAGATGAATGAGGTTATATAAGGAATGTAATCATTTATTCATTAATTAAAACGAATAAACGAAGACGTTGACTTATCAAAGATTCTAAATTTTAATAACATATGAAGACATGCTTTAGCCTATAAGTGAACACTCATCCCGAGAATTCCCAGGTAGGCATCCGGGTCCCTCGTCTGATTGGGATATATACGCAATGCCAGCCTAGACAGAAGACTCAGAATACAGGCGTTCACCCTTCCAGATTGCACGTGTTCGTTATTAAAATATAGAACTTCGACGAGATTTCAAGGTGGTTCAGGTTAAACCTGAGGATTTTGCCTTATTAGTCTAAGAGTGAATCCAGTGATGGAGAGCAACCTTCTTGTAGGGATGAAAGTAGAGATATGAAGTAGGAGGGAGATAGAGAATAGCAAGTAAAAGAAGCAAGTACTGGTTAAATCCTATGGTTATAGACTAGATTATTTTTCTAATAACCTAATTCCCTATAACCATGGCTCTGATACCAATCTGTAACACCCCAACCGATGGCGGAAACATCGGGATGTCACGTATTGATGATTGTTCAGTAGCTCATGGTGAATAGTAGATTTCATTAAATAAGTTACATTGTTTTACAAGAATTTGTACATCGAATGGAATAAGACTAAGAAAACATCTTCAAGCATCAATCAAATCTTCAAACAAGTAGAACCTGAAACATGTTAAGTTGAAAATGTTTTGGGTCAACAAAAGTTGGTGAGAATTACATAGGTTTTGATAATAGAATAAAATTTGTTGTGCAATTCATGTGTCATGGCAATCTAGTCCATATGCGAAAACATACTAGAAGTAAATCGAGTGCATAATCAACCTTGTTGACTGTTGTAATTGTGGTACATCCCATACGCTCATGGTTCACTCGTTTAAATTGCAGTAACAAACACCCACGTAACCTTTGTAGGAGGCACGTATCCGGGTGGGATTGTCAGTCCAATAGATCTATCAATGTATACCGTTTGGCTGATGAATGTTTATGCTAGAATTGTGCTTACCCTAGTCATGTTCAAGACATAATGCAACATAGAAAAACACATAGACACATTGATGATTGAATTGCATAAATGATGTTGTAACATGTTTCACCCCAAAAATGGTGATAAATAGAAAAGGGGCTATGTAAAACTCACCTTGGTAAAATGTAATATCTGTTGAAAAATTGGATAATGGTGTTGCCCAAATGTATCAAGTATCACCCTATAATAAGGTAATAAATATGTCTAAGTCTACCAAGTCTACAAATGTATAAGTTCTAGGGCTTCGAATTGGGGATAAATGCTAGTTTGATTAATATTAAAAATATTCGCCAATTGAGAGAAATTTAGTAAATAAATAACTAAAAATCTTTTGATAAATGTTAAACCTAGGATGGTCACAAGAATGTGTTTAAAGTATAAAAATAATTTTTATAAAATTATTTTCTTTAAAATAGATTATTAAATCTATTTATTACAAATTGTCAAACTTTAACTTTAATAATTAAAATTACTAAAATTAAAGAATTATCAGTTTTAAAATTATATTTCTGTTCTAAATGATCAGAAATAATTTGTATAAAATTTTGGTGCAAAAATATTAAAAATTGAATTTATTATGATTTAATTATGATTAAAACTAACAAAAATTGATTAAAAATATTAAATAAATGATTTTTCTGAAATAAAAATCATTTCAGAAAAGTTTATTGTTATAAAAACTTAGAATAATTTTTGTGGAATTTTATAAGATCGTTTTGATATTTTTATAGATTTTTATAAATAAAATAGAATAAAATTGATTTATTTATTATATATATTAAATAAATAAATTTTTGAAAACTAAAAATTGTATGTTAAACCTTTTCACTAGATTAACATAAAATAATTTTTGTAGAATTTATAAAAGAGTTTTAGTATTTTAAAATGAATTTTAAAATATAAGTAATTATATATATATATAAGGCTTGGTTGTTTTCAAAAAAAAAAGAAAAAGATTGGTGATGCTGGGATTCGAACCCGCGTGGGCTGGTTCAAAGGCACCAGACACAACCACTTGGTCTAGACCAGTGGTTGTGTTGATTCTTGTTTTATTTAAAATAAATAATAATGCAGAAATCATGATTATCCCCAATTTAAGCTTACAAGCCCTAGCTTTTCCAATCAGACAATCTACACAATGTTAATCTAATTAACCATAGGGCAAACATTGTGCAAATGCCGATTAACAAAACCCACAAAAATAATTAAACTTACAATCACGTTTGGTGTACGATTACGCGGTCAGTCTTAAAAGTCAAACACGAATCAAAATAACATGAACAGAGGTTTGTTGTGAAGAATTGAAGATTGGGAAAGAGATAATGGCGAGTTGTGAAGGTTGAGGAGCGTTCAATTTATAGTGAACGAGTCTGAATCGTTAAATTGGTAATTCGTTGACCTCGTTTAATGTTTGACGCGGTTGACGTATAATTGGTATGAATTGGTGAGGATTAAACGTGTGTTTGACGTGTAATGGGCCGAGGATCATGATGCCGTGTCAAATTAGATCGAACATGCGTGAATTAAGCCAAATTGATTGGTCAAAAAGGGAAACCCATTCATATCTGCTGCTGCTCGTTCCACAGGGAAGAAAGAGAGAGAGACAAGAGTGTATTTAAATATAATTAATGCTGAGAATAAAACAAATGAAGGTGTGGCCCAGGTGGTTAGCTCGTGTGTGTGTGTATGAAGGGTCCCCCGGTTCGATACCCGGCTGGGACTATATTTTTTTTTTTTGAATAAACAGACACAAGGGGAGGGGATTGGGCCTTGGTTGTGGGCTGGGTTTAGCGGGCCGGTCACCTGGGCTTCAAGCAACAAAAGAAAAATGGGGAGTGGGCCAGAGGGTGTCGCTGAATTCAGTTTAGCTATATATATATATATATTTTTTTATTCTAATTATTATTATTATTATTATTATTATTATATATACACATATATATATATATATAAGTTGTAAAATAGGAGAATAAGGGTTTAGGTACAAAAATGAGGGGTTTTATAAATCGAAATTTGGGGAAAATTTTTGCGATGTTACAATTGAGATGTATATAATACCAACACAATGGCCACTATTTTATAAGGCTCTAATAGAAGGTATAGACATAAATGAGATAAAGGAGTTAGGAACATGTATAGTCACTAATAATTTACAAAGGAGTTAGAAACGTGGATAGTCACTAATAACTTAATTATTTGAAAATCAACTTAGTTGTTAATGTAAAAAGACAACTTCACCCCTTTACTACCTTCATTAAGTTACCGTACCATATGCATTATATGTTGTAATTACTTAAATTTGGTTGGAGTCCTTCCCTTATGCTTTATAATATAGTATAGATATTAGTGAAATAAATGTTTAAAAAATATTTGCCTGGGTCGGGGTTCGAACCCGTGCCCTAGGCCGGTTTAATTGCACACACCCAACCAACCAACTGGGCTACACCAGTTATCTGTTTAATTATCTACGCATTTTATTTATATAATAATATTAAATCTTAACAGTTGACTTGGAAAGTCAACTGTGGCGATAATCTTCCATAATTAGCTTGTCAATCCGCGTTAATAATCCATTTAAGGCTTGATTGTTGATTGAGAAGTTTGACTCGCGTCTTATACACGTCAATTAACCGCTCTAACTTTCCTAATTAGATCTAATCACGCGTTATTGTATTTAAACGGGTCAAAACTTACCAATTCGAACACACGAACACCTCACTATAAATTGGACCCTCACTTTGCATCTACACTCGCCGAATACTCTTTCCCCTCTCAAATTTTCTGTTAAAAACCTCTTTTCAAGCTTCATTTGTTCGCAAGTTGACTTTTTTCGTTTGACCGTTCAAAATCACAAGAAACGTATTGTAAGTCGCAATGTTTTTGTATGGTTTTGTTCATCGGCCCTTTAACAACAATAACCCCATGTTTAATCGGGTTATTGTTCGTCAATCTTGTTGATTGTAAAAGCTAGGGTTCGACACATTCGATTTGGGGATATTGAATCTGCAGACTTTAGTATATATATAATGCAGAATCGTATTCATCACCAACTGATCAACAGATCAGTTGGTATGGCTTCTGTTGTCTAAGACGCGAACCGGCCTTAAGGCCAGGGTTCGAGTCCCGCAGTAATGCTTCTTTTTTTTCTTATTAATTGAAACAGAACAGAAAGCATACATAATTAATTACAAACCAAGAATATTCGTTCTCAGGGTCCAGACCAACTGGTCTGGGCTTATGATTTAAAAACCCGAACCGGGTTTGACTCGGGTTCGAACCATAGCACACACAAACATTTTTGTACCCCTTTTTACATATATATATGTTCACTATTATTTTAAAAATAGATTTCAAATACTAAAAATGCTTTATAAATTCCACAAAAATTATTTTATGATATTCTAATAGAAAAGTTTATCATACAATTTTTAGTTTCCCAAAAATTACTTATTTATTATATATAATAAATATTTCAAATTTATTCTATTATAATTATAAAATTCTATAAAAATATCAAAACGATTTCATAAAATTCTACAAAAATTATTCTGAGTTTATAAAACAATAAACATTCCAGAAATGTTTTTATTTTTGGAAAATCATTTATTTAATATTTTTAATCAATTTTTGTTATTTTTAATCATAAATAAATCATAATAAATTCATTTTTCAATATTTTTGCACCAAAATTTTATATAAATTATTTCTGTCCATTTAGAACAGAAGTACAAATTTTAATTTAAAAATTCTTTAATTTTAATATTTTTAGATATTAAAGTTATATTTTGGCAAAATGGAAATAAATAGACTAAATATTCTATTTTTAAGAAAATAATTTTATAAAAATTATTTTTATACTTAAAACCGTATAATGTGACCATCTCTAATCTAAAGTCTACAAAAAGACTTTTGTTTATTTGTTTATCAAATTTCTTTTATTTAATAAACAATTTAATTATTAATCAAACGAATACCTATCCCCAAATTCGAAACCCTAGAATATATTTGTAGACTAGAAAGACTTAGACATATTTATTACCTTAATTATAGGGTAATACTTGGCATCGTTGGGCTACACTTATTCTATTTTCACGAGACTTAACATTTTGCTAAGGTGAGTTTTACAAAGCCCCTTTTCTATTTCACGATTTTGGGGTGAAACATGTTGCAACATTCTATCTACAATTCAATCATAAAGTGTCTATGTGTTATTCTATGTTGCATTATGTCTTAGACATGACTAGGGTAAGCACAATATTCTAGCATAATCATTAACATTGATCAGCCGACGGTATACAATGATAGATCTATTGGACTGACAATCCCACCCGGATACGTGTACCTCCTACATTGGTAGATCTATTGGACTGACAATCCCACCCTGACAATCCCACCCGGATCGAGTGAACCATGAGCGTATGGGATGGACCACAATATTCTAGTCACAAGGGTTGATTATGCACTCGATTTACCTGCTAGTATGTTTTCACATATGGACTAGACTTGCCATGACACTTGAATTGTACAAGTTTTATTCAATTATCATAACCTATGTAATTCTCACCAACTTTTGTTGACCCAAAATATTTTCAAACTTAATATGTTTCAGGTTATAGCTGGCTTGAAGATTAGAGTTAATGCTTGAAGATGTGTATCTAGTATTTTTCATTTTTGATGTACAAATTCTTGTAGAACAATTGTATGTAATGTATTTAAATCAATTATTGAAATTTATTATTTACCATGAGCTAATGAACAATCATCAATACGTGACATCCCGATGTTTCCGCCATCGGTTGGGGTGTTACAAGTGGCCGAATCTTTCTTTTTGTACCCCTTTTTTGACGGGGTATCTCATAAGTGAGGGCTTTGCCCTTCTTTTTGGCTTGTTGCAAGAGTTTGCGCTGATATATTGCAGCGCTTTGGCGTTCTGACGGAGGAACCACTAGTCTAGGTCTTCCTCAGAACCGGCCACACTGTCGTCGTCCGAGCCTAGGTCACGGATCTCGAGATTCGGCTGCTCGAGTCGTGAAGTGGGTTTTTTGACGACAGTGTGCGGTGTGGTTTGGTTTTCCGGGGACTGAGCATCGACGTCCCCGGTTTGGTTAATGACAGAAGTGTTAGGGTTGGGTTCAGCCATGGGTGGGTTTAAAAGATGATGAAGAAAGCTGTTCTAACCGTTGGATGGCGCCAATGAAGAAACAATAAGTATCACGGTGGTTATCACTAATCACCGTGGGGTTAATACTTATTTTCGTCAAGAATACTCCTTTACCCAAACCTCTCGGTTAAACCCGGGTGAGAATATGGAGTGTGAGTGTGTGTGGAGATAACGTAAATAAGAACACGAGATGTAAGTGGTTCGGTCAAGGAATGACCTACGTCCACTGTAACTAGCCGGAATATTATTAACGAACAAGTAGAGAGAGTTACAAGAGTAATATTAAGTTACAATAAGTATTTTCTGGATCCCTTTCTAAGGAGATATCTTTCTTTATTTATAGGAGAACTCATGGGCTTAGTAGAGGAGCCCATGAGAAGTTATCCTTTCTTGGGCTTGGTCAAAGCCCAGGTCCAAGCTTCCCATAAAAATGGCGGGAAAACCAGGTTACTGTGGATGACGTCATATTGCAGCATGGTTGTTGCTCGATGTGGACACGTGGCGAGCCATGGTTGGCAGACGGCGCTCCTGTCCTTGCCACAGTCGTTGACCATGCTCCTGACGTCGGCAGGGGATGTCTGCTGTCACTATTGATGACAGTGGAAGCATGGGAACAGTTACGTCGCCATCCTTGGTGGTGGTTGGACCACCCTTGCCACTTGTCGCCTTTTCCTTGGTGCGTACTCTATCATAGATCCTTGTGAATCTTCCTTTTGTTATCTTCTGTACCTCGTACCAAAAGTGATAAGGGAAGATACCGCGCGTGGCTGCACGCGCTTATCAGGTGTTGTCCGTTTATCAGTTGGTAAGCTTGCGCGCTGCATCACATGTTGTGTTGGCAGCGCGCTGACGCCAGAGTCTAGCGCGGGTAATTCTGTTTATGCGGATAGGGACGCCTCTTCCCCCTGGATTAGGCTCCCTATCCCTTCAATTAGGTTATACATTAGGAGCATCCCGGGATAGACAGATTCTAGTTCAAATATTAGGATTTAGAATGTTTAATGTATTTCGCCCCGCTCACGGCAGTGCACATATAATGTATATATGTGTGGTCCTCAGGGGTAAAAGTAAAGTTGCACTAGTTTTAACGTTATTTTACTAATTTCGTGAAAATAACATTAAAAATGATGGACGGTTAATCATGCATCATGTGGTAACGTTGATAACCAAAAGACAAGGGGGTACATGCACCAATCGGGTTTGTCCCGATTGCTAAGTGTTATGTGCCTTATTGTCTAAGGCTTCATACAAAACCACTATTGAGCCAGGGGTCTCACTGGAAGCAGCCTCTCTATTCCGACAGGGTAGAAGTATGGCTGCCTACATCTTACCCTCATCAGACCCTACCTTAGCTTTTGATATTGGTGCGATTAACTAAGTATGATGATGAGAATGTCTAATGTATGCATTTTTATTTCCGTCTCAATAAATCTACCAAAAACTCAAACTAACAATCTTCTGTAGCTTTCAATACTTTTCTACACATACTGTCAACCCTCAACAACCAACAAACTATAAAAACTTCTAATTTAAACCATTATGAACCAAAACTGAATTTACCAATTACCAATAGTCATTTACTTGTAGTTATTTAACATCAATACAACTGAATTCAAACTTATTGCTAGCAAAGATCTACTCAAAGTCTCAAAGTACATAAACATAATCACATCTCTCCAATCCCTTACACTCAATCACTGCATGTCTATAGTCTTCTATTCAGTAATAACTCATATTCCCTAACCTAAAACCTAATTATTAATCAGCTAAACAATCACTTAAGTAAGCTACAACTATTAAAAAACGTATCTCATCTCTTTAATCTCTTTTCTAATGACTCCTATAATTCCTAACCTAATCAACTAAACAATCACTTAAGTTGGAAGTTGCAACCATTGACAAACTTAACACATCTCTGTAATCTCTCGCACAAACCATCTTGAATGATTCCAGTAACACAATTTGAAGATCTAACAACAATGCATTCCTATTAAATAGTATTTAAAACTAAAAATAACAATAGATAGAGAGATATCAATACTTATTAATCTGAGTGATGGCGGCATCGAAGAAGATAACAGAGGTATCGTACAGTCTTTTAACTGCATATTCTCTCGCTAGTTTCAAATGATCCTGTAATTCTGCAAGCGACGTAAAAAAAACTTCATGAATACAATACATTGTTTCGTATGCCTTTAAAGGCTATTATCTGTTCAGATCTTAAAGTTAACTGAAAATATATTAAAAAAAACGGTTTTTATTACATCATACATGACTGACATACATACATACATACATACATACATACATACTATCAAACGTCACAATTTTTTAAAGAATCAACACATCCCCTAAACAATCAACACAACAATGGATAGCTGTTCATACGAATCCATGTCAACAATTTTCTAAAGAATCTTCAACAAAGACCAACAATACCAAGAACACGAATTCTTAAACAATAAACAAACTCGATCTGGGTCTCTTAATCATTGTCCAAAAATAGCTTCAGGAAGAAGAAAAACCAAGTGTTTCTTGAATCTAATATTAAAATCAAAGACAACTTGAAATCACTATAATTCTACACAAAAACAAAATCTTTGAACCTGTCACAAAAAATCAACAACAATATTTTTCACCTACGAACGAATTAATAAACAAAAACAAAATCTTTGAACCTGTGATTTAGTGATAGGACATGGAAGGCTGGTGGAGGGGAGGGAGAAGAGGAGGCGACAACGACCGTGGTGGAAGGAGTGGTGAAATGGAAGGGAGGGGTTTTAGGATTTATGGGAGGATAAGAAGATATATATGATTTAAAGAAGTATTTAATATATTAAAAAAACTAAAAATATTAAAAAAATCTCACATTGTGCCACTTAGCACATGTAGCAGAGGGGGGGGGGTTGCACCAATAAGTGACATGTCATCACAATAGCTTTCCTTTATATATAACTAGTTTTTATCCCGGGAGCGTCCCAGGTTGAAATATCTAACATGACATATATTATTGTTATTATTATTGTTATTATTATTGTTATTATTATTGTTATTATTATTGTTATTATTATTATTATTATTATTATTATTATTATTATTATTATTATTTTAAACAAATCTATGTCAAAAGTTACCATTTTCAAATATTAAAAAAACGAATCTCTGCGCCGGGGGTATAAATCTAGTGCCATTACAAATGAATTCGGAAGTTTGTAATCGATCATTCTAAAAAGAACTAACATGAAATAAGAAAAAAAAAAGTTAATTATTGAAATATCGAACGCATTAGTCTAAGGGTTATGTATGCGTTAAAAAATTCATGGGTATATGATCGGGTATATAGTTCGGGTATTTGGGTATGTTGTTTCGGGTAATCGGGTCGGGTATCACCTAATCCCAGACCCGACACAAACCCACAATTTTTTTTAAACTAATCCCAAACCAGACACAATACCTGTCGGGTTACAAAAAAATAGTAATTTTTTTCTCCGTTTTTATATAGCACTATGGTACTCGTTGGAAAGATAATAAAACGCTCGTTAATGTGGTGTAATTTTTTTCTTTAAAAAATCTCGTATATAAAAGATATTAACGTTTAAAAGTTATGGGATGAAACATGAGAGAAAAAATAATAAAGTTTTAATATTTAGATTTAGTAGATTAGGTATTTAATAGATTAGGTTAAAGATTTAGTAGATTAGGTTAAATCATATTTATTTCTTTTTTTTATTTGAATTACTCTTGCCACATCACATTCTATATGGCATCTCTCAAATGAGAGATTGCATAAGAGTATGACATGTAGGATTAATCACTTTGCAATATATATATACACACACACACACACACTAGGTGAAATCCCGTGCGATGCACGGGAAGATTATATCATTTTTTAAGGTCCTGTTTACTAAAGATCAAATCAAGAAGTCAAGCATCTGTTGCAAGCAAAGTCTGTTTACTAAGGTCTATTCCAGAGCAGTGGGTCTGTTAAGGAGACCTGTCTGAAACACCTGTTGCAAGCAAACTGTTAAAGCAATCGTTGTTTCAGACAAATCTTCTTAACAGACCCACTGCTTTTGAACACACCTTAGTAAACAGATTTTGCTTGCAACAGATGCTTTACTTCTTGATTCGGAAAGATAACAAAACACTCGTTTTTTTTTTTTCGTTTTCTGTATAGCACTATGGTACTCGTTGGAAAGATAATAAAACGTTCGTTAATTTGGTGCAATTTTTTTTTTCAAAAAAAATGTCATTTAAAAAAGTTATTAACGTTTAAAAATTATGGGGGAAAGTGCATGTGCTATGCACATGAGAGAGAAAAAATAATTTAATAGTAGATGTAGTATCCATGACCCATTTAATTGAATCGGTAAAATGAGCGGGAAAAACATAGCTAGATGGCCTGAGAATATGTCATGTGTCCCACATTGCTTTCATTTATATATTTTAGAAGATATATATATATATATATATATATATATATATATATATATAGATTTTTATCCCGGGAGCATCCCGGGTTGAAATATCTAATATGACATAATAAAATATTATTATTATTATTATTATTATTATTATTATTATTATTATTATTGTTGTTGTAGGATCGACTAACGTGTCACCCGACAATCACGAGGGCTATATTCAAGGTGCGGAATCCCTTGAATATGTCTCAATAACAGAAACAAAGATGAAACAATGATAAACAAGTAATTACAACACACACACGGGTCAAAAGATTATAGATTAATCACTAAAACAGAGCTCGAGTGTTTACAGAGATCAAATCAGACCTTACAGACCATGGGAGGGTGTTTGGAGAGTGTGTGAGGCAAGAACTAATGATTAGGGCAATGATTGGGACTATTTATACCTCCCATACTCGTACAGACCCCTTTAGGCGAGTAGGAAGCTATCACACATTAACAACTAGCGAGTAGGGCCGTACTCGCTAGTAGCTTCATGCGAGTAGGGCTATACCACATCAAGACTGATGTGGTATAGGCTTTAAATGCCTAAAGCTAATGTGGTATAGGCCGTAAATGCCTAAAGCCACACCGTACTCGCTTGAAGTGTCCCAAACGTCCCGAAACGCGTATAAACATCTCCAAACACCCCGTAACACGTCCAAACAACGTATATACTCGCCTAGGGACATCATGCACTTACAGACTCCCCCTTGGACCAGGCTAGTATACGTACAAAGATTACATAAGACATCGTTTATAGCAACTACTAGCAACTTAAACAGACTCAAAATTGAAAACATACACAGCAAACATAACATAAACAAAACATGCAGCATCTTCAGTCTTCATCAAATCGACATTGTCTCGATCCTGGAAAGTCTTGACCAGTCGCATCCCGCATGAACTTTGTTGGCGTAACAGAAACGAATCACCCGTTGAAATTTCAATGCTTGATCGGATTCGGCCTTCAGATGTTGTATTGGATATAAGAACAATGTCTCCACGTCTTTCTCCGAGCAGTTAATCAGCCACATTGGATCCCATATTCTAATTTTCCTGCATGGTTTTGGTGAGTTGCTCAAGACTATTACGGCTTCTGTTGTCTCTGCGTCATAATGCCAGTAATATAACTTAGAAGAGAAGTCTTGCTCAACCGGAACTAATGGAATCTTCGACTCGGTTTCGGGTGGTTTGATGATGTGCTTCCAAATAGGATTCTTTGTGATGGGATGAATCTTGTTTGTCACAATAGATTTTGGGTACTGTGGTTGGAACTGGTCCCATCCCTCAACACTTTCTCTTCTCATAATGTTGTAGAACCCTTGAAGTTCATAGCGAGACTCATGATACAAAGGAGGCTGCAATCTAACCAAATCACGAATATGCCAGAAGGGCAGACTGAGGACTTTCGTGTACGGTTGAAAGTAGAGAAGACCATCCTGCCACTTTACTCCCAACATCTTAGCATGCTTTATGTAAGCCCAGCTGATCACGCTTCCTGACATCTTTACCAACTGTTTCTTGAATATTGATGCCTGTACAGGTTCCTTTTTCTTCTCAGACTCGCCTCCAGATGGAAACCACTCAGGATACTTTTGTCTGATCTTGTCATGTCGTTCTTTCACTTTGTCTGGGACAGGTGTAGGATCAGACTTTAGCTTTTCTTCAGACTGATTAAGCATCTCCTCAGAGATCTTAGGTATCCTGCTGCTCGACTCACCAACCACATACTCGGGTGTAGTGACATTGGTTCCATCTTCCATCTCCACTTCATGATTGTCTGGATGCAGTTCTGGAGCAAAGTGGCCTGCACTGGAAGATTCTTCAGGTGCCAAGCCAAAGATCTTTTCCAGGTCCTCAGGTGTAACCTCAGGAGGTATTTCACCTTCTTCCAGATCATAATCAGAGGACACAGGAGGCACGTACAGGTTGCCATCATCATCATAGTCGAAATAACTGTTTAGAGGCTCGAAATTTTCCACAGGAACTATAGCTCACTTCCGTGAGTCTTTGAGTTGCTGAATCTTGCTCTTCATTGGATCAGGCTCCCCCTGAGCAGAAGAACCTGCTGCGGGATCCTTGCCTGATTTGTCGTGACTCTTCTTTGTTCGCTGAGATCCAGATCCAGTTGATGATCCGCCACCACCTGTGGCTCCAGGATCACCACCACCACCCTTTCCAACATCATCATCACCATCTGATTCATCATCATCGTCGTCCTCATCTTCATCTTCCTCATCATCATTATCTTCATCATCATCATCACCAGCACCAGCCTCTGAACTAGGACCACCAGTGAGTCTAGGTTGAGTTCTAGTCAACTCATTTATCCTAGCCCTCAGCTCGGCATTTTCTTTTTCAGTCTTCGTGATCCTTCGCTCATTGTTCACATTGATCAGGCGAAGTTCGCTATTTGAGGCCTCTACACCTGCAAGTCTCTCCAAAGTACTTTGGTTCGACTGTATCAGCTGCTGATGAGATTCCATCATCAGCCTATTCGACTCTATGACCTGCTGGTTAGATAATGTGAGCGCATCTATCGTCGTTCTCAACTCTGTGTTAGACTGGATAGATTCTTCGATCAGCTCAAGCATTGCATTCTCATTTTCTTCTATGCTTGCATTCTTCGTTCGCAATTCTGCTATATCACGTGCTTGCGCAGCTACTATGGCAGTTAGCTCGCTAATCTTTCGTTGAAGTTGTTCATTTGTAGCAGAAGCAGACGAAGAGGTCTGATCGGATGACCCGGAAGCTGTGGGTCGAACTTTCTGTCTTATACTTTGGATCCTGTCACCATTAGTATTAGGAACAATCTGCGAGCTTGTCGCTGCCTTGGTAACTGAGACTGGCTCAGTGAAGATTACCGAAGCAGGCATTGACATAGTGACACTGGCAGGTGTAACATCGCGAATTTCCCCTAATTTTTTTTTTGATAAAAAGAATGTATTGTTTTAAACAATATATGTTTTAAATACCTTAAACTAATAATTATTTGTATCTCGACACTTTTGTATATTTTAAAAATATTTTGAGTCACTTTCGGGCTTATATAATCATATTATGAATTTAGAATAATATAGTTTTAGGGAAATAATTGCCAAAAAAAGATTTGTGTGGACCGGGACTCGAACCCGCGTCCACAGCCAACCAACACAAAGTGACAACCAACTGAGCCAACTATCATCTTGTGTAGTATTTCAGAAGAAAATAAACTTAACACATTCCTTAAATTGATTAGTCAAAGTCTTAGTCAAACAGTCAAAGTCTTAGTCAAATAGTCAATTCATCATAAAACCTTACTTTATGGTGTTGACCAATTTTAATGGCTAATTGACTCCAAAACTAGTATAAAAACCCACCTATGACCCATTATACTTTGCACCTCTAAATCGATTGTTTCAATCCGATTAAACTTTCCCTCATACCTTTCTTCTATAGTCTATTACTTCTACAATTGAAGCTTTGATTATAAGCTCTTGTAATTGGCGAATTGGAAGCTTGATATTCTTTCTTTTTCGTTTTCTTCAATTTGGACTAGCTACGTTGTTGAGTCTTTGGGATTCGCCTCGCATACATTCACAACACATTATTCTATTTTTTTCACGAGACATAACTTTTTGCTAAGGTGAGTTTTACATAGCCCCTTTTCTATTTATCACCATTTTTGGGGTGAAACATGTTACAACATCATTTATGCAATTCAATCATCAATGTGTCTATGTGTTTTCTATGTTGCATTATGTCTTGAGCATGATTAGAGTAAGCATCATTCTAGCATAATCATTAACTCCGTACAAGCCGACGGTATACATTGATAGATCTATTGGACTGACAATCCCACCCGGATACGTGCCTCCTACAAAGGTAGCGTGGGTGTTTGTTATCGCATAACATATTCAAGTGAACCATGAGCGTATGGTATGTATCATATTATAACAGTCATCAGGGTTGATTATGCACTCGATTTATTTCTAGTATGTTCTCACATATGGACTAGATTGACATGACACATGAATTGCACAACATTTTTATTCAGTTATCAAAAACCTATGTAATTCTCACCAACTTTTGTTGACCCAAAATATTTTCAAACTTAACATGTTTCAGGATATAGCTTGCTTGAAGATTAGAGTTAATGCTTGAAGATGTGTATCTAGTATTTTTCATTTTGATGTACAAATTCTTTTTAGAACAATTGTATGTAATTTATGTAATCAATTAATGAAATTTATTATTTACCATGAGCTACTGAACAATCGTCAATACGTGACATCCCGATGTTTCCGCCATCGGTTGGGGTGTTACAGATTGGTATCAGAGCCTTGGTTATAGGGAATTAGGTTATTAGAAAAATAATCTAGTCTATAACCATAGGATTATAACTAGTATTTGCTCCTTTTACTTGTTATTCTCTATCTCCCTCCTACTTCTTATCCCTACTTTAATCCCTACAAGAAGATTGCTCTCCATCACTGGATCTACTCTTAGACTAATAGGACAAAATCCTCAGGTTTAGCCTGAACCACCTTGAGATCTCGTCGAAGTTCTAGAATCTTAATAACGAACACATGCAATCTGGAAGGGTGAACGCCTGTATTCTGAGTCTTCTGTCTAGGCTGGCATTGCGCATATATCCCAATCAGACGAGGGACCCGGATGCCTACCTGGGAATTCTCGGGATGAGTGTTCACTTATAGGCTAAAGCATGTCTTCATTATGTTATTAGAATCTAGAAGTTTTGATAAGTCAACGTTTTCGTTTATTCGTTTTAATTAATGAATAAATGATTACACTCACTTTCCTTAAACTAAGCTCTAAAATCTCAAAATTTTACAGCTTAAATCAATCTCATTTCATAACCATCTATGGATTTCACAATCACACTTCACCTTACCATCTTAGCCACTTTTTAAATATTCTACACCCTACCCAAATCATATTATTTCATTTCTCCACATGTTACTTATTTTTAAAAACTATAACCTCATACCTTAGCACAAACTAAAGATTTCTAAATCCTGTTGTATTTTCATTACCTAGTAACTTTACAAAAGTACATATTTTTGTCAAAAGATGTCCTCGAACTTAAATTCAATTGTTTATTTATTGACGTAACAAACAATTTTCTATATAATGCTTTAAACTATTAAAAATCACTTAATAGAACCTTGATCTTCAAAACCTAATGTCATGTTTGAAATCTCCAACTAACGGGAATATTTTAATCAAAGCCCACTTAGCTTGTACTATTTAACAACTTTTGCTTTATGTACAAAACCAATTTTGAAAATAAATTTTTTTTTATCCATAGGAATAATATATAGTCTCTAAATTCTCCATCGACACTCACTCATTTTTAACTCGTTCAAATTTTTACAATATTTGGCATATACCACAATCATGTTTTCTTATACACTTGATTATAACCTTTGATCCAAACCCCAAAATTTACACTGCTACATAATCTCCTTACTATAAAATAAACTCTTTATCAACTATCTTCACATTCACTATCTCTCACAACCTTGATTCTGCTTCAAGATTTTTCATCATCCTCTCAAGAACTAAATTCATATCCTTCACCTTTTCACACATGAGCTAGTTACCCATGATAACCAAACTATTGAAACTTGGTTGTGTGTTGCATCAAACTTAATCCTTAGTTATACATGAGGATTCGATTATCTACCATATTTAAACATTTGATACTAGAAATCATGGAATATAAACTATTTGCTATAGACACGCCTAGAGTCATTAACCTTGTCTAGGACAACACTATTACAACTCGCATGCTATGCTTGATACTTGATTGTTTATATGTACATATTATCAATTTGCAATTCATGTGTGTAATAATTGGTACACTTAATCAAACAACTGATAGAGGATGAAGTACTTGCTCAACAGTTAGTAGAGTACAAAATAACCTACTCAACGATTGGTAGAGGTCATCATGCCTGCTCAACAGTCGGTAGAGGCCCTACAACCTGCTCAACGACTGGTAGAGGCTATCATACCTGCTCAACAATCGGTAGAGGTTCCTACTCACTGACTGGTAGAAGTCTTTTTCCTGCTCAACAGTTGGACTCATTTTTGGATACATTGTAAACGATTCAATCACAAGGTTATTTTGCATTACTTACATGTGTGTTTAGAGTCATAGAAGGACACAAAACCCTAATGTAAGGTAAATTGGTGATTGCGGTCCGGAACGTAATCATGAATTTACAGGTACGTTAAGGTAGTGTGAAATTCTATCAAGGTTTTCGGTAGGTAACCAATTATAAACTCTAGTTACCTGGTAGTTCATTTAGTTTTTCTATAGTCAATCAATTCATGCATTTCTTTTAGGACTCCTAAAACTAATGCTTTGCTAGATTCTTACACTCCTTACGATTTCAGACGAACCTAATCCAACCCATAAGACTCACACATATTAAACCTCTTACCCAAATTATTCGAAAACAGATTATTCTATTACCTATAAGTTCATGTCGTCCCTTAACTCAAATTTTACAAACCATAGTTGCCCTAACTTCTACCCAATCACCCTCAACCCTGTGTTATTAATAACTTCGGGACGAAGTTTCCAAAAGTAGGGGAGACTGTAACATCGCGAATTTCCCCTAATTTTTTTTTGATAAAAAGAATGTATTGTTTTAAACAATATATGTTTTAAATACCTTAAACTAATAATTATTTGTATCTCGACACTTTTGTATGTTTTAAAAATATTTCGAGTCACTTTCGGGCTTATATAATCATATTATGAATTTAGAATAATATAGTTTTAGGGAAATAATTGCCAAAAAAAGATTTGTGTGGACCGGGACTCGAACCCGCGTCCACAGCCAACCAACACAAAGTGACAACCAACTGAGCCAACTATCATCTTGTGTAGTATTTCAGAAGAAAATAAACTTAACACATTCCTTAAATTGATTAGTCAAAGTCTTAGTCAAACAGTCAAAGTCTTAGTCAAATAGTCAATTCATCATAAAACCTTACTTTATGGTGTTGACCAATTTTAATGGCTAATTGACTCCAAAACTAGTATAAAAACCCACCTATGACCCATTATACTTTGCACCTCTAAATCGATTGTTTCAATCCGATTAAACTTTCCCTCATACCTTTCTTCTATAGTCTATTACTTCTACAATTGAAGCTTTGATTATAAGCTCTTGTAATTGGCGAATTGGAAGCTTGATATTCTTTCTTTTTCGTTTTCTTCAATTTGGACTAGCTACGTTGTTGAGTCTTTGGGATTCGCCTCGCATACATTCACAACACATTATTCTATTTTTTTCACGAGACATAACTTTTTGCTAAGGTGAGTTTTACATAGCCCCTTTTCTATTTATCACCATTTTTGGGGTGAAACATGTTACAACATCATTTATGCAATTCAATCATCAATGTGTCTATGTGTTTTCTATGTTGCATTATGTCTTGAGCATGATTAGAGTAAGCATCATTCTAGCATAATCATTAACTCCGTACAAGCCGACGGTATACATTGATAGATCTATTGGACTGACAATCCCACCCGGATACGTGCCTCCTACAAAGGTAGCGTGGGTGTTTGTTGTCGCATAACATATTCAAGTGAACCATGAGCGTATGGTATGTATCATATTATAACAGTCATCAGGGTTGATTATGCACTCGATTTATTTCTAGTATGTTCTCACATATGGACTAGATTGACATGACACATGAATTGCACAACATTTTTATTCAGTTATCAAAAACCTATGTAATTCTCACCAACTTTTGTTGACCCAAAATATTTTCAAACTTAACATGTTTCAGGATATAGCTTGCTTGAAGATTAGAGTTAATGCTTGAAGATGTGTATCTAGTATTTTTCATTTTGATGTACAAATTCTTTTTAGAACAATTGTATGTAATTTATGTAATCAATTAATGAAATTTATTATTTACCATGAGCTACTGAACAATCGTCAATACGTGACATCCGGATGTTTCCGCCATCGGTTGGGGTGTTACAGCAGGCATCGCTGCACTAACTGTAATAGGAGCCGAAGATGTCATTGTTGCTGTTGTTGTTGCTGTTGTTGTTGTTGCTGTTGTTGTAGCTGCTGCTGCTGCCGCTTGAGAGGATTGAGTGACTGGATCCCCAAAAGCTTCAGGAAGGGTGAATCGTCTATTTCTTGAAGGTTTCACCGCTTGAGGTTTAACAGACATCGTCTTCTTACCTCGAACCCTGTCCTTCTTGGCAGTTGTCTTTTGTCTCTTTGCAGGCGGAGAAGAGGCAAGCTCTGCATCGATATCTGCAATAAGATCACCACTACCTGGAGTGAAAGTGGGATCTCTTGCAAGGTCTCTCGCCTCGGCTGTGAGAGTTCTATCCTCTTCTAGAGAGAGTACATCGGGTGAATCATCTTCTGTAGCTTCTGAGTCGTCATCTGCATCAGTTATGTCAACTGGTGCATCTTCATCAACATGTGCTTTACCTCTTCCAGACTGAGAGGCATCAGGTTCTTGTGCAGTACCAGAAGGTTCAGAGAAGTCTAATAAATTCGGATCAAAATCCTCTTCATCACCTTCAGCCGTGTCAGAGATCCTGCCTGGGGCGTTTTCTCCCAACTCATCTGTTTTACGCCCTATATTGTCCCCCTCTTTAAACACTAACCTGTGGATACGAAAGTCATCCTCTGAATCACTATCTTCGTGTCTCCACCTGTTGCCTGGTGGTGGTGACACATAGTCTTCTCTCTTCAAGTGCCCATATAGTCGTCTATTCGGAGGATAATCAGACTTCGGTCGCCCTTTGTAACTTCTCATCCTGTTCATTTCAGCCTGAGTAATATCATCAGTCCCTATATACTCAGCATGATGCTTCACCAAATCAGGTACTTGATTATCAATGATCAACTGTAAGAACCGGTGATAGACAATGAAAGACTTCTTTGTCGGCTTCATCAGTATGATTTCTTTTAAGTGGTGCAGAATCATCTTGGAGAAGTTAAATGGCTTGTTGAGTGTAAGAGCGACAATCGCAGAGGCCAATGTATCTCTTATCGCATCAAAAGCACCTTTTCTCGGACCAAGGCACTTCAAGACCACATGAGTAAGATATTTAATCTCCGGCGGAAGTAAACCTTTCTTCAGCATCGTCTGTTTGACGACTTTACCCAAATATTTCATCCTAAGAAAGCCGCCATGTATCAGAATAGCGTCAAACACTATAGGATCAGCATCAGAATCTCCAAACTGTAGCACTTCTCGAATTATCTGTTCGGTGACAATAACATCTTTTCCTTGAACCGAACTAGTAATCACGATCGGATCAGCCTTGGGATCAACCTTGTCGTTACGATAGAATTCCAGCAAGATATCCTTGTATGCAGCGTGCTGCTTGGATATCGCATAGTGTATTCTCGATCGCTTTAAGAAGTCGATGACGCCTTGAAAGACTCTGCCTTTATCCAAAGTAATCGGTCTGAGAAAAGCACAACAGTTGTGCTTTGGCGATGTCATCCAATTCTCCATCCTGTACACCAAAACGCGTAATAAGCATCATACGTTGATCATATATTCATAAACAAGACAAAAACGGACAAAAATGGACGAGTTTTGACAAATTTTTGGTCAACAGCCTGCTATTGGCGATTATGGACTTGTAATCGCCAATAAACACATACAAGAGTCTCTAATCGCCCTTAGCATACGCGAGTAGGGTTATAATTATCCTAATCGCTTACTTTATACGTGATTACAAAGGCCAGGCCATCCAAATGCTTATATGTTCACACGATTAGGAAATCTAATCGCGTGAATAGTAGTTTCGAGCATCAAATTTGTCAAATCTTGAAACTAGTTGGTTCGAGTCCGGATTCTTTGTCACATTGAGGCCTATAACAACCCAACAATAAAACCCCTATGGATTTTCTCACTATCAAAACAAAATCAGGGATCAATTGGACAAGTTTAAAACTTAGGGTTTATAGTTTCAAAATTGGGGCTTTTCAAAACTGAGATGATTTTGATAATGTTTTGGTGCAAAAGGATTCTAAAGATGCCGATTAATAAACCCCCAATCATGATTAATCATCAACAGCTCTCTATAAGGCTACCCGATCAAGAACACAAGGTCTAGGGTTTCGGCCCTTTAATCACAATTTAAACCCTTAAAAACACGTTGTTATGATCTGAAAAATTTAGAATATGATTCCTTGATGATGTAGAACAACTATGTAAGATCAAAATATCACGGGCAAAGATTTGGTTATACTTCGGGTTAGAGGGAACGGGAGTAACAGTGCAATTGGTTTGAAATACTGAAGAGAAAAACTTTTAAGGTTGGCTTAAATATGCCCTTGTAATCGCATGACAGGTACAAACGAGTAGGGCTCTTGGTGGGTCAACATGCACACGATTACCTCTACACGCTTACACCAACACACGAGTAGGAGTCCTACTCGCATAAGGGAGTCCTAATTGGTTATATTTCTGTCAACAAAATAATAAAGAAGCAATTTGCCCTACTCGCTAGTATTGTTGACCGATTAGAATGTAATTGCTTCAAGTAACCCACGAATACCTTCTAAATGCCTATACACTCAAGCGATTAGGTACCTAAGTGTGTCCAACTTTCACAGAAATTACCAAAATGCCCTTGCAGCACCATTTGTCACAATTTTGACCCGTTTAGGTTCAAAATATGCGTTTTTCACCCCGTTTTGACACACGACACTGATGACGACTCATGACTTTGAAAAACTTTCATTTTCGACCCCCGTACTTAAGAGAAAGCACGGTTTTGGCCCGGCAAAAACACAATTTTCGACAAGTTGATTTTCGGCGTTTTATTTATGAAGAAGTAAGATTACAATGGATTAGGATTCCATCATCGGCAATCAAGAATGATTAATTAAGCTAAACTAAGCACAAATAAAATAAAACGGGAGATCAACTAACTGTACACTAACATATTTTTGCGAGTTTCAACGGTTAGGGAATCATATCAGTGTACGGACTTTACTAGAACCCCTATATTTTCAGTTTTCGCTTAAATTACCAATAAGCATCCTACAATAACTGTCGATATTGTTGTCCACCTAAACTCAAAATCAAGTTTTATCGCTAGGCACTTTAGATACGTTAAGGTAATATTAAGACTGAGATACAAGGTGTTTCCCGCCACGCGACATATTCCCGTATCAAGTCATGCACAAAGCTTCCTCGTAACCGGTGAGTAAGCTGTTGTCATCCGTATTTTACAAGGAGTGGACTCAGTGGTGATCAGGTCTGCAGAAACGCTGCAACAGAGAGACCAGTGAGATCCAAACCAGGGTTCAAGTCAAATACCGTATATTTGATTTTTCACGGTACGATGCTTTAGGTATATGATTTGATACCTTAGAGCAAATTCTCATTGAGAATAGGGTTTTGGCATATATGAATCTTTTTGCTCTTTTAGGATTCCCGGACGTCCCCTGATCAGAATTTATTCTATTTTTTTGTTTTTGTTTTTTTCAGGAAATGACATAGGGGTGTCTCAGTCGTAGGCTGCGACCCCAACGTACGACACGTGTGCCATTCCTATTTATTCTGAGAGACGTCCAGTTCACCCCGGATGTACCAACCTCTTAAAGACCATGAAACCTCGGATTTTGGCATGCTATCAAACGAGATTTCGGTACCAAGACCATATGCCAACGCACGTTGATCCACACATGATTCAGTTAATTTAGGTTTATATCACCGTGCCGAACTTGGAAATGATTTTGAGCCTACCGACACATCATTGTAGAGGCTACCTATCAGTTCCAACATTTTTAAGATGATAAGGGTCCAGACAGTCCGACTGATTGGTTAATATCATCTTCCCATTTTCACCAAAGAAACTCATTTTTGCATTTTCTGAACGTTTTTGTATTTTTCTGAAATTTTCTCCCCCTAAAAATCTAAAAATTTGCGAAAGGACAATATTTTTGGATTTTTCTGATTTTTTTTTTTAAAGAAAAATATTTACAAAAACGATTACCGATGAGGATCTAATCCTGCTTAACTTTAATGCCGTTTAAGATTAACAAGTACTCAAAACGAGGACCGTCAAAAGCTTTGGTGAATAAATCGGCACGTTGGTAGTCTGTGTGGATTTTTACCATATCGATAAGTTTCTTTTCATAGCAATCGCGTATGAAATGATACTTAACCAAGATATGTTTCGCCTTGGAATGGTTAACTGAGTCTTTAGCAAGAGCTATAGCGGACTCATTGTCACAGTGAATGGGAGTATTAAGAAATTTCAAACCGTAGTCTCTCATTTGTTGCTGTATTCAAAGAACCTGGGAGCAGCAGCTCGAAGCTGCTACATATTCCGACTCGCAGGTGGATAAGGCGACTGAGGCTTGCTTCTTGCACTGCCACGAGACTAGTCTTGGTCCCAAAAACTGGCATCCAGCCGATGTGGATTTTAAGTCTGTCTTGCATCCGCCATAGTCAGCATCACTAAATGCGATGAGGTCAAACTTATCGTCATTAGGGTACCAAAGACCTTTGGTCGGACAACCCTTTAGATAACGTAAGATCCTCTTCACAGCAACCAGGTGGGACTGTTTCGGCCTTGACTGGTATCTTGATAGTAAGCATGTCGCGAACATTATATCAGGTCTTGATGCAGTGAGGTACATGAGTGAGCCTATCATAGCTCGATAGAGAAAAGGATCAACGGTTTGTCCTTTCTCGTCAGGCCCAATCCCGTGATTGGTCTGAATCGGTGTGCCTACTGGAGTAGAGTCTTCCATCTGGAACCGGCTCAAGATGTCAGCAACGTATTTTGTCTGGTGGATGAAGATCCCCGACTCTTGTTGTTCTACTTGTAGACCGAGGAAGAATTGCATCTCCCCCATCGAGCTCATCTCAAATTTATCCTGCATAAGCTTTTCGAATTCCCTGCACATGACATCATTAGTAGACCCAAAAGTAATATCATCAACATAAACCTGTACCAGAAGACGATCACCACCCTTTTCCTTGGTGAATAAGGTGCAGTCCACGAGTCCACGTTTGAACCCGTTGGAAATCAGATAGTTGCTAAGCATTTGGTACCATTCACGCGGTGCCTGATGGAGTCCGTACAACGCTTTGTTCAATCTGTAGACTTTTTCGCGATGAAGCGGATCCTCAAATCCCGGTGGCTGAGCAACATACACCTCTTCCTTCAAGACACCATACAGAAAAGCACTTTTCACGTCCATTTGATACACCTTAAACCGTTTCTACGAAGCGTAAGCTAAGAACATCCGGATAGCTTCAAGGCGCAACTGGAGCATATACTTCATTGTAATCTATTCCTTCGATTTGACGGAAGCCGAGGACAACTAATCGAGCCTTGTTTCGTATAATTACCCCGCGGTCATCCCGTTTACACTTGTAGACCCACTTTGTTCCAATTTTCTTCGAGCCTGGAGGTAAGTCAACTAAGTCCCACACTCCTAGCTTTTGGAACTGCTGAAGTTCGGCTTGCATTGCTTCAATCCATGGTTCTTCCCTCAGTGCCTCTTGCACAGTTCTTGGTTCAGTTTGAGAAACATACAAGGCGAAGGACCAATCGTTCTGATGACCTGCTTTTCTGATTTTCGAGTAGAGTGCCAGAGTACCTGTATTGTCACTTGGACTAGCATTTCTGAGCTGACTGCGCGTCATGACTCTGCTAGCCGGATTACCAATCACATTTTACATCGGATGAGTGTCGTGAATCCGAGATTCCGGATGTGCCGACACTGGATCATCCGAATGCAGATTAAGGTTCTCCAAACCTTGAGATAGATTTGTCTCTGCGGCGCTTGAACTAGAGGGAGCAGCGGGTTGCATATTAAAACCGGAGAGATCGATCCGAAGACCTATCCCTGGTGCTGCTGAAGAAGAAGGACTAGCTTGATTGTTTCCTGTCGGATTAACTGGAGCTGTAGTGGTAGATTCACCATTTCCAGCTTGTTCCTCAGTGAGAGTTTCATGAGACTCCGCAAAATCGTCGTCGAAAGATGAAGATTCGAGGACCTCTGCTGACGCTTCCTGAAAAACTTCCTCAACTTCTGCTGCTGCGGTTTTATCAGGGGGACCCATGGATACAGAGGCATCAGATGGAGCAGGCGCAGGTGCATTAACCACGATCGGACGCATTAGCGGAGAGCTAGCTGCGTTTTCACATTCGTAATACATTTGCGCTACAGCATCATCCACCAAATTCTCTGAAGGAATCAAATAGACTCTTATAGTCGAACAACCAATCAGGTCCAACACAAGGTGCATTGGCAGTATAACGCTGAACATCGACATTAAGCCAGTCTTCAACGTTGTTGGTTCTTTTGTTGTACACTCTTTTGTTGGGAGTGCTGTAACCAACAAAAAAATCTTCTTCTGCCTTTGCACCAAACTTCCCATCGGGATGTATCATGGTGCATGGAGCTCCGAAAGGTTCTAGAAACTCTAAGTTCGGTTTCCTTCGGTTCAGAAGCTCGTAAGAGGTTTTTCCAAGCTTCTTTACCGTTAGAACCCTATTCAGAGTATAACACGCGCAGTGAACTGCCTCATTCCAGAAGATCACAGGCAAGTTCGAGTCTGCGAGCATAGTTCTGGCTGCCTCAATAAGAGTCCGATTCTTTCTTTCTGCAACCCCGTTTTGCTGAGGAGTGTACGGTGCTGTGAATTCATGATGAATGCCCTTTTCTGCACATAACGCCTCCATAGCGTGATTCTTGAACTCTGTACCGTTATCGCTTCTGATCCTACGGATCTTTAGCTGATATATATTTTCCAGTTTAGTAAACAGATTCTTCAAGTAATCAAAAGTTTCACTCTTGTGCTTCATGCACACAACCCAAGAAAACCTAGAATAATCATCCGTAATCACTAAGCAGTATGAGTCACCGTTCTTGCTCTTCCGATTGACTGGGTCAAACAGGTCCATGTGCAGTCGTTCGAGTGGTAGACTAACTGAGTTTGTCTTCTTAGGCTTGTGAGACTTTCTTTTCTGCTTCCCTTTCTTACATGAGACACAGACGTCGTTTAAATGAAAATTCTTAACAGAAACACCTTCCACCAGTTGATTCTGGACCAGATGGTTCATTTTCCTCAAGTGGATGTGCCCCATTCGTCTGTGCCACATTATCGATTCCTTCTCTGTCGCCTTTGACAGAAAACAAGTGACTTGACCTTTCGCTGTCATTGCTCGGCTCATGTCCAGGACGTATAAGTTGTTGACCCTGGGAGCTGAGATCATGACCCACTCTTTCGGTATTTTGAATCCAGGCTTCAGAATGAAACATGCGTTGTCATCAAAGAACACAGTGAACTTCTTGTCACATATCTGCGAAACGCTCAGCAAGTTGTGGTCTATCTGTTTGACAAGGCTTATCTTTTCAAAGCTTACAATACCGTTGCTCATACTTCCTTCTTTTGTAATATAACCCCCTTTATTACCAGCAAAGGCAACATACCCCCCGTTGATATTCTTTATGTCAAAAAGCAGGGATAAATCCCCTGTCATGTGCCCTGAAGCTCCACTATCAACAATCCATAGACTGCTGATAAGGCCCTGTGGAACTCCCTGCACAAACATTCAAAGTTCAGTGGTTAAGGGGGACCAAAGCCTTCACGGTCTTGGGTCTACCATCTTCATCTAACGTCGGAAAGTCAACCCATCTTCCATTTGGAGTTGGTGTTGTTTCCGATGGTACAGCAGTGCTTTCTCCAGCAGATGATTCTCCTCCTTTGGTTGGTGACTTGGGTCTCCAAATCTGTTCAGGTTTCTTTGGATTGGGCTTCTTCTTCGCCTGTGGGCTAGAAGGTCCAGCCTTGGATTCCTTTGGAGGAACAGATTTTGGATCCACTTCAGACTTAACTGTACGTGGAGCAGCTTTGGGGTTGCCCTGCGGTTTAGCTGCAGCCTTTGCTGGTGGCTTACGCGCTGCTTCAACCTTTGGAGGAACAGTGCTCCCCCTCAGCTGTGGACCCCTGCCATCAACTGGCTTTTGGTTCATAGCAATTTTTTTGCGATTATCATAAACGACCTGCTTTCCCTTTTGTTTCTCTGAGAGTTTAGGGGAAACAGGTTGCTTGGATTTGCTAGAACTGGGAGAATCATCCACCTTGATCCTTTCTCGTCTCAATTCAGGGCACGCAGCAACTAAATGCCCACGTTCCCCGCACTTGTGAAAGGATCTATATTCTTCAAATCTAGGAGATTCGGGTTTGGTCTCCTTTTTGTTCCTTTTGTTAGATGGGCCGGCAAATGAGTTTTTGTGTTTTAGATCCTCAAGACATCTTCTTTGCTGATCGACTTGAGGATCGTCGTTTCTTTCATTGCCGCTCGATCTAATGAACTCAGTTACATGCTTCTTCGGACTTTTTCTTTGAGCTTGATTTTGAGGATTAACTGTGTTCGACTTTTGATTTTTCTTGCTATTTTCATTAGGCTGATTATCCTGATCTTGTCTACCCTTACCCTTACCCTTCTTTTTATTCCAGGTTTCCTTTTCTACGGTAATGACAGATTCTTGCCAAATTTTGGCAACAAGACCAGGGGCGATACATCTGAGAGGGACTTCCTCATCAGCATGCACCCTTTCAGACCATTTTAGTTTATAAAACACCTTAATCCTCCTACCATCCTCGGTTTGCACTTTCGGTTCCAGTTCACTCAAGGTTTCAGTGGTAATGATATGATTCTCAAGAGAAACATCTTTAGTTTTGACCGGTGCATACCTAGGAGGTTCATCGAGCTCATCATCCGAAGAGTCAGTGTCATATACACTGATATCATCAGCTTTCTCACACAAATTTACAGCTTTAGCAGGAGTAGCAGCCTTAGTGACCTCAGCAGGTTTAGCTGCTTCAGTAACCTTGGCCGCCTCTGCAGCTTTTGCTGCCTCAGCTGCCACGTCCACTAGTTCCTCCTTCGGCAAGACATCAAAATTATGATTTTCGAATCTCACCGGAGGTGGACATTGAGAATATTTGGGACTGGTGGAGAAGCCTTCCTTGTCAGAGTGTTCTACTATGTGATCAAGGACATACTTGCAGTTTAAATAACTCTCAAGCTTCTTCCTGATCTTTTCATAGTCACAGTTAACAATGGCCAATTGTTTCTTAGTGTCTTCGACCTCATTGATGTAATTATTTATAGCAATTTGCTTATTAGCCAAGGTTTTCGACAGTTCAGAAACATCCTTCTTATAATTTTCAATTGTACTAAGAAAATTTTTCTCCTTTTGTCTCAAGGAATCAATTGACCTTTGTAACGGACCAACATCAGCTTTTAAATTCAGTTTTTCTTCAGTTAATTCTTTAATTCTGAATTTTAACTGATTACACTCTACACAATCTAATTTAGAATTAGAAGAAGAACTTACCTTGTTCGACGATTCAGTAATGGCCATCAATGCATAATGAGCTGCTGTCTTCTGAGCTCCAAAGAATTCGCCGAAGTTCTTCTCTGTGCAGTCAGCATCCAAAAGAAACGATCTTTTACCCATCAGCGCATCTGCTTCAGCTAACAGATCCTCCAAATCTTCTCCCCTATCAGAATCGCACTCCGAGTCACAGTCAGACGCTTCGGTTTCAGAAGTGATGATGTCAAACTGACTCGAAGTTTCTTCAACTTTGGCTGGTGCTTCAGACGCTTGTTGAGCAAAACAGGCTGCACCACCTTGAGGAGCTTCTTCTCCAATGATCAGATGGTTCCAGTTAAAACCTTCATCAGCTTGAATAACCAGGGCTTGACCTTGATTGTTGTTTGCAGGAGGCCTCTGGTTCTGGTTCTGGTTGTTGACTGGGACAATAGCACGCTCAGTATTAGGTTGTGCCTGAGCTTGCTGCCTCTGATTCTGATTCGCTCTGTTGTTGTTGAAGGGATTCTGATGTCCTTGCTGTTTAGGTCGGTCACATTCCCTTGCAAAATGCCCTTTTGTGCCACAGTTGTAACATGTGACCTTTGTTTTGTCGAACCCAAACTTGGTGTTGTTATTGATCAAGACATCTCTCCTTCCCGTCCTGTCCATGTATTCCTTTGCCCTTCTCACCACGCTTGCGAAGTGCCATTGTATGTCTATCAGATCCATGTCGTCTTTATCAATCTGCGAGTAATCCTCCTGTGTAAGATGAGGATTCCCGATCTGTCCAGCAACCAGTCCACTATAGGAGTTTACCAAGGTCGACAGTAGAGCCATATGTTCTTGAGCTAGCTCTACAGTCACCTTTTCTAAACCCGCGGTGTTCAGCTGCACTGGGACTGTATTGGTCCGATAGCCACCTTGATTAGAAGTAGAAGCACCTCCATATCCACCATAACTTGTAGTTGGAGCCCCGCCAAAACCTGAAGAAGAAGGTCCACTAAAGTTTGCAGTTGCCTGCTGCAAGATGAGAAAACGGGTTAACACCAAACTGGTTAGTATTAAAATTCAAAGGATACGGGTTTAGTCCAAAAGGATATGTAGGAGGAGGAACATCAGCTGGGGGACCATAATTGTCGAAAGCATAAACTGGGTCCGGGTTAACCACAAAAGCAGTTTGTGATTTGGTACCACCCACACTGGTGTCCTGAAGAGGATTCCCATAATAGATGCTGGGATTCTGTGGAATGAGCGCCTTGTTTGCTCTCCTGATTTCCTCTATCTCCTTGTTCTCTAGCTCGGTAATGAACTCGTTGATGGAGAGAGTCTGATATGCATTGTTTGACTTTAGAATATCCAACCATTGATGCCAGTGAGGAGGTAGCGCCTCAGCAAATCTTTCTACAAGGTCCGCAGATGAATATAAGACCCCGTACTGATACATTTCAGACATCAGATGGTAGTATCTAGCAGTCAAGTCCCTCAGAGATTCGTTCCCAATAGCATTGAAGTTCTCGAACTCCTTCTTGAGTTGATCCATTTTAACCTTTCGCGTCTTCAGATTACCCTCATTTCGCTCAGCCAGTGCTAACCAAAGCATCTGTGATGTTGTGCACTGAGCGAATTGATGAAGAATATCCTTGGGAAGAGCTTGCTTCAATGCCGCCATCGCCTTTTTCTCATAATTATACTTCTTCCTCTGATCTTCATTCATGTCTTCAATTGAGATCGGAGTTGTGGAATTCTCAACCATAGGCCTACTATACCCAGTCTCTATCGCTGACCACACGAGACCATCAATACCCTCAACATACGTTTGAAATCTGCCTTTCCAACCATGGTAGTCAGACATGTATTGCAATTTCGGCGCCCTATTCGAACTACCCGTCTCTAAGTCACTCATGAGAAAGGAAGACAGATGATTCGTCTGTGAGTTTGCAGCAGCCGCGAGTGCCCAAGGATTCGCGTTCATCGCTTGTTGTTGAGCCGCTAGCGCCCACGGATTGATTCCGGCAACATTCGCTTGCATCTGCGCTTGTTGCATCCGTTGCGCGTTTCGCTCGGCTGAGTATTGCCAAGGGTTTGTGGGTACGTTCGCTTGATTGTTCAATTGTTGGTTATTATGTTGCCTAGGTTGGTTTAGATGACCCTACGGGTTTGCCATATGTTAATATTTGTCAAAAGTCCGATACTTAGTCAAATTTTTCAGTTTCAGGTCCTTTTAGGCGAGTAGGAACTCTATTTGTGTGTTCTTGAGGCGATTACAGTGTAAATGTGTGAAGATTTCTTGTAATTGCCTAAGCTATAGGCGATTAGGGGCTATTTGTGTGAAGACTCCTTGTAATCGCCTAAGGAATAGGCGATTAGGACCTTGATGTGTGATAGAACCTGTATTCGCCTAAGTGATAGGCGAATAGAAGCCTATTCGCTTAAATTTCCTTGTAATCGCCTATATATAGGCGAGTAGGGTTTTGTAAGTGCTAGAATGTCTGCGTAATCGCTAGATCTGATCTGTAACCCCACTTTTGCTCAAAAACAGCCGTTTTTGCCTCAAAATCTTATCTAAAACAATGTGTTTAAACCCCAAATGATTGGAAAAGCTTCCAAAACACTTTTAGAACAAAACCTAATCAAAAACACACGTTTTAATCCATAAACACACACCAACAATTTGAAAATAAGGGTTTTTTTTATCAAAAACTCAAAGTTTCAAACTTCAAAACAGATTTTTGCTCAAAAATCACAACTTTTCCATAAAAACCTACCTGTTTTTGCTCGTTTTTGTTATCAAAACACTCGTGATAAGAGCCTCGGCTTGATACCACTTGTAGGATCGACTAACGTGTCACCCGACAATCACGGGGCTATATTCAAGGTGCGGAATCCCTTGAATATGTCTCAATAACAGAAACAAAGATGAAACAATGATAAACGAGTAATTACAACACACACACGGGTCAAAAGATTATAGATTAATCACTAAAACAGAGCTCGAGTGTTTACAGAGATCAAATTAGACCTTACAGACCATGGGAGGGTGTTTGGAGAGTGTGTGAAGCAAGAACTAATGATTAGGGCAATGATTGGGACTATTTATACCTCCCATACTCGTACAGACCCCTTTAGGCGAGTAGGAAGCTATCACACATTAACAACTAGCGAGTAGGGCCGTACTCGCTAGTAGCTTCATGCGAGTAGGGCTATACCACATCAAAACTGATGTGGTATAGGCTGTAAATGCCTAAAGCTAATGTGGTATAGGCCGTAAATGCCTAAAGCCACACCGTACTCGCTTGAAGTGTCCCAAACGTCCCGAAACGCGTATAAACATCTCCAAACACCCCGTAACACGTCCAAACAACGTATATACTAGCCTAGGGACATCATGCACTTACAATTATTTTAAACAAAACTCTGCCATAAGTTATCATATTCAAATATTAAAAAAAACGAATCTTTGCGCCGGGGTATAAATCTAATGCCATTACAAATGAATTCGGAAGTTTGTAATCGATCATTCTAAAAAGAACTAACATGAAATAAGAAAAAAAAGTTAATTATTAAAATATCGAATGCATTAGTCTAAGGGTTATGTGATGAGTTAAAAAATTCATGGGTATATGATCGGGTATATAGTTCGGGTATTTGGGTATGTTGTTTCGGGTAATCAGGTCGGGTATCACCTAATCCCAGACCCGACCCAAACCCATAATTTTTTTTAAACTAATCCCAAACCCGACACAAACCCTGCAGGGTTACAAAAAATAGTCATTTTTTTCTCCGTTTTTATATAGCACTATAGTACTCGTTGGAAAGATAATAAAACGCTCGTTAATTTGGTGTAATTTTTTTCTTTAAAAAATCTCGTATATAAAAAATATTAACATTTAAAAGTTATGGGAGGAAACATGAGAGAAAAAATAATAAAGTTTTAATATTTAGATTTAGTAGATTAGGTATTTAATAGATTAGGTTAAAGATTATAATAGATTAGGTTAAATCATATTTATTTCTTTTTTTAATTGGTTTACACTTGTCACATCACATCTTATGTGGCATCTCTCAAATGAGAGATTGCATAAGAGTATGACATGTAGGATTAATCACTTTGCAATATATATATATATATATATATATATATAGGTTTAGGATCATGTACAAAACCTATTATTTGTGAGAAGTGTGAGAACCAATACTAGTATGACACATGGCAGCGTATTTTATTATCTAGAAGGGTATCAATGTAATTTGCATTGCTAATGTTATTTTTAGGAGATAATTGCTAAATAATTACGTGATTAATTATGAGCATTCTTAGGGATTTTTGTTTCAAATTGAACGGATATTTATGGAGTATTTATAAACATTCAGCACATTCATCATTCATTTACTGAATTATCATCGATCAAAACAACATTCATATTGTTGTGTTTTACTGATGTGAGCACATGGTGTTTTACTGGTATACCATAAGGTTTGAAGGTTTAACGCACCTTTTGTGTTATTTTTATAAGGAGGTTTACTCATGCAAAATATGGTTTTTTTATGCACATTGGTGTTTTATTGAAACACATATTGTGATTATTTTGTTAATTAAGCTACGTTCTATGGTGTTTTACTGAAAGAAAATGTGGTTTTTGCTATACATGGTGTTTTACTGATGTACATAAGTTTTGAAGATAAAACACATTGATACTATAATACAAACCTTCCAGACGTAAGCTTTGAAGATAAAACACATTGATACTGTAATAAAACCTTTCAACGAAAGCTTAGAAGATAAAACACATTGATACTGTAATACAAACCTTACTGAAAGAAAATATGGTTTTGCTATACATGGTGTTTTACTTATGTACATTATTTTTGAAGATAAAACACATTGATACTATAAATCAAACCTTACTGAAAGAAAATGTGGTTTTGCTATACAAGGTGTTTTCGTGACGTACATAAGTTTTGAAGATTCAGTTGTGTTTTTTTTCCGATTAAGATGGTGTTGATTGTGATTTTCGATCTGATCATCGATCATGATGTTTTTGACCTGATCATCGATCATGATGCTTTGGTGATTTTTTTAGAGTAATGACACCCCTTGAAAATAGGAAAGAATGGAAAGATTATAGGAAATATTAAATGATTGAAGATCTTTAAAACATGTACAATTATTATAATACCCCACTAGGTCTAATCAATTAATTAAATTTATAGCATTTATTACAGTTTTTCCATCAATTAATCTCAACCACCCATATAGAGATCCAAGGGTCCAAAACACTTCTTACACTTCTCACAAAAAAACACACTTTGTACAAGATCCCCACCCTATATATATATATATATATATATATATATATACACACACACATGGGAAAGTATAAATTGAAAACCCACTCGAGTTAAGAAAACTCTGAAAACCCGTCAAAAAACCATCTAAAAAAGTTTTTTTTTTTTGAAAAAAATACACAAGGTAACATACATGTTTTTAAGCGTTTTGGGCCAAAAAAGTAAAAAAAGCGCCGAACGAATATTTTTTTAAAAAATAAACAACGCAAACTTTGTAACAGCGCTGTTAACATATGTTTTCTGCTTTTTAACATATGTTACAGCACTGTTAACATATGTTTCTGCTTTTTAACATATGTTAACATCGCTGTTACAAAGTTTGCGTTGTTTATTTTTTTTTTTAAATATTCGTTCGGCGCTTTTTTTATTTTTTTTTGGCCCAAAACGCTTAAAAACATGTATGTTACCTTGTGTATTTTTTTCAAAAAAAAAAACTTTTTTAGATAGTTTTTTGACGGGTTTTCAGAGTTTTCTTAACTCGAGTGGGTTTTCAAAATATCCACCCCCATATATACATATATATATATATATATATATATATAAACACACACTAGGTGTAGACCTGTGTGGAAACACACGGGTAGACTATATCTTACATTTATTGTCAACCAATAGATTGGTTGCACATTATCCAATGTATCCATCAATTATATTTCAATTTCAACAACGGATGATTATAATATACATTATTATATTAACATCACCCCAAACCAATAAATGAATGGCCCACATATGTAGTAACAAATGTAAGATATATTAATATTTTAAGCTTTAATGAACTTTAATGACTCACATATGTACTAACAGATGTAAGATATATTAATATTTTAAAATTTGATGTACTAATCAATATTAAATATATTAATATTTTAAGCTTTGATGTACTAACAAATGTTAGATTAAATATATTAATGAATTGCTACATATTTGAAGCTTTGTTGTAATACAATTATCACAATGAATAGTCAAACGAATCAAACACAAATCATTACAAAATAAATAAATATGTTTGCTTAAAATATTATAAAAGGCTCCGTCTATTGGCACCCCCCACCTTCTATTTTCACCCCCTCAAAGCGCCTCGCTTAGGCCTAAGCGAGGCGCTTTGAACTCATTCCGAGGAGGTCAGTACGAGGGGGCACAAAAAGCTGATTTTTAATTCGAAGCGCCTCGCTTAGGCCTAAGCGAGGCGCTTCGGACCAAACTTTTTTTTTTTTTTTTTTGGTCTTTTGAGTTAGTTTTTTGTTTTTTTTAAATAAAATTATTATAAAAAATGTTCTTTTGACAAACGTCTGGCTAACCTGAAGTTCCTTTGGATCAAAATGTCAACTTTTTCCTGCCACCCTCGTATGGTTTGGCTAACCTGTCCAGTTATCAATCTCACTGTCCAACAACTGAATTTTACTTGCTTGCATGAAAAGTAATGATCAGGAACATTCCAAATAACCGTCCAATTTCAGCTTTTGTTTAACTCATGATAGATCCACCAAATCATGTCTTCAAGTTCATTTCACCAAAAAAGGCATAACTGTAATGATCAGAAACATTCCAAATAACTGTTCAATTTCAGCTTTTGTTTAACTCATGATAGATCCACCAAATCATTTATAACCTTTCTGTACCTGTGGCCAAAAAAACTAAGCTTCAAACACTATGGGCATGGCCAACTCCCATTTCCACCGATATGTACAATGATGTGGTTTCAATTAATGAGACAACTTTTCAGTTGTTATCCGAGAGATAGCGGTCAACGATGAAGACAACCTGAAAGTGGATACCATGGATCAGAGAGATTCAAGCTAATTAAACTCATATCTCAAGCCGGTGCAAGTTATGTTGTAGCATCTTTGATCATCTTCTTGTAATTACTTTCTATTGTTTCGGGTTCCCTTCCATCGTTGACAGATATCTCTCTGAGATGATAAAGGTAGATCATGGAAAGTTGAACTCAAGAAAACAAAGATGAAACCGATTAATGTTCTTTATATATGAATAGTGACCCTCTAGCAATATTTGTAATTACATTCTATTGTTTAGCGCCGATCCGATTGTTAAAAGTATCAAGACTATGAAATTAGTAAAACAACTGAATTTTACTTGCTTGCATGAAAAGTTATTTTTAAATGTTTGGACTTGCAATATTTGAAAATTATCATTTCTTGACATGCTTGGTAACACCTTGATCTGCAATATTTGAAAATTATCATTTCTTGACATGCTTGGTAACACCTTGATCTGTAATATCTGAAAATTATCATTTCTCGAAAAGTAATTAAAAACACTTAAAAATAAATTAAAAACAATTGTTGCGAGTTAGGTTTAGTCGGCGGACCACGTACAATGATTCATCAAAGTTGTACAAAGCTGGATGTTTTTACTGGAAAACCAAAACGAGCAATTAACGAAGCGAAACGGAGAGATATAATTTTCTTGGCTTGGAAACAACTTAAAAGAACCAAAAATGAATTAAAATTATTTTTTCGTGATTAACAGATAATTTTAAAGAATTAAAAGAAATTCAAATTTTAAAAAAAAAAACGCCAAAGCGAATTTTACTTGCTTGCATGAAAAGTAATGATCAAATTCAAATTTGGCCTTTTTTAAAAAAAAAATTGAATTTCTTTTAATTCTTTAAAATTATCTGTTAATCACCAAAAAAATAATTTTAATTCATTTTTTGGTTCTTTTAAGTTGTTTCCAAGCCAAGAAAATTATATCTCTCCGTTTCGCTTCGTTAATTGCTCGTTTTGGTTTTCCAGTAAAAACATCCAGCTTTGTACAACTTTGATGAATCATTGTACGTGGTCCTCCGACTAAACCTAACTCGCAACAATTGTTTTTAATTCATTTTTAAGTGTTTTTAATTACTTTTTGAGAAATGATAATTTTCAGATATTACAGATCAAGGTGTTACCAAGCATGTCAAGAAATGATAATTTTCAAATATTGCAGATCAAACATTTAAAAATATATTAACAAACATTTAAAAATAACTTTTCATGCAAAGCAGGTAAAATTCAGTTGTTTTACTAATTCATAGTCTTGATACTTTTAACAATCGGATTGTTTTTCGAGAGAAAGGAACTAAGTTGCAAATACGATAATAATCAAACTCATATCTCAAGCCGGTGTAATTACTTTCAAGTTTTTTAGAATCATTGAAGACACCACATCATTGTACAAACCGACGATCATTCAAAATTTAAAGTTACCGCTAACCTCTGTGCCATCATCGACTACAGCAAACCGACGATCTTCCTCCACGGCACTCCTAATGGGCCTCTCTTTATTTCACGGTACGATTTGTGTTTTTGTTGCTTTATAAATAATAAGTTTTGTGTTTATCAAACCCTAACGTCTGAGCAATGATTTATTAAATCGTTTTACTAATTTCCGATTCTTGATAATAATAAATTATTATAATAATAAAACAAAGGAACTAAATTACAAATATAATAATAATAATAATAATAATAATAATAATAATAATAATAATAATAATAATAATAATAATAATAATGTAATATAGTCATTGTTAGACCTGGCAATTTTAACCCATCTAGTTGAGTTTGGGTTGTTTTGGGTTTAAAATTTGACCTTGTGGGTTAAAATGGGTTTAGTATAATTTTCAAGGGGGTTAGGATGGGTAATTTTAATTGTAGGAAATAAGTAAGTGGGTCAGGATGGGTATGTCAAAAAAACTAAATGGGTCAGGATGGGTATTTTTAGATAATCATATATAAATCTGAATTAAAACTCACTCAACGTCAAAAGTGTTGATGCCTCATAGAAATCAATGTCACTAAAAACAAAAAATTATATCTTTTGCATTTGTTGATAACCCAGTCGGTTTGAAACCGTTCGGGTCGTTAACGGACGACTATGTCAAAACAACACGAATCGTTAACGAGACCAACCTCATCAAAACGGTTCGAGTCGCTACCGGTCCGGCCGGGTCGAAACGGTCCGGGTCGCTACCGGGCCCGACCGGGTTGAAACGGTCCGGGTCGCTACCCGGCCCAGCCGGTTCGAAACGGGATGGGTCAGGTTGCAACGGTCCGGGTTGTTATCCAGCACGATAGGGTCGAACTGGTCCGGTTCAAAATGAAATATTTCAAATCCCCTAAAATTTTATATTTAAGATTATTTTTGTTTTTTTTTAATTTAATTTTTTTTATTTTTATTTACTTTTTAATTTTTTTTAAAATTTTTAATCTATTTTAATGTGAACCTTTCTTAATCCAAACCATCCATACCCAAACCCATCCATATCCAAACCCATCCTGACCCAACCCATCCTAACCCATTTTTTTAATCTACCCATCTTGACCCATACCCATCCTAACCCAAACCCATCCTGACCTAACAACCAAACCCACCCAACGTACCCATTTTGCCACCCATAGTCATTGTTAATGCTCAAAAAAGTCAACCTTTGTTGACTCATAGGAGTCTTGAAGACGAAATGAATTTTACAAGATACTTGAAACAAGGTATGGATATGGAGAATAAATCTTTGACTATACGTGGTTGATGATGTCAAGTTTAAGTCGTTGATTCATTTGGAAATCGAAAACGCCTATCGTCACTCTGTATAGAGAAGAAAATCAACAACCAGATGGTTGGTAGCTATAGGTAAGAACATTGTGGATGAGGATTGTTTATCTTCCCATTGATTTCAAGTATGTTTGCCTTCATCGTTGACAGATATCTGGTCTTCAGAGTTTCCAACCCCTAATACATTCATTAAAGGATATTCATGTGAAAATGATTTCGTACAAGATTCCTATGCAAGCAAGTCATCTCATGTTGAATATTTAGTTCTCTCCGAACTTCAGCTTCCAAAATACGACGTCGTTGTAGCTCATATGTTATTATCTCTTCTCTTATTCTCTGTTTCTCGATGGATTATTGCTCTCATATCGACTCTCACAATTATTCACAATTTTATACATACAACACACCTTCATCGTTGACCGTACTGTTCTTCTTGATCTTTTATGTATGAATAGTGACCCTCTGGCAAACCTACCTCTGTTTTGAATTTGTTGCTTCCATAGAGAAGTTATCAATCTCACTGTAATGATCAGGAACATTCCAAATAACTGTATAATTCCGTACAAGATTCCTATGCAAGCAAGTCAAATTCAGTTGTTAGACCAACTTGAGATATGAGTTTGATTAGCTTGAATCTCTTTGATCCATGGTATCCAGTCTTCAAGGTGGACTTAAGCACCTGAACGGGAAGTTGAAATTTTGAATGATGTTCGTCGACTGCACCGAACACACTACAATTATTCACTATTTTATACATACAACACACCTTCATCGTTGACCGTACTGTTCTTCTTGATCTTGATCTTCACACTTGCTTTTGACAAAAGTCTGGCTGACCTGAAGTTCCTTTGCAACCAGGTAAAAAGGAACTAGGTTGCAGATTTAAAAATCCATCACATCACGATTATACTCTTTATGTATGAATAGTGACCCTCTAAGTATGCGATGCATAGAAAAACTTACGAGGTTAAACTTGGAGTTTGGTGAAAAAAACTTGAAGAAATGATTTGGTGGATCAGCCATGGGTGTAGTTTGCTCAAAGATTTAATTTAAAAATATTTTGTAAGGATTTATTTATAGTTTAATGAAACAACTTTTTAGTTGTTATCCGAGAGATAGCGGTCAACGATGAAGATAGCCTGAAAGTGGATACCATGGATCAGAGAGATTCAAGCTAATTAAACTCATATCTCAAGCCGGTGCAAGTTATGTTGTAGCATCTTTGATCATCTTCTTGTAATTACTTGACAGATATCTCTCTGAGATGATAGCTTCTCTTCAGATTCTGAAAGTGGATACCATAGATTAGAGAGATTCAAGCTAATTAAACTCATAGGTAAGAACATTGTGGATGAGGATTGTTTATCTTCCCATTGATTTCAAGTATGTTGCCACACAAGACGAATGTTGCAACATGAGTTCGACCAAGATGACACACGAAGCTTTAGACTCGAACCGGATCCAAGTATTACTGTACTGATCAGGAACATTCCAAATAACTGTTCAATTTCAGCTTTTGTTTAACTATTTTAGCAACTTCCATAGAGAAGTTATCAATCTCACTTCTCACTGTCCATGTTTACCTTCAACGTCCAACGGTAATGAGTAACCTAGTAACCTCTACAATGATGTGATTTGTTTTTAGATAAGGAGGTATATGTACAATGAACTTTTTACGCTAAATAAAACCGATTAATGTTCTTTATATATAAATAAAACCATTGTACATACCCTCTGGCAATCATCGTTGGTATTAATGGCAAGATATGTGGCTTTAGTCCTTTACGCAGGTTTGCCAGAGGGTCACTATTCATACACACAACTTTTTGCTCTAGTGGTGTGCTTTACCTTTTTGACAAACACCTGGCTAACCTGTCCAGTTATCAATCTTGACTGCTACAACATAACTTGCACCGGCTTGAGATATGAGTTTAATTAGCTTAAATCTCTCTGATCCATGATATGAGAGCAATAATCCATCGAGAACTTGAGAAAGAGAGAATAAGAGAAGAGATAATAACATATGAGCTACAACATAACTTGCACCGGCTTGAGATATAAGTTTAATTAGCTTAAGTCTCTCTGATCCATGATATGAGAGCAATAATCCATCGAGAACTTGAGAAATAGAGAATAAGAGAAGAGATAATAACATATGAGCTACAACATAACTTACACCGGCTTGAGATATGAGTTTAATTAACTTAAATCTCTCTGATCCATTGTATCCACTTTCAACTAAATCTTTCTCTGATATACTCTATATCAACCGAAATTGAGTATCATCAATCTGGTATTAGTGGTTGGAAACTGTGATGAAAAAGCTGGTGTGTGTTGAACAAGAAGATGATCAAGGATGCTACAACATAACTTGCACCGGCTTGAGATATGAGTTTAATTAGCTTGAATCTCTCTGATCCATGGTATCCACTTTCAGGTTGTCTTCATCGTTGACCGCTAACTCTCGGACAACAACTGAAAAGTAATTACAAGAAGATGATCAAGGATGCTACAACATAACTTGCACCGGCTTGAGATATGAGTTTAATTAGCTTAAATCTCTCTGATCCATGATATGAGAGCAATAATCCATCAAGAACTTGAGAAAGAGAGAATAAGAGAAGAGATAATAACATATGAGCTACATCCATCGAGAACTTGCACCGGCTACTTTTCAGTTGTTATCAGACGAGGACTTCTCCGTGTTGCCACATTTAATGAAATTTAACGCGCATGCCGCATTCATTGACTTTACGTGGTTGATGATGTCAAGTTTAAGTCATTGACAATGTTGAGGGTTATTACTTTGTTTTTTAAATTTTTTTTAACTTTTTATAATTATTAAATTAAAAAAAACAAAAAAAAACAACTCAAAACATCAAAACAACTACCAAAATAAATTACCCCCTCGAAGCGCCTCGCTTAAGCCTAAGCGAGGCGCTTCGAATTTAAAAAAACAGCTTTTTCTACCCCTCGAATTCAGCTCCAAAGCGCCTCACTTAGGCCTAGGCGAGGCGCTTTGAGGGGGTTAAAATAGAAGGTGGGTGGTTTAAATATAACTCCCCTTATAAAATCCATATAGATGTATAAATAACGAACTTCAAAATTCTAAATCTTTTTGAAATCAAATAGTTTAGCAATTATGATTCAAAAAAAAAAAAAAAAAAAAAAAAAAAAAAAAAAAAAACCTAATATGAACAATGAAATAAAGAAATAAACAAATTGGGAACATCAAAATTCTAAATGTTCGTGTAGCTTTTAGATATCAAATGGTTTAGCAATTACGATTCAACAAAAAAAAAAAAAAAAAAAAACTAATATGAACAATGAAATAAACAAATTGTGAAAAGTATTTCCAAACCAACGCGGTCAATCAAGATTAACACCTTCAAACTCATTCATAGTCGTGTGAAGCTATCGAATCCTCGCTGCATCTACCGTTGCTATGTTGCTGCTGTTGCATCTACTGCTGGTGTAGTGATGGAATCTGCTGTTGTTGTTGCATCTGCTACTGCTGTTGCTGCCATTGCCTTCATCTGCTGCTGCTATTGCTACATCTGCTGCTGCAGCATCTGTTCAAGTATTGATAGCTTGCCTTTCAACAACTGCTGCAAGTATTGCTTACAACAGTTGATCTGGGTACTTGTCTAGACTATCCAATAAGCATGTGGGTCTGCCAGTCAACAAACAAACATACATGACAGCACAATAACATAATATTAACATCAGCAAACTGTTAAATAATAACCAGACCCCATACTACTATTTCTATTTCTAGATTTTTAAGCTGAATCAATAAAACCTATAACCAACAGGCTGCAGTTTGATGAACTTAAATGTTTTCTCAATTAGTTTTAACTTCTAAATAATAATAATAAAATTATAATCCTAACACCATTATTCACAATCGATCAAACCAAATCTCTATCACATACCTTGTGTGTGTGAAAAGAATGTCATTCAAGCGAACAAAACAAACACGAAATGCTTGAAACGTTTGACGCATTGCAGTTGCTTTATCCACATTACTATCAGTAATTGTCTCTTTCGATCGGGCTACTGGATCCACTTTAACTTTTCTTCTACCTTTTGCCCGAGCAGGTAATTCCTTGACAGGACCGTTTGCATCAACAGGCAACTGAGTATAACTTTGCGGATTCTTCCATGTAAAAAAAGTGATTTTTTAAGACTTTCTAAGAAAAACATATTAAACCCACACAGAGATTAGGGCTGTTCTCAAGCGCCAAGCCCGAGTCAGGTCCAGCTTGAATTCTAAACGAAGCTGAATAATTGAGCTAATGCTCGACTCGGCTAGATTTAACACAATCCAAACAAAAACAGCTTGCTACTAATATTTAAAGCACCCGTATATTAGCCAAAGAGAAATTTTGCAACTTACTTTAGCCAAAACCACATACCAAAATGTTTTGTTAAACACTTTTAGAAGCACCAACATTATTAGATGCTTGTGTGAAAGATAGATCACTAATGTTGATAAGATAATCAGTATACATCCGTACCTGACTTCACTTCAAGTTGCAACCCTTGGGTTCATCATCCACTTTTTTATCAACCAAGCAAGAATCAAAATTATCAAATTTTCAGGAGAAGATGATCCAAATGAGCCTGAAAAGAAAACATTAAAATAGAAAGGAAAACATTAAAATTTTGAGCAAAAATTCAAAGCGTTTATGCAGCGTTCAGTCGGCTCGTCCACTAATCAGTCGACTCTTTTCTTCTTTATTTACTCTGACTAAGTCCACTAATTTTAAGCTCCTTTTCGACTTCTTTTCCTTTTAATTTACTCTGACTAAGTCCACTAATCAGTCGACTCTTTTCTTCTTGATTTACTCTGACTAAGTCCACTACTTTTAAGCTCCTTTTCGACTTCTTTTCCTTTTAATTTACTCTGACTAAGTCCACTAATCAGTCGAACAGTCGACTCGGCCACTAATCAGACTGATCAGTGGAGCGATCAGTCAACTGATCAGTGGACTGATCAGTCGATGCATCAATCCACTAATCAGTCCACTGTAGTGGTTAACCCACCAAAGATCATAGTAACGACTCCTACATACTACTATCTTATAATATATACTTCATCCAACCCCTAACTCATACCATTTCAATATAATTACTACAAATTAAGCATTTGATTACACCCAAGGAAAATTTTTGACTTGTTCACCCATTTAACCATTTCAATATAATTACTAAATTTCACACAAAGAATATTAACAAACCAACTGATTATACACATTCAACACTATAAACTCACTTTCTTTCTTCTGCTGATGCCTTTAGTTGATCACGTTCTTCAGCAGCCTTCTTTTCCTTTGTCACATCACCAAAAAGATCAAGGTCGTGTCATCATCAACAACGTCAGCGACCTGCGCATATGCAGGTCGGTTATAATGTCTAAGATAAAGCAAGCCAGCTATGGTTGATGATCAGACAACATCTTAGTAGAAAAATAAGCTTTAAAATTACTGTTAACTAAACAGACCTGTACGAACTGGACGTTCAATGCAGGCCTGTTCAGTCGCTGATAGTTCGTTCGCTTCAAATGAGAAATTTCATCTGTTTCATTCTTAAGAAATGAGCCTATTAATGTCAATTGTGATTCATAATGAGTACAAATGCAAACAAAACAGAACAACGATGCCTGACAGCAGTGTTGCAGAAGGCGTTAGGCGCTAGGCAGGCGGTGAGGTCCAGCCTAGGTACTAGTCGGGACTAGGCGGAATTAGGCGTTTTGGTACTTTTATACGTATTTTATATATATACATGTTTCATGTTTAGCAGTAACTTTTAGAAATATAAAATATAGCTATATATAATTTTTATATATATTATAATGTTTATTTTTTTTTACTTTTATGTATAAATGTAAAAGTTTCAGGATCAAATGTAAACTTTTGAAGATAGAGGGGTTAAAGGTTAAAAAACATAAACTAAATTTAGACTTTTTAGTTAAAATTTGAAAGATAAAGGGGTTAAAATGTAAAAAGTCTAAACTTTATTTAAAACCCTAGCAGCCACTTTTCTTCCTCTCTTTCCTCTTCCAACTTCCCCTTCTCCAGCAGATCTGCTCCAAAGTCACCAAAAATCGTCGCCGGAACTCGTCGCCTAGGTCCGCCTACCGCCGCCTAGCACCGCCTAGCACCGCCTACTCACCGCCTAATCACCAAAACGCCTAATCCTCCGCTTAGGGCTGTTTTCCGATATTAGGTACCGACTAGCGCCTAGGCGCCGCCTAGGCGGCCGCCTAGAGCGATTTTTACAACCTTGCCTGACAGGGACATTCAGAGAAATTTTAACATCATCCCTAGACCAATTAATAATCACCTGCAACTAGGGGTGGCAAAATGGGTAGGTTGGGTTGGTTTGGGTGATGGGTTAGGATGGGTTTGGGTTAGGATGAGTTTGGGTCAAGATGGGTAAATTAAAAAAATAGGTTAGGATGGGTTAGGTTAGGATGGGTTTGGGTTTGGGTCTAGATGGGTAAATTAAAAAAATAGGTTAGGATGGGTTTGGGTTTGGGTCTAGATGGTTTGGATTAGGATAGGTTCACATTAAAATAGATTAAAATTAAAAAAAAAAAAGTTAAAAATTAAAAAAGTAAAAAATAAAAAAATGAATAAAATTAAAAAAATAAAAACAGGAAAAAAAACAAAAATAAACGTAAAAATAAAATTTTAAGGGATCCGAAATATTTCATTTCAAACCGGACCGGTTCGACCCTATCGGGCTAGTTAACAACCCGAACCATTACAACGCGGCCGGGCCCGGTAGTGACTCGGACTGTTTCGACCTGACCGATCCCGTTAGCGACCAGGACCGTTTCGACCCGGCTGGGCCCGTTAGCGATCGGAACCGTTTCGACTCGACCGGGCCCGGTAACAACCCAGACCGTTTCAACCTGACCCGTCCCGTAGCGACCCGGACGGGCCCGGTAGCGACCCTGACCGTTTTGACCCGACTGGGAGCGGTAATGCCCCAGACCGTTTCAACCTAACCCGTCCCGTAGCAACCCAGACTGTTTCGACCCGGCCAGGCCCGGTAGCGACCTGGACCGTTTCGACCCGAACGGGCCCGATAACGACCTAGATCGTTTCAACCTGACCCATCCCGTAGCGACCCGAACTGTTTCGACCCGGTCGGGCCCGCTAGCGACCCAGACCGTACGACCCAACCGGGCCTGGTAACGACCCAAACCGTTTCAACCTGACCCGTCCCGTAGCGACCCGGACGGGCCCGGTAGCGACCTGGACCGTTTCGACCCGACCGGGCCGGGTAACGACCCAGACCGTTTCAACCTGACTCGTCCCATTTCGACCCAACCCAGTAACGACCCAGACCGATTCAACCTGACCCGTCCTGTAGCGACCGAACCGTTTCGACTCGGCCGGGCCCGGTGGCGACCCGGACCGTTTTGACCCGACCGGACCCGGTAACGACCCAGACCGTTTCAACATGACCCGTCCCGTAGCGACCCGTACTGTTTCGACCCGACCGCGACCGTTAGCGACCCGGACTGTTTTGACCTGACCGATCCCGTTAGTAACACGGACCGTTTTGACCCGACCGGGCCCGTCAACGACCAGACCATTTCGATCCGAACGGGCCGGTCAACAACCCAGACCGTATGCACTCGATCAAACCCGCTAACGACTCGAACCGTTTCGATGAGATCGGTCTCGTTAACGACCCGTGTTGTTTCAACATTGCCTTCCGGTAACGACCTGAACGGTTTCGAACCGAATGGGGTGATCAACAAATGCAAAAGATATAAATTTTTGTTTTCAATGAAATTGATTTATATGAGGCATCAACGCTTTTGGTGTTTGGTGATTTTAATTCAGATTTGTATATGGTTATCTAAAAATACCCATGCTGACCCATTTGTTTTTTTTTGATATACCCATCCTGACCCACTTACTTATTTCCTACCATTAAAATTACCTATCCTAACTCCCTTGAAAATTATACTAAACCCATTTTAACCCACAAGGTCAATTTTTTAAACCCAAAACAACCCAAACTCAACTAGATGGGTTGAAATTGTCAGGTCTACCTGCAGCAATCTAGCATTTAAGCAGTTGTCAAAGAGAGAGAATGATAAGCAACTGATCCAGAAGCATGTAATACATCAATGAACCATCTCTAAAAAAATTGACACCACCATAACTACATTCTATTAAACCCTTTATACCTTCTCAATATGTTAACATACACATCATTTACAGACACACTAACTGAAAGTAAAAAGCATTATAACAAACCTCATCTTCAGATGAATCACTTCACAAGAATCCTCGCTTGCACTTTGAAACCCTTGATCAAGATTATCAACTCCATTACTCAGTCCACCTTCATTGCTTGGCTGCTCATGGTAAGCAGACCGCTTCGTTGTCTTGTCCAATCCAACAAAACACATAATCCTACTTGTAAATCTTAAAACATAGGCTGCACATAAATTGAATTGAACCAATACATTGTCTAATTATTATTAATCAATGATAAACCTACTTACAAAATACAGTACAACCTTTAAAAAAAATCTACCTTAAACATAACTTAAAGATCATTGAAATATTGAGTTCTTCAAGTTAATGTAAATTAATTAAATGATTAATCATGGAAACAAAGAAACAAACAAATAATTTACCTGATTATCAAACAGAAATCCTTGACAATGAATCGAAGGCTCGTATACAGCGACGGACCTCTCCTAACAATCCATAGAATTAATATCCAATTAATAAATCAGTTAAATAAATAAATAGATATCCAGCTTTGGAACCCTAGAAACTTACCCCGTTGACGGATCTGAATCATTGACAACCACCGGTAGCAACGATCACCGCCACAGCTCTAACAATCACTACTAACACAAACACAAATGATTATTACGAAGAAGAAGACGAAAACAGTAAATAAAGAATAAAACGAAGAAGCATACACGACTGGGTTTGATAAAGGATCGAGTAACCGACTGTGAATGTGGGTTTCTGAAGTGGGTTTCTTCTGATCGAATAATAGGCTTATTATGGCCAAGATGCTTTCCTGAAGTGGGTTTCTTCTGATCGAATTGAGGAATAAAATTTGGAAGAAGAAATAGAGAGAGAAAGAGACCAGATGTATCATTTGAGAGAGAGAGAGAGAAAAGAGCACATTTATGTAATCGGATGGGGTTTTGATTTTGAAATTTGAATCTCAAGCTGAAATTTAGAGCCTAAACTTGGAGCTGAAATTTAAAGTAACAAAGGTAATTTACATCTGTTGAGCAATATTGTTTTGAGCTCAAAAGATGTTGAGTGGTCCACACAAGCAGACTTTGTTGACTTTAAATGAGTGGCTCCTAATTTTTCTTGAATATTTTATATGCAAGTGGCATATTTTTGTGAATATTTTTAAGCTGATTAATGACATCATATTTGGCATCAAATTGCATCATACAGGCATTGATGGCCTATCCTAACCTTGACACATCAGCTTTCTTACATCACTCACGCTTTTCCTATTATGGAAAGTATAGATAGATGATTGATATATTTTTTAAGAACAATATAATCAAAATTTAAACTCTGAACCATTTTTTATTGTGAAGTACATCACAAGCAAGGACGTAGCTTCTTTAGAGCTCGAAGGGGCCCCGACTTTACCGATTTTTGATGCTGTGATGAATTTTTATTTTATTTTTGTAGGTAAATTATGTCCGGGGTGCCACCTTAGATACCTTGATTCCCTACAATCATGGGCCGCCATATTACTTCCCAAAATACAACAAATACCGGCATACACCGGTGAACTTTAAAAAGTCAACATATTTTTTTATAGACTTTGTTTTACCTTTCTGTAATTAACAACATTTGTCGTAGCGCATTCACACACTACTGCCATTTAAGGGGGCCCATCGGTTTGTTTTTTTTTTAATAGTATCATAGAAACGCCACCCGAACGCCCCCATCAAATTTTGCAATTGCCCGCATAAACTTTTAAAACATGTAGGAACCATTCGCATATAAATAAAATAAAAACTTTATTACGATTACAAACAAAATGAAAGCAAAAATTACAGTACAGATTACAACTGAAAAATAATCAAATACAAGAAAGGAGTAGAAGTGGAATGTTGTGGCTGAGAATCGTATTGAACAAGGGGCTCTTAAAACAAATTCCGAGTCTATTACGAGAGCTCATTTCGATCCCCAGGGTACAATAGCCGAAAAGTTCCTTGAATAATGAAAGTAAAAACAGAAGATTGCTAGAAAGCTTTTGGAGAAGAATTGGTGATTTAGAGCATTCACGTCAGCTTCCCCATCCCTTATTTACTCACAACCAATCACAACCACATTTTACATTAAAAATCATTACTGTTTTTCTCTCTTTCACTCACAACAACTTTCACAAATATTAAAAAATAAATACAGTTTCCTGTTTTCCCTAAAAGATTCCCAAATAACCTCAAATATACCGATAAACAGTAGATTCCCCATTTTATTCACTCGCAACCACTTACACCCACCCCATATAATTTGGGGGACACACTCACAGAAAAATGGAGGAGCTACTGTGAATGCTCTTAGTTGTGGTGTGTCTCCAAAGCAAAGGACTCCTTGCTTTTATAGTGGATAGTTGAGTTAACGCAGTCAAATAATTAAAAATAAAAATTAAAGTGCATTGACCGTTTTCAAATGTTTATTTAATTATGTTTTAAGTATTAACCGTTATTGTTTGACTTGTCTACTACAACTCATAGACTGAAACAGCGCACGCATGACACGTGAATCAGAACGGTGTATCCGTGCGACACGTCTTTAACGTTCTCCTCAGACGTGGAGCGGACCCGCAGGTCCCCGTGCCAACCTAGAAGCCTCCACCCAGACCAGGACGCCACCTCGTCTTCCATGTGTACCCGCGCGCCACACACCTTGCCACGTCACCCACCACTTGGTCCTCACATCCTAAGTACTGGACCATGAGATCGTGTTCAAAAATACTAAGGCGGCTCTCGGTGATACGTGTGTGCGAAGTGCAAAGTGCGTCATCAAAGCGTCACATTGCGCCCATCGCCCACCCCACGTTGGCGTGTGCGAGTTAGGGGTGCGGACGCGAATCCATTAGTTTGTGCTTCCATGAAACAATAGGAAGGAGAGTTCTCACTTATAAACTACTCCAAGTTTTGTCTCTCCACCAATGTGGGACAAGTTTCACTTGTCTACTTCACTTCCAATTTCTAGCTTTTAATGTTTCATTCACCAAACTTTGAGCATCATCTCATTCAACCTAGCTCCGTTTTGAATGTGGTTTGGTTCGTTGCGAAGCTCTCACACCATAGAACATAAATCCACAAATAGATATATAAATAAACCTCAGTTTCAAATATATATGTTAGTCCAATGTTAAGGAAAACTCATTTTTCTATATTTATGAAAATACTCTTTTCACCAAAATTTCCAACAAAACAAGCTCCACGAAAGTGAGATGAGTTGAGATCGAACAATCAACATTTTTTTCTGGATGGCGGAGGCTCGATGTAGATGTAGCAACGGCTGTGGCTGGTACGGAGGAGATGCAACAAAGGAAATAGATGACCTAATTGATTGTTAGTTCCTAGATATAGAAGCCCATAATCAACTTGTAAAAGTTTTATCTATATATCTTTGATAGATTTAAGATGTTGCTTCATATTTGGTTTACAAAACTATAATACACAAAAAAACTTGAGTTATGAGACTATGTTGTTTAGATCGTTGAGTATCACTAAATAATATTTTTTTTCCGTTTCGAATCATATCGGGTCTTCTATAGCGCTTCTTCTATCATGTGTTTGCTGCTTTTTTAAAAGGGCTTAAAATCATGGGCCAAGACTTGACATTTAACATAGGCCTAAGAATTAAGTACATAAAAGCTTAACATTTAGACAACGATCACTGGGCCTACGACTTTATACTTTGACATTCGGCTTTTTCTGAAGTGACTCATATCAACCCGACCTCGTTTTGCTTTAAACATTTTAAATGTGACGTTTACATTTATTAAAAAAGTGAAATTACATGTCTTGTTTTAGGTGATACTATGGTGTTTGATAAATTTATATCATTATGCTGATTTATTCTAATAAATCTTTGAAATGCTAATATGAAAAAAATGTAATTTCAAAAAAAAAAAAAAAAAAAAGCAAATAAACAAAACAAAAGAATAGGGATGGTAATCGAACCTGGAACCTAGGGGTGAGCAAATTTGGGCCGGACCGAAAAAAACCGAGAACCGACCCTAAAATACAAGAAAACCGAAACGGGTCTGCAATTTAGGTTCTAGATTCGGTCCATTATATCTGATCCACCCGGTTCTCGGGCCGGTCCAAAACAATAGTGAAACCGAACAAAAACCTTTGGACCGAAAATAAGTATCAATTTTAACAAACCTGCACTATTTTAGGAATCATGGGCCTAACCTAAATGCTTATAATGGTCGACACAAGCTGTTATACACATATTTAAAGGCTTCGTTGACCTATTATACTAATCTTCAAGAATAAGAAGGCTTCCTGCAACCTGTAATCAGATTCAGAACCTGCAATCAGAAACATTCTTTTCAGTTTACCTGGCAACCTTGTTTCTTCTATATTTTAAACATATTGCATATATTATATAAATCACAAACTCTTGATATCGACTTTCACCATCTCCTAACACAACTCCAAATTCAAAAAGAAAAACTTGTCATTACGTTTTAGTGTTTTACACACCACAAACTCAGCATCTTCTTAGTAATTCAACTACTATCTTTTGGATGTACCTTGAGCAGTATTTTCTTACAAAGTAATATTATCATGGATGCACTCAACACTTAGACTAGGGAACATGTACACGTTTGCACCTACTTAACACGAAAAATAACATTTATGAATAACAACTGTGACACCTAAGTGTCATTTATCAATCTTAAAAATACATAAGAAAATAGCTGCAAATGTTTCAAGTTTATTCAAATATGTAAAAGCAATTAAAACTGTTGTATTTGAAAGAAGGCTAGCTCATCATTGTAATACAGGTAAACTATTGGTATACGATCCGGCATTGCGCAGTTTTCTAGACCAATTTAGTTGTAATTTCTTTTGGAATTCTATCGAACACTTGGTGTGCAAACATACGGTACATAACAATCAAACCAAATAAATCAGCAAACAACCTATCTTCTATTATGAACACACCAATCAAATCTAACATCAACAACTACTCTTTTAGTTTTTTCACTGAGACATTCAATCGAACACTTGGTGTGCAAAGATTATATATGCTTGATTACATAAACCAAGCTATAACATGACCAACCAATTTCATCAAGAAACAACTGAAAATATGAATTCAGTTTCGAATATGTAAGAAATTTCATTACACATAGGCCTTAATCAAAATACAAGTGTAAAGATCAATCAAAATGAAGGGATATTATTACCTTTTAGAACATTCATTATCATTATGGTACATCGGCTTGCATCTGAGAGGATGAAGAAAGTGTAAGGAAACAAAAAGCAATGGCAAAGATGAAACACTTGAATCAAAAATCAAATCCAGGTCTGTACATCTGTTTCGGGTCGGGTCCAGTCATTTTATTTGGACCGAATATAACCAAGGGTATAAGAACCGAGACCGACCCATCATTAGTGTAGTGCTTGTCGGTTCTGTGATTTATATGTATTCGGTTCTCGGGTCGAGTCGGGTATTTCTTGGGTCGGGTCGGGTACTGTCATTTGCTCACCCCTACTGAAACTTGATACATTTGGACGGGTTTGAGGTTGGGTAATCGTGCAGGGGGCTGGGTATGAGATTAGTTTTTATCTTTTTCACGAGTTTGGGACGGGTTTGTGATTTGATGATACACCCGTTTACCCGATAAAGTATACCGGTTTACCCAATTAGATATTCGATATAATTTCTTGAATATATATTTAAATATGTATGCATAATATATATAATATTAATCTAGATTGTCATTTTGTGTTAAAAAAACACCAAAATTTTGTGTACACTATATGTTATCTATATTGTCTTTAAGTGTTTTTATATGATTTAAGTATTTTATATATATATATTATAATCATTACTTATATATTTGATATTACTAAATGTAATTGTTTAGAATCATGGGCAAAGACTTGACATTTAACATAGGCCTAAGAATTAAGTTCATAAAAGCTTAACATTTAGACAACGATCACGGGGCCTACGACTTTATATTTTGACATTGGGCTTTTTCTGAAGTGACTCATATCAACCCGACCTTGTTTTGCTTTAAACATTCTAAATGTCACGTTTACATTTATCTATACTTTACTATATAATGAGTACTGGACGGGCATAATAGTCATTTCATATTTATCTATATGGGTAAATTTGTAATTTTATTCCATTGGCAAGACAAATTTAATACAACAATTAAATAACTATTCTATTGTTTAAATGCACAAAAAGACAAAAAAAAATATATAAGAATTTATATGATATTTTACACATCCAAATGAATAAACAAATAATAATAATAATAATAATAATAATAATAATAATAGAAATATAAAATGTTAATAAGACAAGAAAAGAAACATGTCATTGATCTTTTCCACATATATCCGCATATCGTCATAGAAAAGGGGAACCGACGTGGAAAGGAGAAATGGTCGGCTAATTGTTAGCTTGTAACTAACCACTCAATTCAACCCATTCTATGTGATTTACTCATCATCAAAACAATTAAATTGAAACTAATCGAAACACATCTTTTTAAGGACTCAAAACCCCACAACCCAAAATCGTGTCCTTCGACCCACTCTGTTTCTTACCACGTTCCTGCAGACCTAAGTCCAGCAACAAAACCACAACCACCTTTGTTCCGACCCATAGTACAACTACTGACAAAAGTTGTGAGACAATTTAAGATTTCCAAATAACCTTCTCCATGCCTGCAAAAATTTTAGAAGTTGGTACTACGTTGTTTCTATTAGAAAGGCTAGAATAGAAAGAGATTATCTTTCAGAAATTCGAGTGTTAGATGAATCTTTGCTATTAATGAGAGTTGTTAAAAGGGATTTAAATTTGATGGATGATGCAGTGGCGAAGCTTGACCCGAAACTTCGGGGGGTCGGAAATCACTAATTTTGGGGGGTCGAGAACCAATTTCGGGGGGTCGAAACTGTATATACTAAAAAATTTCTATACGAATACTATATAATCGGAACTTCTGAGCGAAAATTCGGGGGGCGGCCGCCCCTCCCCGCCCCTTAAGAGCTGCGCCACTATGATGATGCACAAAGACTCATAAGAGAATTGATGCTCGATATGATAAATAAAAAGCTTTAATAACAAATAAGTAGAGGATCGTTCATAGCTTAACTTTTGTTGGAATGGTTTTAGTTGTTTAACTTTTGTCGGCTGCATTGACAATTAGTTAATGATTTTGGTTGTTTAACAAGTAGGAAATGCCTTTATGTCTGCATAATTGATGTTTGTTGTTCTTACAACTTTCGTAATACACAAATATATTAGGTGTTTAAGGCTTATCGGGTTATATTATGCTCGCCAAAAGCATTGATGACTCTCACCACTGTAAATTGTCGATTCCGCTGCAACGCACGGGTTCATACTACAATATCTCACTCGCGTATACGAATTTCATACCAGACACATACGTAGAGGCTCGCACGTAATATATTATCACTTAGGTACTCCAGCCAACCGACAAAGATTGTCACTTCACTTCACTTTACTTTCCTTGCAATTTTGACGGCGCTTCAAATCAAACAGAAAACAATAGCGAGGCGATTAACCAAATGCAACAACCAAACAACATGTAGCTCCGCTGCAACGCGCGGGTTCCTGCTAGTTAAAAAAGTGAAATATGTATCTTGTTTTATGTGATACTATGGTGTTTGATAAATTTATATCATTGTGCTGATTTATTCTAATAAATCTTTGAAATGCTAATACGAAAAAAAATGTAATTTCAAAAAAAGAAAAGAAAAAAAGCAAATAAACAAAACAAAAGAATAGGGATGGCAATCGAACCTGAAACCTGATACATTTGGATGGGTTTGGGGTCGGGTAATCGTGCAGTGGTTTGGGTATGGGATTAGTTTTTATCTTTTTCGCGAGTTTGGACGGGTTTGTGATTTGATGATACACCCGTTTACCCAATAAAGTATACCGGTTTACTCGATTAGATACCCGATATAATTTCTTGTATATATTTTTAAATATGTATGCATAATATATATATATATATATATATATATATATATATATATATATATATATATATATATATATATATATATGTTAATCTAGATTGTCATTTTGTGTTAAAAAAACACCAAAATTTTGTGTACACTATATGTTATCTATATTGTCTTTAAATGTTTTTATATGATTTAAGTATTTTATATATATACATTATAATCTATCTATATAATAATTGAGGTCACTTGGGTTGAATCAAGGCCTTAGAGAGGGCCTTTATGATCCAACAACTAATATGGAGCTCCAAATTATGACTATAAAAACATTTTTTTTTTCATTCTCCATATCAAAACTCTCCTATTCTTCCTAATTCCTAACAAATCTTTCAATCTTTCTTCTTCACCTTGCATCATTTGTTGATTATCCACAACTGATTAAAGGTAAACATCCATACTACTCTTCTAATGTTGATTCCTATTATTATTTTGACTTTTTTTATTGTTAACATTATTAAGAACAAATCAAACCGAATGAAAATTCTTATTCTTTTACGTGGAAATCATTCTTCTTAAACACATGTTCTAATGAAACGGATTTGTGATAAATGGATTTGTGATAAACGGATTTGTGATAAACACATATTCAATCAGATTTATTATAAAGTGATAACAAAGATACTATCAATTCCTATTGTTATTTTTTTATTCTTTTTAAGATTTCCTAATCTAATAACCATTTGAAATCATTATGGTGTTTATCACATGTTCTAATGAAACGGATTTGTGATAAACATATATTCAATCGGATTTGTGATAAAGGGATAACAAAGATACTATAGATTCCTATTGTTACTTTTTTTATTCTTTTTAATATTTCATAATCTAATTACCATTTGAAATCATTCTTGTGTTTATCACATGTTCTAATGAAATGGATTTGTGATGAACGTATTTGTGATAAACACATATTCAATCAGATTTGTGATAAAGGGATAATAAGGATTGCGTTCAATCAGATTTATGTTAATTTTATTATTGTCATCACGGTTTTTTTAGACATATATTGAATCGGATTTACTATTCGATCGGATTTAGTAATGCTATATTTTAACATTTGAAAAACAGGATTTGATCCGAAGACACAAACGCTATTATGTCTTATCATAATGGTTCTCAATTCTTCAAGGTATTGCATGACCCTTCAGCAACAGTTTTGGTATATTTGTTATTTTCATGTACATATGCCTATTTAATTTTCAAAACTGATTCTTTATTTTTTAATGTTGTTTTTAACGTGTCAATCCAGACTGTGCTAAAGGCCATGAACAAATTTCTGTTGTCTAAAAACATACATAACAGGGACGTTACAGTTACCACATACGAAGGACAATCTTGGTTGGTACGATTTTTAATGTTTTTAATGTAATTTATTTGAAGACAAAATTACAGAAAACGTCCTTTATGTTTACCCAAAGTTGCAGGTTTCGTCCTTTATCTTTAAAACTTGCAGGATACATCCTTTAAAGAGGTTTTTGTTGCAGGTTACATCCTTTACACTAACTCTGTTACTGTTTGCCGTTAACTCCCCCTCACATGCAATGCATGTGAGGGTATTTTTGTCATTTAAGATTGTAATTAAAATTCAACCCTTTATGTTTAAAGGACGTTTTGTGTAATCAAATAACCAACCAGACCAACCCTTCTTCTTCCTTCTTCCCTGTACAATATTCAGAGAACACCATGAAGGAAGAAGATATCAGGAACGAAATGGCAAGGATTGAAGGAGGCCAGTACAATATTCGAACACATGACGATGAATACGATGTCGACTCTGTATATGGTAAGCCCTAATTTTTTAAAACCCCAATTTTTTGTAATTAATTTATTAAAGTTAAAGCCCTAATTTTTAAAATTTTTTTTGAATGTAGATACGTATGAATCAATGTTCAGTATTAATATGTATCATGGAGGGTATTTCAGTTCATTTCCAGGTCGTGAGTATGTGAATGGTTTGATGAACATTGTTGATTTGATGGATACGGATAGATTTGGTATATATGAGTTAGGTTGGATTGTCAACGATTTAGGTTATCCTGAAGGTATCCCAACTTTTTCCATTTTTTAGAACCTGGAGCTGATTTGGATCATGGTCTTAAGCAATTAGCTGAGGAAGCTGATGTATTCAGGTTCGTAGACATCATTAGTCAAGGAAACAGGTTTGTTGATGTGTATGTAGAACATGGAATGTCAAGGCTTGCAGCTGACTTACCATCTCAATCAAGTGTCACTGGTGACTTTGCCATTCTAAGTATGCAAGATAACAATGGGAATGAAGAGGTTGAGAATGATATGCAAGACAACAATGGGAATGAAGAGGTTGAGAATGATATGCAAGACAACATTGTTGATGATGCAGACGAAGGTACTGATGAAGATAGTGATTTTATAGTAGATGCTGATAATGATATGCAAGAAAGTGATGTGGACATGAGGGACTTCAATTTCATGGTTGATGATGTAGAAGAAGATAAACCTCACAATGAGAATGTAACAGGTGACAGTGATGATTTAGAGGTTTTAGACAATGATATGTTTGATAGTGCTAGTGATAGTGATGAGAATATTGGTAACATCAGGAGTAGAAAATTAAAACACCTGAGAAGAGCACATGTTAATGACCAGAATTTCTACATAGGCCAAATATTTTATCACAAGAAGGAAGTGAAAAAATTTCTGAAAAAACATATAGTGGAAACAAGAAGGCTGTTAAAAGTTATAAAGGATGATAAAAACAGGGTTAGGGTGGTTTGTAATGGTGATGTTCCAGGTGTTGAAAAGATGGAACCCATTAAGAAACCTTCAAAGAAAAAGGTTAAAAAAAATTGAGAAACAGGGTGATGTACAAAGTGGGACAGGTGGGTTTGAATCTGACATAGTTAATGAACCACTTGTGCAACCTGACAAAGAAAAAGAAGGGACTGAAAATGAAACAAGTAAGAAAGCAGAGGGTTCAAAAGATAAACATAAAGGTGGTAGGGGTAAAAAGAAAAACCCTAATCAGTTTGTTTGTCCTTGGGAGGTGTTGGTGTCTAGAGATGAAGTAACAAACATTTGGATGACTAAAACTCTATTGCCAAAACATAGATGCATGGAAAGCAGAAAAATAAATGCCTGCAATTCAACTTTCTTAGCTCAACAACTTATGGATCAAATAGAAGAAAATCCCCACATTCCAGTTAAAGCAGTCCAAGATCAGTTCCAGAGGAAGTATGAGGTAGCTGTTTCTAAGATGACAGCTTATAGGGCTAGATCTAAAGCTCAGAAGCAACTACATGGTGATTACAGTTTACAGTATGGACTTCTTAGGGACTACCTTCAAGAGTTGATGAGGGCAAACCCAGGAAGCAGTATAAAGGTAGAAGTGGAACCAGTTACAGATCCACATGAGACAACCAGGATATTCAAGAGGGTCTATATCTGTCTTGGCTCACTAAAACAAGGTTTTAAAGCCATTGGAAGAGACTTGTTAGGGCTGGATGGTGCATTTATGAAAGGTCCTTTTCCTGGTCAAGTTCTCACTGCTGTTGGGGTTGACAACAACAACATGATTTATCCTCTTTCTTATGCAATTGTGGAAGCTGAGAACATCAACTCTTGGAAATGGTTTCTAAACTGTGTTGGTGATGACTTGGATCTTGGAAGTAATTCAAACTTCACATTTATCAGTGATAGACAAAAGGTTAGAATATCAACATGTTTAGAGAATACCTCATGAGGAGAATAGTGAATGTTTTACATGTTATTGACAAAAGTGATGGTCCATTGACACCATATGCTACCAATCAGTTAGCTACCATTAAGAAAGATGCTACCAAGTATTCAGTTAGTTGGAATGGGGATGCACACTTTCAAGTGTCATATGGTGGTGACCAATGTGTTGTCAATGTTACTGAAAGAACATGTAGTTGTAGAAGGTGGGAGATCACAGGAATACCTTGCAAACATGCAGTGGCAGCAGATTGGGATATGGCAAGTCATGGTCAACAGGTAGGCAACCATATTTTGGGTCTTGGTGAATTAGTTTGCAAATCTGTTAATGTATTTTTATTGAACAGGTTGGGCTACCAGAGACTTGGGTGGACCAAATATACAGGCTGGAAACATGGAAAAATGTATACAATTACAAGGTATTCCCTATCAATGGCAAGTCTTTATGGGCCAAGTCTAAAGTACCAACTACCCTAACACCTCCATATCATCACAAAAAAGTGGGAAGACCCAAAAAGAAAAGAAAGAGGTCTGCTGTTGAGAAGGAAGATATGACAAAGGGTGGCAAGTTATCTAGGAAAAATGTGACTGTCAAATGTGGAAAGTGCAAAAACTTGGGCCATAACAGTAGGACTTGTAAAGGCCAAACATTGGAACCTGAAGGCAAAAGTAAATCCAAGAAGAAGAAGAATGAGCAGCCTGCAAGTAAAGGTGTTGATAAGGATGTACAAACTACACCTGTTGGCTAAAGGAAGAAGAGACTTGCAAGTAAAGGTGTTGGGCAAAAGAAGAAGAATGAGCAGACTGCAGGTGGTGGTAAGAAGTCCAAGGGAAGTAGAAAGACAAAGAAGACAAACAACTGATGGAATTCTGTTCTGTTTTTAGTTTAATATGTATGGAATTCTGGTCTGTAATGGCTTTGTTTTGAATAACTTTGTGAACCTTATGCTATGTCTTTTTGAACAACTTTGTGAACTTTATGTTAGTATGATGAATGATTATGGTTTGTTATAATTATGTAGCAGGTTTGTTATGATTATGTAAACAGGTTGACTATACTAACAGGTTTGTTAACAATTATGTTGTTATTGTTAAATGGGTCAAAATGGGGCTGATTATACTAACAGGTATGTTTTATTGTTAAATGGGTCAAAATGGGGCTGATTATACACAAACAGATTAGTACCATAGTTAAATGGGTCAAAATGGGTCTGATGTGACTGTCAGATTTGTTGTTATTGTTAAATGGGTCCAAATGAGGTTGATTATACATACAGGTTACAAACAGGTTTGTTGTGATGGTTCAATGGTTATTCAATGCAATCATTATCTAAATGGGTCAAAATGGTTTATTATTACATGTAAGTGTTCCAAATGGGTCAAATGGTTATAGAAAATAGTCATTACAACACTAATCCAACACAGATCATTACATTAACCAAACACAGTTCATTACATTAACCCACACAGATCCTACATTACAAGACTAATCCAAACCAAACCTGAATTCACTAATTATCATTACATTAATAACTTAAAAACAACAACCATAACAATCATCCAAGTAAAAACCAAGTATTTCTTCAACTTTGCAACTTCAGTTTCAAGCTTCTTGTTCAAATCATCAAGGTTCTTGTTTGCAGATCGTAGCTCATTGTTTGAAGCTATTAACTCAGTGTTTGAAGATCGTAGATCATTGTTTGAAGCTATTAACTCAGTTTTTGAGGCTTGTATGTAATCGTTTGATTGATGAAAAACCTTAGCTTCAGCCCATCCAATAAAACCTTTACCACATTCAGATGCCTATGAACATTAAATTAAACAAATTAACTACCTTGTGCATAATACATATCAGATTCAGGGAAAAACTTACATTAACAGGACATGAGTAAAACCTTCGACCAGGGTTTTTTGATGTTCCAGAGGTCCTGATTATTGCAGCCCTGCCACAAACACAGTAGACGGACGAATTAGGGTTTGATGTGTTTGATGAAGTCTGTGAAGCCATGTTTGATTGATGAGAATTAGGGTTTCTGTGTTCAAACGAATTGGGGGTGGGAAATTTTAAATAAGTTGTTAAATGGTTTATTATTACAGAAAACATCCTTTATACACAAATTGACGAAAATACCCTCACATGCATGGCATGTGAGGGGATCTTAACGAGATAATTAAACACCGTTAGTGGTAAAGGTCGTTTTATGCAACCAAAATTTCAGTAAAGGATGTAACCTGCAACAAAAACCTCTTTAAAGGATGTATCCTGCAAGTTTTAAAGATAAAGGACGAAACCTGCAACTTTGGGTAAACATAAAGGACGTTTTCTGTAATTTTGTCTTATTTGAATTACTATTTTTCGAATTTATGTTTAATATTATTGTAATAATTGACTGTTTTTCAAAAAAAAAAATTTAATCACATTTATTTATATTACTGTTTTTCGAAATTATTTTAATATTAGACCGAATTTAATGTCATCAATTCTGAATTATTGTTATTTATTTACATTAATAATAATTAACCGAATTTAATGTCATTTAATCTGAAATTTGAATGTGAATTATTGTTATTTATTTACATTAATAAAAATTGACCGAATTTAATGTTATTTATTATTATCTTTTAATAATTGACCGAATTTATATTAATATTAATATGAATTTCAATTTACCATACTCATTTATTTTTTATTATGAATGATTGATTATTAATCAATTTAACCTTCATTTATGAACGAAATAACTCTCATTTATTTTTAATATTACGATTTTAGTTTTACTATTTGTAATAATAGTATTGTTGACCGAATATATTACTAATACTAATTGACATTAATAATAATTGACCGAATTGAATGTTATTTATTACGAATTTTAAATCACATTAATTTATATTAATATTACTACGAAATTATGTTTAAACTATCTTTATGAATTATTATTGGTCTTGCCTGCAATTAATAGGATCTATTTTGTTTTTTAATGTCATTTAGTATGAGTTTTAATGACATTAATTATAATTGACCGAATTTAGGGTTATATATTATGATTTTTAAGCTCATTTATTTATTATTGACTGAATTAAATTACAAATATATTACTAATACTAAAACTAATATTACGAATTATTATTGGTCTTGTCTGCAATTAATATAATTTATTCATTTTTTAATGTTATTCAGTATGAGTTTTAATGACATTAATAATAATTGACCGAATTTAGTGATATATATTACGATTTTTAACCTCATTTGTTTATTATTGACCGAATTGACCGAACTAATTACGAATATATTACTAATACTAAAACGAATATTACGATTTTTAATTTTAATCCCATTTATATCTTACTGACCAAATTAAAATTTTCTATTACTATTTTTACGAATATATTACTAATTACTAATACTAACTAATACTAATACTAATATTACGATTTTAGTTTGCTTTAATTAGAAGTTATTTCCATTGGCGAATATTGTGTCTTTAAATGGTGTTCAATCCAACACAGGCTGTTTGTTACAAAGGTTCCAACACAAGAAGTCATTGATTTTCAAATTAAAATTACGATTTTTTATGTTTGTAATGTAATTTATTTGAATTATTGATTACGATTTTGTGGTTATTTATTAAGATTTATAGTCTCATTTATTTATATTACTATGTTTACGAATTATGATTAGTCTTGATTGCAATCAATAAGATTTATTCATTTTTACTGTTATTTATTTAGATGTTTAATATTAGTTATTGACATTAATAATAATTGACCGAATTTAATGTTATTTATTAAAATTATTAATCTCATTTATTTATATTACTTTTTCGAATTTATGTTTAATAAGATTTAATTATTTTTAATGTATTTTTAGTATGTTAGAATTAATGTTATTTATTGACATTAATAATAATTGACCGAGTTGAATGTTATTTATTATGATTTTTTAATCTCATTTATTTATATTAATATTACTACGAAATTATGTTTAATATATTTTTATGAAATTATGTTTAATCTGTTTTTATGAAATTATGTTTAATATTATTTATATTACTATTCATTCGAATTATTATTGGTCTTGCCTGCAATTAAAAGGATTTATTTATTTTTAATTGATATTTATTATGAGTTTTAATGACATTAATAATAGTTGACCGAATTTAATGTTATATATTACGATTTTTAAGCTCATTTATTTATTATTGACCGAATTGACCGAATTAATTTACGAATATATTACTATTACTAATACTAATACTAATACTAATATTACGATTTTTAATTTTAATCTGGTTTATTTATTATTGACCGAATTAAATTATGAATATATTACTGATACTAAAACTAATACTACGATTTTTAATTTTAATCTCATTTATATCTTATTGACCGAATTAAAATTTTCTATTACTATTTTTACGAATATATTACTAATTACTAATACTAACTAATACTAATACTAATACTAATATTACAAATTTAGATTGCTTTAATTAGAAGATATTTCTATTGGCAAATATTGTGTCTTTAAATGGTGTTCAATCCAACACAGGCTGTTTGTTACAAAGGTTCCACCACAAGAAGTCATTGATTTTCAAATTAAAATTACGATTTTTTATGTTTGTAATGTAATTTATTTGAAATATTGATTACGATTTTGAGGTTATTTATTAAGATTTATAATCTCATTTATTTATATTAGTATGTTTACGAATTATGATTAGTCTTGATTGCAATTAATAAGATTTATTCATTTTTACGTCATAGCAAGATTCGCATCGTAAAGGTTCGCTGGAACCCGAACCGGGGACCAGAGTACACGTGGGAACGGGAGGATCAGATGAAGTCTAAGTATCCTCATCTCTTTCCTAAGGAAGCGTTCGAGTCGAGACATGTCTCTTCTGCAGCTGAATGAATCTCGGGGCGAGATTCCTTTTAACGTGGGGATGATGTGACAACTCGGGTAAATCTCTCTTTTGGTTTCTATCTTTTGTTTGTTCCCTTCGTTATTTCTTTTGTTCTTTTGGTACTTGTGCAATTTTCGGGACGAAAATTCTTTTAACGTGGGGATGATGTGACACCCGGCAAATTCTGGTTAACAACGTTGTCTAGATGAAAGTCTACCTTAGCGAGTCACGCGTATATTGTACTTAACTGGGTTAGTTAAGTCGGGTTATGGTTCGGGAACTATCGGTTAGTCTAGAAGATCATTGGATATTGGTCTAGAGGTTCATTAGATGTCAGTCCTTAACCAAGTGTACAAACGGTGACGATTTGTAGGATCGTCAGGGCATACGGAACATACAAGTCTCGAGTCCTGGGAATTGGTGAACGAGTGTGAATATGTGTATTTACATGTGTTATGTGTTTACAATCATTATGTGACTTGTCGGTATGTGAATATGTGTTAACATATGTTAAAACGGGGTTTAACGCACAAAACACACGAAACCAGCCCCTGTAGGCGATTAGGGAAGCCTAATCGCCCATAAGGGGGGCGAGTAGGCCCTTTAGGGGCGAGTAGGGGACCAAATGCATGACTGTTCATGCGATTTGGCCCAAATTGCATGAACTTACATGCGATTAGGCTTCCTAATCGCGTGTAAAGGCTGCATAATCGCTAGTTACGTGCTGGACGACTAAAAACGACTATAAATACCATACTTGACCTCCTAAACTTCATTATACAAACCCTAGTCGTCCCATAACCCGCCCCAACACACACACAACCTCTGGAACGCGATTTTTGATCAAAACACAAGGTTTCAAGCTTAATCCATCATTCTTTTACAAATCTAAGGTTTGGTTTCCATCCATGCAATCTTATAAACGTTTTTATTCAATCCCTAATAGTCCAGACCTGTTCTAAAACGGAAAAGCTTTCTGAAAATCGTTAATAAGTGTTGTTAATCGGATTTTAACTAGTATGCATGTGTTATGTGTGTTTATGATTAGAAAGCTAGGGTTTTTATGATTCAAGATGAAGGATTAACATGTTATTAGGTTAATTCAGAATACTAATGATATTATGATGATAAAATCTGAGAATTGATTGTTAGGGTTATAGTTATGAATGTTAATGTGGTGTTTCATGCTATGTTTATGGCGTTTGGATTACATGGTTGCATGCAGGACTGATAATACGAGGTTAAACGAAGGATTTTGGTTTAAACATGTTTAGAATTGTTGTTGGGATGATATTGGGTGGTTACACACGTTCTGGATCTGATTTGGAGCGTTAAACGCGCGAAAAACCGGAACATCAAGGTTACAGGCCATTAGCAATCCTAATCGCCTATGTTAGAGGCGATTAGGATGCCAATCGCCAATGTTTCATGCGATCAGGCCCTAATTGCTAGTAGTTTCATGCGATCAGGCCCTAATTGCTAGTAGTTACATGCAATCAGCCCTAAATGCTAGTAGTTACATGCAATCAGCCCTAAATGCTAGTAGTTACATGCAATCAGCCCTAAATGCTAGTAGTTACATGCGATTAGCCCTAAATGCTAGTAGTTACATGCGATTAGCCTTCCTAAATGCCAGTTGACCAACCTAAATGCTAGTTGACTTTTCCTAATCGCGTGTAATGCTGCCGTAAGTGTAAATTAGCATTCCGAGACCCGATTTGACATGTAGGAACATGCTAGGAACCCCGTAACATATCTAATAACTTGGGAACATATGTTTGAATGTAATTCGGTGATACGTGAACTATGTGCTATAACTTGTTGTACGTTAACGTATGTTAAGTGTGATTGCATGATTGCATGTTTGAGAGCGTAAACATAACACGGGAAGTCTCGGGTCACCAATGGGATGTCGAGTCTTGTACTTTGGGTCAGTTAAACAGTCACGGTGTTTTCAAACGAACTTGGTTATGGTCTGGACATCTAGGGACTAATTAACCTGCGGGTTATTAGTCTAAGTACTTGTAACTGTCATATGTTAGGTCGCCGCTTTACGGGACTAGCATAGCAGCTGAGTTTACTCGTGTTAAGGAGTAACGCAACTTAAGGTGAGTTTACGGCCCCTCTTTTAAACTGGTTTACACTTTTCGGGGGAGAAAACATGTGTTAAAACGATTATTTGGTAACTACTGTCATACTATGGGTTTCTATTGTGTACTACACGATCTTTGGAGGTCCCGGCGGGAACCATGAATTTGTGGGTTTGCACAACGGGGAAATGTGAATAGCGCTATTGGGAATGACCAACCCCGCTCGTCGGCTTGGAGGGCCGGGCGAGTGCATATTGTCTCAAACAGGAACAACAGGAACAACAGGTTACTTTTCGGGCACAACATCTGGTATGCGTGTTAGTAATGGTTTTCCAATCGTGGTAGTAACAAAACATACGCCTAGCTAGCGTACACTGGTTTTCGATTTGTTATAGTATGGACAGGTGGACTTGGTACTTGGATTACAAAACCTGTAAACTCACCAGCATTTTTGTGCTGACGTAAACTTTTACATGTTTTCTCAGGTCGCTAAGGTAGCACTACTGGACTAGGGCGCACGCGTCTGCACGGCGTCTAGTTAGAGTCGCATGGTTTCATATGTTAAACATTTGGTTTACTTTTGAGATACTGTTTTGAATAAGCTTCCGCTGTAAACGGGGATTTTAAACATTGTTTTGAAATTGCATTATGTTCATGTTAGACTTGTTTATTGTGATCGTTGGTTTGAATCCTGGTTTGTCATGCGCCTCGCGGTAAAACTCCGCAAGTGGATTTTGAGGGTGTGACAGATTGGTATCAGAGCCAATGGTTATAGTGAACTAGGACTGCATGTAGAGTCTAGTCTATAGCCGAGTCGCACACACTAGACGATCACATGATTCTAAACATTAAGGTGGTTTACGTATGGTCTTGTCGGGGTGTCTCTAAATCATTTGGTCTTTCTACGTTACATCATCCGTTCTATCTTAGGTTGGGTTACTTGCTTTCTAGGCAGTGTAGTATGTTGGAGTAACTCGTATACTCTTGAGATTTGTCCAAGGCTCGGACATCTCCCTTTCATACTCCAATAGAAACACTTGCCATAAACTACCGTAGTATTACGGTGTATAGCTAAGAGTCTATGTTCGGTGATTCGAACTTTGAACTAGGAGAACACTTGGAGGACCATGTAGAGCGGTTTATCATTTTGGGTGCACACAAAATCATAAACCGAAATACATGGAAGCCCTGGTGAGCTCTGGGTTTGAAGGGATAGTCCTGGATTGGATCTAGCTTTGATCTTGTGAACATTAGTGGTTATCTTTATCTGCGAAACTAAATTTTCTCGTTCTTTCTGCCAGAATCATGTCTGGAGTACGAGGAGGACGTGGAGGTGGTCGCAATGGTGGACGTGGTGGTGGTCGCGGTGGTGCTGGTGGTCGTGGAGGTACTAACCTATCGCAGGCTGATCTGAACAACTTGCTCCAAGCTGCCTTCCAGTTAGGGCACAACGGTGGTGGTAAGTTGATTTATTCATTTTCTTTGCCTCATTGGTGAACCTTGTATACATTCTTCGTGATTTCTCATGCGTTTCATTTCAGGTGGTCCTGTTAACCCACCCCCACCCATGTGTACCTACAAGATGTTTCGGGACTGTAAGCCCCAGGAATTCTCTGGCACTGAGGGTGCGGTGAGCTTGCTTAGGTGGCTGGAGAAAGTGGAGTCAGTGTTTCTGATGTGTAACTGTCTCCCAGAGGATCGAGTTAAGTATGCTGCTGCGTTATTCCAGGATGTTGCATTGACTTGGTGGAATAACATCACCCAGAATATGGGTATTGGGGAGGCGTATGCTATGCCTTGGGAGAATTTTGTGCAGCTGCTGAAGCGTGAGTACTGTCCGAGGGAAGAGGTGCAGAAGCTAGAGCACAAGGTGTGGAATCTCAAGATGACTGGGTCGGAAATTGAGAAGTATACTGTGAGGCGTAACGAGTTGGCAGTGCTGTGTCCTGATCTGCATGTGCCAGAGTACAGGAGGATTGAACACTATATCTCGGGGTTAGTACCTGAGATCGCAGGGTTAGTGGCTGCAGGAAATCATCCTACATACTCAGAGGTGGTCCGATCGGCTCATAGGATGACCAACTTGAAGGTGAATGAGGGTATTTTGCCTGCTAAGGGTTCGACTGTCAAGGCCCCAGAGAACAACAAGCGCAAGTGGGATAATGAAGGGAAAGGATCTGGGCCAGCACAGCAGGGTAAGAGGTTCGATAATGGGGGTTCTTCTTCTTCGGGTAACAAACAGGGTGGTTATGCGGGGAAACTGCCTAAATGTAACAAGTGTGGACGTCACCATCAAGGGAACTGCGACAGTAACCGTTGTCATCGCTGCCAGCGAACAGGGCATTATGCTAAAGATTGTCGGGTTACACTTCCATCGACCCAGGCTCCGACTACTAACTCAGCTCCTACTACTCAAGGGACTACAGGAAGACAAGGATGTTACAACTGTGGTGAGACTGGGCATTACAAGAAGGATTGCCCAAAACTGAAGCAGGGTGGAAACAACGGTAATGGGAACAACGGGGGCGGCAGCAGAAATGCACGTGCCTTCGTCATTGGAGCCGCTGAGGCTAGACAGGATCCTGACACAGTTACCGGTACGTTCCTTCTCAATAATCGTTCTGTTAGTGTGTTATTTGATTCTGGTGCCGACAAGAGTTTTGTATCCATGGAAGTTAGTCGACTGCTAGATGTAGTACCCGTCCCATTAGAGACTAAGTATATTATTGAGTTGGCTGACGGTAAAAAGATTGAAGCTACTAGTGTCCTTTGGGAGTGTCAATTAGAGTTATCGGGTTTATCGTTCCCCATCGACCTTATGCCGGTACCTTTGGGTAGTTTTGACGTTGTTGTAGGCATGGATTGGTTGTCTTTGTATCGCGCGGAGATTGTTTGTTACGACAAGGTTATTCGGATTCCTCTCCCTGATGGAGAATTCCTTTCTGTGTACGGTATCAAGGGTGGTGTTCCGCTAAACATCATCTCTAGCATGAAAGCCCTTAAGTGTCTTCGAAAGGGTTATCCAGCCGTTTTGGCGCTTTTATCTGTTTCCTCTGGTGATGAGAAGAAGATCGACGATATTCCGGTTGTACGCGAGTTTCCTGATGTTTTTCCCAATGATTTATCTGGTCTTCCTCCCCATCGTCAGGTCGAGTTCGGTATTGATCTTGTACCAGGGGCTGCTCCTATTGCTCGGGCCCCCTACCGTCTTGCACCTCCCGAGATGCAGGAATTGTCTAGTCAGTTACAGGAACTCTTGGACAAGGGTTTCATCAGACCAAGTTCTTCCCCTTGGGGAGCCCCGATTCTATTTGTTAAGAAGAAGGATGGAAGTTTCCGATTGTGTGTGGACTACAGAGAACTGAACAAATTGACCGTTAAGAACCGTTATCCTCTTCCACGTATTGATGATCTATTCGACCAGCTCCAGGGTTCTAGTTATTATTCCAAGATTGACTTGAGGTCCGGTTATCACCAGTTGCGGGTAAGGGAAGCTGACGTTGCAAAGACTGCCTTTCGTACACGTTATGGCCATTTCGAATTCTTGGTCATGCCTTTCGGTCTCACGAACGCACCGGCGGTTTTCATGGATTTGATGAACCGCGTTTGCAAACCATATCTTGACAAGTTCGTCATCGTGTTTATTGATGACATCCTGATTTACTCTAAGAACAAGACCGAACATGAGGAACACCTGCGTTTGGTTTTGGAACTTTTGCGACGGGAACAACTTTACGCTAAGTTCTCAAAGTGTGACTTTTGGTTACGCGAAGTTCAGTTCCTAGGACATGTGGTTAATGAACTAGGGATTCATGTCGATCCAGCTAAGATCGAAGCGATCAAGGACTGGGGAGCACCTAAGACGCCAACTGAGGTGCGGCAATTCCTAGGCCTTGCGGGTTACTATCGTCGTTTCATTCAGGGGTTCTCGAAGATCGCTCAACCCCTGACCACTCTCACGCAGAAGGATAGGAAATTTGACTGGGGTGAACCACAAGAGTCAGCGTTTGAAGAACTAAAGTCTAAACTTTGTTCTGCTCCTATTTTGTCCTTACCTGAAGGCCCTGATGACTTCGTTGTTTACTGTGATGCTTCTATTCATGGTCTCAGTTGTGTGTTGATGCAACGCGAGAAAGTGATTGCGTATGCTTCCCGTCAACTCAAGGTGCACGAGAAGAACTACACCACCCATGACTTGGAGTTGGGTGCCGTGGTATTCGCGTTGAAAATTTGGAGACATTAATTGTACGGTACCAAATGCACCATCTACACCGATCACAAGAGTCTCTAACATATTTTCGATCAACAACATTTGAACATACGGCAGCGTCGTTGGATTGAACTTCTGAACGACTATGATTGTGCTATTAAGTACCATCCTGGCAAGGCGAATGTGGTAGCAGACGCCTTGAGCAGGAAGGAATCAACTAAACCTCGTCGCGTTCGGGCGTTGTAGCTCACCATTCATTCATCCCTACCTGATCAACTCCGTTCTGCCCAGTTAGAAGCTTTGAAGGAGGAAAACCTTAAAGCTGAGACTATGCACGGTGCCGACAAGCACCTCGAGCGAAGGCCTGATGGCCTGCACTATTTCGCGGAACGCATATGGGTTCCTTTATTCGGGGGACTACGGGAGCTTGTCCTTGATGAGGCTCATAAGTCCCGGTATTCTATTCATCCTGGTTCGGATAAGATGTACCAAGATCTGAAGGTGCTTTACTGGTGGCCAAACATGAGGTCGGATATAGCCTCATACGTGAGTAAGTGCTTGACCTGTGCTAAGGTCAAGGTGGAATACCAGAAACCGTCGGGTCTCTTGCAACAACCTGAAATTCCGGAATGGAAATGGGAACGGATTACAATGGATTTTGTCACGCAACTTCCTAAATCACCAAGCGGGAATGACAAGATATGGGTGATTGTCGATCGGTTGACGAAATCAGCCCATTTTCTTGCTATTAAGGAGACCGACACCATGGATCGTTTGGCTCGCCTTTATTTGAAGGAGGTTGTTTCTAAGCACGGGGTGCCAGTTTCTATTATCTCGGATCGTGACTCCCATTTTACTTCTCACTTCTGGAAGTCTTTGCACAAGGCTTTGGGTACCCAACTAGACATGAGTACAGCTTATCATCCACAGACTGACGGTCAGAGTGAGCGCACGATTCAAACTTTAGAAGACATGCTGCGGGCATGTGTGATCGATTTTGGCAAGGGTTGGGAAGCTCATCTACCGTTAGTAGAATTCTCGTACAACAACAGTTATCACACGAGCATCAAGGCGGCTCCGTTCGAGGCACTGTACGGACGGAAATGCCGTTCTCCTCTTTGTTGGGCTGAAGTGGGTGAGAGTCAACTCACTGGGCCTGAACTAGTGTACGAAACTTCGGAAAAGATCGTACAGATTCGTAACCGGTTGGCAGCGGCACGGGACCGGCAGAAGAGTTATGCCGATCAGCGTCGCAAACCATTGGAATTCCAAGTTAATGACAAAGTACTTCTAAAAGTCTCACCATGGAAGGGCGTCATACGCTTTGGGAAGCGTGGCAAACTCAATCCGCGGTATGTCGGCCCATTTACGATCCTGGAACGGATTGGGCCGGTGGCATATCGTCTTGATTTACCGACGGAGCTCGGTAACGTACATAACGTCTTCCATGTGTCCAACTTGAAGAAGTGTCTGGCTGACGAGTCTCTCATTGTTCCACTGGAAGAGATCAAGGTTGATGATCGTCTTCGGATTGTGGAAGAACCTGTGGAGATTCTGGATTACAAGATTCGTAGCCTACGTCATAGCAAGATTCGCATCGTAAAGGTTCGCTGGAACCCGAACCGGGGACCAGAGTACACGTGGGAACGGGAGGATCAGATGAAGTCTAAGTATCCTCATCTCTTTCCTAAGGAAGCGTTCGAGTCGAGACATGTCTCTTCTGCAGCTGAATGAATCTCGGGGCGAGATTCCTTTTAACGTGGGGATGATGTGACAACTCGGGTAAATCTCTCTTTTGGTTTCTATCTTTTGTTTGTTCCCTTCGTTATTTCTTTTGTTCTTTTGGTACTTGTGCAATTTTCGGGACGAAAATTCTTTTAACGTGGGGATGATGTGACACCCGGCAAATTCTGGTTAACAACGTTGTCTAGATGAAAGTCTACCTTAGCGAGTCACGCGTATATTGTACTTAACTGGGTTAGTTAAGTCGGGTTATGGTTCGGGAACTATCGGTTAGTCTAGAAGATCATTGGATGTTGGTCTAGAGGTTCATTAGATGTCAGTCCTTAACCAAGTGTACAAACGGTGACGATTTGTAGGATCGTCAGGGCATACGGAACATACAAGTCTCGAGTCCCGGGAATTGGTGAACGAGTGTGAATATGTGTATTTACATGTGTTATGTGTTTACAATCATTATGTGACTTGTCGGTATGTGAATATGTGTTAACATATGTTAAAACGGGGTTTAACGCACAAAACACACGAAACCAGCCCCTGTAGGCGATTAGGGAAGCCTAATCGCCCATAAGGGGGGCGAGTAGGCCCTTTAGGGGCGAGTAGGGGACCAAATGCATGACTGTTCATGCGATTTGGCCCCAATTGCATGAACTTACATGCGATTAGGCTTCCTAATCGCGTGTAAAGGCTGCATAATCGCTAGTTACGTGCTGGACGACTAAAAACGACTATAAATACCATACTTGACCTCCTAAACTTCATTATACAAACCCTAGTCGTCCCATAACCCGCCCCAACACACACACAACCTCTGGAACGCGATTTTTGATCAAAACACAAGGTTTCAAGCTTAATCCATCATTCTTTTACAAATCTAAGGTTTGGTTTCCATCCATGCAATCTTATAAACGTTTTTATTCAATCCCTAATAGTCCAGACCTGTTCTAAAACGGAAAAGCTTTCTGAAAATCGTTAATAAGTGTTGTTAATCGGATTTTAACTAGTATGCATGTGTTATGTGTGTTTATGATTAGAAAGCTAGGGTTTTTATGATTCAAGATGAAGGATTAACATGTTATTAGGTTAATTCAGAATACTAATGATATTATGATGATAAAATCTGAGAATTGATTGTTAGGGTTATAGTTATGAATGTTAATGTGGTGTTTCATGCTATGTTTATGGCGTTTGGATTACATGGTTGCATGCAGGACTGATAATACGAGGTTAAACGAAGGATTTTGGTTTAAACATGTTTAGAATTATTGTTGGGATGATATTGGGTGGTTACACACGTTCTGGATCTGATTTGGAGCGTTAAACGCGCGAAAAACCGGAACAGCAAGGTTACAGGCGATTAGCAATCCTAATCGCCTATGTTAGAGGCGATTAGGATGCCAATCGCCAATGTTTCATGCGATCAGGCCCTAATTGCTAGTACTTTCATGCGATCAGGCCCTAATTGATAGTAGTTACATGCAATCAGCCCTAAATGCTAGTAGTTACATGCGATTAGCCCTAAATGCTAGTAGTTACATGCGATTAGCCTTCCTAAATGCCAGTTGACCAACCTAAATGCTAGTTGACTTTTCCTAATCGCGTGTAATGCTGCCGTAAGTCTAAATGCTAGTAGTTACATGCAATCAGCCCTAAATGCTAGTAGTTACATGCAATCAGCCCTAAATGCTAGTAGTTACATGCGATTAGCCCTAAATGCTAGTAGTTACATGCGATTAGCCTTCCTAAATGCCAGTTGACCAACCTAAATGCTAGTTGACTTTTCCTAATCGCGTGTAATGCTGCCGTAAGTGTAAATTAGCATTCCGAGACCCGATTTGACATGTAGGAACATGCTAGGAACCCCGTAACATATCTAATAACTTGGGAACATATGTTTGAATGTAATTCGGTGATACGTGAACTATGTGCTATAACTTGTTGTACGTTAACGTATGTTAAGTGTGATTGCATGATTGCATGTTTGAGAGCGTAAACATAACACGGGAAGTCTCGGGTCACCAATGGGATGTCGAGTCTTGTACTTTGGGTCAGTTAAACAGTCACGGTGTTTTCAAACGAACTTGGTTATGGTCTGGACATCTAGGGACTAATTAACCTGCGGGTTATTAGTCTAAGTACTTGTAACTGTCATATGTTAGGTCGCCGCTTTACGGGACTAGCATAGCAGCTGAGTTTACTCGTGTTAAGGAGTAACGCAACTTAAGGTGAGTTTACGGCCCCTCTTTTAAACTGGTTTACACTTTTCGGGGGAGAAAACATGTGTTAAAACGATTATTTGGTAACTACTGTCATACTATGGGTTTCTATTGTGTACTACACGATCTTTGGAAGTCCCAGGGGGAACCATGAATGTGCGGGTTTGCACAACGGGGAAATGTGAATAGCGCTATTGGGAATGACCAACCCCGCTCGTCGGCTTGGAGGGCCGGGCGAGTGCATATTGTCTCAAACAGGAACAACAGGAACAACAGGTTACTTTTCGGGCACAACATCTGGTATGCGTGTTAGTAATGGTTTTCCAATCGTGGTAGTAACAAAACATACGCCTAGCTAGCGTACACTGGTTTTCGATTTGTTATAGTATGGACAGGTGGACTTGGTACTTGGATTACAAAACCTGTAAACTCACCAGCATTTTTGTGCTGACGTAAACTTTTACATGTTTTCTCAGGTCGCTAAGGTAGCACTACTGGACTAGGGCGCACGCGTCTGCACGACGTCTAGTTAGAGTCGCATGGTTTCATATGTTAAACATTTGGTTTACTTTTGAGATACTGTTTTGAATAAGCTTCCGCTGTAAACGGGGATTTTAAACATTGTTTTGAAATTGCATTATGTTCATGTTAGACTTGTTTATTGTGATCGTTGGTTTGAATCCTGGTTTGTCATGCGCCTCGCGGTAAAACTCCGCAAGTGGATTTTGAGGGTGTGACAATAGTTGACCGAATTTAATGTTATATATTGCGATTTTTAAGCTCATTTATTTATTATTGACCAAATTAATTTACGAATATATTACTAATACTAATATTGCAATTTTTAATTTTAATCTGATTTATTTATTATTGACCAAATTAAATTATAAATATATTACTAATACTAAAACTAATATTACGATATATAATTTTATTCCCATTTATATCTTATTAACCGAATTAAAATTTTCTATTACTATTTTTACGAATATATTACTAATTACTAATAATAACTAAAACTAATATTACGATTTTAGTTTTACTATTCGTAAAAATAGTATTGTTGACCGAATATATTACTAATTCTAATTGACAATAATAATTGACCGAATTGAATGTTATTTATTACGATTTTTAATCTCATTTATTTATATTAATGTTACTATGAAATTATGTTTAATATATTTTTATGAATTATTATTGGTCTTGCCTGCAATTAATAGGATTTATTCATTTTTTAATGTTATTTATTATGAGTTTTAATGACATTAATAATAATTGATCGAATTTAATGTTATATATTACGATTTTTAAGCTCATTTATTTATTATTGACCGAATTGACCCAATTAAATTACGAATATATTACTTATACTAAAACTAATATTACGATTTTTAATTTTAATCCCATTTATATCTTATTGACCGAATTAAAATTTTATATTACTGTTTTTATGAATATATTACTAATTACTAATAATTACTAATACTAATACTAATATTACGTGCAGAAATTGTTTCACAAGTCGCTAGGTTTGTTATTTGCATATTCAACATTTATGTTTACAATATTCTTATTTTATAATTAGTTACACATTTTAATTTTTCTATACATAATTCTTTTGTAAAGGTTTACTGTGATTGGATGACCTGATTTACTTCAATCAAAAGATAATTCCATTGGCAAATACTGTGTCTTCAAATGGTGTTCAATCGAGCACAAAATGTTTGTTACTAAGGTTGCACCACAAGATGTTATTGATTTTGAAATTTAAATTATGATTTTGTTGTTATTTATGAAGAGTTTTAATGTTATTTATGATAATTTTAATGTCATTGATTTGAATGATTGATTATGATTTGGTTGTTATTTATTAAGATTTTTAATCTTATTTATTGATATTACTAATATTACAAAATTCATTTTAATATTGTTGACCGACTTTAATTTTGATATTACAACTTTCCTTTAATCAATTGTGATGAAACGATATTTTTTTTAAACATATACGACTTTCTTTCAAACATTTATTTAAATCTATTTTACAGTTTATAATTTAAATATGATCCGAAGATAACACTGTATATTTATTTTCCTACACTTTTATTATTCTTTTAATAATAAATATAATTTAAATATAATTAACAGTTTCCTAAATATATATAATGTATTCAAAATAATTTTCAATGATATTACTAATATTACGACCTTAATGTTAATATTGTTGACCGAATCTGTATAAAAACTTTTTACGTTTTTGTTAAATTGATGGAGGTCAATTCTTTGACTATATGTCTTTGAATTTGATTGTGCTAATTTTAACCGTTGTTGACCAATTCACGTCAATTACCAATCCTTCCCATTTTTATAATTCAAAGACTTTCCTTTAATCATTTGAAATGAAACGATATTCTTTTAAACATATACGACTTTCCTTTAAACATTTATTTAAATCTATTTAACAGTTTATAATTTATATATAATCCAAAGATAGGAGTGTACATTCATTTTCCTACACTTTTATTATTCTTTTAATAATAAATATAATTTAAATCTATTTAATAGTTTTCTAAAATATATAATGTATTCAAGATAATTTTCAATGCTGTTACTAATATTACGACCTTAATTTTAATATTGTTGATCAAATATTAGTAAAAACTTTTTACGTTTTTGTTAATTTGGTGGAGGTCAATTTTTTGACTTTATGTCTTTGAGTTTGATTGTGTTAATTTTAAGCGTTGTTGACCAATTCACGTCAATTACCAATCCTTCTATTTTTATAATTCAAATATATAAATAAATATTCCTACTCGATCACGTCAATCGAGGCACATTATTTCCGATTTTGCAGAATTGTTCGAGACACAACAATACTATATAAACCTTAACAAATAATAAAATCATTTAATCGTCATACCAAATTTAACAACAAAATTAAATGATAATATAAATTTTCAAAATGTTACTTTTGGTACAACTAATAATGATTACTAATGATGTCAATAATAAATTGTATATAATGGGTAAGGCAATTTGAGACGCGGATGATTTTAATGTCATTTATTTGAATGATTGATTACGATTTTGATGTTATTTATTAAGATTTTTAATCTTATTTACTGATGTTACTAATATTACGAAATTCATTTTAACATTGTTGACCGACTTTCATTTTGATATTACGACTTTCCTTTAATCATTTGTAACTAAACGATAATCATCATCTTGATTTCAATAAGTGTGCTAATTATAAGATGTTAACAATAATTTGTATATAACGGGTAAGTTAATTTCAGACGTGGATTATTTTAATGTCATTGATTTGAATGATTGATTATGATTTTGATGTTATTTATTAAGATTTTTAATTGTTAAGTGCTATATTTACACAGTTTAAATAATGACGTTTTTTGGCGGCTTTTTGTAACATGTCAAAAGTTGCCTAAAGTGTGTGTATAATGGGTCCTTTTGGCTACATGTTGAGATGGGTCTGGGGTTGATCCTTTTGGTGTCTATTTTTTAATAAAAATATAGGAAATTTATATTACAGCATGTGACATTGGACCCATTTTCTTATTAGTTGTTTTTTAGCTATGTAATCGGTTTGAACCATTGGAGAGATAACATGAAAATTTAAGCTACCCATTCAAGTAAGTGAGTTAAGGATTGTTTCTTGATTTGCTTATCACCGTATCCATATCTTTACAACCACTATATTTTATGTAGAACACAAATATGGAATACAATGGTGGAGGTTTTCATAAATTATTGAAAATGAGCTGCACTCCGAGGATCGTTATGACAATGATAACAACTTCGAAGGTGAAAAATCAGCTATCAATGAGCAAGAGTTGGAAGATTTTGATTGAAGTAATGAAAATGGACCATTAGTTGAAGTTCGTTAAGCCCCAACTAAATGATAAGTGTTCTATGCTTAAGCTTAGTTATGATTATAAAATAGATATTACCTTTACCCAAATGATGTAATGTGTGATATTGGTTGAAGTTCGTTAAGCCCCAACTAAATGATAAGTGTTCTATGCTTAAGCTTAGTTATGATTAGAATATAGATATTACCCAAATGATGTAATGTGTGATATTGTGATAGTATGCTATGTAGTTTGCAGTTGTCAAATTAAACTTTACTTACTCGATATATCCATCATTTCGTTACATTAAACTGTTAGATGACATTTTGCATTTAACATCAAAAATCATACATATTGCATTATCAAACATTTAGTAACCAAAACAAATCGTATAATACAATTATTATTTTCCTACTTTTTTTTTTCATTTTACTTTCGGGTGAACCGTGGGTTCCCACGGGACTCTAACCTAGTCATTACATATATATAAGGTTGGGTTATTCTACAAAGGCTACAAAAAATGAGAAGGGGGAGAAGCTACTAGAAAATGACATGTGTCCAAAGGATTAACAAGTGGGAGGGGTAATTTTGTCAAAAACATATGCACATGCAAGTCACATGCCATTTCCACCTTCACTTTTAAATGTCCGTAACTTTTTTATACGTCATCCTTTTTTAAAAAAGTTTATACCATAAAATTGAGCGTCTTTTTATCTTTAACATGAGTACCATATTGTTATACTTTTGAAAAAAAAAATTCAAAACCCACTTGCATAAGACACAATGGAGTGTAAAACACAATCAACACCAATTAAATATAGGGTATAAAACACAATCAAGAGTCTAGTAAAACACAATGGACGACATACTAAAGACATAATGAATAGAAGACTAAAACACAATGAATACTTTTGAAAAAAAAGTTGAAAACCCAGTTGCCTAAGACACAATGGATGACATACGACAGACACAATGAACAGAAGACTAAAACACAATGAATACTTTTGAAAAAAAAGTTAAAAAACCCAATTGTGTAAAACACAATGGACGACATAATAAAGACACAATGAACAGAAGATTAAAGCACAATGAATACTTTTGGAAAAAAGTTAAAAACCCAGTTGCGTAAGACACAATGGAGATAACGTAAAACACAATGAGTACCAATTAAATATGCAATGAAGAATAGGGTATAAAACACAATGAACAGTCTAATAAAACACAATGTACGACATATAAAAGACACAATGAACAGAAGACTAAAACACAATGAATAATAGACTTAAACACAATGAACAACATAATAAAACACACTGTACACCTAAATACAAAACTCATTTGCTTAAAACACAATGAAAAGCATACTAAAAACACAATGGACAAAGTTAAATCATGTGTAGACTAAAAAAACATAAATAACATATTTATAAAGCACACATGCATACTATAACACAATAACGAGCAGAAGACATAACAGAGAAGAAAACCCATTTAGCACGAATTTTTTTTTTCAATCTTAATGTAGCAATGTGGTACTCATATTAAAGATAAAAAACGCTCGTTAATATGGTGAAATTTTTTTGAAAAAAAATGTCGTATGAAAAAGTTATAGACGTTTTAAAATGATGGGGGGGGGGGGGGGGAATTGACATGTGCATTGCATGTGAAGAGAGAAAGTCAACAAATTTGGTTTTCCTTTTATGCCCTTTCTCTAATTTATTATTTATTTTTTTCAAACAAACTAATCTCAACCCTTCAAATATATGATCAATGGATCACAATCCTTCTCACCCTTTCTAGAAAAAGTGTCTTGTGTATTTGATCCTAACCCTACATATATATTTGATATTGCTAAATGTAATTGTTTAGTTCTTACCCAATAGGTATCCAACGGGTTTTTAGTCAGATATACCCAATGGGTAAGTTTTAAAAATTAATGAGTTTACCCGAAACCTCAAGATTTACCTAATACCTGATGGGTAATTACCCGATACAAACCCGACATGTTTTGGGACTGGTTTAGGACAAGCGTACCTAAACCCGTCCCAAACCGTATTACCATCCCTACAAAAGAAGAATCTTCCATATCATATTATTAGGTCCTGAACTCAAACCATACAAACAATTTTTAGAGCTTTTTTAAATTTTATGATTGTTCGTAATCCTTTAATTTGTGTCTTTTTTTAACCTTAACCAACCTTCAAGGCTCACGTGAGAAACCAATAAGTGTAGTTCTAGACTTTTGGTTAAATATTGGGTTGTGGGATATGGATTGTTTAAAAAATTTAAATACATTCATTATAACATAGTTACGTAACTATTCTTTTAACAGTGTATATTATAACTTACAACTTTGACCACCCACTAACATATATTACTCAAGGTAATATTGTATGAAGGTATAAATAATGTGTGAGCTCACAGCACCTGGTTGTGCAGTTTCTGCATATATCCAGATCTCTGTACCCAAGGCATTATAGCCTAGTGGTATCTTGGTGGTGAGATAAGACTTAAGGGCCATAAGGTCTTAGGTTCGAATCTCACAAATGGGGTTTTCTCATAATTATGAGTTTCCTCCTGAATTGGTGCCTAGGTGGTGGAATATGATCGCGTGGCAACACTGGTGGCACGATGATACTCCAGTGTTCCGTGAGTGATTCCAATTTGTTGGTCGTTCAAAAAAAAAAAAAAATATCCAGATCTCTGCATATATGTATATGTAATTATGCATTTATGCGTATGTATACGTATATGGCAGTCACTTTTGCGCGTATCCAGATATGTGTCTTCTAGCACCTACTTAATTGACAATGAACACAAAGCACTAATAATATACTTTGAAGTGTAGATTGAACCATGCTTTCGTCATCCACACCATAATTAGATGCATGCATGTATCATGTATGTATGGTGTATGTGTATGCAAGGCTTTTGTAAAAAAAAATCAATTCAACTTGTCCACCGCACATATATGTGAACTTTCCTAACTTAGCCATTTAGAGCACTCACACTAGGATTAAGGGTTTCCACGATTCGTTTTCAAACTTTGAAACCATCCAAACAGGTTATCGGTTTAGTTTTATGGTTGTTTTTTTGCTTATCTTGCAGTTGGTCGGTCTCAATATTTTCAAACCGTAGCAAATGATTTCGTTTATACCAAAAGCAAACCGTATAAAACCCGACCGGACCGTAAGTGTTATTTTTAAATATTTCATATTATATATACTCTATACACACATAAATAAAATAAAATTATTTCAACCTATACGTATCTATATCTATACATCTATACATATAATAAACCAAAGCCATTTTAATGACATGACACTTAAAGAGAGTATTCTTTTCATTGAGTGTGCTATGTGTCATCCCATTTGGCAAGGGTTTTATTTTAGAAAAGTAATAATTTAAAATTTAAAAACAAAATTAGATTTTTATCTCTGATGTTTCCTCCCATAACTTTCAAACGTTAATATCTTTTATATACGAGATTTTTTAAAGAAAAAAATTACACCAAATTAACGAGCGTTTTATTATCTTTCCAACGGGTACCATAGTGCTATATAAAAAACGGAGAAAAAAACGACTATTTTTTTGTGTGGTTTTGTTCGTACAGGAAAAAAACACAAAGTGTTCAGGTTATTCATTAATCATGTATAGGCAAGTCATTAGTTATGTTCAAACCAGTAAATATGAATTTTATTTACAACATGTGTTAGCATTGGAGTTGTACATTGTTTTAGGTTAGGTTTTGATATTAGAGTTATTATACATTGTTTAAGGTTATGTACTAACATTGGACTACATTGTTAATTGTTTTAGGTTAAGTGCTACCCGAAGCTTTCCTGCATGTAACTGTAAAACGCATCAGTCTATTTCAGATGTAAAATTGATATTTCAAATTAGATTTCTCAACCCGGGACGCTCCCGGGATATAATCTAGTACATGTAATAAACTAAAGCCATTTTAATTACATGTCCTTTAAAAAGGGTATTCTCTTCATTGAGTGTGACATGTGTAGGGCTTTATTTTAGGAAAATAATAATTTAAAATTTAAAAACAAAATTAGATTTTTATCTCTAATCTTTCCTCCTATAACTTTTAAACGTTAATATCTTTTATATACGAGATTTTTTAAAGAAAAAAATTACACCAAATTAACGAGCGTTTTATTATCTTTCCAACGGGTACCATAGTGCTATATAAAAAAACGGAGAAAAAAACACAAAGTGTTCAGATTATTCATTAATCATGTATAGGCAAGTCATTAGTTATGTTCAAACCAGTAAATATGAATTTTATTTACAACATGTGTTAGCATTGGAGTTGTATATTGTTTTAGGTTAGGTTTTAATATTAGAGTTATACATTGTTTAAGGTTATGCACTAACATTGGAGATACATTGTTAATTGTTTAAGGTTAAGTGCTACCCGAAGCTTTCCTGCATGTAACTGTAAAACGTATCAGTCTATTTCAGAGGTAAAATTGATATTTCAAATTAGAATTCTCAACCCGAGACACTCTCGGGATATAATCTAGTGTTAAGGTAAACTAAAAGGGCTAAGCCCATTTTCACACTAAATTTTAACTACGTAACTAACATGTTGGAATAGTTATTTTGATTTTGATTTATTTTTTTCCATGTTTCTTTTGAAATCATACAAAGGTTTTGTAACTGTTATATTGAAAACACTCATGTAGCAAAATCTTTTGAACTGTTTTATTGAACGTAAACACCCTAGCTAATTGATGTTATTTTAGTTTGATTTAAGGAATATGGACAATTATTATGATATCCTAGAATTTGGCCAAAATGTTTATTTCCTTCTGTTTTTGTCTTATTTTTCCTTTTTGGCAAATAAGGTCAAAATAGCCCAAACCGTGAAATTAAACCGGAACCAAACTGTTATTAACGGTTTGGTTTGATTTGGTTGGATAATTCTACAGTTTGGTTTTGGTTTGCAAAAGATAAAAATAGTCACTAACAGTTTGGTTCAAGGTTTGATTAAAAAACGTGAAAACCGGACCACGAACTTAGGATCTCCATTTTAATGGGAGTAGGTTTTCTAAATTATAGAGTGGTTCTGAGTAGATGAGAGATAAAATGTTACTATTCATCAGTAAATTTGAAAAAGACACAATTCACTTCTATAATTTTTTAATATTTTATTAAAGTGGTTGTGAGTAGAAGAGAGAGAAAGATAATGATAAAAGTAAAAAAAAAAAATAACCATTATTTAATTGAAAAAAAAGAAAGAAAAGATATTGAATTTTAGTGTAATTATAGAAATGAAGATGGAAATCCAACTATGAAGGCTCGTAGGTTGTTTTAAGTCACGTGTTTATAGGATAGAAATCTTAAGAGAATTAAATGTTAATTGAGAACTGTGATAACCATTTTGTACTATTAGTTTTGGATTATACATATGGGTATATTGTAAAACATACATGTACGCACACGTATGTACATTAGAAAACCATATTTTTACCCACAATCTTCCTTTATATGAATGCAAGTGCAACTATTTAGACACATTTGCATATACATATACTTATATATAGGGGTGAGCATTTCGTGGCTTGGACCCATAGGAACCTTGGACCCGACCCACGAGAACCTTGGACTCGAACCTTTTTAAATATATGGGTTGGTTTTCGGTTCTAGATTTATATGAATTATCGGTTCTGGGTCGGGTCGGTTCCAAACCCACGGTTCTAATATAAGAACCACAAGAACCGTTTGTATTTTAATTAAAAAATAAAAAAATAATCTTTTTTAGTCTTTTCACTATTCGTTTTTACGTTTTAATGTAATCGATTTCATGTAATGTTAATACAATATTAAAAATATTATTTATAATAATAACAATGTATTTTTCTTGAAATATTATTCGGCTTAATGGATATGCATAGATGTGATGTATTATATAATATAATATATATTATATTCAAATTTGAAGTAAATATTTATATATATATCACTCTGATGTGTGTGTGTGTATTTATTATGTATACATAACAGACTCACATAATGTTTCTATTAATGAGAATAACAAAATTGTTACGAAAACATGTCAAGAAATGAAAAATGACTTAAAAAACTCATGGGCTATTGTTAGACTGTCCGTTGTGGAAGCGCGAGTAGCACGATGGAAACGAGGTTTCAGCTCCCGTGCTCACCCCGAACCACAACAGCCCCACACGAACAGTCCTGGTGCGAGCACAAGCGATGGTGGTCACGTGGGTTAACGGGAAAAAGTGACATTTGGTCGTGCCATTGCTCACCTCAGCCACAACGGGGTCAAGTGACCGGATTACTTGATAGTCACGTTGATGGCTTGCGCACGTTTGCACCTTAGAACCATAAGGAGGAATTCTTTTACGAGCATGGTAAAAGAATAGGATTATGTAAATCCTCTAAAAGTAGCTATTTTATTAAAGGGTTCTAGAGGGTCAGACCCTTTTACCCGACCCATCAGAACTTTTAGGACCCGGAACCACATAGCATTTTAAGGTTCGGTTCGCGATTCCTAATTTCAACAATAAAAGGGTATACGGTTCTGGTGGGTCCGGGTCGGGTCGGGTAGGTTCCGGACCCCTTGCACAACCCTACTTATATACATATATGTATAAATGCAAAAATAATAAAAATAAATTGGAATATGTGCAATTTACCATTTTTTTTGTTTTGAAAAATATGTGGTCGATAATGGGTTTCACAGTTCTTAATTAGCATGGTGGTCCTCACATGATCCTAATCATATATATAAATATACACACATACATACATTGGCAGTGTTTTGTTTGACTTTTGTGCTTATATTATATAATGGACTAGGCTACAATCTCCTGTATTATAGGATCGTTTTCGGACAACCCGACTATCACGGGCTGGTTCGTTTAGAGTGCGGAATCCTCTAGATGATGTTTGAATAACAAAAACGCCAACAAACACGCACACGAGTTATCCAAACACACACACAAAGGTTCAAAGCTGTATTCGTATTAAAAATAGAGTGCAGGTGTACAATACGGCGCTACAGATACTAAAACCGAGGTACTAGGTGTTAGGGAATGTGTGAAATGACAGCTAAATGATTAGGGCAATGATTTGATGTACTTATACTCTGATCCAGTCGGCCCAGGCGCATGGGGGCGACTAGTAAAACGTCAGGAGACTATGAACCATAGTCGCTTGTATTCTGCATGACTATGGCCATAGTTGCCAAGAAAACACACGACTAGCAAAGCTAGTCGTGTAATCCAATCATAGTCACCTATAAATTCCCAAACACCAAAAAAACACAGAAATTACACATAAACGTTCACAAAACAACATACGAACACCTATAATAGGCTAGGGACATCTAGATTACATGTACTAATAGATTCCCCCTTTGACCTAGCTAGCATGTCTTCAAAATCTTCAAAGCTGTTGCAGTCTTCATCAGCAACTTGATATGCTATTGTTGAGCGGTCCGGATCCTACTTATCTTCAACCAGTCACAGCCGGCGTGGATGTTGAAAGCAAAGCAAACTCGGATCACCCGCTGAAACCTCAAAGCTTGATTTGCATCTGGATTAAGAAAATGGATTGGATGATGATAGAGTGTAGCAATGTCTTCTTCGGAGAGATCGATCAGCCACATCGGATCCTAGATTCTGATCATCCTTCAAATCTTTGGCTCGTTGTCAAGACCAATCACTGCTTCCGTCGTGATGTAGTCATAATAGTAGAAGTAGGCCTGTAAACGAACTGAACGAACACGAACACAGGCGTGTTCGTGTTTGTTCATTTAACTTTAACCGAACACGAACACGAAAACGAACACATAATTGAACACATTTTTGTGTTCGTGTTCGTTCATTAAGAAATTTGTCGTGTTCGTGTTCGTTTATGTTCGTTCATTTTAACCTAAACGAACAGTTCATGAACATAAACGAACACAAATGAACATAAACGAACACAAACAAAAACAAGTTAATAATGATTCATGAACATAAATGAACGTTATGGTTGGGGTGGATAGCGGTTGTGAAGTGTGGAGAGCGGCTAATAAGTGATATGTTTAGAATGTTAGGGTTAGGGTTAAGTTTTTGGAACATATATATTATGGTTACTTAACAAAAGGAAATAAATAATAATAAAAATAAAGCTAAGTTTAATTAAACGAACATAAACGAACAAAATAAATGAACATAAATGAACGAACACAACGTGTGTTCATGTTCGTTCGTTTAATTAAACGAACAAAAAATTGTGTTTGTGTTCGTTCATTTATTTAAATAAACGAACATAAACGAACTTCCCGCCGAACAGTTCACGAACAGTTCATGAACGTTCGGTTCGTTTACAGGCCTAAGTAGAACCATAACATTGAATGAAAGTCCTGTTCCATAGGAGCGATTGGAATCCTTGACATGCTATCTAGGGGCTTGATCTTGTGTTGCCAAATTGGATGCCCTGTAATGGGATGCAACTCCTTGGTCTTGTAGGACTTCAGACATTGTGGCTCGAATGTCTTCCACCCATCTTGGCTCTCTCTCTTCAGAATGTTGATGAACGATTCGAATCCAGGACACTTCTCATAATACAACGGTTATAGGCGTACTAGATATCTAATACACCAAAATGGAAGACTCTTGATATTTGTGTAATAGTTGAAGTACATAAGTCCTTTCCACTTGATACTAAACACCTTCGCATGTTCTATGTACGCACAACTGAGAACACTACCTACCATCTTCGACAATTTCTTCTTGAACATTGAAGCTTGTACTGGTCCCTTCTTCACTGTTCTTTTTGCCACTGCTGGAAACCATTGAGAGCACAGTCTCATAATATGTTCAGTTCTGGATAAGGCTTCATCAGGAGTAGGAGGTGGAGCAGCACGAAGAAGATCTACATCCTTGTTGATCATGTCTTTAGTGATATCTGGAATCCCGGTGGAGTTATTGAAACAGTACTTTGGATATTCATCATATGTTATATCCTTAATTTCCACCTCGTTGTTCCTGGGATCTAGTTCTGGAGGAGTGTCACTTGCACCGGAAGATTATCAAAGTGTCAAGCCAAATATACTTGCCATGTCTTCCGTGGAGAGTTAAGGTGAAATCTCTCCCTCCTCTAGATCTTCATGCTGAGGGACTTTGATTGGGTTACCGTCATCATATAAGAATATATTCTTCAAGGGTTCTATAGCTTCCAACGGCACCGATCCTGTAAGAATAAACTGCTTCAGGTGCTGGATAGCATCTGGATTGGACTCCCCCTGAGTAGATGAGCTACTTTTGGGATCCTTGTCCTGGGTGTCATGTTTGCTTTTGGTATGACGTTCTTTCGCACAAGAAGATGAATCTGCGCCTGCATTCCCTACATCATCAACATCACCCTTTCCATCATCATCATTATCATCATCATTGCCATAATCATCATCATCATTATCCTCATCATCTTCCTCGCCTTCTTCATCATCATCATCACCAGACTCATGTATCCTTCAATCCTGGGATGGTTTTCAATTAGCTTGTCGACCCTTTCCCTGAGTTTTTGGTTTTTTGTCTTGTAGTCTTCAATTCTCCTCTCATTGCTAACATTTACATGCTGCAACTGTTGATACTAAGATTCTATGTTAGTCAGTCTAAATGTTATTTCTTCACTTGACTTGACTAGTTAGCTGCTCATTCGATTCTACTAACCGTTAGTTCAAATCAACTAGTTGGTTATTGGAAGCTTGAAGAGCCCGGTTAGAGGCTTGCAATTCCTTGTTTATCCTGATAGTCTCCCCCAATAAATTAAGCATTTGGCGCTCATTATCTTTAATACTGGCAATCTTTCCTCTCAGATCTGAATTTTCACGTGCCTTATTCAGCATGAATGCGACTGCTTCATTCATATATGTGACATCTGTCACTTTGATCTTTTATCAAATTGTTACATTTTTTAACTGGAAGTGTTTACACTTTAAACACATATTTTGGTCGTAACTTAATTAAATAATGAGGCGTCATTTATAAAAATTACTCATTTTAAAGTTTGATTAAATCTTGAATATTAAACGTTAAAGCTCATAAAAGGTTTTGGAAAAATCAAGTTTTTAAGTTAAAACTTATAAAAGAATATAAGTTTATAAAGTTATTGATAATTAAAGTTAAAAAAAACATTTTGGGTTAAATAAGTAACTTTGGTGATATATATATATATATAACCTAAATATATTATGTTATTTATACATATATAGTCACGTCGGATAATCAATAAACACGTCGGTCAACTCCGATGGTCAACACCGACGGTTATAGTTATTATAGCAGTTAGCGGTTACTTCATATTGTCTTGTATATATATGTGTTGTATTGTATAATTTTCAGTTTATCAAGTTTCCATCGAAACCATTCGAACATATTTGTAATCGCAGACATCTTCATATTAATACAATTACAATTGATTCTTGTTTATCATATTATTGTTTGTATATTACTCAAGATCGACCAACAGATAGCACATCTAACACATGTTAGAATTGGTGTGGGTGTGGAAAATTGTTTGAGAACTTAGGATTATATCAAGATTCAGTTTAACCGCCCGACTTGAATTCCATGAATAAGGATCTTAAATTCGAAATCAGTTATGATTATTTTGGTTTAAGATATGATAGGAATCGCCACACAATTTTAATAAAACCTAAAAAGTGATTACCTGCCATGGGGGAGGAGCAGGGGCTATTCGTATGCTCTCATCAGTTAATTGAATTAACGTGGTTTACAAATCATCAATTGAATGAATTAAATGATGTGGAACAAATGAATTTACGGTTTAAAAAATGTAGTGGTTTGTGTGAATTTCATGGGTTGGATTAGTGACTTATACAATTGTCATTAAAAGTTATACACAAGGGGCATAAGTGGAAGAAAATGGCTAAAAATTAGAGGTTTACACTTGTGTCTCTTGAGATGGCATCCTAAAATTGGTTTAAAATTACAAAAATATCCATCGAGTTTCTTTAATAAAGTAATATACATACAGATAGATAAACCATCTATTAATTCATAAAACTTAAAATCGGTATTATGAATATTTCTTTATAAAACAGAAATATTTTTTATGTTCCAAGGTCATATAATCATCAATAATTGACTCGTTTGTATAACTTATATTTACTAGTGGGAATGACCGCACGTTGTTGCAGGTGCGTTTGTTTTGTTTGCCTCAAAGTTGTTGTTTGTAACATTATGTAATTTCCCCAAAAAAATTTCCTATAAATCCCCATTTTTATTTATTTAGAACTGGCCACATTTTATAACCTTATAATAATTACTTATCATTCCCATGAATTTTAGACATGTCCAAGTTATTAACTTCTTATAAAAAAAACATTTCTCAATAAAACTATATATATATTTATATATATATTTCCTCTTTATTTTTTTATGATAATAAATCTTTTTTTTTTCTGAAAAAAAAAATCCGATTTGATTATAATGTTGTATGAAGTTTGGTTACTAAAAAAATTAAACACATAAACTAACCCAACCCAAAAACCCCACAGCCCAAAACTGAAACAGGCCCAAGGTCCCAGCCCACTTTCCCTTCCTTTCTTCTTCATCTGAAGACACAGAAGACCCGGCGATAATTCCGGCCATCAAACCCAACAACCATGGAAACTCCATTACTCCATTTTTGACCTCCTACGCACCTCCATCCATTAACCGACGCTTTCCATGTGCTCGGCTTTAACTATAACGCGTCAAAACACTGCAAATTTGGATCCACAAATCACGGCTTTTGACCAGAATAGTCAAACGTGTCGCCTTTAACGTCCGAGTATAAATAAGACCCATCCCTCGAACCAGAGGACTCGCACAAACATACCCTTACTCCCAAATCTGTTTTATCTTCCTCCCTATTGCACTTATATAAACTCGCCGGTGTTCAAAATTTCCGGCCAAACAATTCTCTACTTAACCGATCTTGCTCCGTACACCAGTCACCTTTCCTACAAGCCAGAGCAACAACCACCACCAAAAAAATCGAGTTCCATAACGGTTGCCCCGTCTCTGGTTTTGGTAACAAAAATTTAGTTAACTGTTAGAGGTTCAAAGTTTAGTTGAATATGGGGTTTGAATATGTTGTTTATAAACTTAGAAAAAAAAAGCAATTGGTTGAAGCTTGGTATTATTAATGAGCCCGTGGTCCCCAAATTTTTTCCCTCATAGCTACTCCTCTGTTTCTCACATTCTTTTTTTTTTTTTTTCGTATTATTTATTATTTAATTATTATTATTTTTGTCCTATGTACTATACATATTCACGTATGGAATATGTTTTCATTTGCCAACATCTATAATTTTTTTTAAGTGACAAATTAAAAACCTCATGATATAAAGTTATTTAATTTTATAAATAAATTAGATAACGAGATAATTGATAATGATGAAAATCTCATTAAATTTGATTTTATCTAAAGCATGACATTTTTGGAGGAAGCATGGTCATGGGACGATTTGGCTAAACCACATAAGTGTTACCATCAATAATTAGAACTCTTTTTCTTGCATGATGCCATTGTATAAGTTCACTCTTTACATCCAATTAATCTTTATATAAACCCAAAAATATGAAATTATATAATTCTTTATCACTTTTGACTAATTACCTAGTTATTAAAATCTTTAAATTTTATTTTATTTTATTTCTTTCTAAATAATCCTAGCTTCAATTCATTCGCATTTATTTCAAACCCCTAGAATTCCCAATTTAATTTAGAACACCCTAAGTATCTGATCCTAGAGACCCTACACCTTGAAGTATTATTCTTAGACTTTGCATTTACGATTTAGGTTGAATTCTTCGGGATTATCTCCGCATTTATCTCACAGCAACTTGGGGATCTATTGCTTAACAAACGGTGAGTTTACATAGCCCCTCTTTACTATTTTACATTTTCGGGGTGAAACATGTTCAGATTCTTTTTCTTGATTCAATAAGCAATTACATGAATTCTTTGTGTGTTATCTTTGTGCACTTGTCTTGAACTTAACTGTGGTGAACATGCTATTTGAGATTCATTGATGCAAAGATACATGAGATTCATTGATACAAGATTCATTGATGCATTTTAGTCACATGGTTGGTATCCATACTCAATTCCCAGTAGGTTTTGTTCTCACAAGCTGTCCTAGATACATCACTGACTTGTTAATTGCTATACAAACTATATTTTTATGCTATGACAAAACCTATGTATTCTCACCAACTATTTATAGTTGACCCCCCCATTTTCCAAATTAACATGTTTCAGGGTTTATTATCGCATGGTGGATTTACAAGCTCTTGGATTACATAGGATGCATGAAGCCCTATAAAATAATTAGAGATTGTTGTATATTACCCAATTTGTTATTGTATATACTAAATTTTGAAATAGATAAAATTTGTGGAATCTTTTGTACCATGTGCTGTTATACAATCGTCATTACGTGACACCTCGATGTTTCCGCCATCGGTTGGGGTGTTACATTGTTGGTGTTTGTGGTGCGTGTATGACATTTATGGACGATTCATTATGGTGATACTAAGTATGTAGGAAGCACCAACCTAATAATTAGTTATAAATTATTTAGTATCCATGAGTTCTTGAGTACCTTGAATAAGTTTGTAAAACTACCGTTGGATACTTTATATAACTATGTGATATTTTGACATTTATAAAACTATGTTTTATATAAACAAAGCTTTATAACATAGATTTTTAAAATGTAATACAGAGTTAAAAATGATGCAGTCAAAAAATTCAACTCCTAGTAAGTTCTATAGTTTTTTCATTGTATGAAGTTTATTTAACAAGTATTGTGTTTGTTATGTTCAACCGGTTGGTTGTTTCCGCAAACTGAAATTAATTATGCTAATAAGTTGAATTAAATTGATAAGAATTGGAACCACCAACATTAAACTGACCCGAGTCCATTTAGACTAAACCCTACCTAAAATTTTTTTGTTAGATTGATGGCGTATTAATTCACACCCCTAGCTCCATGTCCTAAACATATAGTTCTGATTAATAGCAAAACAAAAAAATGAGCCTATGTGCCAAATCCAATTGTTAAAAAGGTTTGCACATGTAACGACTTATAGAAAGTTATTTGGAAAATACTATATAGTTAGATTGAAGCCATACTTGGTGGTTAGGAGGAATAACATAATTAAATCAAATATCTAGTATCAACAAAAAAGATATAAAACCCCATAAGCTATATGATAAGATTTGCGAGTCTTAGGGAAAAGATAACATTATATACAATACGAATGTCCTGTATGATGCGTTTGTTTCAAAATACATTCTCTTTAAATCTCTCATTGTTTTAATTTCCTACATAGAAATTTTTACTTAACAATAATAGAAGACCGAAACTCGAGCAAATAAAAAAAAAAAGAGCAGGCCATTAGATTGGATAAATAATTCCATACCATATTGTTCAACCATTTCTAGTCCCTCACTTGGCTATCTCCTTTCGGTCCTACAAAAGATCATAAACAAAGAAACTTCACGATAATTAATTTAAATCTCAAGTATTTTACAATTTACCAAATGAAGTTATTGAGCCAATACAAAGTAAAAGCGTATGCCAAAGTTCAATATTTTATTGGGAAAAAATAATGCAATGCATACCGTTTTAGGCTGATGACCCAGGTAGGAAGTTTTCGTCTTTGTCTCCTTTTCACAAATCATAAATCGTTCCATTTCACGCTCGATATGCTTGCGCGCATCCATTAAAGCCTACTAGTAAGAGGCAGTAACCTATGTCCACATGCTTGGCCGTCCCTTTTTCACAGATAAATGGGAAGCATATTCTATTTCTCTATGGTCGGAGATGAGAAGAATGGGAATCATGTAATTTTTTAGGCATGAGAAGGTGAGGATACATATACGCTTCATGGACACTTAAAGGTCTTAATATTAAGCATTCAATTAAGATTTATTGTGTTTTATGATGGTGAGTTACATCTTGAAATGGATATAAAGTATGTATTAGATACATATACAATTGCCATTATATGTTGTACATGAGGGGCAGAAAGGGAATAAAATGACCAAAAATTATAGATTTGTGAATGGACCCTTTAACTCCCATCTTAAAAAACTTGATGAAATTACCTTAGTGGACATCTTTGGTCCTTAATAAGGTAGTAAATAGTAAATAAATAATAATAATAATAATAATAATAATAATAATAATAATAATAATAATAATAATAATAATAGAGATTTGTTCAAATTATTTCTAATTATTGTAATTGTTTACAATTATAGTTAAAGAAATTGATTTAATTCTTTTGTCCCCATTTATTTGGAGTTACCTTATAATTAAATATTCAATTGGTAATAATTATATTACCTTATCATGTCAATAAACTTGTCAAGATTATTTTTGATATAGAAGTTCTATATAAATTCGATTTATTGTAAAAACTTTAATTCCCCAGATCGACTTAGCAAACCCTAATGCCTTGGAACCCTAGATACCTTAGACTTTTTTTAGACATTTCTCTTATTAGTAATCCTTATACGTTATACGTAGAATTCCTTGGAATTCCTAGTTCTTTTACACTCGATAGCTTAAGTTGGATTTTGATCGCTTTTGCAAACTGTGAGTATACTTATCCCCTTTTTCATTTTTACACTTTTGGGGTGAAACATGTACACATATACAAACTTACACTTTCACTTATACATAATATTTTATACGTTTACAATTCATATATGTGTCTCGTTATCTTTATGCTTTATGCTAGACTTAAGCGTAGTTTACTTACAATGGTTGTTCAAAATCATTATCTAGACTTAACTAAGGTTAAGGTGCTCAAATGAACAAATGAACAAATGCTCAAATGATCGAAATCGTTATCTAGACTTAACTTAGGTTAAGGTGTTCAAATGCTCAAATAGACGTAACTTATGTTATGGTGCTCAAATGCTCAAATAGACGTAACACATGTTACGGTGCTCAAATCATTTTGAAACGTGTTAGGATGCTTTGTATGAATCATATTCGTTTGACTTTATCATGTTTGTTTACTACGTGGTTACATAATGCCTTGATAAACCTTGACACATTAGTTGTATAACATATTCTTAAAACTTATGTTATACGTATGCCAACCAAGTATGCTCACCAACAATATTTATGTTGACAAAACTATTTTCGTACATGTTTCTGGTTGATTCTTGAGATATTTCATATAGGACATGTGGACTTAGTAAAGACTTAATCAAGACAACGTGTGTAATAGTATTTGTACTTGATGATATTTGTATTTGTAACTTGATGCACTGAATACAATATTTACACTTTAGTACCATGAGCTTTTGAACAATCGTCACTACGTGACACCTCGATGTTTCCGCCATCGGTTGGGGTGTTACAATATGATGTTGAAACTGCTCATTTGTCGCTGCTGAACCAGAAGAGGAATAGGATTGGGGAGCCGCAGAAGAAGAACGCATATGGTCTGTCAGATTCTAAATCATATCCGTTACAGTGTTAGAGACTAGTTGCTGAGATGCACCAACAGATGAGGTCGCTGCACCGATAACTGTCACAACCCGACCAGGAGGGAGCTGGAAGAAATAATAGATTGTTTCCAAAGTTGCACAACAAAAGAAACAATGACTAATAATTAATGTTTATACAATTTATAATCCAAAAATATAAATACATAACTTAAATAAATAGACTAATAGCTATGCAGGGACGAATCACAGCGGTCATCGAAGCAGCTGATGAGATGTGATCCACTAGTCAATCCGATCTCTACACGTATATAACTCTAGAACCTCTAATCCGCAACGCTTATAGCTCGAATCTTCTAACATAGCAGTGTCTAATCCACACAAGCAAGCATATACCTTGTCTTCATGATTATCCAATCGCAGTACCTGAACACATGCTTAAAATGGATATTTATATTAGGGTTGGGTAATGGTTTTAACTAAAAACCATTTGAACATCCAATGGTTTTACTTGTGTGTTGTCATACAAGAGTGGGGACATGTGTCCCACTAGGGTGGTGACATGTGTCCCCAAGTGGTGACTAATCACATAGTCTTGGGTCGGTTTGAGTTTGGTTCGGCTCGCATATTGGTTCGGTCTCGTGACGTGCATTATTTAACAATATTTTATATACGATGACTCGGTTTCGATTTCGTACATAAACGTATTATTATATATATTATCTATTACTCATTTTATTTGTTATAAAATGTTAATGTTACATGAAAAATTCTAGGCCCTAAAACCGAGGTGTTACATTCTCCCTCTGTTAATGGAATTCTGTTCTCGGAATTACTTTCGAGCTACCCATTAGACATATCTAGTATAGTTCATATTCTGACTCAATGTTCGGGTCTACATGCCCGCGCATACATATTTCTTTTCTTAAACCCCATCGGAGATTAGGTGGTTCCACAATAAGCCTCACGCTATTTTTAGGTTTTAAACAAATGGTTCATACATTTGATAGGCTACGGTTTGTTCTTGGTTTGATTCTCAGTTTCATTTTCAATGCATCATTGGTGTTTATATATAGGGTGTACCGCAGCTAACCCACCACACCAATGATAACTTGTAAACGTACTGAAAATCTCCCCAAAAACTTGATAGAAAACGTATTTGAAAAGTACCTGGTCAAAAAATCCTATGTGTGTTTCGAAAGTTACTAGTCCTTAAAATCTATGTTAGTATAGGTTAACTTAACGAAATAGGGGTCTTACATTAGACTATGTTCTTAGAGTTGTATTTAAGTTTTGATGCCTAATGTTGGGTCTAATTCTGTCTATACCATCGGCTATATCGTTGAATTCTTAAACCTTCAAAATTTCTACGACGGGTGGTGTAAGGTATGGTGACTAATTGTCAAGAAACATGGAAAAGTTAGTCATCCAAGTGCTTTATAATGCTCTTAAACATACTATTGGCGCACCACATTTCCTTGATATCTTAAGCCTTAGCTTTTCATATGGTCAAGTTGTTATCTTCCAAAGATTTTTCCTATTAAATTTTGGTCGTGTTCTCTTATTGCTGACAAATATTCCTTATAATGATTATAAAAAACGTATACGCTCCCCCCATTAGGGCCTATCTATACATTTTTAACGGGTAACTTATCACTATAATTAAAAGGTTAAGAAGTAATCCGAAGAAACTGGCAATAATTTAAGGTCAACATGGGATATCAACGAGATGGTACATATATTGAACCTTAAGAATACCTCATGTACCTTTCATTCCTAGTTTTCTTTGGTTAGCGAGGACGTTGGATGGTCATGTATTGGCTACATACTTGAGTCTAGGTCACCGCCTTTCTGATTGATATCATCTTAAACATGTTATGCGGTTACGACTCCAACACACTATACTCAACTTAAATCAACAGTATTCGATGTCCATCAAGTCCGAATGAAATAGTCTAGTAATCAATAGTTTAATTTCTAACTTTGGTCTAGTTGGTACAAAAATGTTAACTCAAAGTTTAACATATATAGGCGCACTAGTCTATAATAAGCGATAACTATCTAATTGGAAGCAAAACATATCGAATTAGGGGTGTCCATTTGCTGGGTTGATCAACTCTCTCTTCGTACTTCGGATTCTCACAAGCTGTAGCGCCAAGTTCTGGCGAGATACCTGGTTCTCATGGTTAGCTTACATCTTAGTCATAAAAGTTAAATTACTAGCATTCATTTATGTTTATGATATGTATACATAAGTTAAGAAGTTAAGTACTACAATGGTCAAAGGTATATACATATATATAATCGTAACACGCAAGTCGTACCAAGTATGTCTAGTACCCAAACCTTTACTATCGTGATGTGAGAGTATCATATATTCGTTTTCGACTCTAACACAGTCTGTTTTCCTCACATAAGTTCATGGTCATCATAGTTAACACTTCACAATTTCGGCGACTCTTCGGATTTCTTAGAACTTTTTCGAGCCTGTAAATTCACAATTACATGACGTCAAATGTAGTCGTCAATTTACCTCACAAAATTATTCTAATAATCTCCATCGTAGTCATCATTCATTTATCTAACAAATTTCGCATACCGGTTCCAAATCCCTGTAAGCATTCTAGTGTGTTCAGTTACTCAGGTCTCGACTTATTCTGTTACTACTCTGATTGGTCTTATGTAATTCCAAGGCATTTCCAAGCTAGGTAATCTTAGAGCCTTAAACGCTAAGTTCTCTAAGTTGTCCTGGTGTGTTATAGGATATCTGGAGATATCCTATTTCGCTACGACCATTGCTCTGATACCAATCTATCACAACCCGACCAGAAGGGGGCTGGAAGAATAACAGATTGTTACCAAACTTGCACAACGGAAGCAACGATGACTACTATCTATTGTTTATACAATTTCTAATACAAAAATATAAATACCTAACTTAAATAATAGACTAATAGCTATACAGGGACGAATCACAGCGGTCGTCGAAGCAGCAGATGAGATGTGGTCCACTAGTCAATCCGATCTCTACACATATATAACTCTAGAAGCTCTAATCCGCAACGCTTATAGCTCGAATCTTCTAACATAACTGTCTCTAATCCACACAAGCAAGCATATACCTTGTCTTCATGATTATCCAATCGCAGTACCTGAACACATACTTAAAAGAGTTTGGGTATTTATATTAGGGTTGGGTAATAGTTTTAACTAAAAACCATTTGAACATCCAATGGTTTTAGTTGTGTGTTGTCATACTAGAGTGGGGACATGTGTCCCACTAGGGTGGTGACATGTGTCCCCAAGTGGTGACTAATCACATAGTCTTGGGTCGGGTTTGAGTTTGGTTCGGCTCGTGTATTGGTTTGGTCTCGTGACGTGCATTATTTAACAATATTTTATATACAATGACTCGGTTTCAATTTAGTTCATAAATGTATTATTATATATTTTGTATTACTCATTTTATTTGTTATAAAATGGTAATGTTACATGAACAATTATGGGCCCTAAAACTGCGGTGTTACAGTAACAGAGAAACCGGTAACTGAGACATGCTCAGTGAAAATTACTGAAGCAGTCATTGACCGTGTACCTGCAGACACAACTGCTGATGTGGTTGTTGCTATTGCTGTTGGGATTGCTGTTTCTATTGTTGTTGTTGTTGTTGTTATGCTTGGGGCAGATTGTGAAATAGCATCGGCTAATCGGCCAAATTTAACTTTTTTCTTTGAAGACGACGCTGGACGTTGCGACTTTCTCTTCAATCTACTCTTCTTCGGTTGAGATTGTGTTGATGGAGGTGTTGCAATTTCAGCATCTAAGTCTGCATTATGAGAATCCTCATCAACAGTAAAGTCTGGCTCAGCTTCTAAACGTCTATTCTCTACCAATTCTTCCTTAGCTTTAGCACGTTTTTGCTTTCTCGTCTCAGGATTATCATCTTCTGAATCTGTTTCTTCTGAAGCATCTTCGATCTCAACATCTTCATCCTCACCTTTAGACACCTTGGACTTACCTTCGGTGCTCGAAGAGCTTGGTTCAGTCGCCTCAGAGGGTTGGGGTTGAGAAATAATTGTGTCTTCTTGATTGGTTGACAACGAAGTGCCACCAGGCTCATTAGACCCCAATTCAACTGTCTCTCGTTGAATAATATCACCATCGACGAATGTTCGCCTCATCACCTCCAAATATTCTTCAGTGTCGCTATTACCGTGCCTTCACTTGTTCCCCTAAGGAGCAACATAAGTTGGGTTGCTTAAATGACCGAACAGTCTTCTGTACTTTTGGCTGTCCTCTGTACTGCTTCATTCTACCTATCATCCGTTCATCCATGCGTTGCAGACTAAAACTCTCCAGAGGGTTCTTTGGCAAATCTGGAAGTTGTCTATCGATGATTAGCTACAGGAATCGTGGATACATTAAGTAGGGATTCTCATCTTTGTAAAGAATCGGATTTGAGAAATCAACAATGTAATCACACAAGTATAAGCAATCTAGGTGCGGAAACCCTAGATCTCATTCAAAATGATAATGATCAGATTAGAATACGATAATATCCATTTTCAAGATTTTTTTCCATAAATAATCCATTGATAAAAGCTTACAAAGGATAGATTATAATGAAAAACTTAGTTTCAGACTCTCTAGAACACTCTCTGGAACCACACACTAACACACACAATAATAACCAAAAGTTCTAACACCTAAACAACTCAAACATATATAGACGTTTTCATTCGACCTATGCAGAGGTCGAATCAGTTCATTCGACCTTTACAAGGCTTGAATGAATAACAAATAAACATCCTGATGAGCTTCAAACTTCATTCGACCATTTTGATCTTCATTCAACCTCACGCTAGGTCAAATGGACTTCAACAAATCTTTATTTCTTTAAAACTTTTGCAATCTTATACAATCCAAAAGCGATAGCCACACATATGCATCAACAAACTCCCCCTTGGCTATTGCTTGGATTGTTCTTGATACTCCAAAGCTTTGTTGCAAAGCTTGATCTTTATCTTGTTCTTTTGACGCTCACTCATTTTAGGTATAACTTGTTTCTTCAGTGTGCGTTTCTTCGGTTCAGCTTTCTTCAATGTCTTTCCCAGCAGCTTCTCGTAATCACAATCAACATGTATGCCCCAAGCGAAACAAAATATAGCAACCCGTTGAAAGTACCAAGCAGGTTCTATGTCACGAACATCAAAATGAATTTGATTGTAATACAGTGCGTCGATGTCTTGTTTAGCACAGTTAATCAACCACATCGGATCGAACACGCGTATCTTCTTCACCATAACCTTTGGATTCTTATCCTTAAGCACAATCATAGCCTCTCCCGTAACCCAATCATACTACCAAAATTCAAAGTCTTTGGCTAAATGTTGCTGTATTGGCATCAAAGGAATCCGCTTCATCACTTTGGGAGGTTTGTACTTCAGAGTAACCTTCGGAAGACCATTCTTCGGATCAATATCATTCTTATGAACTATACGCTTCGGATACTGTGGTCTACACACATCCCATTTAGTGTAACTCTCTCTAGTCATCTTCTCAGCCATCCAATGAACAATATTAGCATGTTCACAGCCCGAAATCTGATATCTAACAATATCTCTCACAGTCCAGTACGGTAATGTCTTGATTTCATGAAAGTGTCTGAAATACAGGATACCTTTCTCCCATTAATTCCAATGCACCTTAAATGTGGAAAGTATTTCCAAGCTAATGCACGACCCTTAAATATCTTGTTCTGGTACTTGTACACATCACCATGAACTGCAGGTTTCAGCTGTTTCTGTTCATCCTCTCTCAGCTTCTTCAATAACTCCTTCAAAGAATCAGATTGCCTAAAGACTTCTGCTTTTTCTGCTTTAGTATCAAAGACTTCATCGATTATCTTCTTACTTTTCTCTTTAGCAACCTCTTCTGCTTGTCTGAGAGATTCTTCATTTATGACGGGAATGCTGGTATCAGTGTGAATGTTGTAGTACTCTGGATATTCCTCATGTGAAATATCTGTGGGAGGATCAGTTTTAGTAAAAACTTTTATGTGATCATACAAGTCTAACATAGCTAGGTGCAGTTGCCCTAGTTTGTTTACAATATGATACGAATCGAATCAAACGCACAAAAGTAACTTTTCAATCAACATCTTCATTAATAACATGATAATGATCTTTAAAATTGTGTTTACAAGTTAATAATAACCTTTCAGAAAGTTTAGAACCTAGAGAGAGTTTTTAGACTTGACACAATGTAACACCCCAACCGATGGCGGAAACATCGAGGTGTCACGTAAGAATGAGTATACAGTAGCACATGGTAATCAAATTTTAATTGAAATTAATTTAAAGTGCAAATATCCAAAAATGAAAATACATAATGAGTTTTAAGTGGAAATCTAATACATCACAAAAACCAAACAAGCATAGACTTCAGTTTGTCTTCTCATGTTAATATTCTAGTCTTCATGCATCATTATTTTCTGTTGAGTTGTAAAAATGGGGGGGTCAACTAAAAGTTGGTGAGAATACATAAGCCATGTCAAGCAAATAGTTTAAGTATAAAAGTTTAGCAATTCATATGTCTATCGTAAGTTTATGTCTACATGAATAAACATGATATGTTGAATCGACATAATCAAACCTCCGACTAGTTTAGGTCCATCCCGTCATCCATGGTTCACCTTAATAATATGTTGGAACGATAACAATCACCCACGCTACCTATGTAGGAGGTACACGTATCCGGGTGGGACTGTCAATCCAATAGATCTATTATTGAGTATCGCCGGCTTGGCCATAGCTAATGATTATGTAATGTTGAAACTCGTTGAAACTGTTGTTGTTGTTGTCTAATTCATGAGGCATTAAAATTTACAACTAGACATGCATGTAGAATTGCTTAAGTATAATGTTGCAAGTATGAAGAATTGCATAAACATGGTTACGTAAACTCACCTTAGCAAAGTATTAAGTCTCGAGAAATAGAATACGTGTAGCCCCAAAGTTGCCAATTACAAGATGTTGATGCGTTTTGCGACTAATGATTGGATAACTAACATATGTTAAAGATTTGTTAAAGTGGGCGAAGGTAGAAAGAAGTGGGCGAAGTTAGAAGCTTAGTGGGCGAAGGTAGACTGGAACTGATCAGAAGATACGTTCGTACCTTAGAAGTGGGCGAATGTGGAAATGTTCCACATTCGACCAGTGCAAAGGGGCGAACGTGCAGTATCTATAAATAGGTTTTGTGTTTTTGAGTATGTAAGAGAGTTGTTAGTTGTGTATGTGTTCAGGTCAGGTTCCAGGTTATTTTGTGAAAGTCTGTAATTGATCTAGATTAACGTGTGTGTGTTTGTAATTGAATATTTGAGAAAGTTAATCTATGAAAAAGCTTTGAAAATGATGTTGATTGTGTTTTGATTAGAGTTTTATCATTTTGTTCAGAACTAGGGTTTCCGCACCTGGTTTTGTGACTTGTATGATCATATTATCCTGTTTTAGTTAAAATCTTTCGTTTACAAAGTGGTATCAGAGCATAGAGGATCATACAACAACAAATTTGATAAACTCAGAGCTGATTTGGACATATTTTTGATCAAAATACATCTGTTTTTACATAAACATGGTTTTTGAGTGTTTTTGATTGATTTAGAGTTGAATTTGTGGTTAAAATCAAGTTTTCCAAGAATTAAAGTTGCTCCAAATCAATTCCGAAGCATAACCTGATTAAGATCATTCAAATCCACAAACTTTTGAAAATCTGAGATCAAAATAACCGTTTTTCAAAGAATAACCGTTTTTCAAAGTGAGATCTGAGCAAAATGGGCGAACCTGGAACCTGAGTGGTCGAAAGTGTTTGTGGGTGGGCGAACCTGAGTAGAGTTTGGTCGAACCTGAAAATTGTTGTAGAAATTTTCACTTTCGGGTACAGAATTCCACATTCGACCGGTTTGTTTTGGGCGAAAGTGGAAAGTGTGTTAGTCTGTGTTCACATTCTGGTGATTTCTACGTTCGGGTGGTACTGTTTGGTCGAACTTAGAATCAGAAGGGACGAAAGTGTTATATTTGGGCGAACCTAGTTTATTTTGGGCGAATCTAGGTCAATTCGGGCGAACCTAGATTTTGCTTTGGAAAATTTTCTAATTGTTGAAGTTTTTCTAAGTTCGTGATCATGTGGAATTTTCCGACTACACCGAGACCAGCAACGACACAACTACAACAGCAAGTGATGGATCCATGGACAGTGGCAGCACAAAAGATGACCACACAGTCTTCGCAACCGATAAACTACATGGCGATGACGAGCTTGATGCCTCAAAGTGTAGCACCTTCAGCACCACAACATGACTACTGGGGAGTAGCAGCGGCGGTGGTAAACACTCAAACTACTAATGCTATTTCTACTTTGATTAACGATTTGTCTTCAGGTAGCGGGAATAGGCCACCGAAGCTCATGGACATATCAGAATACAATCAGTGGCAGAACAAGTTCAAGATTCATTTAGAAGGCATGGGAGTGGAAGGAGCAGAGGCATGGAGCATGATTGCTAAAGGATACACAGCACCGATTTTGGAGAATACAGGTGAAATGATTCCTTTGGAAAGCTTAACTGAGGATGAGAAGAAGAAATATGTGGTGGAAAAGAAAGCCTTTTCCCAATTGACTCTGGCAATCACAAATGATCTGCTACATCAATTTGGGACTTGTACAACCTCTAAGCAATTGTGGGATGTGCTTAAGAGGAGGCATGATGGGAACGAGAAAACGAGAAGTTTGAGGATGGATGAACTGAGAAAGGAGTTTGAGAATTTTTCTTATATTGGGAATGAAACTTTAAAAGAATTAACTCCTAGATATAGTCATTTGCTAACTGAATTGTCTAGTTATGGTATACAGATTCCTATGAAGAATTTGGTGGACAAGTTTGCAGATGCTCTACCACCGTACTGGGATCAGCATGTGGAAGTTCTCAGGGAGAAGGATGCATATCAGTACTGGACTATTCAAGAGTTCATACAGAAGCTGGAAAACAAGGAAATGGAAGAGAAGAGGAAAGCTAGGAGAGCACAGGTTCCTCAGAATCCTAGTTTATACTTTGGAGGTACTTCAGTTCCTGTGAGTAACTCAAGTTCAGGAGGGATAGTTGCACCACATGTTGCTTGCATTTCCAATGTTATGGAACCACCAAAACCGACCATCAACTACATGGCACAAACTTCATCTTACTCACAACCATCATACACACAACCACCACCACAACAACAATACAACAATTCCTACATTTCACCATTCTCCCCAATGCAACAAGCAGGTTTCTATACTGCTAGTCAATCTCAACAACCAATGAACCAAGTTACTCAACCTAATCAACAACAAGTGGTTTTGGAGACTTCTAACTTGGGCAATGTGACAGTGGAAATTGCTCAACAACATATTGCACTAGTCTCAGCAATGGTTTCATCCTACAATGGACTTGTTGCTAGTCAAATTGGGAATAACAAGTTAACCAATGAGGACTATGCACAGATCGACAAGGAAGAGATGGAACTAATTGATATACAATGGGCTTTTGCAAGCATCAGGAGAAGAGCAACAGACTTTATTGAAAAGACAGGTCGAACAGATTTGGGAACTTCTCCTAACACAACCTACGGGTTCAACAAGGAGAAAGTTACTTGTTTTAACTGTGGAGAAAGAGGTCACTTTAAACGTGAATGTACCCAGCCACCAAAACAAGGTAATAGAAACCCATTCAATGCAACCTATCAGAATCGTCAACAACAAAACCAAAACCGAGTTTCTTACCAAAACAACAACAACTACCAAAACCGTCAAAACAACTCTAACAACAACCAAAACAGACAACCTAACACATCAAACCAGATTCAAAACCAATCTCCTAACAACTCTAACCGAACAGTTATACCAATCACTACACCAAATGAGACACAACAGAACACGAGTCAGAATCAAGCACTGATGACTCAACAAGATGAAAGGTTTGATTGGTCGGGATTGCAGATAGGAATAGAGGAAATCACTACTGGTGGAAATGTGGCTTGCGTTGCTTGCAAGGTTGATATTGAAGAGTCAGTGATGGAGGAAGAAAAGAAAGAAACTGAGGAGTGTGATAGTGATGATTCTGAGACTGAGATGGATGTGGAGAATGAACCTGTTGAGGTTAAGGCTGAGGAAACTCATTCTGGAATGGTGATTGATACAGTTTCTGATGTTCCTGAGGAATGTAGATCAGTTTATTCAGATTTAGACAGTGAATCGGATACAGAGGCAAGTGTTGATTCTTTAGATGATGATATTGATCAGCTGTTAGCAGAAGCTGATTTTCTAATGACGAGGAAGTCATGCATTGCTGATGATGCTTTCACCAAGATTGACTATTCTAAGTTTTTCACTGGAAAGGAAGCTCATTTCGCATTGATGGCCATGACTGAACCGCCAAAACCTGTAAGTTCTGAATCTAGCACTGATGTTAAGAGTGATAAATATTGTGGAACATGTGATAGATTGACTGAGGAGAATAAACAACTCCGAATTCAACGTGATAGTGCTATCATAAACAGTCAATCTACTCGCAAAGAGTTGAATGCTTTCAACAAAGTATTAGATGGCTATAAAAAGGACATTTCCGACTTGAAAAATACTTTATCATTGAAACAATTGGCAATTAACAACTATATCAATGAAATTGAAAATACCAAGTTGGAAATGGCAGCCATAAAATGCTTTGCTGAGAAAGTAAACAAAAAGTTGGAAAGTTATAAGCATATTGCTTATGTGGTAGACCATATCATTGATGATAACACCACCAATTACAAGTCTGTACCATCTCCGGTTCTTTTTGAAAATCATAACTATCACCAAGTTATACCGGAGAGCTCGGTAAAATCAGACTCATCATCGGAAATGGAATCTAATACCTCGAGTATTGGTGATCCTCATTCCGATGTGAGACCGATTTTAGGCTTGAATGATGAGGATGTTTATGCTGAAAGTGTGAATTCAGACTCAGAGAATGATGATACTGGTAGTGACCAAACTGTTAATGCATGTGAGATTCCAAAAGAAAATCACATCATTACTACTGAACCAGTGTCACCATCTCAACATGTGCATCCGATGGCAACTACTCATCGTGAGAAAAAGTCTGAAAAGAATGAGATTAGAAAAGACCTTGAGAATGAACCAAGTGACAAACCTGTCAAGGTGTTTTATCGGATGGAAGGATCCGATAAAATCATCTCTGATGAGGAATTTCCAATCAAAAATGCTAACTATGCTAAAATTGAAAAGATTTGGCAAGAAAGCACTATTTGGTTTCCAAAACATGAGAAAACAAATGAAATTCCACCAGAAATTTTAAAGAAATTGTTTTTGGATGTTCCTCAAGAACCAAAGGTCCATGTCACAGAGTTCATTCGACCAAATGACAAAGCAAATGGTTTTCATGAGCCCACTTACTCAAAAGGACCACTTCCTGAGAGTTTGAGGAATCAACAGTATAATGATCAATATCCTGTTAGATCATTTGCTCCACCAAATGCTCATTATGTTTTTGAAGAATATCGAAAATGCTTTAAATGTGGAGAACGTGGGCATTTACTTGCTCAGTGTCCATATGTAAGGCATAAAAGACATGAGGTTGAAGTTAGAAATTCCATGAGAAAACCGATTGATCATTATGTTCCACCACATAGACGAGTTGTTCCTCAACAACAACAGTTTTATAATCAAAACAATTTTCAAATGAGGAACAATCGTCCAATACAATATGATCAAAGAAATCGGATTGCAATGGAACAATCATGGAGAAAGCCTGTGGTGAACACAACAATTGATAGGCAAAAGGTTTCACAAAAACCGATTGTTAAATCAAATGTTGGACCTAAGTCTGTTAACTCAGATAAGGTAGCCAAGAAAGTTACTTTTGTTAACAATGTTCAGAAACCAATTGAAAAACCAAAATCTCAAATTCGTATTCTTAAAAGGTCTGAACAATCTTGGTCACCAAATGGTACTTCAGGAGCTTCTACTTCAAAGGTAAGTGAGAAAAAGGAAAATGTTTTGAACAATCAGAAAAAGATTGATCCAAAACAAAAAGTTGTTGAAAAAGTTAATGAGGATGTTTCTTTGAAAGCCGATGTTCAAAGGCCCAAGACTCAGGCTTGGGTCCCCCGAAAGAACTAAATGATTTACTTTTTGTGTGCAGGGAGCTTCAGCTGGCCCTATTAGCAGTCTCTGGATTGTTGATAGTGGAGCTTCAGGCCACATGACAGGGGATCTCGCATTGCTGTTCGACGGGAAAAACATCAATGGAGGGTATGTCGCTTTCGCGGGTAATAAAGGTGGATATATCACAATGGAGGGAAGCGTGAGTAATGGGATTGTGACTTTCGAGCGGATTTCTTATGTCAAACAGATAGACTATAATCTGCTGAGTGTCAGTCAAATATGTGATAAACAATTTTCTGTGCATTTTGATGACAAATCCTGTTATATTCTCAAACCGGGCTTCAAAATTCCAAAGGAGTGGGTAATGTTGATGGCACCTCGCGTCAACAATCTCTATATTCTTGATATGTCCAAGGCGATGACATCACATGGCCAAATAACATGTTTTCTATCCAAGGCGACTGAGAAAGAATCTATAATGTGGCACCGCAGAATGGGGCACATTCATCTGAGAAAAATGAATCAACTTGTGAGAAATGGGCTTGTCGATGGAGTAAACGTGAAACATTTCCATCTGAACGACAAGTGTGTAAGTTGTATGAAGGGGAAGCAACACAAACAGTCCCACAAAGTGAAGAAAGTTAACTCTGTAGAGATGCCACTTGAGCGATTGCACATGGACCTATTCGGACCGGTCAAGCGCAAAAGTCATCTTGGAGAGCTTTATTATTTAGTTGTCACTGATGACTATTCAAGATTTTCATGGGTGATGTGTTTGAAGAACAAAAGTGACACCTTTACTAACCTACAAGTTCTGTTCACTCGATTGGAGAATATCTACAATTTGAAGATAAAAAGAACTCCGTATACCCCACAGCAGAACGGTGTTGCTGAACGAAAGAATAGGACTCTAATTGAAGCGGCTAGAACAATGCTCGCTGATTCAAATCTTCTGGTAATGTTCTGGAATGAGGCGATTTATGCAGCAAATTATACACTAAATCGGGTTCTAACAGTGAAGAAGTTTGGAAAAACATCTTATGAACTGTTACACCGACGAAAGCCAAATTTAGAGTATCTAGAACCTTTCGGGGCGCCATGCACGATGTTGAATCCAGGTGAGAAGTTTAGTCCTAAAGCTGAGGAGGGATATTTTGTTGGATATGCAACCCCGCTCAAACGGGTATTCAACAAGAGAACTCGTCAAGTGGAGGATTGGGCTAACGTGGAAGTTCAACGATACACTCAAAATTTGCAAGGCACGGGTCCTGATTGGATGTTTGATTACAAATATTTCTTTGAATCATTCAACCTAGATAGCTTGGTTGAAGAAGCTGTTATCAGATTACTTTACGAGTGTGAAAACGCGGCGACTTCACCGTTGATGCGTCCAATCACCGTGAACCCCCTACCAGCTTCTAATGATACCAGTGCTCCTATACAAGAGGAAGAGATGTTTCAAGAGGCTTCAACTTCATTAGACACTTCAGAATCTGAAGATGAACAATTTGAAGAAGCCGTTCTTGAACATGCAGAAGAATTAGAGGCGCAACCAGTGAACCCAACTCCAAATCCAGATGTTGCTTCGTCATCAAACACGGGTCATGATCTGGATGCTGTAGAAAACTTGACTGCTCAGACGGGAGTTATTGTACTTGTTAATCCGGAATCTCGGATTCATCGTATTCACCCGCTGGAGCAAGTTATCGGTGATCCTGGAAGTGGTGTTATGACCAGAGGGCAGCTGAAAAGCGTTAACTCGCCAGAGAGTTTTGGTGCTTTAGCATTATATGCCAAAATTCAAAAATCTGGTAGTCAAAATGATTGGTCGTTTGCATGTTATGTGTCGCAGGTAGAGCCAAGGACATACAAGGACGCTTTGAATGAAGATGCCTGGGTTGAGGCAATGCAGGAGGAGTTATTGCAATTCCAGAAATTGGGAGTTTGGACGCTCACAGATTTGCCGCCGGGAAGGAAGAAAATAGGCACTAAATGGGTGTTTAAGTGCAAAAAGGATGATCGTGGGGTTATTGTTCGCAACAAAGCCAGATTGGTCGTGCAGGGTTTCCATCAAATCGAAGGAATTGATTACAACGAAATCTATGTACCAGTAGCACGGATTGAAGCTATTCGGATGTTCCTTGCGTTTGCTTCATACAAGAAATTCAAAGTTTATCAAATGGACGTCAAGAGCGCATTTTTGTACGGGAAAGTCAAGGAGGAGGTTTATGTTGGGCAGCCACCAGGCTTTGAGGACCCAATCCACCGGGATAAGGTCTACGTGCTGAACAAAGCTTTATATGGTTTGCACCAGGCTCCAAGACAGTGGTACGAGGAGCTAAGTACATACCTCATCACCAAAGGATTCAAGCGCGGCCTCGTCGATTGCACCCTCTTCACGAAGAAGACGGGATATGATTTGCTTCTAGTACAGATTTACGTTGATGATATTATATTTGGTTCAACTAACGAACTTTTATGCAGGGAATTCGAAACTGTTATGCAAGAAAAGTTCGAAATGAGCGCAATGGGGGAGATGCAGTTTTTCCTCGGCTTACAGGTGGACCAAAGACCCGACGGGATCTTCATTCACCAGACGAAATATGTATCCGACATCTTGAGCCGATTCCAGATGGAGGACTCTAAGCCGATGGACACCCCGATTCAACCCAATCACGGGATTGGAGTGGACGCTAAGGGGGAGCTGACAGACCCATTTACATACAGAGCAATCATCGGATCTCTGATGTATTTGACAGCGTCTCGACCAGATATTATGTATGCAACGTGTCTCTGTGCTCGCTATCAATCGAAGCCGAAACAAAGTCATCTGACGGCGGTCAAGCGTATCCTTCGATATCTGAAGGGTTGTCCATCAAAAGAACTTTGGTACCCTAATGATGATGATTTTGATTTTATTGCTTTTAGTGATGCAGATTGGGGCGGCTGTGACAAAGATAGCAAATCAACTACAGCTGGTTGCCAGTTTTTAGGGAGCAGGTTAATTACCTGGCAATGCAAGAAACAGACTTCCGTGGCGCTGTCTACCTGTGAAGCTGAGTACATTGCAGCATCAAGTTGCTGTTCGCAAGTACTCTGGATTCAACAACAGATGGTGGATTACGGTTTGCAGTTTCTTAAAACCCCTATACATTGTGACAACGAAGCCGCAATTGCATTAACTAAAAATACTGAAAATCATTCTAAAGCGAAACATATTCGGATTAAATATCATTTTATCCGTGTTTGTTACGCTAAGGAATTAATTGATATGGTCAAAATCCATACTGACTACCAACGTGCAGATTTGTTTACAAAAGCTTTTGACAGATCCCGCTTTGAATATCTTTTAAAAGTAAACAATATAAAGGAAAAACAGGACTAATCGGCACCTCGGTTTATCGCTTTTTAGTTTCATAATCCTCAAAGAAGTTGATGCTTTCGAGGGGATTGTTTAATCCTCAAAGAAGTTGATGCTTTCAAGTGGATTGTTTTTTTCAAATTTTTGTTTTGTTTTTCAGAAAAATTAAAAACCCAAAAATATGTTCTTTATTTTAGGGGGAGTCATTTTATCAGAAAAACCAAAAACATTGAAAAATTTTCAAAAGACCTAAAAATTAGAAAAACCAAAATGATTTCCTGGATAAAAAGAGGAAATGATAGTACATCAGTGGGGATCTGACACAGGCTAAAGAATTGTATAGTATAATGAGACGTATGTTGATTACGTGTGATATGCTGATAGGCTTCGTAGACTAAATATTGCGTGCTTTAGTGATACAAACATAACAAACTACGCGTTTGTGGCTGAACACCTCATGGGCATATGGTCTTAGTACCGTAATTTCGTTTGATAGGATTGCCAAAATCTGAGGTTTCGGGTCGTTATGTTATTGTTATCCGGGATATTCTGATTAAACTTCGGTCGTATTGATTTACGGACCTAGTTTCATCAGAATATTTGCAAAAAGAGCATATTGCCAAAACCGAAAGTTACCGAATTGAGGAACTTTATGTTTTATTGATCAAAGATCATTATTACATCGTATTGACTTTCTGATGCAAATCAGTGGTTAATATTAGCCTCAACCTAGTGTATATGCACATGTTACTTTGCTGCATTTATTTGCTGACCTGTATACCTCTGTGCTATATACTTTGTAAACTTTACAGATAACTCTGGCATAATCACGCGTTACGATGAAGCTTTGTGCAATTACTTGATACGGGAGTATGTCGTGTGTGTGGGAACCACAATGTGTTAGTCTAAAACACCTAACTCGTATCATTTTAAAGCATTGCGTAATTGTCTGCATGTGAGCTTATGTGGACCACAATATCAGCAATTGCCGTATCACATATTGTTTCTAATGATAATATTAAAACAGATCAACGCTGTGCTCAGATTTCTCAGTAAACTGATATGATCCTCTTACCGGATATCACAAAATGTTTACTGCTTTCATTTACTTTGATGCATTTTACTTTGTTGCATTTTACTTTTTATTGTCAAAAAGATACAAAATCCAAAAAGATTTTAGGTGTGTTTTGTTAAAATTTCAGAAAACCCAAAAGATTTGCATTTCTGCTTTATTTTTGATAACCGGGGATGCTTGATAGTCAATTTCTGAGATTTGATAACACCATCTGGGCTTTGTATCATTCAAAATGTGAAAATTTGAGTTTTGGAAGCTTAACAGATTGAAAAATGTTAAACGGGATTCGAATTCGTGATTTGGCGAAATTTTCAGATTTTTCCATTTCACATTCGCCCCTTAATTGGGTCGAATGTGGAAAAATCCTCACTTTCGACCGTTTCAATTTGGACGAATGTGGGACATTTTCACCTTCGGGTATAAATTCCACCTTCGGGTAACACTTTTCACATTCGGGTCATTAGATTGGGGCGAATGTGGAATTACCTCACATTCGTCCATATCCAACGGGCGAAGGTGGCCTTTATATATAAGCCATTCCAGGTTCGAGCTTTTCATTCAAAAATTTTTCAAAAATTCTTCGATAACCAGACCTTGTTGCTTGAATTTCTTTTGATTGTGTGATTCATTCCCTGTCCTTTACTGATTGTTTTGACACCAAAATTACAGGTATTGAAGCCGTTTCAAGAACATAATCGTTGTTCTTATTAACCGGACTTAGGGTTTCAATTTTAGGGGTCTTAGGATGTTTGTTAATGTTTGATTTTGATTTACATTCAATCTTCATCAGTTTTAGGGGGAGAATGTTAAAGGAATTAGTGTTTTAACATTGTTTGATGTATTGATTGTTTAAACATAACAGTCGTGACCTAATTCCACTGAAAAACTAATGAAAATTGAATAATTATTAAAATTGATGGTACACGAGTGTTGATCGGTCATTATAGGACACATTTGGATCAAAATGAGATGTTAAAAACAACTTTGGCAAGTTTTAAATTTTGGGGATGAACATGTTTCACATTCGGGTCAATAAAACGGGCGAATGTACATTTTGTGGACGAATGTAGTTTAAAAATGGGCGAATGTGTTTTTAACCAAATATTTTTCACATTCGACCTAAAAGTTTTACTTTCGTCCAAAACAATTTCACATTCGTCCAGAACAAAATGGGCGAATGTAGAATCTTTTAAACCTTAAAATTTTTAATTTTTTTTTGTCGTTTTTACATTTTGACGTGTGTTTCTGTCTTTGATGTGCAGATGGCTGATCAATCCGAAAATGTTGAAGCACCAGTGGAAAATGTTGAAGTTCCAGCAGAGAATATTGTTCCAGATCCGGTGCAACAGGCTGAAGCATCTGTTCCAAGCAGTTGGCCGTTCGAGCGATCTCACAACTGCTGTGCGTATCTTGGTGACGTGGAGAAGAATACAGAGTTCACCGGGATCATAGAGTTTTTGAGAAGGAGCAGAATTGTACATGCATTAGCCACACCGACGATCATATATAGAGACATTATTGAAGATTTCTACCAAAATGCGAGGTATGACTTCTGGGATAATCAGACGATTATCAAGAGCAAGTTCAAGATATGGAGATGTTTTTGACAGAGTCTGATATACGGGAAGCATTGCAGATCAAGTTTGAAGTCAGTGAAGATCCCAGAGAGCTATCATGGACTGAGCAGAAAGCTTGTTTCTTACGGATGAAGTACAAAGGTCCGATTACAGATGGATCTATGTATAAAGGGAAGCTGGGCGTGCAGTTCAAGTACTTTGCACACGTTATTATCCACGTATTTGGATGTGTGAGCGGTGGATATGACGTTATGAGAAGAAGTTTGAGTTCGTTAATGGTTGCGTTGACTCTCAACAAACCATTTAACGTTTCTGGTATGATTCTAGACCATATGCTGGAGATGCTGAAAGGTATGAAGTACAAGAAGTTCATGCTATATCCAAGATTTCTGATGATGATCTTTGACCACAAGTATCCAGAGTTGAAGAAGGATCCAACTATGATCCTAGGTCAAGATCACATGAACATTCGTACTCTAGTGAGGATGAAGGGATACAAAGGTGTGCCAGATAGTGAAAAGCCACCTAATAGGAGACTCTTTGGAGCTTTGGCGCGTCAGGATTACACTGATCCTGGCAAGAACAAAGCAAGGCACGATAATAGTGATTCGGATAATGATGATCCCATTAGTGTATGCTGATTCAAGCACTAAGAGGAAGAGACAAGTAGTCAATCCTGGAGCCAAAGGGAAGGGCAAGGGAAAGATTGATCAGGGAAGTTCAAAGCAACAGGCGGTTAGACATAAATCAACGGCAAAGAAAGGTTCAGGTTTGGTGGATGAAGAGTCAGTTGATTCAGAGGAGACTGAGATAGACGAGCAGTGGGATTCTGATGCTGAAAACGTTAGGGCCACCAAACGTAAGGCCACTATGGTTGGTGAGTCTGAATCTTTGAACAAGTCGATTGAAGAAGCTGAGAGAAGAACGAAGTCGTTGAATGATGATGTTTTAGGTATTGATATGGATGATTTACATGTTGGAGAGACTGTGGTGGTTAATTTGCCTAAGACGAAAAAGCAAAAGACCATGGCGAAGAAGTCTAGTACGAAAGAGTTGAGAGAGAAAGAGTTAGCTCAATTGTTAAAAGGGAAAAGAGTGCCCGATGCTGGTACATCATCAAAGCTATCTTCACCTGTCGCCAAGAAACAAAAGAAATCCTAAGAGGCAGAACCAATATCAGCTGATCAACTTAATGTTGCACTGGACAATGTACTTGACATGTTCAGAAAGCCTCAGAAAGAAAAAGAAGTTGAGCCATCCAAATCCAAATCCAAGAAAGTTACTGTGGATGATGATGTGATGAAGCAGGTGAACAGGAAGATGGATGACATGATGAAAATGATTGTAGCTCAACAAGCTGAGATTGCTAAGTTTAAGCAGAATGAAGAGAAAATGCTTCAGATTGTGGTTGCTTCTAAATCTAATCAGGATGAGATCAATGAGAAGGTTAAGATGCTTGAAGCAAAGAATGAGAAGCTTGAAGGAAAGTGTGCAAGAAACAAGAGCAGGATTAAGTTGATAAAAGCAGACAACAAAGAACTAAGGGCTGAGAACAAACACCTTAGTGATTTGATTGATGATTTGTATAACACTGCACCCAAGTTGAAGGAGGGTGAAGAAGATGAAGAAGAAGAAGAGAAAGTTGATTATGAAGATTCTGAATCTGATAAAGAACAAGATGATGATGAGGATGATGATGAATCGGAGAAAAGTGATGATGATGATGACAAGAATGATGATGATGATGATGCAGAAGGTGCTGGGAGACAGAAAGGAGATGAGTTTAGCAGTGGTAGTGATAATGATGGAGGAGATGATACTTCCAGATTTACTTATGAGAAGAGAACACCAAAGAAGAAAGATACTGGAGAATCAAGTTCAAGGAAGAAGAAAGGTGAGAACGTTGATTCAGATGAAAGTATCTTCTGGAATGAGAAGGTGAGGTCTTTATCTGATGATGCTAAACAGTTGTACAAAGATATGTTGGAGAAAAGAGAATGGACCATTGAGTTCACAGGATGCTTTACTGAAATATTCCAAACTGATGATATGCGATATGAATTGGAATATGAAGATCCTGATCTTGAGGAAGGAGAATTACCTGCATCTGTGGCAAAGGAAATTCTAGATGGTCTTGCACAGAGGGTAGGGAAGACTTTTGAGGAGTTTTTAGTGGACGAGTCGATTCCAGATATTCCTGAAAAGGATATTGGAAGTCACTCAGATGATATGCAGACTCCTGAGAACGATGAAGTGGAGATGGAAGATATAACTCATGAAGAGTTTCCTCAGTACTTCAGACAAACTGATGAAGAAGAGGTATTTCCTGATTTCACTGAGGTACCAAATAATTCAGCAAAGCAGAAAGCTCAGCAGAGGAGTGCAGAGTTTGTAGAGAAGGTATTTGGTGCTGATAATCAAGGACCTTCAAATCAGTCTGATGAGTTGAAGAGTTATTTGAAGAAATTGAGGGAAATGGATGAGAACCGACCAAAGCCTGAAGCACAAGGTAACTTTTATAGATTCCACAATGCCAAGTTCAAAGGCAGAGCTCTCGGGTGGACATACTTGGGCAGGCTGAAGTGCATAGCTGCGAAATGGGAAACAGGAATCTTGTACTTTAATAGATTCTGTGATTTGCTTACTCTACCGTACTGGGCGGTCAGAGATTTATGTAGATTCCCAATGTCAGGTGCAGAAGTGAATGGTTCGCATGTTGGTTGGTGCGCAGATAAGTTGGTTTGGGAAAGTCGAACAAGATGGAAGAGATTCCAGCCTCAATATCCCCGAAGGAAAGTTCATAGGGATATTGATCCTCAAACCAATATGAAGCGGGTTACGTTGATATACAAAGCACCTGAAGTGATGAGAAAAATACCTTTGATGCCTATGCCTCAACACTTTAGTGCTGATTTTATCTTCTGGTATTATGATTGGAGAAAGGCTGAAGCGGTGATTGTGTTGAGAGATGGGAAGGATAAATACAAGCATGTTCATGTATTTGATCCTATGTGGTTGATTAATTGCACGTTTGAAGACATCATCATGCTTTTCTACAATCCGATTTACTATGAACCAAAAGACTTTGCTCAAGCAAGAAAATATACTCAAGTGGTTGGAGTTTGTTTTGCTTATGACATCAATGCGGGAAGCAATTTGGAGAATAAGTTGGGTAAGACGGTGAAGATAGCGAATGTATCTAAACCAGTGAAGAGAACATTTGAGCCTCCAATGACTACTGAGCAGAAGAAACAGCTCAGAATCAAGTTGATGAACAAAACAATGGACCAACAGAGAAAACTATCCAATCAATAGTCGAGGGGTAGTTTGTTGATGCGTTTTGCGACTAATGATTGGATAACTAACATATGTTAAAGATTTGTTAAAGTGGGCGAAGGTAGAAAGAAGTGGGCGAAGGTAGAAGCTTAGTGGGCGAAGGTAGACTGGAACTGATCAGAAGATACGTTCGTACCTTAGAAGTGGGCGAATGTGGAAATGTTCCACATTCGACCAGTGCAAAGGGGCGAACGTGCAGTATCTATAAATAGGTTTTGTGTTTTTGAGTATGTAAGAGAGTTGTTAGTTGTGTATGTGTTCAGGTCAGGTTCCAGGTTATTTTGTGAAAGTCTGTAATTGATCTAGATTAACGTGTGTGTGTTTGTAATTGAATATTTGAGAAAGTTAATCTATGAAAAAGCTTTGAAAATGATGTTGATTGTGTTTTGATTAGAGTTTTATCATTTTGTTCAGAACTAGGGTTTCCGCACCTGGTTTTGTGACTTGTATGATCATATTATCCTGTTTTAGTTAAAATCTTTCGTTTACACAAGAGCTTATTATCAAAGCTTCAATTGTAGAAGTAATAGACTATAGAAGAAAGGTATGAGGGAAAGTTTAATCGGATTGAAACAATCGATTTAGAGGTGCAAAGTATAATGGGTCATAGGTGGGTTTTTATACTAGTTTTGGATTCAATTAGCCATTAAAATTGGTCAACACCATAAAGTAAGGTTTTATGATGAATTGACTATTTGACTAAGACTTTGACTGTTTGACTAAGACTTTGACTATGACTAAGACTTTGACTCCAAGAATTATGTTTGTCAAGACTTTGACTCTTGACTCAAGGCTTTATTTTGAAATGAATTTATATCTTCCTTGTTTGAGATTATAAATGTAATTGAAAAAATGATTAGCTTTAAATAAGAAATAAATAAAAAAAAATCATTAGTTTGAATTAGAAAATAAAAACACCGTCTTATAAAATGACGATTTTATAAATAGAATTAGGATAGGACATATGTCATGATTGAAGATTTTTTTTAGTACAATGATAAAAGGAACTTAGAAAAATAGAGTGCACGGATAAAGATAAGAATACTTAGAAATAAATTAGACTTTATATCATGGATTGGGAAATACTTTAATGCAAAATAAATAGGAAAATTCGTGAGGTTACAGTCTCTCCTACTTTTAGAAACTTCGTCCCGAAGTTATAAAAAAAACACCGGGTTGACAGTGATTGGGTAGAAATTAGGGCAATTGTGGTTTGGAAAATTTGTGTTAAGACATGACATGAATTTATAGATAACAGAATAAACTATTTCGAATAATTTGGTAAGAGGTTTGATAGGTGTGGGTTTTAAGGGTTGGATTAGGTTCGTCTAAAATAGCAAGAAGAATAAGAATCTAGCAAAACACTAAACTTTAAGTTTTAGGAATCTTAAAAAGAAATGCATGAGTTAATTGACTATAGAAATACTAAACAGGTAACTAGAGTTTATAATTGGTTATCTACCAAAAACCTTGATAGAATTTCACACTACCTTAACGTACCTGTAAATTCATGATTACGTTCCGGACCATAATCACCAATTTACCTTACATTAGGGTTTTGTGTCCTTCTATGACTCTAAACACACATGTAAGTAATGCAAAATAACCTTGTGATTGAATCGTATACAATGTATCCAAAAATGAGTCCAACTGTTGAGCAGGAAAAAGACTTCTACCAGTCAGTGAGTAAGAACCTCTACCGATTGTTGAGCAGGTGCGATAGCCTCTACCAGTCGTTGAGCAGGTTGTAGGGCCTCTACCGACTGTTGAGCAGGCATGATGACCTCTACCAATCGTTGAGTAGGTTATTTGGTACTCTACTAACTGTTGAGCAAGTACTTCATCCTCTATCAGTTGTTTGATTAAGTGCACCAATTATTACACACATGAATTGCAAATTGATAATATGTATATGTAAGCAATCAAGTATCAAGTATATCATACGATTTGTAATAGAGTTGCCCTAGACAAGGTTAATGACTCTAGGTGTGTCTATAGCAAATAGTTTATATTGCATGAATTCTAGTTTCAAATGTTCAAATATGGTAGATAGTCGAATCCTCATGTATAACTAAGGATTATGTTTGATGCAACACACAATCAAGTTTCAATAGTTTGGTTATCATGGGTAACTAGCTCATGTGTGAGAAGGTGAAGGATATGAATTTAGTTCTTGAGAGGATGATGAAAAATCTTGAAGCAGAATCAAGGTTGTGAGAGATAGTGAATGTGAAGATAGTTTATAAAGAGTTTATTTTATAGTAAGGAGATTATGTAGCAGTGTAAATTTTGGGGTTTGGATCAAAGGTTATAATCAAGTGTATAAGAAAACATGATTGTGGTATATGCCAAATATTGTAAAAATTTGAACAAGTTGAAAATGAGTGAGTGTCGATGGAGAATTTAGAGACTAGATATTATTCCTATGGAAAAAAAAATCTTATTTTCAAAATTGGTTTTATACATAAAGCAAAAGTTGTTAAATAGTACAAGCTAAGTGGGCTTTGATTAAAATATTCCCGTTAGTTGGAGATTTCAAACATGACATTAGGTTTTGAAGATCAAGGTTCTATTAAGTGATTTTTAATAGTTTAAAGCATTATATAGAAAATTGTTTGTTACGTCAATAAATAAACAATTGAATTTAAGTTCGAGGACATCTTTTGAGAAAAATATGTACTTTGTAAAGTTACTAGGTAATGAAAATACAACAAGATTTAGAAATCTTTAGTTTGTGCTAAGGTATGAGGTTATAGTTTTTTTTTTTTTTTTTTTTTTTTTAAATAAGTAACATGTGGAGAAATGAAATAATATGATTTGGGTAGGGTGTTGAATATTTAAAAAGTGGCTAAGATGGTAAGGTGAAATGTGATTGTGAAATCCATAGATGGTTATGAAATGAGATTGATTTAAGCTGTAAAATTTTGAGATTTTAGAGCTTAGTTTAAGGAAAGTGAGTGTAATCATTTATTCATTAATTAAAACGAATAAACAAAAACGTTGACTTATCAAAACTTCTAGATTCTAATAACATAATGAAGACATGCTTTAGCCTATAAGTGAACACTCATCCCGAGAATTCCCAGGTAGGCATCCGGGTCCCTCGTCTGATTGGGATTTATGCGCAATGCCAGTCCTAGACAGAAAACTCAGAATACAGGCGTTCACCCTTCCAGATTGCACGTGTTCGTTATTAAAATCTAGAACTTCGACGAGATCTTCAAGGTGGTTCAGGCTAAACCTAAGGATTTGTCCTATTAGTCTAAGAGTAGATCTTGTGTTGGAGAACAATCTTCTTGTAGGGACTAAAGTAAGGATAAGAAGTAGGATAGAGAATAGAATCAAGTAAGGTTGCAAGTAAAAGGAGCAAGTACTGATTAAAATCTATGGTTATAGACTAGATTATTATTTTTTTCTAATAACCTAATTCCCTATAACCATGGCTCTGATACCAATCTGTAACACCCCAACCGATGGCGGAAACATCGAGGTGTCACGTAAGAATGAGTATACAGTAGCACATGGTAATCAAATTTTAATTGAAATTAATTTAAAGTGCAAATATCCAAAAATGAAAATACATAATGAGTTTTAAGTGGAAATCTAATACATCACAAAAACCAAACAAGCATAGACTTCAGTTTGTCTTCTCATGTTAATACTCTAGTCTTCATGCATCATTATTTTCTGTTGAGTTGTAAAAATGGGGGGGTCAACTAAAAGTTGGTGAGAATACATAAGCCATGTCAAGCAAATAGTTTAAGTATAAAAGTTTAGCAATTCATATGTATATCGTAAGTTTAAGTCTACATGAATAAACTTGATATGTTGAATCGACATAATCAAACCTCCGACTAGTTTAGGTCCATCCCGTCATCCACGGTTCACCTTAATAATATGTTGGAACGATAACAATCACCCACGCTACCTATGTAGGAGGTACACGTATCCGGGTGGGACTGTCAATCCAATAGATCTATTATTGAGTATCGCCGGCTTGGCCATAGCTAATGATTATGTAATGTTGAAACTCGTTGAAACTGTTGTTGTTGTCTAATTCATGAGGCATTAAAATTTACAACTAGACATGCATGTAGAATTGCTTAAGTATAATGTTGCAAGTATGAAGAATTGCATAAACATGGTTACGTAAACTCACCTTAGCAAAGTATTAAGTCTCGAGAAATAGAGTATGTGTAGCCCCAAAGTTGCCAATTACAAGAGCTTATAATCAAAGCTTCAATTGTAGAAGTAATAGACTATAGAAGAAAGGTATGAGGGAAAGTTTAATCGGATTGAAACAATCGATTTAGAGGTGCAAAGTATAATGGGTCATAGGTGGGTTTTTATACTAGTTTTGGATTCAATTAGCCATTAAAATTGGTCAACACCATAAAGTAAGGTTTTATGATGAATTGACTATTTGACTAAGACTTTGACTGTTTGACTAAGACTTTGACTATGACTAAGACTTTGACTCCAAGAATTATGTTTGTCAAGACTTTGACTCTTGACTCAAGGCTTTATTTTGAAATGAATTTATATCTTCCTTGTTTGAGATTATAAATGTAATTGAAAAAATGATTAGCTTTAAATAAGAAATAAATAAAAAAAATCATTAGTTTGAATTAGAAAATAAAAACACCGTCTTATAAAATGACGATTTTATAAATAGAATTAGGATAGGACATATGTCATGATTGAAGATTTTTTTTAGTACAATGATAAAAGGAACTTAGAAAAATAGAGTGCACGAATAAAGATAAGAATACTTAGAAATAAATTAGACTTTATATCATGGATTGGGAAATACTTTAATGCAAAATAAATGGGAAAATTCGTGAGGTTACACACAAGACACAAAACGGCAAAAGTTATAACATTATCAAAACTTCAAGCTTATATACTAAACTACATTCGACCTCACGATGAGGTCGAATGAGTTCCTTCGACCTTCCAAAAGCTCGAACCAAGATATCTGTCTAGAAACTCTTCATTCGACCAACAAAAACTTCCTTCGACATGTTCATATCTACCTTCGACCTTCATATTATCACCTTCGATCTTACGTGAAACACAAAAACACTTTATATGGAAAATCCAAAGCATTAGTCGCAAATGTGCATCTACAAACTCCCCCTCGAGTATTACTTGGATTTTATTGGCGTTCATAATCAAGTGTCTTGTTCATCAGCTTGATACATAAGTTCGTCTTCTGCTCCTTCGTCATAACTGGCTCGAAAGTTGGTTTTGTTTTCTTCTTCACTTTCTGAATCTTCACAAACTTTCCCAGTTTCTTATCATAGTCACACCCTGCATTGACATCCCATGCGAAACACAAGCATACTACACGTTGGTATTTCAGTGCTTGTTCGCTATCCTTCTCCTCACAGTATATCGGGTTGTAATATAGCATTATGATATCCTCATGTGAACAATTAATCAACCACATAGGGTCAAAAATATGAATCTTCTTAAACTCATCCCTCTTGTCTTTCAGTTAAGATAACAGCTTTCGCGGTCTTCCAATCATAATACTACCACATGAAATCTTTGCAAAAGTGTTGTGGAATAGGCATCAATGGAATATGCTTCAACATAGTCGGTGGTTTGTACTTTAACGTCACCTTGTTCAGCCCAGTTATTTGATTAATCTCTTTGTGAACTATTCTTTTAGGATACTGCGACGTGAACACACCCCATCTAGTTCTGCTATCTCTTGCCATACGATCTGCAAAATAGCCCACCACATCATTGTTCACAGTTGCTCCAGCCAAATTATGTCGGCAGATATCTCGCACAGCCTAGTAAGGTAGTGTCTTAATATCATGGAATCTGTTGAAATACAGAATCCCTTTCTCCCACTTCATAGCAACACACCTTAACTGTCTCAGATACTTCCAACCAAGAGCTCTCCCCTTAAACAATTCTTTGTGATACATGTAGAAACCACCCTGAACTTTAGTCTTGGGTCGGTTGGCTTCTTTTTCTTTTAGCTTCCTTAATAAACTCTTCAGATCATCATATTGTTCAACATTTGGTTTCTGATTCTCTGCATTCTTAAACACTTCACTAACGAATGTTTCGCTTTTATTTTGTGCAAGTTTCTCAGCCTGTTCTAATACCTCATCAGTAAATTCAGGAAATGCATCATCCTGTTTATCTTTGAAGTACCCAGGATATTCTTCACTGGTAATATCCGCAATCTCTATATCTTCAAACACAGGAGTATCTCTATCATCAGAGTGATTTCCAGCTTCTCTTTCAGGAATGTTTGGAATTTGATTATCACTCATCAACTCTTCAAGAGGATTTACTAACCTGTTTTGCCAAACCTTCTAGAATTTGCTTGGCAACGGCTGCAGAAACTTCACCATCTTCTAGATCAGGATCATTATACTCTAATTCATATCTCATATCATCAGACTTAATAATCTCTAGAAACTTTCCAGTTAGCTCAATTGTCCACACTTTCTTTGTCAACATCTAACGATACAACTTCTTATCATCATCTGATAAAGTTGTTATCTTGTCAGTCCAGAAAATACTATCATCATCAGTATTCCACCAGGTGCTTTCTTTGAGTTTGATTCACCTGCATCTTTACCAGATTCTATCTTCTCATACCGATACTTATCTGTATCATCATCATCATCATCATCACCAGAAAGAACTGTCATCATCAGAACCTTCTCCAAAACCTTCTCCAGAACCATCATTGTCATCATCTTTCTTTTTCTTAGGAGCATCACCGGCATCCTGATCCAAATCCTCATCATTCTCTTCTTCATCATCTTCAGACTCGGATGGTTCAAAATCAACTTGTTTTTCTTCAGGTTCTTTATCTTCCTCTCCAGCTTTCAACTATGGAGCATTCTCATATAGATCATCAATAAGCTTTTTCATGCTCTTATTTTCCGTTTTCATATTTTTTTTCTCAAGTCTCAAAGCAATGTATCTTCTTGTATTTCTCTGTTCATGCAATAACAATGTTTGATTTTCTTCTTGAAGTTGTTTGATCTTAGCTTCCAATGCTTCTTGACTTTCTTGGGAAGACACAACAACTTCTAACATTTTCTTATCATTCTTTCTAAATTGCTCTATCTCCTGCTGCTGTTGTTGGTTAATTACTTTCATCATTTCAGCAAGCTTCTGGTTAACTGCATCCATCACATCACCTGACACAGTAACCTAGGGTGTAGAAGCTTCAGCAACTGGAGATTTCTTCTTCTTGAACTTATTCAACACACTCTCCAAAGTAGCTTCAAAATCCTCAATTTCTTTGCTACTGGGGATGTCATGGGTGCAGTAGCTTTCGAACTACTAATCTTAGGAACTTTCTTTCCTGCAACGAGAATCTCTATCTCCCTGTATCTCTTCTGTTTCGGATTAGATTTCTTAGCCATCGACTTTGGTTTAAGAATCTTTTCACCAGCCACTGGAGATCCAACAAAATCTAAATTCTCCAGTCCCATTTCATCTTCTTCAACAATTATTGGACTCTTCTATCTCTGTTCTTCAATAGTCTTATTCAGACTTTCAATCTCACCAGCCTCAGTGGCCTTGGGCTTAGTGATCTTGACAGTTTCGTTTCCTGAATCCCATTCTTCATTGTCTTGAGTCTCCTCAGAATCAGTAGACTCCTCATCAACCAACAATGTCTTGGTTTTACCAGACTTTTTCTTCTTAGCCATGGTTTTATGTCTCTTAGGTGCAGGTGGTGCGGTTTCTTCAACAACTTTTGCTTTTCCCTTACCAGACTTAGCACCCTTGTTGATAACTTGTATTTTCCTCTTGGCTTCAAGATCAACAGCATGTAATGGATTATCAGGATCAGAATCACTACCATCATTTCTTTCCTTGTTCTCACCTGGATCTTTATAACATAGATTGATCAAGTGACCAAATAGATTCTTATGAGGTGGTCTCTCGTTCTCTGGAATGCCCTTATACGCTTTCATCCTGCCAAGCGTACTCAAATTCATATGGTGCTGAACCAGAACTTGTGTTGGATCTTTCCTCAGAGTAGGATATTTCTTGTCAAAGATCATCTGCAGAAACCTTGGATACATAAGAAACTTGTCAACCTTCAACCCTTTCAATACTTCTAGCATGTGATCAAATATCATCCCTGACACGTTAAATGGTTTGTTCAGAATCAACGCAACCAATAACGAACTTATACCGCTTCTCATCACATCGTATCCACCACGAACTGATCCGAAAACATGTAGAACCACATGTGCCAAATACTTGAATTGTGGACATAGCTTCGCCTTGTGTAATAGATCATCAATGATAGGACCGTTGTATTTTATTCTGAGAAAACATTTCCTCTGCTCAATCCATGATAACTTTCTCTGATCTTTCAGAGAATCATGCAAAATAAGTGCTTCTCGGATATCTTGTTCAGAAACAAGCACTAATTCACCTTGTATTTTTCTTTTGAACGTCGTTTTGTTCTCCCAGAAGTCTATCACAGCATTCTCCAAGAATTCTACTTGATGATCTGTAATACCCCGCAATTTCAGGTTCTCACTTTAACTAAACTCTAGTTACATTCCTTGCATTATACTTAACTAGGGTTAGCTAGATAGGACACACGTTACACAGTCATAAGTTAATAACTGCATAAAGTGGTAATTCGAGGAATTACCAGACTGTATACATGATTAGTGAACCTCAGACGTTGGTGAATAATGAAGTTTAATAATTGTGAGATAATTGGTTTGGATTGATTGCGATCACGTGCTTTTGTGATACTCGGTGAAACTATGTGCAAACCATACGTGATTATCTGAACTTAAACCGAATAAGTTAATAAAAATCGTTAAAGGTGGACCATTAGGATGATTGGGGTTTTAACACATGGGGTTACACTTATTACGGTCCGAAATAGCGAAAACATCGAAGGAAAACACGTCGGGTGACGAAACGGGCCACCCACGCGGGCCAAGGCCCTGTGAGCGGCCGCTCACAGGGACCGAGCGGCCGCTCGCGGGTGTCTATCGCCACCAAACTGACTTAATCACCTATTTAAGCAACCCTAAGCCTCTTGTATCACCTAAACTCAAACCCTAATCGCCCATACCGCCCTACTTACGAAATATTAACCCCAAACTATCTGCTAAGGCGCAAGAACATCGATCGGGAAGCTTCAAGAGCATTCGGTTGGTTGTTTCGAAGAGCTTGTGGTATAATCCTTAATCTACTATGCTTTAATCTTATTATTATGTTATAAAACCTTATAACTAAGTTTGTCCAGAGCTGAAACCTTTTCATACAGATTAAAACTTGAAGTTTATAAAGATTGAATGGGTTAAATATAATCCTATGCGATTAGAAATTGATAGGTTGCATGATTATGCATGTTCTTGATGTTTTAGACTTCTAGGGTTTGTGAATGATGATGTTTGTGATGTACAATTAGCGTTTTGATCAGATGTGGTTCTTGTAATGTTGTATGATGATTATTAGGTGTTATTTATTGATAATATGCAACTAGGGTTTGATATAATTGATAATATTGCATGATTAGAATCTGGACAGAATCTGAATGTCGACTTGTAGGGTCTGTTTCGTGGCTTTAAAATAATTGTTTTGATCAATTCTTCGCATTAATGGATTGTAAATGGTCTTAGATTTTTAGAATGAGCAAAACCATCTGATTTGGATGTCGTTTGATATGTTTTTGGAATTTTCTTTGAATAAAGGTCATATCAGATTTTCGGATTAACAAACTGAGTCAACTTTAAATCATTATAACTCGAGTTTTACAAGGAATTAAGTTATGAAATTTGTACAGTAGGTTAACATTGGAATAACTTGGCTTTTCCAAGTGGATTCATCCCGTTTGGATGAATACACAAGTTTTGGTAATTTTTCTACTAAACTGACCTGTTGTGGAGGTTTTCTGTACATAGCTGTGTTGAACGAATTTTAATAATTTTTGTGTTTGGTTTTGAGACAAAACAAAAATACAGGTTGTTAAATGAATCCCAAAGAATATTCAGTAAAAATTTGGGATTTTAACTCTCTTATTAATTATTTTAAATAAATTAGTTTTGGTGACGCATAATCTATCCTAAAAACGCAGATTGTGTATTATGTGCTTACGTGACAAATTGAAGTCCTAGGTGGTATGTATTTGATATGTATTTGAATGGGCACTTGTATGTGATGCATATGGAGTGTAAAGCTAATTGTAACCAACATATTCACCAACAGGTCCGTAGGATTTACTTATGCATGTAGAATCACTAGGTGTCACCTACACGCTTTTGAACATTTAAACGTCTTGGACAAACGGGTTATATGGTGAAATGGTATTACACATATACTTACTTAGTGACACTTATACTAGGGAGTCGGTAGTGCACCCTACTTGGAGTTTGGATTTACTTGCTTGCATACTAAGGTGAGTTTCACTACTCTTTTCTCAAAAGCAAGCGTCTCGGGTTGAGACAACGTACTTAACTTTTTCTAGTCCGGTTTAGGACTACCACATCCCGGGTTGGGATGCTATGGATCCTTGTGTGGGTCGGTTTTTGACTCCTTGTGTGAGTCGGGTTTGCTAGTTCGCAAACTGTGTCCTTGATGAACTAAACCAACTCTATCATCTGTAAGTCCTTCACATACCGAATGAGTTGCCGGGTTATGGCAAGCGGGTTATTAGTTGATAGCGCTATTAGGTATTACAAACCTCACACCGGCTAGGGGAGTGCAGGAGTGAACTATGACTTAACAGATTGTATCATTGTTGATAGGCAATGATGTAAGGCATGCAGCTCACGTTTGTGACTACACGTACATCAGCAGTTCGGTATATTGGTGTTAGTTATCATGAATGGGTTAGCTACCCTTGACATGCGATAAACTAGTGTTTACACGGTTCTTGGAACCAACTCAATTACTTGTATACGTGGCTTTGGAAACCAGCGCAGTTACATACTCATTTACTTTACTTAGTGAACTCACCAACATTGTTTGTTGACTCACGATTTACATGCTTTTGCAGGTAGTTAGCTTCCGGTGCCAGGATTAGAAATCACTGCACACTTCACTGCATTTGGGGTCTTGGGCATACACCTAAATTACATATTATGCTTCTATGTTTTCTTTCATATGATTTTAATTTGGGCGCGTTGTTTTGCGCATGGTTTTAAAAGGGTTAAATTTGGTTTACGCTTCCGCAGCTTAACCTAACTTGGTTTTTGAAAACGAACTAAATGGTTTGGGCATTTAGAGTTCGTTCGCATGACTTATGGCTATGAGATCCTGGTATGTCATGCGCCTCGCGGTATAAACCCCGCAGTGGAAATTTGAGGGTGTGACATGATCTCTGTAGATATAGATTGGAGTAGCAATAGCATATAATACTCTGCAATGTCTGAGAAAATCAACAATCCCAGCAAAGGCTACGTGTTGTTTTACTTCGCCTATATATGCACAACAGTTGTGATCTGCTTCAAAGATTAACTCTTTCGGTTTCTCTCGTTCTGTAGTCTGTTTCTCTTGATTTTGTTGTTGCCAGCCATAATCTGCAAAATAAAAATGTTTAAAATTCGTCAAAATCAGACAAAATTTGAAATTTGGTCAAAAAGATCTTCCTTGACCCCATCGTGGGTTCGAATGAAGAAAATCTGAGGTTCGAATGAAGAATGTTGGTTCGAATGTGAAAATATTTTGAAAAATTGTTCATTCGACCCAAATTCCTTCCTTCGACCATTTGCAGCTACATTCGACCCCATGATTTTGGTCGAATGTACCTGTTCTTAATAAGATTTTTTCAAAATCAAATCCATTCCATCTAAACATCAATTTTTTTTTTCATTTTCCATCTACGATGGCCGATTATCAAATCCTAACCATCAATTTTAATAAACAATCAATTATTGTTGGTTTTTAATAAAAAAAAAAACTAGGTTTAATGGTTTTAAACAATCGATTCTACTGATTAATGAGTTTTTGAACTAGTTTTTGGTCTACTCTCCCCTTAAAACAAACGATAATTGATTTGCAAGCAACAATTTCATCAAAACAACACAGTTCAATGGTCAATTTTGATTCCAAGGGTTTCAGCATAAAATCAATAATTCTGATGTGAATATCCAGTTAAGACCCATAAATGACTCAGGAACACAATGAGATAATCTAGAAATCAAAATGAAAAATTCCCCCTTAATCAGAATTTTAAATTTTTTTTTCAGAATGAGGATCGAATGAGGAAAGTGATATATATTTAGGTGTACCTTTGACCTATTTTGGGGTTCGAAGGAGAAACTTTTGTTCCTTCGACCCTATTGAAAGGCTCGAATGTAAAACTAAAGGGCTCGAATGAAGAATTTTCACATAAGCACTCTCATTCGACCCTCTTAATAGGTTCGAATGTAGCCACATTTGTTCCTTCGACCCATCTGGAAAACTGAAATTTTTAGCAAATCTCAAAATCGAATCCCGTTTAAAGTTTTTCAAACTTTTTCACTTTCAAACACTCATCATTTTACATTTAAAGATCACAAAACTCAAATGGTCAGTCAAACTTCGGAAAATCACCATCAATCACCATCGGTTATCAAAATTAAATCAGAAATGTAAAATCTTTTGTATTTTCTGAAATTTTTGTTAAAACACACCTAAAATCTTTTTGAGTTTTTGACATTTTTGACAATAAATGGAAAATGCAGAAATGTAAACACAAAGCAGTAAATGTTTTGTGATTTCCGCTAAGAGGATCATATTAGTTTTTGAGAAATCTGATCACACCGTTGATCTTTAGTGTTTATTATCATTAAAGACACCTAAATTACATATTATGCTTCTATGTTTTCTTTCATATGATTTTAATTTGGGCGCGTTGTTTTGCGCATGGTTTTAAAAGGGTTAAATTTGGTTTACGCTTCCGCAGCTTAACCTAACTTGGTTTTTGAAAACGAACTAAATGGTTTGGGCATTTAGAGTTCGTTCGCATGACTTATGGCTATGAGATCCTGGTATGTCATGCGCCTCACGGTATAAACCCCGCAGTGGAAATTTGAGGGTGTGACATGATCTCTGTAGATATAGATTGGAGTAGCAATAGCATATAATACTCTGCAATGTTTGAGAAAATCAACAATCCCAGCAAAGGCTACGTTTTGTTTTACTTCGCCTATATATGCACAACAGTTGTGATCTGCTTCAAAGATTAACTCTTTCGGTTTCTCTCGTTCTGTAGTCTGTTTCTCTTGATTTTGTTGTTGCCAGCCATAATCTACAAAATAAAAATGTTTAAAATTCGTCAAAATCAGACAAAATTTGAAATTTGGTCAAAAAGATCTTCCTTCGACCCCATCGTGGGTTCGAATGAAGAAAATCTGAGGTTCGAATGAAGAATGTTGGTTCGAATGTGAAAATATTTTGAAAAATTGTTCATTCGACCCAAATTCCTTCCTTCGACCATTTGCAGCTACATTCGGCCCCATGATTTTGGTCGAATGTACCTGTTCTTAATAAGATTTTTTCAAAATCAAATCCATTCCATCTAAACATCAATTTTTATTTCATTTTCCATCTACGATGGCCGATTATCAAATCCTAACCATCAATTTTAATAATCAATCAATTATTGTTGGTTTTTAATAAAAAAAACTAGGTTTAATGGTTTTAAACAATCGATTCTACTGATTAATGAGTTTTTGAACTAGTTTTTGGTCTACTCTCCCCTTAAAACAAACGATAATTGATTTGCAATCAACAATTTCATCAAAACAACACAGTTCAATGGTCAATTTTGATTCCAAGGGTTTCAGCATAAAATCAATGATTCTGATGTGAATATCCAGTTAAGACCTGCAATTTTCGTATTAAAATGATCATAAATGACTCAGGAACACAATGAGATAATCTAGAAATCAAAATGAAAAATTCCCCCTTAATCAGAATTTTAATTTTTTTTTTCAGAATGAGGATCGAATGAGGAAAGTGATATATATTTAGGTGTACCTTTGACCTATTTTGGGGTTCGAAGGAGAAACTTTTGTTCCTTCGACCCTATTGAAAGGCTCGAATGTAAAACTAAAGGGCTCGAATGAAGAATTTTCACATAAGCACTCTCATTCGACCCTTGGTTCGAATGTAGCCACATTTGTTCCTTCGACCCATCTGGAAAAACTGAAATTTTTAGCAAATCTCAAAATCGAATCCCGTTTAAAGTTTTTCAAACTTTTTCACTTTCAAACACTCATCATTTTACATTTAAAGATCACAAAACTCAAATGGTCAGTCAAACTTCGGAAAATCACCATCAATCACCATTGGTTATCAAAATTAAATCAGAAATGTAAAATCTTTTGTATTTTCTGAAATTTTTGTTAAAACACACCTAAAATCTTTTTGAGTTTTTGACATTTTTGACAATAAATGGAAAATGCAGAAATGTAAACACAAAGCAGTAAATGTTTTGTGATTTCCGCTAAGAGGATCATATTAGTTTTTGAGAAATCTGATCACACCGTTGATCTTTAGTGTTTATTATCATTAAAGACAATGTGTGATCCAGCAATTGCTGATATTGTTATCCATATAAGCTTTCATGCAGACTGTTATGTAGTGCTTGATACAGCTATTTATATTATAAGCAACATTGTCTGTGCTTCCCACGCACACGACATACTCTTGTATCAAGGAAATTTTGCACAAAGACTCATTGTAACGCGTGATTTTGCTTTCGCTATCTGTAATTTACAAGGTATTGAGGCACAGAGGTGTACAGGTCAGCAATTTCATGCTACAAAGTAACTTGTGCACTCTACCAGGTTGAGGGCTTATATCATTCACGATTTGCTTCAATGATTAGATACGATGCATTAGATAATCTTTGATTATCATTATACATCGAAAGTCCTCAATTTAGTAACTTTAGGTTTTGGTACTAAAGCTCTTTTATAAAGATACCTTGTCTGATCTAGGTCCATAAAACCTAAAGATCAGAAAGGCTATCCCCAGATAACTAATAACATAACGACCCGAAACCTTCGAATTTTGTACAAAAACCGTATCAAACGAAATTACGGTACTAAGACCATATGCCCATGAAGTGTTCATCCACATACCAATTCGTTTGATATGTATGTATCAGGCACGCAGTAATAGGTCTATGAAGCCTACCAGCACATCACATTTCAAATCTTTAGCAAGTGTCAGATCCCCACTGATGTACTATCATTTCCTCTTTTCGTGAACAGGGTACAGTCGACCAAACCTCGTTTGAATCCTTTGGAAAGTAGGTATGTGCTCAGCTCCTCATACCATTGGCATGGAGCTTGGTGCAACCCGTAAAGTGGCTTGTTTAGAACATAAACCTTATCCCGGTGGATAGGATCTTCAAAGCCTGGTGGTTGACCAACGTAAACCTCTTCCTTGACCACACCGTACAAAAACGCACTCTTAACATCCATTTGATACACTTTAAATTTCTTGTATGAGGCAAATGCTAGAAACATTCGAATAGCTTCTATACGTGCCACAGGTGCATAAACTTCATTGTAGTCGATTCCTTCAGTTTGACTAAAACCTTGAACAACTAGTCGAGCTTTGTTTCGTACGATAACGCCTCGATCATCCTTTTTACACTTAAAGACCCATTTTGTTCCAATCTTCTTTCGTCCCGGAGGTAAATCTGTAAGTGTCCAGACTCCCAGTTTCTGAAACTACGAAAATTCCTCTTGCATCGCTTCAATCCAAGCATCATCCAATAGAGCATCTTTGTATGTCCGCGGCTCAACCTGCGAAACATAACAAGCAAAGGACCAATCATTCCGACAACCAGATTTTTGAATTTCAGCATAAAGGGCTAGGGCTCCGAGGTTATCATGTGAAGTTGCACGACGAAGTTGTCCTCTAGTCCTGACACTACTTCCTGGATCATCAATAACTGGCTCAAGTGGATGAATCTGATGTATCCGAGATTCCGGATAATCAGGAACTTGAACTCCAGTTTGAGTAGTTAGATTTTCTGCTGCATCTAGATCATTACCCAAATTTGAACATGAAGCAACATCTGGATTAGGGTTCACTGGTGGTTCTTCCATTGCATGATCTAGAATAGCTTCACTTGTGACATCATCATCATCTTCTAATTCTGATGAATTAAGAGTAGTCGAAGCTTCTTGGAACACTTCCTCTTCATTAGCAGGAACATTGGTATCATTAGAAGCTGTTGGAGGAGTTACGGTGATCGGACACACTAACGGTGATGTCATTGCGTTCTCACACTCATAATAAAGTCTTAATAAAGCCTCTTTAACCAAGTTATCTAGATTGAATGATTCAAAAAAGTCTTTGTAATCAAACATCCAATCTGGACCGCTTCCCTGTACATTCTGAGTATATCGTTGAACTTCAACGTTAGCCCACTCCTCTACCTGACTAGTTCGTTTGTTGAATACCCATTTGAGTGGGGTTGCATATCCAACAATGAATCCCTCTTCAGCTCTTGGTGCAAACTTCTCAGACGGATTTAACATAGTACAAGGTGCTCCAAATGGTTCTAGATACTCCAAATTCGGCTTTCGTCTATTCAACAGTTCATAAGAAGTTTTGCCAAACTTCTTTAGTGTTAATACACGATTCAATGTGTAACAAGCTGCGTAAATGGCTTCATTCCAGAACATTACTAGAAGATTACAATCCAAAAGCATTGTTTGTGCCGTCTCGATTAGAGTTCTATTTTTCCTTTCAGCAACACCATTCTGTTGTGGAGTATACGGAGCACTATATTCATGATGAATTCCTTTGTTTTCACAAAGTGCATCCATTTGAGTATTCTTGAACTCCGTCCCGTTATCACTACCAATTCTTTTGATCTTCAATCCATAAACATTCTCCAAACGGGTGAACAGAACTTTCAAATTTTTAAACGTGTCACTTTTGTGTTGTAAGCACATTACCCACAAAAATCTAGAGTAATCATCAGTAACCACTAGACAGTAAAGTTCTCCGGTATGACTTTTACGATTGACAGGTCCGAAAAGGTCCATATGCAAACGCTCAAGTGGCATATCTACAGAATTCACTTTCTTTGGTTTGTGGGATTGTTTATGCTGTTTGCCCTTTTTGCAACTCACACATTTGTCATTGAGATGAAAATGTTTTACATTAACCCCTTCTACAAGCCCACTCTTCACCAATTGATTCATTTTTCTGAGGTGAATATGTCCCATCCTCTTGTGCCGCATAATCGATTCTTTCTCTATAACCTTGGAGAGAAAACATGTAACTTGACCCTGGGTTGTCATTGCCTTGCTCATATTAAGAATACACAAGTTGTTTACTCTTGGTGCTCTCAGCATAATCCACTCTTTTGGAATCATGAAGCCGGGTTTCAGAATATAGCAAGAGTTATCATCAAAGTGTACAAAAAACTGCTTGTGACAAATCTGACTAACACTTAACAGATTATAATCAATTTGCTTCACGTAAGATATTCTCTCAAAACTTACGATCCCATTGCTCACACTTCCTTCCATAGTAATATAACCTCATTTATTACCCGCAAACGCTACATATCCTCCATTCACATTCTTTATATCGAATAACAGCGCTAAGTCTCCTGTCATGTGCCTAGAAGCTCCACTATCAACAATCCAAAGACTGCTAACAGGGCCAGCTGGAGCTCACTGCACCAAACAAAGAAGTGATTAGATTTTTTTTGGGGGACCCAAGCCTGCTTGGTCTTGGTTCTTTGAACGTTAAGCTTCAAAGAATCTTTTTCAACCACTTTTGGTTTATAATCGATCTTTTTCTGATCATTCAAACCTTTCTCTTTTTTCACATTAGCAGTTGAGGTGGAAGCACCCGGAGAATCCACCGGTGACCAAAGTTGTTCAGAACGTTTCAGAATCCTAATATGAGACTTTTGAGTCATAACAGGTTTCTTAGTGTCGTTCTCAAACGAAACTTTCTTGGCTACCTTCTCCGATTTAACAGATTTAGGTCCAACTTGTGACTTAACAACAGGTTTAGAAACAACTTTTTGTCTGTCAGTACTTGTGTTCACCACTGGTTTCTTTAAGTGTTTTTCCATGGCAATATTGTTTCGATGATCATAGACAACTTGACGACTTTCCCTCTTCTGAAAATATCGACTTTGATTATAAAAAGGTGGTCTTTGAGGGATAAAATGTCGTTGTGGATATCTATGATTATCAACTGGACTTTCACATGGTTGCCTATGCTCAACTTCGTGCCTCTTATGTCGCACATATGGACAGTGAGCAAGTAAATGCCCTCTCTCTCCGCATTTGTAACATGCACGGTACTATTCAAATACATTCTTAGCTCCCGGCTTAGCATATGAGGTGATCGGAAATTGATCATCCATACATCTTTGTCTCAAACTCATTGGAGCTGGGTCCTTTTCGTAAGCCGTCTCTAGAAATACATTCGCCTTTTCCTTAGGCTTGATGAATTCAGTGACATGAACCTTAGGTTCTTTTGGAGTATCACAATGTAATTTTTTAAAAGTTCTGAAGGGAAGTCATTGGTCCTTTCATGTTTAGGAAACTAAATTGTACTTTCCTGCCAGATTTTGTCAATTTTTGAATAATTTGCAAATTTAATCGGATACTCCTCATCAGAGATGATCTTATCGGATCCTTCCATCCGATAGAACATTTGACGGATTTGTCAACTGAATTATCTTTCTCAACCTTTTTCACATTATTAGTAACTAATTGATTCTTTCAATGTGCATTAGCCTAAGGATGAGAAAACTGAGAAGGTGAAACTGGTTCATTAGTTATAATGTGATTTTCTAAAGGAATATCACTACCTTCTTTTGGTTTCTCATCTTCAGTGTCCGAATCATCAGTCACTGGAACCACTCCCTCATCAATAAGTCCTAGAATCGGTGTTACATCAGAATGTGGATCTCCAATACTTGAAGTATTGGATTCATTATCTGATGTGGAGTCCGACCTAACTGAACTCTCCAGTTTTACTGTGTTGAAATTATGGTTCTCAAACAACACTGGAGATGGAATAGATTTGTAGTTTGCACTACTGGACTGTGATGGTTCCTCTATAATGTGATCAACAACATAAGCAATGTGCTTATAACTCTCCAACTTCTTATTGACTTTTTCAGAAAAACACTTGATGTAAGACCCTAACCCGTAATCACGCGATCAACGCCCAAATCATACGGGTTTTGACCTTACTTAAACCACTCCCGATTAAAACCTTGAAATTTGTTATAAGTTAACCCATTAAGATCAAATACATGTTTGATTCACACAATTTTTTTTTACATTTTAATTGTTAAAACATATTTTACGATGTTGCGTTTTAACGGGAGTTCCTTAGATTCTAGTGCGGAATCTTGAATGAGTGATCGGGTGTGTTCGGCTCTTATCGCGACTTGATCCTTGCTCCGGGACTTCCATCACATGTTTATCTAGAACCATTACACAAAGAATGGTTAGTGAGTGGTCAAATGAAACATTTAAACTAGTACGATAGTCGTTACACGTCGAAACGGAACGAACCAGGCCAAACGACCCTTTTTCATGAGAACAAACGGCTGCAACTATGCACAGCCGCTGTTCGGATCGCTTTTACCCCTTCTAAAACCCAAAATCCGACTTCGACTTTCAAATGAGAATTGTTCTACGCTCCGAGAGCTTTCCAGGCATATAAAGAACACCTACTAACGATTTTCTACGATTTTATATGGAATTTTAAAGATCGCGCTGACATGCAGGTCTCTGTGCGCGGCCGGTCGGTCTAAGTGCGCGGCCGCGCACAGCTTCTGATCATTTTTTGGTGATTTTTAAGCATGGGAATCATGTCGCAACCGCATTTGATGATTCCCGAAGCCTAAGTATTGACTTGCCGACTTAATAAACCTTTGTTTGACTGAAATTATAGTCCGGTTTATGTCGCCATGATCCGGTTCTTAGTTTTGAATGTTTATGGCGACTTTTACCCAATTTGACCCGTTTAGACATTTAACTTATCCAAAACACCATTTGACCACACGCAATGCATCTAGTTTATGTTGCCAAGTCATTAGACGCTTGATCAACTAAAGTGTTTGTCTGATTTGTTCATTATGGTTCCGAATATTACATTTATCCTTTTGTAAATCTTTATAAATTCCCAAAATGCCCCTCCTAGACAAATCTTTCGATTTAGCCATTCATGGAGACTCTTCTTGATTCAAACCCATTGTTTTGGACTCAATGACTTGTTTAAAAACTTCTAAGTCCGTACGGACTTAGATTTTCAACATTTCTCAAGATTGTTCTAATGTGGTCGATTCTAAGCGCCTTAGCGCGCATTAGACATAGTTATGGGATTAACTTACCTACTTGGCACCCTCACTTCATGTGAAGCTTTAGCACCCATATTGCTTCGCCCGAAGGCGTTTATTTAACTACGGACTTACCCGGTAGTGTTGACCCATTCTCATGCCTATCAAACCATCCATATGAATCCTTGACATCAAGTGTTCTTTTTTTTTCCCTTCAATTTAGTAACCTATGTAAACATCTCATTTCACACACATTAATGGCCCGGGATCCAAATGGCGATCCACCACCAATCGGCACGTCAACATTATAACGTCTAAATGCTTAGCATAGGAGCATTATGTACCGAGTTCAATTGATGCTCACAACATCATTTGACCCGTTTAACTAATTATTCATACAATCTTCAATCTTCAAGTTTTATTCATGAGTTTTAATGAAAATAACATTTTAACTCATTAGACCCATTTACAAAGATTTTTCCATTATCTAGTTAGGCGTCCCAACCGGACTTACCAATTTTATTTATTTAGGCGATTCTAGCCCATTACAAGCTAGTAACCCATTCTTTACAATCAATATAAGAATTCATGATTCAAGAATGTTTACAAGATCTTCTAGTTTCTAAGAGGCTTATTTAAGATAAGTCACTTACCTTGTCCTCATGTATGCCTTCCATGACCCGCTTAGCTCATTTGATTCGGTTTGTTCCAAGCCTCCACCTAGCTTGACAAGATCACTTCACTATACTCAAGATTAATTCAAGTTAGTCATCATATCAATTAACTAACTTGTGTCATGAGTTTTCACACACCCAATTCATTATACTTGTGTTTAGGTTAGTTTGACTTCTAGAAGTCAAACTATCCTTTTTCATGTTCATATGCACTAATCATTAGGCAATATTCCTAATTATGAACCATCCCTTTTTATTTATCATATAGACTCATTAAGTTTAGTGCACATTTCATCTTTCTAATCATCATTAGGCACTCCTATTTTATCAATTACTTTCATTCCTCACATAACATTTTAGTTTGTAAGGCTTTTTCACATATCTTCACATATTTATATCAACTAAGCATTTCATCAAACACCTAGTGTGCGTACTATGTTTTTCATGATTTATTCCACTTACTAGACATTTAGCAAGTACCGAATTCATGAACTCATCATCAAAAATCATTCTAGCCATTATGTTAAGCTACTTTCAATTTCAACTAACACACATGACTCATGTAATACATATAGAATGCAATTCTTATACATTCCATGCCTTAGACATAGAGTTTCCACTATTTTAGTAACAATAAAGCTACTAATTAAAACTAAAATCACCATCTTTGCATACAAGCAAGTATCTAGCCATTTAACTCATTCCTAAACCATTAAGAATGATCAATATCACTAATAATCAACAATATCACGGATTTAACATGTTTTGTTCAAACCCACAAGTGGGTTTTCGAAACTTATATAAATTATGGATTAGGGTTCTTACCAAAGCTGCAAAACATGTAGAAAACCCTTAATTTGCAACCCATCAAGTCTACCCTCAAACCCCTTGAATCTTTTCTTCAATTTGGTGTGATTAGGGCTTGTTTGAAGCAAGAATGCCCTCTTTGAGGGCTGAATTCGTTTTCCCCAAATGGGGTGTGTTTGGACCTTTTGTTTTGTGTTATATTTACACCACAAGTCCCTCAAGTTTACCCCAAAGCCTTTTATTATCAAAAACTTAACTATGCAAGCTTGTTTCTAGTGTTATTTCCCCATTATAAAGATAATAACACTCACTAGGTTATTTTCATATTAGAACATAGCCCGCATTCCCATCATCTAAGCTCCGTATTAATATTTTGTTAATCACGCCTAATGGCGTAGTTAGGCGAACGAACGGTTTTGGGGTGTTACACTTGACAGTTGCCATTTCCAGTTTAGTATTTTCAAGTTCATTTATGTAGTTGTTAATGACAAGTTGTTTTAAAGCAAGGGTTTTCTTTAGTTCAGAAATGTCTTTCTTATACCCTTCAAGTGTTTTGTTAAACTCAAAAGAATCCTTACGATGAGACTGAATGTTGATTCTAGCACTCTCAAGGTTAACCCTGAGTTGCTTGATTTCCTCAGTTAGTCTATCGCAAGTCCTACAATACTTATCACTATTGATGTCAGTTGTGGATTCAAAACATACCGGTTTTGGAGCATCAGTCATAGCTATCAAAGCGAAATGAGCCTCCTTTCCTGCAAAGAACTTGGAGTAGTCAATTTTGGTGAAGGCATCATCAACAATACATGATTTCCTAGTCATTAAGAAAGCGGCTTCGGCTAACAACTGATCAATGTCATCATCCAAAGAATTAGTACTTCCTTCTGAGCCAGCTTCACTCTCAGAGTCAGAATACACAGATTCGAGTTCATCAGGAATTACAGTGACAGAATCAATAATAGTTCCTGAAACCTTCTCTTCAGTAAGCTCTTCAATCTTCTCAGCAACAGAAATCGGAGAATCTTCGACTATCTCCTTAATCACTACCTCATACACCTTCTCAGACTCCAAAACTACTTCATCTATCACCGGCTCCGCAATATCCACCTTATTAGCATAACAAGCTACATTCCTAGTAGTGATCCCCTTAACTCCCAATTGCATCCCCGTCCAGTCATAACCCTCATCCTTCTGTATGACCAAAGCCTGATTTTGGGTTTCGGTTTGTGTTTGGCTATTTGGTGTGGAAATAGGAATAATGGTTCTAGTTGGGTTATTTGGAGTTTGAGTTTGAGTTTGATTGGGTGTAGTTGTTTGTCTAGTGTTGGTGTTTTGTAAGGTGTTTTGCCAGTTTTGGTAATTGCTTTGTTGTGGATAGGTGTCGTTGTTTTGGCTATGGTAGGTTACCTGGTTCTGTGATTAACGGTTTTGATAGTTTGAGTTGAAAGGGTTCCTGTTACCTTGCTGCATTGGCTGTGTGCATTCTCTCTTGAAATGACCTCTACCACCACAATTGAAACATGTATCTTTGGCTTTGTTGAAGCCGTAAGTGGTATTCGGTAAGGTTGCCAAATCAGTTCTACCTGTTTTCTCAATAAACTCGATCGCCCTTCTCATCACACTGGCGAACGCCCATTGAATGTCAATCAATTCCATCTCCTCTTTATCAATTTGGGCATAATCTTCATTAGTCAAATTATTATTCCCAATTTGACTAGCCACCAGTCCATTATAAGATGCAACCATTGCAGAAACCAAAGCAATGTGTTGCTGAGCAACTTCAACTGTGACATTGTTCATGTTAGAAGTCTCTAACACGACTAGACTTTTGCTTGAAGAAGCTTGTGATGTGTTAGGAACATAAGGTTGTTGTTGAGGTGTATTGTATGAATAACATGCGGTAGACATTTGAGGTTGTGGGGGAATGTAAGAATTTGTGGTGTAGTTTGGTGGATAAGTTGGTGTTTGGGCAAGATAGTTAATTGGTTGTCTTGGCCGTTCAATAACACTTAACACACAAGCTATATGCGGCGCAACATTACCTGCCACACTTGAACTGGACACAGAAGTAGATGAAGAGGCATGATACAATTCTGGATTTTGTGGAAATTGTGATCGCCTAGCTTTCCTCTTCTCCTCCAACTCCTTGTTCTCTAACTTCTGGATTAACTCATTGATTGTCCAGTATTGATAAGCATCCTTCTCTTTCAATACTTCAATGTGTTGGTTCCAATACGGTGGTAATGCATCAGCAAACTTATCAACCAATTCGGACATAGGAATCTTAATGTCATAATTTGACAATTCAGTCAAAAGATGGCAATATCTCAGAATCAATTCCTTCAAAGTCTCATTCCCAACATAACTGAAGTTCTCAAATTCCTTCCTTAGTTCTTCCATCTTCAATCTCCTCGTCTTGTCATTTCCATCATGCCTGTTCTTCAGCATATCCCAAAGCTGCTTAGAAGTGGTACACGATCCAAATTGATGAAGTAGATCGGTAGTCAATGCTTGAGATATCTGTGAGAAAGCCTTCTTTTCCATAGAAAACTTCTTTTTCTCATCACCAGATAAACCTTTGAGTGGAATCGGTTTACCTGTGTTCTCTAAACATGGAGCAACATACCCCTTAGCAATCATCTACCACGCCTCTGTTCCTTCCAATCCCATTCCTTCAAGATGTATCTTGAATTTCTTTTGCCACTAATTATACTCTGCCATGTCCATAAGCTTTGGAGGGCGATTTCCACTACCTGAAGACAAATCATTTATTAGAGTAGAAATAGCATTAGTGGTTTGAGAGTGTACCGCTGCTGCTGCAACGCCCCAATAATCTATCTTCGATTGCTGTGGAGGTTGAGTAACAGATGGTACCGAACTGGTCATAGCAAGATAATTGATCGGCTAGGATGACTGAGTGTTCATATTTTGAGAAGCCACATCCCATGGATTCATCGGAACGTGCTGTTGTGGTGTTGTTGCTGGTCTTGGAGTCATCGGAAATCCCCACATGTTGTCCATAATGTGCAAGATGTAAACACTTAGAAAAATTTCCTAAAAATAGCTACGTTCGACCTCTGATGAAGTAACGTGGGTTCGAAGGAAGGATTTCTTAGGTTTGACCCTCTAAATCAGACTTGAAAGTGAAAATGAAACACAAAAGACTCACGTTCGACCTCTAACAATCTTCGTTCGACCTCCTGGTTGGTCGAAGGAGCAACAATAAGTCGAATGTACAAACAACACACAAACAAAGTCTTGGTTCGACCTAAAAATCCCAGATTTGACCTAAAATAACCTAGGTTCGACCAAAAACTCACATGTTCGACCTAAACTCTCTCTGGTTCGACCTGATTCATTTGAAAAATAGTTATTCTTTGAAAATCAGTTACTTTGATCCAAATTTTTCAAAAGGTTATCAACTTTGATGATCTTTATCAGGTTTTGTTCGGATTTTGATGTAGATCAACTTTAACAAGTGAAACTTTTGATTTTATCCATTAAATCTTATCCAAATCAATCAATTACCAATTGAACTCAAAGTTTTTGTCAAAAACTGAAAGGTTTGAACGATTTTGGATCAAAACCAGTTCAAAACATATCAAATTGTAGTTGTATAATCTTGTAGGCTCTGATACCACTTTGTGGGAGGATCAGTTTTAGTAAAAAAGATTTTATGTGATCATACAAGTCTAACAAAGCTAGGTGCGGAATCCCTAGTTTGTTTACAATATGATACGAATCGAATCAAACACGCAAAAGTAACTTTTCAATCAAAATCTTCATTAGTAACTTGATAATGATCTTTACAATTGTGCTTACAAGTTAATAATAACCTCTCAGAAAGTTTAGAACCTAGAGAGAGTTTTTATACTTGACACAAGACACAAAATGGCAAAAGTTATAACATTATCAAAACTTCAAGCTTATATACTAAACTACATTCGACCTCACAATGAGGTCGAATGAGTTCCTTCGACCTTCCAAAAGCTCGAACAAAGATATCTGTCCAGAAACTCTTCATTCGACCAACAAAAACTTCCTTCGACCTTTTCATATCTACCTTAGACCTCATATTATCACCTTCGACCTTACGTGAAACACAAAAACACTTTATATGGCAAATCCAAAGCCTTAGTCGCAAATGTGCATCAACAATATCTTCAACTCAACATTGTTTTACTTATCAACTTCAATATCATCAACATCTCTTTGATTAGGATCTGTAACTGGAATGTAAGGAATCTGTTTCTCATTCAGAATATCATCCAATGACTTTCCAACTTTCTTAGCTAGACCTTCAAAATCCCTCTAGCTACAACATTTTTCACCTCACCATCCTCAAGTTCTGGATCATTATACTCAATCTGGAATTTCATGTCGTTATTCATGAATATTTCAGGAAACCTTCCAGTAATCTCCAAAGTATAGCATCCTCTCTTCATCATTTGCTTCAACAATTCTTTGTCTGCATCAGTCATCTCACTAGGTTTCTTCTTTAAAGTGCCTTTATCACCCTCATCTTTCTGGCATTGTTCAAAAGAGCATTGACCTGGATCTTCTTCATCATCAGAATCTTTTGAACTAGTGGGGTTTTCTTTATTCGCATTACCAACACCTGATGCATCATCATCATCATCATCATCATCATCATCATCATCATCATCATTATCAGAACTGTCATCTTTATCTTCACCAGATTCCCTATAACCATGGCTCTGATACCAATCTGTAACACCCCAACCGATGGCGGAAACATCGGGATGTCACGTATTGATGTTTGTTTAGTAGCTCATGGTAAATAATGAGTTTCAATAAATGATTTAAATAAATTACATACAATTGTTCTAAGAATTTGTACATCAAAATGAACAAAAATACAAGCTACGCATCTTCAAGCATAAACTCTAATCTTCGAGCATGTTATAACCTGAAACATGTTAAGTTTGAAAATATTTTGGGTCAACAAAAGTTGGTGAGAATTACATAGGTTTTGATGATCGAATAAAGCTTGTACAATTCAAGTGTCATGGCAAGTCTAGTCTATATGTGAAAACATACTAGAAGTAAATCGAGTGCATAATCAACCCTTGTGACTGTTATATTATGGTCCATCCCATACGCTCACGGTTCACTCGATTATGTTATGCGATAACAATCACCCACGCTACCTATGTAGGAGGCACGTATCCGGGTGGGATTGTCAGTCCAATAGATCTATCACTGTATACCGTCGGCTGATCAATGTTAATGATTATGCTAGAATATTGTGCTTACCCTAGTCATGTTTAAGACATAATGCAACATAGAAAAACACATAGACACTTTATGATTGAATTGCATATAGAATGTTGTAACATGTTTCACCCCAAAAATAGTGAAAATAGAAAAGGGTTATGTAAAACTCACCTGAAATTCACTGTGCAAGTACTAGCAAGTAGCAACAAGTCTGAACTTGGATTAATTGAACTCTTGTATCCTATTACAAATAAACGAGGCCTTAAATTCTAATGCAAATACGCTTGTTTCGTTTCTTGGTTGTAAAGATAGTTTATCCAACTACCTAGACTCGTCTTGAAAACAATACTCATCTTAAAGTATTTATAACTTGACGAACCGATAGGACTTGGTTTAGTTTCTCGATTGTACGCGTGTGTATATAGTTATTGAAAATAAATATCTTAATATGGTATACGAAGTTGCATTTTAAAGTTATTTTTAAACAACCCTTTTTTTTGTTAATGAAAACATTATTAGTATAACTCGACTCGCGTTTTAGTTTGTTTTCAAAGACCGGTTAATACTTGTACTATATTTATTTATGTACGCTTTTATATCATGACAAAATAAAGTTTGAATAGCGTTTATTTGTAAAGCATAGCTTCTTTTGTACGAAATAATAGATTTGACCATCCGATACGTTTCTTATATTTTATAAAAATTTGGGCAGAGTTTCCTCTGTTTTTGTAATAAACCAGACAAACTCAAGTTGTCTATATTTTCCCAAAAATCACTCGACCAAGTTCTCAACACACAACATAATTTAACTAGACCTTAAAACACGATGAATGGTATAAATATAAACTATATTTTTTGATAAAAATACTATGTATACATATATCGTTTGAAGTTTGTTTATCATCGCAATAATAATTATAATTATAAGTTAGTCATTTTTTCCCGATTTTTCTAACTATTAATAAAATGATTATTGACATATGTTGGTTCGGTTCGGTTCGGTTTCGCTTAACTTTTATGATACATTTATATATACAATGTACTACAAAACAAAATAAAATAACTAAACAAATTTTCACAGCGTGTTATACCTTCCCAATATGTGTTCGCGAATCAAAACACACGCGCCTCGAACTAGAAAGTCGACAGATCTGACCTGTTGACCGACTTTGGACCATAACCGAACTTGACTGAAGTTGACCAGCTTTGACTGTTGACTGGCGTTGACCAAATCTGGAATGTTTGACTAACTCTAATCTTGAATAAAACGAAGAATGAACAGAAGACGAACAGGCCAACAAGAATGAACCTTTCTTTCTATGCTGTACTATGGTCGAGTCTGAATCAATACCCGCCTCAGCCACCATACTCGATCCGAAACCAAACCAAACGAAATGTAACCCATTTTCGATCACCGTGGCCACACCTTCTGTCCCGGAGCAAGAGACCTAAGCGGAACACAACCATCCCCGGTCATGCATGGGGAGGATGAGAGTTTGGAAGCGGATTACAGTGGTTAAGGGTGGTGGTTGTGGGCAGCTGAGATGGTGGTCGGTGGTCGGCGGCGGCGGACGCTGCGTCTGAGAGAGAGAGAGGAGAGAGGCTGAGGTTAGAGGTGGTGGAGGGGTGATTATGAACTGATGATGAAGACGAAGCACTAGTTGTTATCTATACATCTATATCAGGAATCGAGGGGGTAAGGTGTTGTTGGTTGTTATTGGCAGATCTGATGGCTTGGGTGGTGATTGTTGTTGTCTGCTCAGGTGGTGGCCGGCGGCGGTGACGCCTGTAGAGTGAGAGAGAAGAGAGGGGGTGGAAGGAACTCGAGTGGTGGTTCATTGTTGTTGGTGGTGGCCGGTTTATTGCTGCTACTGGTGGGCAGCGGCTACAGGCTAGAGAGGGGAGGAAGGGTGAGTAAAATGGGGTGGTGGCGGCGGCGGATTATGGTGGTTGTGGGTGGCTGCCGCCACTATTCTAGAGGAGGAAGAGATGAGGTGGAGGAGTAATGAAAGGGTTGTAGGTTATTAGGGTTTTATTGTGTTAGGATGAAGAAGAAGAAGATTTTGTGGGTTTTAAATAGGTAGGGTCATGGGTAGGTTAAGTGGAAAGCATCACGTATACGAACTCATACCGACTCGGTCTCGTTTAAATTACATTACTTACTTAACCGCTAAAATAGTTATTTATTTATTTTTTTATTATTATTTATTTATTTTTTTATATAAAAACCGACTTAAAATGAGTGGTTGGACCATATATTAATTGTATATGTATTCATCGTCGCTTTGAGATTTATAAGAATTTACTGAGTGTCTGTTATTTGGCACGTTATTACTTGTAACAAGTTATTATTATTTTCGACACTATAACAGTACAACCAAATAATTTAATTTAGTAATGAATTAAGACGTATTCTTTGATAACAGGCTACTATTGTTAACGAGTAAAAGTCGTTTTATACAATAAATATTATTATATTATTAGAGAAAAGCGGGACGCTACAGTCTCCCCTACTTTTGAAAACTTCGTCCCGAAGTTATTAAAAAACACAGGGTTGAGGGTGATTGGTTAGAAATTAGAGCAACTATAGTTTGGAAAATTTGGGTTAAGGCACGGCATGAATTTATAGGTAATAGAATAAACTGTTTCAAATAATTTGGATGAGAGGATTGATATGTGTGAGTTTTAAGTGTTGGGTTAGGTTGGTCTGAAATAGCAAGGGAAATAAGAATCTAGCAAAACACTAACTTAAGTTTTAGGAATTCTAAAAGAATTGCATGAGTTGATTGACAATAAAAAGACTAAATGATCTACGAGGTAACTAGAGTTTATAATTGGTTATCTACCGAAAACCTTGATAAAATGTCACACTACCTTAACGTACCTGTAAATTCATGATTACGTTCCGGACCGTAATCACCAATTTACCTTACATTAGGGTTTTGTGTCCTTCTATGACTCTAAACACACATGTAAGTAATGCAAAATAACATTGTGATTGAATCTTTGTATCAATGAGTCTAATAAATCTTTGTATCAATTTACATGCATAATGTATCCAAAGATGAGTCAAACTGTTGAGCAAGGAAAAGACTTCTACCAGTCAGTGAGTAGGAACCTCTACCGATTGTTGAGCAGGTGCGATAGCCTCTACCAGTCGTTGAGCAGGTTATTAGAACCTCTACCGACTATTGAGCAGGCATGATGACCTCTACCAATCGTTGAGCAGGTTACTAGAACCTCTACCGACTGTTGAGCAGGCATGATGACCTCTACCAATTGTTGAGCAGGTAATTAAGTACTCTACTAACTGTTGAGCAAGTACTTCATCCTCTACCAGTTGTTTGATTAAGTGTAACAATTGTTTTTGGCTTAACACATGAGTTGCAAATTGATAATACATACATGTAAGCAAGTTGGTTAATGCATCAAGTATCAAGTATAGCATGCGAGCTGCAATAGAGTTGCCCTAGACAAGGTTAATGACTTTAGATGTGTTTATAGCAAATAGTTTATTTTCCATGCTTCCAAATATCATGAATAATCAAATGTTCAGGTAGATAATCAAATTCTCATGTATAACTAATATTCAAGTTTTGATGCAATGAACAATTAAGTTTTCAATAGTGTGGTTATCGTGGAGATCAAGTTCATGTTCGAGGAGGTAAAGGATGTGAATTTGGATTTTGAGAGATGATGAAAACTCAAAGTATAATCAAAGTTGTGAAAAATGGTGAACGTGTAAATGGTTGGTAAAGGGTTTAATTTATAGGGTTTCAAAAAGACGCAAGTAATAAGGTGATCATGCAGAATAATCGTGGGGTTTGAATAAATAGTTAGACACAAGCGTATGAGAAAACATGATTGCGGTATTTGCCAAAAATTTGTAATAGTTCGAACAAGTTTAAAATAAGTATGTGTCAATGGAAAAATTGTAGAGTAAATTTTGTTCCTGTGGATGAAAAGATTTTATTTTCTAAATTGGTTTCATATATAAAACAAAAGTCATTAAATTGTACAACTAAATTGATTTAGATCAAAATATTTCGATGAGTCATAGGTTTTAAACACGATGTCGGATTTCAAAAATCAAGAATTTGTTCAGACGTTTTGTATAATAGGCTTCGAGTAATACATAAAAGAAGTCATTCTTAATAGATTAAAACATTTTTATCGTAAATCATTTGTTACGTCAATAAATTGTTACATAAACATTTGGAATTTAGAAAATAGTTTTTGTGAAAATAAAAGACTCTTTGACAAAATATCTATATGCTATAGTTTGTGAAATCCTCAGGTGATGAATTTTTGAGAAAATTTAGTACTCTTCAGTGTTGGTGTTAGAATATCTCCTATAAACAGGTTATGAGATTATAGTTTGAACAAGGATATTAAAATCTTGAACATGATGAAATTTTATGGTTGAGGATGCCTTAAAAAAATGTAAGGAGTAGGTTTAAAATAAAATTGGCCTGAGTGTAATGTAATATGATTTAAGAAGTAGAATATGCAATATGTTGTAAAGAGAAATATACGATTTGGATTGGATGTTGAAAATGATTAAACAAGCGGGTAATATTACAAGTTTGTAAAATGAAATATGATTTTGAGATCCACAAATGGTTCATGGAATTTAGACTAACGAGGGGATTATATGAGGAAGAAAATAGATTTATATTGCGAAAATTTTGAGATTTAAATCTTGTGATTTAAATGAGAGGGAGATGATATAAATGATAATGAAACACAAAGATTGTAGATATTTAACCACAAATAAACGAAAATGTTAGCTTATCAAATTGATCAGATCTAAGTCCAAGGAATTTGCTCTAATAATCTAGAAGTACGTTAGGATTGTAGCAAATAAGTGAAAGAGAGTAGGCAAGACTAAGTTAGGCTAAGAATAAGGATGGAGATAGAGATAGAGATAAGGATAAGGTAGCAAATAGGGTTTACAAGTAATAGAAGCAAGTACTGATTTAAATCCTATGGTTATAGACTAGATTATTTTTCTAATAACCTAATTCCCTATAACCATGGCTCTGATACCAATCTGTAACACCCCAACCGATGGCGGAAACATCGGGATGTCACGTATTGATGTTTGTTCAGTAGCTCATGGTAAATAATGAGTTTCAATAAATGATTTAAATAAATTACATACAATTGTTCTAAGAATTTGTACATCAAAATGAACAAAAATACAAGCTACGCATCTTCAAGCATAAACTCTAATCTTCGAGCATGTTATAACCTGAAACATGTTAAGTTTGAAAATATTTTGGGTCAACAAAAGTTGGTGAGAATTACATAGGTTTTGATGATCGAATAAAGCTTGTACAATTCAAGTGTCATGGCAAGTCTAGTCTATATGTGAAAACATACTAGAAGTAAATCGAGTGCATAATCAACCCTTGTGAATGTTATATTGTGGTCCATCCATACGCTCACGGTTCACTCGATTATGTTATGCGATAACAATCACCCACGCTACCTATGTAGGAGGCACGTATCCGGGTGGGATTGTCAGTCCAATAGATCTATCACTGTATACCGTCGGCTGATCAATGTTAATGATTATGCTAGAATATTGTGCTTACCCTAGTCATGTTTAAGACATAATGCAACATAGAAAAACACATAGACACTTTATGATTGAATTGCATATAGAATGTTGTAACATGTTTCACCCCAAAAATAGTGAAAATAGAAAAGGGCTATGTAAAACTCACCTGAAATTCACTGTGCAAGTACTAGCAAGTAGCAACAAGTCTGAACTTGGATTAATTGAACTCTTGTATCCTATTACAAATAAACGATGCCTTAAATTCTAATGCAAATACGCTTGTTTCGTTTCTTGGTTGTAAAGATAGTTTATCCAACTACCTAGACTCATCTTGAAAACAATACTCATCTTAAAGTATTTATAACTTGACGAACCGATAGGACTTGGTTTAGTTTCTCGATTGTACGCGTGTGTATATAGTTATTGAAAATAAATATCTTAATATGGTATACGAAGTTGCATTTTAAAGTTATTTTTAAACAACCCTTTTTTTTGTTAATGAAAACATTATTAGTATAACTCGACTCGCGTTTTAGTTTGTTTTCAAAGACCGGTTAATACTTGTACTATATTTATTTATGTACGCTTTTATATCATGAAAAAATAAGGTTTGAATAACGTTTATTTGTAAAGCATAGCTTCTTTTGTACGAAATAATAGATTTGACCATCCGATACGTTTCTTATATTTTATAAAAATTTGGGCAGAGTTTCCTCTGTTTTTGTAATAAACCAGACAAACTCAAGTTGTCTATATTTTCCCAAAAATCACTCGACCAAGTTCTCAACACACAACATAATTTAACTAGACCTTAAAACACGATGAATGGTATAAATATAAACTATATTTTTTGATAAAAATACTATGTATACATATATCGTTTAAAGTTTGTTTATCATCGCAATAATAATTATAATTATAAGTTAGTCATTTTTTTCCCGATCTTTCTAACTATTATTAAAATGATTATTGACATATGTCGGTTCGGTTCGCTTAACTTTTATGATACATTTATATATACAATGTACTACAAAACAAAATAAAATAACTAAACAAATTTTCACAGCGTGTTATACCTTCCCAATATGTGTTCGCGAATCAAAACACACGCGCCTCGAACTAGAAAGTCGACAGATCTGACCTGTTGACCGACTTTGGACCATAACCGAACTTGACTGAAGTTGACCAGCTTTGACTGTTGACTGGCGTTGACCAAATCTGGAATGTTTGACTAACTCTAATCTTGAACAAAACGAAGAATGAACAGAAGACGAACAGGCCAACAAGAATGAACCTTTCTTTCTAAGATGTACTATGGTCGGGTCTGAATCAATACCCGCCTCAGCCACCATACTCGATCCGTAACCAAACCAAACGAAATGTAACCCATTTTCGATCACCGTGGCCACACCATCTGTCCTGGAGCAAGAGACCTAAGCGGAACCCAACCATCCCCGGTCATGCGTGGGGAGGATGAGTGTTTGGAAGCGGATTACAGTGGTTAAGGGTGGTGGTTGTGGGCAGCTGAGATGGTGGTCGGTGGTCGGCGGCGGCGGACGCTGCGTTTGAGAGAGAGAGAGAGGAGAGAGGCTGAGGTTAGAGGTGTTGGAGGGGTGATTATGAACTGATGATGAAGACGAAGCACTAGTTGTTATCTATACATCTATATCAGGAATCGAGGGGGTAAGGTGTTGTTGGTTGTTGTTGGCAGATCTGATGGCTTGGGTGGTGATTGTTGTTGTCTGCTTAGGTGGTGGCCGGCGGCGGTGCCGCCTGTAGAGTGAGAGAGAAGAGAGGGGGTGGACGGAACTCGAGTGGTGGTTCATTGTTGTTGGTGGTGGCCGGTTTATTGCTGCTACTGGTGGGCAGCGGCTGCAGGCTAGAGAGGGGACGAAGGGTGAGTAAAATGGGGTGGTGGCGGCGGCGGATTATGGTGGTTGTGGGTGGCTGCCGCCACTATTCTAGAGGAGGAAGAGATGAGGTGGAGGAGTAATGAAAGGGTTGTAGGTTATTAGGGTTTTATTGTGTTAGGATGAAGAAGAAGAAGGTTTTGTGGGTTTTAAATAGGTAGGGTCTTGGGTAGGTTAAGTGGATAGCATCACGTATACGAACTCGTACCGACCCGGTCTCGTTTAAATTACATTACTTACTTAACCGCTAAAATAGTTATTTATTTATTTTTTATATAAAAACCGACTTAAAATGAGTGGTTGGACCATATTCATCGTCGCTTTGAGATTTATAAGAATTTACTGAGTGTCTGTTATTTGGCACGTTATTACTTGTAACAAGTTATTATTATTTTCGACACTATAACAATACAACCAAATAATTTAATTTAGTAATGAATTAAGACGTATTCTTTGATAACAGGCTACTATTGTTAATGAGTAAAAGTCGTTTTATACAATAAATATTATTATATTATTAGAGAAAAGCGGGACGCTACACTAGCACCATATGTCCCTGAATTCTGCTCTGATTACATGATTTGTTCTCCTAGAAAGTTATAGCAGCTTTCTCCCAGAACTCCTCTTGGTGATCTTTGTATATAGTGACTGTTTTAGCAATGGCATGCACGATTCTTGATCTTCTCAAAAAGTCAATGATTTATGTAAATTCATCATACTTCGAAATAACTGGTCCAATGTACGCACAACAGTTATGTTTTACTTCAAACATCAGCTCTTTCGGTGCTGCCTGCTATTGTATGTCCTGCTGTTGTTGCTCAGCTATTTAATATGCAAAAACACAATTAAACAATGAAAAAATACGTCAATTTGGATAAAACTTGAAAAATTATCAAAATACCATCTTCATTCGACCTTTCGAGGGTTCAAATGAGTTTGGTTTATGTCGAATGAACATCAAATCTATTCATTCGACCTTGTTGATATTCATTCGACCCTTCGAAGTGGTCGAATAAACATTTGTTCAAATTTAAAATGACCAAATCGTTGTTTAATCTGTTTTAACATCACATTTTGATTGTAAAATATCCTAATATGTCCGACTAATATTGATTGACCATCAATTTTGTCAAACATTCAATTTTCGATGGTTTTCACTAAATCTAGGGTTCATAATAATCGATTATCATCATTATACTGTTTAAACTCTAGATTTTGATTATATCTCCCCCTAAAACCACCGATAATTGAATGTATTTGGTCAATTTTGATTAATAACATGTTTAAGTCCATTAATCAAATGTTCAGGATTCGATATCTTTGAACATTGATTCTGAACTATTAATGGTTCCATTACCTATGTTTTTGGTATGGAAATGATCAAGAAATCACAAGGAACAATAATATAAGGTTTAGAAATCAAAAGCAAAACAGTGGGTTTATGATAGAAATCTGAAAACTGTTTGTAATGAGGTTCGAATGAAGACAAGGCTATATATAGAGTATGCTCATTCGACCCTATCAGGGTTCGAATGAGAAACTATAATGTTCGTTCGACCTAATAAAAAGGGCGAAGGAAAATCATAGGGGTTTGAATGAAAATTTTATAAGAAACCACTCTCATTCGACTTTGAAAACTGGTTCGAATCAACAACTCAGATATATACTCGACCTAACGAAAGGTCGAATGGAAATCTGGAAAACTAATTTTTACCATTTTGTCCGATTCGCTTCACGTTTTGTCATTTTCAAACATTTAAACCTTCAAATTTCCAAAATATCTCATTTCAATGATACAAAACTCAAATTGGCTCATCAAACTTCAAAAAAATGAACATTTTCCATCACCAGTTATCGAACATAACGCATAAATGTAAATTCTTTTGGTTTTTCTGAAATTTATGCTAGCCAAAAATCTTTTCGAGTTTTTGTATATTAACTAAATCACCAGAAAGCATTAAATTTTTTTGTGATTTTCCAGTAAGAGGATCATATCAGTTTATGAGAGATCATCTAACACCCCTGTTCCGTTTTAGTTAAACTTTACTGACTGTGTGACTCGGCAATTGTTGATATTGTTATCCACATAAACTCACATGCAGACTGTTATGCAGTGCTTTAAAATTATACACTTAGGTGTATTAGTAACTTATTCACCTGTGGTTCCCACACATGACATACTCCCGTATCAAGGAATTTTGCATAAAGATTCATTGTAACGCGTGATTATGCCGTTGTTATCCGTAATTACAAGGTATGAGGCACAGAGGTGTACAGGTCAGCAAATCAATGCTACAGAGTAACATGTGCACTCTACCAGGTTGAGGTCTAATATCAATCATGATTTGAATCAATGATTAGATACGATGCATCAGATAATCTTTGATTATCATAATGCATTTAAAGTTCCTCAATTCGGTAACTTTAGGTTTTGGCATTAAAGCTCTTTTATTAAGATACCCTGTCTGATCTAGGTCCATAAATTAATACGACAAAAGATCAGGTAGGCTATCCCCAGATAACAATCAACATAGCGACCCAAAACCTCTGATTTTGTACCAACCCTATCAAACGACATTACGGTACCAAGACCATATGCCCATGAGGTGTTTAGCCACATAGCAAATGGTTCGTTACGTTTGTATCACTAAGGCACGCATTAATAAGTCTACGAAGCCTATCATCACATCACACAAAGTTAATCACATGTCATATATGTAACTTTACAAATCCTTAGCATGCGAAAGATCCTCAGTGATGTACTATCATCTCCTCTTTTTCTCCAAGGGAAATCATTTTGGATTTTTCTGATTTTTATGATTTTTTCAAAATTTTCAATGTTTTTGGTTTTTCTGGATAAAATGCTCCCCCTGAAATTTAAAACATATTTTTGGATTTTTAATTTTTGAAAACATACAAACAAAATAAAATTGATAAACCGATGAGATTAGTCCTGCTTTTCTTTAATACCGTTAGCTTTTAGTAAAAATTCAAATCGAGATTTGTCAAAAGCTTTGGTAAAAAGACCAGCTCTCTGATAGTCAGTGTGGATTTTGACCATGTCAATCAATCCTTTAGCATAGCAATCACAAAAAAGTGATACTTGATTCGGATATGCTTAGCCTTAGAATGATTAACAATGTCTATAGCAAGTGCTATGGCCGCTTCATTATCACAAAGAATGGGGGTGTAGGAGGATCGTTTTGTCAAAAACAATTAGTTTGATCAAACAAGTCTACCAATTAAGGTGCGGAATCCCTGAATCAGTTACAAAATGATAATAATATCAACAACACACACAAATCACCTTTAACATTCCATTTCATTCATAAACACACTTGATTAAACTTATAAAACCTTGTTTACATTGAAATAAACAATATTAAGACTCAAACAAAACCCTAGGGAGAAAACCAGATTGAAGGAGGGAAACAAATGACCAAAAACTAACTTCAAAATGAAAATCAAACTATATATAGGCCTGCACATTCGTCCCCCCGTAAGGGTCGAATATGCAGGTTCGCCCCTTTATTTGGGCGAATCAGCACATATCACCTACAAAAATCTTCCTTTGACCAGTATGTTCTTCCTTCGACTAATCTTAGTCACCTTCGACCCTTTGAGTTCCACATTCAACCTTACGTAATTGCCAAAACAGAATTGAATGTGCAATCCAATAGCACTAGTCGCAAAACGTGTATCAACAAACTCCCCCTCGACTATTGCTTGGATTGCCTTCGCGCTTCGTCCATCTGCTTATTCATCAACTTGATGCGCAATAAGGCCTTGTGCTCTTTCGTGATGACTGGTTCAAAAGTTTGTTTCGGTTTCTTCTTTTCTTTCGTAATCTTCACAAACTTCCCCAGTTTCTTGTAATAGTCGCATCCCGCATTAACATCCCAAGCGAAACACAAGCATACCACTCGTTGGTATTTCAAAGCTTGCTCGCTATCCTTCTCTTCATAGTAAATAGGGTTGTAATACAACATAATGATGTCTTCGTGTGAGCAGTTTATCAACCACATTGGATCAAATAAATGTATCTTCTTGAATTCATCTCTCCCATCTTCCAGTCATAGTACCACCACATGAAATCTTTTGAAAAATGTTGTGGAATAGGCATCAAAGAATATGTTTTAACACTGTCGGTGGTTTATACTTCAAGGTCACCTTGTTCAATCCCGTTATCTGATCTTTGATCTTCTTGTGAACAATCCTCTTCGGATACTGTGGATTGAACACGTCCCATTTTGTTCTGCTCTCTCTAGCCATGTGATCTGCAAAGTAGCCAACTGTATCATTGTTCACAGTTGCACCTGACAGAGTATGTCGGCAAATATCTCGTACAACCCAATAAGGTAGTGTTTTAATGTCATGGAATCTGTTGAAATACAGAATTCCCTTCTCCCACTTTACTGCAACACACCTTAGCTGTCTTAGGTATTTCCACCCGAGAGCTCTTCCCTTGAACAATTCGTAGTGAAATTTGTAAAAGCCTCCCTGAATTTTAGTGTTCGGTAGGTTGGCTTCTTTTTCTTTTAGCTTCCTCAACAAGCTTTTCAGATCGTCAGATTGTTCAACAGTCGGTTTCTGAAATTCTGAGTTCTTGAAGACTTCATCAACAAACGTCTTACTCTTTTCACGTGCAAGTTTCTCAGCTTGGCTTAACATATCTTCAGAAAATTCAGGAAATGCAGAATCCTGTTTGTCTTTGAAGTATTCTGGATATTCCTCACTTGTAATATCCTCCATCTCAACATCTTCAAACACTGGAGTATCTCTATCATCAGAGTGATTTCCTGCTTCTTTCTCAGGAATGTTAGGAATCTGATTCTCACTCATCAACTCTTCAAGACATTTTCCAACTTGTTTAGCCAATCCTTCAAGTATTTCTTTAGAAATTGTTGCAGAAACTTCACCATCTTTAAGATCAGGATCGTTATACTCAAGCTCGAATCTCATATAATCTGATTCAAATATTTCATGAAACTTTCCTGTCAGCTCAATCGTCCAGACTTTCTTTGTCAACATCAGGCGATATAACTTTTTGTCCTCATCAGATAAAGATTTGATCTTTTCATTCCAAAAAATATCATCATCATCATCAGTGTTACCATCAGGAGTTTTCGAACTTGATTCTCCTGCATCTTTTCCAGCATCTCTCTTTTCACAGTTATACTTATCAGTATCATCATCATCATCAGCAAAACTATTATCAAAATCATCTCCAGAACCATCTTTGTCATCATCATCTTTCTTCTCAGGGGCATCACTAGCATCCTGTTCTAACTCTTCATCATCTTCTTCTTCCTCTGATTCAGATGGTTCAAAATCAACAAGCTCTTCTTCACGCTCTTTATCTTCCTCTCCTTCTTTCAACTGAGGAGTTTTCTCATAAAGATCGTCAATCAGCTTCCTTAAGCTCTTATTGTCTTTCTTCACTTTTCTTATTCTCGAGTCTCAAAGAAATGTATCTTCTCGTATTTCTCTGTTCATGCTTTAACAACTTCTGATTTTCATCCTGAACTTGTTTAATCTTTGCTTCCAAACCTTCTTGACTCTCCTGTGAAGATTCAACATTATCCAACATCTTCCTATCATTATTTCTCAACTGTTCAATCTCTTGCTGTTGCTAGTTAATGATCTTCATCATATCTGCAAGCTTCTGGTTCACTGAATTCATCACATCACTAGATATAGTAACCTTTGGTGTTGAAGCCTCAACAACTGGAGTCTTTTTCTTAAACTTGTTTAAGACCCTTTCCATAGCCTCACTAAAGTCTTCTGTTGGATCAACAATTTTCTCAGCAACAGATTTCTTCTATTTCTTTGCCGTTGGGGATGTTACGGGAGTAGCAGATTTGGAACTCGATACCTCAGGAACTTTCTTTCCTGCGATCAGAATCTCTACTTCTTTTGCTCTCCTCTTCTTTGGCTTTTCAATCTCATATGCCTTTGATGTGTTCTTGTACATAAGCTTCTTTTGTTTTTCACCAACCATTGGTGATCCACTAAAATCTTCTGCACCTATGCCAAGACTCAGATCTATATCGTCCATCACAATCTGACTCTTCAATCTCTATTCTTCTAAAGTCTTGTTGAGACTTTCAGACTCACCAGCCACAGTGGCCTTGGGCTTGGTTTTCTTAAGAGTCTCATCAGCAGAATCCCATCTCTCATCTTCTTTAGTCTCTTCTGAATCAATAGACTCTTTATCAACCAATCTTGTACCTTTCTTAGCCATACTCTTCTGTTTTCTTGAAGTTTTCTTTGGAGGTACAGCCTCATCCTCCTTTTCTTTACCCTTTCCTTTCCCACTCTTAGCACCAACATTCACTACTTCTCGTTTTCTCTTTGCTTCAGGATTCACATGAAATAAAGGATCATCATTGTCAGATTCACTGTTCGCATTCCTAGCCTTATCAACACCTGGATCCTTATAATCAGGATTAATCAAGTGCCCGAACAGATTCTTCATGGGTGGTCTTTTATTTTCAGGAACCCCTTTATAACCCTTCATCCTCACCAATGTGTTCAAACTCATATGTTCTTGAACCAAAATCAGTGTCGGATCCTTTCTCAGCTTCTTGTACTTCTGATCAAATATCATTTGTAGAAACCTGGGATATAACAAAAACTTCTTCTGCTTCAAACCTTTTAATGGCTTAAGCATGTGATCCAATATCATCCCGGATACATTAAACGGCTTGTTCAGAATAAGAGCCACCATCAACGAACTGATGCTCGTCCTCATCACGTCGTATCCACCACTAACGGAACCAAATACATGCAACATCACATGAGCCATGTATTTAAACTGCGGACACAGTTTACCCTTATGTAAAGCTCCATCTGTGATTGGTCCGTTGTACTTCATATGTAAGAAGCATTTCCTTTGTTCTATCCATGACAAACTTCTTGGATCAGTTGTCTCATCTGTCAACCTCAATGCTTTACGAATATCACTCTCTGTCACTATCGCCAACTGCCCTTGAATGTTACTAACGATAGCAGTTTGATTATCCCCAAAGTCAATCCTCGCGTTCTTCCAAAAATCCACCTGATGATCTATGTAAATAATGGCAGGTGTGGCTATCGCATCAACAACTCGGCTACGCTTCAAAAACTCTATAAGTCCAGTGAATTCAGTATGCTTTTTGACGTCGCCAAGAAAAGCACAGCAGTTGTGAGCCTCTTCAAATGGTAATTCTTCTTCAGGTTTCTTTCCGGTAGCTTTATCAGATGATCATGCTAGAATATCAGTCTTTTGAGGTTCTGCCATTTGAAAATCTGCAAAAACGACACATGAAAATTCATTAAAAACGGACAAAATTCGTAAAATTGAAATTTTGGTTTTGGAAGTCCACCTTTGACCCTACGTAGGTTCAAATGTGAAAAATCCAGGGTTCGAATGTGAAAAATTTGTTTGAAAATGTACATTCGACCTTCATTCCACCTGCGCCCCTATGAACAAGTCATCTTCGACGAGAAAAGCCTCCTTCGACCTTTCTTAAATGGTCGAATCTGACTGTTCATATGACCAATTTTCAGAATCAAATTTTGACCATTTAAACATGTCGTTTTCATTCGTTTGCCTACTAACATGTCCGACTAAGCTTATTAAACAATCAATTGTGACAATTGTTTAGTTATTGACTGTTTTTCCCAAAAATTAGGGTTTCACAGTTTTAAACAATCAATTGGACAATATAATGTGATTTAAACGCTGATTATGTTATATTCTCCCCCTAAAACAGTCAATGACTAAATCCTAATCAAGAATTATATCAATAACAGTCTCTAAGAGTTCAAACGATTCAGTTCTAGGGTTCGAACAAAGTTTCAATCAATCTGACTTCATTCCTGAATGATTACCTATATATTTGATATTAAAATGATCAGAAAAGGCTAAGGATCAATTGTATAAGGTCTAGAAAAATCAAGCAACAAGGGTGTGTTATCTGAGAAATTTGAAAATAAATTTGAATGAGGGTTCGAACGTGCAGACTTGTATATATAGGCTCCACATTCGACCGTTTTATCAGGGCGAAGGAGAAACTATTTCCACATTCGACCCTATTGAAAGGCTCGAAAGTAGAAACAGGGTTCGAATGTGCAAAATACAAATGAACACTCACATTCGACCGTTTTAAAAAGCTCGAATGTAAAGGAAAATTCCACATTCGACCCATCGAAGTGGCGAATGGAGATTGGAATTTTTGAACATTTTACCAAATCTCAAAATCGAATCCCATTCAATCTTCTTCTCATCTTTTAAGAATCCAACATTCATTATATCACATTTAAATGTCACAAAACTCAAATGGTTCATCAAGTTTCAGAAAACAACCATCATTCACCATATGTTATAGAAAATAACACAGAAATGTAAAATCTTTTTGGTTTTTCTAAAAGTTATGTTAAAACACACCTAAAATCTTTTTGAGTTTTTGTAAATTTGAACAAATGTAAAATGCAGGAATGTAAACATAAAGCAGTAAATGTTTTGTGATATCCGGTAAGAGGATCATATCAGTTTTTGAGAAATCTGATCACACCGTTGATCTTTAGTGTTTATTATCATTAAAGTCAATGTGTGATCTAGCAATTGCTGATATTGTTATCCACATAAGCTCTCATATAGACTTTTATGCAGTGTTCAATACGATTATCTATAATATAAACACAATTGTCTGTGGTTCCCACGCACACGACATACTCCCGTATCAAGGAATAATTGCACAAAGACTCATTGTAACACGTGATTTTGCTTTCGTTATCTGTAATATTACAAGGTATTGAGGCACAGAGGTGTAAATCAATGCTACAAAGTAACGTATGCAGTCTACCAGGTTGAGGGATAATATCAATCATGATTTGCATCAATGATTGGATACGATGCATTTAGATAATCTTTGATTATCGTCATACATGGAAAGTTCCTCAATTCGGTAACTTTAGGTTTTGGCATTTAAGCTCTTTTAGCAAGATAACCTGTCTAATCTAGGTCCATAAAACCTTACGACAGAAGATCAGAAAGGCTATCCCTAGATAACTAGTAACATAACGACCCAAAACCTTCGAGGTTTGTACAAATACCCTATCAAACAAAATTACGGTACTAAGACCATATGCCAATGAGGAGTTCATCCACATTTCAATTCATTTGATATGTATGTATCCAACATGCAGTAATAGGTCTACGAAGCCTACCAGCACATCACATAGACTCAACACACGGCTTATGTGTCAGATTCCCACCGATGTACTATCATTTCCTCTTTTATTCCTAGAAAATCATTTTGGGTTTTTCCAATTTTTATGGCTTTTTGGATTTTTCAATGTTTTTGGCTTTTTGAATTTTTCAATGTTTTTGGGTTTTCTAAAAATCTAAAACTCCTTCTAAAATGTAAAACATATTTTTGGGTTTTTGAATTTTTGAAAAACAGTAAAACTAAAAATTAAAAGTGATAAACAGAGGTGATGATCAGTCTTATTTCTCTTTTATACAGTTAGCTTTTAATAAAAACTCAAATCGAGATCTATCGAAAGCTTTGGTAAAAAGATCTACACGTTGGTAATCAGTGTGAATTTTGACCATGTCAATCATCTCTTTGGTATAACAGTCTCGGATAAAGTGATACTTAATCCGGATATGTTTAGCTTTTGAGTGATTGACCATGTCTTTAGTTAATGCAATTGCGGCTTCATTGTCACAATGAATAGGGGTTTTAAGAAATTGCAAACCATAATCGACCATCTGTTGTTGAATCCACAGAACCTGTGAGCAGCAACTTGAAGCTGACACGTATTATGCTTCACATGTGGATAGTGCGACTGCCGTCTGCTTCTAACACTGCTAGGTCACGAGCCTGCTCCCCATAAATTGACACCCAACCGTTGTGGATTTGCTGTCTTTGTCACAACCGCCCCAATCTGCATCGCTAAAAGCAATTAGGTCAAAATTATCATCATTAGCGTACCATAGTCCTCTCGACGGACAACCCTTCAGATATCGTAGGATCCGTTTGACAGCTGCAAGATGACTCAGTTTCGGCTTCGACTGATATCGTGCGTGTATGTGATGTATGGATCGTATAATCAACAAAGAATGATCAAACAAGTTTGTTTTAGGTGCGGAATCCCTAAAACAATCACAAAATAATAGTCAAACAGATCAAAACACGTAAATCATCATTTCAAAGCTTTTTCATTAATTAGAAACTCAATTACACGTTTACAGATTGAAACAAACAGGGTAAGAACGTGAATTAAGCTAAATAATATCCTAGAGAGAGAATCAGAAAGTGGAGGGAATATATGACTCAAAGTTACATTCAAAAAATTAGCTTGACTATTTATAGACTTCACATTTGCCCAAACAGTTCGTGCGAATGTGCAGGTTCGACCAAATCACCCGGTCGAACCAAGCCATACATAACAAACTATTCTACGTTCGTCTAAAACCACTCCTTTGCACCCTTTGATTCTCCTTCGACCAAACAAAAATGTTCCTTTGCACCTTCGACATTTATCAAAACAAGTTTATTGAACAATCCGAAGCACTAGTCGCACAACTGCATCTACAAACCCCCCTCGACTATTGCTTGGATTGCTGTCGACGTTGTTCGTCCATTCTGATGTTCATCAACTTGATATGTCGCTGAATCTTCTGTTCTCTAGTCAAAACCGGTTCCTGAAATTGCTTCGGCTTCGTCTTTTTCACTTCAGGCACCTTCTATTTCTCTACAAACTTTCCTAGCTTCTTGTCATAGTCACAACCAGCGTTTATATCATACGCAAAGCACAGAAATACCACACGTTGGTATTTTCCTGCTTGTTCAGCATCCTTCACTTCAGAATAGATCGGATTGTAAAACAACATTATTATATCCTCATGTGAACAGTTGATCAACCACATGGGATCAAAAATGTGTATCTTCTTGAAGTTCTTCTCTCCGTCTTTCAGCACAATCACAGCCTCTGCTATCTTCCAATCATAATACCACCAAATGAAATCTTTAGCGAAATGTTGTGGAATTGGCAACAAAGGAATCTTCTTCAACACTCGCGGTGGTTTATACTTCAACGTCACTTTGGGCATTCCAGTAATCATATCAATATCCTTTTTATGAACAATTCGTTTCGGAAATTGTGGTTCAAATAAATCCCACTTGGTTCGGCTTTCTCTCGTCATCTTCTCAGCAAAGTATGTAATCTGACTATTTGACGCTCCCGTTAAACGGTGACGACAAATATCACGAATAGCCCAATAAGGAAGAGTCTTCAAATGATGAAACTTATCAAAATATAAGATCCCCTTCTCCCACTTCACTGCTATGCATCTCAATTGCTGAATAAACTCCCAGGCCAATGCACGACCTTTGAAAATCCCACTGTGAAGTTTGTAAAAGCTACCTTGTATCTCAGCTTTCGGACGGTTATTCTCTTTCTCTTTCAATTTCCTCAAAAACTCCTTCAAACTATCTGATTGCTCGAACCGTGGTTTATCATGCCCTTTGAATATCTCATCTTCAAACACTTTACTCTTCTCCTTAGCCAGTTTCTCGGCCTGGTTTAGCATTTCATCAGAAAATCCAGGAAATCCACAATCTTGATTATTCTTGAAGTATTGTGGATATTCCTCACTCGTTATATCTTCCATTTCAACTTCGTCAAAAGCAGGAACGTCACGGTCATCAGAATGATTACCGGCTTCCTTTTCAGGTATCTTTGGAATGTAAATATCAGCAAGTAACTCTTCTAAAGTCTTTCCCACCTGTTTAGCTAAACCGTCAAGTATTTCTTTAGAAACTGCCGCAGAAACCTCTCCATCTTAAAGATCTGGATCATCAAACTCCAACTGAAACAACTTATTGCTAGACTCGAATATTTCTGGAAATCTGCTTGTCATGTCAATCGTCCAGACTCGATCTGTAAGCATCTGGCGATACATGTTCTTGTCTTCTTCAGATAACGACTGCAGTTTTTCATTCCAGAAAATATCGTCATCAACATTTTCACTTGGAGTCTTAGAGCTTGACTCTCCACCTTTACTCGAATCACACTTTTCATACGTATACTTCTCAGCGTTGTCATCATCATCATCATCATCACTATCAAAAGCAGAGCTGTTTCCATCACTCGATCCACCATCTGAACCTCCATCATCTCCATCATCTTTCTTCTTTTTCTTTTGAGGATCGTTACCAGCATCTTCATCAAGATCTTCATCCTCTTCTTCTTCAGATGGTTCAAAGTCTACCTGCTCTTCTTCTCGTTCTTTATCTTCTTCACCAGCTTGAAGTAGAGGAGCTCGAGAGTACAAGTCTTTTATCAAATCATCCATGTGCTTTTTACTCTTCTTCAACTGTTTGTTCTCCTCTTTCAAGACAATAATCCTTCTGGTGTTTCGTTGCTCGTGCTTCAGCAATTTCATATTCTCTTTCTTTAACTTCTTGATTGTTTTCTTCAATTCTTCACTATTATCATGGGATGTGACTACGACTTCCAACATCTTTCGATCATTTGACTTCAACTGCTCGATCTCTGTTTGCTGTTTGTTGATAATGCTCATCATTTCAGATAGCCTTTGATTCACTGCATTCATAACATCACTATCAACTGAGACCTTCTTCTTAACAGGCACTTCAGCAACTTCAGGCAGTTTGCCTTTCCTCATCTTCTTGAGCACATTATCTAACGCTTCATTGAACTGATCAACAGGTAATTCATCTCCCTGTTGTGTGCTTGAAGTAGTTGCAGTCTTTTGTTTCTTTGATACTGGTGCAGTAACCGGTGACTTGGAACTAGAAGCTGGTGGTAGTTTCTTACCAACAATGAGTGATTTAATCTCTATCTTTCTCTTCTGACTTGGTTTCTCTTGTTTCTTCTTCTTTGATTTTGCAGCTTGTACAGGTGAACCAGGAAAATCTTCATCTAAATTCAGAATCACTTCATCATCACCAACAGGAATTGGACTCTTATTTCCTTGATCTTCAACAGACTGACTAACAGACTCACCAGCCACAGTGGCCTTGGGCGTGGTGGTCTTCAGCGTTTCAGTTTCCGAGTCCCAATGTTCATCTTCTTGCGTCTCCTCAGAATCAATCGACGCTTCATCTACAATATGCAAACCTTTCTTTGCCATCGTCTTGTTTCGTCTTGGTGTCCTCTTCTTCTTTTCAGGTTCAGGCACAACCTCTAACCTTATCCCTTTCTCCTTACTCTTTCAACTCTTAGCACCGACATTAACAACCTGTCTCTTGCGCTTCGCCTCTGGATCGACAGGATGTATTGGGTCATCTGAATCTGAATCACTGTTCGCATGTCTTACAAGCCCTTCACCTGGATCTGTATAGTCAATCCTTTCTAGATGTCCAAATAAACGCCTTACTGGTGGACGTTCATTGACACACAATCCTTTGTACGCTTTCATCCTAGCAAGTGTATTGATCGACATATGTTCCTGAACAACAATATGCTTAGGATCCCTCTTCAATTCTTTATACTTGTTATCAAATACCATCTGGAGGAAACGAGGATATAGCAAAAACTTTAGATTCCTCGTGCCATTCACTGGCTCTAACAAGTGTTCCATCAGCATTCCTGAAACATTGAACAGTTTGTTCAATACCAGGGCTACCATCATAGAGCTAATACTCTTGCGCATCAAGTCATATCCTCCAGCGGCTGATCCGAAGACGTGTATCAAAACGTGTGCCAAATATTTGAATTGAGGAGACAGTTTTCCCTTGTGCAATGAACCATCAGTGATCGGTCCATTGTACTTCATTCTCAGGAAGCACTTTCTTTGTTCCATGAAACTCAGCTCCTTAGGATCCGTCTTCTCATCTTGTAGATTCAATGCTTCTCTTAAATCCTGCTCATATACAATAACCCTCTGTCCTTGGATCTTGCTCATCAAGCATGACTCGCAATTCCAGAAGTCTAGCTTTGCTCCTGACCAGAATTCTTGCCTCATATCTCTGTAAATAATAGTAGGTGTAGCAATCGCGTCTATCACCCTACTCTTCTTCAAGAATTCAATGATCTCGACAAACTCAGTGTGCTTTTTAACTTCTCCAAGATACGCACAGCAATTATGCGCATTCTTGAAGGTTAAAAGATCTTTAGAAGCTTTCTTAGCAGGTTGTGAGGATGGTCCAGCTTGCTCAGTAGTCTTTTCCAGCTCGGACATGGTTTAATCTGCAAAACAAAACAAAGAAACATGTTAAAAATCGACAAAATTTCAAACCTTGAAAATTTGGTAATTATCATTCTCATTCGCCCAAACGGGGGTGCGAATGTGAAAAACATGGTACGAATGAGAAAATTTAATTGTACGAATGTGAAAAATTTGATAAAAAGTTTCATTCGCCCACATTTTGTTCATTCGACCAGTTTATCATATTTAATCATCTCCTTCGCCCATTCGAAAGGTGCGAAGGAGTCTGTTCATATTTTTGAATTTTCAATTCTGAATTTTATGGTTTCTGATCATGTTCTTTTGATTTGTATTGCTAGTAACAATGCCGATTAATCTTTTTAAAACAACAGTTTTATCAACTAATCATTATATCAGTGTTTTCAACTAAAACTGGGGTTCGAAATACAACTGATGATCAATTGATCAATCTGTTGGTTTTGAAACCTTGATTTATGGTTTTTCTCCCCCTAAAACACAGATATAATGAATCCTTAATATCAATTGTAACAATGAACTTGTTAAAATCAGGTTTTAAGAATTAGGTCTCGAAACAAAGAATCAGTGATTAATCCATGAATCTGTGATGTTAACCTGTAAGATATAGTGACATAATGACTGCTGTGAAGTTTGTTAAAGCTACCTTGTATCTCAGCTTTCGGACGGTTATTCTCTTTCTCTTTCAATTTCCTCAAAAACTCCTTCAAACTATCTGATTGCTCGAACCGTGGTTTATCATGCCCTTTGAATATCTCATCTTCAAACACTTTACTCTTCTCCTTAGCCAGTTTCTCGGCCTGGTTTAGCATTTCATCAGAAAATCCAGGAAATCCACAATCTTGATTATTCTTGAAGTATTGTGGATATTCCTCACTCGTTATATCTTCCATTTCAACTTCTTCAAAAGCAGGAACGTCACGGTCATCAGAATGATTACCGGCTTCCTTTTCAGGTATCTTTGGAATGTAATTATCAGCAAGTAACTCTTCCAAAGTCTTTCCCACCTGTTTAGCTAAACCTTCAAGTATTTCTTTAGAAACTGCCGCAGAAACCTCTCCATCTTCAAGATCTGGATCATCAAACTCCAACTCAAACAGCTTATTGCTAGACTCGAATATTTCTGGAAATCTGCTTGTCATGTCAATCGTCCAGACTCGATCTCTAAGCATCTGGCGATACATGTTCTTGTCTTCATCAGATAACGATTGCAGTTTTTCATTCCAGAAAATATCGTCATCAACATTTTCACCTGGAGTCTTAGAGCTTGACTCTCCACCTTTACTCGTATCACGCTTTTCATACGTATACTTCTCAGCGTTGTCATCATCATCATCGTCATCACTATCAAAAGCAGACCTGTTTCCATCACTCGATCCACCATCTGAACCTCCATCATCTCCACCATCTTTCTTCTTCTTCTTTTGAGGATCATTACCAGCATCTTCATCAAGATCTTCATCAGATGGTTCAAAGTCTACCTGCTCTTCTTCTCGTTCTTTATCTTCTTCACCAGCTTGAAGTAGAGGAGCTCGAGAGTTCAAGTCTTTTATCAAATCATCCATGTGCTTGTTACTCGTCTTCAGCTGTTTGTTCTCCTCTTTCAAGACAATAATCCTTCTGGTGTTTCGTTGCTTGTGCTTCAACAATTTCTTGTTCTCTTTCTTTAACGTCTTGATTGTTTTCTTCAATTCTTCACTATTATCATGGGATGTGACTACGACTTCCAACATCTTTCGATCATTTGACTTCAACTGCTCGATCTCTGTTTGATGTTTGTTGATAATGCTCATCATTTCAGATAGCCTTTGATTCATAGCATTCATAACATCACTATCAACTGAGACCTTCTTCTTAACAGGCAGTTCAGCAACTTCAGGCAGTTTGCCTTTCCTCATCTTCTTGAGCACATTATCTAACGCTTCATTGAACTGATCAACATGTAATACATCTCCCTGTTGTGTGCTCGAAGTAGTCGCAGTCTTTTGGTTCTTTGATACTGGTGCAGTAACCGGTGACTTAGAACTTGAAGCTGGTGGTAGTTTCTTACCAGCAATAAGCGATTCAATCTCTATCTTTCTCTTCCGACTTGGTTTCTCCTGTTTCTTATCCTGAGACTTCTTCTTTGTAACATCGCGAATTTCCCCTAATTTTTTTTTTGATAAAAAGAATGTATTGTTTTAAACAATATATGTTTTAAATACCTTAAACTAATAATTATTTGTATCTCAACACTTTTGTACGTTTTAAAAATATTTCGAGTCACTTTCGGGCTTATATAATCATATTATGAATTTAGAATAATATAGTTTTAGGGAAATAATTGCCAAAAAAGAGATTTGTGTGGACCGGGACTCGAACCCACGTCCACAGCCAACCAACACACAGTGACAACCAACTGAGCCAACTATCATCTTGTGTAGTATTTCAGAATAAAATAAACTTAACACATTCCTTAAATTGATTAGTCAAAGTCTTAGTCAAGCAGTCAAAGTCTTAGTCAAACAGTCAAAGTCTTAGTCAAATAGTCAATTCATCATAAAACCTTACTTTTTGGTGTTGACCAATTTTAATGGCTAATTGACTCCAAAACTAGTATAAAAACCCACCTATGACCCATTATACTTTGCACCTCTAAATCGATTGTTTCAATCCGATTAAACTTTCCCTCATACCTTTCTTCTACAGTCTATTACTTCTACAATTGAAGCTTTGATTATAAGCTCTTGCAATTGGCGAATTGGAAGCTTGATATTCTTTCTTTTTCGTTTTCTTCAATTTGGACTAGCTACGTTGTTGAGTCTTTGGGATTCGCCTCGCATACATTCACAACACTTAGAGGATAATTCACCTTAGCCAATGTGAGTTTACATAGCCCCTTTTTTTTGTTTTACATTTTGCGGTGAAACAAGTTTAAACATTTTATACACTATCATTTACTCATTCTTACATTATTGAAATTTGTGATTCAATTACACTATCATTTACTCATTCTATCATTTGACTGTAACAAAAAGACACAGTACAATCATTAGCATTGATCAAGCTGCCTGTTTAGATTATAGCGCTATAGGTCTGACAAACCCATCCCCCCGCATAAATTCAGGGATGATCGATAACAGTAACAACATTTAACTAACTTGCGAGTTAGTCATCAGTCGACATAAGGTTTGATTGTACAAAGACGCATTGTTACATGTCGGAATCATACTCTATCATCATACAACTGTGATTGTTGTACAAACTATTGTTATCAATTATATTCAAAAACCTATGTATTCTAACCAACTTTTGTTGACCCAAAATATTTTCAAACTTAACATGTTTCAGGTTCTACTTGCTTGAAGATTTGAATTAATGCTTGAAGATGTGTGCATAGTATTATTCATTTTGATGTACGAATTCTTGTAGAACAATTGTATGTAATTTATTTAAATCATTTAATGAAATTTATTATTCACCATGAGCTACTGAACAATCATCAATACGTGACATCCCGATGTTTCCGCCATCGGTTGGGGTGTTACAGATTGGTATCAGAGCCAGGTTATAGGGAATTAGGTTATTAGAAAAATAATCTAGTCTATAACCATAGGATTATAACCAGTATTTGCTCCTTTTACTTGCTATTCTCTATCTCCCTCCTACTGCTCATCCCTACTTTCATCCTTACAAGAAGGTTGCTCTCCACCATTGGATCTACTCTTAGACTATTAGGACAAAATCCTCAGGTTTAGCCTGAACCACCTTGAGATCTCGTCGAAGTTCTAGATTTTAATAACGAACACGTGCAATCTGGAAGGGTGAACGCCTGTATTCTGAGTCTTCTGTCTAGGCTGGCATTGCGCATATATCCCAATTAGACGAGGGACCCGGATGCCTACCTGGGAATTCTCGGGATGAGTGTTCACCTATAGGCTAAAGCATGTCTTCACTATGTTATTAGAATCTAGAAGTTTTGATAAGTCAACGTTTTCGTTTATTCGTTTTAATTAATGAATAAATGATACACTCACTTTCCTTAAACTAAGCTCTAAAATCTCAAAATTTTACAGCTTAAATCAATCTAATTTCATAACCATCTATGGATTTCACAATCACACTTCATTTTACCATCTTAGACACCTTTTAAATATTCAACACCCTACCTGTAACATTTCGCGTTTTAAACTTGTACGTTACACTATCATATTTAATAAAACGTCAAGTTTCGATATTCTCGTGTGTAATAATTATTTTGTCGCATATTTGAAACCCTAATACTATATATGTTATTAATATTATATAGTTAAACCTTGAATAAATATAAAAAAAATAAACTGCTTGGGCCGGGATTCGAACCCGCGCCCAAGACCGGCCCAAACCAACCAACGAACTAACCAGCTGGGCTGGCCTTCACATCTGAAATAATCCAGGTGCGCTTTAACTATATACTTGATTTTAACCTTTCATAGTTGACTTGAAAAGTCAACTGTGGGACGCGACATGCCAAAAACAAACCAATTAACTCGTGATTTGTTCGTCTTTGGTAACAATGCTTGATTATCGGCCATCAGTGACTAAGATACACGATTAACATCCATCAATTGTTACCAATTAAACCCAAATACGCGTATGGACTTCAATGCTTGGTCAACCTTGCCGAATTGATCACTGATGCATCCACACTATAAATTGATCCTCCATAAGCCTTCACAACTCGCCATTAATCCCTTCTCTATCTCCAATTTTCTTTATTATACACTGATTGATCTTCGCGAATACAATTTTGACTTTGTGGTCTTGACCGAGCAATCGTGTTCAATACAACATTGTAAGTCCAATTTTTCCAGTGGGTTTTGTTTATCGGCGATCACTCATCAATAGCCCCATGATTAATTGGGCTATTGATTAGTGAATCAAACTATTGCAGAAACTAGGGTTCGTGAGTATTGATTTGGGGATAAACTGATTTTGCATGATGTATTTAGTTTAAATAAAACGGAATTTATCACAACCACAGGCCTAGGCCAAGAAGGTTGTGACTGATGCTTGTAACCATAACCATCCGGGTTCGAGTCCCGGCTTGGGCGCCCCTTTTTCCACTCATTTTTCATTTTTAAAACAAACCATATATATATATATATTACATTTAATCTTGTAAATTCATTTTTAATTATTAAAACCTTTTTATAAATTCTAAAAAAAATATTTTTAACAAATCTGATGTAAAAGTTTTATCTACAATTTTTAGTTTTCTGAAATTCATTTATTTAATATATATAATAATTAAATCAATTTTATGCTATTATATTTATAAAAATCCATTAAAGTATCAAAACAATTTTATAAATTTCCACAAAAATTATCCTGAGTTTGTACAATGATAAACTTTACTGAAATGATTTTTAATTCTGAAAAATCATTTATTTTATATTTTTAATCAATTTTTGTTAGTTTTAATCATAATTAAATCATAATAAATTCAATTTTTATTATTTTTGCACCAAAATTTTATACAATTTATTTCTGAATATTTAGAACAGAAATATAATTTTTAAAATAATAATTCTTTAGTTTTAGTATTTTTAAATATTAAAGTTAAATTATGGCAATTTGTAATAAATAGATTTAATAATCTATTTTAAAGAAAATAATTTTATAAAAAATATTTTTATACTTCAAACACATTATTGTGAACATCCTAAATTCAAATTTTATAAAAAGACTTTCAATTATTTAATTATCAAATTTCCCTTTATTTAATTAACATTTATTATAAATTCAACAATTGGATATCCCCAAATCGAAACCCTAGAATATACTTATAGACTAGATAGACTTAGACTTATTTATTGCCTTATACATAGGGTGATACTTGGCAAACTATTGGGCTACACTTATACTATTCCTCAATACCTAATACTATACCAAGGTGAGTTTACGTAACCATGTTATGCGATTCTTTATACTTGCAACATTTTAAGAATTCAACATGCATGTCTAGTAGTAAACTTTATTGCCTCATGAATAAGTCAACAGTTTCAACGAGTTTCAACGAGTTTCAACATTACATAATCATTAGCTATGGCCAAGCCGGCGATACCCAATAATAGATCTATTGGATTGACAACCCCACCCGGATACGTGTACCTCCTACATAGGTAACGTGGGTGATTGTTATCGTTCCAACATATTACTAAGGTGAACCGTAGATGACGGGATGGACCTAAACTAGTCGGAGGTTTGATTATGTCAACATATTATACTATACTTGTAGACTTAAAGTTACGATAGACATACGAATTGCTAGACTTTTATATTTAAACTATTTTCTTAACATGGATTATGTATTCTCACCAACTTCTAGTTGACCCCCCCATTTTTACAACTCAACAGGAAATAATGATGCATGAAGATTAGAGGGTTTTATGAAGACAATAAGGAGTCTATGCTTGCTTGATTCTTGTGTGATGTATTAGATTTCCACATTTAAAACTCTTATGTATTTCTATTTTTGGATATTTGCAATTTAAATTTATTTCAATTAAAATTTGGATTAGCATGTGCTACTGTATACTCATTCTTACGTGACACCTCGATGTTTCCGCCATCGGTTGGGGTGTTACAGATTGGTATCAGAGCCTTGGTTATAGGGAATTAGGTTATTAGAAAATAGTCTAGACTATAACCTTAGGGACTTAAACAGTACTTGCTTCTCTTACTTGTAACCCTAATTGCTTCCCTAATCCTATCCTTATCCTATACTTTATATAACCCTAAACCTACATGTGACTACTCTTATTCGTCTGCTGCAATCCTGATCCACCATTAGATTAATAGGACAAAATCCTCAGGTTTAACCTGAACCCCCCTTGAGATCTCGTCGAAGTTCTAGATTTTAATAACGAACACGTGCAATCTGGAAGGGTGAACGCCTGTATTCTGAGTCTTCTGTCTAGGCTGGCATTGCGCATATATCCCAATCAGACGAGGGACCCGGATGCCTACCTGGGAATTCTCGGGATGAGTGTTCACTTATAGGCGAAAGCATGTCTTCATATGTTATTAAAATTTAGAATCTTTGATAAGTCAACGTTTTCGTTTATTCGTTTTAATTAATGAATAAATGATTACATTCCTTATATAATCTCATTCATTTCATTGTGTCTATTACAAATCATGCCTCCACGTCGCAGCACTCGCAACAGCAATGGTGAGAACCACGAAGAAGGTGGTGACAACCATAACCATGACCAAGGTCCTAGCCACAACAACAATGGTATCGATGCCCAACTGGCAGCGATCATTTCTCAACAAATGGCGCAGCAAATCGCAACTCTGGTTCCCAATTTACTCTCTCAGGTCATCCAAATGAACGGCAACGGCAACGGGAACGGCCACGGCAACGGGAACGGCAACGGGAACGGGAACGACAATGGTAATGGAAATGGACCCCCAGCCTGCACCCTTAAAAATTTCAATTCTTGTAACCCTCCAAAGTTAGAGGTGAAGAAGGAGCTACAGGACTCCTCCAATGGTTCGAGGGTATTGAGAATACCTTCATCAATAGTGAATGCCCCGACAACTTCAAGGTTCGTTACTCCATGAGTGTTCTCCACAAACGAGCACTCACTTGGTGGAATGAAGAAAAGCGCACTCGTGGGGCCGAAGTTGCTCTTGCTATGACATGGGACCAAGTCAAGGAGGTCATGGAGGAAGAGTTTTGTCCTTGCAATGAGGTTAAGAAGCTTGAGGATGAGTTCCACACCCTAGCTCAAGATAGTGGGGAAAACCTTGCCTACAACACCCGCTTTCACGAGCTTAGCTTATTGTTGCCTCACAAAGTTACTCCCCTGCCGGTAGCCATCGAGAAGTACATCGGTGGTCTGCCCATGCAAATCCAGGACACCGTTTGGGGAAGGAATCCTGCAACTTTGGAAGAGGCCAAGCGTCTAGCGGCCACTCTTACTGATAATCACGTGAAGAACGGTACTCTCTTCCGCAAGGGCACTAAGAAGACGGTTGCCAAAGACACTCCACAGCCTGCAATTGATGTCAAGCCTGAAACTACATGGTTGCTGCTACTCCACCTACTGCCCAAAACCCAGCCAAGAAGCCATATGGCGGGACTCACCCTCTTTGCAACACCTGTCAGTTCCATCATCTTCCTGGTAGACCGTGCCGCCAGTGTAATAACTGTAAACGGTATGGACACTACACCAACGCCTGTCAAGCCCCTGCTGCCCAAAACAACCAAAACAACCCAGCCAGAAACAACCCAGCTCCCAACCAACAAAACAACAGGCCTACTTGTGGTCAATGCTACGAGTGTGGCAGCCCTGATCACTACATCAACAACTGCCCTAATCGTAACCAGAACCAAAACCGGAACCAAAACCAAAACCAGAACCGCAACCAGAACCAAGGTGCTCGAGGTCGATCCTACAATCTCAGCGCTAACCAGGCTCGTGACAACAACGAAGTGGTGAATGGTACGTTCCTCATTAATAACCACTATGCATCCATATTATTTGATTCGGGAGCTGATAAGTCATTTGTATCACTAAAGTTTGAACCTTTACTTAACTTACCCCACACTGATCTAGAGGAACCTTTAGTGGTAGAGGTAGCAAACGGGAAGTCTATTTCGATCGACTCTATTATTCGTAACTGCTTGTTGAACCTCGACGATCATACCTTCTCTATCGATCTCATCCCCATGCACCTTGGAAGTTTTGATGTTATAGTAGGCATGGACTGGTTGTCAACTCATCGTGCCGAAATTCTGTGCTTCGAGAAAGTCATACGCATTCCACTCGAATCTGGTGAGATTTTGAGGATCTATGGTGAGAAACCCTGTGGCGAGCTTAAGCTTATGTCTTGTACTACTGCCCACAAGTACTTACGAAAGGGGTATACAGCCTTCTTAGCTAACGTAATAGAGAAGAAGGACAAAGGCAAAAGTATCCAAGACATTCCTATTTTTCGAGATTATCCTGAAGTCTTCCCAGAGGATTTACCTGGTTTGCCTCCTGCTCGACAAGTGGAATTTCGAATTGATCTTGTTCCTGGTGCTAATCCTGTCGCTAAAGCTCCTTATCGTCTTGCACCCTTTGAGATGCAAGAACTTGCCAGTCAATTACAGGAACTTTCTGATAAAGGGTTCATTCGCCCTTGTTCTTCTCCATGGGGAGCCCCTGTCTTGTTCGTTAAAAAGAAGGATGGTTCTCTTAGAATGTGTATTGACTATTGTGAACTCAACAAACTCACCATCAAGAATCGTTATCCACTTCCTAGGATTGACGATCTCTTCGATCAACTTCAAGGAGCAACCCACTTCTCGAAAATTGATCTCCGTTCTGGTTATCATCAGCTTAGAGTCCACGATGAAGATATTCCCAAGACAGCTCTTCGCACACGTTATGGTCACTACGAATTCATGGTTATGCCTTTTGGATTGACCAACGCTCCCGCAGTATTTATGGATTTGATGAATCGGGTTTGCAGACCCTACCTCGACAAATTCGTGATCGTTTTCATCGATGATATTTTGATTTACTCTAAATCAAAATCCGATCATGAGCAACATCTTCACTCCATCTTGGGTCTCCTAAAGAAAGAACAACTGTATGCCAAGTTCTCAAAATGTGAATTTTGGCTTAAGGAAGTTCAATTTTTGGGACATGTCATTGATATGAACGGGATTCATGTTGATCCCGCAAAGATCGAAGCTGTGAAAAATTGGAGTGTTCCTCAATTTCCAACTGAAGTCTGTTCTTTCCTTGGTTTGGCTGGTTATTATCGTCGATTCATCGCCAATTTCTCCAAGATCGCTGTTCCTCTCATTACCTTAACTCACAAGGGTAAACCCTATGAGTGGGGACCAAAGCAAGAGGAAGCATTTGAAACTCTTAAGCTGAAACTCTGTGAAGCTCCTATCTTGTCTCCACCTGATGGTAATGATGATTTCGTGGTCTACTGTGATGCATCGAACCAAGGTCTTGGTTGTGTTCTCATGCAACGAGGAAAGGTTATTGCTTATGCGTCTCGACAACTCAAGACTCACGAAAAGAATTATACCACCCATGATCTTGAATTGGGCGCTGTTGTCTTTGCACTCAAGATTTGGAGACATTACCTTTATGGGACCAAATGTGTGGTGTTCACGGACCACAAAAGTCTCCAACATGTCTTCGATAAAAAGAATCTTAACATGAGGAAACGACGTTGGGTTGAATTACTTAACGACTATGATTGCGAAATTCGCTACCATCCTGGCAAGGCAAATGTTGTGGCTGACGCACTTAGTCGTAAAGAGCGTATCAAACTCCAATGTGCGAGAGTTCGTACTGATCTTCAAGATCGCATTCTCCAGGCTCAACACACATCAGTCACCCAAGGTAACATGTACGATGAAATGTCTTGTGGTGCTGAAACTCAACTTGAAACCAAACCCGATGGTCTTCTTTATTTTCTCAATCGACTGTGGATTCCCGACCGTGATGATCTTCGTACTTTTCTCATGCACGAGGCTCATAAGTCTCGTTATTCTATTCATCCTGGAGCCGACAAGATGTACCAAGATCTCCGTTATTCTTATTGGTGGCCTGGTATGAAGAAAGACATTGCTCTTTTCGTTGCAAAATGCCTCACTTGTTCCAAGGTCAAGGCTGGACATCAACGACCATCTGGTATGCTTGAACAACCAGAGATTCCTGTATGGAAATGGGAGAGCATAGCTATGGACTTCATCACCAAACTCCCCCGTACACCCAAAGGTTTTGACAGTATTTGGGTTATTGTCGATCGTTTGACCAAGTCAGCCCACTTCTTACCCATTCGTGAGAAGTATTCTGTGGAAAGGTTGGCAAAGATGTACGTAAGTGAAATCGTATGTCGTCATGGTATACCTTTGGACATTATCTCTGATCGCGATGGTCGTATCACCTCTCACTTTTGGGATTCTCTACAAGATGCTTTGGGTACCAAGTTGAACCTGAGTACTGCTTATCACCCTCAAACAGATGGTCAGACTGAACGGACCATCCAAACACTTCAGGATATGCTCAGGGCATGTATCATCGATTTTGGTGGCGCATGGGATTCTCATCTTCCTTTGGTTGAGTTTTCATACAACAACAGTTATCACGCCAGCATTAACATGGCTCCTTTCGAGGCACTCTATGGTCGTAAATGTCGTTCACCTGTCTGTTGGACTGGGGTTGGTGAAACTCGTATCACTGGACCCGAACTAATCCAGGAAACCACAGACAAAATTCAGCTTATTCAGGATAATCTTCTCAAGGCTAGAAGTCGTCAGAAGAGTTATGCTGATAGACGTCGTAAACCCTTGGAATTTCAAGTTGGGGACCTTGTATTACTTAAGGTATCCCCTTGGAGAGGAGTAATTCGTTTCGGTAGAAAGGGAAAACTAGCTCCTCGATACGTAGGCCCCTTCAAAATTCTTGATAGAGTTGGAAAAGTGGCTTACAGACTTGATCTTCCACCTGAGTTAAGCAATGTTCATCCGACCTTCCATGTTTCGAATCTCAAGAAATGCTTAGCGGATGAGAACCTTCATGTTCCTCTTGAGGATGTGCAAATTGATGAAAGCATGCACATTATCGAGAAACCCGTCGAGATTGTTGATACTGGAGTCAAGAAACTCAAGCGCAGTCGCATTCCGATCGTTAAGGTTCGTTGGGAATCTAAACGAGGCCCAGAGTTCACTTGGGAACGTAAAGACCAGATGAAGTCGAAGTATCCACATCTTTTTCCACCAAACTCTCCAACTCCAACTTCGGGACGAAGTTCCTAAAAGTAGGGGAGACTGTAACATTTCGCGTTTTAAACTTGTACGTTACACTATCATATTTAATAAAACGTCAAGTTTCGATATTCTCGTGTGTAATAATTATTTTGTCGCATATTTGAAACCCTAATACTATATATATTATTAATATTATATAGTTAAACCTTGAATAAATATAAAAAATAAACTGCTTGGGCCGGGATTCGACCCGTGCCCAAGACCGGCCCAAACCAACCAACGAACTAACCAGCTGGGCTGGCCTTCACATCTGAAATAATCCAGGCGCGCTTTAACTTTATACTTGATTTTAACCTTTCACAGTTGACTTGAAAAGTCAACTGTGGGACGCGACATGCCAAAAACAAACCAATTAACTCGTGATTTGTTTGTCTTTGGTAACAATGCTTGATTATCGGCCATCAGTGACTAAGATACACGATTAACATCCATCAATTGTTACTAATTAAACCCAAATACGCGTATGGACTTCAATGCTTGGTCAACCTTGCCGAATTGATCACTGATGCATCCACACTATAAATTGATCGTCCACAAGCCTTCACAACTCGTCATTAATCCCTTCTCTATCTCCAATTTTCTTTATTATACACTGATTGATCTTCGCGAATACAATTTTGACTTTGTGGTCATGACCGAGCAATCGTGTTCAATACAATATTGTAAGTCCAATTTTTCAAGTGGGTTTTGTTTATCGGCGATCACTCATCAATAGCCCCATGATTAATTGGGCTATTGATGAGTGAATCAAACTATTGCAGAAACTAGGGTTCGTGAGTATTAATTTGGGGATAAACTGATTTTGCATGATGTATTTAGTTTAAATAAAACGGAATTTATCACAACCACAGGCCTAGGCCAAGAAGGTTGTGACTGATGCTTGTAACCATAACCATCCGGGTTCGAGTCCCGGCTTGGGCGCCCCTTTTTCCACTCATTTTTCATTTTTAAAACAAACCATATATATATATATATATATATTACATTTAATCTTGTAAATTCATTTTTAATATTTAAAACCTCTTTATGAATTCTAAAAAAAATATTTTTAACAAATCTGATGTAAAAGTTTTATCTACAATTTTTAGTTTTCTGAAATTCATTTATTTAATATATATAATAATTAAATCAATTTTATGCTATTATATTTATAAAAATCCATTAAAATATCAAAACAATTTTATAAATTTCCATAAAAATTATCCTGAGTTTGTACAATGATAAACTTTACTGAAATGATTTTTAATTATGAAAAATCATTTATTTTATATTTTTAATCAATTTTTGTTAGTTTTAATCATAATTAAATCATAATAAATTCTATTTTTATTATTTTTGCACCAAAATTTTATACAATTTATTTCTGAATATTTAGAACAGAAATATAATTTTTAAAATAATAATTCTTTCATTTTAGTATTTTTAAATATTAAAGTTAAATTATGGCAATTTGTAATAAATAGATTTAATAATCTATTTTAAAGAAAATAATTTTATAAAAATTATTTTTATACTTCAAACACATTATTGTGAACATCCTAAATTCAAATTTTATAAAAAGACTTTCAATTATTTAATTATCAAATTTCCCTTTATTTAATTAACATTTATTATAAATTCAACAATTGGATATCCCCAAATCGAAACCTTAGAATATACTTATAGACTAGATAGACTTAGACTTATTTATTGCCTTATACATAGGGTGATACTTGGCAAACTATTGGGCTACACTTATACTATTCCTCAATACCTAATACTATACCAAGGTGAGTTTACGTAACCATGTTATGCGATTCTTTATACTTGCAACATTTTAAGCAATTCAACATGCATGTCTAGTAGTAAACTTTATTGCCTCATGAATTAGTCAACAGTTTCAACGAGTTTCAACAAGTTTCAACATTACATATTAGCTATGGCCAAGCCGGCGATACCCAATAATAGATCTATTGGATTGACAACCCCACCCGGATACGTGTACCTCCTACATAGGTAACGTGGGTGATTGTTATCGTTCCAACATATTACTAAGGTGAACCGTAGATGACGGGATGAACCTAAACTAGTCGGAGGTTTGATTATGTCAACATATTATACTATTCTTGTAAACTTAAAGTTACGATAGACATACGAATTGCTAGACTTTTATATTTAAACTATTTGCTTAACATGGATTATGTATTCTCACCAACTTCTAGTTGACCCCCCCATTTTTACAACTCAACAGGAAATAATGATGCATGAAGATTAGAGGGTTTTATGAAGACAATAAGGAGTCTATGCTTGCTTGATTCTTGTGTGATGTATTAGATTTCCACATTTAAAACTCTTATGTATTTCTATTTTTGGATATTTGCAATTTAAATTTATTTCAATTAAAATTTGGATTACCATGTGCTACTGTATACTCATTCTTACGTGACACCTCGATGTTTCCGCCATCGGTTGGGGTGTTACACTACCCAAATCATATTATTTCATTTCTCCACATGTTACTTATTTTTTTTTAAAACTATAACCTCATACCTTAGCACAAACTAAAGATTTCTAAATCTTGTTGTATTTTCATTACGTAGTAACTTTACAAAGTACATATTTTTGTCAAAAGATGTCCTCGAACTTAAATTCAATTGTTTATTTATTGACGTAACAAACGATTTTCTATATAATGCTTTAAACTATTAAAAATCACTAATAGAACCTTGATCTTCAAAACCTAATGTCATGTTTGAAATCTCCAATTAATGGGAATATTTTAATCAAAGCCCACTTAGCTTGTACTATTTAACAACTTTTGCTTTATGTATAAAACCAATTTTGAAAATAAGATTTTTTTTCCAGAGGAATAATATCTAGTCTCTAAATTCTCCATCGACACTCACTCATTTTCAACTTGTTCAAATTTTTACAATATTTGGCATATACCACAATCATGTTTTCTTATACACTTGATTATAACCTTTGATCCAAACCCCAAAATTTACACTGCTACATAATCTCCTTACTATAAAATAAACTCTTTATCAACTATCTTCACATTCACTATCTCTCACAACCTTGATTCTGCTTCAAGATTTTTCATCATCCTCTCAAGAACTAAATTTATATCCTTCACCTTCTCAAACATGAACTAGTTACCCATGATAACCAAGCTATTGAAACTTGGTTGTGTGTTGCATCAAACTTAATCCTTAGTTATACATGAGGATTCGATTATCTACCATATTTAAACATTTGATACTAGAAATCATGGAATATAAACTATTTGCTATAGACACACCTAGAGTCATTAACCTTGTCAAGGACAACACTATTACAACTCGCATGCTATGCTTGATACTTGGTTGTTTATATGTACATATTATCAATTTGCAATTTATGTGTGAAATAATTGGTACACTTAATCAAACAACTGGTATAGGATGAAGTACTTGCTCAACAGTTAGTTTTGTACCAAATAACCTACTCAACGATTGGTAGAGGTCATCAAGCCTGCTTAACAGTCGGTAGAGGCCCTACAACCTGCTCAACGACTGGTAGAGGCTATCGCACCTGCTCAACAATCGGTAGAGGTTCTTACTCATTGACTGGTAGAAGTCTTTTTCCTACTCAACAGTTGGACTCATTTTTGGATACATTGTAAACGATTCAATCACAAGGATATTTTGCATTACTTACATGTGTGTTTAGAGTCATAGAAAGACACAAAACCCTAATGTAAGGTAAATTGGTGATTGCGGTCCGGAACGTAATCATGAATTTACAGGTACGTTAAGGTAGTGTGAAATTCTAATAAGGTTTTAGTAGTTCAATTGGTTTTCATATAGCCAATCAATTCATACATTTCTTATAAGATTCCTAAAACATAAGTTTAGTATTTTGCTAGATTCTTATGCTTCTTGCTACTTCAGACGAACCTCATCCAATCCTTAAAACTCACATCTCAAACCTCTTATCCAAATTATTCGAAACAAACTATTCAATTACCTATAAATTCATATCGAGCCTTAACCCAAACCACAACTGCCTTAATTTCTACCTAATCAACCTCAAATCTGTGTTTTTAATAACTTCGGGACGAAGTTTCCAAAAGTAGGGGAGACTGTAACATCGCGAATTTCCCCTAATTTTTTTTTTGATAAAAAGAATGTATTGTTTTAAACAATATATGTTTTAAATACCTTAAACTAATAATTATTTGTATCTCGACACTTTTATACGTTTTAAAAATATTTCGAGTCACTTTCGGGCTTATATAATCATATTATGAATTTAGAATAATATAGTTTTAGGGAAATAATTGCCATAAAAGAGATTTGTGTGGACCGGGACTCGAACCCGCGTCCACAGCCAACCAACACACAGTGACAACCAACTGAGCCAAGTATCATCTTGTGTAGTATTTCAGAAGAAAATAAACTTAACACATTCCTTAAATTGATTAGTCAAAGTCTTAGTCAAATAGTCAAAGTCTTAGTCAAACAGTCAAAGTCTTAGTCAAATAGTCAATTCATCATAAAACCTTACTTTATGGTGTTGACCAATTTTAATGGATAATTGACTCCAAAACTAGTATAAAAACCCACCTATGACCCATTATACTTTGCACCTCTAAATCGATTGTTTCAATCCGATTAAACTTTCCCTCATACCTTTCTTCTATAGTCTATTACTTCTACAATTGAAGCTTTGATTATAAGCTCTTGCAATTGGCGAATTGGAAGCTTGATATTCTTTCTTTTTCGTTTTCTTCAATTTGGACTAGCTACGTTGTTGAGTCTTTGGGATTCGCCTCGCATACATTCACAACACTTAGAGGATAATTCACCTTAGCCAATGTGAGTTTACATAGCCCCTTTTTTTTTTTTCTGTTTTACATTTTGGGGTGAAACATGTTTAAACATTTTATACACTATCATTTACTCATTCTTACATTATTGAAATTTGTGATTCAATTACACTATCATTTTCTCATTTTGTCATTTGACTGTAACAAAAAGACACAGTACAATCATTAGCATTTAACAAGCCGCCTGTTTAGATTATAGCGGTATAGGTCTGACAAACCCATCCCCCCGCATAAATTCAGGGATGATCGATAACAGTAACAACATTTAACTAACTTGCGAGTTAGTCATCATTCGACACAAGGTTTGATTGTACAAAGACGCATTGTTACATGTCGGAATCATACTCTATCATCATACAACTGTGATTGTTGTACAAACTATTGTTATCAATTATATTAAAAAACCTATGTATTCTCACCAACTTTTGTTGACCCAAAATATTTTCAAACTTAACATGTTTCAGGTTCTACTTGCTTGAAGATTTGAATTAATGCTTGAAGATGTGTGCATAGTATTATTCATTTTGATGTACGAATTCTTGTAGAACAATTGTATGTAATTTATTTAAATCATTTAATGAAATTTATTATTCACCATGAGCTACTGAACAATCATCAATACGTGACATCCCGATGTTTCCGCCATCGGTTGGGGTGTTACAGATTGGTATCAGAGCCAGGTTATAGGGAATTAGGTTATTAGAAAAATAATCTAGTCTATAACCATAGGATTATAACCAGTATTTGCTCCTTTTACTTGCTATTCTCTATCTCCCTCCTACTGCTCATCCCTACTTTCATCCTTACAAGAAGGTTGCTCTCCACCATTGGATCTACTCTTAGACTAATAGGACAAAATCCTCAGGTTTAGCCTGAACCACCTTGAGATCTCGTCGAAGTTCTAGATTTTAATAACGAACACGTGCAATCTGGAAGGGTGAACGCCTGTATTCTGAGTCTTCTGTCTAGGCTGGCATTGCGCATATATCCCAATCAGACGAGGGACCCGGATGCCTACCTGGGAATTCTCGGGATGAGTGTTCACCTATAGGCTAAAGCATGTCTTCACTATGTTATTAGAATCTAGAAGTTTTGATAAGTCAACGTTTTCGTTTATTCGTTTTAATTAATGAATAAATGATACACTCACTTTCCTTAAACTAAGCTCTAAAATCTCAAAATTTTACAGCTTAAATCAATCTCATTTCATAACCATCTATGGATTTCACAATCACACTTCACCTTACCATCTTAGACACTTTTTAAATATTCAACACCCTACCCAAATCATATTATTTCATTTCTCCACATGTTACTTATTTTTTTTAAAACTATAACCTCATACCTTAGCACAAACTAAAGATTTCTAAATCTTGTTGTATTTTCATTACGTAGTAACTTTACAAAGTACATATTTTTGTCAAAAGATGTCCTCGAACTTAAATTCAATTGTTTATTTATTGACGTAACAAACGATTTTCTATATAATGCTTTAAACTATTAAAAATCACTAATAGAACCTTGATCTTCAAAACCTAATGTCATGTTTGAAATCTCCAATTAACGGGAATATTTTAATCAAAGCCCACTTAGCTTGTACTATTTAACAACTTTTGCTTTATGTATAAAACCAATTTTGAAAATAAGATTTTTTTTTCCAGAGGAATAATATCTAGTCTCTAAATTCTCCATCGACACTCACTCATTTTCAACTTGTTCAAATTTTTACAATATTTGGCATATACCACAATCATGTTTTCTTATACACTTGATTATAACCTTTGATCCACACCCCAAAATTTACACTGCTACATAATCTCCTTACTATAAAATAAACTCTTTATCAACTATCTTCACATTCACTATCTCTCACTACCTTGATTCTGCTTCAAGATTTTTCATCATCCTCTCAAGAACTAAATTTATATTCTTCACCTTCTCAAACATGAACTAGTTACCCATGATAACCAAGCTATTGAAACTTGGTTGTGTGTTGCATCAAACTTAATCCTTAGTTATACATGAGGATTCGATTATCTACCATATTTAAACATTTGATACCAGAAATCATGGAATATAAACTATTTGCTATAGACACACCTAGAGTCATTAACCTTGTCAAGGACAACACTATTACAACTCGCATGCTATGCTTGATACTTGGTTGTTTATATGTACATATTATCAATTTGCAATTTATGTGTGAAATAATTGGTACACTTAATCAAACAACTGGTATAGGATGAAGTACTTGCTCAACAGTTAGTTGAGTACCAAATAACCTACTCAACGATTGGTAGAGGTCATCAAGCCTGCTCAACAGTCGGTAGAGGCCCTACAAACTGCTCAACGACTGGTAGAGGCTATCGCACCTGCTTAACAATCAGTAGAGGTTCTTACTCATTGACTGGTAGAAGTCTTTTTCCTACTCAACAGTTGGACTCATTTTTGGATACATTGTAAACGATTCATCACAAGGTTATTTTGCATTACTTACATGTGTGTTTAGAGTCATAGAAGGACACAAAACCCTAATGTAAGGTAAATTGGTGATTGCGGTCCGGAACGTAATCATGAATTTACAGGTACGTTAAGGTAGTGTGAAATTCTAATAAGGTTTTAGTAGTTCAATTGGTTTTCATATAGCCAATCAATTCATGCATTTCTTATAAGATTCCTAAAACATAAGTTTAGTATTTTGCTAGATTCTTATGCTTCTTGCTACTTCAGACGAACCTAATCCAATCCTTAAAACTCACATCTCAAACCTCTTATCCAAATTATTCGAAACAAACTATTCTATTACCTATAAATTCATATCGTGCCTTAACCCAAACCACAACTACCTTAATTTCTACCTAATCAACCTCAAATCTGTGTTTTTAATAACTTCGGGACGAAGTTTCCAAAAGTAGGGGAGACTGTAACATCGCGAATTTCCCCTAATTTTTTTTTGATAAAAAGAATGTATTGTTTTAAACATTATATGTTTTAAATACCTTAAACTAATAATTATTTGTATCTCGACACTTTTGTACGTTTTAAAAATATTTCGAGTCACTTTGGGGCTTATATAATCATATTATGAATTTAGAATAATATAGTTTTAGGGAAATAATTGCCAAAAAAGAGATTTGTGTGGACCGGGACTCGAACCCGCGTCCACAGCCAACCAACACACAGTGACAACCAACTGAGCCAAGTATCATCTTGTGTAGTATTTCAGAAGAAAATAAACTTAACACATTCCTTAAATTGATTAGTCAAAGTCTTAGTCAAATAGTCAAAGTCTTAGTCAAACAGTCAAAGTCTTAGTCAAATAGTCAATTCATCATAAAACCTTACTTTATGGTGTTGACCAATTTTAATGGCTAATTGACTCCAAAACTAGTATAAAAACCCACCTATGACCCATTATACTTTGCACCTCTAAATCGATTGTTTCAATCCGATTAATCTTTCCCTCATACCTTTCTTCTATAGTCTATTACTTCTACAATTGAAGCTTTGATTATAAGCTCTTGCAATTGGCGAATTGGAAGCTTGATATTCTTTCTTTTTCGTTTTCTTCAATTTGGACTAGCTACGTTGTTGAGTCTTTGGGATTCGCCTCGCATACATTCACAACACTTAGAGGATAATTCACCTTAGCCAATGTGAGTTTACATAGCCCCTTTTTTTTTTCTGTTTTACATTTTGGGGTGAAACATGTTTAAACATTTTATACACTATCATTTACTCATTCTTACATTATTGAAATTTGTGATTCAATTACACTATCATTTACTCATTTTGTCATTTGACTGTAACAAAAAGACACAGTACAATCATTAGCATTGAACAAGCCGCCTGTTTAGATTATAGCGGTATAGGTCTGACAAACCCATCCCCCCGCATAAATTCAGGGATGATCGATAACAGTAACAGCATTTAACTAACTTGCGAGTTAGTCATCATTCGACACAAGGTTTGATTGTACAAAGACGCATTGTTACATGTCGGAATCATACTCTATCATCATACAACTGTGATTGTTGTACAAACTATTGTTATCAATTATATTAAAAAACCTATGTATTCTCACCAACTTTTGTTGACCCAAAATATTTTCAAACTTAACATGTTTCAGGTTCTACTTGCTTGAAGATTTGAATTAATGCTTGAAGATGTGTGCATAGTATTATTCATTTTGATGTACGAATTCTTGTAGAACAATTGTATGTAATTTATTTAAATCATTTAATGAAATTTATTATTCACCATGAGCTACTGAACAATCATCAATACGTGACATCCCGATGTTTCCGCCATCGGTTGGGGTGTTACAGATTGGTATCAGAGCCAGGTTATAGGGAATTAGGTTATTAGAAAAATAATCTAGTCTATAACCATAGGATTATAACCAGTATTTGCTCCTTTTACTTGCTATTCTCTATCCCCCTCCTACTGCTCATCCCTACTTTCATCCTTACAAGAAGGTTGCTCTCCACCATTGGATCTACTCTTAGACTAATAGGACAAAATCCTCAGGTTTAGCCTGAACCACCTTGAGATCTCGTCGAAGTTCTAGATTTTAATAACGAACACGTGCAATCTGGAAGGGTGAACGCCTGTATTCTGAGTCTTCTGTCTAGGCTGGCATTGCGCATATATCCCAATCAGACGAGGGACCCGGATGCCTACCTGGGAATTCTCGGGATGAGTGTTCACCTATAGGCTAAAGCATGTCTTCACTATGTTATTAGAATCTAGAAGTTTTGATAAGTCAACGTTTTCGTTTATTCGTTTTAATTAATGAATAAATGATACACTCACTTTCCTTAAACTAAGCTCTAAAATCTCAAAATTTTACAGCTTAAATCAATCTCATTTCATAACCATCTATGGATTTCACAATCACACTTCACCTTACCATCTTAGACACTTTTTAAATATTCAACACCCTACCCAAATCATATTATTTCATTTCTCCACATGTTACTTATTTTTTTTAAAACTATAACCTCATACCTTAGCACAAACTAAAGATTTCTAAATCTTGTTGTATTTTCATTACGTAGTAACTTTACAAAGTACATATTTTTGTCAAAAGATGTCCTCGAACTTAAATTCAATTGTTTATTTATTGACGTAACAAACGATTTTCTATATAATGCTTTAAACTATTAAAAATCACTAATAGAACCTTGATCTTCAAAACCTAATGTCATGTTTGAAATCTCCAATTAACGGGAATATTTTAATCAAAGCCCACTTAGCTTGTACTATTTAACAACTTTTGCTTTATGTATAAAACCAATTTTGAAAATAAGATTTTTTTTTCCAGAGGAATAATATCTAGTCTCTAAATTCTCCATCGACACTCACTCATTTTCAACTTGTTCAAATTTTTACAATATTTGGCATATACCACAATCATGTTTTCTTATACACTTGATTATAACCTTTGATCCAAACCACAAAATTTACACTGCTACATAATCTCCTTACTATAAAATAAACTCTTTATCAACTATCTTCACATTCACTATCTCTCACCACCTTGATTCTGCTTCAAGATTTTTCATCATCCTCTCAAGAACTAAATTTATATCCTTCACCTTCTCAAACATGAACTAGTTACCCATGATAACCAAGCTATTGAAACTTGGTTGTGTGTTGCATCAAACTTATCCTTAGTTATACATGAGGATTCGATTATCTACCATATTTAAACATTTGATACTAGAAATCATGGAATATAAACTATTTGCTATAGACACACCTAGAGTCATTAACCTTGTCAAGGACAACACTATTACAACTCGCATGCTATGCTTGATACTTGGTTGTTTATATGTACATATTATCAATTTGCAATTTATGTGTGAAATAATTGGTACACTTAATCAAACAACTGGTATAGGATGAAGTACTTGCTCAACAGTTAGTTGAGTACCAAATAACCTACTCAACGATTGGTAGAGGTCATCAAGCCTGCTCAACAGTCGGTAGAGGCCCTACAACCTGCTCAACGACTGGTAGAGGCTATCGCACCTGCTCAACAATCAGTAGAGGTTCTTACTCATTGACTGGTAGAAGTCTTTTTCCTACTCAACAGTTGGACTCATTTTCGGATACATTGTAAACGATTCAATCACAAGGTAATTTTGCATTACTTACATGTGTGTTTAGAGTCATAGAAGGACACAAAACCCTAATGTAAGGTAATTTGGTGATTGCGGTCCGGAACGTAATCATGAATTTACAGGTACGTTAAGGTAGTGTGAAATTCTAATAAGGTTTTAGTAGTTCAATTGGTTTTCATATAGCCAATCAATTCATGCATTTCTTATAAGATTCCTAAAACATAAGTTTAGTATTTTGCGAGATTCTTATGCTTCTTGCTACTTCAGACGAACCTAATCCAATCCTTAAAACTCACATCTCAAACCTCTTATCCAAATTATTCGAAACAAACTATTCTATTACCTATAAATTCATATCGTGCCTTAACCCAAACCACAACTGCCTTAATTTCTACCTAATCAACCTCAAATCTGTGTTTTTCATAACTTCGGGACGAAGTTTCCAAAAGTAGGGGAGACTGTAACATCGCGAATTTCCCCTATTTTTTTTTGATAAAAAGAATGTATTGTTTTAAACAATATATGTTTTAAATACCTTAAACTAATAATTATTTGTATCTCGACACTTTTGTACGTTTTAAAAATATTTCGAGTCACTTTCGGGCTTATATAATCATATTATGAATTTAGAATAATATAGTTTTAGGGAAATAATTGCCAAAAAAGAGATTTGTGTGGACCGGGACTCGAACCCGCGTCCACAGCCAACCAACACACAGTGACAACCAACTGAGCCAAGTATCATCTTGTGTAGTATTTCAGAAGAAAATAAACTTAACACATTCCTTAAATTGATTAGTCAAAGTCTTAGTCAAATAGTCAAAGTCTTAGTCAAACAGTCAAAGTCTTAGTCAAATAGTCAATTCATCATAAAACCTTACTTTATAGTGTTGACCAATTTTAATGGCTAATTGACTCCAAAACTAGTATAAAAACCCACCTATGACCCATTATACTTTGCACCTCTAAATCGATTGTTTCAATCCGATTAAACTTTCCCTCATACCTTTCTTCTATAGTCTAATACTTCTACAATTGAAGCTTTGATTATAAGCTCTTGTAATTGGCGAATTGGAAGCTTGATATTCTTTCTTTTTCATTTTCTTCAATTTGGACTAGCTATGTTGTTGAGTCTTTGGGATTCGCCTCGCATACATTCACAACACTTAGAGGATAATTCACCTTAGCCAATGTGAGTTTACATAGCCCCTTTTTTTTTCTGTTTTACATTTTGGGGTGAAACATGTCTAAACATTTTATTCACTATCATTTACTCATTCTTACAATATTGAAATTTGTGATTCAATTACACTATCATTTACTCATTCTATCATTTGATTGTAACAAAAAGACACAGTACAATCATTAGCATTGATCAAGCCGCCTGTTTAGATTATAGCGCTATAGGTCTGACAAACCCACCCCCCCCCCCCCCCCCCGCATAAATTCAGGGATGATCGATAACAGTAACAACATTAACTAACTTGCGAGTTAGTCATCAGTCGACACAAGGTTTGATTGTACAAAGACGCATTGTTACATGTCGGAATCATACTCTATCATCATACAACTGTGATTGTTGTACAAACTATTGTTAGCAATTATATTCAAAAACCTATGTATCTCACCAACTTTTGTTGACCCAAAATATTTTCAAACTTAACATGTTTCAGGTTCTACTTGCTTGAAGATTTAAATTAATGCTTGAAGATGTGTGCATAGTATTATTCATTTTGATGTACGAATTCTTGTAGAACAATTGTATGTAATTTATTTAAATCATTTAATGAAATTTATTATTCACCATGAGCTACTGAACAATCATCAATACGTGACATCCCGATGTTTCCGCCATCGGTTGGGGTGTTACATTCTTTGAATTTGCAGCCTGTACCGGTGAACCAGGAAAATCTTCATCTAAATTCAGAATCACTTCATCATCATCAACAGGAATTGGACTCTTATCTCCTTGATCTTCAACAGTTTGACAAACAGACTCACCAGCCACAGTGGCCTTGGGCGTGGTGGTCTTTAGCATTTCAGTTTCCGAGTCCCAATGTTCATCTTCTTGCGTCTCCTCAGAATCAATCGACGCTTCATCTACAATATGCAAACCTTTCTTTGCCATCGTCTTGTTTCGTCTTGGTGTGCTCTTCTTCTTCTCAGGTTTAGGCACAACCTCTAACCTTATCCCTTTCTCCTTACTCTTTCCACTCTTAGCACCGACATTAACAACCTGTCTCTTGCGCTTCGCCTCTGGATCGACAGGATGTAATGGGTCATCTGAATCTAAATCACTGTTCGCATGTCTTACAAGCCCTTCACCTGGATCTGTATAGTCAATCCTTGCTAGATGTCCAAATAAATGCCTTACTGGTGGACGTTCATTGACAGACAATCCTTTGTACGCTTTCATCCTAGCAAGTGTATTGATCGACATATGTTCCTGAACAACAATATGCTTAGGATCCCTCTTCAATTCTTTATACTTGTTATCAAATACCATCTGGAGGAAACGAGGATATAGCAAAAACTTTAGATTCCTCATGCCATTCACTGGCTCTAACAAGTGTTCCATCAGCATTCCTGAAACATTGAACGGTTTGTTCAATACCAGGGCTACCATCATAGAGCTAATACTCTTGCGCATCAAGTCATATCCTCCAGCGGCTGATCCGAAGACGTGTATCAAAACGTGTGCCAAATATTTGAATTGAGGACACAGTTTTCCCTTGTGCAATGAACCATCAGTGATCGGTCCATTGTACTTCATTCTCAGGAAGCACTTTCTTTGTTCCATGAAACTCAGCTCCTTAGGATCCGTCTTCTCATCTTGTAGATTCAATGCTTCTCTTAAATCCTGCTCACATACAATAACCCTCTATCCTTGGATCTTGCTAATCAAGCATGACTCGCAATTCCAGAAGTCTAGCTTTGCTTCTGACCAGAATTCTTGCATCATATCTCTGTCAATAATAGTAGGTGAAGCAATCACGTCTATCACCCTACTCCTCTTCAAGAATTCAATAATCTCGACAAACTCAGTGTGCTTTTTAACTTCTCCAAGATACGCACAGCAATTATGCGCATTCTCGAAGGTTAAAAGCTCTTCAGAAGCTTTCTTAGCAGGTTGTGAAGATGATCCAGCTTGCTCAATAGTCTTTTCCTGCTCGGACATGGTTTATTCTGCAAAACAAAACAAAGAAACATGTTAAAAATCGACAAAATTTCAAACCTTGAAAATTTGGTAATTATCATTCTCATTCGCCCAAACGGGGGTGCGAATGTGAAAAACATGGTACGAATGAGAAAATTTAATTGTACGAATGTAAAAGTTTTGATAAAAAGTTTCATTCGCCCACATTTTGTTCATTCGACCAGTTTATCATCTTTAATCATCTCCTTCGCCCATTCGAAAGGTGCGAAGGAGTCTGTTCATATTTTTGAATTTTCAATTCTGAATTTTATGGTTTCTGATCATGTTCTTTTGATTTGTATTGCTAGTAACAATGCCGATTAATCTTTTTAAAACAACAGTTTTATCAACTAATCATTATATCAGTGTTTTCAACTAAAACTAGGGTTCAAACTAAAACTGATGATCAATCGATCAATTTGTTGGTTTTGAAACCTTGATTTATGGTTTTTCTCCCCCTAAAACACAGATATAATGAATCCTTAATATCAATTGTGACAATGAACTTGTTAAAATCAGGTTTTAAGAATTAGGGCTCGAAACAAAGAATCAGTGATTAATCCATGAATCTGTGATGTTAACCTGTAAGATATAGTAGAAAATGATCAGTGAATAGTAACAAACACAATGAGATAGCACAAATCAACAGGGCCACAAGGTGAGGTTAGAGAAAAAATTTTGAAAAATATTTGCAATGGTTCGAATGAGACAGAGATAGTATATATTGGCATACTCCTTCGCCCGTTCTTCCCGGTCGAATGAGAAGCTTTTGTCTCATTTGACCCTAGTTAAAGGTTCGAATGAGCCAAAAGGGTTCGAATGAAACAAATGTTCAAGAACACTCTTCTTCGCCCGTTTTAAACATACGAAGGAACATGAAAAATCCCACATTCGACCAACCGAATGGGCGAATGAGAATTGGGATTTTTGATAAATTTTTCAAATCTCAAAAACGAGTCCCGTTCCAATTATTTTTCAACTTTTAAGCATCCAACACTCATATTTTCACATTTAAAAGATTACAAAGCTCAAATGGTGCAACAAGATTTAGAAAATCGACATCAACAACCATCAGTTATCAAAAATAAGATGGAAATGAAAAATCTTTTTGGATTTTCTAAAATTTATGCTAAAACACACCCAAAATCTTTTTGAGTTTTGTAATTTTTGACGAGAAAATAAAATGCAGAAATGTAAATGAAAAACAGTAAATGTTTTGGGATTTCCGGTAAAGGGATCATATCAGTTGTTGAGAAATCTGATCACACCGTTGATCTTTTGAATTATTATCATTAAAGACAATGTGTGATCTGGCAACTGCTGATATTGTGATCCACATAAACTCACATGCAGACTTTTGTGCAATGCTTTAAACTGATACTGATATTTATAGTATAAACATAATTGCCTGTGGTTCCCACGCACACGACATACTCCCGCATCAAGAAGTAAATGCACAAAGACTCATTGTAAAGCGTGATTATGCGTTCGTCGTCTGTAATTTACAAGGTATAATGCACAGAGGTATACAGGTCAGCAAATTAATGCAGCAAAGTAACATATGCACTGTACCAGGTTGAGGACTGATATTAATCATGATTTGCATCAGTAATTAATACGATGTAATAGATAATCTTTGATCATCATATAACATGGAAAGTTCCTCAATTCGGTAACTTTAGGATTTGGCATAAAGCTCTTTTATAAAGACACCCTGTCTGATCTAGGTCCGTAATGACTTACAGCAGAAGATCAGAGAGGCTATCTCCAGACAACTAATAACATAACGACCCTAAACCTCCGAGTATTGTACAAATACCCTATCAAACGAAATTACGGTACTAAGACCATATGCCCATGAGGAGTTCATCCACACAACAATTCGTTTGATATGTTTATATCAGGCACGCAGTAATAGGTCTACGAAGCCTATCAGCACATCGTACAGACTCAGACACATGCCCTATATATCAGTACATTACTTAGAATGTGTCAGATCCCCACTGATGTACTATCATTTCCCTTTATACTCCAGGAAATCATTTTTGATTTTTCTGATTTTTATAAATTTTCGAATTTACTGTTCCCAAGGATAAGCTGGAGCATTTCAAATATGTGACTGCCCAGATATCGTTTGTTCACAGAAATCTGACGGCATTAATCTAAGGGAAGAAGATATAGCAGTCAGCAAAGAAATTTTCTAATTTTTTTATGGTTTTTGAAATTTTTCAATGTTTTTGGATTTTCGAAATTTTTCTGAAAAGCAGTAAAAATGTAAACTAAAAAGTGATAGACTGAGGTGGTGATCAGTCTTGTTTTTCTTTAATACCATTAGCTTTTAGAACATAATCAAATCTGGATTTGTCAAAAGCTTTGGTAAAAAGATCTGCGCGTTGGTAATCAGTGTGGATTTTGACCATATCGATCAACTCTTTAGCATAACAATCACGGATAAAATGATATTTAATCCGGATATGTTTAGCCTTTGAGTGATTTACTAAGTCTTTTGTTAATGCGATTGCGGCTTCATTATCACAGTAAATAGGGGTTTTAAGAAATTGCAAACCGTAATCCACCATCTGTTGTTGGATCCAAAGAACTTGTGAGCAGCAGCTCGATGCTGAAACGTATTCTGCTTCACATGTGGATAGTGCAACTGCGGTTTGTTTCTTGCATTGTCAGGTCACGAGCCTGCTCCCCATAAACTGGCATCCAGCCGTTGTGGATTTGCTGTCTTTGTCACAGCCGCCCCAATCTGCATCACTAAAAGCGATTAGGTCAAAATTATCATCATGAGGGTACCAAAGTCCTTTCGATGGACAACCCTTCAGATATCTAAGGATACGCTTGACAGCTACAAGATGACTCTGTTTTGGCTTCGACTGATATCGTGCACAAAGACATGTTGCAAACATTATATCCGGTCTAGACGCGGTGTGATACATCAGAGATCCGACGATTGCTTTGTATGTAAATGGATCTGTCAGCTCCCATTTAACGTCAACTCCAATCCCGTGATTAGGTTGTATCGGGGTATCCATCGGCTTCGAATCATCCATCTGGAATCGGCTCAAGACTTCAGAAACATATTTCGTCTGGTGAATAAAGATCCCCGTTGGTCTTTGCTCCACCTGCAAGCCTAGGAAAAACTGCATTTATCCCATTGCGCTCATTTCTAACTTTTCCTGCATAACTTTTTCAAATTCCCTGCACAACAGTTCATTAGTTGACCCGAAAATAATATCATCAACATAAATTTGCACAAGAAGCAAGTCATCTCCTGCTCGTTTCGTGAACATTGTGCAGTCTACCAACCCGCGTTTGAATCCTTTCGAGAGAAGATACGTGCTCAGCTCCTCATACCATTGTCTCAGAGCTTGGTGCACCCCGTAGAGAGCTTTGTTTAAAAGATAAACCTTATCCCGGTGAATAGGGTCCTCAAAGCCTGGTGGTTGACCTACGTAAACTTCCTCTTTGACCACACCATAAAGAAATGAGCTCTTTACATCCATCTGATACACCTTGAATTTCTTCCAGGATGCAAACGCCAGAAACATTCGGATAGCTTCCAAGCGTGCAACAGGTGCATAGATTTCATTGTAGTTGATTCCCTCAACTTGATGAAAACCTTGAACAACTAAACGAGCTTTGTTTCTCACTATAACTCCTCTATCATCCTTTTTACACTTAAACACCCATTTGGTTCCGATCTTCTTTCTTCCTAGGGGCAAATCTGTCAGCGTCCATACTCCGAGTTTTTGAAATTGTAACAACTCTTCTTGCATTGCTTCCACCCAGGCATCATCCAAAGAGCTTCCTTGTACGTCCGCGGCTCGACCTGCGAAACATAACAAGCGAAAGACCAGTCATTTTGAAAACCAGATTTTTGTATTTTGGCATATAAAGCAAGGTTGCCAATATTTTCTGGTGCTTGAGCATTCCTCAATTGCCCTCTTGTCATAACGCTGCTACCAGGATCACCAATAACTTGTTCAAGCGGGTGTATCCGATGTATCCGAGATTCCGGATAATCAGGTACTTGTACTCCCGTTTGAGTCGTCAAATTCTCTGTAGAAACCAGATCATTACCCACATTCGATGTTGAAGCATCAGTTGTAGTTGGGTTCACTGGTGGTGTCATTGTAGCATTGTCCAGAATAGCTTCACTTGTAGCATCATCGTCTTCATCTTCTGAATCTGATGAATTAAGCGTTGTGGAAGCTTCTTGGAATACCTCTTCTTCCATCACATACAAAGTGGTATCAGAGCGATTCTAGATCAAACAACCACAAATTGATAGTTTCTCAGTTGATTTGGACCCAATTTGGTCAAAAAGTTTCTGTTTTCATTGAACAAACTGATATGATGAGTTTTTGATTGATTACAACTTGTTTTCATGGTTAAAATGGATAATTGTGATACCCCACATTTTCAGGTTAAATACTTTTACTGAACTCTAGTTAACTTACATGTTCATACATGGCTAGATACTTAACTAGGGTTAGTTAAGTAGGCTTAACATATGTTAGAAGATGCTAACATATGTTATACGTAGGAAAATCCTTGTTAAATACACACATGAGTCCTGTATCCCAAACGTTGGTGAATTATGTGACATACATAGCAATAATATATACAAGTGAATTTTGAACATGAAGTACGTGCTTATGTGAATTACATGTTTTTGTGAATGATCGCCTAACTGAAAGGTAATGCGTAGATTATGCAAATTACGTGCACACATGAATGACATGCTATGTGATAATAAAAATAATGGTTTTTATATAATTTAGCATGGTTAATAATATTGGGTTCGGTATTGGGCTAGAACATGGTTAACGGGTTAAGTTAATGGACTAGAAGTGCCCTAATACCAATTGCTTGGGGAACAAGCAAAGCCCTTTTACAATTAGGAGGCAAGGAAAAAGATAAAAACCCTAACCCTTGCCCCCCCTTGGTGCCGTGCGAAACCCCCCACCCCCCTCTCTCTTTGTTTTCAAGCAATCAAGCAATCTTTCACTAATCAAGCTAGTTCGGGTTTGATTTCAAGGCTCTAGGGAGTTTAATCTTTCACAAGGTGTTATACATGTATTAGGGATGTTTATGAAGAATTAGGGTTTGTAGATTACTTGGGATGCAAGTTTCAGATTCTGACAGATTTGTTTGAACATGTTGAAGGGGCTGTAACGGGTTGGTAAATCGATTATTTTGATGATTTCTTTGCATGATTGTAATGTAAAAGGTCTTAGCTTTTCATAATGGGCAAAACCATCGATTTTGGACACCGTATGAGTCGTTTTTGGAATTTTAATTGATTAGGGGTCATATCAGATTTTCGGATTTGTAAATTGGGCTAACTTTAAATGGTCATAACTTGAGATTTACAAGGATTTAGGTTATGAAATTTTTACAGTAGGTCAATACTGGAAAAATAGAGCTTTTCCAAGTAGATTCATCTCGTTTGGATGAATACACAATTTTTAAGAATTTTCCTACTAAACTGACCTGTTGAGGAAATTTTCTGGACACTGCTGTGTTGTACGAATATTTATAATTTTTGTGTTTGGAATTAAGACAAAAAAAAATAGTTATTGTCGAGTGAATCCCAAATAAAATTCAGTAAAAATTTGGGACTCTAATTCATTCGTTAAGTATTTTAAATAAATTGTTTTTCACAACGCACAATCTGTCCTAAAAACACAGATTGTGTACGGGGTCTTTAAGTGACTATTTGGAGTTCTATGTGGTGTGTAATTGACATGTACTTGTGTGGAAACTTGTATGAGATGTATTTGATGCATTAAACTGATAATAATTGCTATGATCACCAACGGGATACGTAGGACATACTTGAGCATGTAGAGTCATTAGGTGTCACTACACGGTTTTGAACTTTTAAATGTCTTGGATAAACGAGTTACATGGTGTGTTGGTTACGCACGTATACTCACCTAGTGACATTTGTAATAGGGAGTCGGTAGCACGTTACTATTCGTGGAGTTTGGATTTTCACTTGCGACCTAAGGTGAGTTTCACTACTCTTTTTTTTCAAAAGCATGCGTCTCAGGTATGAGACACTTTACTTAACATTTTCTAGTCCGGTTTGGGACTACTTACACATCCCGGGTTGGGATGCCATGGATCCTTATGAGGGTCGGTCACTTTGCTAATTCGCAATTGTGTCCTTGATAAACTGAACCATTTCTATCATTTTGTAAGTCCTCACGTACCGAATGAGTTGCCAGGGTTGGCAAGCGGGTTATTAGTTGATAGCGCTATTAGGTCTTACAAACCTCACACCGGCTCAGGGAGCGCGGGCGTGAACTATAACTACGAAACATTATCATTGTGGATAGACAATGATGTCAGGCATACGGCACACTTATGTGGCTACACGTACATAGCAGTTCGGTATAATCGGTTAGTTATCATGAATGGGTTAGCTACCCTTGGCATGCGATGAATTAGTGGTTACACGGTGCGGGGCACCAACACAACTTACTTACTTACGTGGTTTTGGAAACTAGCGCAGTTACATACTCATTTACTTTACCTAGTGAACTCACCAACATTGTTTGTTGACCCACGATTTACATGCTTTTGCAGGTAGTTAGTTTCCGGTGCCAGAATTAGAAAGCACTGCACACTTCATTGCATTTGGGGTCTTGGGCATACACCTAAATTACATATTACGCTTTTACCTTTTCTTTCATATGGTTTTAATTTGGGCGCGTTGTTTTGCGCATGGTTTTAAAAGGATTAAATTTGGTTTACGCTTCCGCAACTTAACTAAACTTGGTTTTTGAAACGAACTAAATGGTTTGGGCATTTAGAGTTCGTTCATATGACTTATGGCTATGGGATCCTGGTATGTCATGCGCCTCGCGGTATGAACCCCGCAGTGGAAATTTGAGGGTGTGACAATAATTCTCTTTGATAAACTTGTTCCAAATCAATTCCGATTCAAAACCCGATTTAGATCATCAAAATCCATCAACATTTGATAAACATGATCAAAATTAACTGATTTTCAAAGAATAACCGTTTTTGAATTACCAGGGTCGAACCTAGAGAGCTTGGTCGAAAGTGTGATTCCTTTGGTCGAAAGAGAGAGTTTGTGGTCGAAGGTGTTGTATTTGTGGTCGAACGTATACTTTCATTGCTTATTTGTGTTCATTCGCCTGTTTGTGTTACATTCGACTGATCGAACATCACAGTGGGATTTTCAAAGGTCGTGCATTGGCCTTGAAGTTTATTCAGCAATTGAGATGCATAGCAGTGAAGTGGGAGAAGGGGATCTTATATTTTGATAAGTTTCATCATTTGAAGAATCTTCCTTATTGGGCTATTCGTGATATTTGTCGTCACCGTTTAACGGGAGCGTCAAATAGTCAGATTACATACTTTGCTGAGAAGATGACGAAAGAAAGCCGAACCAAGTGGGATTTATTTGAACCACAATATCCGAAACGAATTGTTCATAAAAAGGATATTGATATGATTACTGGAATGCCCAAAGTGACGTTGAAGTATAAACCACCGCGAGTGTTGAAGAAGATTCCTTTGTTGCCAATTCCACAACACTTCGCTAAAGATTTCATTTGGTGGTATTATGATTGGAAGATAGCAGAGGCTGTGATTGTGCTGAAAGACGGAGAGAAGAACTTCAAGAAGATACACATTTTGATCCCATGTGGTTGATCAACTGTTCACATGAGGATATAATAATGTTGTTTTACAATCCGATCTATTCTGAAGTGAAGGATGCTGAACAAGCAGGAAAATACCAACGTGTGGTATTTATGTGCTTTGCGTATGATATAAACGCTGGTTGTGACTATGACAAGAAGCTAGGAAAGTTTGTAGAGAAACAGAAGGTGCCTGAAGTGAAAAAGACGAAGCCGAAGCAATTTCAGGAACCGGTTTTGACTAGAGAACTGAAGATTCAGCGACATATCAAGTTGATGAACATCAGAATGGACGAACAACGTCGACAGCAATCCAAGCAATAGTCGAGGGGGAGTTTGTAGATGCAGTTGTGCGACTAGTGCTTCGGATTGTTCAATAAACTTGTTTTGATAAATGTCGAAGGTGCGAAGGAGATGTGAATGGTGCGAAGGAACATTTTTGTTTGGTCGAAGGAGAATCAAAGGGTGCAAAGGAGTGGTTTTGGACGAACGTAGAATAGTTTGTTATGTATGGCTTGGTTCGACCGAGTGATTTGGTCGAACCTGCACATTCGCACGAACTGTTTGGGCGAATGTGCAGTCTATAAATAGTCAAGCTGATTTTTTGAATGTAACTTTGAGTCATATTATTCCCTCCACTTTCTGATTCTCTCTCTAGGATATTATTTAGCTTAATTCATGTTCTTACCCTGTTTATTTCAATCTGTAAACGTGTAATTGAGTTTCTAATTAATGAAAAAGCTTTGAAATGATGATTTACGTGTTTTGATCTGTTTGACTATTATTTTGTGATTGTTTTAGGGATTCCGCACCTAAAACAAACTTGTTTGATCATTCTTTGTTGATTATACGATCCATATATCACATACAAAGTGGTATCAGAGCCAGGTTACGATCCTGGGACCTGTGGGCTCTGATTTGTTTGACTTTGGTTGATTTGCATCGGGTTCATTTGTGGAATGTATGTCTGTTGTTGAGGTTGGTTAGCAGAATAACACGCTGCTTGTTGCATGGGTGAAAATGGTGGGATATACGTTGTAGTAGGATATGATGGTGGGGTATATGATGATGTTTGAGCAAGATAATTGATTGGTGTTTTGGTTGGTTCAACATGGTTAGAGACGCACGCGATGTGTGGAGCAACATTTGAACTTGAACTTGAACTATAAATAGAAGAAGAAGTACCACCATGATACAAATCTGGATTCTGAGGAATTTGTGCTCTTTTCGCCTTCCTCTTTTCTTCTATCTCCTTATTTTCCAGTTTCTGAATAAACTCGTTAATGGTCCAATATTGGTACGCATCCTTTTCTTTCAATACCTCTATATGCTGATTCCAGTATGGTGGCAATGCATCGGCAAACTTGTCCACCAACTCTGACATAGGTATGCTTATCTCATAGCTTGAAAGCTCAGTGAGTAAATGACAATACCTTGGAACCAACTCCTTCAGCGTCTCGTTCCTCATGTAGCTGAAATTCTCAAACTCTTTTCGAAGTTCTTCCATCCTCAACTTCCTCGTCTTCTCGTTTCCATCATGCCTATTCTTTAACATGTCCCACAGCTGTTTAGATGTTGTGCAAGAACCAAACTGATGTAACAGATCAGTATTGATGGCTTGGGACAATTGAGAAAACGCCTTCTTCTCAATAGCAAATTTCTTCTTTTCATCATCTGCAAGATTCTCCAACGGAATTGGCTCACCCGTGTTCTCCAAGATCGGAGCAACATAACCCTTCTCAATCATCTGCCAAGCTTCCCTTCCCTCTAAACCTTTCCCTCAAGGTGTATCTTGAATTTGGTCTTCCACGTGTTGTAATCGACCATCTCCATAGGCTTAGGTGCACAGATTCCACTCCCCGAAGACAAGTCTTGGATAAGAGTTGAAATGGCATTTGTCATCTGAGAGTGTACCGCTGCTGCTGCTACACCCCAATAATCAGTCATCGGTTGTGGTTGTGGTTATGCAACGTGTTGGGGAATGGTACTAGTCATCGCCAAGTAATTGATAGGTTGTGATGGTTGACTAGACTTTTGAGCAGCTACCGACCAAGGATCCATGGTTATCTGCTGTTGTGGTGTCAGATTAGGTCGTGGTGTAGTAGGAAAGTTCCACATATCAATCTGAAAATGATTAAACACGTTAAAAAGATGCTTATAAGCAATAAAAGACGTGTACAAAGTTGAGTCAAAACCCTAGGGAGAACACAAACTGGATGGAAAACAAAATGACCAAAACTTACATCTCAAAAATGAACTTGACCTTATGTAGGCCTGCACATTCGCCCATATAGTATGGTCGAATGTGCAGGTTCGACCAAACATACTGGTCGAACCAAGGAATACATTAAAATCTATTTCTACCTTCGACCTCCCGAGCTTCCTTCGACCGTTCAAAAACTTTCCTTCGACCATCTGGAGACTCCTTCGACCATTCGATAATGAACAAAAACATGTGTTAAGTACAATCAAAAGCACTAGTCGCACAAAATGCATCTACATATGTTCTTCTAACGACAAGGTTCACTATACAATTTTTTGTTTTTCAAAAATTATTTATTTAAGATATATTATAAATATTACAAGTTTATTCATTTATAATTTTAAAATTCTATAAAAATATCTAAACGACTCTATAAAATCCCACAAAAATTATTTTAAACTTGTAGAACAATAAGTATTTCAGAAATAAATTTTATTCCAGAAAAACCGGTTGTTTAATATTTTTAATTGATTTCTGTTATTTTAAATCATAAATAAATCATAATAAATTCATTTTTCAATAGACAAAATTACAGAAAACGTCCTTTATGTTTACCCAAAGTTGCAGGTTTCGTCCTTTATCTTTAAAACTTGCAGGATACATCCTTTAAAGAGGTTTTTGTTGCAGGTTACATCCTTTACTGAAATTTTGGTTGCATAAAACGACCTTTACCACTAACGGTGTTTAATTATCTCGTTAAGATCCCCTCACATGCCATGCATGTGAGGGTATTTTCGTCAATTTGTGTATAAAGGATGTTTTCTGTAATAATAAACCATTTAACAACTTATTTAAAATTTCCCACCCCCAATTCATTTGAACACAGAAACCCTAATTCTCATCAATCAAACATGGCTTCACAGACTTCATCAAACACATCAAACCCTAATTCGTCCGTCTACTGTGTTTGTGGCAGGGCTGCAATAATCAGGACCTCTGGAACATCAAAAAACCCTGGTCGAAGGTTTTACTCATGTCCTGTTAATGTAAGTTTTTCCTTGAATCTGATATGTATTATGCACAAGGTAGTTAATTTGTTTAATTTAATGTTCATAGGCATCTGAATGTGGTAAAGGTTTTATTGGATGGGCTGAAGCTAAGGTTTTTCATCAATCAAACGATTACATACAAGCCTCAAAAACTGAGTTAGTAGCTTCAAACAATGATCTACGATCTTCAAACACTGAGTTAATAGCTTCAAACAATGAGCTACGATCTGCAAACAAGAACCTTGATGATTTGAACAAGAAGCTTGAAACTGAAGTTGCAAAGTTGAAGAAATACTTGGTTTTTACTTGGATGATTGTTATGGTTGTTGTTTTTAAGTTATTAATGTAATGATAATTATTAAATTCAGGTTTGGTTTGGATTAGTCTTGTAATGTAGGATCTGTGTGGGTTAATGTAATGAACTGTATTTGGTTAATGTAATGATCTGTGTTGGATTAGTGTTGTAATGACTATTTTCTATAACCATTTGACCCATTTGGAACACTTACATGTAATAATAAACCATTTTGACCCATTTAGATAATGATTGCATTGAATAACCATTGAACCATCACAACAAATCTGACAGTCACATTCAGACCCATTTTGACCCATTTAACTATGGTACTAATCTGTTTGTGTATAATCAGCCCCATTTTGACCCATTTAACAATAAAACATACCTGTTAGTATAATCAGCCCCATTTTGACCCATTTAACAATAACAACATAATTGTTAACAAACCTGTTAGTATAGTCAACCTGTTTACATAATCATAACAAACCTGCTACATAATTATAACAAACCATAATCATTCATCATACTAACATAAAGTTGTTCAAAAAGACATAGCATAAGGTTCACAAAGTTATTCAAAACAAAGCCATTACAGACCAGAATTCCATACATATTAAACTAAAAACAGAACAGAATTCCATCAGTTGTTTGTCTTCTTTGTCTTTCTACTTCCCTTGGACTTCTTACCACCACCTGCAGTCTGCTCATTCTTCTTCTTTTGCCCAACACCTTTACTTGCAAGTCTATTCTTCCTTTGGCCAACAGGTTTAGTTTGTACATCCTTACTTGCAGGCTGCTCAACACCTTTACTTGCAGGCTGCTCATTCTTCTTCTTCTTGGATTTACTTTTGCCTTCAGGTTCCAATGTTTGTCCTTTACAAGTCCTACTGTTATGGCCCAAGTTTTTGCACTTTCCACATTTGACAGTCACATTTTTCCTAGATAACTTGCCACCCTTTGTCATATCTTCCTTCTCAACAGCAGACCTCTTTCTTTTCTTTTTGGGCCTTCCCACTTGTTTGTGATGATATGGAGGTGTTAGGGTAGTTGGTACTTTAGACTTGGCCCATAAAGACTTGCCATTGATAGGGAATACCTTGTAACTGTATACATTTTTCCATGTTTCCAGCCTGTATATTTGGTCCACCCAAGTCTCTGGTAGCCCAACCTGTTCAATAAAAATACATTAACAGATTTGCAAACTAATTCACCAAGACCCAAAATATGGTTGCCTACCTGTTGACCATGACTTGCCATATCCCAATTTGCTGCCACTGCATGTTTGCAAGGTATTCCTGTGATCTCCCACCTTCTACAACTACATGTTCTTTCAGTAACATTGACAACACATTGGTCACCACCATATGACACTTGAAAGTGTGCATCCCCATTCCAACTAACTGAATACTTGGTAGCATCTTTCTTAATGGTAGCTAACTGATTGGTAGCATATGGTGTCAATGGACCATCACTTTTGTCAATAACATGTAAAACATTCACTATTCTCCTCATGAGGTATTCTCTAATGTATTCTAAAGCTGTGATAATGGGCTTATCTCTACCATTTACTAGCTTGGAATTAAATACCTCACACATGTTGTTTAAGAGTACATCAGATATAGCCCTCCCTGTTTAAAAAATGGTAAAGTTATATTAACCACTTTAAATCAGGTTCCAATACTAACATTTTATGACTTACCTGAGAAATGAGATCTGGTCCAGTGTTTTGGTGGGATATTTGATAACCACAAATGTGCTTCAGAGTCCATGGTTTTCAGCTCATCCATTTCTCTTTCAAATTGCACAACTGTTGTGGCAATTGCTATTTTCCAAATGACATCCTTGTACTGACTACTCTTGAAAGTAGTCCTCAAGTTCTCATGTATATGTCTGAGACAGAACCTGTGCTCAGCACATGGATACAAATCTGTGACTGCTTGAAGAATACCCTGTTACAAACAAATGTGCATGATAATTATACAACTGAATGATAAAATTAAGCATTAAACATGTTGATATTCTAACCTTTTGTCTATCACTGATAAATGTGAAGTTTGAATTACTTCCAAGATCCAAGTCATCACCAACACAGTTTAGAAACCATTTCCAAGAGTTGATGTTCTCAGCTTCCACAATTGCATAAGAAAGAGGATAAATCATGTTGTTGTTGTCAACCCCAACAGCAGTGAGAACTTGACCAGGAAAAGGACCTTTCATAAATGCACCATCCAGCCCTAACAAGTCTCTTCCAATGGCTTTAAAACCTTGTTTTAGTGAGCCAAGACAGATATAGACCCTCTTGAATATCCTGGTTGTCTCATGTGGATCTGTAACTGGTTCCACTTCTACCTTTATACTGCTTCCTGGGTTTGCCCTCATCAACTCTTGAAGGTAGTCCATAAGAAGTCCATACTGTAAACTGTAATCACCATGTAGTTGCTTCTGAGCTTTAGATCTGGCCCTATAAGCTGTCATCTTAGAAACAGCTACCTCATACTTCCTCTGGAACTGATCTTGGACTGCTTTAACTGGAATGTGGGGATTTTCTTCTATTTGATCCATAAGTTGTTGAGCTAAGAAAGTTGAATTGCAGGCATTTATTTTTCTGCTTTCCATGCATCTTTTCAACACCTGGAACATCACCATTACAAACCACCCTAACCCTGTTTTTATCATCCTTTATAACTTTTAACAGCCTTCTTGTTTCCACTATATGTTTTTTCAAAAAATTTTTCACTTCCTTCTTGTGATAAAATATTTGGCCTATGTAGAAATTCTGGTCATTAACATGTGCTCTTCTCAAGTGTTTTAATTTTCTACTCCTGATGTTACCAATATTCTCATCACTATCACTAGCACTATCAAACATATCATTGTCTAAAACCTCTAAATCATCACTGTCACCTGTTACATTCTCATTGTGAGGTTTATCTTCTTCTACATCATCAACCATGAAATTGAAGTCCCTCATGACCACATCACTTTCTTGCATATCATTATCAGCATCTACTATAAAATCACTATCTTCATCAGTACCTTCTTCTGCATCATCAACAATGTTGTCTTGCATATCATTCTCAACCTCTTCATTCCCATTGTTGTCTTGCATATCATTCTCAACCTCTTCATTCTCATTGTTATCTTGCATACTTAGAATGGCAAAGTCACCAGTGACACTTGATTGAGATGGTAAGTCAGCTACAAGCCTTGACATTCCACGTTCTACATACACATCAACAAACCTGTTTCCTTGCCGAATGATGTCTACGAACCTGAATACATCAGCTTCCTCAGCTAATTGCTTAAGACCATGATCCAAATCAGCTCCAGGTTCTAAAAAATGGAAAAAAGTTGGGATACCTTCAGGATAACCTAAATCGTTGACAATCCAACCTAACTCATATATACCAAATCTATCTGTATCCATCAAATCAACAATGTTCATCAAACCATTCACATACTCACGACCTGGAAATGAACTGAAATACCCTCCATGATACATATTAATACTGAACATTGATTCATACGTATCTACATTCAAAAAAAATTTAAAAAATTAGGGCTTTAACTTTAATAAATTAATTACAAAAAATTGGGGTTTTAAAAAATTAGGGCTTACCATATACAGAGTCGACATCGTATTCATCGTCATGTGTTCGAATATTGTACTGGCCTCCTTCAATCCTTGCCATTTCGTTCCTGATATCTTCTTCCTTCATGGTGTTCTCTGAATATTGTACAGGGAAGAAGGAAGAAGAAGGGTTGGTCTGGTTGGTTATGTGATTACACAAAACGTCCTTTAAACATAAAGGGTTAAATTTTAATTACAATCTTAAATGACAAAAATACCCTCACATGCATTGCATGTGAGGGGGAGTTAACGGCAAACAGTAACAGAGTTAGTGTAAAGGATGTAACCTGCAACAAAAACCTCTTTAAAGGATGTATCCTGCAAGTTTTAAAGATAAAGGACGAAACCTGCAACTTTGGGTAAACATAAAGGACGTTTTCTGTAATTTTGTCTTTTCAATATTTTATACCTTACATAAATTATTTCTATTCATTTAGAACAGAAATACAAATTCTTAATTCGAAATTTCATTAATTTTAATATTTTTAGATATTAAAATTATATTTTGACAAATCGAAATAAATAGACTAAATTTTCAATTTTTGAGAAAATAATTTAAAAAAAAATATTTTCATACTTAAAATCTTATAATATGACCATCTTTAATAAAAAAACCTATAAATAGTCTTTTATTTATGTATTTTCCAAATTTCTTTTATTTATTAACAATTTACCTAATTAATAATTAAACAATTACTTATCCCCAAATTAGGAACGCTAGAAATACTTGTAGGCTAGAAAGACTTAGACTTATTTATTACCTTAAACATAGGATAATACTTGGCAACGTCGGACTACACTTATTCTAATTCACAAGACTTAACACTTTGCTAAGGTGAGTTTACGTAACCATGTTTATGCAATTATTTATATTTGAAACTTTATACTTAAGCAATGCCTTATGACCTAGACAAAGACTATTAGACTTAAACTTCAACTTGCATAATCATTAACCCTAAACAAGACGGCGGTATACAATGATAGATCTATTGGATTGACAATCCCACCTAGATTCGCTGGCCATCTTTTATGGGGAGCGCGGGTGATTGTTATCATTCCAACGTTATATTAAGGTGAACTATGGATGCGGATGGACCTAAACTTTGTCGGAGGATTGATTATGTGCATATTATACTTCTTGTTTATTCATGTAGACTTAAACTTACATTAGACATATGAATTGCTAAACTTTTATCCTTTTAAAACTTATTGCTTGACTTGGCTTATGTATTCTCACCAACTTCTAGTTGACCCCCCTATTTTTCCAATCTCAACAGAAAATACTGATGCTTGAATTCTAAAGCTAGCAAGAGGAATTATATGAAGTTTTAAGTTCGTTTGTTTGATTGATGTATTAGATTTCATTCAAGACTTTAATGTAATTCAATACTGTAATGAAATAAGGGATTATTTAAACATATGTATTACCATGAGCTACTAAATAATCATTCATATGTGACACCTTGATGTTTCCGCCATCGGTTGGGGTGTTACAGATTGGTATCATGTAGATGCATATATTGCGACTAATGCTATTAGATTGCGAATTACAAATGTTTTGTTTACTGTCGAATGGTCGAACGTGGAATAGAGAACGGTCGAAGGTAGAATCAGAAGGTCGAATGTTCATAGGGGGGTCGAAGGAAGATTTTGTAGATTGTAGTGTCTTGGTTCGCCCACCTGAAACGGTCGAACCTACACATTCGACCAAGTCATTTGGGCGAATGTGCAGGCCTATATAAGGTCGAACCAACTTTTTGAATGCAACTTTTGGTCATTTGTTTTCCCTCTCTGTGTGTGTTCTCCCTAGGGTTATCTTTTGAGTCTGTAACAGTGTTTTATCATTATTAACAACATTTTGACGTGTAAATGATTATGTTAATGATGATTTCTGTGTTTTGCTAGTTTTATTATCATTTTGTGATCAATTCAGGGATTCCGCACCTGAATTGAACTTGTTTGATCATTATCTTTGTTGTTTAGACGATCCTACGCGCATACAAAGTGGTATCAGAGCCATTTGGATCAAACAACCACAAATTGATAATATTACAACTGATTTGGACCCAATTTTGATCAAAACTTTCGGTTTTTCATTCATAAACTGAATTTGGTGTTAAATTGATTGATTTTAAGTGGTTTTCATGGATAAAACTCAAAATTCTGTTTGTTAAACTTGTTCCAAATCCAATCCGAAGCAAAACCTGCATAAGATCATCAAATTTCATCAACATTTGAAATTTTTTGATCAAAATAACTGATTTTCAAAAAATAACCGTGTTTCATTCGACCTTATTGGGTACATTCGACCAATCGAGTGGTCGAAATTGGGTTTAAACAGTCGAAAGTGAACTGAGTCTGTTATTTTCTACATTCGAACTTTATCAAATGGTCGAACATGGACTAATTTTCACATTCGACAACGTGATCATTCAAAAGGGTCGAACGTAGAAACTGTTATAAAATTTTTCTAATCGTTTCGTGTTTAATCATTTTCAGAGCGATATGTGGAGTTTTCCTACAACACCACGACCTAATACTACACCACAACAGCAGACAACCATGGATCCTTGGTCAGTAGCTGCTCAAAAGTCTAGTCAACCATCCCAACCGATTAACTATATGGCGATGACTAGTTCTATGCCCCAACAAGTTGCACAACCACAACCACAACCACAACCAATGGCTGATTATTGGGGAGTAGCAGCAGCGGCGGTACACTCTCAGACTACCAACGCGATTTCACCTCTTATTCAAGACTTATCTTCGGGTAGTGGAAGCCGTCCACCAAAGTTAATGGAAATGGTATACTACAAAACATGGAAGACTAAGTTCAAGATTCATCTTGAGGGAATGGGATTAGAAGGAACGGAAGCTTGGCAAATGATTGCTAAAGGCTATGTTGCTCCAATCTTGGAGAAAACGGGTGAGCCACTTCCGTTGGAAAGTCTTGCTGAGGATGAGAAAAAGAAATTTGCAGTGGAAAAGAAGGCGTTTTCCCAACTGTCCCAGGCCATTAATACTGATCTCTTACATCAGTTTGGGTCTTGCACCACTTCAAAACAGTTGTTGGACATGTTAAGAAATCGTCATGATGGGAATGAGAAGTTGAGGAAGTTGAGAATGGAGGAATTAAGAAAAGAGTTTGAGAACTTTAGCTACATGGGGAATGAGACGCTGAAAGAGTTGATTCCAAGGTATTGTCACTTATTGACTGAGCTTTCAAGCTATGAGATTAACATATCGATGTCTGAGCTGCTGGAAAAGTTTGCTGATGCGTTGCCACCATACTGGAATCAACACATCGAGGTACTCAAGGAAAAGGATGCGTACCAATACTGGACCATCAACGAGTTTATCCAGAAGCTTGAGAATAAAGAGATGGAAGAAAAGAGGAAGGCGAAAAGAGCTCAAGTTCCTCAGAATCCGGAGTTATACCATGGTAGTGCATCTTCATCTCTTGCAAGTTCATGTTCTAGTTAAAATGTTGCTCCACACATTGCGTGCGTTTCTAGCCATGTTGAACCATCCAAAACACCCATAAATTACCTTGCTCAAACTTCATCTTATACCCCACCATCGTATCCTACTACAACTTTCATCCCACCATTTTCACCAATGCAACAAGCATCTTGTTATTCTGCAAGCTTAAACCAACCTCAACAACAATCTTTTATTCCTCAAATGAATCAAACACAAATAAACCAAACTCAATCTAATCAGAGCCCAATTGTGCTCGAGACCTCGAACTTGAACAATGTTACTATTGAGATTGCACAGCAACATGTAGCATTGGTGTCGGCTATGGTAGCTTCTTATAACGGACTGGTTGCTAGTCAAATTGGTAACAACAAATAAACCAGTGAAGACTATGCACAAATTGACCAAGACGAGATGGAGCTCATTGATATCCAGTGGGCATTTGCTAGTGTTATGAGGAGAGCTACTGAATACATTGAGAAGACTGGCAGAACTGATCTTTCTACTTCTCCAAACACCACATATGGCTTCAACAAAGCCAAAGTGACATGTTTCAGTTGTGTTGGGAAAGGTCACTTCAAGAAGGAATGTACATAGCCAGCACAGCAGGGGAACATAAATCCTTTCAACACCAACTACCAAAACCGTCAAACTCAAAATTAGGTATCTTACCAAAGTCCAAATATTTCAAGCTTTCAACCACAAAATACCTACCAAAACCGCCAAAACACTTCACTAAACAACACTGTGAGACAAACCACTACACAAAACCAGAACCAAAACTAAACACCACAAAATCCAAACCGAACAATCATTCCTATTTCTACACCAAACACACAAACCCTATCAGATAACCAAAACCAGGCCTTGGTGATACAGAAAGATGAGGGATTTGATTGGACGGGTATGCAGTTGGGTGTTGAGGAGATTACCACTGGTAATGTGGCATGTGTTGCTCAGAAAATGGACTTGGATGAGCCGGTATGTGTTGAAGAAGAGATAGTGACTAAGATGATGTCTGAAGTGAAAATCGAGGAGTTGAGTGAAGAAAGTGATGATTGTGTAGAGAAGAAGTTTGGTTTGATTCTTGATTTGGTTACTGATGTGCCAGAATAGTATGATTCAGCTTATTCTGATGTGGAGAGTGATTCGGATACTGAAGCTAGTGTTAATTCACTAGATGATGATATCGATAAGTTGCTTGCTGAAGCTGACTTTCTGATGACCCGCAAATCATGCATGGTGGATGATGCTTGTACCAGAATTGATTATTCAAAGTTTTTCGCAGGTAAGGAAACACACTTTGCACTTATGGCGATGACAGAGCCTCCAAAGCAGGTAAGTTCTGAATCTAATCTTGATATGAATAATGAGAAGTATTGTGGTGCATATGATCGATTGACAGAGGATAATAAGCAACTCAGGGTTCAGCTTGAGAGTGCTAAGATCAATTGTCAATCGTATCAGAAAGAAGCACGTGAATTTAACAGAGTGCTTGATGGTTACAAGAAAGACAATTCAGAACTCAAAAAGACTTTATCTTTGAAACAACTAGCCATTAACAACTATATTAATGATTTAGAAAATACAAAACTTGAAATGGCTACCATCAAGTGCTTTGTAGAAAATGTGAATAAGAAACTTGAAAGTTATAAGGATATTGCTTATGTTGTTGATCATATCATAGAGGAGCCTTCACAGTCGAGTAGTGCAAACTACAAGGCCGTCCCATCTCCAGTGTTATTTGACAACCATAATCTACATTCAATAACACCAGAGAGCTCAGCTAAGTCTGACTCGACATCGGATGATGAGTCGAACACTTCCAGTGTGGGAGACCCAAATTCTGATGTTCGACCAATTTTGGGACTAAACAATGAAGGTGTAGCTGCTGTAACTGATGATTCCGACTCTGAGGATGACAAATCTGAGAAGGTGTGTGATATTCCTGTTGAAAATCACATAATTACAAATGAACCTGTGTCACCATCTTAGATTGTGCATCCCATGGCTAACGCTCATCGAGCGAATCAATCAGTTAAGACTGTTGAGAAGAACAATCATAGTGACAAACCCATCAAGATTTTCTATCGGATGATTGGATCCGATAAGATAATGTCTGCCGAGGAATATCCAATCAAATTCGCCAATTATTCCAAGATTGAGAAAATTTGGCAGGAGAGTACCATTTGGTTCCCAAAGCATGAGCGAACAAATGATGTACCTCCAGAGGTTTTAGAAAGAATTTACTTGGATATTCCAAAAGAATCGAAGGTTCATTTCATAGAATTTATCAAGCCAAAGAATAAGGCTAACAGTTTTCTTGAGTTGACTTACTCTAAGGACCCAGCTCCTGAGAGTCTTAGAAGGAAGTGTGTGGATGATCAATATCCTATCACTACATATGCTAAGTCGAATGCCAAGAACAACTTTGAGGAATACCGTGCGTGTTATAAATGCGGGGAGAGAGGGCATTTACTTGCTCACTGCCCGTATGTAAGGCATAAAAGGCACGAGGTGGAAATGAAGCAGACATACCAGAGTCCAGTCGATAATCATTATTATCCACAAATACGACTTGTCCCCCAACTTGCATCTTTTTATAATCAAAGCAGATATTTTCAAAAGAGGGAAAATTGTCAGATGACATATGATCGCCGTAACCGGATAGCACTTGAAAAAACCCTTAAGAAACCGGTGGTGAACACAACTGTTGACAAGAAAAAGGTTCCTGTAAAACCTGCTGTCAAACCAACAGTTGGACCTGTCTCTGTTAAATCAGAGAAGGTAACTAAGAAAGTTTCATTTAAGGATGAAGTAAAGAAACCGGTTGAGACCCCAAAATCTCAAATTCGGATCTTGAAACGTTCGGAACATTATTGGTCACCAAAGGGTTCTCAAGGTGCTTCATCTTCACAAGTGAATGAGAATGTGAAAACTAAAAGTGAAAAAGATTTAATTGATCAGAAAAATATCAATTCAAATCAATCTGTCTAGGAAAAAGAATCTTTGAAACTCAAAGTTCAATGACCCAAGACCAAGCAGGCTTGGGTCCCCCGAAAAATCTAATCTTTTACTTGATATGTGCAGGGAGCTTCAGCTGGCCCTGTGAGCAGTCTTTGGATTGTTGACAGTGGAGCTTCTGGTCACATGACAGGGGATCTATCGCTACTGTTCGATATCAGACATATTAATGGAGGTTATGTAGCGTTTGTTGGAAACAAGGGTGGATATATTACTATGGAGGGTAGTGTAAGTAATGGGATAGTGAGTTTTGAAAAAAATTCGTACGTGAAGCAAATCGATTATAATCTGCTCAGTGTCAGTCAGATATGTGATAAGCAGTTTTCAGTATTCTTTGATGACAAATCTTGCTATATACTCAAGCCGGGATTTGTTTTACCAAAAGAGTGGGTGATGTTAAAGGCACTAAGAGTGAACAATTTGTACATTCTCGACATGTCAAAAGCTATGACTACACAAGGCCAAGTCACGTGTTTTCTCTCCAAGGCTACTGAAAAGGAATCAATCATGTGGTATAGGAGGATGGGACACGTTCACCTTCGAAAGATCAATCAATTGGTGAAGAATGAACTTGTCACAGGCGTGAATTGTACTGTCTTGTTGTTACCGATGACTATTCCAGATTTTCATGGGTTATGTGCTTGCATCATAAGAGCGACACGTTTGATAATTTGAAAGTTCTGTTCACTCGATTAGAAAATGTCTATGGTCTCAAGATCAAGAGAATTAGGAGTGATAATGGGACGAAGTTTAAGAATGCACAGATGGAAGCTCTTTGTGAAAACAAAGGAATTCATCATGAATACAGTGCTCCGTATACCCCCAACAGAACAGTGTTGCAGAACGCAAAAACAGGACTCTAATTGAAACGGCAAGAACAATGCTTGTGGACTCAAATCTTCCAGTAATGTTCTAGAACGAAGCAATTTACGCAGCTTGTTATACTCTTAATCGTGTTTTAACGGTGAAGAAGTTTGGCAAAACTTCTTATGAGCTGTTGAATCGACAAAAGGCTGAAGAAGGATTCTTTGTTGGATATGCAACCCCGCTCAAACGGGTTTTCAACAAACGAACTCGTCAGGTCGAGGAGTGGGCTAATGTCGAAGTTCAGAGATATACTCAAAATGTACAGGGTAATGGTCCAGACTGGATGTTTGATTACAAAGATTTCTTTGAATCATTCAATCTAGATAGCTTGGTTGAAGAGGCTGTATTACGATTATATTACGAGGTCGAAAACGCAGTGACATCACCTTTGGTGCGTCCGATCACTATAAACCCCCAAACAGCTTCTAATGATACCAATGCTCCTGCAGCTGAAGAAGAGGTATTTCAGGAAGCTTCTACAACTCTTAATTCATCGGAATCTGAAGATGACGATGATGTTACTAGTGAAGCTGTTCCAGATCTTGCTACAGAGACACCACCAGTGAACCCAAATTCTAATGTTGCTTCATCATCAAAATTGGGTAATGATCTGGATTTGACAGAGAACTTAACTACTCAGACGGGAGTGCAAATACCTGATTATCCGGAATCTCGGATACATCGGATTCACCCGATCGAGCAGGTTATTGGTGATCCTGGTAGCAGTGCAATGACGAGAGGTCAAATAAAGAATGCAAACTCACCAGAAAACCTTGGCGCTCTTGCTTTATATGCCAAAATTCAAAAATCAGGTTTTCAAAATGACTGGTCTTTTGCTTATGTTTCGCAGGTCGAGCCGCGACTTACAAGGACACTCTTTTGGATGACGCTTGGGTAGAGGCTATGCAGGAGGAGTTATTACAGTTTTAGAAACTCGGAGTGTGGACACTGACAGATTTACCCCCAGGACGGAAAAAGATATGAACAAAATGGGTGTTCAAGTGTAAGAAAGATGACAGAGGAGTGATTGTTAGGAACAAAGCTCGATTGGTCGTACAAGGCTTTCATCAAGTTGAGGGAATTGATTGCAATGAGATTTATGCACCGGTTTCATGCTTAGAAGCTATCCGAATGTTTCTGGCGTTTGCATCTTATAAGAAGTTCAAGGTGTATCAAATGGATGTCAAAAGCGCGTTTCTTTATGGTGTGGTCAAGGAGGAAGTTTACGTAGGTCAACCACCAGGCTTTGAGGATCCTATTCATCGGGATAAGGTCTACGTTCTAAACAAAGCTCTTTACGGGTTGCACCAGGCTCCAAGGCAATGGTATGAGGAGCTGAGCACATATCTTCTGACCAAAGGATTCAAGCGAGGTTTGGTAGATTGCACACTGTTCACAAAACGAACAGGAGATGACTTGCTTATAGTGTAGATTTATGTTGATGACATTATTTTTTGTTCAACTAACGAACTTCTGTGCAGAGATGCAGTTTATCCTAGGCTTGCAGGTGGATCATAGACCAACAGGGATCTTTATTCACCAGACGAAATATGTTTCTGAAGTCTTGAGCCGATTCCAGATGGATGATTCAAAGCCGATGGATACCCCAATTCAACCTAATCACGGGATTGGTGTTGATGCTAAGGGGGAGCTAACTGATCCTTTTACATACAGAGCAATCATCGGATCTCTGATGTACCTCACCGCTTCTAGACCAGATATAATGTTTGCCACATGTCTCTATGCACGTTATCAGTCGAAGCCGAAACAGAGTCATCTTGCAGCTGTCAAACGTATCCTTAGATATTTGAAGGGTTGTCCGTCGAGAGGACTATGGTACCCTAATGATGATAATTTTGACCTAACTGCTTTTAGTGATGCAGATTGGGGTGGTTGTGACAAGGACAACAAATCCACAACGGCTGGATGCCAGTTTATGGGGAGCAGGCTCGTGACCTAGTAGAGCAAGAAACAGACCGCAGTTGCATTATCCACATGTGAAGCAGAATACGTTTCAACATGTAGCTGCTGCTCACAGGTTCTTTGGATACAACAACAGATGGTGGACTATGGTTTGCAATTTCTTAAAACCCCTATTTACTGTGATAATGAAGCCGCAATTGCATTAACAAAAGACTTAGTAAATCACTCGAAAGCTAAACATATTTGGATCAAATATCATTTTATCCGTGATTGTTATGCAAAAGAGTTGATCGATATGGTCAAAATCCACACTGACTATCAACGTGCAGATTTTTTTACCAAAGCTTTTGATAAATCAAGATTTGAATATCTTTTAAAAGCTAATGGTATAAAAGAAAAACAAGACTGATCACCACCTCAGTTTATCACTTTTTAGTTTAGTTTTTATTGCTTTTCTGAAAAATACAAAAATCCAAAAATATGTTTCATAGTTTTAGGTAGAAATTATTTTCAGAAACTCATAAAAAGTAGAAAAACCCAAAATGATTTCCAGGAGAAAAAGGGGAAATGATAGTACATTAGTGGGGATCTGACACATGCTAAAGAAATGTAATGCAATATAAGGCGTGTTTCTGAGTTTGTGTGATGTGTTGATAGGCTTCGTAGACCTAATACTGCGTGCCTCATACATACATATCAAACGAATTGTTGTGTGGATGAACTCCTCATGGGCATATGGTCTTAGTATCGTAGTTTCGTTTGATAGGGTATTTGTACAAAATTTGGAGGTTTCGGGTCGTTATGTTATTAGTTGTCTGGGGATAGCCTCTTTGATCTTCTGCTGTAAGTCATTACGGACCTAGATCAGACAGAGTGTCTTTATAAAAGAGCTGTAAAGCCAAATCCTAAAGTTACCGAATTGAGGAACATTCCATGCATGACGATAATCAAAGATTATCTACTACATCGTGTCCAATCATTGATGCAAATCATGATTGATATTAGCCCTCAACCTGGTAGAGTGCACAAGTTACTTTGTTGCATTGATTTGCTGACCTGTATACCTCTGTGCCTCATACCTTGTAAATATCAGATGACGAAAGCATAATCACGCGTTACAATGAGTCTTTGTGCATTTACTTCTTGATACGGGAGTATGTCGTGTGCGTGGGAACCACAGACAATTGAGTTTATACTATATATAATACTATCAGTCTAAAGCACTGCACAACAGTCTGCATGTGAGTTTATGTGGATCAGAATATCAGAATTTGCCAGATCACACATTGTCTTTAATGATAATAAATCAAAAAGATCAATGATGTGATCAGATTTCTCAATAACTGATATGATCCCCTTACCGGAAATCACAAAACATTTACTGTTTTATCTTTACACTTATGCATTTTACATTTCTCGTCAAAAATACAAAACTAAAAAAATTTTATGTGTGTTTTAACAAAAAGTTTAGAAAATCCAAAAGATTTTACATTTCTATCTTATTTTTGATAGCTGATGGTGGTTGATGATGATTTTCTAAAACTTGATGGACCATGTGAGTTTTGTCATCTTTAAATGAGAAATAATGAATGTCGGATGCTTAAAAGTTGAAAAATATTTTGAACGGGACTCGTTTTTGAGATTTGGTAAAACTTTCAAAAATTCCAATTTTCATTCGCCCCTTCGTTGGGTCGAAGGTGCAATTTTAACTGCTCATTCGAACCTTTCAAACGGTTGAATGTGAGTGTTCATGGGATATTTTCCCATTCGAACCCTTTTTCTACATTCGAACCTTTAAATAGGGTCGAAGGTGGAAAAAGTTTCACATTCGCCCTAGTCGTTTGGTCGAATGTGGAGCCTATATATACCAGATTTGCACATTCGACCCCCATATTCAAAATTTTCAAATTTCTGAGATAAAGTGATCTTGTTGCCCGTGCATTAAAAATTATATCATTGTGTTCGTCTTGATTTGCTGATCATTTTGATACAACATTTGCAGGTTATCATCTCCTAAACAGATCATAATCATCGATATTGTGACTGAACCCTAACTGACATCAAAACTCAATTCTTAACTGTTAATTGTCATAATTTTTGATAAGGTTTCATTGTTTAAGTGTTTTATGGGGAGAATAAACAAAAACTAAGGTTTAAATCTAATCAGATTGTCTAATTGATGTTTTAAGACCATCGAACCCTAGTTTTTAATTGAAAACACATAATCAATGGATAATAATTGAAATTGTTGTTTGGGAATGTTTAATTGGTCATATTAGAGGGTATTCAAATCAAAATGGCATGATAAAACGAACCAAATCAAAATTTGATATTGAAGAAGATGAACAGTCTCCTTCGTCCAAATTCAAACGGTCGAATGTGACTTTTTGGGCGAATGTAGATGTTCAAACGGTCGAAAGTGGAAATAAACGGTCGAATGTACACTTTTGTACGCTGATTTTCACATTTGAACCTTTAATCCCACATTCGAACCTCTGTTTTCACATCCGTACCCTCGAACGGTCGAATGTAGAATCTGAAAATCAAAAATTTCAAGTTTTGTTTGTTTTGTCCGTGTTTAACGTGTTTTCTTGATTTGTTTTGCAGTCTAATAATGTCTGGACAGGAAAATGCTGATGTTCCCGCTGAATCTTCAAAACAGGCAACTGGAAAGGAACAGATAGAAGAATTACCATTTGAACCGGCACACAACTGCTGGGCATTTATGGGAGAATTGAAGACACATCAAGAGTTCACCAGCATTGTAGATTTCTTGAAGAGAAGCCGAGTGATAGTTGCCCTTGCTAGAATGAAAGGTTATAAGGGTGTGCCGTTGAATGAAAGACCACCTCACAAGAATCTGTTTGGTCATCTAATCAACCCAGGGTATGTAGATCCAGGAAAGAATGAAGTTAGACATGCTAACAGTGATTCAGATGAAGATAATCCTCTATGTCCAGTTGATCCTGTTGCAAAGAGAAAGTGTCAAGTTGTGAACGTTGGTGCAAAGACAGGGAAAGGTAAAGAAAAACAAGATGATACGAAACCCGCTCAGAAGAAGGTTTCTAGAAGGAAGAAGAGTGTAGCCAAGAAGGGTTTACATCTGGTTGATGAAGTGTCTGTTGATTCTGAAGAGACATTAGAAGATGAGAGATGGGATTTGGAAAACGAGACCGTTAAGAGCACCACGCCCAAGGCCACTGTGGCTGGTGAGTCTGAGAGTCTTAATAAGTCTGTGGAAGAGCAAAGGACAAAAAGTCCTATTGCATTGGATGAGACAAATGAAGGTTTGGGATTGGGATCTGGAGATTTTGTAGGATCGCCAAAGACAGGTGAGAAACAGAAGAAACCATTGTATAAGAAGAAAGAGAAAGTTATGAAGCCAATGGAGAAAAGAGCTAGAGATATTGAACATCTGGTTGCTGGAAAGAAATTGCATGCAGCATCTAGTTCTAAATCACCAATCACATCCCCAGCAGCAAAGAAACAAAAGACATCATCTGCTGCTAAACCTACTAAATTGCCAACTGATGAATTCAATGATGCATTGGATAGAGTGTTGAAGAAGTTGAAGAAAGGGAAGATTCCTGTTGTTGAAGATTCAACACCTAAGGTTACTGTAGACAGTGATGTGATGACTGCAGTTAACCAGAAGCTTGCTGACATGATGAAGATTATAAATCAGCAACAAGGAGAGATTGAACAGTTGATAAGCAATGACAAAAAGATGTTAGATGTTGCTGAATCAGCACATGAGAATCATGAAGCTCTGGAAGCTAAGATTAAACAATTTAGAAAGAAAACAAGAAGTGTTGAAACATGAGCAGAGAAACACCAGAAGGTATATTGCTATAAAAGAGGAGAAAGAAGCTGAAAGCAAATAACAAGAGTATGGATAATCTGATAAAAGACTTATACTCTAAAGCTCCTCAATTACAAGCTGGTGAAGAAGATAAAGAACGTGATGAAGAAGAACTTGATTTTGAACCATCTGATGAAGAAGAAGAAGAAGATGATGAGTTGAATGAGGATGCTGGTGATGCTCCTAAGAAGAAGAAGAAAGATGCTGGTGATGATGATGGTTCAAGAGATGATTCAGGTGAAGGTAATAGCTCTGCTAGTTCTGACAGTGATGATGATGATGATGACACTGACAAATACAAGTGTGAAAAGAGAGGATCGGGAAAGAATACAGTAGAATCCAGTTCGAAAGCTCCTGGTGGAACTATTGACGATGATAATAACTTTTGGAATGAGAAGATCAGAGCCTTATCTGAAGATGACTAGAGCTTACATCGCCAGATGTTGACTGACAGAGTCTGGACGATCGAGATGACAGGCAGATTTCCAGAGATATTTGAGTCGAATGATATGAGATTTGAGTTGGAATACAACGATCCTGATTTAGAAGATGGAGAAGTTTCTGCAGCCATGTCTAAGGAGAGATTGGAAGGACTGGTGAAACAGGTTGGTAAATCTCTACAGGAGTTGATGAGTGATAACCAGATACCAAACATACTTGAGAAAGAAGCAGGTAATCACTTCGATGACAGAGACGTTCCGGTATTTGAAGAGGTAGAGATTGATGATATCACTAGCGAGGAATATCCAGAATACTTTAAGAATATCAATGATTTTGGATGACCTGATTTACTGATGAGCTGTTGAGCCAGGCTGAGAAACTTGCTCATGAAAAGAGTAAGAAGTTTGTTGAAGAAGTGTTTCCAGATTGTCAAAAGCTAAACACTGAACAATCTGACGCTTTGAAAGAACTTTTAAAGAAGCTTAAAGAGAAAGAAGCTAACCGTCCAAAGATAGAAGTTCAAGGTAGCTTTTACAAGTTTCACAATGATTTATTTAAAGGGAAAGCTCTCGGATGGAAGTACTTAAGACAGCTGAAATGTGTCACGGTTAAATGAGATAAAGGAATCATGTACTTTGAAAGATTCCATGATATCAAGACACTACCATATTGGGCTGTTAGAGATATCTGCAGATATGAGATGTCAGGTGCTTCAGTTAACAACCATCTGGTTGGTTACTTTGCAGATAGGATGGCCAGAGAGAGCAGGACAAAATGGGACGTGTTTACCCCACAGTATCCTAAAAGGATTGTGCATAAGAAAGAGAAGGATGATATTACTAGGATGCCCAAGGTATAAACCACCAAAAGTGTTGAAACATATTCCTTTGATGCAGATTCCACAACACTTTTCTAAAGATTTCATGTGGTGGTATTATGATTGGAAGACTGCAGAGGCTATTATTGTTTTGAAGGATGGTTCGAAGGATTTCAAGAAGATTCATATTTTTGATCCTATGTGGCTGATAAACTGCTCGCACAAAGACATTATCATGCTTTATTATAATCCAATCTATTGTGAAGCGAAGGATAGTGAACAGGCAAGCAAATACCAACGTGTTGTATTCTTATGCTTTGCATGGGATGTGAATGTTGGGTGTGACTTCGACAAGAAACTGGGGAAGTTTGTGAAAGTTCAGGATGTTAAAATGAAGAAGCCGAAACAAACTCATGAACCAGTGATGACAAAGGAACAAAAGACGTTATTGCGCATCAAACTGATGAACAAGACGATGGACAAATGTTTTGTTTACTATCGAATGGTCGAACGTGGAATAGAGAACGGTCGAAGGTAGAATCAGAAGGTCGAATGTACACAGGGAGGTCGAAGGAAGATTTTGTAGATTGTAGTGTCTTGGTTCGCCCACCTGAAACGGTCGAACCTGCACATTCGACCGAGTCATTTGGGCGAATGTGCAGGCCTATATAAGGTCGAACCAACCTTTTGAATGTAACTTTTGGTCATTTGTTTTCCCTCCCTGTGTGTGTTCTCCCTAGGGTTATCTTTTAAGTCTGAAACAGTGTTTTATCATTATTAACAACATTTTGACGTGTAAATGATTATGATTATGAATGAAATGATTATGTTAATGATGATTTCTATGTTTTGCTAGTTTTATTATCAGTTTGTGATCAATTCAGGGATTCCGCACCTGAATTGAACTTGTTTGATCATTATCTTTGTTGTTTAGACGATCCTACGCGCATACATATCAGAGCTTTGGTTATAGGGAATTAGGTTATTAGAAAAATAATCTAGTCTATAACCTTAGGATTTTAACCAGTACATGCTTCTCTTACTTGCTTCTCTACTATTCTCTATTCTCTATCTCCGTCCTACTTATTATCTCTACTTTAGTCCTTACAAGAAGATTGTTCTCCATCACTGGATCTACCCTTAGACTAATAGGACAAGATTCTCAAATCTTAAATTGCCTTGAAGATCTCGTCGGAGTTTTAGATTTTAATAACGAACACGTGCAATCTAGAAGGGAGAACACCTGTATTCTGAGTTTTCTGTCTAGGACTGGCATTGCGCATATATCCCAATCAGACGAGGGACCCGGATGCCTACCTGGGAATTCTCGGGATGAGTGTTCACTTATGGCTAAAGCATGTCTTCACTATGTTATTAGAATCTAGAAGCTTTGATAAGTCAAGGTTTTCGTTTATTCGTTTCAATTAATGAATAAATGATTACATTACTTATAGTATCTCATTATCCATGATTCATTTCATGTCTCATTGAACCCTCATTGTGTCTCTTACAGATCATGCCTCCTCGTCACAACACTCGTCTTAGCAATGACAACGAACATGATGATGAGAGCAACCACAACCACAACAACAACAACAACAACAACAACAATAACAACAACAACAATGGCTTTGATGTCCAAGTGGCTGCGATCATTTCCCAACAAATGGCGCAACAAATAGCAACTTTGGTTCCCAACTTGGTGGCTCAAGTCATCCAAATAAATGGAAACAGCAACGGAAAAGGAAATGACAACGGGAATGGGAATCACAATGGGAATGGAAATGGAAACAGGAATGCTCACCCTGTTTGCACCCTCAAACACTTCAACTCTTGCAACCCTCCTAAGTTTAGTGGTGACGAAGGAGCCACTGGTCTCCTTCAGTTGTTCGAGGGTATCGAAAATACCTTCATTAATAGCGAGTGCCCTAACAATCTCAAAGTTCTCTATGCAATTAGTGTCCTCAACAAGCGAGCACTCACATGGTGGAACGAGGAGAAACGGACTCGTGGAGCTAAAGTCGCACTGGCCTTAACTTGGGAACAAGCTAAAGATGTTATGAAGTCGGAGTTCTGCCCTCGTAATGAAATCAAGAAGTTAGAAGATGAGTTTCACGATCTTGCCCAAGATAGTGGAGAAAACCTAGCCTACAACACTCGTTTCCACGAACTTAGTCTACTGCTACCACATAAGGTCACCCCTTGTCTATTGCGATCGAAAAGTACATTGGTGGCTTACCCATGCAGATTTAAGACACGGTGTGGGGAAGGAACCCTGCTACTCTCAAGGAAGCAAAGCATTTGGCGGCCACCATAACAGATAACCATGTGAAGGCAGGAACTTTGACTCTGAAAGGGAAAAGAAAACTGTTGTAAAGGATACTCCCCAACCTGCTATTGTAATTAAAACTGAGTCCTCAACCAATGGAAGACGCAAGGCCAGGAACTTCGCAGTAGATACCACTCCTCCACCCACCAAGAAACCATATACTGACCCCATCCTTTGTGTAACACCTACAAGTATCACCACCCAACCCATATGCCTTGTTGTCATTGTACTAATTGTCTAAAGTATGGTCATCTCGTGAACGTTTGTCAAATTCCTCTTGCTAATGCCCCTGATGCTCAGAATAATCATGTAGGGACCCTCCAGCTACTTAACGTCAAGCTCCATCGTTTGAATGTTATTTGCTTTTTTAAATATCTATGTATTGATGCACTTTGATTCAAGTAATAAATTCTAGTATTGAAATTTTATATGAGAGTTGTTTAGTAACACTTGGATAATGTGAACTAATTGTTATATTAATATCAATACAATTACTATGCTCGTTATACTTATACACTTGCTTACATAAATATACTATCAATTTGCAATAATTGCTACACTTAATCAAACACCTGATAGAGGACGAAGTACTTGCTCAACAGTTAGTAGAGTATCAAAATAACCTACTCAACGATTGGTAGAGGTCATCATGCCTGCTCAATAGTCGGTAAAGGCCCTACAACCAGCTCAACGACTGGTAGAGGCTATCGAACCTGCTCAACAATCGATAGAGGTTCTTACTCACTAACTGGTAGGAGTCTTTTTCCTGCTCAACAGTTGGACTCATTAATACAAAGATTCAACCACATGATTATTTTTGCATTACTTACATGTGTGTTAAGAGTCACAGAAGGACACAAAACCCTAATGTAAGGTAAATTGGTGATTGCGGTCCGGAACGTAATAATGAATTTACAGGTACGTTAAGGTGGTGTGAAATTCTATTAAGGTTTTTCGGTAGCTAATTAATTATAAACGCTAGTTACCTAGTAGTTCATTTAGTCTTTCCATAGTCAATCAACTCACATATATCAAACCTCTTATCCAAATTATTCAAAATTGATCATTCTATTACCTATAAATTTATGCCGTGCTTTAACCCAACTTTTCTAAACCACAGTTGGCCTAATTTCTACCCAATCACCCTCAATCCTGTGTTTTTAATAACTTCGGGACGAAGTTTCCAAAAGTAGGGGAGACTGTAACATCACGTATATTTCCCCAAGTTTTGAATTAATAAAAAAATCACCACTTTACCCATCATTCTTATATGATTTCAAAACAAAATATATATTTTAACCACTTTATACATAATAATAATAATAATAATAATAATAATAATAATAATAATAATAATAATAATAATAATAAGTCTACAAACCACATCCAATCCATTAACACATCTTACCCAAACAAAACTATACCAAATCTGAGCACAGACCAATTAGGCCCAACTGCAGACTGGCCCACACCCCCCCCCTTAAATCTGTTTTTTTTTTTTTAAAGTTATGTTGGAGCCGGGACTCGAACCCGAGTCCAACCCGGTCCAACCTTCTTAACACAAAACTAACAACCAACTGAGCCATGCTGTTTTCTTGGTTTAAACACCACAACAAATCAATAAAACACCTCCCTAATTTAGATCTGTTGACAATTGAAGGTCAAAACGCAGCCGATCCCTTCCAAATCAAGGCCAATACCGCGTTTTTGGTATCATGTTTATTTAGGAAATGTTTTAATCGGAATCAGCTTGTTCTACACGCATAATTATCAATTAAAACTTACCAAATTCATGGTAATTACGCGTTTTATTAAAACTATAGGTCAAACCTTCTAATCTTGTAATTCGTTTGTTTTATTATAAATTGAACCCTCTTCCAGAGCCTAAAGATGCCGAAAAACTTACCCTCACCTTGAATTTCTGTCAAATCCTCGTTTATAAGTTGGAATTCGTCGTTGGTTGACTTTTCGTTGACTTATTGTTCCTGCATCATAGAAGCATTGTAAGTATAAATTAAATACATGGTTTTGTTTCCACATACTAGTAGATCAATAACCCCAACGTTTATGGGGTTATTGTTTGCCAATTTGTTAGATTAGAAATCTAGGGTTCGTTCATAATGATTTGGGGAAGATGACTCACGCAGTTATCACACTTATTAAAAACAATCTGAAATAAATCACCAACTGTCCTATAGAGCAGTTGGTGATACCCTTGCTGATTAAAACCATTGAACCGCTACTAGGCGCGAGTTCGAGGCCTAGCCAAAAATTTTTTTATAAACGCTCTTTAGATATATATTTTACCTATTAATCTTTTAAAATCGTTTTTAAATACCAAAAGAAGTTTATAAATTCTATAAAAATTATTTTATGTTCTTCTAATGACAAGGTTCACTATACAATTTTTAGTTTTTCAAAAATTATTTATTTAAGATATATTATAAATATTACAAGTTTATTTATTTATAATTTTAAAATTCTATAAAAATACCTAAACGACTTTATAAAATCCCACAAAAATTATTTTAAACTTGTAGATCAATAAGTATATTAGAAATAAATTTTATTCCAGAAAAACCGGTTGATTAATATTTTTAATTGATTTCTGTTATTTTAAATCATAAATAAATCATAGTGAATTCATTTTTTTCATATTTTTATACCAAAATTTTACATAAATCATTTCTATTCATTTAGAACAGAAATACAAATTCTTAATTTGAAATTTCATTAATTTTAATATTTTTAGATATTAAAATTATATTTTAACAAATAGAAATAAATAGACTAAATATTCAATTTTTGAGAAAATAATTTTATAAAAATTATTTTCAAACTTAAAATCTTATAATATGACCATCTTTAATCAAAAACCTATAAATAGTCTTTTATTTATTTATTTTCCAAATTTCTTTTATTTATTAACAATTTACCTAATTAATAATTAAACAATTACTTATCCCCAAATTAAGAACCCTAGAAATACTTGTAGGCTAGAAAGACTTAGACTTATTAATTACCTTAAACATAGGGTAATAATTGGCAACGTTGGACTGCACTTATTCTAATTCACAAGACTTAACACTTTGCTAAGGTGAGTTTACGTAACCTTGTTTATGCAATTCTTTATACTTGAAACTTTATACTTAAGCAATTCTACATACATGTCTAGTTGTAAACTTTATTGCCTCATGACCTAGACAAAGACTATTAGACTTAAACTTCAACTTGCATAATCATTAACCCTGATCAAGCCGGCGGTATACAATGATAGATCTATTGGATTGACAACCCCACCTAGATTCGTTGACCATCTTTTATGGGGAGAGCGGGTGATTGTTATCGTTCCAACATTATAATAAGGTGAACCGTGGATGCGGGATGGACCTAAATTTGTCGGAGGATTGATTATATGCTTACTATACTTCTTGTTTATTCATGTAGACTTAAAATTACATTAGACATGTGGATTGCTAAACTTTTATCCTTTTAAAACTTATTCCTTGACTTGGCTTATGTATTCTCACCAACTTCTAGTTGACCCCCCTATTTTTCCAAACTCAACAGGAAATATTGATGCTTGAAGTCTAAAGCTAGCATGAGGAGTTATATGAAGTTTTAAGTTCGTTTGTTTGATTGATGTATTAGATTTCATTCAAGATTTTAATGTAATTCAATACTGTAATGAAATAAAGGATTATTTAAACATATGTATTACCATAAGCTACTGAACAATCTTTCATACGTGACACCTCGATGTTTCCGCCATCGGTTGGGGTGTTACATTCTCATTCTCCAAAACTTCTTCAACTAACACCGGCTCCTCCAAATCAATCTTCTGAGCAACACACACCCATTACCAGCTGTAATCTCTTCAACACCTAGTTGCATCCCAGTCCAGTCAAATCCATCTTTTTGTATTACCAAAGCCTGGTTTTGGTTTTCTGTTGGTGTTTGGCTATTTGGTGTGGATATTGGAATGATGGTTCTGGTTGGATTATGTGGTGTTTGATTTTGGGTCTGGTTTGGTGTAGTGGTTTTTCTAACAGAATTGTTTGGTGAGGTGTTTAGTCGGTTTGGTAATTATTTTGTGATTGATAGTTGTTATTTTGGCTTTGATAAGATACCTGATTCTGAGATTGACGGTTCTGGTAATTGGTGTTGAATGGATTCCTGTTTCTTGTTGAGCTAGCTGTGTGCACTCCCTCTTAAAATGACCTTTACCACCACAGTTGAAACATGTGACTTTGGCTTTGTTGAAGCCATATGTGGTGTTAGGTGATGTAGATAGATCAGTACGACCCATCTTCTCTATGAACTCGGTTGCTCTTCTCATAACACTAGTAAATGCCCACTGAAGGTCAATGAGCTCCATCTCCTCTTTATCAATTTGAGCATAGTCTTCCCTGGTTAGATTGTTGTTACCAATTTGACTAGCTACCAGACCATTATAAGAAGCCACCATAGCAGATACCAAAGCTACATGTTGCTGAGCAACTTCAACTGTGACATTGTTCAAATTAGATGTCTCCAACGCTATTAGGCTTTGACTTGGTTGACTTGGATTCATTTGAGGAATATATGGTTGTTGTTGAGGTTGATTCATGCTAGCTGAATAGCATGCTGCTTGTTGCATTGGTGAAAAAGGTGGAATGTATGTAGTAGGATATGATGGTGGTGTATAAGATGAGGTTTGAGCTAGATAGTTTATCGGGGTTTTGGTTCGTTCAATAACGCTTGAAACACAAGCAATGTGTGGAGCAACAGAACTACTAGTACTTGAACTAGTCAGAGTAGAAGATGTACCACCATGATATAACTCCGAATTTTGAGGAACTTGTGCTCTCTTTGCTTTCCTCTTCTCTTCCATCTCTTTGTTCTCCAACATTTGAATGATTTCATTGATGGTCTAATATTGATAAGCATCTGTCTCCTTTAGGACCTCAATGTGTTGATTCCAGTATGGTGGTAATGCATCAGATAACTTATCCACCAATTGAGACATAGGAACATTAATCTAATAACTTGACAATTCAGTAAACAGATGACAATATCTAGGAATCAACTCCTTCAAAGTCTCATTCCCCATGTAACTAAAATTCTCAAACTCTTTTCTTAACTCTTCCATCATGACGATTCTTCAACATATCCACAGCTGCTTTGAAGTTGTGCAAGAACCAAACTGATGTAGAAGATCAGTGTTGATAGCCTGAGATAGTTGGGAGAACGCCTTCTTCTCCACCGCAAACTTTTTCTTCTCATCCTCAGCTAAGCTTTCCAATGGAATTGGTTCACCTGTGTTTTCCAAAACCGGTGCCACATAACCCTTAGCTATCATTTGCCATGCATCGGTGCCTTCCATTCCCATTCTCTCCAAATGAATCCTGAACTTGGTCTTCCATTAATTGTAATCCACCATCTCCATCAGCTTTGGTGGAAGATTTCCGCTACCTGAAGATAAATCATGAATTAGAGTAGAAATAGCATTGGTAGTTTGAGAGTGTACCGCGGCTGCTGCAACTCCCCAATAATCATTCATGGGTTGTTGTGGTGGCTGAGCAACTGTCTGTAGCATCGAACTAGTCATTGCTAAGTAATTGATCGGCTGAGATGGTTTACTATTCGTCTTCTATGCAGCTAAACTCCAAGGATCCATCGTCACTTGCTGTTGTTGTGTAGTTTTAGGCCTCGGTGTTGTTGGAAAGTTCCACATATTGTCTATGAAGTCCGAAACACGAAACACTTAGAAAATTTGTTGAGCAGATTCTGCGTTCGACCTTTTGTCAATAAACATGGGTTCGAAGGTGGAAATGTTCCAGGTTCGACCCTTTTTGATGACCCGAATGTAGAATATAACAAACAATCTCACTTTCAACCAAAATAATCCCACTTTCGACCTCACGTATGGTCGAATGTACACAATCTGGTCGAATGTACAACAACACACTCACAACTTCTAGGTTCGACCCTAAAAATAACCACATTTGACCTAAAAATCTCTGATTTTACCTAAAACTCACACGTTCGACCATTCCCCCCTAGGATCGACCCTCTTCATTTGAAAAACAGTTATTCTTTGAAAATCAGTTAATTTGACCTCAATTTTTCAAAAGATGATGAACTTTGATGATGTTTTGCAGGTTTTGCTTCGGAATTGATTTGGAACAAGTGTAATAAAGAGAATTCTATATTTTATCCATGAAAACTAGTCCGAATCAATCAATTTTCATCAAAAACCATTGTTCTTTGACAACAGAAAAATTTCAATCAAATTCGGGTCCAAATCAGCTCAAATACTATAAATTCGTACTTGTTTGATCCTTATGGCTGTGATACCACTTTGTAGGAGGATCGTTTTGTCAAAAACAATTAGTTTGATCAAACAAGTCTACCAATTCTGGTGCGGAATCCCTAAATCAGTTACGAAATGATAATAATATCAGCAAAACACACAAATCACCTTTAACATTCCATTTCATTCATAAACACACTTGATTAAACTTACAAAACCTTGTTTACAATGAAATAAACAAGATTCGGACTCAAACAAAACCATAGGGAGAAAACCAGATTGAAGGAGATGTAGATACACGAAGTGCGACTAATGCTATTGAATTGCTAATCAAATCTTTTTTTTGTCATTTACGGATGGTCGAAGGTGGAATTTAGAATGATCGAATGTAGATATAAATGGTCGAAGGGAGAGCTCAAAGGTCGAAGGAAGTTTTGTTTATCTATTGTGTTGATTCGCCCAGATTGTTTGGTCGAACCTGCACATTCGCCCATTCGTTTGGTCGAATGTGCAGGTCTATATAAAGGCTGAATCAGTTTTTAATATTAACTTTTGGTCATTTTCTTTCCCTCCTTTGAGTGTGTTCTCTCCCTAAGGTGTTTTTGAGTCTGATATTGTTATATATCATTGTAAACATCATTTTGTAAAGATTATCAACTTGTTTATCAATGAAATGAAAACTTTGAATGAGATTTGTGTGTTTTGCTGATTATATTATCATTTCGTAATCGATTCAGGGATTCCGCACCTCAATTGATAGACTTGTTTGATCATAGTCTTTGTTTTAACAATTCGATCCTCACATACAAAGTGGTATCAGAGCCACAAGGATCAAACAACTACGATATGATAATATCAGAGCTGATTTGGACCCAATTTTGATCAAAACTTTTCTGTTTTCATAGAACAATTGAAATTGATGAATAATTGATTGATTTGAACTAGTTTTCATGGATAAAATCTAAAATTCTCTTTGTTAAACTTGTTCCAAATCTAATCCGAAGCAAAACCTGCAAAACATCATCAAATTTCATCAACATTTGAAAATTTTGGATCAAAATAACTGATTTTCAAAGAATAACCGTTTTTCAAAATGAAAGGGTCGAACCTAGGGAGAAACAGTCGAGAGTGTGGTTTTTAGGTCGAATCAGGAGTTTTTAGGTCGAACGTGGATCTTATTTCGTTCGAACCTAGATATTTTTAGTGTGTTGTTGTTCATTGGACCACTTGTTTTACATTCGACCAATCGCGAGGTCGAAAGAGCATATATTTGGTCGAAAGTGAGAAAAGTCTGTTATATTCTACCTTCGAGTCTTTAGAAAGGGTCGAACCTGGATATTATTCCACATTCGCCCCCACGACTACTTGTAAAATGTCGAAAGTAGAAACTGTTTAAATTTTTTTCTAATTGTTTCATGTTTTACACTTTGCAGACGATATGTGGAACTTTCCAACAACACCACGACCTAATACAACACCACAAAAGCAAGTGGCAATGGATCCTTGGTTGGTAGCTGTTCAGAAGACGACTAGTCAATCATCTCAACTAATCAACTACTTGGCGATGAATAGTTCGATGCCACAACAAGTTGCACAACCACCACAACAACCCATGGCTGATTACTGGGGAGTTGCAGCAGCTGCGGTACACTCTCAAACTACCAATGCTATTTCTACGCTAATTCATGACTTAGCTTCACGTAGTGGGAGCCGTCCACCAATGCTGATGGAAATGGTGGATTACAACCAATGGAAGACCAAGTTCAAGATTCATTTGGAGGGAATGGGAATGGAAGGAACTGAAGCTTGGCAAATGATTGCTAAGGGGTATGTAGCTCCAGTTTTGGAGAACACTGGTGAGCCGATTCCATTAGAAAGCTTAGCTGAGGATGAGAAGAAAAAGTTTGCGGTGGAAAAGAAGGCGTTCTCACAACTATCCCATGCCATTAACACTGATCTTTTATAACAGTTCGGGTCGTGCACCACTTCGAAGCAACTATGGGATATGTTAAGGAATTGTCATGATGGGAATGAGAAAACAAGGAAGCTTAGGATGGAGGAGTTGAGAAAAGAGTTTGAGAACTTTAGTTATATGGGAAATGTGACGTTGAAGTAGTTAATTTCGAGGTATTGCCACTTGTTGACTGAACTTTCAAGTTATGAGATCAACATACCCATGTCTGAGCTGGTGGATAAGTTCGTTGATGCATTACCACCATTCTGGAATCAACACATTGAGGTCCTTAAGGAGAAGGATGCTTACCAGTATTGGACCATTAATGAATTCATTCAGAAGCTTGAGAATAAAGAGATAGAGGAGAAGAGGAAAGCAAAAAGAGCACAAGTTCCTCAGAATCCGGAGTTATATCATGGTGGTACATCTTCATCTCTGACTAGTTCAAGTTCTAGTAGTTCTGTTGCTCCACACATAGCCTGTGTTTCAAGCATTGTTGAACCAACCAAAACCCCCATAAACTATCTTGCTCAAACCTCATCTTATACACCACCATCATACCCTACTACTTACATCCCACCATTTTCACATATGCAACAAGCTGCATGTTATTCAGCTAGTTTGAACCATCCTCAAAAACAATCTTACATTCCTCAAATGAATCCAACTCAAATGAACCAAAATCAACCAAACCAAAGCCCAATTGTGTTGGAGACATCAAACTTGAACAATGTTACTGTTGAAGTTGCACAGCAATATGTAGCCTTGGTTTATGCTATTGTCGCTTCGTATAATGGGTTAGTAGCTAGTCAAATTGGTAACAACAAGTTAACCAGTGAAGACTACGCTCAAATTGACAAGGAGGAGATGGAGCTCATTGACATTCAGTGGGCATTTGCTAGTGTCATGAGGCGAGCGATTGAGTTTATAGAAAAGACGGGCAGAACTGATCTTTCTACATCTCCCAACGCCACATATGGCTTCAACAAAGCCAAAGTCACATGTTTTAACTGTGGTGGGAAAGGTCACTTCAAAATAGAATGCACACAGCCAGCACAACAAGGAAACATGAATCCTTTTAACACTAATTACCAGAACCGTCAATCTCAAAATCAGGTATCTTATCAAAGCCAAAACAACTCCAACTACCAACCACAAAATAATTACCAAAACCGTCAAAATGCCTCACCAAACAATTCTGCTAGACAAACCACTACACAAAACCAGAACCAAAACCAAACACCACATAATCCAACCAGAACAATCATACCAATTTCCACACCAAATAGCCAAACCCAACCAAATAATCAGAACCAGGCTTTGGTAATCCAGAAGGATGAGGGATTTGATTGGACTGGTATGCAACTTGGTGTTGAGAAGATCACTGCTGGTAATGTGGCGTGCGTTGCTCAGAAGATAGATTTGGAGGAGCCGGTGTTAGTTGAAGATGATTTGGAGACTGAGAAGAAATATGAGCTGAAGATTGAGGAATTGATGGATGAAACTGATGTTTGTGTTGAAGATAAGAAACTGATGCGGTTTTGGTTCTGGTTCTGGTTTTGGTTACGATTGGGGCAAGCATTGATATAGTGGTCTGGACTGCCACACTCGTAGCACTGACCACGAGCCGGTCTGTTGTTTTGTTGGTTGTGAGCTGGGGTATTTCTGGCTGGGTTGTTTTGGGCAGCAGGGGCTTGGCAAGCGTTGGTTTAGTGTCCATACCGCTTACAGTTATTACATTGGCGGCATGGTCTGCCAGGAAGATGGTGGTATTGACAAGTGTTGCAAAGAGGGTGGTTCTAGCCATACGGCTTCTTGGCTGGGTTTTGTGCTGCAGGTGGAGTGGTAGCAACCATGTAGTTCCTAGCCTTGCGTTTCCTGTTGCTTGAGGTCTCGGGCTTAACCTCAATAGCGGGCTGAGGAGTGTCTTTTGCAGCAGTCTTCTTGGTGTTCTTGCGGAAGAGAGTACCGTTCTTCACATGATTATCGGTGAGAGTAGCCGCCAGACGTTTGGCTTTCTCTAAGGTGGCAGGATTCCTTCCCCAAACTGTGTCCTGGATTTGCATGCGCAAACCACCGATATACTTCTCAATGGCTATAGTTAAGGGAGTAACTTTATGGGGCAGTAACAAACTAAGCTCGTGAAAGCGGGTATTGTAAGCAAGGTTTTCCCCACTATCTTGAGCAAGGGTGTGGAACTCATCTTCTAATTTCTTAACCTCGTTGCGGGGACAGAACTCATCTTTCATAACCTCTTTGACTTGATCCCAGGTCATAGCTAAAGCAGCTTCGGTTCCTCGAGTACGCTTTTCCTCATTCCACCAAGTGAGTGCTCGTTTGTGAAGAACACTCATGGCGTAAAGAACCTTAAATTTATCGGGACACTCACTGTTAATGAAGGTATTCTCCATACCCTCGAACCATTGTAGAAGTCCCGTAGCTCCCTCTTCTCCACTGAACTTAGGGGGATTATAAGAATTAAAGTGCTTAAGAGTACAAGCTGGGAGACCATTCTCGTTCCCGTTGTGGTTTCCATTTCCGTTTCCGCTGCCGTTTCCGTTTCCGTTTCCGTTCATCTGGATGACTTGAGCTAATAAGTTAGGAACCAGAGTCGCGATTTGCTGCGCCATTTGTTGAGAAATGATTGCAGCTAGTTGGGCATCAACACCATTGTTGTTATTGTGGTTAGCATCGTGGCTATGGTTATGGTTGTCACCACCTTCCTCGTGGTTCTCACCATTGCTATTGCAAGTGCTGCGACGTGGAGGCATGATCTGTAAGAGACACAATGAAATGAATGAGATTATATAAGGAATGTAATCATTTATTCATTAATTAAAACGAATAAACGAAAACGTTGACTTATCAAAGATTCTAGATTCTAATAACACAATGAAGACATGCTTTAGCCTATAAGTGAACATTCATCCCGAGAATTCCCAGGTAGGCATCCGGGTCCCTCGTCTGATTGGGATATATGCGCATTGCCAGCCTAGACAGAAGACTCAGAATACAGGCGTTCACCCTTCCAGATTGCACGTGTTCGTTATTAAAATTTAGAACTTCGACGAGATCTCAAGGTGGTTCAGGTTAAACCTGAGGATTTTGTCCTATTAATCTAATGGTGGATCAGGATTGCAGCAGGCGAATAAGAGTAGTCACTTGTAGGCTTAGGGTTATATAAGGTATAGGATAGGGATAAGATTAGGGAAGCAATTAGGGTTACAAGTAAGAGAAGCAAGTACTGTTTAAGTCCCTAAGGTTATAGTCTAGATTATTTTCTAATAACCTAATTCCCTATAACCAAGGCTCTGATACCAATCTGTAACACCCCAACCGATGGCGGAAACATCGAGGTGTCACGTAAGAATGAGTATACAGTAGCACATGGTAATCAAATTTTAATTGAAATTAATTTAAAGTGCAAATATCCAAAAATGAAAATACATAATGAGTTTTAAGTGGAAATCTAATACATCACAAAAACCAAACAAGCATAGACTTCAGTTTGTCTTCTCATGTTAATACTCTAGTCTTCATGCATCATTATTTCCAGTTGAGTTGTAAAAATGAGGGGGGGGGGTCAACTAGAAGTTGATGAGAATACATAAGCCATGTCAAGCAAATAGTTTAAGTATAAAAGTTTAGCAATTCATATGTCTATCGTACGTTTAAGTCTACATGAATAAACATAATATGTTGAATCGACATAATCAAACCTCCGACTAGTTTAGGTCCATCCCGTCATCCACGGTTCACCTTAATAATATGTTGGAACGATAACAATCACCCGCGCTCCCCATAAAAGATGGTCAACGAATCTAGGTGGGATTGTCAATCCAATAGATCTATTATTAAGTATCGCCGGCTTGGCCATAGCTAATGATTATGTAATGTTGAAACTCGTTGAAACTGTTGTTGTTGTCTAAATCATGAGGCATTAAAGTATACAACTAGACATGTATGTAGAATTGCTTAAGTATAATGTTGCAAGTATAAAGAATTTGCAATAACATGGTTACGTAAACTCACCTTAGTAAAGTATTAAGTCTCGAGAAAAGTATAAGTGTAGCCCTAAAGATTGCCAAGTATTACCCTATGTATAAGGTAACAATAAGTCTAAGTCTATCTAGTCTACAAGTAATTTCTAGGGTTTCGATTTGGGGATAAACATTTGTTGGATTAATAAATAAAATGTTTAAAAAATAAGAGAAATTTGATAATTAAATAAACAAAAGTCTTTTTGTAAATTTTACATTAAAGATGGTCACAATATAAAGTTTTAAGTATGAGAATAATTTTTATATAATTAGTTTCTTAAAAATAGAATATTAAATCTATTTATTACAAATTGTCAAAATATAATTTAATATTTAAAAATATAAATTTATAGAATTATTAATTTAAAAATTGTATTTCTGTTCCAAATAATCAGAAATAATTTATATAAAATTTTGGTGCAAAAATATTGAAAAATGAATTTATTATGATTTATTTATGATTAAAACTAACAAAAATTGATTAAAATATTAAATAAATGATTTTTCAGAAATAAAAATTATTTTAGAAAAGCTTAATGTTATAAAAACTCAGAATAATTTTTGTGGAAATTTATATAATCGTTTTGATATTTTTATAGAATTTTATAAATAAAATTGAATAAACTTGAATTATTTATTATATATATTAAATAAATATTTTTTGAAAAACTGAAAATTGTATATTAAACTCTACTACTAGAATAAAATAAAATAATTTTTGTAGAATTTATAAAGTTGTTTTAGTATTTTAAACCTAATTTTGAAATATAAGTAAATATATATAATGTTTGAATGTTGAAAAAAAAAATATTCTGATGATGCCGGGGATCGAACCCGCGTGAGCCGGCTCTAAAGCACCAGACACAACCACTTGATCTTGATCAGTGGTTGTGTTTGGTTTCTGTCTGTTTTAAATATATCACCAGGTTCAGACAAGAGTTCTTCCCCAATTCAATTATATACGAACCCTAGTTTTTCAATTCATCAAATTACACAACAATAACTCAATTAATCATAGGGTTATTGTTGTGTGATTGCCGAAGAACAAAACCCACTGATAAAATGGAACTTACAAATACGAATCCGTGCAAAATGCTCTGTCAAAGCAGAAAGTCAAACACGAACTTAAAAGCTTCGAATGATGATTTTAGAACAGAAATTGAGGATTGAGAGAGAGACTTCGGCGAGTTGGGAAGGATGTGGGAGGTTCAATTTATAGGGAGAGGGTTTGGATCGCTGAATTGGTAAGTTGACTCGCCATTGATGAGGACACGATTAATTGGCATGATTTTGGGAACGATTGATGATAATTGATCGTGTATATGACGCGTCTCAGTCAGATAATTAGTCAAACATGCCAAATCAGGATCAAAAACGTGCTTAAATGATTTGATTGTGGGATTCGTTCGTTACAGTTGACTTTCTCAAGTCAACTGTTTGATATATTGCGTCAGGTTTAAATGTGCAGGAGTTATATCAAAAGTGTTGGGTAGATCAGTTGGTTAAGCTTGTTGTGTTGTTGACCCGGCTTGGGCGCGGGTTCGATTCCCGGCCCAAGCACTATTTTTTTGTCAATTATACAATATATATATGTGTATTATATATAAATGATATAGTATTAGGGTTCCATATGCGTCACAATAATATTTAAAAGCGAATAATAATAATGAAACTTGACGTTTTATTCAAAATAATCGTAACGTACAAGTTTTAATTGCGTAATGTTACAATTCTTCCACTAGAAAAGTCTACAAGGTTTTTAATTCAAGAACCAAGATAGTAGAAGAAACATTGAATGTCAAGTTCAATGAGTCAAAACACACTCTTATCCCAGCACATCCTGCTGAACTTTTTGACCTTGACAGCTTTCATTTCGGACCTGAAAAGACTGTTACTTCATCTAAACCTACTTATTATGGTGATCAGAGGTTTGATGATGAGGATCCAACACCATGGACTCCTCAAACAGTCATTAAGTCAACTTCCAAACCATCAGAAGTTTCACAAACTTCTGATTCAACAACTGCTGATGTACAAACTCAAACATCTGCTTCAGCACCTACAACTACTGAAGACACTGAAACTGCTGAACCAGACATTATAAACCTCAGTGGTTTGTTTAATGAAGTACAAGAGCCACCTACACCTATCAATGGTTTACAACAACTGATTGAACACAAAGATCATCCATTTGAACAAATCATGGGTGATATTGCATTAGGTGTTCTTACAAGAAACCAGCTTTCCAATGTTTGCCTCTTCTCAACATTCATTTCTCAGTTGGAACCTAAAGAGTACCAAGAAGCCCTCAAAGACAACAATTGGGTGCAAGCCATGTAAGATGAGTTGCTTCAATTCAAAAAGCAACAGGTTTGGGAAATCTGTCCCTTACCACTAAACAAGCAACCAATTGGCACAAGATGGGTTTTTAGGAACAAACAAGATGAGGCTGGTATGATTATGAAGAACAAGGCAAGACTGGTAGTACAAGGTTACTCTCAAGAAGAAGGAATTGATTATGACGAAACCTTTGCTCCAGTTGCATGGCTTGAAGCCATTAGGTTATTTCTGGCCTATGCCATTTCCAACAAAATCAAAGTTTTTCAAATGGACGTTAAAAGTGCATTTTTTGTATGGAAAAATAAAAGAGGAAGTGTATGTCTATCAGCCACCTGGGTTTGAGGATCCTTCTCATCCTGAGTGGGTGTACAACCAAGACAAAGCTCTTTATGGGCTCAAACAGGCTCTAAGAGCCTGGTATGAAACACTTTCTGACTTTTTGCTCAAAAATAACTTCACAAGAGGCTCCATTGATAAAACTCTTTTCATAAAACATGTTGGAAATCATGTCTTGTTCAAATATATATTGATGATATCATATTTGGTTCAACAAACACAAAACTGTGTGATTAATTTAAGAAACTCATGCAATCAAAATTTGAGATGAGTACAATGGGAGAACTACAGTACTTTCTGGGACTGCAGATTAAACAACAAACAAATGGAACTTTTATACATCAATCAAAATATGTTAAAGAATTATTGAACAAATTTTATTTACAAGACTGTAGATCATGTTCCACTCCTATGACACCAACCTTACAAGTTGAACCAGATGATCAAGGAAAACAGGTTGATCAAACCATGTATAGATGTATGATAGGTTCCCTGTTATATCTAACTGCTTCTAGACCAGATATTATGTTTTCAACATGTGTCTGTGCTAGATATCAAACAGCTCATAGGGAATCACACCTCATTGCAGTCAATAGAATCTTCAGATATCTGAAAGGAACTCCAACACTTGGAATTTGGTATCCTGCTTCAAGCAATACCAAGTTATCAGCTTTTTCAGATAGTGACTATGCAGGGTGTAAAATGTCAAGAAAATCAACATCTGGTGGTTGTCAATTCTTGGGAAACTGTCTACTGTCCTGGCAATCAAAGTAACAAACATCTGTTGCAACTTCAACTGCTGAAGCTGAATACATTGCAGCTGCAAGTTGTACATCACAGATATAATGGCTCCAGTATCAACTTCTTGATTATGGAATCAAAGAGACCAAGACACCATTGCTTGTAGACAGGAAATCTGCCATTAGCATCATTCAAAATCCTGTTCAGTTTTCAAAAACTAAACATAATGAAATCAGGTATCATTTCATAAGAGATTGCTATGAAAAAGGCAAGATTGAAGTGAAACATGTAGCAACAGCTAATCAAATAGCTGACATATTCACTAAATCCCTTGACACATCAACATTTCAGAAGTTAGTATCCATGCTTGGGATGCTAAATTTGTAAGTGTTTCTTTGTATTTTTCTACACATATTTTCATTTTTCACTTACATCTGTTTTTAAGTCTGAAAACTTCTGAAAAACAAAAAGAGAGAAACTATTGATGAACAAAACATCAGTATGGGAATATTTTCTGAAAAATGATTAACTTCTGATAAAATAACCTTCAGAAGTTATGAATAAAGTATTTATAAAACATTCTCACCAGTTGTTAACAAACTACTGAAGAGAAAGTGGGAACTACTGATGATAATTGTTCTTCATCAGCAGTTTGGTCAAAAAGGGTAAATCAGACTTTTCCCACATCAGAAGTTTGACCTAGGCGGTTATAAACTTCTGGTCGTCAAATCCCAATACTTCACCGCCCTCACCATCGACCCTCCAATCCACACTGAAACTCTAAATGAGTTTTGGGCAAACGCAGAGACGGTGACGGTGAACGACAAAGTAATCTCCCTCAACTCAACCATCCAAGGGAGAAGAATGGCAATCACACCGGCTACTTTGGCGATTAGGCTGGGTTTGGATGATGTAAACGCCCCAGACAAATTTCCATACTCTCACATGCTACAATTTTTAAGAAATATTTTTAACCAAAGTATAAACTGCTGTTTCATTATATTATTATGTGTTTGAGTCCAAAAACTGGATCTTATGATCAGATGCACTCAACTTTTCAGCCTATTTTTCATTCCATAGTGAATGAAACAAAATTCAGGGCATCATCACTTTTCTTTAATGAGTTGGTGTTACATCATCTCAATACTAAAAAGAAGTTTTTGTTATACCCAAGATTTATTATGCAATGCATAATAAAAGAACTTGGAGAAGAAGTTGTTGTGGGTAAAACTACAACTTTAAACCCTTTGTCCTCACAAGCATACTCAAGGCACAACAAACCGGCTGCCTGGCTAGAAGATGACCAAGGGGAACCAGAAACAGTCCCCATGGAACCCTCATCTTCCAAACCTTCACCCCCAAAGGCCAAGAAACCCAAGCAACAAAAACAAAAACGCACCAACCCAAAAAGAAAGGCAGTTCAGGAGGTTGAGATGCCTGAACTTGCTAATGTGCAATCTGCACATGATAGATGTGATTGAAACATCCTCTCAGTCTCATCCATCTCAAACCCCACCAAGAGCACCAATAACAATCCTTTTCAAAAGAAAGAAATTCAAGAAAACAATACCAATAGACCCTTCTTTTGAAACTGCTGAACCCATAGTCCAAACTACTGAACCAACACCCCAAACTTCTGAACCAGAAATTGAAATTGCCAAGCTTCTCTCTGGGCTAAAAGAGAGAATCCCATCCGAACATGTTAGTCCCCAACAACCACATCAAACAGGGGACATAGCTTCAGAACTTGACATGGATGTGGACACTCAAAGTCCTAACCCAAGAGATGAGGACGAACCAGGGTCTCTAAGCCCAAACATAGACACTCTAGGTACATTTGAGGCTGCTACTACTCACATACCACCCAGTGGTGGATCTGAGGAAAGAAGTAACATTGCTAAGATCTCATTTGTGGCAACTACTGATGAAGGCTTAATGCCTGAGGTAGGAAATCCTCTGAACCAAGAAAAAGAGGTACATGAGACAACTTGTAGATGCATTTTGTGCGACTAATGCGTTGGATTAATATTAACATATGCTTTGTTGATTGTCGAACGAGCGAAGGAGGTTAATGTGGGCGAATGAAGAATTTAGAAGGTACGAAGGAGAAGTATTGGTACGAAGGAGAGACAGGAGTGCGAATGTAGAATTAGATGTTTATGTCATGCTTGGTTCGACCATGTAGTATGGGAGAACCTACACATTCGACCATGCAATATGGGCGAATGTGCAGGCCTATAAATAGGTTAAGCAATTTTTGAAAGTTAGTTGTTGGTCATTTTATTCCCTCCTGTTTTGTGTCTCTCCCTATTGTTTGTGACAACTTATTTTCACGTTAGATTTGATTGTAAACATTATTAAAACGTGTAATTCAAGTTGTTTATGAATGAGAAAAAGCTTTGAAAGATGTTAATGTGTAATTCAAGTTGTTTATGAATGAGAAAAAGCTTTGAAAGATGTTAATTCAAGTTGTTTGGATTAATATTAACATATGTTTTGTTGATTGTCGAACGGGTAAAGGAGGTTAATGTGGGCGAATGAAGAATTTAGAAGGTACGAAGGAGAAGTATTGGTACGAAGGAGAGACAGGAGTGCAAATGTAGAATTAGATGTTTATGTCATGCTTGGTTTGACCATGTAGTATGGGCGAACCTACACATTCGACCATGCAATATAGGCGAATGTGCAGGCCTATAAATAGGTTAAGCAATTTTTGAAAGTTAGTTGTTGGTCATTTTATTCCCTCCTGTTTTGTGTCTCTCCCTAGTGTTTGTGTCAACTTATTTTCACGTTAGATTTGATTGTAAACATTATTAAAACGTGTAATTCAAGTTATTTATGAATGAGAAAAATCTTTGAAAGATGATTTATGTGTTTTGATTGTTTGATTATCATTATTGTGATTGATTAAGGGATTCCGCACCTGAATCAAACTTGTTTGATCAATCTCTTTGTAGATTTGACGATCCTAAGCGCATACAAAGTGGTATCAGAGCCATTATGGATCAAACAACCACAATTTGATAACTTTACAACAGATTTGGACCCTATTTTGATCAAAAAATTTCTGTTTTCATTGATAAAACTGAATTGGTGATAAATTGATTGATTAGAGCTTGTTTTCATGGATAAATTAGATAATTCTCTTTGATAAACTTGTTCCAAATCAAATCCGAATCAAAACCTGATTATAATCATCAAATTCTTTCAACTTTTGAAAAATTTGATCAAAATTAACTGATTTTCAAAGAATAACCGTTTTTGAAAGTGCAGGGTCGAACCTAGGGAGAAATGGGCGAACGTGTGTTAAACGGTCGAACCAAAGGGTTTTTGGTCGAAGGTGGTAGTTTAAGTGGTCGAACCTAGAGTTTGTTAGTGTATTGGTGTTCATTCGACCATACTTGTTTCATTCGACCATTCGAACGGTCGAAGGAGAAATACAAACGGTCGAAAGAGGGTTAAACGGTCAAAAGTGATTTGTGTTTGACATACTTCTCATTCGTATCTTTTAAAACGGTCGAAGGAAAACAATTTTACTCATTCGACCACTCGACTTATACGAAGGAGAAATCTGTTTAAAACTTTTCTAATCTTTTCGTGTTTAAACAATTTCAGATCAAGATGTGGAACTTTCCGACTACACCACGACCCAACACGACACCACAACAGCAGACAACCATGGATCCTTGGTCGGTTGCTGCCCAAAAGACCAGTCAACCATCACAACCCATCAATTACATGGCGATGACTAGTACTATTCCTCAACATGTCGCGCAACCACAACCGCAACCTATTGGCGACTATTGGGGAGTAGCAGCAGCAGCGGTTCACACACAGACGACCAATGCCATATCAACGCTTATTCAAGACTTGTCATCTGGGAGTGGAAACCGACCACCTAAGCTTATGGAGATGGTCGACTAAACACGTGGAAGACTAAATTCAAGATCCATTTGGAGGGTATGGGTTTCGAGGGAACTGAGGCGTGGCAGATGATTGCGAAAGGCTATGTTGCTCCGATCTTGGAGAACACGGGAGAGCCTATTCCTTTGGAGAATCTAGCAGACGATGAAAAGAAAAAGTTTTCTATTGAGAAGAAGGCGTTTTCTCAGTTATCTCAAGCTATCAACACTGATTTGCTACATCAGTTTGGTTCTTGCACAACTTCTAAGCAGCTGTGGGACATGTTGAGAAACAGGCATGATGGGAATGAGAAGACTAGGAAGCTAAGGATGGAGGAGCTTCGCAAAGAGTTTGAGAATTTTAGTTACATGGGTAACGAGACTTTGAAAGAGTTGGTTCCAAGGTATTGTCATTTACTCACAGAGCTGTCAAGCTATGAGATTAGCATACCTATGTCCGAATTGGTGGACAAGTTTGCCGATGCGTTGCCACCGTATTGGAACCAACATATTGAATTGTTAAAAGAAAAGGATGCGTACCAGTATTGGACGATCAATGGGTTCATACAAAAACTGGAAAACAAGGAGATGGAAGAGAAGAGGAAAGCAAAGAGGGCTCAAATTCCTCAGAATCCAGAACTGTATCTTGGTGGTACATCTTCTTCCCATTCTACTTCCAGTTCTACTACCAATGTTGCTCCACACATCGCGTGCGTATCTAACATCGTTGAACCACCCAAACAACCAGTCAACTACCTTGCTCAAACATCTTCATATACTTCACCATCTTATCCTACAACAACTACCTATATTCCACCATTTTCACCCATGCAACAAGCAGCTTGTTACTCTGCTAGCCAACCTCAACAACAACAACAACAACAACAACAACCTTACAACCCTCAAATGAACCAAATGCAACTTAACCAAAGTCAACCTAACCAAAGCCCGATTGTGTTGGAGACTTCAAATCTAAACAATGTTACTATTGAGATTGCTCAACAACATGTAGCATTAGTTTCAGCGATGGTAGCATCATACAATGGTCTGGTTGCTAGTCAAATTGGGAACAACAATTTGACCAATGAGGACTATGCACAGATCGACAAGGAAGAGATGGAATTGATGGATATACAGTGGGCTTTTGCATGTATCATGAGAAGAGCCACTGATTTTATTCAGAAGACCAGGAGAACGGATCTTTCAACTTCTCCTAACACCACTTATGGCTATAACAAAGCCAAAGTAACTTGTTTCAACTGTGGTGAAAAAGGTCATTTTAAAAGAGTGTGCACACAACCAGCACAACAAGGTAATCGAAATCCATTCAACTCTACATATCAAAACTGTCAAACTCAAAACCAAAATCAAGTATCATACCAAAGTTCTAACAACATTTCAAGCTTTCAACCTCACAACAACTATCAAAACCGCCAAAATAACCAACAAAATAACTTTGCTAGACAATCCACATCACAAAACCAAAACCAAACGCAACAGAACTCAAACCGAACAATCATTCCCATCTCTACACCAAACACACAAACCCAAACCGAGAATCCAAATCAAGCTTTGGTGATACAGAAGAATGAGGGTTTTGATTGGACCGATATGCAGTTGGGTGTGGAAGAAATTACAACTGGTAATGTGGCTTGTGTGGCACAGCAGATGACCTTGGATGAACCGGTGGAGGTTGAAGAAAAGATTGTGTCTGAGAAGATGAGTGAGTTAAAGATTGAAGAGTTGAATGATGAGATGAATGTTGATGTTGAAGAAAAGAAGTCTGGAATGGTTATGGATACGGTTGCTGATATTCCAGAACAGTTTGATTCTACTTATTTTGATGAGGAGAGTGATTCTGACTCTGAATCTAGTGTTAACTCACTGGATGACGACATTGACCAGTTGCTTGCTGAAGCCGACTTCTTGATGACAAGGAAATCATGCATAGTGGATGATGCTTGCACCAGAATTGACTATTCCAAGTTTTTCGCTAGGAAGGAAGCACACTTTGCACTGATGGCCATGACAGAACTTCCCAAACAGGTAAGTACTGAATCTACTGTTAATTCTAATTCAACTTGTGTTAAACAATGCAAAGCTTGTGATAAATTGACAGATGAAAATAAGCAACTCAAGGTTCAACTTGAGAGTGCAAAAATCAACTGTCAATTATATCAGAAAGAATCAAAAGAGTTTAACAGAGTACTTGATGGGTATAAGAAAGATGTGTCTGAATTGAAAAAGACTTTGTCGTTAAAACAAATGGCCATAAATAACTATATCAATGATTTAGAAAACATAAAATTGGAAATTGCCACCATCAAGTGCTTTGCAGAAAAAGTTAATAAAAAGCTTGAGAGTTATAAGCACATCGCTTATGTTGTTGACCACATTATAGAAGAGCCTTCACAGTCGAGTAGTGGAAACTACAAAGCTGTCCCAGCTCCGGTGTTGTTTGAAAACCATAATTTGCATGCAATAGCACCGGAAAGCTTAGTCAAATCTGACTCTACATCGGATAACGAGTCCAACACATCCAGTGTCGGAGACCCGTATTCTGATGTTAGACCTATTCTGGGAAACAATGAGGGTGTGGTTGCTGCTGATGATTCTGATGAAGAGGATGAACAGTCTGAGAAGGTTGTTGAAAAAGTGAGTGATATTCCTGATGAAAATCACATCATCACCACTGAACCGGTTTCACCATCTCAGATTGTCCATCCCATGGCTAACGCTCACAGAAAGAATCAATCAGCAAAGAATGTTGATAAGAAAGTTGAGAAGCCTGTTGTTAAGAATGTTGAAAAGAATGTTGTTAAGTCTGTTGAAAAGAAAGTTGAGAAGAAAATTGAAAAGTCAAATGATGAGAAAAATGAATCGTGTGATAAACCTGTGAAAGTTTTCTATCGGATGCAAGGCTCCGATAAGATCATGTCTGATGAAGAATATCCGATTAAATTTGCAAATTATTCTAAAATTGAAAAGATCTGGCAGGAAAGTACCATTTAGTTCCCGAAACATGAATGAACAAATGATATTCCTCTAGCAATTTTAAAGAAAATTCATTCGGATATTCCTAAAGACCCAAAAGTCAATGTCACACAATTTGTTAAACCAACAGACAAGTCAAATAGTTTTATTGAGCCGACTTACTCAAAGGACCCCGCTCCTAAGAGTTTAAGAAGACAGTGTATGGTTGATCAATATCCCATTGCTAGTTATTCTAAGTCAAACATCAAGGAAAACTATGAAGAGTACCGTGCGTGTTTTAAGTGCGGGGAAAGGGGGCATTTACTTGCCAACTTCCCGTATGTACGACACAAGAGGCACGAGGTGGAGATGAAGCAAAGGTATGAATGTCCGATTGATAATCACTGTTATTCACAGAGACGGTTTTCCCTCAGCCAACACCTTTTTATAACCAAAACAACTATTTCAAAAGGAGGGAAAATCGTCCGATGACTTATGATAGACGCAACCGGATAGCCACTGAGAAACCGTTGAAGAAACCAATGGTGAACGCAACTGCTGACATCAAAAAGGTTCATGTTAAACCTAATGTCAAACCAGCAGTTGGACCTGTCTCTGTTAAATCAGAGAAGGTAACCAAGAAGGTATCGTTCAAGGATGAAGTAAAGAAACAGGCTGAGACCCCAAAATCTCAGATCCGGATCTTGAAACAGACTGAACAATCTTGGTCATCAAAGGGTTCTGAGGGTGCTTCAACTTCACAACAGAATGTGAAATCTAAGAAGGAAAAAGATTTGTGTGATAAGAAAAAGGTTGATAAAACCCAAGATGTTTGTGAGAAAAATGACTCTTTGATATGCCCTGTGAGCAGTCTTTGGATTGTTGACAGTGGAGCTTCTGGCCATATGACTAGGGATCTTTCGCTACTGTTTGATATAAGAAACATCAATGGAGGATATCTAGCGTTTGCCGGGAACAAAGGAGGCTATATTACCATGGAGGGTAGTGTGAGCAATGGAATTGTGAGCTTCGAGAGAATTTCTTATGTGAAGCAGATAGATTACAATCTGTTGAGTGTCAGTCAGATATGCGACAAGCAATTTTCTGTGTACTTTGACGAAAAATCTTGCTACATACGCAAGCCGGGGTTTGAATTACCGAAAGAGTGGGTGATGTTAAAGGCGCCGAGAGTGAACAACCTGTACATTCTTGATATGTCAAAAGCCATGACCACCCAAGGCCAAGTCACGTGTTTCCTCTCCAAGGCTACAGAAAAAGAATCCATTATGTGGCATAGGAGAATGGGACACATTCACCTCAGAAAGATGAATCAATTGGTGAAGAATGAACTTGTCACAGGCGTGAACGTCAAACATTTTCACATAATGACAAGTGTGTGAGTTGTAAAAAGGGTAAGCAGCACAAACAATCCCATAGACCAAAGAAAGTTAATTCTGTTGAACTGCCACTTGAACGTTTGCACATGGATCTTTTTGGACCGGTCAAGCGTAAGAGTCATGCTGGGGAGTTATATTGTCTTGTGGTGACTGATGATTTTTCAAGATTTTTATGGGTAATGTGCTTACACCGAAAGAGCGGCACATTTGACAATTTGAAAGTTCTGTTCACTCGTCTGGAAAATATCTATGGTCTCAAGATCAAGAGGATTAGGAGTGACAATGGGACGGAGTTTAAAAATGCACAGGTGGAATACAGTGCTCCGTATACCCCACAACAGAACGGTGTCGCAGAACGTAAAAACAGGACTCTAATTGAAACGGCGAGGACAATGCTTGCGGACTCAAATCTTCTAGTAATGTTCTGGAATGAAGAAATTTACGCAGCTTGTTATACTCTTAATTGAGTTTTAATGGTAAAGAAGTTTGGCAAAACTTCTTATGAGCTGTTGAATCGTCGCAAGCCGAATTTAGAGTATCTAGAACCGTTTGGAGCTCCTTGTACTATGCTTAATCCATATGAGAAGTTCGCACCGAAGGCTGAGGAAGGATACTTTGTTGGATATGCAACCCCGCTCAAACGGGTATTCAACAAAAGAACTCGTTAGGTCGAGGAGTGGGCTAACGTTGAAGTGCAACTGTACACTCAGAACTTACAGGGAAGCGGTCGAGACTGGATGTTTGATTACAAAGATTTCTTTGATCATTCAACCTAGATAGCTTGGTTGAAGAGGCTGTACTATGTTTATATTACGAGGTCGAAAACGCAGTGACTTCACCGTTGGTGCGTCCGATCACCGTGAATCCTCAAACAGCTTCTAATGATACCAATGTTCCTATCGTTGAAGAAGAGGTATTTCAAGAAGCTTCCACAACATTGAATTCATCAGAATCAGAAGATGATGACGATGATGTTACAAGTGAAGCTATCTTAGATCATGCTACAGTGACACCACCAGTGAACCCAACTGCAAATGGTGCTTCAACATCGAATGTGGGTAATGATCTGGTTTCTGCAGAGAACTTAACTACTCAGACGAGAGTCCAAGTACCCGATTATTCGGAATCTCGGATACATCGAATTCACCCGATCGACCAGGTTATTGGTGATCCTGGTAGCAGTGTGATGACAAGAGGACAATTGAGGAATGCTAACTCACCGGAAAACCTTAGCAATCTTGATTTATATGCCAAAATACAAAAATCAGGTTTTCAGAATGACTGGTATTTTGCTTGTTATGTTTCGCAGGTGGAGCCGCGAACTTACAAGGATGCTCTTTTGGACGATGCTTGGGTGGAAGCAATGCAAGAGGAGTTGTTGCAGTTTCAGAAACTTGGCGTCTGGACACTGAAAGATCTGCCCCCGGGAAGAAAGAAGATTGGAACGAAGTGGGTTTTTAAGTGCAAAAAGGATGATAGAGGAGTGATCGTAAGGAACAAAGCTCGTTTGGTTGTACAAGGATTTCATCAGGTAGAGGGAATCGATTACAACGAAATCTATGCACCAGTTGCACGCTTAGAGGCAATCCGAATGTTTCTGGCGTTTGCATCATACAAGAAATTTAAGGTGTATCAAATGGATGTCAAGAGCGCATTTCTTTACGGTGTGGTCAAGGAGGAAGTATACGTAGGTCAACCACCAGGCTTTGAAGATCCTATTCACCAGGATAAGGTCTATGTATTGAATAAAGCTCTCTACGGGTTGCACCAACTCCAAGGCAATGGTATGAGGAGCTGAGCACATATCTTCTCTCAAAAGGATTCAAGCGAGGTTTGGTAGACTGCACACTGTTCACTAAACGAACAGGCGATGACTTTCTTCTAGTCCAGATTTATGTTGACGATATTATATTTGGGTCTACTAACGAACTTCTGTGCAGAGAATTTGAACATGTTATGCAGGAAAAGTTCGAAATTAGCACAATGGGAGAGATGCAGTTTTTCCTAGGCTTGCAGGTGGAATAAAGACCAACGGGGATCTTTATTCACCAGACAAAATACGTTTCCGAAGTCCTGAGCCGATTCCAGATGGATAATTCGAAGCCGATGGACACCCCAATACAACCTAATCACGGGATTGGAGTTGACGCTAAGGGGGAGCTAACTGATCCATTTACATACAGAGCAATCGTCGGATCTCTGATGTATCTCACCGACTCCAGACCTGATATAATGTTTGCCACATGTCTCTGTGCACGTTTTCAATCGAAGCCGAAACAAAGTCATCTTGCAGCTGTCAAACGTATCCTTAGATATCTGAAGGGTTGTCCGTCGAGAGGACTATGGTACCCTAATGATGATAATTTTGACCTAATCGCTTTTAGTGATGCAGATTGGGGTGGCTGTGACAAAGACAGCAAATCCACAACGGCTGGATGCCAGTTTATGGGGAGCAGGCTCGTGACCTGGCAATGCAAGAAACAGACCGCAGTTGCATTATCCACATGTGAAGCAAAATACGTTTCAGCATCGAGCTGCTGCTCATAGGTTCTTTGGATCCAACAACAGATGGTGGACTACGGTTTGCAATTTCTTAAAACCCCTATTTAATGTGATAATGAAGCCGCAATCGCAATAACAAAAGACTTAGTAAATCACTCAAAGGCTAAACATATCCGGATTAAATACCATTTTATCCGTGATTGTTATGCTAAAGAGTTGATCGATATGGTCAAAATCCACACTGATTACCAACGTGCAGACCTTTTTACCAAAGCTTTTGATAAATCAAGATTTGGATATCTTTTGAAAGCTAATGGTATTAAAGAAAAACAAGACTGATCACCACCTCAGTTTATCGCTTTTTAGTTTAAATTTACTATTTTTCAGAAAAACTTTCGAAAATCCAAAAGCATTGAAAAATTTCAAAATCCATAAAAATTAGAAAATTTCTTTGCTGACTGCTATATCTTCTTCCCTTAGATTAATGCCGTCAGATTTCTGTGAACAAACGATATCTGGGCAGTCACATATTTGAAATGCTCCAGCTTATCCTTGGGAACAGTAAATTCAAAAATTTATAACAATCAGAAAAACCAAAAATGATTTCCTGGAGAAAAAAGGGAAATGATAGTACATCAGTGGGGATCTGACACATTCTAAAGAAATGTAATGCTATATAGGGCGTGTGTCTGAGTCTGTGTGATGTGCTGATAGGCTTCGTAGACCTATTACTGCATGCCTGATACATACATATCAAACGAATTGTTGTGTGGATGAACTCCTCATTGGCATATGGTCTTAGTACCGTAATTTCGTTTGATATGTTATTTGTACAAAACTCGGAGGTTTTGGGTCGTTATGTTATTAGTTGTCTGGGGATAGCCTCTCTGATCTTCTGCTGTAAGTCATTACGGACCTAGATCAGATAGGGTGTCTTTATAAAAAAGTGTATGCCAAATCCTAAAGTTACCGAATTGAGGAACTTTCTATGTTTTATGATGATCAAAGATTATCTATTACATCGTATTAATCACTGATGCAAATCATGATTGATATCAGTCCTCAACCTGGTAGAGTGCACATGTTACTTTGCTGCATTAATTTGCTGACATGTATACCTCTGTGCATTATACCTTGTAAATTACAGACGACGAAAGCATAATCACGCTTTACAATGAATCTTTGTGCATTTACTTCTTGATACGGGAGTATGTCATGTGCGTGGGAACCACAGGCAATTATGTTTCTTCTATACATAATCGTATCAAGCACTGCACACAAGTCTGCATGTGATTTTATGTGGATCACAATATCAGCAGTTGCCAGATCACACATTGTCTTTAATGATAATAATCAAAAGATCAATGGTGTGATCATGATTTCTCAATAACTGATATGATCCCTTTACCAGAAATCCCAAAACATTTACTGCTTTATCTTTACATTTCTGCATTTTATTTTCTCGTCAAAAATTGCAAAACTCAAAAAGATTTTAGGTGTGTTTTAACATAAACTTTAGAAAATCCAAAAACATTTTACATTTCTATCTTATTTTTGATAGCTGATGGTGGTTGATTACGACTTTCTAAACCTTGATGAACCATTTGAGCTTTGTCATCTTTAATTGAGAAAATATGATTGTCGGATACTTCAAAGTTGGAAAATATTTTGAACGGGATTCGATTTTGAGATTTGGTAAAATTTTCAAAATTCCTGATTCACCTTCGCCCATTCGATTAGGTCGAAGGAGGAATTTCTTGTTCATTCGTACGTTTCATTTTGGGCGAATGTGAGAGTTCTTAAGTTGTTTTTCTCTTTCGAACCCTTTTATTTCATTCGCACCTTTCATTAGGGGCGAAGGAGACAAAAGCTTCACATTCGACCGGGGTAAACGGGCGAATGTGCATTCTATATATATCCTCATCTGCTCATTCGACCCCTTACAAAAAATTTTCAAAAATTCTGATTTAAAGTCCACTTGTTGCTCGTGACATTTAGACCTTACCATTGTGTTCGTCTGTTAATCCTGATCATTTTGCACTCATTTTTACAGGTTAACATCAAGATTTGAGTTATTAATTCGTTCATTTCAGTTCAAGCCCTAACTGACATCAAACTATGTTTAAACATGATAATTGCTTTTGTTTTTTATTAGGATTCATTATATCAATGTTTTAGGGGGTGATAATCCAAATACTAAGGTTTCTAATCCATCAGATTGATCAATTGATCATCTTCTTCATTCAAACCCTAGTTTTTATTAGAAAACATTGAAATAATGAATATTTGATAAAATTGATTTTTTGGAAACATTAATCGGAGGTTTTAGGTGCCTAATGATTCAAAATGATAAGTTAAAATTCAAAAATTTTCAAAATTTGAAATTTGAATTGTAGAATAGCCACCTTCGCCCTTTTCGAACGGTCGAACGTGTAAAACTGGGCGAAGGAGATGTTTTGTTTGGGCGAATGAAGTTCAAATGGGCGAATGAAACATTTAATCAAAAATTCACATTCGCACCTTAAAACTTCGCATTCGTACCCAAAATCTCTTATTCGCACCTCCGTTTGGGCGAATGTAGAGATCAATTACCAAATTTTCAACTTTTGATTATTTTTGTCGATTTTTAACGTGTTTACTTGTTTTATTTTGCAGTATAAACCATGTCTGAACAGGAAAAACCTAGTGAACAAGCTGGATCATCTGCACAAGCTGCTGAGAAAGGAAAGGAAGAGCTTTTGCCGTTCAAAAATGCGCATAACTGTTGTGCATACCTTGGGGACGTGAAGAAGCACACTGAATTTACAGGAACTATTGAGTTTCTAAAGAGAAGTCGGGTGATAGATGCAATTGCTACACCTGCTATTATCTACCGAGACATGCTACAAGAGTTCTAGACGAACGCGAATATGGATTTCTGGGAGTGTGAATCATCACTGGTTAGCAAGATTCAAGGAAAATTGGTTATTGTTTCAGAGAATGATATCAAGGAAGCTTTGAAGCTTGAAGATGAAAAGACTGATCCCAGAGAACTTAGCTTTACTGAACAGAGGAAATGCTTTCTAAGGATGAAGTATAACGGGCCGATTACTGATGGTTCGTTACACAAAGGAAAGCTTTGTCCCCAATTCAAGTATTTGGCGCGTTTCATGATCCATGTCTTTGGTTCAGCAGCAGGAGGTTATTACTTAATGAGGAAGAGTATTAGCTCGATGATGGTTGCACTGATATTGAACAAACCGTTCAACGTATCAGGGATGCTAATGGAACATTTATTGGAACCTGTTAGAGGTACAAGGAATTTGAAGTTTTTGTTATATCCTAGATTCCTTCAGATGATATTCGATCACAAGTATAAGGAGTTGAAGAGGGATCCGAAGCAGATCATAGTTCAAGAGCATATGTCCATTAATACATTGGCAAGAATGAAGGCTTATAAAGGCTTGTCGGTGAATGAACGACCACCTGTTAGACGTTTATTTGGGCATTTGGCTAGGATTGATTATGTGGATCCGGGTAAAGATGAGGTAAGGCATGCTGACAGTGCATCGGACGAAGACAATCCATTACATCCTGTTGACCCTGAGGCAAAGCGAAAGCGACAGGTTGTGAATGTGGGAGCAAAGAGTGGCAAAGGTAAAGAGAAAGAAATCGGGATTGAAGTTGTTCCCGAGACTGAGCTTGCTAAGAAGAATAGTGCGTCGACAAGACATAAAAGCATGGCTAAGAAAGGTTTACACCTTGTTGATGAAGCGTCAGTCGATTCTAAAGAGACGCTAGAGGATGAACGTTGGGATTCTGAAACTAAGATTGTAAAGGCCACCACGCCCAAGGCCAATGTGGCTGGTGAGTCTTCTAGTTTGAATAGATCAGTGGAAGAACAGAGAATGAAGAGCCCTATTCACTTAGATGAAGAGGATGAGGGATTAGGTTTGGGAGCAGGAGATTTTCCTGGTTCACCAGTACAGGGGAGAAACCAAAGAAGCCTCAATTCAAGAAGAAAGAAAAAGTGTTAAAGCCTGCAGAGAAACGAGCTAGAGAGATTGAATCGTTAGTAGTAGGAAAGAAGTTGCCACCTGCTTCAAGCTCGAAAGCACTGGTTGCTGCTCCAGCTTCGAAGAAGCAGAAAACCACAACCACTTCTAGTACTAAATAGGGAGCTGATTTACCTGTTGACGCTTTTAACGAGGCATTGGATAATGTACTGAAGAAGATGAAGAAGGGTAAACTGCCTGTAGTTGCTGAAGTTTCTACTCAAAAGGTTATAGTGGATAGTGATGTGATGAGCACTGTTAACCGGAAACTTACTGAGATGATGAATATTATAAACAAGCAGCAGACAGAGATAGATCAATTGAGAAAGAACGACTCAAAGATGTTGGATGTCGTTGTTACATCACATGAGAACAATGAAGAGCTGAAAAAGAAGATTAAACGGTTGCAGAAGGATAATAGGAAATTGTTGAAACATGAGCAAAGGAACACCAGCAGGTTTATAGCTTTGAAGGAAGAGAATAAGAAGCTAAAAGAGAGTAATAAAAGCATGGATAATCAGATTAAAGATTTATACTCTCGAGCTCCTCAGTTGAAAGAAGGTGAAGAAGATAAAGATCAAGACGAGGAGTAGGTTGATTTCGAACTGTCTGATAATGAGGAGGAGGATGATGAGGATCTTGATGAAGATGCTGGAAAGGCTCCTAAAAAGAAGAAGGATGATGGAGATGATGATGATTCGAATGATGAATCTGGTGATGATAGAAGCTCTGCATTTGATGATGATGATGATGATAATGATGATGATGATACAGATAAATACAAGTATGAGAAACGGGAATCTGGAAAAGGAGGAGAATCTAGTTCTAAAGCTCCTGGAGGATCAGTTGATGATGATACAATCTTTTGGAACGAAAAGCTGAAGTCATTGTCTGAAGATGATAAACAGATGTATCACCAGATGCTTACTGATCGAGTCTGGACGATTGACATGACCAGCAGATTCTCTGAGATTTTTGAATCTAGTGACAGGGTGCTTGAATTAGAGTATAATGATCCAGATTTAGAAGATGGTGAAGTTTCTGCGGCAATGACAAAAGAGATTTTAGAAGGTTTGGCGAAGCAGGTTGGGAAAACGTTAGAAGAACTATTGGCTGATAACCAGATTCCTAATCTATCTGAAAAGGAAGCTGGAAATCATTCTGATGATCGTGACGTACCTGTGTTCGAGGATATTGAAGTTGAAGATGTAACCAGTGAAGAGTATCCAAAATATTTTAAGAAAGATAAAGATTCTGGATTTACTGCATTCACTGATGAGCTATTGAATAAAGCCGAGAAACTTGCCAAAGAAAAGAGCGATAAGTTTGTTGATGAAGTGTTCAAGGGGCATGATAAACCGCATATCAAACAATCTGATAGCTTGAAAGAGCTACTGAGGAAACTAAAAGAGAAAGAAGCCAATCGTCCGAAAGAAGAGATTCAGGGGAGCTTCTATAAACTTCACAACAAGATGTTTAAAGGAAGGGCGTTGGGTTGGAAGTTTATTAAGCAATTGAAGTGTGTTGCCGTGAAGTGGGAGAAGGGGATACTCTATTTTGATAGATTTCATGATTTGAAGACTCTCCCATACTAGGCTATTCGTGATATTTGTCGACATAAGTTGACTGGTTCGTCAAATGATCACATTGCCTACTTTGCTGAAAAATGGCTAGAGAAAGCAGGACGAAGTGGAATATTTTTGCGCCTCAGTATCCAAAACGGATTGTTCACAAGAAAGACATTGATGCTATAACCGGTTTGCCCAAGGTGACTCTAAAGTACAAGCCACCGAAAGTGTTGAAACATATTCCATTGTTGCAAATTCCTCAACACTTTGCAAAAGACTTTATCTGGTGGTATTACGATTGGAAAATTGCAGAGGCTGTGATAGTTTTGAAGGATGGTGAAAAGAACTTCAAGAAAATACACATATTTGATCCCATGTGGTTGGTGAATTGTTCACATGAAGACATAATTATGTTGTATTACAATCCGATATTCAGCGATGTGAAGGATGCTGAACAAGCAAGTAAATACCAGCGTGTGGTATTTCTGTACTTTGCTCATGACATTAATGCCGGATGCGACTACGATAAGAAGCTTGGAAAGTTTGTTAAAGTTCAAGAAGTTCCTGAAGTGATGAAGAAAAAGCCGAGACAAGTGTTTGAACCGGTGATGACGTTAGAACAGAAGAAACAACTGCGCATAAAGCTTATGAACAAGATAATGGACCAAGAGCGTAAGCAATCCAAGCAACAGTCAAGGGGGAGTTTGTAGATGCATTTTGTGCGACTAATGCTTTGGATTAATATTAACATATGTTTTGTTGATTGTCGAACGGGTGAAGGAGGTTAATGTGGGCGAATGAAGAACTTAGAAGGTACGAAGGAGAAGTATTGGTACGAAGGAGAGACAGGAGTGTGAATGTAGAATTAGAAGTTTATGTCATGCTTGGTTCGACCATGTAGTATGAGCGAACCTACACATTCGACCATGCAATATGGGCGAATGTGCAGGCCTATAAATAGGTTAAGCAATTTTTGAAAGTTAGTTGTTGGTCATTTTATTCCCTCCTATTTTGTGTCTCTCCCCAGTGTTTGTGTCAACTTATTTTCATGTTAGATTTGATTGTAAACATTATTAAAACGTGTAATTCAAGATGTTTATGAATGAGAAAATGCTTTGAAAGATGATTTATGTGTTTTGATTATTTGATTATCATTATTGTGATTGATTCAGGGATTCCGCACCTGAATCAAACTTGTTTGATCAATCTCTTTGTAGATTTGACGATCCTAAGTGCATACACAATTGAGTTGGGCTCAGCTCATGATGTAACTGATACTATCCTCATTGAGGATGTAATCAGGGATTCAGATGATTCCATTGATTTGGATGATGATTCACAACCAAACATTGAACTGAAGGCTGCTAGTGAAGGTCCTGCACCTGGTGTATCTAAGCTCAAAGAGCTGGTCACACCAGATCAGGTTATAGTCCACTTGATCCCTGATTCCCCTAAAGTGGCATCTTCTGTACAACAAGAAGATCACCCCAAAACACACCCCTCACTACAAATGCCTACCCAATTCCCTGGGTCAACAAGCATAGACTTGAACCAACTATGTAGCCCAGATGGTCCCTTATACCATATGATGAACACACTTATAACCAATCACTTCAGAACCTACACAGCTGCTTTGGAGCTGTCAGTCAAGAACCAATTTGAAGTGATCAAGACAAAAATGAACGATCTGTCCAACAAAATTGACCACAATTCAAAACAGATCGCCATTCTCACTGGTACTTTCTCTCAACCTTCCAAACTTGATGAATCCAAAAAGGGGGAGAAAATTAAGGAACCAAGGGAGTCATTCAAAGCCAGAATAAGAGCAAGAGTGGCTCTCCAAGAAAGAGAACTCAAAGACAAAGCCATAAGACAAAAACTGGCTCAACAATTTGGTGTCTCTGAACAAGAAATTGAAGAAGCTGAAACATCCCAAGGCCATAATGAAAAAACTTCTGATGCTGATGAAAGTTCTGATGATGACTCAGAAAGTACTGAAGACAGTCCTTCAGTAGTTGACAAACCTTCAGTAGTTGTCAACACATCAGAAGTTAACATTTCCAATATACAACTAACAGAACAGCCTTCCAAACCAATTGAACAAACTCAACCAACTCCTGTTCCAAGGCCTACAATTACCACTACCACAATGACTGTACTAAACCCTTCTCCAATCTCTGAATCAAAGGAACTTCTTGAGAAGAGTTTAGTTGCAACCCAAAGAAAAGCCATGGAAGATCAGGTATGGAATACTTTGGAAGCAAGGGATGACTTAAGCTTCAATGAAAAATTACAAGCTTATGAAGCAGAGCTACAAAGGCAGGCTAACCTTGAAAAAGTTGCTGAAGAAGACAAAAGACAACAACTGATGTCTTACATTACAAAGAACAGCAAGACTAAAGCCTTTTCACTGAGAGGACTCTCCATGGATGAGCTGACAAGAAGAGCTCAACTTGTTGCAGACAAACTTGCAACAAACATAGATGAGAAAGCCAAGAGAGCTGAGATGATTAAGGAACTGGTAGCAAATAACTATGGTTCAAAAGCCCTTGTGTCAAGATGGAAAGAAGAAAGACTACTAGACACATACAAGAAGTCCAAGGCTGCCAAGGCTGCTAATCTAGAGAAGTTCAAAACTTCTGAAGTATAAACTTCAGTAGTTAGAACTTCTGGTGTTAAAAGACCAGCTACCAAGAAGAAAACAGAGGACAACACAAAGACTGACTTCAAGATGGTACTACTAGAAGGAAACACAGTAGTCCATTTAGACTTTGATATTGAAGAAAAGCCTTTGTTAACACAGTTCAGGGATCCTTCTACATTCGCCTACCAAATCCAGAAGACCATCAAAGACAAACTGCACACTAAGGTAGTTACTGAACATCACTTACCAACTTTCAAACTACCTGATGTGATGCAACAAGAAGAAAGAAGTGAATCCCACGTGAGAGTCACTGAAATTGAAAACATCCAACACTCAGGAACTTCCCAAGGGACCAGCATGGTTCCCTATACTTTAGACTTTGAAAAGTCTAAAGTGCTGATCATCAGATGGTCCTTTACTGATGACAACTCAGTATTAGTGACAAGAAGAGACCTCACAACCAAGGCCTACAAGTCGATGAATGATCTGAAGAAACTATCAACTCGGGACCTGCTTACAATCCAACATCTTGAACCCCAAAGAGGATCTCTCACTGATGAACAACTTAGTCAACTGAAGAATTCCATGTTCAAGGAAATATGGAAAATTGTAAATGACAGAAGAAGACAATAAAGGAATTAGAAAGGTTTTGGCTTCATCAATCCAGGGGGAGATTGTTAGGACAAAGAGGATTGGTGAAACCACTTTTGGAAACCTAAGTCTAATTCACTTCTGTCAAGAATATTCTAAGTATAGAACTACTGAAGAAAGAAGACAAAAGTACTGAAGAAGAAATACATCAGAAGTTCTGAAGTTCAAACCGGACAGTTCACTGAAGAACTACTAAAGACAAACTACTCATCAGTAGTATGTCATTCATCAGCACTTGTTCAAGAATCTTTCCACCGCCTTATGTTTCAGTAGTTTATTAGTTTAGTATTACTTTAACTTTTTGTACAAGTTCCAAGATTGCAACTTGTTGCAACTTGCTTCTGAACTTGCTTTTTGGCAAGGTTCATGTATATGTAAAGTCTATAAATAGATGGGTTCATCCCTCTGTTTTAGACATTGATTTCCATTAATACAGAAATCCTTCAAAGCTTATTATTGTTCTTTCCATTTCATCTACTGAGAATCAGTTTAAGTATTCATTCTCATTCTATACATAGATTCTAATTAAATACTTGTCTTTAGTTTTCAAACATCCAGGGGGAGTAATAACTCCTATTGATAGTGTAACTTTACTTATCATTCCGCTGTGCTAAAACTGATAAAGAACTTGCTAAAACACTTAAGTGTTCACTAGCAAGTTCATTCAAAGAGCAATACTAATACAACATGTACCTTCAGAGATTTTGAAGAAAATTTATTTGGATGTTCCAAAAGAAGCAAAGGTTCATGTCACAGAGTTTATTAAGCCGAAGGAGAAGGCGAATAGTTTTCTTAAGCCGACTTACTCAAAGGACCCAACTCCTGAGAGTTTAAGAAGAAGGTGTGTGGATGATCAATATCCTATCACTACTTATGCAAAGTCGAATGCCAAGAACCACTTTGAAGAGTATCGAGCGTGTTTTAAGTGCGGGGATAGAGGGCATTTACTTGCTCACTGTCTGTACGTTAGGCACAAGAGGCACGAGTTTGAAGTGAAACAAAAGTATCAAAGTCCAGTCGATAATCATTGTTATCCACAACGACGCTTTGTCCCTCAACCGGCACGTTTTTACAATCAAAGCCGTTATTATTAAAAGAGGGATAATCGTCAGATGACATATGATCGTCGTAACCAGATCGCAATGGAAAAACCTTTTAAGAAACCAGTGGTGAACACAACTGTTGAGAAGCAAAAAGTACCATTAAAACCTGTAGTTAAACCAACAGTTGGATCTGTTTCTGTTAAATTAGAGAAGGTAACTAAGAAAGTTTCCTTTAAGAATGAAGTAAAGAAACCAACTGAGACTCCAAAATCCCAGTTCTGGATCTTAAAACATTTGGAACAATTCTGGTCACCAGTGGGATCTCAAGGTGCTTCGACTTCAAAAGTGAATGAGAAGTCTGAGAATGAAAAGGATTTAATTGATCAGAAAAAGATCAATTCAAATTCAAATGTTTGTGATGAAGATTCTTTGAAAAAAAATGTTCAAGGACCCAAGACCAAGCAGGCTTGGGTCCCCCAAAAGAACTAATCTTTTTACTTGATATGTGTAGGGAGCTTCAGCTGGCCCTGTGAGCAGTCTTTGGATTGTTGACAGTGGAGCTTCTGGTCACATGACGGGGGATTTATCACTTCTGTTCGACATTAGAAACATCAATGGCGGATACGTAGCATTTGCTGGAAATAAAGGAGGATACATTACTATGGAGGGTAGTGTGAGTAATGGTATCATGAGTTTTGAGAAGATATCGTATGTGAAGCAAATAGACTATAATCTGCTCAGTGTCAGTCAAATCTGCGATAAACAGTTCTCTGTATTCTTTGATGACAAATTTTGCTACATTCTCAAGCTAGGTTTCATACTACCAAAAGAGTGGGTAATGATGAAAGCACCGAGAGTGAAAAATCTGTACAATCTCGACATGTCAAAGGCCATGACAACCCAAGGCCAAGTAACGTGTTTCCACTCCAAGGCTACTGAAAAAGAATCTATAATGTGGCATAGGAGGATGGGACACATTCACCTTAGAAAAATGAACCATTTGGTGAAGAATGAACTTGTCGAAGGCGTAAATGTTAAAAATTTCCATTTGAATGACAAGTATGTGAGTTGCAAGAAAGGAAAGCAGCACAAGCAGTCCCACAAACCAAAGAAAGTCAATTCAGTTGAATTACCACTTGAGCGTTTGCACATGGACCTATTCGGACCGGTCAAGCGTAAAAGTCATGCTGGTGTTGTACTGTCTTGTGGTTACCGATGACTATTCTAGATTCTCGTGGGTCATGTGCTTGCATCATAAGAGCGACATGTTTAACAATCTGAAAGTTCTGTTCACTCGATTAGAAAATGTCTATGGTCCGAAGATCAAGAGAATTAGGAGTGATAATGGGACGGAGTTAAAGAATGCACAGATGGATGCTCTTTGTGAAGACAAAGGAATTCATCAAGAAAATAGTGCTTCGTACACCCCTCAACAGAACGGTGTCGCAGAACGTAAAAACAGGACTCTAATAGAAGCAGCTAGAACAATGCATGCTGATTCCAACCTTCCAGTAATGTTCTGGAATGAAGCCATTTACGCAGATTGTTATACTCTCAATCGTGTGTTAACAGTGAAGAAGTTTGGCAAAACTTCTTATGAGCTGTTGAACATACGAAAGCCGAACTTAGAGTATCTAGAACCATTTGGAGCACCGTGTACAATGCTTAATCCATCTGAGAAGTTTGCACCAAAAGCTGAAGAAGGATTCTTTGTTGGATATGCAACCCCGCTCAAATGGGTATTCAACAAACGAACTCGTCAGGTAGAGGAGTGGGCTAACGTTGAAGTTCAGCGGTATACTCAGAATGTACAGGGACATCACCATTGGTGCATCCGATCACCGTAACTCCTCAAACAACTTCTAATGATGCCAATGCTCCTGCAGCTGAAGAAGAAGTGTTTCAGGAAGCTTCCACAACTCTCAATTCATCAGAATCGGAAGATGATGATGATGTCACAAGTGAAGCTGTTCCAGATGTTGCTATAGAGACACCTCCAGTGAACCCAAATCCAAATGTTGCTTCATCATCTATTTTGGGTAATGATCTGGATTCTACAGAGAATTTGACTACTCAAACGGGAGTGCAAGTACCTGATTATCCGGAATCTCAGATAAATCGTATTCACCCGCTCGAGTAGGTTATTGGTGATCCTGGTAGCAGTGTTATGACGAGAGGACAACTTAGGAATGCAAACTCACAAGAAAATCTTGGCGCTCTAGCCTTATATGCTAAAATTCAAAAATAAGGTTGTCAGAATGACTGGTCTTTTGCTTGTTATGTTTCGCAGGTTGAGCCGCGGACATAAAAGGATGCTCTTTTGGATAACGCTTGGGTAGAGGCAATGCAAGAGGAGTTAGTACAATTTCAGAAACTTGAAGTGTGGACACTGATAGATTTACCTCCAGGACGGAAAAAGATTGGAACCAAATGGGTGTTTAAGTTCAAAAAGGATGACAGAGGAGTTATTGTTAGAAACAAAGCTCGATTGGTCGTACAAGGATTTCATCAAGTGGAAGGAATAGACTATAACGAGATTTATGCACCGGTTGCACGCTAGAAGCTATCCGCATGTTTCTAGCGTTTGCATCTTACAAGAAATTCAAGGTGTATCAAATGGACGTTAAAAACGTGTTTCTTTATTGTGTGGTCAAGGAAGAAGTTTACGTAGGTCAACCACCAGGCTTTGAGGATCATATCCACCGGGATAAGGTCTATGTTCTTATCAAAGCTCTCTATGGGTTGCACCAAGCTCCACGACAATGGTATAAGGAGCTGAGCACGTATCTTCTATCCAAAGGATTCAAATGAGGTTTGGTAGATTGCACGGTGTTCACAAAACGAACAGGAGATGACTTGCTTCTAGTGCAAATTTATGTTGATGACATTATTTTTGGATCTACTAACGAAATTACGTGCAGAGAATTTGAAAAAGTTATGCAGGAAAAGTTCGAAATGCATGCTATGGGATAGATGCAGTTTTTCCTAGGCTTGCAGGTGGACCAAAGAACAATGGGGATCTTTATTCACCAGACAAAATACGTTTCTGAAGTCTTGAGCCGATTCCAGATGGATGATTCGAAGCCGATTGATACCCCGATACAGCCTAATCACGGGATTGGAGTTGACGCTAAGGGGGAGCTGACTGATCGTTTTACATACAGAGAAATCTTCGGATCTCTGATGTACCTCACCGCATCCAGACCAGACATAATGTTCGCCACATGTCTCTGTGCACGTTCTCAATCGAAGCCGAAACAAAGTCATTTAGCAGTTGTTAAACGAATCCTTAGATATCTGAAGGGTTGTCCGCCGAGAGGACTATGGTACCCTAATAATGATAATTTTGACGTAATTGCTTTTAGTGATGCAGATTGGGGAGTCTGTGACAAAGACAGCAAGTCCACAACGGCTGGATACCAGTTTATGGGGAGCAGGCTCGTGACCTGGAAATGCCAGAAAAAAACTGCAGTCGCCTTATCAACATGTGAAGCAGAATATGTCTCAGCTTCAAGCTGCTGCTCACAAGTTCTGTGGATACAACAACAAATGGTCGACTACGGTTTGCAATTTCTTTAAAACCCTATTTACTGTGATAATGAGGCCGCTGTTGCATTAACTAAAGATTTAGTCAATCACTCGAAAGCTAAGCATATTCGGATTAAATACCATTTTATTCGTGATTGTTATGCAAAAGGGTTGATCGATATGGTCAAAATGCAACTGATTATCAATGTGCAGATCTTTTTACCAAGGTTTTTGATAAATCAAGATTTGAATATCCTTTAAAAGCAAATGGTATAAAAGAAAAACAAGACTGATCATCACCTTGGTTTAACGCTTTTTAGTTCTAGTTTTTACCGCTTTTCAGAAAAATTCAAAAACCCAAAAATATGTTTTCATTTTAAGGGGAGTTTATTTTTAGAAAAACCAAAAACATTGAAAAAGTCAAAAAGCCATAAAAATTAGAAAAACCCAAAATGATTTCTAGGAGAAAAAGAGGAAATGATAGTACATCAATGGGGATCTGACACATGCTAAAGAAGTGTAATGCAATATAAGGCGTGTGTTTGAGTCTGTGTGATGTGTTGATAGGCTTCGTAGACCTATTACTGCGTGCCTGATAAATACGTATCAAACGAATTGTTTTGTGGATGAACTGCTCATGGACATATGGTCTTAGTACCGTAATTTTGTTTGATTGGGTATTTGTACAAAATTAGGAGGTTTCGGGTCGTTATGTTATTAGTTATCTAGAGATAGCCTATCTGATCTTCTGCTGTAAGTCATTACGGACCTAGATAAGACAGGGTATCTTTATAAAAGAGCTTTAAGGCCAAATCCTAAAGTTATCGAATTGAGGAACTTTCAATGTATGACGATAATCAAAGATTATCTAATGCATCGTATCTAATCATTGATGCAAACCATGATTGATATCAGCCCTCAACCTGGTAGAGTGCACAAGTTACTTTGTAGCATTGAGTTGCTGACCTGTATACTTCTGTGCCTCATACCTTGTATATTACAGATGACGAAAGCATAATCACGCGTTACAATGAGTCTTTGTGCAATTATTCCTGAATACGGGAGTATGTCGTGTATGTGGGAACCAAAGACAATTGGGTTTATACTATATATAACAGTATCAGTCTATAGCACTACACAACAGTCTGCATGTGAGTTTATGTGGACAACAATATCAGCAATTGCTGGATCACACATTGTCTTTAATGATAATATAAATCAAAAGATTAACGGTGTGATCAGATTTCTCAATAACTGATATGATCCTCTTACCAGAAATCACAAAACATTACTACTTTATCTTTACATTTCTGCATTTTAAATTTTTCGTCAAAAATACAAAACTCAAAAAGATTTTAGGTGTGTTTTAACAAAAACTTTCAGAAAATCCAAAAGATTTTACATTTCTATATTCTTTCTGATAACCGATGGTGGTTGATGGTGATTTTCTGAAACTTGATGGACCATTTGAGTTTTGTGATCTTTAAATGAGAAATAATGATTTTCGAATGCTTAAAAGTTAAGAAAAATATTGAACGGGATTCGATTTTGAGATTTGGTAAAAAGTTCAAAAATTCCAACCTCCATTCGCCTGTTTGATGGGTCGAATGTAGAATTTGGCTTTTACATTCGAACCTTCTAAACGGTCGAATGTGAGTGTTCTTATGTCTTTTGCACATTCGAACCATATTTCCTCCTTCGAACCTTTAAATAGGGTCGAACGTGGAAATATTTTCACATTCGCCCAACTAAAAGGGTCGAATGTGGAGCCAATATAACCTTATCTGCACCTTCGATCCTTCATTTCAAATTTTTTTCAAAAATATGATATTACCACCCCTTGTTGCTCGTTTGTTTAAAAACATATCATTGTGTTCCTTGTACTTTGCTGATTATTTCAATTGTAAATTTGCAGGTATCCATCCAATATTCATGACAGAATCGTTGATTGTACGATCAAACTTTTTTAATGAATCGAATCATGGATCATGGACTGTAATAGATAAAATTGTTGATTGCGATCCAATACTTAAGTGTTTTATGGGGAGAGGATAACAAAACAAGGGTTAAAACACAACAGATTATTGAATTGATTGTTTAAACCTTCAAACCCTAGATTTTAGGCAAAAACACTCAACTGTTGAATAATAATAACAATTGGTTGTTGATAAAGGTTAATCGGACTTATTAGAAGCTTAACAAATTAAAATGGCATGTTAAAACATTCAAAATCAAAATCTGTGATTTTTGAAGATGAACAGCATGATTCGACCATTTCAAAAGGGTCGAATGTGACTTTTTAGGTCGAAGGTGGGTTGTTTAAATGGTCGAAAGTGGACAAACGGTCGAATGTACATTTTTAAACTAACTTTTTCACATTCGAACCTTATTTCTACGTAGGAACTCCTTATTTCCCACATTCGAACCCACGATTTGGTCGAATGTGGAATTCCAAAATCAAAAATTTCAAATTTTGTTTATTTTGCCCGTTTCTAATGTGTTTTCGTGTTTTGATTTTGCAGATTAATCATGTCTGAACCTCAAAGTTCTGATATACCCGCAGGTTCATCAGAGAAGCCAGCCGGAAGAAGAACTACCATTTGAAGAGGCACATAATTGCTGCGCTTTTCTTCGAGACTTGAAGAAACATACCGAATTCACCGGCATTGTTGACTTTTTGAAGAGGAGTAGAGTCGTTGATGCTATTGCCACTCCTCCTATCATTTACAAAGATCATCAAAAGGAGTTCTGGACGAATGCAAGAATTGATTTTTGGAACAATGAAACTGCTATTTTTAGTAAGATTCAGGGGGAGCTGGTTATAGTATCTGAAGATGACATTAGAAAAGCCTTGAAGCTGATTGATAAGAAGACTGATCCGAGAGTCTTATCTTGGATTGAACAGAGGAAATGCTTCATAAGGAAGAAATACAATGGACCGATCACAGACGGAGCCTTACATAAAGGTAAACTGTGCCCACAGTTTAAATACCTGGCTCACGTGATGTTGCATGTCTCCGGGTCTGTGAGTGGAGGATACAACGTGATGAGGAAGAGTATTAGCTCTTTAATGGTTGCCCTGATTCTGAACAAACCATTCAATGTATCCGGGATGATACTTGACCACATGCTTGAACCATTGAGAGGATTGAAGAGTAAAAAGTTTTTACTGTATCCCAGATTCCTGCAGATGATATTCGATTAGAAGTACAAAAAGTTAAGGAAAGATCCTATTCAGATTGTGGTACAGGATCATATGAGTTTGAGCACATTGGTGAGGATGAAAGGATATAAAGGTGTACTGGCGAATGAAAGACCACCTTTGAAGAATTTGTTTGGTCACCTGATCAATCTAGGTTATGAAGATCCAAGTGTTGATAAAGCCAGGAATGTTAACAGTGATTCTGATAATGATGACCCATTATGCCCTGTTGATCCTGAAGCCAAAAGAAAAAGGCAAGTTGTTAATGTTGGTGCGAAAAGTGGTAAAGGAAAGGGTAAGGAAAAAGAAGTTGAAGCAGAACCGCCAAAGAAAACATCTCGGAGAAAGAAAAGTGTTTCAAAGAAAGGAATACACTTGGTTGATGAGGAGTCTATGGATTCTGAAGAGACTCAGGAGGAAGAGAGATGGGATTCTGCAGACGAGACTGTCAAGATCACCACGCCCAAGGCCACTGTGGCTGGTGAATCTGAGAGTCTGAATCAAACCTTGGAGGAACAAAGAATGAAGAGACCGATTGTGATGGACGATATTGACGAGAGTCTTGGTGTGGGTGCTGATGATTTTGGTGGATCGCTAAAGACTGGAGAAAAACAAAAGAACCTAACATACAAGAAGAAAGCTAAGACTGTTGAGATTGAAAAGCCGATGAAAAGGAGAGCTAAAGAAATTGAAAGTTTCATTGCAAGAAAGAAAGTTCCTGCAATGTCTAGCTCTAAGTCTCTCGTGACATCCCTAACAGCTAAGAAACAGAAAACATCTGCTGCTGAGCAAAACATTCCAACTGATGATTTTAATCCTGCATTGGAAAGAGTCTTGAATAAATTTAAGAAAAAGACTCCAGTTGCTGAGGCTTCAACTCCTAAGGTTAATGTATCAGGAGATGTGATGGATACAGTGAATCAGAAGCTGACAGAAATGATGAAAATCATTAACCAGCAACAATCTGAGATTGAGCAGTTAAGAAAGAATGATAGGAAGATGTTGCATGTAGTTGAATCTTCACAGCAGAGCCAGGAAGAATTAGCAGCTAAGATCAAGTTACTCCAGAATGAGAATCAAGAGTTGTTATTGCATGAACAGAGAAATACTCGAAGAATCATAACTTTACGACTTGAGAACAAGAAGATGAGAACTAACAATAAGAGTATGAAAAAGCTTATTGATGATTTGTATGAGAGAGCTCCACAATTGAAAGAAGGAGAAGAGGATAATGAAAGAGGAAGAGGTTGTTGATTATGAACCGTCTGAGTCTGATGAAGAAGATGATGAAGAACTTGATAAGGATGTCGGTGATGCTCCTGAGAAGAAGAAAGATGGTGATGATGATGATGGTTCAGGAGATGATAATAGTTCTTCTAATGATGATGATGATGACACATATCAGTATAAGTATGAAAAGAGAGAATCAGGAAAAGATGCAGGAGAGTCTAGTTAGAAAACTCCTGGTGGCAATATTGACAATGATGATATTTCTTGGAATAAGAAGATTAGATCTTTATCTGAGGATGATAAGAAGTTATATCGTCAGATGTTAACTAACAAAGTCTGGACGATTGAGATGATAGGAAGATTTCCAAAGATATTTGAGTCAGATGATATGAGATTTGAACTCGAATACAATGATCCTGATCTTGAAGATGGAGAAGTTTTTGCAGCTATTTCTAAAGAGATACTTGAAGGACTGGCTAAACAGGTTGGAAAATCTCTTGAAGAGTTAATGAGTGAGAATTACATACCGAATATTCCTAGGAAAGAAGCAGGAAATTACTCTGATGATAGAGATACTCCGGTGTTTGAAGACGTTGAAATGGAGGATATTACAAGTGAGGAATATCCAGAATACTTCAAAAATGATAAAGATTCTGGATTTCCTGAATTTTCTGAAGATCTGTTGAGCCAGGCTGAGAAACTTGCTCGTGAGAAAAGCAAGAAGTTCGTTGATGAAGTTTTCAAGAACTCAGATTGTTAGAAACCGACTGTTGAACAATCTGACGATCTGAAGAACTTTCTGAGGAAGCTTAAAGAAAAAGAAGCCAACCCTCCAAAGACTGAAATTCAGGGTGGTTTCTACAAGTTTCATAATGAACTGTTTAAAGGAAAATCTCTCGGGTGGAAATATTTGAGACAGCTAAGGTGTGTTGCTGTGAAGTGGGAAAAAGGAATTTTGTACTTTCACAAATTCCATGATATAAAGACACTACCTTATTGGGCTGTACGCGATATCTGCAGACACACGATGTATGGAGCTACAGTAAACAACGATGTTGTTGGTTACTTTGCAGATCGCATGGCGAGAGAAAGTAGAATTAAATGGGAAGTATTCACCCCACAGTATCCTATAGGATAGTTATCAAGAAGAAGAAAGATCCGATTACGGGGTTGAACAAGGTTACATTGAAATATGATCCACCGACAGTGTTGAAGCATATACCTTTGATGCCTATTCCACAACATTTCTCGAAAGACTTTATGTGGTGGTACTATGATTCGAAGACGGCAGAGGCTATTATCTTGTTGAAGGATGGGAAGAATGATTTCAAGAAGATACATATCTTTGATCCGATGTCGTTGATTAATTGCTCTCATGAAGACATTATCATGCTGTACTACAATCCAATATACTGTGAAGAGAAAGACAGTGAACAGGCTGCTAAATACCAACGTATGGTATTCTTATGTTTTGCATGGGATGTTAACGCGGGTTGCGATTATGATAAGAAGCTGGGGAAGTTTGTTCAAGTTCAAAAGACAGAAAAGAAGAAACCGAAGCAAACTCATGAACCAGTTATGACTAAAGAGCAGAAGAAGTTACTACACATTATGTTGATGAACAAGAGGATGGATGAAGACCGAAGGCTGAAGCAATTCAAGCAATAGTCGAGGGGGAGTTTGTAGATTCACGAAGTGCGACTAATGCTATTGAATTGCTAATCAAATCTTGTTTTTTCACTTACGGATGGTCGAAGGTGGAATTTAGAATGGTCGAATGTAGATATAAATGGTCGAAGGGAGAGCTCAAAGGTCGAAGGAAGCTTTGTTTATCTATTGTGTTGATTCGCCCAAATTGTTTGGTTGAACCTGCACATTCGCCCATTCGTTTGGTCGAATGTGTAGATCTATATAAAGGCTGAATCGGTTTTTAATATTAACTTTTGGTCATTTTGTTTCCCTCCTTTGAGTGTGTTCTCTCCCTAGGGTGTTTTTGAGTCTGATATTGTTATATATCATTGTAAACATCATTTTGTAAAGATTATCAACTTGTTTATCAATTAAATGAAAACTTTGAATGAGATTTGTGTGTTTTGCTGATTATATTATCATTTCATAATCGATTCAGGGATTCCGCACCTGAATTGATAGACTTGTTTGATCATAGTCTTTGTTTTGACAATTCGATCCTCACATACAGGAGGGAAACAAATGACCAAAAACTAACTTCAAAATGAAAATCAAACTATATATAGACCTCCACATTCGCCCGCCCGTAAGGGTCGAATGTGCAGGTTCGCCCCTTTATTTGGGCGAATCAGCACATATCCCTACAATACTCTTCCTTTGACCTGTATGTTCTTCCTTCGAGCAATCTTAGTCACCTTCGACCCTTTGAGTTCCACATTCGACCTTACGTAATTTCCAAAACAGAATTAAATTCGCAATCCAATAGCACTAGTCGCAAAACGTGTATCAACAGGGGGTTTTCAGAAGTTGCAATGCGTAGTCGCGCATCTGCTATTAAATCAAAAGAACCCATGAACAACAACTCTAGGCTGACACATACTCGGCTTCACATGTTGATAGAGCAACTGACGTCTGCTTTTTACATTGCCAGGTTATGAGCCTGCTCCCCATAAATTGACATCCAGCCGTTGTGGATTTAGCGTCAATATCACAGCCACCAAAATCTGCATCACCAAAAGCAATAAAGTCAGAATTATCATCACTAGGGTACTATAGTCCAAGCGAGGGACAACCCTTCAGATATCGTAGGATTCTCTTGATAGCTATAAGGTGACTCTGTTTCGGCTTCGATTGAAATCGAGCACAAAGACATGTAGTAAACATTATATCCGGCCGGGAAGCGGTCAAATACATTAATGATCCAAAGATGGCTCGATATGTAAAAGGGTCAGTAAGCTCCCCTTTAGCATCAACTCCAGTCCCATGATTAGGTTGTATAGGAGTATCAATTGGCTTTGAATCCTCCATCTGGAATTGGATAAAGACTTCGGAAACGTATTTCGTCTGGTGGATGAAGATCCCCGACGACAATGGATCGACCTGCAATCCTAGAAAGAACTGCATCTCTCCCATAAAGCTCATCTCAAACTTTTCCTGCATGACCTTTTCAAATTCCCTACATAAAAGTTCATTAGTAGAACCAAATATAATGTCATCAACATATATCTGGTCTAAAAGCAAGTCACCCTCCTTCGTTTCATGAACAGGGTATAGTCTACCAGTCCGTGTTTGAATCCTTTGGAGAGAAGATATGTGCTAAGCTCCTCGTGCCACTGTCTCGGGGCTTGGTGCAAATAATACAATGCATTGTTTAGCTTGTAGACCTTATCTTGGTAGATAGGATCCTCAAAACCCGGTGTTTGCCCGACATATACTTCTTCCTTGAACACACCATATAGAAAATCACTCTTAACATCCATCTGATACACCTTGAATTTCATGTAAGATGCATATGCAAGAAACATTCAGATTTCTTCAATGCGCGCAACTGGTGCATAGACTTCATTGTAGTCAATTCCCTCTATTTGACGAAAACCTTGTACCACCAATCGAGCTTTGTTTCTCACAATAATGCCTCGATCATCCTTCTTGCACTAAACACCCATTTAGTGCCTATCTTCTTTCTGTCTGGTGGTAAATCGGTCAGCGTCTAGACTCCGAGTTTCTAAAATTGTTGTAGTTCTTGGTGCATCACATCCACCCATGATTCATCTTGTAAAGCTTACTTGTATGTTCTTGGTTCAACCTGCGAAACATAACAAGCAAAAGACCAATCATTTTGACAAACCTGATTTCTGGATTTTGGCATACACTCCAATATTATCATGTGACGTTGCACGCCTCAGTTGTCCATATGTCATCACCCTGCTTCCAAGATCACCAATAATCTGTTCTACTGGATGAATCTGATGAATCCGAGATTCCGAATGTTCAGGAACAGGAATCACCGCTTGAACATTTTAATTCTCCGTCGTCTCCAGATCATTACCTATATTCAATGAAGATGGAATATCTTGACTAGGGTTCAGTGGTGGTGATATTGTAGTATTATCCACGACTGCTTCACTAGTAACGTCTTCTTCATCTTCCGACTCAGAAGAATCAAGTGTTGTCGAAGCTTCCTAGAATACCTCTTCTTTAACTATAGGAGCATTGACATCATTAGAAGCTGCTGCTGGAGCAGTCATTGTGATCGGACACACTAACGGTGAAGTTATTCCATTCTCACACTTGTAATACAATCTTAAAACAACTTCTTCAACCAAGCTTTCTTGATTGAATGACTCAAATAATTCTTTGTAGTCAAACATCCAATCAGGCCCATTTCCTCGAACATTTTGAGTGTAGCTTTTCTGACAACCTGCACCCTTCACTTTTCATAAATGTGCATAATTGGTCACTCAACTATTTCAAAATTTTCAACCCTCCTATTTTAATAGGACCAAAAGTCACAATTTAATAAAAGTTATAATTTTTATAAGTAAAAGTATTGCTCGTTTTATACTCACATCTACACCCGAGCACGTATATACTCAAAACCCTTAATTTTCGGTCCTAAAACAACTTAGAAACCGAAGGAAACAAGTCCGGAACTTAAAACTGATTAAACTAGAAAATTTGATTTTTTTTAGTTCTCGTAGTCTGCGAAGACAGTCAAATAGTCAAAGTCCTGATCAAAGTCCTAGTCAAAGTCTTAGTCAAACAGTCAAAGTCTTAGTTAAACAGTCAAAAGTTTTAGTCAAATAGTTAATTCATCATAAAGCATTACTTTATGGTGTTGACCAATTTTAATGGCTAATTGAATCCAAAACTAGTATAAAAACCCACCTATGACCCTTTATACTTGGCAACTCTAAATCGATTGTTTCAATCCGATTAAACTTTCCCTCATACCTTTCTTTTATAGTCTATTACTTCTACAATTGAAGCTTTGATTATAAGCTCTTGTAATTGGCGAATTGGAAGCTTGATATTCTTTCTTTTTCGTTTCTTCAATTTGGACTAGCTACATTGTTGAGTCTTTGGGATTCGCCTCGCATACATTCACAACACTTAGAGGATAATTCACCTTAGCCAATGTGAGTTTACGTAACCATGTTTATGCAATTCTTTATACTTGCAACATTATACTTAAGCAATTCTACATACATGTCTAGTTCTAAACTTTAATGCCTCATGAGTTGGACAACTATTGTTAGACTTAAACTTCAACATACATAATCATTAGCTATGGCCAAGCCAGCGATACTCAATAATAGATCTATTGGATTGACAATCCCACCTAGATTCGTTGACCATCTTTTATGGGGAGCGCGGGTGATTGTTATCGTTCCAACATGATATTAAGGTGAACCGTGGATGTCGGGATGGACCTAAACTTGTCGGAGGTTTGATTATGTGCATACTATACTTCATGTTTATTCATGTAGACTTAAACTTACGATAGACATATGAATTGCTAAACTTTTATTATTCTTAAACTTAATTACTTGACATGGCTTATGTATTCTCACCAACTTCTAGTTGACCCCCTCCCCCATTTTTACAAACTCAACAGGAAATAATGATGCTTGAAGTCTAGAGCTAGCAAGAAGAGACAATTTGAAGTTTATGCTTTGTTTGGCTATTTGATGTATTAGAATTTCATTCAAGACTTGTTATGTATTTCCAAATTTTGGATATTTTCCTTTAAATAAATTTCGATTAAAACTTGAATACCATGTGCTACTGAATACTCATTCTTACGTGACACCTCGATGTTTCCGCCGTCGGTTGGGGTGTTACAGATTGGTATCAGAGCCATGGTTATAGGGAATTAGGTTATTAAAAAAAAATAATCTAGTCTATAACCATAGGATTTTAACCAGTACTTGCTCCTTTTACTTGCAACCTTACTTATTTCTATTCTCTATCCTACTTCTTATCCTTACTTTAGACCCTACAAGAAGAGTGCTCTCCATCACTGGATCTACTCTTAGACTAATAGGACAAATCCTCAGGTTTAGCCTGAACCACCTTGAAGATCTCATCGAAGTTCTAATTTTAATAACGAACACGTGCAATCTGAAAGGGTGAACGCCTGTATTCTGAGTTTTCTGTCTAGGACTGGCATTGCGCATAAATCCCAATCAGACGAGGGACCTGGATGCCTACCTGGGAATTCTCGGGATGAGTGTTCACTTATAGGCTAAAGCATGTCTTCACTATGTTATTAGAATCTAGAAGTTTTGATAAGTCAACGTTTTCGTTTATTCGTTTTAATTAATGAATAAATGATTACACTCACTTTCCTTAAACTAAGCTCTAAAATCCCAAAATTTTACAGCCTAAATCAATCCCACTTCATAATCATAAATGGATTTCACAATCACACCTCACCTTACCATCTTAACCGCTTGTTTAAATACTTTCAACACCCTACCCAAGTCATGTTATTTCCTTTCTCAACATATTATATAACTATAACCTCATAGCCTGATCTTGACGAGGGGTTCAAAAAAAAAAAAAGCTTTTTCAACATTTTCAAAATTTTCATCACCTAGTACAACACTAAAGATTTCTAAATATTTTCCAAAATTTTTATCACCTATAAACTACGGAAAAAAAAATACAGGTTTTTGTCAAAAGATGTCCTCAAACTTAATTTCTAAATTCAAATGTCTATTTATTAGCATAACAAACGATTTTCTATATAATGCTTTAATCTATTAAAAATCACTTAATAGAACCTTGATCTTCAAAACCTAATGTCATGTTTAAAATCTCCAACTAATGGGAATATTGTAATCAAAGCTAATTTAGTTTGTACTATTTGACGACTTTTTTTATGTACTAAACCAATTTTTAAATCCTTCCATCCTCATGAACAAAAAATTTAATCTCCAACTCCCCATGGACCCCTACTTATTTTCAACTAGTTCGAAATTTTTACGATATTTGGCATATACCACAATCATGTTTTCCCATACACTTGATTCTAACCTTTGATTCAAGCCCCACAATTTACAATGCTACATAATCTCTTTACTATAAAATAAACTCTTTATCAACTATCTTCACATTCACTATCTCTCACAACCTTGATTCTGCTTCGAGATTATTCATCATCCTCTCAAGAACTAAATTCATAGTCTTTACCTTCTTAAACATGAACTTGATCCCTATGATAACCAAACTATTGAAACTTGGTTGTGTGTTGCATCAAACTTAATCCATAGTTATACATGAGGATTCGATTATCTACCATATTTGAACATTTGATACTAGAAGTCATGGAATATAAACTATTTGCTATAGACACACCTAGAGTCATTAACCTTGTCTAGGGCAACTCTATTACAACTCGCATGCTATACTTGATACTTGATTGCTTACATGTACATATTACAATTCATGTGTGTAATAATTGGTACACTTAATCAAACAACTGATAGAGGATGAAGTACTTGCTCAACAGTTAGTAGAGTACCAAATAACCTACTCAACGATTGGTAGAGGTCATCATGCCTGCTCAACAGTCGGTAGAGGCCCTACAACCTGCTCAACGACTGGTAGAGGCTATCCCACCTGCTCAACAATCGGTAGAGGTTCTTATTCACTGACTGGTAGAAGTCTTTTTCCTGCTCAACAGTTGGACTCATTTTTAGATACATTGTATACGATTCAATCACAAGGTTATTTTGCATTACTTACATGTGTGTTTAGGGTCATAGAATGACACAAAACCCTAATGTAAGGTAAATTGGTGATTGCGTTCCGGAACGTAATCATGAATTTACAGGTACGTTAAGGTGGTGTGAAGTTCTAATACGGTTTTGGTAGTTCATTTGGTTTTCTTATAGTCAATCAACTCATGCATTTCTTTTAGGATTCCTAAAACTTAAGTTTAGTGTTTGCTAGATTCTTATTCTCCTTGCTATTTTAGACGAACCTAATCCAATCATTGAAACTCACACATATCAAACTTCCTATCCAAATTATTCAAAACAAATTATTTTAGTACCTATAAATTCATGTCGTGCCTTAACCCAAATTTTTCCAAACCACAGTTGCCCTAATTTCTAACCAATCATCCTCAACCTTGTGTTTTTAATAATTTCGAGATGAAATTTTCTAAAGTAGGGGAGACTGTAACAACCTGCACCCTTCACTTTTCATAAATGTGCATAATTGGTCACTCAACTATTTCAAAATTTTCAACCCTCCTATTTTAATAGGACCAAAAGTCATAATTTAATAAAACTTATAATTTTTATAAGTAAAAGTATTGCACGTTTTATACCCACATCTACATCCGAGCACGTATGTTTCAGACCTTGATACTCAAAACCCTTAATTTTCGGTCCTAAAACAACTTAGAAACCGAAGGAAACAAGTCCGGAACTTAAAACTGATTAAATTAGAAAATTTGATTTTTTTTAGTTCTCGTAGTCTGCGAAGACAGTCAAATAGTCAAAGTCCTGATCAAAGTCCTAGTCAAAGTCTTAGTCAAACAGTCAAAGTCTTAGTCAAATAGTCAATTCATCATAAAACCTTACTTTATGGTGTTGACCAATTTTAATGGCTAATTGAATCCAAAACTAGTATAAAAACCCACCTATGACCCATTATACTTGGCACCTCTAAATCGATTGTTTCAATCCGATTAAACTTTCCCTCATACCTTTCTTCTATAGTCTATTACTTCTACAATTGAAGCTTTGATTATAAGCTCTTGTAATTGGCGAATAGGAAGCTTGATATTCTTTCTTTTTCGTTTCTTCAATTTAGACTAGCTACGTTGTTGAGTCTTTGGGATTCGCCTCGCATACATTCACAACACTTAGAGGATAATTCACCTTAGCCAATGTGAGTTTATGTAACCATGTTTATGCAATTCTTTATACTTGCAACATTATACTTAAGCAATTCTACATACATGTCTAGTTGTAAACTTTAATGCCTCATGACTTGGACAACTATTGTTAGACTTAAACTTCAACATACATAATCATTAGCTATGGCCAAGCCGGCGATACTCAATAATAGATCTATTGGATTGACAATCCCACCTAGATTCGTTGACCATCTTTTATGGGGAGTGCGGGTGATTGTTATCGTTCCAATGTGATATTAAAGTGAACCGTGGATGACGGGATGGACCTAAACTTGTCGGAGGTTTGATTATGTGCATACTATACTTCATGTTTATTCATGTAGACTTAAACTTACAATAGACATATGAATTGCTAAACTTTTATTATTCTTAAACTTAATTGCTTGACATGGCTTATGTATTCTCACCAACTTCTAGTTGACCCCCCCCCCCCCATTTTTACAAACTCAACAGGAAATAATGATGCTTGATGTCTACAGCTAGCAGGAAGAGACAGTTTGAAGTTTATGCTTTGTTTAGCTATTTGATGTATTAGAATTTCATTCAAGACTTGTTATGTATTTCCAAATTTTGGATATTTTCCTTTAAATAAATTTCGATTAAAACTTGAATACCATGTGCTACTGAATACTCATTCTTACGTGACACCTCGATGTTTCCGCCATCGGTTGGGGTGTTACAGCTTTGACCATCAACATTTGCCCACTCTTCAACCTGTCTAGTTCTTTTGTGAAATACGCGTTTAAGTGGTGTCGCATATCTAACAAAATAACCTTCATCAGCCTTTGTTCCAAACTTCTCTATTGGATTCAGCATCGTACATAGTGACCTGAATGGCTCTAGAAACTTTAAGTTCGGCTTGCATTTGTTAAGCAGTTCATAAGAAGTCATTCCAAACTTCTTCACTATTAACACACGATTCAGTGTATAGCATACTGCATGAATATTGTAACATTTCGCATTTAATTATTTATACGTTACGGATTAAAACAACAAGCCCTATTATTTTTGGTGATATCTTGAACCCCTATACAATGATAATTGTATATCTATATGTGTATATAATAATAATAATAATAATAATAATAATAATAATAATAATAAGTAGTGTGTAAAAAAAAAAAAAGAGTTTTGGATAAACAAACCCACCCAACACTTTTTCAGCCATCATCAACCCAGCCCAAACCCAATTATACCCTGGCCCACCAGAAATCCGGCACAAGCCCACTAGTCCCCCCCCCCCCCCTTGTCTGAATTAAAAAAAATAAAACATGCCTTGGCCGGGAATCGAACCCGCGCCAAAGGCCGGGCCACACTTACACAAATGCACAAACCAACTGGGCTGGACCTTCCTTGTTGATATAACCCGGACGCGTATTTTATTTATGCACACGTTGAACTCCCCACAGTTGACAAGGAAAGTCAACTGTGGGATTTCTTGTTGATCAATCCGTCCAATTAACGCGTATTAGAGCTATTTTTGGCAAACTCGTGCAATTATCGGCCCAATCCAACACGAATACACATCGATAATGCATCAATCGTTGACCAAATTAATCAATTGACGCGTATGCATTCAATAAGAAGTCAAACCTTCCAATTAACATTAACCCTAAACCTCTGTATAAATTGAGGCATTCTGGACCTTGACAACTCGCTCACAATACTCTCTCAACCTCCAATTCTTTCAATTACACTCTGGATTTGATTAGCGAGTTCATAGTTTGACTTTATCTTTGACCCGAAGATAATCATCAATCCATCACTGTGAGTCCTTGTTTGTTTGTGGGATTTATTCATCGGCATTCAGGCAACAATAGCCCTAACATTAATCGGGCTATAGTTGCCTGAATCATTCAATTGAAAATTCTAGGGTTCGTCGATCTTTAATTGGGGATAAACCTGTTGCTGCATCGTGTATTTAATTTAAACCAAACCAGAAACATCACAACCACCGGCCTAGGCCAAGTGGTTGTGACTCTGGTCCTCCACAATGGTCACCTGGGTTCGAGTCCCGGCTCTGACCGGTTTTTGTGTTCTTTTCTTTTCTTTTCTTTTAAAGCAAACAATAATTATATATATATATATATATTAATCCTTTTAATCATTTAAATTCTTTTTAAAATACCAAAACTATTTTATAAATTCTAAAAATTTTATATTTGTTTAATCTGATATAAAAGTTTTATTTGTAATTTTTATTTTTCAGAAATTCATTTATTTAATAATTATAATAATTAAATCATTTTTATACAATTATATTTATAAAAAATCCATTTATATATCAAAACAGTTTTATTAAATTCCCCAAAAATTATCCTAACTTTTTATAAAGTTAAACTTTACTGAAATAATTTTTAATTCAGTAAAATCAGTTATTTTATATTTTTAATCAATTTTTGTTAGATTTAATCATAATTAATTCATAATAAATCCAATTTTCATCATTTTTGCACCAAAATTTTATACAAATTATTTTTAATCATTTAGAACAGAAATATGATTTTTAAAATTAGAATTCTTTAATTTTAGTATTTTTGAATATTAAAGTTAATAATTGGCTATTTATAAATAAATAGATTTAAAAATCTATTTAAAATGAAATAATTTTATAAAAATTATTTTATTGCTTCAAACACTTTAATGTGTACATTCAAAATCCAAATTTTATAAAAAGACTATCTTTCATCAATTATCCAATTTTCCTTTATTAATTAAACATTTTAATTTAAATTTCAACAATTGATTATCCCCAAATCAAAACCCTAGGATACATTTATTAGTTAATTAGACTTAGACTTATTATATATTACCTTATTATAGGGTGATATTTGGAATCACTTTGGGCAACACAATTATTTCATATTTTCAACAAGTTAACATTTGCTAAGGTGAGTTTACATAGCCCCTTTTATCACCATTTTTGGGGTGAAACATGTTATAACATTTTTCATTGAAATTCAATCATCAATGTGTCTATGTGTTTTCTATGTTGCATATTGTCTTGAGCATGATTAGAGTAAGCACCATTCTAGCATAATCATTAACATTGATCAGCCGACGGTATACATTGATAGATCTATTGGACTGACAATCCCACCCGGATACGTGCCTCCTACAAAGGTTACGTGGGTGTTTGTTATCGCATAACATATTCATTGGGACCATAAGTGTATGGTATGTATCATTTTATAACAGTCAGCAGGGTTGATTATGCACTCGATTTATTTCTAATATGCTCTCACATATGGGCTAGATTAACATGACACATGAATTGCACATCATTTTATTCATTTTATCATCAAAAACCTATGTAATTCTCACCAACTTATGTTGACCCAAAATACTTTCAAAATTAACATGTTTCAGGTAACAATGAAGCTGAGGCTTGAGTTAGCATGAGGATTTATCTTGAAGTTTATTTGAAGTTATTGAAGTTGCTATTTGATATTATGTATTTGAATTCTTAGACATTATTTCACATTTTGGATATTTATGTTTGAATAAATTATTTAAAATTTATATTATACCATGTGCTACTGAAAACAATCATCAATACGTGGCACCCCGATGTTTCCGCCATCGGTTGGGGTGTTACAGATTGGTATCAGAGCCATGGTTATAGGGAATTAGGTTATTAGAAAAATAATCTAGTCTATAACCATAGGATTTAACAAGTACTTGCTTCCTTTACTTGCTATTCTCTATCTCCCTCCTACTTCTTATCCCTACTTTCATCCCTACAAGAAGGTTGCTCTCCATCAGTGGATCTACTCTTAGACTAATAGGACAAATCCCTCAGGTTTAACCTGAACCCCCTTGAGATCTCGTCGAAGTTCTGGATTTTAATAACGAACACGTGCAATCTGGAAGGGTGAACGCCTGTATTCTGTGTCTTCTGTCTAGGCTGGCATTGCGCATATATCCCAATCAGACGAGGGACCCGGATGCCTACCTGGGAATTCTCGGGATGAGTGTTCACTTATAGGCTAAAGCATGTCTTCATATGTTATTAGAATTTAGAATCTTTGATAAGTCAACGTTTTCGTTTATTCGTTTTAATTAATGAATAAATGATTACATTCCTTATATAAACTATCATTCATTTCATTGTGTCTATTACAGATCATGCCTCCTCGTCGCAGCACTCGCAACAACAATGGTGAGAATCACGAAGAAGGTGGTGATAACCATAACCACAACCATGACCAAGCTCCTAACCACAACAACAATGGGATCGATGCTCAACTGGCTGCGATCATTTCTCAACAAATGGCACAGCAAATCGCAACTCTGGTTCCTAATTTACTTGCTCAGGTCATCCAATTGAACGGCAACGGGAATGGTCACAACAATGGGAACGGAAATGGCAATGGCAATGGTAATGGACCCCAAGCTTGCACCCTTAAGCATTTCAACTCTTGTAACCCTCCAAAGTTCAGCGGTGAAGAAGGAGCTACTGGACTCCTACAATGGTTTGAGGGCATTGAAAATACCTTCATTAACAGTGAATGCCCCGACAACTTTAAAGTCCGTTATGCCATGAGTGTTCTTCATAAGCGAGCACTCACTTGGTGGAATGAAGAAAAACGCACTCGCGGGGCTGAAGCTGCACTAGCCTTAACCTGGGATCAAGCTAAAGACATTATGAAGGCAGAGTTCTGTCCTCGTAATGAAATCAAGAAACTGGAAGACGAATTTTATGATCTTGCTCAAGACAGTGGGGAAAACCTTGCTTACAACACTCGCTTTCACGAACTTAGCTTACTGCTACCCCACAAAGTCACTCCTTTGCCCATTGCGATCGAAAAATACATTGGTGGCTTACCGATGCAGATTCAAGACACAGTATGGGGAAGGAACCCTGCTACATTGGAAGAAGCAAAGCGTTTGGCTGCCACCCTAACAGATAACCATGTGAAGGCAGGAACCCTGACTCGTAAAGGGGAAAAGAAAAAGGATACTCCCCAACCTGCCGTCGAAATCAAAACTGAGGCCTCAACCAACGGGAAGAACAAGGTCAGGAATTTTGCAATAGACACCACTACCCCACCCACCAAGAAACAATACAATGGGAACCTACCTAAGTGTGACACCTGCCAGTATCACCATCCAACTCAAGTACCCTGTCGACAGTGCACCAATTGTCAGAGGTATGGGCATCTTGCGGAAGCTTGTCGAATCCCTGCTACAAACGCTCTTGATGCTCCAAATAATCCCGCTTGAGACCCTCCAACTGCTCAACATCAAACCCTACCATTTGAATAATATCTACTTTCTCCTTAATTTCATGTATTGTCACTTTTGAATCAGATAATAAATTCAAGTATTATCATAACATCTGCGTGCATACTTGTTGGAATATGAATTAATTGCTATACCTACTTGCTTGCTTGTACAACAATTAGTTAACTACCAAACAACCTACTTAACGATTGGTAGAGGTCATCATGTCTATCCAACAGTCGGGAGAGGCCCTACCACCTGCTCAACGACTAGTGAGGACTATCAGACCTACTCAACAATCGGAAAGTCGTAAAAGGACACAAAACCTTAATGTAAGGTAAATTGGTTATTACGGTCCGGAACGTAATCGTGAATTTACAGGTACGTTAAGGTAGTGTGAAATTTTATCAAGGTGTTCGGTAGTTGGCCAATTGTAACCCTGTTTTTCCCTTAACTTCGGGACGAAGTTCCTAAAAGTAGGGGAGACTGTAACATTTCGCATTTAACTATTTATACGTTACGGATTAAAACAACAAGCCCTATTATTTTTGGTGATACCTTGAACCCCTATACAATGATAATTGTATATCTATATGTGTATATAATAATAATAATAATAATAATAATAATAATAATAATAATAATAATAATAATAATAAGTAGTGTGTAAAAAAAAAAAAAAAGAGTTTTGGATAAACAAACCCACCCAACACTTTTTCAGCCATCATCAACCCAGCCCAAACCCAATTATACCCTGGCCCACCAGAAATCCGGCCCAAGCCCACTAGTCCCCCCCCCCTTGTCTGAATTAAAAAAAATAAAACATGCCTTGGCCGGGAATCGAACCCGCGCCAAAGGCCGGGCCACACTTACACAAATGCACAAACCAACTGGGCTGGACCTTCCTTGTTGATATAACCCGGACGCGTATTTTATTTATGCACACGTTGAACTCCCCACAGTTGACAAGGAAAGTCAACTGTGGGATTTCTTGTTGATCAATCCGTCCAATTAACGCGTATTAGAGCTATTTTTGGCAAACTCGTGCAATTATCGGCCCAATCCAACACGAATACACATCGATAATGCATCAATCGTTGACCAAATTAATCAATTGACGCGTATGCATTCAATAAGAAGTCAAACCTTCCAATTAACATTAACCCTAAACCTCTGTATAAATTGAGGCATTCTGGACCTTGACAACTCGCTCACAATACTCTCTCAACCTCCAATTCTTTCAATTACACTCTGGATTTGATTAGCGAGTTCATAGTTTGACTTTATCTTTGACCCGAAGATAATCATCAATCCATCACTGTGAGTCCTTGTTTGTTTGTGGGATTTATTCATCGGCATTCAGGCAACAATAGCCCTAACATTAATCGGGCTATAGTTGCCTGAATCATTCAATTGAAAATTCTAGGGTTCGTCGATCTTTAATTGGGGATAAACCTGTTGCTGCATCGTGTATTTAATTTAAACCAAACCAGAAACATCACAACCACCGGCCTAGGCCAAGTGGTTGTGACTCTGGTCCTCCACAATGGTCACCCGGGTTCGAGTCCCGGCTCTGACCGGTTTTTGTGTTCTTTTCTTTTCTTTTCTTTTAAAGCAAACAATAATTATATATATATATATATATTAATCCTTTTAATCATTTAAATTCTTTTTAAAATAACAAAACTATTTTATAAATTCTAAAAATTTTATATTTGTTTAATCTGATATAAAAGTTTTATTTGTAATTTTTATTTTTCAGAAATTCATTTATTTAATAATTATAATAATTAAATCATTTTTATACAATTATATTTATAAAAAATCCATTTATATATCAAAACAGTTTTATTAAATTCCCCAAAAATTATCCTAACTTTTTATAAAGTTAAACTTTACTGAAATAATTTTTAATTCAGTAAAATCAGTTATTTTATATTTTTAATCAATTTTTGTTAGATTTAATCATAATTAATTCATAATAAATCCAATTTTCATCATTTTTGCACCAAAATTTTATACAAATTATTTTTAATCATTTAGAACAGAAATATGATTTTTAAAATTAGAATTCTTTAATTTTAGTATTTTTGAATATTAAAGTTAATAATTGGCTATTTATAAATAAATAGATTTAAAAATCTATTTAAAATGAAATAATTTTATAAAAATTATTTTATTGCTTCAAACACTTTAATGTGTACATTCAAAATCCAAATTTTATAAAAAGACTATCTTTCATCAATTATCCAATTTTCCTTTATTAATTAAACATTTTAATTTAAATTTCAACAATTGATTATCCCCAAATCAAAACCCTAGGATACATTTATTAGTTAATTAGACTTAGACTTATTATATATTACCTTATTATAGGGTGATATTTGGAATCACTTTGGGCAACACAATTATTTCATATTTTCAACAAGTTAACATTTGCTAAGGTGAGTTTACATAGCCCCTTTTATCACCATTTTTGGGGTGAAACATGTTATAACATTTTTCATTGCAATTCAATCATCAATGTGTCTATGTGTTTTCTATGTTGCATATTGTCTTGAGCATGATTAGAGTAAGCACCATTCTAGCATAATCATTAACATTGATCAGCCGACGGTATACATTGATAGATCTATTGGACTGACAATCCCACCCGGATACGTGCCTCCTACAAAGGTTACGTGGGTGTTTGTTATCGCATAACATATTCATTGGGACCATAAGTGTATGGTATGTATCATTTTATAACAGTCAGCAGGGTTGATTATGCACTCGATTTATTTCTAATATGCTCTCACATATGGGCTAGATTAACATGACACATGAATTGCACATCATTTTATTCATTTTATCATCAAAAACCTATGTAATTCTCACCAACTTATGTTGACCCAAAATACTTTCAAAATTAACATGTTTCAGGTAACAATGAAGCTGTGGCTTGAGTTAGCATGAGGATTTATCTTGAAGTTTATTTGAAGTTATTGAAGTTGCTATTTGATATTATGTATTTGAATTCTTAGACATTATTTCACATTTTGGATATTTATGTTTGAATAAATTATTTAAAATTTATATTATACCATGTGCTACTGAAAACAATCATCAATACATGGCACCCCGATGTTTCCGCCATCGGTTGGGGTGTTACAAATATCCTCATTCCAAAACATTACTGGAAGATTAGAATCTGCAAGCATAGTACGAGCCACTTCGATTAGACTCATGTTCTTTCTTTCTGCAACACCATTCTGTTGTGGAGTCTATGGTGCACTGTACTCATGGTGAATACCCTTTTCATCGCACAACGCATCCATCATAGAATTCTTGAACTCTGACCCGTTGTGACTTCTAATGCGTTTGATCTTCAAGCCATAAATGTTCTCTAATCGGGTAAACAGAACATTCAAGTTGTTGAACGTTTTGCTCTTGTGTTCATGCACATCACCTACGAGAATCTTGAGTATTCGTCAATAACCACAAGACAGTATTGATCATCATTTATACTCTTACGCTTAACAGGTCTAAATAGGTCCATGTGTAAACGTTCAAGTGGAAAATCAACTGAGTTCACTTTCTTAGGTTTGTGGGAGTGTTTGTGTTGTTTTCCCTTCTTACAACTCACACACTTATCATTCAGATGAAAGTGTTTTACATTAACTCCTTCTACAAGCTCGTTCTTCACAAGATTGTTCATTTTTCTCAAGTGAACATGCCCCATCTATCTGTGCCACATGATAGACTCTTTCTCTGTAGCCTTAAACAGAAAACACGTTACTTGTCCCTGTGTAGTGGCTGCTTTGCTCATGTCAAGAATGTAAAGATTGGTCACTCTCGGAGCTTTAAGCATGATCCATTCTTTCAGTATAACAAATCCAGGCTTCAAGATGTAGCAAGACTTATCATCAAAGTGTATAGAAAACTTCTTGTAATAAATCTGACTAACACTCAGCAACTTATAATCGGTCTGCTTCACATAAAAAATTCTCTCGAAACTCACAATCCCATTGCTAACACTTCCTTCCATCGTTATATAACCTCCTTTGTTTCCGGCAAATGCTACATACCCTCCATTAATATTCTTGATGTCAAATAGTAGCGACATATCTCCGGTCTTGTACCCAAAAGCTCCACTATCGACAATCCAAAGACTGCTAACAGGGCAAGCTGGAGCTCCCTTCACCAATCACAACATGATTATTTTTTACGAGGGACCCAAGCCTTTGTGGTCTTGGGTCTTTGAGTGTTAACACTCAAAGATTCTTTCTTTTCGCCAACTTTCTATTTTGAATCAACCTTTTTCTGATTATTCAAAACCTCTTCACGATTCTCAATTTGTTTTTCTAAAACTTTGGTTTAAGAAACCGGTTTTGCTTGAACCTTAGTAGTTGAAGTAGAAGTACCTGGAGAACCCTTTGGTGTCCAAGTCTGTTATGAACGTTTAAGAACCCTAATCTGAGGTTGTTTAACCTCAATAGGTTTCTTTGTATCATCCTTGAATGAAACTTTCTTGACTACCCTGTTTGATTTAACAGACGAAGGTCCAACCGATGATTTAACAGCAGGTTTTGGGTAAACCTTTTGTATATCATTAGTTGCGTTCACTAATGGTTTCCTCATTTTGTTCTCCAAGAAAATTTAGTTGCGATTGTCATAGACAATCGATTGGTTTCCTCTTTGTGGATAAAAATAGTTTAGATTGTAAAACTGTTGTCTTTGAAGATAAAATTGTCTTTGTGGAAAAGACTATTTGTGTTGGTAACCATCAACCGAATTCCTTTGGTTTTGTCTGCTTTGAACCTCGTGCCTTTTGTGTCGCATGTATAGGCAGTGAGCAAGTAAATTCCCTCTCTCCCTACACTTGTAAGACGAACGATATTCCTCAAACGAGTTACTGTCATGATGATTAGAGAATGATTAACCGGGTATTGATCATCAATACACTTGCGCCTTAAACTCTCAGGAGCGGGTTCCATTGAGTAAGACGATTCAATAAATCCGTTAATCTTGTCTTTAGGTTTGACAAACTCAGTGACCTGAACTTTAGGTATTTTTGAGTTATCACCATACAGTCGCTTTATTAGTTCATGTGGAATATCATTTGTTCGTTCATGTTTTGGAAACAAAATGGTACTCTATTGCCAATTTTTCTCAATTTTAGAATAGTTAGCGAACTGAATGGGATACTCATCATCATAAGTTATATTATCGGATCCTTCCATCTGATAAAATACTTTCACAGGCTTGTCACTCGACTCATTCTTTTCACATTTCTTAAATGATGAATTCTATTTGTTAACAACCTTTTGAGGATGTGAAACCTGAGAACGTGATACACTCTCATTCGTTCGAATGTGATTTTCCAAAGGAATATAATCATTCTTCTTAGGTTCTTCATTCTCAAAATCCGATTCATCAGTTACAACAACCATTTCCTCATCATTCAATTCTGATGAGGAATCTGATCTATCTGAACTCTCCGGTGTCACTGAATTAAAATTATGATTTTCAAATAACACTGGGGAAGGAGCAGATTTGTTGTTTACACTACTGGATTGAACTGGTTCCTCGACAATGTGGTCCAAAACATAAGCCACATTCTTATAACCCTCCAACTTTTTGTTGATCTTTTCAGCAAAACATTTGATTTTAGCCATTTCAAGTTTAGCTTCCTCTTTTTCATTTATGTAACTATTAATGGCCATTTGTTTCAGTGAAAGAGTTTTAGACAATTCAGAAACATCTTTCTTATAGCTCTCAAGTGTTTTGTTAAAATATCTCCCATCTTTACGATACGACTCAATAATGATTTTAGCACTATCAAGCTGATGTATTAGGTGCTTAACCTCATCACCAAGTCTATCGCATGTACCACAATACCTATCACTAGAAGAAGAGTTAGAACTTACCGGCTTAGGAGGATCTGTCATGGCCATCAAAGATAAATGAGTTTCCTTTTCAGCGAAAAACTTGGAATGATCCACCTTAGTGAAAGCGTCATCCACCATGCACGATTTCTTTGTCATCAAAAAATCTGCTTCATCTAAAAGTTGATCGATATCATCGTTAAGAGAATTCACACTAGCCTCAGAATCAGATTCACTTCCGAATCAGAATTGACAGATTTTCGATCATCAGAGACATCAGCAACAAAATCAATAATAGTCCCTAAAACCGTTTCTTCAACCGGTTCCTCAACCTTCTCAGTAACAACTTCTGGAACCGCCTCTTCAACAATCTCATCAATCATAACTTTAGAAACCTTATTAGAAACATTGTCTTTTACCATGCCATTATTAACTATCACCAGCTCCTTGCTCACCACTTCTTGAGCAAAACATACAACATTACCACCAATAACTTCTTCAACACCCAATTGCATTGTATTCCAATCAAAACCTTCATCCTTCTGAATCACCAACGCTTGATTCTCATTCTACAGTTGAGTATTTGGTGTACAAATTGGAACAGTGGTTCTGGTTTGATTAGATGTTGTTTAATTTTAATTGGTTGTAGATGTTTGTCTTTTTGTGGTATTTTGGGAGGTGTTTTGTCGGTTTTGGTAATTGTTATGATTTTGATAGTTGTTCTTGTTGTGTTGGTTTTGATAGGTAACTTGGTTCTGTGATTGACGGTTTTGGTAGTTTGAGTTGAAAGGATTTCGGTTACCTTGTTGCTTCAGTTGGGTACATTCTCTTGCAAAATGACCACGAGCCCCACAGCTGAAACACGTGACTTTGGCTTTGTTGAAACCATAAGTAGTGTTTGGTGAAGTAGCAAGATCAGTTCTGCCAGGATTCTCTATAAACTCAGTCGCCCTTTTCATCACGCTAGCAAATGCCCACTGAATATCAATCAGTTCCATCTATTCTTTATCGATCCGTGCATAATCCTCATTGGTCAGATTGTTGTTACCGATCTAACTCGCCACCAATCCATTGTTTGAGGCAACCATTGCTGAAACCAAAGCAATGTGTAGTTGAGCCACTTCTATTGTCACATTGTTCATGTTGGAAGTTTCCAACACGATCATACTTTGGCTTGATGAGGCTTGGTTCATCACCGGTGCAACTTGTGGTCGTTGTTGTGGAGTACTCACTGATGATGTGTAATAACAAGCCGTTAACATGGGAGGTTGAGTTGTTTTGTATAAAGTTGGTGTGTATGATGGTCCAGATGTGTAATTAGTAGTTGCACTCATTGGTGGTTCAACCTTTGATACAAAAGCAGTTTGAGGTGTAACACTTGCTCCTCTTTGTGGAATAGAACCAGAAGAAGATGATGTAGCATAGTAAAGCTTAGGATTTTGTGGGAACTGTGCTCTTTTTTCCTTCCTCCTTTTTTCCATCTCTTTGTTTTCCAGCTTCTAAATAAACTCATTGATGGACCAATACTGAAATGCATCTTTTTCCTTGAGAACCTCAACATCATGTCCCCAATACGGAGGGAACGAATCAGCAAACTTCTCAACAACTTCAGACATAGAAATAACAATCTCATAGTTCGGTAACCCAGACAATAAATGAAAGAATATTGGTATAAGCCCCTTCAATGTCTCGTTTCTAACATAAATGAAATTCTCAAACTCCTTCCTAATCTCTTCAATACGAATTCTACTAGTTTTCTCGTTTCCATCATGCCTACTCTTCAAAGCGTCCCATAGTTGCTTCGAAGTAGCACATGGACCAAACTGATGTAGTAGATCTATGGTCAATTCTTGAGATAACTGAGAATATGCCTTCTTTTCAGATGCAAACTTCTTCTTTTCATCGTCTTTTAGGTCTTCAAGAGCAATCTGTGTGTTTATTTTTTCCACCATTGGTTGACTATAACCTTTCATAATCATCTTCCACGCTTCCCCACCTTCTAATCCAATGCCTTCAAGATAAATCTTGAATCTTCTTTGCCATCCATGATACTCACTCATGTCTAACATCTTCGGTGGAAGATTTCCATTTCCCGTTGATAAGTGATTAACAAAGGTAGTAATCTAATTGGTGGGCTGACTTTGAGCTACCGCTGCTGCTGGATTTATTGTGGAGGATGTGTAACAACAGGTTGTGACGAACTCGAAGTAGCAAAAAGTAATTTGGCATTTGTGGTGGCTGTGTGTTCACTTTTTGAGTTTCCACTGCCCAAGGGTTAGTAGGTATTTGCCGTGGTTGTGTCATAGCAGGTCTCGGTGTCATCGGTAATCCCCTAATGTTATCCATGATGTTCGAAATAGCAACTGTTGATGCATATTATGCGACTAGTGCTATTGGATTGCTAATATAAATTGTTTTAGTCATTTTCGGGAGGTCGAAGGTGGAATTAGACAGGGTCAAAGGTGATACAAATAGGTCGAAGGTAGAAGACTTGGTCGAAGGAGAAGCTTTCTAGAAGACTGTGTTGATTCGCCCTCTTGTTTGGTCGAACCTGCACATTCGCCCATTCGCTTGGTCGAATGTGCAGGTCTATATAAAGGCTGAATCAGTTTTGATGTTAAGTTAGTTGTCATTTTGTTTCCCTCCTTCGAGTGTGTTTTCTCCCTATGGTTTGTTTGAGTCTGAATCTAGTTTATTTCATTGTAAACAATACTTTGTAAGATTAATCAAGTTGTTTATGAATGAAATCGAAACTTTGAAAGTGATTTGTGTGTTTTGCTGATCTTATTATCATTTCGTAATTGATTCAGGGATTCCGCACCTGAATTGATATACTTGTTTGATCAACATCTTTGTTTTTGACAATTCGATCCTCATACAAAGTGGCATCAGAGCCATAAGGATCAAACAACTACGAATTGATAATATTTCAGTTGATTTGGACTGATTTTTGGTCAAAATTTTTCTGTTTTCAAAGAACAATTGATTTTGATGAACTTTGATTGATTTGGATTAGTTTTCATGGATAAAATCTAAAATTCTCTTCATTAAACTTGTTCCAAATCAATTCCGAAGCAAAACCTGCAAAACATCATCAAATTTCATCAACTTTTGAAAATTTTGGATTAAATTAACTGATTTTCAAAGAATAACCGTTTTTCAAAATGCAAGGGTCGAACCTAGGGAGAAACGGTCAAGAGTGTGAGTTTTAGGCCGAATCTAAAGATTTTAGGTTGAAAGTGAACTTTATTCCGGTCGAACCTAGGAGTTTTTAGTGTGTTGTTGTTCATTCGACCAGTTGGTGTACATTCGACCAATCGCGATGTCGAAAATGGTTTTACTTTGGTCGAAAGTGAGAGAGTCTGTTATATTCTACCTTCGAGTCTTCAGAAAGGGTCGAACCTGGACATAGTTCCACATTCGATCCCATGCTTTGTGACAAACGGTCAAAAGTAGAATCTGTTTTCAAATTTTTCTAATCGTTTCATGTTTCATACTTTGTAGACGACATGTGAAACTTTCCAACAACACCAAGACCTACTACTACACCACAACAGCAAGTGACAATGGATCCTTGGTCTGTAGCTGCTCAGAAGACAACTAGTCAATCATCTCAACCAATCAACTACTTAGCAATGACTAGTTCGATGCCACAACAAGTTGCACAACCACCACAAAAACCCATGATTGATTATTGGGGAGTTGCAGCAGCTGAGGTACACTCTCAAACTACCAATGCTATTTCTACGCTAATTCATGACTTATCTTCAGGTAGTGGGAGTCATCCACCAAAGCTGATGGAGATGGTGGATTATAATAAATGGAAGACCAAGTTCAAGATACATTTGAAGGGAATATGAATGGAAGGCACCGAGGCATGGCAAGTGATTGCTAAGGGGTATGTAGCACCAGTTTTGGAGAACACTGGTGAACCGATTCCATTGGAGAGCTTAGCTGAGGATGAGAAGAAAAAGTTTGCGGTGGAGAAGAAGGCGTTCTCACAACTATCTCAGGCTATTAACATTGATCTTTTACATCAGTTCGGTTCTTGCACAACCTCATAGCAGTTGTGGGATATCGAAGAATCGTCATGATGGGAATGAGAAAACAAGGAAGTTAAGAATGAAGGAGTTGAGAAAAGTGTTCGAGAATTTCAGTTATATGGGAACTGAGACGTTGAAGGAGTTGATTCCTAGGTATTGTCATTTGTTGACTGAGTTGTCAAGTTATGAGATCAATATACCTATGTCTGAATTGGTGGATAAGTTCGCTGATACATTACCACCATATTGGAATCAACACATTGAGGTCCTTAAGGAGAAAGATGCATACCTGTATTGGACCATCAATGAATTCATTCAGAAATTGGAGAACAAAGAGATGGAAGAGAAGAGGAAAGCAAAAGGAGCACAAGTTCCTCAGAATCTAGAGTTATATCATGGTGGTACATCTTCATCTCTGACTAGTTCAGTATCTAGTAGTTCTGTTGCTCCACACATATCTTGTGTTTCAAGCGTTATTGAACCAACCAAAACCCCATTCAACTATCTAGCTCAAACTTCATCTTACACACCACCATCATATCCTACTACTTACATTCCAACATTTTCACCTATGCAACAAGCTGCATGCTATTCAGTTAGTTTGAACCAACCCCAATAACAACCATATATTCCTCAAATGAACCCGAGTCAACCGAATCAATGCCCAATTGTGTTAGAGACGTCAAATTTGAACAATGTCACTGTTGAAGTTGCTCAGCAACATGTAGCTTTGGTATCTGCTATGGTTGCTTCGTATAATGGTTTGGTAGCTAGTCAGTTTGGTAACAACAACCTAACCAGTGAAGACTATGCTTAAATCGATAAGGAGGAGATGGAGCTCATTGACATTCAGTGGGCATTTGTCATGAGATGAGCGACTAAGTTTATAGAGAAGACTGATAGAACTCTGCCAACACCACATATGGCTTCAACAAAGCCAAAGTCACATGTTTAACTGTGGTGGGAAAGGTCACTTCAAGAGAGAATGCACACAGCCAGCTCAACAGGGAAACATGAATCCTTTCAACACTAATTACCAGAACCGTCAATCTCAAAATCAGGTATCTTATCAGAGCCAAAACAACACCAACTACCAACCACAAAATAATTACCAAAACCGATAAAACGCCTCACCAAAGAATTCTGTTAGACAAACCACTACACTAAACCAGAATCAAAATCAAACACCACATAATCCAACCAGAACAATTCTACACCAAATAGCAAAACCAAACCAGATAACCAGAACCAGGCTTTGGTAATTCAGAAGGATGAAGGATTTGATTGGACTGGTATGAAACTTGGTGTTGAAGAGATTATAGCTTGTAATATGGCGTTTGTTGCTCAGAAGATAGATTTGGAGGAGCCGATGTTAGTTGAAGAAGATTTGTAGATTGAGAAGAAATCTGAGTTGAAGATTGAGGAGATGGTGGAAGAAGTCGATACTGGTGTTGAGAAGAATTCAGGATTGATTCTTGATTCGGTTACTGACATTCCTGAACATTGTGACTCATTTTATTTTGATTCGGAGAGTGACCCTGATTTTCTTATGACATTGATCAACTTCTAGCCGAAGTTGATTTTCTTATGACTCGCAAGTTTTGCATAGTGGATGATGCTTTTACCAGAGTTGATTATTCCAATTTTTTTGCTGGAAAGGAAGCACACTTTGCTTTGATGGCGATGACAGAGCCTCCGAAACAGGAAATTTCTGACTCCACTTTAGACATGAATAGTGACAAATATTGTGGAACATGTGATAGATTGACAGAAGAGAACAAGCAACTCAGGGTTCAACTTGAGAGTACTAGAATCAACTGTCAATCGTATCGAAAAGAAGCACATGAATTCAATAAGGTGCTTGATGGTTATAAGAAAGACATTTCTGATCTTAAGAAATCACTTTCTTTAAAACAATTGGCCATTAACAATTACATCAATGAATTGGAAGAAACTAAACTCGAAATGGCAACCATCAAGTGCTTTGCTAAAAAAGTCAACAAGAAGCTTGAAAACAACAAACATATTGCATATGTTGTTGACCATATTATTGAGGAACCCTCACAACCGAGTAGTGCAAACTACAAGGCTGTCCCATCTCCAGTGTTGTTTGAAAATCATACTATACATTCAATTACACCGGAGAGTTCAGTTAAGTCTGATTCTACATCGGATGATGAATCTAACACTTCCAGTGTTGAGATCCAAATTCCGATGTTAGACCTATTTTGGGACTGAATGATGAGGGCGTAACAGTTGTAACTGATGATTCTGACTCTGAGGATGATAAAACTGAGAAAGTGAGTGATATTCCAATTGAAAATCACATTATTACCAATGAACCAGTATCACCTTCTCAGATTATTCATCCAATGGCTAACGCTCATCGATTGAATCAGTCCGTTAAGCAAGTTGAAAATAATAAACCGAGTGACAAACCCGTCAAAGTGTTTTATCGGATTGAAGGATCCGATAAGATTATTTCTGACGAGGAATATCCAATTAAGTTTGCCAATTACTCCAAGATTGAGAAAATTTGGCAGGAGAGTACTATTCGGTTCCCAAAACATGAGAGAACCAATGATGTACCGCCATAGATCTTGAAGAAAAATTATTTGGATGTTCCTAAAGAACCTAAGGTTCATGTCACCGAGTTTATCAAGCCAAAGGAAAAAGGCATATATTTTTTCTTGAGCCGACTTACTCAAAGGACCCAGCTCCCGAGAGTTTAAGACGAAGGTGTGTGGATGACCAATATCCTATCACTACTTATGCAAAGTCGAACGCCAAGAATAACTTTGAAGAATACCGTGCGTGCTTTAAAGTGAAGCAAAAATATCAAAGTCCAGTCGATAATCATTGTTATTCACAACGACGCTTTGTCCCTCAACCAGCACCTTTTTACAATCAAAGCCGCTATTATCAAAAGAGGGATAATCGTCAGATGACATATGATCGTCGTAACCGTATCGCAATGGAAAAACCTTTAAAGAAACCAGTGGTGAACACAACTGTTGAGAAGCAAAATGTACCATTAAAACCTGTAGTTAAACCAACAGTTGGACCTGTTTCTGTTAAATCAGAGAAGCTAACCAAGAAAGTTTCCTTTAAGAATGAAGTAAAAAAACCGACTGAGACTCCAAAATCTCATATTCAGATCTTGAAACGTTTGGAACAATTCTGGTCACCGGTGGGTTCTCAAGGTGCTTCGACTTCAAAAGCACATGAAAAATCTAAAAATGAAAAGGATTTGATTGATCAGAAAAAGGTCAATTCAAATTCAAGTGTTTGTGATAAAGAATCTTTGAAACAAAATGTTCAAAGACCCAAGACCAAGCAGGCTTGGGTCCCCCGAATGAACTAATGATTTTACTTGATATGTGCAGGGAGCTTCAGCTGGCCCTGTTAGTAGTCTTTGGATTGTTGACAGTGGAGCTTCTAGTCACATGACGGGCGATTTATCGCTGCTGTTCGACATTAGAAACATCAATGGCGGATATGTAGCATTTTCTGGAAACAAAGGAGGATGCATTACTATGGAGGGTAGTCTGAGTAATGGTATTGTGAGTTTTGAGAAGATATCGTATGTGAAACAAATAGACTATAATCTGCTTAGTGTCAGTCAAATCTACGACAAACAGTTCTATGTATTCTTTGATGACAAATCTTGCTATATTCTCAAGCCAGGTTTCTTACTTCCAAAAGAGTGGATAATGCTGAAAGCACCGAGAGTGAATAATCTTTACATTCTTGACATGTCAAAGGCTATGACAACCCAGGGCCATGTAACGTGTTTCCTCTCCAAGGCTACTGAAAAAGAATCTATTATGTGGCATAGGAGGATGGGACATATTCACCTTAGAAAAATGAACCATCTGGTGAAGAATGGACTTGTTGAAGGCGTTAATATTAAACATTTCCATCTGAATGACAAGTGTGTGAGTTGAAAAAAGGGAAAGAAGCACAAGCAGTCCCACAAACCAAAGAAAGTAAATTCAGTTAAGATACCACTTAAGCGTTTGCACATGGACCTATTCGGACCGGTCAAGCGTAAAAGTCATGCTGGTGAATTGTACTGTCTTGCGGTTACCGATGACTATTCCAGATTATCATGGGTAATGTGTTTGCATCAGAAAATCGACACATTTAACAATCTGAAGGTTCTGTTTATTCGATTAGAAAATGTCTATGGTCTGAAGATCAAGAGAATTCGGAGTGATAATGGGACGGAGTTCAAAAACGCACAGATGGATGCTCTTTGTGAAGATAAAGGAATTCATCATGAATATAGTGCTCCGTATACCCCTCAATAGAATGGTGTCGCATAACGTAAAAACAGGACTTTAATTGAAGCGGCTAGAACAATGCTTGCGGATTCCAACCTTCCAGTAATGTTCTGGAATGAAGCAATTTATGCAGCTTGTTATACTCTTAATCGTGTGCTAACAGTAAAGAAGTTTGGTAAAATTCAGCCGAACTTAGAGTATCTAGAACCATTTGGAGCACCGTGTACTATTCCTAATCCATCTGAGAAGTTCGCAACAAAAGCTGAAGAAGGATTCTTTGTTGGATATGCAACCCCGCTCAAACGGGTATTCAACAAACGAACTTGTCAGGTAGAGGAATGGGCTAACGTTGAAGTTTAGCGGTATACTCAGAATGTACAGGGTAGCGGTCCAGATTGGATGTTTGATTACAAAGATTTCTTTGAATCATTCAATCTAGATAGCTTGGTTGAAGAGGCTGTATTAAGACTATATTACGAGTGTGAAAACGCAGTGACTTCACCGTCGGTGCGTCCGATCACCGTAACTCCTCCAACAACTTCTAATGATGCCAATGATCCTGCAGCAGAGGAAGAAGTGTTCCAAGAAGCTTCCACAACTCTCAATTAAGGAAGATGATGATGATGTTACAAGTGAAGCTATTCTAGATTTTGCTATAGAGACACATCCAGTGAACCCAAATCCAAATGTTGCTTCATCATCTAATTTGGATAATGATCTGGATTCGACAGAGAATTTGACTACTCAAGCGGGAGTGCAAGTACGTGATCATCCGGAATCTCGGATTCATCGTATTCACCCGCTCGAGAAAATTATTGGTGATCCTGGTAGTAGCGTTATGACTAGAGGACAACTTCAGAATGCAAACTCACCAGAAAATCTTGGCGCTCTAGCTTTATATGCTAAAATTCAGAAATCAGGTTGTTAGAATGATTGGTCTTTTGCTTTCTATGTTTCGCAGGTTGAGCCGTAGACATACAAGGATGCTCTTTTGGATGACGCTTGGGTAGAGGCAATGTAAGAGGAGTTATTGCAATTTTAGAAACTAGGAGTGTGGACACTAACAGATTTACCTCCATTAAGAAAAAAGATTGGAACCAAGTGGGTGTTCAAGTGCAAAAAGGATGATAGAGGCGTGACCGTGAGAAACAAGGCTCGACTGGTTGTACAAGGCTTTCATCAAGTGGAAGGAATCGACTACAACGAGATTTATGCACCTGTTGCATGTTTAGAAGTTATTCGTATGTTTCTAGCGTTCGCATCATATAAGAATTTAAGGTGTATCAAATGGACGTTAAGAGCGCGTTTCTTTATGGTGTGGTCAAGGAAGAAGTTTAGGTGTAACACCCCAACCGATGGCGGAAACATCGAGATGTCACGTATTGATGATTGTTCAGTAGCTCATGGTGAATAATAGATTTCTTTAAATGATTTAAATAAATTACATACATTTGTTCTACAAGAGTTCATACATCAAAATGAATAAAACTATGCACACATCTTCAAGCATTAATTCAAATCTTCAAGCAAGTAGAACCTGAAACATGTTAAGTTGAAAATATTTTTGGGTCAACAAAAGTTGGTGAGAATACATAGGTTTTTTAATATAATTGATAACAATAGTTTGTACAACAATCACAGTTGTATGATGATAGAGTATGTGACCGACATGTAACAATGCATCTTTGTACAACCAAACCTTGTGTCGACTGATGACTAACTCGCAAGTTAGTTATATGTTGTTACTGTTATCGATCATCCCTGAATTTATGCGGGGGGGATGGGTTTGTCAGACCTATAGCGCTATAATCTAAACAGGCGGCTTGATCATTGTTAAAGATTGTATTGTGTCTTTTTGTTATAGTCAAATGATAGAATGATGATGTACTTGAATCACAAGTAAATATGAGTAAATGATAGTATAAAATGTTTAAACATGTTTCACCCCAAAAATAGCTAAAATAGAGAAAAGGGGCTATGTAAACTCACCTTAGCAAAATGTTATGTCTCGTGAAAATAGAATATGTGTTGCCCAACGATGCCAAGTATTACCCTATAATTAAGGTAATAAATATGTCTAAGTCTATTTAGTCTACAAATATATTCTAGGGTTTCGATTTGGGGATAAATGTTCGTTTGATTAATCAATAATATGTTTAAATAAATAAGAGAAATTTGTTAAATAAATAAACAAAAGTCTTTTTTTGTAAATTTCAAATTAAAGATGGTCACAAAATATAGTTTTAAGTAAGAAAATATTTTTTATAAAATTATTTTCTTTAAAAATAGAATATTAAATCTATTTATTACAAATTGTCAAAATATAACTTTAATATTTAAAAATATTAAAATTACAGAATTATTAATTTAAAAATTGTAATTTCTGATCTAAATAAATAGAAATAATTTATATAAAATTTTGGTGCAAAAATATTGAAAAACTAATTTATTATGATTTATTTATGATTAAAACTAACAAAAATTGATTAAAAATATTAAATAAATGATTTTTCAGAATTAAAAATTATTTCAGAAAAGCTTAATGTTATAAAAACTCAGAATAATTTTTGTTGAAATTTATATAATCGTTTTGATATTTTTATAGAATTTTATAAATAAAATTGAATAAACTTGAATTATTTATTATATATATTAAATAAATAATTTTTCCGAAAATAAAAGTTGTATGGTAAAGTTTATTAGTCATATTGTGTAAAATAATTTTTTGTAGAATTTACATATCAAAATAACTATTTTATATGTAATATACATTAATAATGCAAAAGAATAGGTAAAACGAAAATAAACTAAAAAAATGATGTAGCTTATGGGACTCGAACCCAGGCCCTTCGGCCGGTTCATGTCTCTGGGTGCAAGTGCATAACCAACGGATCTGGGCATCAGATCTGTATGGGTTTCAGTTTTTAAAATATTTATATGATATGTAAATTGGTCATCATCCCCAAATTCAATTCATGCGAAACCCTAACCCTTAATCCCTTTAATTGATCTGTGAAAAGGTATCGATATCAGCGAACATTAAAGGGCTTTTATTTCACATCAGAAATCGACTCAAAATCATGCATCAATTACAGAAAACATACCGATTAGAACATGCCTTGAAGAAACGGATGAAACAAGAAAAAAAAACTTCAATTATGCTTCAGAATGCGTTTGAAAATAAAAATGAATGTATGGGTTCTCTTAGTCGCACCCTTTAGTGTGCAGATGCGAGTTCAATTGTATTTTCATGGTCTATATATACGAATTCAATTGATTAGTTTATGGAAGGTTCATAGAGGGTATTAAATCACTAAATTGACAGTCAAACGCGTTCAATCGCACAAAATACTGATATTAGGAAAAGGAGGGATTAATGGGCGAGTAACATATAGGATCTGATTGAGTTTGGACGCGGGTTTGTGGAGTTGATTGTGGATTTGATTGTGGGTTTGGTTGTGCACAGTAGTGCGCAGGGAGCAGAAGGGAACAGATATGTTTTTAAAATACGTTAAGTAAATAATGTTCCTAGATCTCATCACCAACGGCAACATGGACTAGTGGTTGTGGTGTGTGTGTGTTAAGTGCGAACCGGCTCGTTGCTCGGGTTCGAAACCCGGCTAGAGCATACATTTTTTTTTAAAGCAGAAAAAGGGGAGGACAAGTGGGCCGGTGGACAGTTGGGCCGGTGGGTTCTTTGGGTCTGGGTGGGCGTGCTGTTGGGTTGGGTTAACAATGATGAAATTAGCTAATTAGTTTTATTGTTTCTATATTATTGTTATTTTGTATTATTATTATTATTATTATTTTTATTATTATTATTATTATTATTATTATACCATTATATATATATATATATATATATATATATATATATATATATATATATATATAAGTTGGGTGGTAGGTAAATAAAAACTTAGGCATATTATGAATGATAAAAAAAAATATAATATATGTATTAGAATTTAGGGAAAATTTTTGCGATGTTACATTACGTAGGTCAACCACCAAGCTTTGAGGATCCTATCCACCAGGATAAGGTCTACGTTCTTAACAAAGCTCACTATGGTTTGCACCAGGCTCCACGGCAATGGTATGATGATCTGAGCACGTATCTTCTATCCAAAGGATTCAAATGAGGTTTGGTAGATTGCACACTGTTCACAAAACGAACAAGGGATGACTTGCTTCTAGTGCAGATTTATGTTGATGACATTATTTTTGGATCTACTAACGAACTTTTGTGCAGAGAATTTGAACAAGTTATGCAGGAAAAGCTCGAAATGAGTGCGATGGGAGAGAGGCAGTTTTTCCTAGGCTTGTAGGTGGACCAAAGACCAACGAGGATCTTTGTTCATCAAACCAAATACGTATCTGAAGTCTTCAGCCGATTCCAGATGGAAGATTCGAAGCCGATGGATACCCCGATACAACCTAATCATGGGATTGGAGTTGACGCTAAGGGGGAGCTAGCTGATCCTTTTACATACAGAGCAATCGTCGGATCTCTGATGTACCTCACCGCTTTTAGACCAGACATAATGTTCGCCACATGTCTCTGTGCACGTTATCAATCGAAGCCGAAACAAAGTCATCCTATGGTACCCTAATGATGATAATTTTGACATGATTGCTTTTAGTGATGCAGATTGGGGCGGTTGTGACAAAAGACTTAGTCAATCACTCGAAAGGTAAGCATATCCGGATTAAATACCATTTTATCCCTGATTGTTATGCAAAAGAGTTGATCGATATGGTCAAAATCCGCACTGATTATCAACGTGTAGATCTTTTTACCAAAGCTTTTGATAAATCAAGATTTGAATATCTTTTAAAAGCTAATGGTATAAAAGAGAAACAAGACTGATCATCACCTCAGTTTATCACTTTTTAGTTTTAGTTTTTACTGTTTTTCAGAAAAATTCAAAAACCCAAAAATATGTTTTACATTTTAGGGGGAGTCTATTTTTAGAAAAACCAAAAACATTGAAAATTCAAAAAGCCATAAAAATTAGAAAAACCCAAAACGATTTCCAGGAGAAAAAGAGGAACTGATAGTACATCAGTGGGGATCTGACACATGCTAAAGAAGTGTAATGCAATATAAGGCGTGTGTTTGAGTCTGTGTCATGTGCTGGTAGGCTTCGTAGACCTATTACTGTGTGCCTGATACATACATATCAAACGAATTGTAGTGTGGATGAACTCCTCATGGACATATGGTCTTAGTACTGTAATTTCGTTTGATAGGGTTTTTATACAAAATTCGGAGGTTTCGGGTCGTTATGTTATTAGTTATCTAGGGATAGCCTGTCTGATCTTCTGTCGTAAATTCTTACGGACCTAGATCAGACAGGGAATCTTTATAAAAGAGCTTTAAAGCCAAATCCTAAAGTTACCAAATTGAGGAACTTTCAATGTATGACGATAATCAAAGATTATCTAAAGCACTGCACAACAGCCTGCATGTGAGCTTATGTGGACAACAATATCAGCAATTGTCGGATCACAAATTGTCTTTAATGATAATATAAATCAAACGATCAACGGTGTGATCAGATTTCTTAATAACTGATATGATCCTCTTACCGGAAATCACAAACCATTTACTGCTTTATGTTTACATTTCTGCATTTCACATTTTTCGTCAAAAATACAAAAACTCAAAAAGATTTTAGATGTGTTTTAGCAAAAACATTCAGAAAATCCAAAAGATTTTACATTTCTATATTCTTTTTGATAACCGATTGTGGTTGATGGTGATTTTCTGAAACTTGATGGACCATTTGAGTTTTGTGATCTTTAAATGAGAAATGATGAATGTCGGATGCTTAAAAGTAAAGAAAAATATTGAACGGGATTCGATTTTGAGATTTGGTAAAAAGTTCAAAAATTCTAATCTCCATTCGCCCCTTCGATTGGTCGAATGTGGAATTTTAACTTTACATTCGAACTTTTAAACGGTCGAATGTGAGTGTTCTTATGTCTGTTTCACATTTGGACCATATTTCCTCCTTCGAACCTTTAATTAGGGTCGAACGTGGAAATATTTTCACATTCGCCCAAGCAATAGGGTCGAATATGGAGCCTATATAACAACTTCTGCACGTTCGAACCTTCATTCGAAAATTTTTTCAAATTTCTGTGATTCCAAGGCTTGTTGCTCGATTTTTCTACACCATCTAAGTTTGATCCTTGACTATTTCTAATCATTTTCATATAAGAATTGCAGGTAATCATCCATATTTCAAGGCAGAATCGTTGATTTTCAGTTCGAACCCTAACAATGAATCATCTGGGTTTTAAAGCCTGTTATTGATGGAATTTTTAATTGGGATTCAATCCTTAAGTGTTTTAGGGGGAGAAGATACCAAAATCAAGGATTTAAACATATCAGATTGTTGTATTGATTGATTAAAACCATTCGAACCCTAGATTTTGGGAAAAACACTTAATCAATTAATAATTATCACAATTGATTGTTGATAAAGCTTAATCGGACCTATTAGCTAGCAACTAAACAAATCAAAATGGCATGTTAAAATCGTCAAAATCAAAATCTGATCATTTGGAAGATGAACAACCTGATTCGACCAATTTAAAAGGGTCAAATGTGACTTTTTGGTCGAAGGAGGCTTGTTTGAACGGTCGAAAGAGGAACAAAAGGTCGAATGAACAATTTTAAAACAAATTTTTCACATTCAAACCTTATTTCCACATTCGAACCCACGTTTTGTTCGAAGGTGGAATTCCAAGAACCAAATTTTCAATTTTGTATATTTTTTCCGATTCTAATGTGTTTTCGTGTTCTGTTTTTGTAGATTCTAAATGGCTGAACCTCAAAGTACTGATATTCCAGCAGGTTCATCTGAAAAGGCTGCTGAAAAGAAAACCGAGGAGGAATTACCGTTTGAATAAGCTCACAACTGTTGCGCGTTTCTTGGAGATGTAAAGAAGAATACAAAATTCACTGGTATCATTGATTTCTTGAAGCGGAGCAGAGTTGTAGATACGATTGCCAAACTTGCTATTATATACAAAGACCATCAGAAGGAGTTCTGGAAGAATGCACGGATTGATTTTTGGGATAATCAAACAGCAATTATCTGGAAGATTCAGCGGGAGATGGTAATTGTATCTGAAGGTGATATCAAGAAAGCTTTGAAGCTGAAAGCAAGCCGACTAATCCGAGATGCTTATCATGGATAGAACAGAGGAAGTGCTTTCTGAGGATGAAGTATAACGGACCTATCACAGATGGAGCCCTACACAAAGGTAAACTGTGCCCACAATTCAAATACCTGGCTCAAGTGACGCTACATGTTTTTGGGTCTGTTAGTGTAGGATCTAACGTCATGAGGAAGAGTATTAGCTCTTTGATGGTTGCACTGATTCTGAACAAGCCATTCAACGTATCGGGGATGATACTTGATCACATGCTTGAACCTTTGAGAGGTTTGAAGAATAAGAAGTTTTTGCTTTATCCTAGATTCCTGCAGATGATTTTTGATCAGAAATATAAGAAGTTGAGGAAAGATCCAACTCAGATTGTTGTACAGGATCATATGAGTCTGAATACGTTGGTAAGAATGAAGGGTTATAAAGGTGTACCTGTAAATGAATGACCACCTTTGAAGAATTTATTTGGACACTTTATTAATCCTGATTATCAAGATCCAGGTGTTGATAAGGCTAGGAATGAGAATAGTGAATCTGATAATGATGATCCATTATGTCCTATTGATCCTGAAGCCAAAAGAAAGCGACAAGTTGTTAATGTTGGTGCCAAGAGTGGTAAAGGTAAGGGTAAGGAGAAGGAAGTTGAAGCAGAACCGCCAAAGAAAACATCTCGAAGACAAAAGAGTGTAGCCATGAAAGGTACACGTTTGGTGGATGAGGAGTCTATAGATTCTAAAGAGACTCTGGAGGATGAGAGTTGGGATTCTGCTGATGAGACCGTTAAGACCACCAAGCCCAAGGCCACTGTGGCTGGTGAATCTGAAAGTCTTAATCATACTTTGGAAGAACAGAAGATGAAGAGTCTAGTTGTGATGGATGATATTGATATGAGTCTTTGATTGGGTTCTGAAGATTTTGGTGGATCACCGAAGGCTGGTGAAAAGCAGAAGAATCCAATATACAAGAAGAAAGCTAAGGCTGTTGAGATTGAAAAGCCTAAGAAGAGGAGAGCTAAGGATATTGAAAGTCTAATTGCAGGAAAGAAAGTTCCTAAAGTATCTAGTTCAAAGTCTCCTGTGACATCCCCAACAGCTAAGAAATAGAAAGCATCTGCTGCTGAGAAAACTGATATTCCAACTGATGATTTCAATGCTGCTTTGGATAGAGTCTTAAACAAGTTTAAGAAAAAGACTCCAGTTGCTGAGGCTTCAACTCCACAGGTTACTGTAGCGAGTGATGCGATGAATGCAGTTAACCAGAAGCTGACAGAGATTATGAAAATTATTAACCAGCAACATGAAGAGATTGATCAGTTGAGAAAGAATGATAGAAAAATGTTGGTGCGTCCGATCACCGTAACTCCTCCAACAACTTCTAATGATGGCAATGATCCTGCAGCAGAGGAAGAAGTGTTCCAAGAAGCTTCCACAACTCTCAATTAAGGAAGATGATGATGATGTTACAAGTGAAGATATTCTAGATTTTGCTACAGAGACACATCCAGTGAACCCAAATCCAAATGTTGCTTCATCATCTAATTTGGGTAATGATCTGGATTCGACAGAGAATTTGACTACTCAAGCGGGAGTGCAAGTACCTGATCATCCGGAATCTCGGATTCATCGTATTCACCCGCTTGAGAAAATTATTGGTGATCCTGGTAGCAGCGTTATGACTAGAGGACAACTTCAAAATGCAAACTCACCAGAAAATCTTGGCGCTCTAGCTTTATATGCTAAAATTCAGAAATCAGGTTGTTAGAATGATTGGTCTTTTTCTTGCTATGTTTCGCAGGTTGAGCCGCGGACATACAAGGATGCTCTTTTGGATGACGCTTGGGTAGAGGCAATGTAGGAGGAGTTATTGCAATTTCAGAAACTGGGAGTGTGGACACTAACAGATTTACCTCCATGAAGAAAAAATATTGGAACCAAGTGGGTGTTCAAGTGCAAAAAGGATGATAGAGGCGTGACCGAGAGAAACAAGGCTCGACTGGTTGTACAAGGCTTTCATCAAGTGGAAGGAATCGACTACAACGAGATTTATGCACTTGTTGCATGTTTAGAAGCTATTCGTATGTTTCTAGCGTTCGCATCATATAAGAATTTAAGGTGTATCAAATGGACGTTAAGAGCGCGTTTCTTTATGGTGTGGTCAAGGAAGAAGTTTACGTAGGTCAACCACCAAGCTTTGAGGATCCTATCCACCAGGATAAGGTCTACGTTCTAAACAAAGCTCTTTATGGTTTGCACTAGGCTCCACGGCAATGGTATGAGGAGCTGAGCATGTATCTTCTATCCAAAGGATTCAAACGAGGTTTGGTAGATTGCACACTGTTCACAAAACGAACAAGGGATGACTTGCTTCTAGTGCAGATTTATGTTGATGACATTATTTTTGGATCTACTAACGAACTTTTATGTAGAGAATTTGAACAAGTTATGCAGGAAAAGCTCAAAATGAGTGCGATGGGAGAGATGCAGTTTTTCCTAGGCTTACAGGTGGACCAAAGACCAACGAGGATCTTTATTCATCAAACCTAATACTTATCTGAAGTCTTGAGCCGATTCCAGATGGAAAATTCGAAGCCGATGGATACCCCGATACAACCTAATCATGGGATTGGAGTTGACGCTAAGGGGGAGCTAGCTGATCCTTTTACATACAAAGCAATCGTCGGATCTCTGATGTACCTCACCGCTTCTAGACCAGACATAATGTTCGCCACATGTCTCTGTGCACGTTATCAATCGAAGCCGAAACAAAGTCATCCTATGGTACCCTAATAATGACAATTTTGACATGATTGCTTTTAGTGATGCAGATTGGGGCGGTTGTGACAAAAGACTTAGTCAATCCTCGAAAGGTAAGCATATCCGGATTAAATACCATTTTATCCCTGATTGTTATGCAAAAGAGTTGATCGATATGGTCAAAATCCGCACTGATTATCAACGTGCAGATCTTTTTACCAAAGCTTTTGATAAATCAAGATTTGAATATCTTTTAAAAGCTAATGGTATAAAAGAGAAACAAGACTGATCATCACCTCAGTTTATCACTTTTTAGTTTTAGTTTTTACTGTTTTTCAGAAAAATTCAAAAACCCAAAAATATGTTTTTCATTTTAGGGGGAGTCTATTTTTAGAAAAACCAAAAACATTGGAAAATTCAAAAAGCCATAAAAATTAGAAAAACCCAAAACGATTTCCAGGAGAAAAAGAGGAAATGATAGTACATCAGTGGGGATCTGACACATGCTAAAGAAGTGTAATGCAATATAAGGCGTGTGTTTGAGTCTTTGTCATGTGCTAGTAGGCTTCGTAGACCTATTACTGTGTGCCTGATACATACATATCAAACGAATTGTAGTGTGGATGAACTCCTCATGGGCATATGGTCTTAGTACTGTAATTTCGTTTGATAGGGTTTTTATACAAAATTCGGAGGTTTCGGGTCGTTATGTTATTAGTTATCTGGGGATAGCCTGTCTGATCTTCTGTCGTAAATTCTTACGGACCTAGATCAGACAGGGTATCTTTATTAATGAGCTTTAAAGCCAAATCCTAAAGTTACCAAATTGAGGAGCATTCAATATATGAAGATAATCAAAGATTATCTAATGCATCGTATCCAATCATTGATGCAAATCGTGATTGATATCAGCCCTCAACCTGGTAGAGTGCACAAGTTACTCTGTAGCATTGAGTTGCTGACCTGTACACCTCTGTGCCTCATACTTTGTAAATTACAGATAATGAAAGCATAATCACGCATTACAATGGGTCTTTGTGCAATTATTCCTTGATACGGGAGTATGTCGTGTATGTGGGAACCACAGACAATTGGGTTTATACTATAAATAGCCGTATCGGTCTAATGCACTGCACAACAGCCTGCATGTGAGCTTATGTGGACAACAATATCAGCAATTGCCGGATCACAAATTGTCTTCAATGATAATATAAATCAAACGATCAACGGTGTGATCAGATTTCTTAATAACTGATATGATCCTCTTACCGGAAATCACAAACCATTTACTGCTTTATGTTTACATTTCTGCATTTCACATTTTTCGTCAAAAATACAAAAACTCAAAAAGATTTTAGATGTGTTTTAGTAAAAACTTTCGAAAAATCCAAAAGATTTTACATTTCTATATTCTTTTTGATAACCGATGGTGGTTGATGGTGATTTTCTGAAACTTGATAGACCATTTGAGTTTTGTGATCTTTAAATGAGAAATAATGAATGTCGGATGCTTAAAAGTAAAGAAAAATATTGAACGTTATTCGATTTTGAGATTTGGTAATAAGTTCAACAATTCTAATCTCCATTTGCCCCTTCGATGGGTCGAATGTGGAATTTTAACTTTACATTCTAACTTTTAAACGGTCGAATGTGAGTGTTCTTATGTCTGTTTCACATTCGAACCATATTTCCTCCTTCGAACCTTTAATTAGGGTCAAACGTGGAAATATTTTCACATTCGCCCAAGCAAAAGGGTCGAATGTGGAGCCTATATAACCACTTCTGCAAGTTCAAACCTTCATTCGAAAAAATTTTGAAATTTCTGTGATTCCAAGGCCTTGTTGCTCGATTTTTCTACACCATCTAAGTTTGATCCTTGACTATTTCTAATCATTTTCATATAAGAATTGCAGGTAATCATCCATATTTCAAGGAAGAATCGTTGATTTTCAGTTCGAACCCTAACAATGAATCATCTGGGTTTTAAAGCCTGTAACTGATGGAATTTTTTAATGGGATTCAATCCTTAAGTGTTTTAGGGGGATAAGATACCAAAATCAAGGATTTAAACATATCAGATTGTTGTATTGATTGATTAAAACCATTCGAACCCTAGATTTTGGGAAAAACACTTAATCATTGAATAATTATCACAATTGATTGTTGATAAAGCTTAATCGGACCTATTAGCTAGCAACTAAACAAATCAAAATGGCATGTTAAAATCGTCAAAATCAAAATCTGAACATTTGGAAGATGAACAACCTGATTCGACCAATTTAAAAGGGTCAAATGTGACTTTTTGGTCGAAGGAGGCTTGTTTGAACGGTCGAAAGAGGAACAAAGGTCGAATGAACAATTTTAAAACAAATTTTTCACATTCGAACCTTATTTCCACATTCGAACCCACGTTTTGGCTGAAGGTGGAATTCCATGAACCAAATTTTAAATTTTGTATATTTTTTCCGATTCTAATGTGTTTTCGTGTTCTGTTTTTGTAGATTCTAAATGGCTGAACCTCAAAGTACTGATATTCCAACAGGTTCATCTGAAAAGGCTGCTGAAAAGAAAACCGAGGAGGAATTACCGTTTGAATAAGCTCACAACTGTTGCGCGTTTCTTGGAGATGTAAAGAAGAATACAAAATTCACTGGTATCATTGATTTCTTGAAGCGGAGCAGAGTTGTAGATACGATTGCCAAACTTGGTATTATATACAAAGACCATCAGAAGGAGTTCTGGAAGAATGCACGGATTGATTTTTGGGATAATCAAACAGCAATTATCTGGAAGATTCAGCGGGAGATGGTAATTGTATCTGAAGGTGATATTAAGAAAGCTTTGAAGCTGAAAGACAAGCCGACTAATCTGAGATGCTTATCATGGATAGAACAGAGGAAGTGCTTTCTGAGGATGAAGTATAACGGACCTATCACAGATGGAGCCCTACACAAAGGTAAACTATGCCCACAATTCAAATACCTCGCTCAAGTGATGCTGCATGTTTTTGGGTCTGTTAGTGGAGGATCTAACGTCATGAGGAAGAGTATTAGCTCTTTGATGGTTGCACTGATTCTGAACAAGCAATTCAACGTATCGGGGATGATACTTGATAACATGCTTGAACCTTTGAGAGGTTTGAAGAATAAGAAGTTTTTGCTTTATCCTAGATTCCTGTAGATGATTTTCGATCAGAAATACAAGAAGTTGAGGAAAGATCCAACTCAGATTGTTGTACAGGATCATATGAGTCTGAATACGTTGGTGAGAATGAAGGGTTATAAAGGTGTACCTGTAAACGAAAGACCACCTTTGAAGAATTTATTTGGACACTTTATTAATCCTGATTATCAAGATCCAGGTGTTGATAAGGCTAGGAATGAGAATAGTGAATCTGATAATGATGATCCATTATGTCCTATTGATCCTGAGGCCAAAAGAATGCGACAAGTTGTTAATGTTGGTGCCAAGAGTGGTAAAGCTAAGGGTAAGGAGAAGGTAGTTGAAGCAGAACCGCCAAAGAAAACATCTCAAAGACAAAAGAGTGTAGCCAAGAAAGGTACACGTTTGGTGGATGAGGAGTCTATAGATTCTGAAGAGACTCTGGAGGATGAGAGTTAGGATTCTGCTGATGCGACCGTTAAGACCACCAAGCCCAAGGCCACTGTGGCTGGTGAATCTGAAAGTCTTAATCATATTTTGGAAGAACAGAGGATGAAGAGTCTAGTTATGATGTATGATATTGATATGAGTCTTTGATTGGGTTCTGAAGATTTTGGTGGATCACCGAAGGCTGGTGAAAAGCAGAAGAATCCAATATACAAGAAGAAAGCTAAGGCTGTTGAGATTGAAAAGCCTAAGAAGAGGAGAGCTAAGGAAATTGAAAGTCTAATTGCAGGAAAGAAAGTTCCTAAAGTATCTAGTTCAAAGTCTCCTGTGACATCCCCAACAGCTAAGAAACAGAAAGCATCTGCTGCTGAGAAAACTGATATTCCAACTGATGATTTCAATGCTGCTTTGGATAGAGTCTTAAACAAGTTTAAGAAAAAGACTCCAGTTGCTGAGGCTTCAACTCCACAGGTTACTGTAGCGAGTGATGCGATGAATGCAGTTAACCAGAAGCTGACATAGATTATGAAAATTATTAACCGGCAACAAGAAGAGATTGATCAGTTGAGAAAGAATGATAGAAAAATGTAGGTGCGTCCGATCACCGTAACTCCTCCAACAACTTCTAATGATGGCAATGATCCTGCAGCAGAGGAAGAAGTGTTCCAAGAAGCTTCCACAACTCTCAATTAAGGAAGATGATGATGATGTTACAAGTGAAGCTATTCTAGATTTTGCTACAGAGACACATCCAGTGAACCCAAATCCAAATGTTGCTTCATCATCTAATTTGGGTAATGATCTGGATTCGACAAAGAATTTGACTACTCAAGCGGGAGTGCAAGTACCTGATCATCCGGAATCTCGGATTCATCGTATTCACCCGCTCGAGAAAATTATTGGTGATCCTGGTAGCAGCGTTATGACTAGAGGAAAACTTCAGAATGCAAACTCACCAGAAAATCTTGGCGCTCTAGCTTTATATGCTAAAATTCATAAATCAGGTTGTTAGAATGATTGGTCGTTTGCTTGCTATGTTTCGCAGGTACAGCCGCGGACATACAAGGATGCTCTTTTGGATGACGCTTGGGTAGAGGCAATGTAAGAGGAGTTATTGCAATTTCAGAAACTGGGAGTGTGGACACTAACAGATTTACCTCCATGAAGAAAAAAGATTGGAACCAAGTGGGTGTTCAAGTGCAAAAAGGATGATAGAGGCGCGACCGTGAGAAACAAGGCTCGACTGGTTGTACAAGGCTTTCATCAAGTGGAAGGAATCGACTACAACGAGATTTATGCACTTGTTGCATGTTTAGAAGCTATTCGTATGTTTCTAGCGTTCGCATCATATAAGAAGTTAAGGTGTATCAAATGGACGTTAAGAGCGCGTTTCTTTATGGTGTGGTCAAGGAAGAAGTTTACGTAGGTCAACCACCAAGCTTTGAGGATCCTATCCACCAGGATAAGGTCTACGTTCTTAACAAAGCTCTTTATGGTTTGCACTAGGCTCCACGGCAATGGTATGAGGAGCTGAGCATGTATCTTCTATCCAAAGGATTCAAACGAGGCTTGGTAGATTGCACACTGTTCACAAAACGAACAAGGGATGACTTGCTTCTAGTGCAGATTATGTTGATGACATTATTTTTGGATCTACTAACGAACTTTTATGCAGAGAATTTGAACAAGTTATGCAGGAAAAGCTCGAAATGAGTGCGATGGGAGAGATGCAGTTTTTCCTAGGCTTACAGGTGGACCAAAGACCAACGAGGATCTTTATTCATCAAACCAAATACTTATCTGAAGTCTTGAGCCGATTCCAGATTGAAGATTCGAAGCCGATGGATACCCCGATACAACCTAATCATGGGATTGGAGTTGACGCTAAGGGGGAGCTAGCTGATCCTTTTACATACAGAGCAATCGTCGGAACTCTGATGTACCTCACCGCTTCTAGACCGGACATAATGTTCGCCACATGTCTCTGTGCACGTTATCAATAGAAGCCGAAACAAAGTCATCCTATGGTACCCTAATAATGACAATTTTGACATGATTGCTTTTAGTGATGCAGATTGGGGCGGTTGTGACAAAAGACTTAGTCAATCCTCGAAAGGTAAGCATATCCGGATTAAATACCATTTTATCCCTGATTGTTATGCAAAAGAGTTGATCGATATGGTCAAAATCCGCACTGATTATCAACGTGCAGATCTTTTTACCAAAGCTTTTGATAAATCAAGATTTGAATATCTTTTAAAAGCTAATGGTATAAAAGAGATACAAGACTGATCATCACCTCAGTTTATCACTTTTTAGTTTTAGTTTTTACTGTTTTTCAGAAAAATTCCAAAACCCAAAAATATGTTTTTCATTATAGGGGGAGTCTATTTTTAGAAAAACCAAAAACATTGAAAAATTCAAAAAGCCATAAAAATTAGAAAAACCCAAAACGATTTCCAGGAGAAAAAGAGGAAATGATAGTACATCAGTGGGGATCTGACACATGCTAAAGAAGTGTAATGCAATATAAGGCGTGTGTTTGAGTCTGTGTCATGTGCTAGTAGGCTTCGTAGACCTATTACTGTGTGCCTGATACATACATATCAAACGAATTGTAGTGTGGATGAACTCCTCATGGGCATATGGTCTTAGTGCTGTAATTTCGTTTGAAAGGGTTTTTATACAAAATTCAGAGGTTTCGGGTCATTATGTTATTAGTTATCTGGGGATAGCCTGTCTGCTCTTCTGTCGTAAATTCTTACGGACCTAGATCAGACAGGGTATCCTTATAAAAGAGCTTTAAAGCCAAATCCTAAAGTTACCGAATTGAGGAACTTTCAATGTATGACGATAATCAAAGATTATCTAATGCATCGTATCCAATCATTGATGCAAATCGTGATTGATATCAGCCCTCAACCTGGTAGAGTGCACAAGTTACTCTGTAGCATTGAGTTGCTGACCTGTACACCTCTGTGCCACATACTTTGTAAATTACAGATAATGAAAGCATAATCACGCATTACAATGGGTCTTTGTGCAATTATTCCTTGATACGGGAGTATGTCGTGTATGTGGGAACCACAGACAATTGTGTTTATACTATAAATAGCCGTAAAAGTCTAAAGCACTGCACAACAGCCTGCATGTGAGCTTATGTGGACAACAATATCAGCAATTGCCGGATCACAAATTGTCTTTAATGATAATATAAATCAAACGATCAACGGTGTGATCAGATTTCTTAATAACTGATATGATCCTCTTACCGGAAATCACAAACCATTTACTGCTTTATGTTTACATTTCTGCATTTCACATTTTTCGTCAAAAATACAAAAACTCAAAAAGATTTTAGATGTGTTTTAGTAAAAACTTTCGAAAAATCCAAAAGATTTTACATTTCTATATTCTTTTTGATAACCGATGGTGGTTGATGGTGATTTTCTGAAACTTGATGGACCATTTGAGTTTTGTGATCTTTAAATGAGAAATAATGAATGTCGGATGCTTAAAAGTAAAGAAAAATATTGAACGTGATTCGATTTTGAGATTTGGTAAAAAGTTCAAAAATTCTAATCTCCATTTGCCCCTTCGATGGGTCGAATGTGGAATTTTAACTTTACATTCTAACTTTTAAACGGTCGAATGTGAGTGTTCTTATGTCTGTTTCACATTCGAACCATATTTCCTCCTTCGAACCTTTAATTAGGGTCGAACGTGGAAATATTTTCACATTCGCCCAAGCAAAAGGGTCGAATGTGGAGCCTATATAACCACTTCTGCACGTTCAAACCTTCATTCGAAAAAATTTTCAAATTTCTGTGATTCCAAGGCCTTGTTGCTCGATTTTTCTACACCATCTAAGTTTGATCCTTGACTATTTCTAATCATTTTCATATAAGAATTGCAGGTAATCATCCATATTTCAAGGCAGAATCGTTGATTTTCAGTTCGAACCATGAATCAACTGGGTTTTAAAGCCTGTAACTGATGGAATTTTTTATTGGGATTCAATCCTTAAGTGTTTTAGGGGGAGAAAATACCAAAATCAAGGATTTAAACATATCAGATTGTTGTACTGATTGATTAAAACCATTCGAACCCTAGATTTTGGGAAAAACAATTAATCATTGAATAATTATCACAATTGATTGTTGATAAAGCTTAATCGGACCTATTAGCTAGCAACTAAACAAATCAAAATGGCATGTTAAAATCGTCAAAATCAAAATCTGAACATTTGGAAGATGAACAACCTGATTCGACCAATTTAAAAGGGTCAAATGTGACTTTTTGGTCGAAGGAGGCTTGTTTGAACGGTCGAAAGAGGAACAAAGGTCGAATGAACAATTTTAAAACAAATTTTTCACATTCGAACCTTATTTCCACATTCTAACCCACGTTTTGGCTGAAGGTGAAATTCCAAGAACCAAATTTTCAATTTTGTATATTTTTTCCGATTCTAATGTGTTTTTGTGTTCTGTTTTTGTAGATTCTAAATGGCTGAACCTCAAAGTACTGATATTCCATCAGGTTCATCTAAAAAGGCTGCTGAAAAGAAAACCGAGGAGGAATTACCGTTTGAATAAGCTCACAACTGTTGCGCGTTTCTTGGAGATGTAAAGAAGAATACAAAATTCACTGGTATCATTGATTTCTTGAAGCGGAGCAGAGTTGTAGATACGATTGCCACACTTGCTAATATATACAAAGACCATGAGAAGGAGTTCTGGAAGAATGCACGGATTGATTTTTGGGATAATCATACAGTAATTATCTGGAAGATTCAGCGGGAGATGGTATATCTGAAGGTGATATTAAGAAAGCTTTGAAGCTGAAAGACAAGCCGACTGATCCGGGATGCTTATCATGGATAGAACAAAGGAAGTGCTTTCTGAGGATGAAGTATAACAGACCTATCACAAATGGAGCCCTACACAAAGGTAAACTGTGCCCACAATTCAAATACCTGGCTCAAGTGATGCTGCATGTTTTTGGGTCTGTTAGTGGAGGATCTGACGTCATGAGGAAGAGTATTAGCTCTTTGATGGTTGCACTGATTCTGAACAAGCCATTCAACGTATCCGGGATGATACTTGATCACATGCTTGAACCTTTGAGAGGTTTGAAGAATAAGAAGTTTTTGCTTTATCCTAGATTCCTGCAGATGATTTTCGATCAGAAATACAAGAAGTTGAGGAAAGATCCAACTCAGATTGTTGTACAGGATCATATGAGTCTGAATACGTTGGTGAGAATGAAGGGTTATAAAGGTGTACCTGTAAATGAAAGACCACCTTTGAAGAATTTATTTGGATACTTTATTAATCCTGATTATCAAGATCCAGGTGTTGATAAGGCTAGGAATGAGAATAGTGAATCTGATAATGATGATCGATTATGTCCTGTTGATCCTGAAGCCAAAAGAAAGCGACAAGTTGTTAATGTTGGTCCCAAGAGTGGTAAAGGTAAGGGTAAGGAGAAGGAACCTGAAGCAGAACCGCCAAAGAAAACATCTCGAAGACAAAAGAGTGTAGCCAAGAAAGGTACACGTTTGGTGGATGAGGAGTCTATAGATTCTGAAGAGACTCTGGAGGATGAGAGATGGGATTCTGCTGATGAGACCGTTAAGACCACCAAGCCCAAGGCCACTGTGGCTGGTGAATCTGAAAGTCTTAATCATACTTTGGAAGAACAGAGGATGAAGAGTCTAGTTGTGATGGATGATATTGATATGAGTCTTTGTGTAACATCTTGAATTTCCCCTAATTTTTTTTTTGATAAAATGAATATATTGCTTTAAACTATATATGTTTTAAATACATTAAACTAATAATTATTTGTATCTCGACACTTTTGTACGTTTTAAAAATATTTCGAGTCACTTTCGGGCTTATATAATCATATTATGAATTTAGAATAATATAGTTTTAGGGAAATAATTGCCAAAAAAAAGATTTGTGTGGACCGGGACTCGAACCCGCGTCCACAGCCAACCAACACAAAGTGACAACCAACTGAGCCAACTATCATCTTGTGTAGTATTTCAGAAGAAAATAAACTTAACACATTCCTTAAATTGATTACTCAAAGTCTTAGTCAAACAGTCAAAGTCATAGTCAAATAGTCAATTCATCATAAAACCTTACTTTATGGTGTTGACCAATTTTAATGGCTAATTGAATCCAAAACTAGTATAAAAACCCACCTATGACCCATTATACTTTGCACCTCTAAATCGATTATTTCAATCTGATTAAACTTTCCCTCATACCTTTCTTCTATAGTCTATTACTTCTACAATTGAAGCTTTGATTATAAGCTCTTGTAATTGGCGAATTGGAAGCTTGATATTCTTTCTTTTTCGTTTTCTTCAATTTGGACTAGCTACGTTGTTGAGTCTTTGGGATTCACCTCGCATACATTCACAACACATTATTCTATTTTTTCACGAGACATAACATTTTGCTAAGGTGAGTTTTACATAGCCCCTTTTCTATTTATCACCGTTATTCGGGTGAAACATGTTACAACATCCTATATGCAATTCAATCATCAAAGTGTCTATGTGTTTTTCTATGTTGCATTATGTCTTAAACATGACTAGGGTAAGCACAATTCTAGCATAATCATTAACATTGATCAGCCGACGGTATACAATGATAGATCTATTGGACTAACAATCCCACCCGGATACGTGCCTCCTAGAAAGGTAGCGTGGGTGATTGTTATCGCATAACATATTCGAGTGAACCATGAGCGTATGGGATGTACCACATTATAACAGTCACAAGGGTTGGTTATGCACTCGATTTACTTCTAGTATGTTTTCACATATGGACTAGACTTGCCATGACACTTGAATTGTACAAGTTTTATTCGATTATCAAAACCTATGTAATTCTCACCAACTTTTGTTGACCCAAAATATTTTCAAACTTAACATGTTTCAGGTTATAGCTTTCTTGAAGATTAGAGTTATTGCTTGAAGATGCGTAGCTAGTATTTTTCATTTTGATGTACAAAATTCTTAGAACAATTGTATGTAATTTATTTAAATAATTTATTGAAATTTATTATTTACCATGAGCTACTGAACAATCATCAATACGTGACATCCCGATGTTTCCGCCATCGGTTGGGGTGTTACACTTTGATTGGGTTCTGAAGATTTTGGTGGATCACCGAAGGCTGGTGAAAAGCAGAAGAATCCAATATACAAGAAGAAAGCTAAGGCTGTTGAGATTGAAAAGCCTAAGAAGAGGAGAGCTAAGGAAAATGAAAGTCTAATTGCAGGAAAGAAAGTTCCTGAAGTATCTAGTTCAAAGTCTCCTGTGACATCCCCAACAGCTAAGAAACAGAAAGCATCTGCTGCTGAGAAAACTGATATTCCAACTGATGATTTCAATGCTGCTTTGGATAGAGTCTTAAACAAGTTTAAGAAAAAGACTCCAGTTGTTGAGGCTTCAACTCCACAGGTTACTGTAGCGAGTGATGCGATGAATGCAGTTAACCAAAAGCTGACAGAGATTATGAAAATTATTAACCAGCAACAAGAAGAGATTGATCAGTTGAGAAAGAATGATAGAAAAATGTTGGATGTTGTTGAATCTTCACAGGAGAGTAAGGAAGAGTTAGCAGAAGTTGTTAAAGCATGAGTAGAGAAATACTAAGAGATACATGGCTTTAAAACTTGAAAACAAGCAGGTGAAGAAAGATAACAAAAGGCTTAGAAAGCTAATTGATGATTTGTATGAAAGAGCTCCTCAGGTACAAGAAGGAGAGGAGGATAAAGAACGAGAGGAAGAGCTTGTTGACTTTGAACCATCTGAGTCGGAAAAAGATGAAGAACATGATGAAGATCTTGAACAGGATGTCGGTGACGCTCCTGAGGAAAAGAAGAAGGATGGTGACGATAATGATGGTTCAGGTGGTGATTCTGGAGATGATAATAGCTCTGCAAATGATGATGGTGATGATGATGACGATGATGATAACACTGGTAGGTATAAGTGTGAAAAGAGAGATTCAGGAAAAGATGCAGGAGAATCAAGTTCGAAAGCTCCTAGTGGCAATACTGATAATGATGATATCTTTTGGAAAACAAGAGTCTGGACGTTATATCATCAGATATTGACAAACAAGAGTCTGGACGATTGAGATGACAGGAAGATTTCCAGAAATATTTGAATCAGATGACATGAGATTCAAACTTGAGTACAATGATCCTGATATTGAAGATGGCGAAGTTTCTGCAGCAGTTTCAAAAGAAATACTTGAAGGTCAGGCTAAACAGGTTGGGAAATCTCTTGAAGAGTTAATGAGTGAGAATCAGATTCCAAATATTCCTGAGAAAGAAGCAGGAAATCACTCTGATGATAGAGATACTTCGATTTTTGAAGATATTGAGATAAAAGATATTACAAGTGAGGAATATCTAGAATACTTTAAAGATGATAAGGATTATGGATTTCCTGAATTTTCTGAAGAATTGTTAGGCCAAGCTGAGAAACTTACACGTGAGAAAAGTAAGAAGTTTGTTGATGAAGTTTTCAAGAACTCGGATAGTCAGAAACCAACTATTGAACAATCTGACGATCTGAAGAACTTGTTAAGAAAGCTGAAAGAGAAAGAGACTAACTGACCAAAGACTGAGATTCAAGGTGGTTTCTATAAGTTTCACAATGAACTGTTTAAAGGTAAAGCTCTCGGGTGGAAATATTTAAGACAACTAAGGTGTGTTGCAGTGAAATGGGAGAAAGGAATTTTGTATTTCAACAGATTCCATGACATTAAAACACTACAATACTGGGTTGTACGCGATGTCTACAGACATACGTTTTCAGGTGCTGCTGTGAACAACGATGTGGTTGGATATTTTTCAGATCGCATGGAAAGAGAGAGTAGGATGAAATGGGATGTGTTCACCCCACAATATCTGAAGAGAATTGTTCATAAGAAGATTAAAGATCAGATAACGGGGATGAACAAGGTTACTTTGAAATATGATCCACTGACAGTTTTGAAACATATACCTTTGATGCCTATTCCACAACACTTCTCAAAAGACATTATGTGGTGGTACTATGATTGGAAGACGCAGAGGCTATTATCTTGTTGAAAGATGGGAAGAATGATTTCAAGAAGATACATATCTTTGATCCAATGTGGTTGATAAACTGCTCTCATGAAGATATTATCATGCTGTATTACAACCCGATCTACTGTGAAGAAAAGGACAGTGAACAGGCTGCAAAATACCAACGTGTGGTATTTTTGTGTTTTGCGTGGGATGTTAATGCGGGGTGCGATTATGATAAGAAACTGGGGAAGTTTGTTCAAGTTCAGAAAGAAAAGAAGAAACCAAAACAAACTCATGAACCAGTAATGACGAAAGAGCAGAAGACCTTATTTCACATCAAGCTGATGAACAAGAGAATGGACGAAGAGCGAAGGCTTAAGCAATCCAAGCAATAGTCAAGGGGGAGTTTGTTTATGCATATTATGCGACTAGTGCTATTGGATTGCTAATACAATTGTTTTAGTCATTTTCGGGAGGTCGAAGGTGGAATTAGATAGGTTCGAAGGTGATACAAATAGGTCGAAGGTAGAAGACTTGGTCGAAGGAAAAGTTTTGTAGAAGACTGTGTTGATTCGCCCTCTTGTTTGGTCGAACCTGCATATTCGCCCATTCGTTTGGTCGAATGTGCAGGTCTATATAAAGGCTGAATCAGTTTTAATGTTAAGTTAGTTGTCATTTTGTTTGCCTCCTTCGAGTGTGTTTTCTCCCTAGGGTTTCTTTGAGTCTGAATCTAGTTTATTTCATTGTAAACAATACTTTGTAAGATTAATCAAGTTGTTTATGAATGAAATGGAAACTTTGAAAGTGATTTGTGTGTTTTGCTGATCTTATTATCATTTCGTAATTGATTCAAGGATTCCGCACCTGAATTGATATACTTGTTTGATCAACGTCTTTGTTTTTGACAATTCGATTCTTATACAACAACACTTAGAAAATTTTAAAATCTGGAAATTCGTTCGACCTAAACAATAATGTCGAGGTTTCGAATGAACTTTAAAGGCTTTGGTTCAACCTTAGAATGTGTTCGAATGAGTAACTGATCTGAATGAACTTCGTTCGACCTTACAAAGAATTTGGTTCAACCCCTCGAAGGTTCATATGAACAAGAAAGGTCAAATGAGACACAACACACTCTGAATGATGAACAAACAAACTGATTCGACCTAAAAACCCACTTAGTTCGACCCAACTCAAACACATTCGACATGGCCCATTTGAAAATCAAATTTTCTTAAAAAATCAACCAATTTGATCTGAATAATGCAAAAGTTGAATGATTTTGATGAAAATAATTAGGTATTGATTCAGATCTAATGCAGATCAAGTTTTGTGAAAGAAATTTTGATTTTATCCGTAAAAACAAGTCTAAATCATCAGTTTCCATGTTCATGCAAAACAGAAAAATTTTTGATGTTTTTGATGAAAAATCTGGTTGAAAAATATCAATTTGGAGTTGTGTGATTGAGCAAATCTCAGATACCACTTTGTAAAGGATCGGTTTTGAAAAATCAACAATGTAATCACACAAGTATAGGCAATCTAGGTGCGGAAACCCTAGATCACATGTAAAATGATAATGATCAGATTAGAACACGATAATATCTATTTTCAATATGTTTTCCATTAATAATCAATTGATAAAAGCTTACAAAGGATAGATTACAATGAAAAATGTAACATCACACAAATTTTCTTTATATATATATATATATATATATATATAGAACTCCCTCGAGTATTCATCCGATTCATGTTTACAGTATCTTTACCATCCATTTTGTTAATTTTTTTGTTTAAATAATGACGTATAATCAATATTAAATTGGATTGTATTAAATTCTGATTTAAAAACGTTAAAAAAATGTTTGCCTGTGCCAGGATTTGAACCTGAGTCCCTGGCGGGCTAAACCATAACCACACCACACAAACCACTACACCATTTGGTGTACTGTGATGTTAATTAAAACCAATTAAACTTAAACCCTTTCAAGGTCCCTTAGTCAAACCTGAAAACTCAAACGTAGTCTCCTAGTCAAGTCAAGTCAAAGTGTTAGTAAATATGGTCTCCTAGTCAAGTCAAAGTGTTAGTAAATATGATCTTCTAGTCAAGTCAAAGTTGTTCCTAAATTCTAGCCTAGTCAAAGTAGTCCCTAATTACAACTCCAAATTTTACACTATAAATACACTAGCCTATCATTCAACTCTTTATACCATTAAAAAAAAAAAAACGTTATTATCCCATCTCTCATATACTAAATTTTCATCCGTCATTATCTCCTCTATCTAGTTTCGAGTTTTCCAAGGCATTATTACTAAGTGTTTGCACGCTCAATAAAACGCACGAACTCATTATGCACCTAAGGTGAGTTTACATAGCCCTTTTTCTGTTTTACATTTTTGGGGTGAAACATGTTTAAACATTTTATACACAATCATTTACTCATTCTTACATTGTTGAAACTTGTGATTCAATTACACTATCATTTACTCATTCTATCATTTGACTGTAACAAAAAGACACGGTACAATCATTAACATTGATCAAGCCGCATGTTTAGATTATAGCGCTATAGGTCTGACAAACCCATCCCCCCACATAAATTCCGGGATGATCGATAACAGTTACACTTTTACTAACTTGGGAGTTAGGTCTCAGTCGACACAAGGTTTGATTGTACAAAAGACGCATTGTTACATGTCGGACTCATACTATTATATTATACAACTATGATTGTTGGACAAACTACTATTATCTATCATATTCAAAAACCTATGTATTCTAACCAACTATTTATAGTTGACCCCCCCATCTTTCCAACTTAACATGTTTCAGGTTTATATGCTATTGGATGTTGTACAAGTCTTGGAACACATAGGAGCTTTGGACCTACTTTATATTAATCAATTTTTGTAATCTCTTCTTGTAAAATGAATTGTAAATTGTTAAATATTATTCAACTTTCATTTTGTACCATGAGCTATTGAACAATCATCAATACGTGACATCCCGATGTTTCCGCCATCGGTTGGGGTGTTACAGATTGGTATCAGAGCCATGGTTATAGGGAATTCGGATATTAGAAAAAAAAATAATCTAGTCTATAACCATAGGATTTTAATCAGTACTTGCTCTTTTTACTTATAACCTTACTTGTTTATATTCTCTATCCTACTTCTTATCCTTACTTTAGTCCCTACAACAAGAGTGCTCTCAATCACAAGATATACTCTTAGACTAATAGGACAAATCCTCAGGTTTATCCTGAACCACCTTGAAGATCTCGTCGAAGTTCTAGATTTTAATAACGAACACGTGCAATCTGGAAGGGTGTACGCCTGTATTTTGAGTTTTCTGTCTAGGACTGGCATTGCGCATATATCCCAATCAGACGAGGGACCCGGATGCCTACCTGGGAATTCTCGGGATGAGAGTTCACTTATAGGCTAAAGCATGTCTTCATTATGTTATTAGAATCTAGAAGTTTTGATAAGTCAACGTTTTCGTTTATTCGTTTTAATTAATGAATAAATGATTACACTCACTTTCCTTAAACTAAGCTCTAAAATCTCAAAATTTTACAGCTTAAATCAATCTCATTTCATAACCATCTATGGATTTCACAATCACACTTCACCTTACCATCTTAGCCACTTTTTAAATATTTAACACCCTACCCAAATCATATTATTTCATTTCTCCACTTGTTACTTATTTTTAAAAAACTATAACCTCATACCTTAGCACAAACTAAAGATTTCTAAATCTTGTTGTATTTTCATTACCTAGTAACTTTACAAAGTACATATTTTTTTGTCAAAAGATGTCCTCAAACTTAATTTCTAAATTCAAATGTCTATTTATTAGCATAACAAACGATTTTCTATATAATGCTTTAAACTATTAAAAATCACTAATAGAACCTTAATCTTCAAAACCTATTGTCATGTTTGAAATCTCCAACTAACGGGAATATTTTAATCAAAGCCTACTTAGCTTGTACTATTTAACAACTTTTGCTTTATGTACAAAACCAATTTTGAAAATAATTTTTTTTTAATCCATAGGAATAATATCTAGTCTCTAGATTCTCCATCGACACTCACTCATTTTCAACTTGTTCAAATTTTTACAATATTTGGCATATACCATAATCATGTTTTCTTATACACTTGATTATAATCTTTAATCCAAACCCCACAAGTTACACTGCTACATAATCTCCATACTATAAAATAAACTCCTTATCAACCATCTTCACATTCACTATCTCTCGCAACCTTGATTCTGTTTCGAGATTTTTCATCATTCCCCCAAGAACTAAATTCATATCCTTCACCCTCTCAAACATGAGCTAGTTACCCATGATAACCAAACTATTGAAACTTGATTGTGTGTTGCATCAAACTTAATCCTTAGTTATACATGAGGATTCGATTATCTACCATATTTGAACATTTGATACTAGAAGTTATGGAATATAAACTAATTGCTATAGACACACCTAGAGTCATCAACCTTGTCTAGGGCAACTCTATTATAACTCGCATACTATACTTGATACTTGATTGCTTACATGTACATATTATCAATTTGCAATTCATGTGTGTAATAATTGGTACACTTAATCAAACAACTGATAGAGGATGAAGTACTTGCTCAACAGTTTGTAGAGTACCAAATAACCTACTCAACGATTGGTAGAGGTCATCATGCCTGCTCAACAGTCGGTAGAGGCCCTACAACCTGCTCAACGACTGGTAGAGGCTATCGCACCTGCTCAACAATCGGTAGAGGTTCTTATTCACTGACTGGTAGAAGTCTTTTTCCTGCTCAACAGTTGGACTCATTTTTGGATACATTGTATACGATTCAATCACAAGGTTATTTTGCATTACTTACATGTGTGTTTAGAGTCATAGAAGGACACAAAACCCTAATGTAAGGTAAATTGGTGATTACGGTCCGAAACGTAATCATAAATTTACAGGTACGTTAAGGTAATGTGAAATTCTATCAAGGTTTTTGGTAGATAACCAATTATAAACCCCAGTTACCTAGTAGTTCATTTAGTCTTTTTATAGTCAATCAATTCATGCATTTCTTTCGGGATCCCTAAAACTTAAGTTTAGTGTTCTTACTAGATTCTTATTCTCCTTGCTATTTCAGACGACCCTAATACAACACTTAAAACTCACACATATCAATCCTCTTATCTAAATTATTCGAAACAGTTATTTCTATTACCTACAAAATTCATGTCGTGCCTTAACCCTAAATTTTCCAAACCACGGTTGTTCCAATCACCCTCAACCCTGTGTTTTTAATAACTTCGGGATGAAGTTTCTAAAAGTAGGGGAGACTGTAACATCACACAAATTTTCTTTATATATATATAGAACTCCCTCGTGTATTCATCCGATTCATGTTTACAGTATCTTTACCATCCATTTTGTTAATTTTTTTGTTTAAATAATGACGTATAATCAATATTAAATTGGATTGTATTAAATTTTGATTTAAAAACGTTAAAAAAAATGGTTGCCTGTGCCAGGATTCGAACCCGAGTCCCTGGCGGGCTAAACCTTAACCACACCACACAAACCACTACACCATTTGGTGTTCTGTGATGTTAATTAAAACCAATTAAACTTAAACACTTTCAAGGTCTCTTAGTCAAACCTGAAAAGTCAAATGTAGTCTCCTAGTCAAGTCAAGTCAAAGTGTTAGTAAATATGGTTTCCTAGTCAAGTCAAAGTGTTAGTAAATATGGTCTTCTAGTCAAGTCAATGTTGTTCCTAAATTCTAGCCTAGTCAAAGTAGTCCATAATTACAACTCCAAATTTTACACTATAAATACACTAGCCTACCATTCAACTCTTTATACCATTCAAAAAAAAAAAAAACATTATTATCCCATCTCCCATATACTAAAGTTTTCATCCGTCATTATCTCCTCTAGCTAGTTTCGAGTTTTGCAAGGCATTATTACTAAGTGTTTTCATGCTCAATAAAACGCACGAACTCATTATGCACCTAAGGTGAGTTTACATAGCCCCTTTTTCTGTTTTACATTTTTGGGGTGAAACATGTTTAAACATTTTATACACTATCATTTACTCATTCTTACATTGTTGAAACTTGTGATTCAATAACACTATCATTTACTCATTCTATCATTTGACTGTAACAAAAAGACACAGTACAATCATTAACATTGATCAAGCCGCCTGTTTAGATTATAGCGCAATAGGTCTGACAAACCCACCCCCCCCCCACATAAATTCAGGGATGATCGATAACAGTTACACTTTTACTAACTTGGGAGTTAGGTCTCAGTCGACACAAGGTTTGATTGTACAAAAGACGCATTGTTACATGTCGGACTCATACTATTATATTATACAACTATGATTGTTGTACAAGCTACTATTATCTATCATATTCCAAAACCTATGTATTCTCACCAACTATTTATAGTTCACCCCCCCATCTTTCCAACTTAACATGTTTCAGGTTTATATGCTATTGGAAGTTGTACAAGTCTTGGAACACATAGGAGCTTTGGACCTAGTTTATATTAATCAATTTTTGTAATCTCTTCTTGTAAGATGAATTGTAAATTGTTAAATATTATTCAACTTTCATTTAATACCATGAGCTATTGAACAATCATCAATACGTGATATCCCGATGTTTCCGCCATCGGTTGGGGTGTTACAAAAAACCTAGTTTCGGACTCTCTAGAACACTCTCTGGAAACACACACTAACACACACAATAATGACCAAAAGTTCTAACATCTAAACAGCTAAATATATATATAAATATATATATATATATATGTTTTCATTCAACCTATGCAGAGGTCGAATCAGTTCATTCGACCTTTACAAGGCTCGAATGAATAACAAATAAACATGCTGATGAGCTTTAAACTTCATTCGACCATTTTGATCTTCATTCGACCTCACGCTAGGTTGAATGGACTTCAACAAATCTTTATTTCTTCAAAACTTTCGCAATCTTTTACAATCCAAAAGTGATAGCCACGCATATGAATCAATAATCTAATCCTTTTGGTGACTATTTTTTTTTTCTAGTGCTTCATCATCATCCAGCGAAGTTGAAATCTTTGTCGAGAACAAGTGCTACAATGGTAGACACTAGGGTATCTCTGATTTCATCAAAATCTGTTCTCCTCGGCCCTAAACAATGTAAGACGACGTGTATAAGATACTTGAAGTTTGCCCACATGTACGCCTTTTGTAACATATCATCTGTCCCCAAATTGTTGTACTTCATTCTTATGGAGCATCCACGAATGAGAATAGAGACAAAAACTGATGGTATTGTTATTAATGATCATGAGAATGGGTTTTCATGACAACGAGAATGGATTTTCGTGGGACTCATTCACATGCTTGAAGACTCACATGCGCACTTTTGGACTCATATGCACACTTTAGTGTGCAAATGGGTTTTTCATCACCATGGCCTATAAATAGCAATCTCATGTTTAGATTTCATTAAGATTTTGAGTTTATGCTTTGAATGCTCTATAGGGGAGATCATGCCCAATCTCCCCTGGCCTCGAGATGGATGTTTAGCATACTGATTACAGTGTTTGTAACCGTTTCTGATGTAATACGAATTTGTGTTGACGTGGTTTTCGCCTATTTCTGTTTCGTCTCCAATCTCCCTCTAAAACCGAGCATTAACTATTTATATGATCTGGCAAACGGCTCAAAACTGTTTCCACAAGTGGTATCAGAGTTGTGGTACCTATTCGAACGATCTAACAGTCGTTTGGATGATTCACAACTCGTTTTTCATGGTTTTTAGACGTAAAATTGGATTTTTTGAAAGGTTGAAACCCTAGAAACACTAGAATCATAACTTACACACAAAATCATAAGATTTTTCCAAGTTTTTGTTGATTCTAGGGTTAGCTTTTTAGTTTCGCACCTTTCTATACAAGTTTCATCATCGAATTCGAACCATAAATGATGTTTTTCATCGATTTATTTTTAAAAAACCCGAGTTTTTCTGGTCTGATCTGCTGCACTGTTTTGAAGAAGAAGGAAATACTGTTGCAGGTGTGAATGGGGTTTCAAAAAGAATGGAAGACAATTATTACAAATATGGGGTAGAATTGATTTCAAATGTTATGAAGGAAATATAAATCATGCAAATGGACATTATTTTTACAAATGAAGAATAGTATAGTCATATGGAATATAATCATGAATATGACACGGGTTGGAATACAAATTGATCCGGTATTGAAGGTTCAACTGTCAATCACTAGTTCAAATTTAATGTGTGATATTTCGGGAAGTTGTTATATGACCCTTGATATTGGCTACGAGTGATCGGGGTAAACTTCATAATAAGATTACTAGGTTAATCACTTGGAATACTTCATCTTGGATACGAGTTTATTTCTGGTTTGCTTCTTTACACAAAGTTCAAGTGTGAGATAGCTTCATTATAAGGTTTTAGGCTTAATCACCCGGAATACTTCATGTTGGCTACAAGTTATTCCAGTTTGTTTATTTATAAGAGTTCAAGTGCGTCAGACTAAAATATAGTGCCAGATCTAGTGATTGGTTTTTGATCAGGCAATTATAATGATTAAATGTTAATCTTGTGGGGTAGTCAAAAGAATCAGGAGTACTGAGGTACGATGAACCGAGTCAGTTGACTATTATGGGCCAAAAACATATATATCTTATTCCGTAAGTTGTTGACAGTCAACCTAGTTCCAGTGTGATTGAGGGAACTTGTTCAGATAGAAGAATGTGTTTATGCAATCAAAGTTAGCACAGATGGAGATTTAAAATATAGAATGTTGTACACATACTCAATGTAAAGGTGCATGTATTGAGGCGGAGATCTGTGATATTGACTAAGATGTGCAATATGTATTCAGCATTCGCCAGCAACGTCCAAGGGGGATACTGTTAACGAACTTTGTGTGTGGTCGTCGCTGTCGAATAGACTAGGGTTGAGTCGTAGCTGAATACGGTGTAATACATGAGATAGTGGTGATCCATACGGGCATTTATGGACCTAATTGTATTGTTATTATGGGCAAAGAGAATGGGTTTTCATGACAATGAGAATGGTTTACATGAGACTCGTTCAAATGCTTGAAGAATCATATGCACACTTTTTGACTCATATGCACAATTTAGTGTGCAAATGGGTTTTTCATCACCATGGCCTATAAATAGAAATATCATGTTTAGAGTTCATTAAGATTGTGAGTTTATGCTTAGAATGCTCTCTAGGGGAGATCATGCCCAATCTCCCTTAGCCTCCAGATAGATATTTAGCCTACTGATGACAGTGTATGTAATCGTTTATGATGTAATACGAATTTGTGTTGACGTGGTTTTCATCTATTTCTATTTCGTCTCCAATCTCCGTATACGTAGCTTTAACTTTTTAGAAGATCCGGCACACGGTTTGAAACCGTTTCCACACACTATCCTAGTGAACAATCACCATACCCTTTAGAATTAGACATAGTACACGCCACAACGCACAACGGTCACACTCCTCAGCTAGAATTCTCTTATTATTTGTATGGGAATTAGGGTTTGTCTTATGATGTAGCTTTTTAGCACATTTTTAAGAATGCCTGAATGATGCAATCGGATTTGTAGTAAATTTGAGATTCGATCATTTGTTCCTGGATGAATCACATGCTTAAAGTCCCAAAACCTCATATTCTGGCAACCCATCAACCGAGATTTCGGTACTAAAACCATATGCCAATAAGGAGGGAAACCACTCAACTTTAAGTCATTAATTTTTATATCACCGTGCCAACATTAAAATGATTTCCAGTCTACCGGAATATCATTTGTAAGACTGATTTTCATTTTCATTTTAGGTTTGGGAAAATTAGACAGTTGACTAATGTACTATCATTTTATCTTTTACACACAGCAAAAACTTGATTTTTTTTGACTTTTTGATATTTTTGTATTTTTTTTTATTTTTCAATGTTTCTGGTTTTTATTGGTTTTTCAAATGTTTTTGTATCTTTTATAAGAGAAACTATTTCCAAAAATAAAAGTACCGATGTGGACTAAACTTGTTTTTCTTTCACATCATTTAAGATAAGCAAAACTCAAAGTGAGATTCGTCGAAGGCTTTCGTAAATAGGTCAGCACATTCTTGGTCGGTATGAATCATAACAGAATCAATTAGCTTCTTTTCATAGCAATTACGTATGAAATTATAGCGAACATGGATGTGTTTGAACTCGGAGTGGTTACCCAAGTCCTTTGTAACAGCTATGGCTGCTTCATTATCTACATTAATAGGGGTAGTAAGAAATTTCAAAACCATAATCCCGCATCTGATGTTGAATCCAGATCACCTACGAGTAGCATGAAGAAGCGACAACATACTCAGCTTTACAAATGGAAACAACTACCGATGTCTGTTTTTTGCATTCCCAGGATACGAGTCTACTCCCTAAGAACTGACATCCATCTGTTGTGGATTTAGCATCGAACTTGCCGCCCGTATAGTCTGAATCACAATAGGTAGTTAAATCAAACGTATCGTCACAAGGGTACCATAGGCCTTTGGTCAGACAACCCTTCAGATACCGAAAGATTCGCTTAATCGCGGTCAGATGTAAAACCTTCGGCTTTGACTGGTATCTTGCACACAGGCATGTAGCAAACAGAATATTCGAAAGAGAAGCAGTCTGGTACATGAGAGAGCCAACCATTGTGCGGTAGAAAGATGGATCAACATTGATTCCCTTCTCATCTGGTCCAATCTCGTGATTGACCTAAATTGGAGTTGAAGTAGGTGACAAATCATGTAACACCCCAACCAATGGCGGAAACATCAGGATGTCACGTATTGATGATTGTTCAGTAGCACATGGTAAATAATAAGTTTCAATAAATGATTTAAATGAACTACATACAATTGTTCTAAAAATTTGTACATCAAAATGAAAAAATACTAGCTACGCATCTTCCAGCATTAACTCTAATCTTCGAATAAGCCATAACCTGAAACATGTTAAGTTTGAAAATATTTTGGGTCAACAAAAGTTGGTGAGAATTACATAGGTTTGAATATAGAATAAAAACTTGTACAATTCGAGTGTCATGGCAAGTCTAGTCCATATGTGAAAACAAAACCATCGGGTAAATCGAGTGCATAATCAAACCTTGTGACTAGAATATTGTGGTCCATCCCATATGCTCATGGTTCACTCGATTATGTTATAAATTCGATAACAATCACCCACGCTACCTATGTAGGAGGTACACGTATCCGGGTGGGATTGTCAGTCCAATAGATCATTCATTGTATACCGTCGGCTGATCAATTCTAACGATTATGCTAGAATAATGTGCTTACCCCAGTAATGTTTAAGACATAATGCAACATAGAATAACACATAGACACTTATGATTGAATTGTAAATTGAATGTTGTAACATGTTTCACCCCAAAATAGTGAAATGGAAAAAGGGGCTATGTAAAACTCACCTTAGGTGCTTAATGAGTTCGTGCGTTTTCTTGAGCGTGCAAACACTTAGTAATAATGCCTTGGAAAACTCGGAACTAGCTAGAGGAGATAATGATGGATGAAATGTAGATGCAATCGTGCGACTAGTGCTTCGGATTGTTCAATAAACTTGTTTTGTGAAATGTCAAAGGTGCGAAGGAAGAAAACTGTTTGGTCGAAGGAGAATCGAAAGGTGCGAAGGAGTGGTTTTTGGGCGAACGTAGAATAGTTTTATGTATGGCTTGGTTCGACCAGTTGGTTTGGTCAAACCTGCACATTCGCACGAACAGTTTGGGCGAATGTGCAGTCTATAAATAGTCAAGCTGATTTTTTGAATGTAACTTTGAGTCATATTATTCCCTCCACTTTCTGATTCTCTCTCTAGGATATTATTTAGCTCTTTTCACGTTCTTATCCTGTTTGTTTCAATCTGTAAACATGTAATTGAGTTTCTAATTAATGAAAAAGCTTTAAAATGATAATTTACGTGTTTTGATCTGTTTGACTATTATTTTGTGATTGTTTTAGGGATTCTGCACCTAAAACAAACTTGTTTGATCATTCTTTGTTGTTTATACGATCCATACATAACATACAAAGTGGTATCAGAGCCATTCTGGATCAAACAACCACAAATTGATAGTTTCTCAGTTGATTTGGACCCAATTTTGGTCAAAAAGTTTCTGTTTTCATTTGAACAAACTGATATGATGAGTTTTTGATTAATTACAACTTGTTTTCATGGTTAAAATGGATAATTCCCTTTGATAAACTTGTTCCAAATCAATTCCGATTCAAAACCTGATTTAGATCATCAAAATCCATCAACATTTGATAATCATGATCAAAATTAACTGATTTTCAAAGAATAACCATTTTTTAATTACCAAGGGTCGAACCTACAGAGTTTGGTCGAAAGTGTGATTTCATTTGGTCGAAAGAGTGATATTGTGGTCGAAGGTGGTGTTTTAGTGGTCGAACGTAGACTTTCATTGCTTATTTGTGTTCATTCGCCCGTCTGTGTTACATTCGACTGATCGAACGGTCGAAGGAGAGGGAAAACGGTCGAACGAGAGAAGCAAACGGTCGAAAGAGTTTTTGTGATATCAGTCCACATTCGTACCCTTACAAACGGTCGAAGGAGAAGGATTTTTCTCATTCGCCCATCCGATAGTGCGAAAGAGTATTCTGTTTAAAAACTTTTCTAATATTTTCGTGTTTAAACGTTTACAGGTTAAGATGTGGAACTTCCCAACAACGCGAAGACCTACTCAAGCACCACATTAGCAGACAACAAGAGATCCATGGTCAGTTGCAGCCCAGAAGACTAGTCCACCATCCCAGCCAATCAATTACATGGCTATAACTAGTTCTGCTCCTCAGCATGTTGTGCAATCGTTACAGCAACCAATTGACAACTATTGGGGAGTAGCAACAGCTGCCGTTCATTCGCAGACGACCAATGCCATATCTACACTCATTCATGATCTATCATCAGGAAGCGGCACTTGTCCACCAAAGCTCATGGATATGAAGGAATACAACACATGGAAGACAAAGTTCAAGATACATGTGGAGGGACAAGGTTTAGAGGGAGCTGAGGCATGGCAGATGATAGTGAAGGGTTATGTTGCTCCTATTCTGGAGAACACTGGAGAACCGATACCTTTGGAGAATTTGGCTGATGATGAGAAAAAGAAATTTGCAATCGAGAAGAAGGTGTTTTCTCAGTTATCTCAGGCGATCAACACTGATTTGCTGCATCAGTTCGGATCGTGTACAACTTCTAAACAATTGTGGGATATGCTGAGAAACAGACATGATGGTAATGAGAAGACAAGGAAGCTGAGAATGGAAGAGCTTTGAAAAGAATTCGAGAACTTTAGTTACATGGGCAATGAGACTCTAAAAGAATTGGTTCCACGGTATTGCCATTTGCTCATAGAACTTTCGAGTTATGAGATCAGCATACCGATGTCAGAATTGGTGGATAAATTTGCTGATGCTTTACCACCTTACTCGAACCAACACATTGAAGTGTTGAAGGAAAAAGATGCATACCAGTATTGGACTATCAACGAGTTCATACGAAAACTGGAGAACAAAGAAATGGAGGAGAAGAGGAAAGCCAAGAGAGCACAGATCCCACAGAATCCAGATTTGTATGTGAGTGGTACATCTACTTCTCTTTCTACTTCAAGCACTACTTTAAATGTTGCACCTCATATTGCATGTGTATCCAATGTTGTTGAACCCACAAAAGCACCAATAAACTATCTTGCCCAAACTTCATCATACAACAAGCTGCCTGTTACACTACCAATCAACCTCAACAACAACAATATACTCCTCACATGAACCAAATGCAGATCACTCAAACACAATCAAATCAAAGCCCGATTGTGTTAGAGACTTCTAATCTTAACAATGTGACTGTTGAGATTGCTCAACAACATGTGGCATTAGTATCTGCTATGGTTGCATCATACAACGGTTTAGTTGCTAGTCAGATTGGAAACAACAATCTCACCAATGAGGACTACGCACAAATTGATAAAGAGGAGATGGAGCTTATGGACATATAGTGGGCATTTGCGAGCATAATGAGGAGAGCCACTGATTTTATCCAGAAAACTGGAAGAACTGACCTTTAACTTCTCCTAACACCACTTACGGCTTCAACAAAGCCAAGGTTACATGCTTCAATTGTGGTGAGAAGGGTCATTTTAAGAGAGAGTGTACACAGCCGGCTCAGCAAGGTAATCGAAACCCGTTCAATTCAACCTACCAAAACAGACAAAACCAAAACCAGAATCAGGTATCATACAACAGTCCCAACATCTCTAGCTTTCAACCTCAAAACAACTACCAGAACCGTCAAAACACACAACAAAACACCAATACTAGACAACCCACAGCTCAAAAGCCAAGGTTACATGCTTCAATTGGTACCCTCATGATGATAATTTTGACCTAATCGCTTTTAGTGATGCAGATTGGGGCCGTTGTGACAAAGACAGCAAATCCACAACGGCTGGATGTCAGTTTATGGGGAGCAGGCTCGTGACCTGGCAATGCAAGAAACAAACCGCAGTTGCACTATCCACATGTGAAGCAGAATACGTTTCAGCATCGAGCTGCTGCTCACAGGTTCTTTGGATCCAACAACAGATGGTGGATTACGGTTTGCAATTTCTTAAAACCCCTATTTACTATGATAATGAAGCCGCAATCGCATTAACAAAAGACTTAGTAAATCACTCAAAGGCTAAACATATCCGGATTAAATATCATTTTATCCGTGATCGTTATGCTAAAGAGTTGATCGATATGGTCAAAATCCACACTGATTACCAACGCGCAGATCTTTTTACCAAAGCTTTTGACAAATCCAGATTTGATTATCTTTTAAAAGCTAATGGTATTAAAGAAAAACAAGACTGATCACCACCTCAGTCTATCACTTTTTAGTTTAAATTTTTACTGCTTTTCAGAAAAATTTCGAAAATCCAAAAACATTAAAAAATTTCAAAATCCATAAAAATTAGAAAATTTCTTTGCTGACTGCTATATCTTCTTCCCTTAGATTAATGCCGTCAGATTTCTATGAACAAACGATATCTGGGCAGTCACATATTTCAAATGCTCCAGCTTATCCTTGGGAACAGTAAATTCAAAAATTTATAAAAAATCAGAAAAATCAAAAATGATTTCCTGGAGTATAAAGGGAAATGATAGTACATCAGTGGGGATCTGACACATTCTAAGTAATGTACTGCTATATAGGGCGTGTGTCTGAGTCTGTGCGATGTGCTGATAGGCTTCGTAGACCTATTACTGCGTGCCTGATACATACATATCAAACAAATTGTTGTGTGGATGAACTCCTCATGGGCATATGGTCTTAGTATCGTAATTTCGTTTGATAGGGTATTTGTACAAAACTCGGAGGTTTAGGGTCGTTATGTTATTAGTTGTCTGGGGATAGCCTCTCTGATCATCTGCTGTAAGTCATTACGGACCTAGATCAGACAGGGTGTCTTTATAAAAGAGCTTTATGCCAAATCCTAAAGTTACCGAATTGAGGAACTTTCCATGTTATATGATGATCTAAGGTTATCTATTACATCGTATTAATCACTGATGCAAATCATGATTAATATCAGTCCTCAACCTAGTACAGTGCATATGTTACTTTGCTGCTTTGATTTGCTGACCTGTATACCTCTGTGCATTATACCTTGTAAATTACACACGACGAACGCATAATCACGCTTTACAATGAGTCTTTGTGCATTTACTTCTTGATACGGGAGTATGTCGTGTGCGTGGGAACCACAGGCAATTATGTTTATACTATAAATATCAGTATCAGTTTAAAGCATTGCACAAAAGTCTGCATGTGAGTTTATGTGGATCACAATATCAGCAGTTGCCAGATCACACATTGTCTTTAATGATAATAATTCAAAAAGATCAGTGGTGTGATCAGATTCCTCAATAACTGATATGATCCCTTTACCGGATTTCACCAAAACATTTACTGTTTTTCATTTACATTTCTGCATTTCATTTTCTCGTCAAAAATTACAAAACTCAAAAAGATTTTAGGTGTGTTATAGCATAAATTTTAGAAAATCCAAAAAGATTTTTCTTTTCCATCTTATTTTTGATAACTGATGGTGGTTGATGTCGATTTTCTAAACCTTGTTACACCATTTGAGCTTTGTAACCTTTTAAATGTGAAAATATGAATGTTGGATGCTTAAAAGTTGAAAAATAATTGGAACGAGACTCGTTTTTGAGATTTGGAAAATTTATCAAAAATCCCAATTCTCATTCGCCCATTCGGTTGGTTGAATGTGGGATTTTTCATGTTCCTTCGTATGTTTACACGGGCGAAGGAGAGTGTTCATGAACATTTGTTTCATTCGAACCCTTTTGGCTCATTCGAACCTTTAACTAGGGTTGAAGGAGACAAAAGCTTCTCATTCGACTGGGAAGAACGGGCGAAGGAAGATGTCTATATATACCATATCAGTCTCATTCGAACCTTTACAAAAATTTTTCAAAATTTTCTCTCTAACCTCACCTTGTTGCCCTGTTGATTTGTGATATACCATTGTGTTCGTTTATATTCACTGATCATTTTCCATCAAATTTTACAGGTTAACATCAGGATTTCATGGATTAATCACTGATTCTCTGTTTCGAGCCCTAATTCTTAAAAACATGATAATAACAACTTTATTGTTGAAATTGATATTAAGGATTCATTATTTCTGTGTTTTAGGGGGAGAAAATTCATAAACCAAGGTTTCAAAAACAGTAGATTGATCAATTGATCATCATTTAAGTTTGAACCCTAGGTTTAATAAGAAAACACAGAAATAATGAGAAATTGATAAAACTGTTGGTTTAAAATGATTAATCGGCATTGTTAGTTGCCAAACAAATCAAAAGAACATGATCAGAAACCATAAAATTCAAAATTGAAAATTCAAAAATATGAATAGACTCCTTCGACCCTTTCGAATGGGCGAAGGAGATGATAAACTGGTCGAATGAATAAAATGTGAGCGAATGAAACTTTTTATCAAAACTTTTACATTCGTACCATCAAATATTCACATTCGCACCATGTTTTTCACATTCGCACCCCCGTTTGGGCGAATGAGAATGATAATTATCAAATTTTCAAGGTTTGAATTTTTGTCGATTTTTAATATGTTTCTTTTTTTTTTGTTTTGCAGATTAAACCATGTCTGAGCAGGAAAAGACTACTGAGCAAGCTGGATCGTCCTCACAACCTGCTAAGAAAGCTTCTGAAGAGCTTTTAACCTTCGAGAATGCGCATAATTGCTGTGCGTATCTTGGAGAAGTTAAAAAGCACACTGAGTTTGTCGACATTATTGAATTCTTGAAGAGGAGTAGGGTGATAGACGCGATTGCTACACCTACTATTATTTACAGAGATATGATGCAAGAATTCTGGTCAGGAGCAAAGCTAGATTTCTGGAATTGCGAGTCATGCTTGATTAGCAAGATCCAAGGACAGAGGGTTATTGTATGTGAGCAGGATTTACGAGAAGCATTGAATCTACAAGATGAGAAGACGGATCCTAAGGAGCTGAGTTTCATGGAACAACGAAAGTGCTTCCTGAGAATGAAGTACAATGGACCGATCACTGATGGTTCATTGCACAAGGGAAAACTGTGTCCTCAATTCAAATATTTGGCACACGTTTTGATACATGTCTTCGGATCAGCCGTTGGAGGATATGACCTGATGCGCAAGAGTATTAGCTCTATGATGGTAGCCCTGGTATTGAACAAACCGTTCAATGTTTCAGGAATGCTAATGGAACATTTGTTAGAGCCTGTGAACGGCACGAGGAATCTGAAGTTTCTGCTATATCCTCGTTTCCTCCAGATGGTATTTGATAACAAGTATAAAGACTTGAAGATGGATCCTAAGCATATTGTTGTTCAAGAACATATGTCGATCAATACACTTGCTAGGATGAAAGCGTACAAAGGATTGTCTGTCAATGAACGTCCACCAGTAAGGCGTTTATTTGGACATCTAGCAAGGATTGACTATACAGATCCAGGAAAAGGGCTTGTAAGACATGCGAACAGTGATTCAGATCCAGATGACCCATTACATCCTATTGATCCAGATGCGAAGCGCAAGAGACAGGTTGTTAATGTCGGTGCTAAGAGTGGAAAGGTTAAGGAGAAAGGGATAAGGTTAGAGGTTGTGCCTGAACCAGAAAAGAAGAAGAGTACACCGAGACGAAACAAGACGATGGCAAAGAAAGGTTTGCAAATTGTGGATGAAGCGTCGATTGATTCAGAGGAGACGCAAGAAGACGAACATTGGGACTCGGAAATTGAAACGTTAAAGACCACCACGCCCAAGGCCACTGTGGCTAGTGAGTCTGTTAGTCAGACCGTTGAAGATCAAGGAACTAAGAGTCCAATTCCTGTTGGTGATGATGAAGTTATTCTGAATTTAGATGAAGATTTTCCTGGTTCACCTGTACAGGCTGCAAAGTCAAAGAAGAAGAAACAGGAGAAACCAAGTCAGAAGAGAAAGATAGAGATTGAATCGCTTATTGCTGGTAAGAAACTACCACCAGCTTCTAGTTCCAAGTCACCGGTTACTGCACCTGCCTCAAAGAAACAAAAGACTGCAACTACTTCGAGCACACAACAGGGAGATGAATTACCTGTTGATCAGTTCAATGAAGCGTTAGATAATGTGCTCAAGAAGATGAGAAAAGGCAAACTGCCTGAAGTTGCTGAAGTGCCTGTGAAGAAGAAGGTCTCAGTTGATAGTGATGTTATGAATGCTGTGAATCAAAGGTTATCTGAGATGATGAGTATTATAAACAAACAGCAAACAGAGATCGATTAATTGAAGTCGAATGATCGAAAGATGTTGGAACTCGTAGTCACATCCCATGATGATAGTGAAGAATTGAAGAAAACAATTAAGAAGTTAAAAAAAAAGAGAACAAGAAGTTGCTGAAGCACGAACAGAGAAACACCAGACGTATAATAGTCTTGAAAGAGGAGAACAAACAGCTGAAGAAGAGTAACAAGCACATGGATGATTTGATAAAAGACTTGTACTCTCGAGCTCCTCTACTTCAAGCTGGTGAAGAAGATAAAGAACGAGAAGAAGAGCAGATAGATTTTGAACCATCTGACGAAGAAGAGGATGAAGATCTTGATGAAGATGCTGGTAACGATCCTCAAAAGAAGAAGAAGAAAGATGATGGAGATGATGGAGGTTCAGATGGTTGATCGAGTGATGAAAACAGCCCTGCTTTTGATAGTGACGACGATGATGATGACAACGCTGAAAAGTATACATATGAGAAGCGTGATTCGAGCAAGGGTGGAGAGTCAAGCTCTAAGACTCCAGGTGAAAATGTTGATGACGATATTTTCTAGAACAAAAAACTGCAGTCGTTATCTGAAGAAGACAAAAACATGTATCGCCAGATGCTTACAGATCGAGTCTGGACGATTGACATGACAAGCAGATTTCCAGAAATATTCGAGTCGAGCAATAAGCTGTTTGAATTGGAGTTTGATGATCCAGATCTTGAAGATGGAGAGGTTTCTGCGGCAGTTTCTAAAGAAATACTTGAAGGTTTAGCCAAACAGGTTGGAAAGACTTTGGAAGAGTTACTTGCTGATAATTACATTCCAAAGATACCTGAAAAGGAAGCCGGTAATCATTCTGATGACCGTGACGTTCCTGCTTTTGAAGAAGTTGAGATGGAAGATATAACAAGTGAGGAATATCCACAATATTTCAAGAATAATCAAGATTGTGGATTTCCTAGATTTTCTGATGATGTGCTAAACCAGGCCGAGAAACTGGCTAAGGAGAAGAGTAAAATGTTTGAAGATGAGATATTCAAAGGGCATGATAAACCACGGTTCGAGCAATCTGATAGTTTGAAGGAGTTTTTGAGGAAATTGAAAGAGAAAGAGAATAACCGTCCGAAAGCTGAGGTACAAGGTAGCTTTTATAAACTTCACAATGGGATTTTCAAAGGTCGTGCATTGGCCTGGAAGTTTATTAAGCAACTGAGATGCATAGCAGTGAAGTGGGAGAAGGGGATCTTATATTTTGATAAGTTTCATCATTTGAAGACTCTTCCTTATTGGGCTATTCGTGATATTTGTCGTCATCGTTTAACGGGAGCGTCAAATAGTCAGATTACATACTTTGCTGAGAAGATGACGAGAGAAAGCCGAACCAAGTGGGATTTATTTGAACCACAATATCCGAAACGAATTGTTCATAAAAAGGATATTGATATGATTACTGGAATGCTCAAAGTGACGTTAAAGTACAAGCCACCGCGAGTGTTGAAAAAGATTCCTTTGTTGCCGATTCCACAACACTTCGCCAAAGATTTCATTTGGTGGTATTATGATTGGAAGATAGCATAGGCTGTGATTGTGCTGAAAGACGGAGAGAAGAACTTCAAGAAGATACACATTTTTGATCCCATGTGGTTGATCAACTGTTTACATGAGGATATAATAATGTTGTTTTATAATCCGATCTATTCTGAAGTGAAGGATGCTGAACAAGCAGGAAAATACCAACGCGTGGTATTTCTGTGCTTTGCGTATGATATAAACGCTGGTTGTGACTATGACAAGAAGCTTGGGAAGTTTGTAGAGAAACAGAAGGTGCCTGAAGTGAAAAAGACAAAGCCGAAACAATTTCAGGAACCGGTATTGACTAGAGAACAGAAGATTCAGCGACATATCAAGTTGATGAACATAAGAATGGACGAAGAACGTCGACGACAATCCAAGCAATAGTCGAGGGAGAGTTTGTAGATGCAATTGTGCGACTAGTGCTTCGGATTGTTCAATAAACTTGTTTTGTGAAATGTCGAAGGTGCGAAGGAAGAAAACTGTTTGGTAGAAGGAGAATCGAAAGGTGCGAAGGAGTGGTTTTTGGGCGAACGTAGAATAGTTTTATGTATGGCTTGGTTCGACCAGTTGGTTTGGTCGAACCTGCACATTCGCACGAACAGTTTGGGCGAATGTGCAGTCTATAAATAGTCAAGCTGATTTTTTGAATGTAACTTTGAGTCATATTATTCCCTCCACTTTCTTATTCTCTCTCTAGGATATTATTTAGCTCTTTTCACATTCTTACCCTGTTTGTTTCAATCTGTAAACGTGTAATTGAGTTTCTAATTAATGAAAAAGCTTTGAAATGATGATTTACGTGTTTTGATCTGTTTGACTATTATTTTGTGATTGTTTTAGGGATTCCACACCTAAAACAAACTTGTTTGATCATTCTTTGTTGTTTATACAATCCATACATAACATACATGAAAACTTTAGTATGTGGGAGATGGGATAATAATGTTTTTTTTTATTGAATGGTATAAAGAGTTGAATGGTAGGCTATAGTATTTATAGTGTATAATTTGGATTTGTAATTAGGGACTACTTTGACTAGGCTAGAATTTATAAACAACTTTGACTTGACTAGAAGACCATATTTACTAGCACTTTGACTTGACTAGGAGACCATATTTACTAACACTTTGACTTCACTTGACTTGGAGACTACGTTTGACTTTTCAGGTTTAACTAAGGGACCTTGAAAGGGTTTAAGTTTAATTGGTTTTAATTAACATCACAAAACACCAAATGGTGTAGTGGTTTGTGTGGTGTGGTTAAGGTTTAGCCCGCCAGGGACTTGGGTTCAAATCCTGGCTCAGGAAAACATTTTTTTTTAACGTTTTTAAATCAGAATTTTTTAATAAAATCAAATTTAATATTGATTATAAGTCATTATTTAAACAAAACAAAAAAAAATTAATAAAATGGATGGGAAAGATAATGTAAACATGAATCGGATGAATAAACGAGGGAGTTCTATATATATATATAAAAATTGTGTGATGTTACAGTCTCCCCTACTTTTAGGAACTTCGTCTCGAAGTTTATTAAAAACACAGGGTTGAGGATGATTAGGTAGAAATTAAGTCAACTAGGGTTTGGAAAATTTGGGTTAAGGCACGACATGAATTTATAGGTAATAGAATCATTTGTTTCGAATAATTTGGATAAAAGGTTTGATATGTGTGAGTTTTAAGGGTTGGATTAGGTTCGTCTGAAATAGCAAGGAGAATAAGAATCTAGCAAAACACTAAACTTAAGTGTTAGGAAAGAAATGCATGAGTTGATTGACTATAGAAAGACTAAATGAACTACCAGGTAACTAGAGTTTATAATTGATTATCTACCAAAAACCTTGATAGAATTCCATACTACCTTAACGTACCTGTAAATTCATGATTACGTTCCGGACCGCAATCACCAATTTACCTTACATTAGGGTTTTGTGTCCTTCTATGACTCTAAACACATATGTAAGTAATGCAAAATAACCTTGTGATTGAATCTTTGTATCAACGAGTCTAATAAATCTTTGTATCAAATTACATGTATGATGTATCCAAAAATGAGTCCAACTGTTGAGCAGGAAAAGACCTCTACCAGTCAGTAAGTAGGAACCTCTACCGATTGTTGAGCAGGTGCGATAGCCTCTACCAGTCATTGAGCAGGTTATTAGAACCTCTACCGACTGTTGAGCAGGCATGATGACCTCTACTAATCGTTGAGCAGGTTGTTAGGTACTCTACTAACTGTTGAGCAAGTACTTCATCCTCTACCAGTTGTTTGATTAAGTGTAACAATTGTTTTTTATTTAACACATAAGTTGCAAGTTCGTAATATATACATGTAAGTAAGTTTGTAAATGCATCAAGTATAGCATGCGAGTTGTAATATAGTTGTCCTAGACAAGATTAATGACTCTAGGTGTGTTTATAGCAAATAGTTTATATTCCATGCTTTCAAGTATCATGAATAATCAAATGTTCAAGCAGATAATCAAATCCTCATGTATAACTAAGAATCAAGTTTGATGCAACGAATAATCAAGTTTTCAATAGTCTGATTATCATAGGGATCAAGTTCATGTTCCAGAAGGTGAAGAATATGAATTTAGTTCTTGAGAGGATGATGAAGAACTCAAAGTATCATTAAGGTTATGAAAGATAGTGAACGTGAAAATAGTTAATAAAGGGTTTATTTTATAGTAAGGAGATTATGTAGCAGTGTAAATCGTGGGGTTTGGATCAAAGGTTAGAATCTAGCATATGAGAAAACATGATTGTGATAAATACCAAAAATTGTAAAAGTTCGAACAAGTTGAAAATAATTAGGTGGCAATGGAGATTAAATTTTGTTCATGAGGATGGAAAGATCTTATCATTTTTCTTTTTAAAACTGGTTTCTTATATAAAACAAAAGTTGCTAAATAATACAAACTAAGTGGCTTTAGATCAGAATATTTTAGTTTAGTCGAAGATTTTAAACACGACGTTAGGTTTTATAGATCAAGGTGACATTATTTCAAAAATCCTTTGTTATGCTAATGAATAAACATTTGGATTTAGAAATTAAGTTTGAGGATATCTTATAACAAAAATATGTATTTTCCATGGTTAGGTGATGAAAATTTTGACAACATTAAGAAATCTTTAGTGTTGGGCTAGGGTCTACCCAGGTTATGAGGTTACAGTTTAGAAATATGTAACATGTTGAAAAATGATATAATATGATTTGGGGAGGGTGTTGAAAATAATCAAACATGTGGCTAAGATGGTAAGATGAAATGTGATTGTGAAATCCATATATGATTAGGAAATGGGATTGTTTAAGCTGTAAAATTTTGAGATTTTAGAGCTTAGTTTTAAGGAAAGTGAGTGTAATCATTTATTCATTAATTAAAACGAATAAACGAAAACGTTGACTTATCAAAGCTTCTAGATTCTAATAACATAGTGAAGACATGCTTTAGCCTATAAGTGAACACTCATCCCGAGAATTCCCAGGTAGGCATCCGAGTCCCTCGTCTGATTGGGATTTATGCGCAATGCCAGTCCTAGAAAGAAAACTCAGAATACAGGCGTTCACCCTATACAGGAGATATTCAAGGTGGTTCAGGCTAAACCTGAGGATTTGACCTATTAGTCTAAGAGTAGATCCAGTGATGGAGAATAATCATCTTGTAGGGGTTGATGTAAAGATAAGAAGTAGGAGGGAGATAGAGAATAGGAAGTAAGAGGAGCAAATATTGGTTATAATCCTATGGTTGTAGACTAGATTATTTTTCTAATAACCTAATTCCCTATAACCATGGCTCTGATACCAATCTGTAACACCCCAACCGATGGCGGAAACATCGGGATGTCACGTATTGATGATTGTTCAGTAGCACATGGTAAATAGTAAGTTTTAATAAATGATTTAAATGAACTACATACAATTGTTCTAAAAATTTGTACATCAAAATGAAAAAAGTACTAGCTACGCATCTTCCAGCATTAACTCTAATTTTCGAATAAGCCATAACCTGAAACATGTTAAGTTTGAAAATATTTTGGGTCAACAAAAGTTGGTGAGAATTACATATGTTTGAATATTGAACAAAAACTTGTACAATTCGAGTGTCATGGCAAGTCTAGTCCATATGTGAAAACAAAACCATCGGGTAAATCGAGTGCATAATCAAACCTTGTGACTAGAATATTGTGGTCCATCCCATACGCTCATGGTTCACTCGATTATGTTATAAATTCGATAACAATCACCCACGTAACCTATGTAGGAGGTACACGTATCCGGGTGGGATTGTCAGTCCAATAGATCTATCATTGTATACCGTCGGCTGATCAATGCTAATGATTATGCTAGAATAATGTGCTTACCCCAGTAATGTTTAAGACATAATGCAACATAGAATAATACATAGACACTTATGATTGAATTGTAAATTGAATGTTGTAACATGTTTCACCCCAAAATAGTGAAATGGAAAAAGGGGCTATGTAAAACTCACCTTAGGTGCTTAATGAGTTCGTGCGTTTTCTTGAGCGTGCAAACACATAGTAATAATGCCTTGGAAAACTCGGAACTAGCTAGAGGAGATAATGATGGATGAAAACTTTAGTATGTGGGAGATGGGATAATAATGTTTTTTTTTTATTGAATGGTATAAAGAGTTGAATGGTAGGCTATAGTATTTATAGTGTATAATTTGGATTTGTAATACGGACTACTTTGACTAGGCTAGAATTTAGGAACAACTTTGACTTGACTAGAAGACCATCTTTACTAACACTTTGACTTGACTAGGAGACTATATTTTCTAACACTTTGACTTGACTTGACTAGGAGACTACGTTTGACTTTTCAGGTTTGACTAAGGGACCTTGAAAGGGTTTAAGTTTAATTGGTTTTAATTAACATCACAAAACACCAAATGGTGTAGTGGTTTGTGTGGTGTGGTTAAGGTTTAGCTCGCCAGGGACTCGGGTTCGAATCCTGGCTCAGGAAAACATTTTTTTAACGTTTTTAAATCAGAATTATTTAATAAAATCCAATTTAATATTGATTATAAGTCATTATTTAAACAAAACAAAAAAAATTATTAAATGGATGGGAAAGATAATGTAAACATGAATCGGATGGCTAGAGAGTGCAGAACGAAATGGGATGTGTTCATCCCACAGTATCCGAAGAGGATTGTTCATAAGAAGATCAAAGATCAGATTACGGGGTTGAACAAGGTGACTTTGAAGTATAAACCACCGACTGTGTTAAAACATATTCCTTTGATGCCTATTCCACAACATTTTTCTAAAGATTTAATGTGGTGGTACTACGACTGGAAGACCGCAGAAGTTGTTATCTTGCTGAAAGATGGGAGAGATGAATTCAAGAAGATACATTTATTTGATCCAATGTGGTTGATAAACTGCTCATACGAAGACATTATTATGTTGTATTACAACCCAATCTACTGTGAAGAGAAGGATAGCGAGCAAGCTTTGAAATACCAACGGGTGGTATGCTTGTGTTTTGCTTGGGATGTTGATGCGGGATGCGACCATGACAAGAAACTAGGGAATGTAAGTTTACGTGGGGCGAATGTGCAGGCCTATATATTGTTTTATTTTCATTTTGAAGTTATCTTTTGTCATTTGTTTCCCTCCTTCGATCTGGTTTTCTCCCTAGGGTTCTAGTTGAGTCTAAATATTGATTATTTCATTGTAAACAAGGTTTTGTAAGTTTAATCAAGTTTTTTATGAATGAAATGGAGTTTGAAAGGTGATTTGTGTGTTTTGTTGATATTATTATCATTTTGTAACTGATTCAGGGATTCCGCACCTGAATTGGTAGACTTGTTCGATCAAACTATTTGTTTTTGACAAAACGATCCTCCCACAGGCTATCACCTCATCAGTTCCTCCAAACTGTTCTTTAAGGAAATCCCACAGCTCTTTGGCACTTTGACAATGTAAAAGCCCAGCATAAATTTCGTTTAGGAGGGCCATAGCCAACATAGAGAATGCCTTAGCATCCAGCTCAAGTTTTAGGAAATCTTCTTCAGTGTAGCCTTTTCGATCTTTTGTTCACTTTTGTTTTTGGATCTGTTAATACTGGTTTATGAGGTCCATACATGACAGACTTCCAACATCCAGTATTTTGTTGAGATAAAGTATGTTCCATCCTCCTTTTCCAGATGTTATATTCATTTCTGACTAGCATAGGAGGCTTTTTGGTAGATCCAGTATTATAAGGGTCCATTTTTAAGAAATTTGATTGATCAATGGTTTCTTAATGTGATGGATGTATTAAAAAGTGAACTGCAATCCTATATTGAATATCAATAAGAGCCTGTGTCTGATTCTCAATTTGTTAGATTGATATTTGATCAGATGAACTAGTGCTCTGATACCATATGAAAGAGGGAACATTTCATCACCCCATTGGATGTTATCCAATAACACTTAAATGTGGGGGTGGCTTGCCTTTGAAAATGGAGTGAGTCAATCGAGTTAATTGGACTCAAATGCCAATGGGTAAGATTCGAAGTCTAGCTAACTTTGAATCACAACACCAAAGGCATGGAAACGTGTTTGGCCATGAATTGAGTTTCAAGTCATTCTAAAGACGAAAAGGAATGTTCAAAGGGTAACACCTACCTATCCCGCAACCATAACCAAATCTATATTTATATCATATGTTATAAGTCTTACGAATTGACAAAATGGCAAAATTGACCAGCGGGTCATGAACAAGTTAGAACAAGTTATCTCAATTGCAAATGGATCCAACAACCTGATGGTTGATAAGAGATGAAGTTGTTATGGAATGAGACTAAAGTTCATGAAAGAAAAGGGACATGAGGGAAACCTAACCTAGTTGACTGGAGATCCCAAGATCTAGGTTCAATAGGCCAACTTAATCATGAACCGACGAGCAGTCATTATGGGGGTATGGCTAATATATATATATATATATATATTTATATATATATAGCTAGTATATATGATTATATACATATCCCCTAAACTACAAAAGGGTGTTTAATTACATCCTAGTCCATTCCTATAATATCCAATGACATTGTTGAGAGGTTAAGCATAATATATGGTTTAATGATTAGTATAAATCACAACACACCATAATGCTTGTAATGATTTAAAATCACCTATGTTGGAGAGAAGTGTGGTCGCTTCGAATGAAATTGTGGGCACAATTTCTAGAGCTCCCAAAGAACCATGAAAGTGTTCCAGGACCATTATTGGACACGATAGTGAGGGGATGGCCCGACTAGGGGGAGTATTGTGTGAACGTATATTTTCGTTTATACAAATAGCCGCCAGGTGAAAGACAATGACGTGTGCGGATATACACATAATTTTACAGTGAAATAACACACGTTTTGCTTTAATATTTATAAAAATGGTTTAGACCTTAATATTAAAACACACACAATAGGGCAAGTGTACCCTGTCATATATGTAGTAACGTACAGATAAGAACTAGATATCGATCCATGGACTCGCGCGGAGCAATAGTACTAAAACTCTGTCCCCGATTTATCAGTAGGAAAAGATAGTTGAAGTTTGTTGTTTTTAACTACTTTAATTCTAAAACACATAAATAACATATGTAAGACTCCAAATACAAAATATAACTATATAAACTATAATTTACCAATCCTAGCATGTCATCTAAATATAATAAGTAATACAGGCGAGTGATCAACATTCCCATTTTCCGACAGTTAGTGTCCCTTTCGGGCATCCTAACATGACAACTAAACAGCAAGCTAACACGAATACACACGTTAACCACGTCAAGTCAATTATTAGCGAGCAGCTGATATAATCTCACGCAGATCTTCTAAAGATAAGTTAGTCATCTGTTAAGAGTATTCTAACCTCACTAATTCAGGAAAGCGATACCGAATACACAATACAGCCACCTAAACTAGCATAAAGTAGAGCATTCCACAACCTATTCCATTTTACCAACTTTGAACCCAGATCTACTAAGATCGCTATTTTTACCAAAATAACTACCAAAGATCATTAACCGTGTCAAAGACTAGTAACGGCACCATTAGGCTTTTTAAACCCTTTTACGTGTCGATAAGCATTTTTAACCGTTATTCGACTGACTTTAACCAAACCAATACCCGGTTACAGTTTCATGGCATAAACTATTTAACAAGTTAACTAGTCTACTACCGGACGATTAAATGGACGGTTTTTCAACATTTATCCGCCTAACACATTCAACAATCGCCAAAGTCATTCAAATACAGCTACAAATCCTACAACAACGAAACAAGGTTGCGCTATGATCATCAAGATCTAAACATGAAAAACGCCAAATTTATACAAAACATGATTACATACTAACGATTGTTTTTTCTACTAACGATTACTAAACAAGATTACTAGATGATAATGTAATACATAAACAACACAAACAAGCTAAAACAACCAGATTTGAATCAACTAAAAGCTTAATAGATCAACTCATAAAACTTGAATGTGATGGATTGGATGATGATCGATGATCCGGATGAGTTCCCGAGCTCATTCCTCGCCTTTGCAGCAGCTCACAGGTCTAGAAAATCGCCCCAAATCGCCCAGAGACCACCCAATATTTGATCAGTGGGTTATGCTTTGTTTTTATAGAAACTTTGATTTTGTGCACGGCCGTGCACTTTATCAATATGAGTTGACGTGCAAGTGGGCAAGTGGCTGGGTCGTTTCTGGAAATATCTAGATATTCCGCACGGCCGTGCACGTCTGGTGGTGGCCGAGTGCTGGGGGTGCACTGCCTGGTGCACTGGCAGTGCACCCGGGAACTTGAGTCACACTGGCACCCGCACGGTAGTGCTGATCAGGGTGCCCGAGAACATTAGCTGGACGCCAGGTCGCACTGGCAGTGCAGCTCGTCTGTGTCCGAGCAACATGAGCCCGCACGGGCGTGCACCTGGGGTGCACGACCGTGCACTATTTCCAGACTTGGCTGATTTTGCAGAAACTTTCCGTCTTGTCTGATTTTCGCCCGGTTTCTTCGACTTTGCTCGTGGGACGTCGTTTAAGACCTGCAATAAACATATGAAGCGGTTAAGTACCGAATTCGTGCAATTATGGTCGAAAAAGCGTAATTTGGGAGTTAAATCGGGGACTTAAATATGTATATTTTAACATATATCAGACATCAAGTTCTACTGAAAGCTAGTAAGCTAAGTATGCTTTACAAGGGAAGGTTCAAAGGGTTACACCTACCCATCCTACGCAAGACTCAGTCGTCGAGGTTACATCGGGAATTTGTATGTTTTAATCGATCTCCATTCATGTAGGAGATTATTGAAAAAATGGTAGTGGAAATTGAATTTTCACTAATTTTAGACTTAACTAAATGTATTTAAATAAAAAATTATTTCCGGGTTTGTATACTATATTGTGAGAGTATCACAACGAACCAAACCACGTCCAAAATGGAGCTAAGATGAATGAGATATCGAAGCGTGAAAGTAGTAGTTTCGATCAACCAAAGATGAGAAAATGGATTGAGTTTTGTCCCACATTGGTGGGATGACAAAACATGGAGTAGTTTATAAGGAGGAGCACTCCTTAAATATTGTTTAGCTTGAGCCAAACACTAGTGGGGACCCTAAAGGGTGCAATGCACCTTTAACTCGCACTCGCACATGCGCGTGCGTGGTTTGGGCGATGGGCGTAATGTAGCGCACTTTGCACTTCGCACACTCGCAACACTGCGAGCTGCTTGAGAGTCGTCTTTGTATTTTTGACCTTGCGCGCATGGTCTGGTACCTAGCGGAAGGTTAATGTAAATTGTCAACTACAAGTGGCGGTCGTGCACGGGTGGTCATCCGCGGATGACATGGCGATTCGCGTGGGACATGTGCGCACAAGATCATGCAGCTTCCTGATCTGTGCTCCTGTTGTAAACAATGCGTGTCCGTATGGCGAATTGCAACGCGAAGGCGTCTGGAGTGCGCGCAGTGTCATGGTATGCATGGTAGGGCGTGCGAGCACAGTTAGCTGTTAACGTGGCGTGCAGACTAGTAAGCTGGTACGGTTACATAGACTTGGTCAAAATGACTGTTTTGACTCAGTCATTATAACGAATTATGTGATTTCTTAAAATCCATTAAGTATTTTATAATTACAAGTTTATTGACTTGTTAATTACAGACTAAGTGTGAAAGGTGTTACATCTTTTCTAGTATATAAGGTGAACCTTGGATTCTTGTATAAGTATGAGTTGAGACTAACCCATTTACCTTATATCGTTAACTCTAGGGGCATTTTTGTCATTTTGGGTTCCACCCTTTTAAAAACCCATTTCTTCCTCAGATCTGATCATCTGACTCTCTCTCCGTCTCTCTCTCTATAAATTTTTGTTTCACCATTCAATAATTCAAATACTCAAAACAATAATCAAAGCTGCAATTAATGAAGGCAACGAAGAAGACGATTGTTAATTGGTACAAAATTAAACCTGATTGTTAATCGAAGAACACCAACGAAGAAGACGACCAGATGAACAGGTGAACATAAGGTGCATCAGTCGTCGACAACCACTCAGTAGAACCCACAACCCATCAGTCGAACCCACCAACGAAGAAGAAGCCACTCAGTCGAACCCACCAACGAAGAAGACGACCTGATTGTTAATCGAACCCACAACCCATTAGTCGTCGACAAGCACTCAAGCACCTTCGACCCCGCCAGAACCCACAACCCCACCTGAACCCACACGTCGACAACCGTCGCACCATAAACTCACCTGAACCAACATCGTTGGCCTCCTCTGTCTCTGATAACCCTAACCTGCACAACACTTAACCCAATCGAAACCCTAACCTGCACAACACCGGTTTCTTCTCTGCTCTCTCTCCCTATCTCAGCTTCTCTACTCTCTCTCTCTCTATATATATATATATATATATATATATATATATATATATATATATATATATATATATATATCTGCTCTCTCTCTCTCCCTTAAAGGTTTTTGTTTTTTATTTTTTTTCTTGTATTTAAAGGCTAAATAGAAATAAAACTTCAAATAAATAAAGTATACAAAATGTCTAAAATGCCCTCGATTCCGTAGGTAGAAAGTCAAAAAAGCCCCTCAACTTAACGACAATATTTAACTGGGTTAGTGTCAGGGACGAATTTGGCACACAAAAAAAAAAGTAAAACTGAAGAACCTAGATGTAACAGGTTTCGATTTTGGACTAATGTGACAAAACTGGCCAAACTTCAGAGACGATTTTGGCTATTAACTATAGATATATTAGTAGAAGAATACACATCGATTTGAGAGGAGTCTCCAAACAATATACAACTTTCTTCTTCCTACATTTCTAAAACACCGGGTGGCATCTCGGGCTCGAGACCGTGTCCGGCGGTACATCAGTGTTCCGGTTGTTGTACCCTGTAAGACAGACCGTCTGAGAGGAGGCGCAGAATCTGTTTTAAGGGAAGCGTGTCAAACACGCACCTCAACCAAAATCATCGACATTTTGGTTTTTCATATTCTTGCAGCGAGCTTTCTAACAAGACTATTTGGTTGAAGTCCTCCAAAGTTATTGGCTTGAATCACGATTAGGTACATTTATTTTGTATCTTATTATATTTATTTAATTTTATAAAGGATATTATACTTATGTATTTCTTACGAATAACGAGAGTATCGTCACCATATTTATTTATTTATTTATTACGTATGGGTATGTATGTATAGAAAGACACCTTGTAGTGTAAGCTGAGAAAGCATTATATATGTGGGGTGGACCATGGACATGATGAATGAATATTTTTACTTCAAACTGAGACAAGCCTTGCATATACATACATGTATTTAATTAAGTCGGTGTCCTTGTGTGATGACGAAAGCACGGTTCAATTTACACTTCCCAACTTTATTAGTGCTTTCTTCATTGTCGAAGACTGGATACGTGCAGAAGTGACTGCTATTTACATCATATACATACATGCAGAGATATGAATATGTGCAGAAACTGCACAATCTGTGAGATCACATATTATATATACCTTCATATAATCATACCTTGAGTAATATACGTTAGATAAAAAAAATAAGTTTTTTTATAGAAGTTGCTTCATTATTTGGTTGGAAAGGCGTGGGATATTCAGACATTAGGGTTTTTTATCTAGACACCCCCACAACGGCCTATTGAGGCCTCAACGACCCATTGAAGGCCAAAAATTGGAAAAAAGACGGCCTATTGAGGCCTCAACAACCAGTTGAGGTTTGCCAATTTTTGGTAATGATTGGTAATTGTAAAAAATAAGTGTAGTGTGGGTGTTTAAGATATGATAGAGATGTAAATATGAATGTTTGGTTTTTTATAAATGTTTTTTTTATATGGGTGTTTTTTATAAATAAATAGAATAATCATTATAAAATGATATAATAGACATTGCATAAACATTAACGTTTATATTGCTGAACTAAACAAAACACAAGATACGAACAATAAAACAAAATAAAGCATAATATTTAACCATTTACATACAACTAAACATAATAAATCATACTGTTCATACAATAATAAAATCCAAACAAACAACCAACTAATGATCCGACCCCTGATATACACCGGACGGATCGAACTGCTGACTGGTGGACGCCCCACCTTGCTGACAGCTGGACGCCCCACCCTGAAGTATACGCGGCGCCAAACCAGCCTGTACTCGTCTGTCATTCTCGCTCTCTAACAGCTACCGCATATCAGTCCGCATCTCCTAGCGAATACCATCCCGCATCACCCGCATCTCCTCCCGAATACCAGCCCGCATCACCTGCATCTCCTCCCGCATACCAGTCCGTATCGACCCCATCTGATCCAGAATCTACTAAAGTAACTGGGACGTGGTATCAGGCAACCTAACAGCATGATAAACGCGGGCAGCATGCTGTCGGGCATCAGGGAGAGCATCTGGCATCTCTACATCCACCGGTAGATCGCCGTCGCCAACGTGTGCCATCTGAACATCCTCGGCAAACGGCCAATCAATATGTATCAGCGACTGTGGTACAAAATGCTCGCCATGATCGCCATCTACACCCCAGGCATGCTGGTATTATGCGGGTGGACGGCTGCCCGGGACCTTGGCTGCCACCTTCATCTGCTGCATAGTCTGAATATTTAGTGGGCTCACAACAATAATAATATTAGATAATAATAATTAATAAATTACAATAAATAATAATCATACTTGGGCAGCATCGGAGGCGGTAAACTCCGCTCCTCAATATGGGTCCACAAGTCGCCCGGGCAAACACGCAACGCTAGGGCGGTAATGATCCCCCCGATCGGAATACCCCCGCTGCATGACTAAGAGGGTAGCTAGCAACATACTCAGCAAAGCATTTTTGCAGCGGAACCGGCCTACCCCTGAGGATGCAGTACAAATAGAAAAGGTCGATCTGATTGACCTTTTCGTTAAACGTACACCGTCCGACAATAGACCAGGTAACTAAACGGTGTATGTAACGAATCATAGGGTCCTGGATGTTACTGGTCCTATCCTGCCTGCATAGGATAATAATAACATTATAAAACTTCCGGTAGAATTTCCTCTGTTTTTGTACGAACCAGACAACACCAGTCGTCTAAAATATGCCAAAATAATCAATTCTAACATAAACCTACAGAATAAAACGCCACTTAAAACTACAGAATAATAAGAATAATGTTTTGAAAACAATAATAATAATACCTCTCGCCGTCTACCCCATACTCTGGACTACCGATAGTGGGCCACCACGCCATCAACATGTCATCTGGCAATTTGGTCGAGCATGTAGTGTACATATCCTGGACAAGCTCGTCCTCTCTATACCAGCAGCAAGTCATAGCCCACTGGTCCATCGTATATGTGTAGAGCTCTCCACATAACCTGAACTGTACCTCAGGATCATGCTTGGCATCAGGATCCGCACCGGCTGGGAGTAGAGAATAGCAGAATGTCGAGATGAACTCGATCATAATGGGCCGATGCGCCTCATGGTGGAGGTCAGCAAACATCCGCTCCCAATCCACTCTGTAAACCTCCCTGTAGCACCGATCACCCGAAGTGCATCCCAGCCAATGGTGCGCATGGGTGTACCGGAAGTGACTGCATCTTCGCCCAACGGGCGATCTCATAATCATCGTTGACGGGCTTGTATCTCTAGTGGGCCATATCACCCAGTGCTAGAGGATCCCCATCTTTAGGCAGGTTAGCGCGCCTCTGTCTGTTTGACATATCTGCAAAACAAAACATAACAAAACAAAGATCATTATCACAACAAAAATTTCGGCAGAGTTTCCTCTGTTTTTGTACGAACCAGACAACACAAGTCGTTTACAAAATCCCACTAAACAACAACAACAACAACAAAAACAACAACAACAACAACAACAATAATAATAATAATAATAATAATCATGAACCTAAACGCCACTTCATCACATCACTTGTATGCCCATCCGGAAGCAGAAGATCACCCTACCTGAGATCATGACCAAGGTCCCGCTTATGCCGATACAACAAAATTCTCGAACAAATTTATCTTCTGGTACTATGACAATTTAACTACGGAAGCGCTAATGGTGTTGAAGAATGATCCTAAGATCTGCCGTAAGATGAGATTCTTCGATCTAATGTGGCCGATGAATCTGTCTGAAGCTGATATGCAAATGCTGAACAAGAACCATATCCATTTTTAAGATCAAGACACAGATCAAGTCATTCGCTTTCAGAAGATGCTCTGGTACTGTGCTACCAAGAAGATTCATTTGGGATGTGATTGGTCCAAGATGCAGATCATATAAGCCTGAAGAAGTTGCTGATTGGGAGATTGTGTTTTGGGAAGTTTTTGTTAATATCTAGCTAGGTCCAAGGGGGAGTCTGTTAGTACACCCTTCAGATATGTCCCTAGCATAGATATGGGTTTAGGTTCATATTATGCTTGTTGTATAGTTGTTTGGGTAGCATTTTATAGGTTTAGGGGTATCTTGTGCATTTTAGAAGATTCCAGGCGTAGGAGGGTCTCATATGCCTGGCTGTCTAGGCGTATAAGACCAATCCCTATAAATACCCCAAGTGTTGAACCATTTTTTAACTTTTGCATTATTCTCTAACAAGGTGCTGCTCTTTTTCTGTGTGTACTCTCATATTATTATTATCTTCCAAATATACACCTATAACAACTAATTGGGTCGTTGATTCCGCCTTCAACACATTATGCGTGTGATACTAATATCTTGTCCGAATCGATCTAACAGATCATGGTGTTTAGAAGCTTGTCTATAAGTGGAAGGCTTTCATTTTCTTAAGTTGTTATCATTAGATGGCTGTATCCATCCAGTATTCTATAAACTCTTCGATTCGTTAGATTTTTTTTTATATTTTTAGTAGTTAATTTTTAGTTACTTGATGTGTTTATCTTCTTAAATAACTCTTCTTTGATTATCTTTTGTGATAAGTTCAATTAGTGGCTAACTTAACAAACCTAAAATCAACCAAAACTTAACTTATCTAAAAACTATAATGGGGTTTGTACGACTTTAGGTAGCCTCAACGCTTGATCTAAGGTTATGATGCTGGTAGTAATATAGATCCCTCGGCCGTCTGATATCCAAACTGGATTCAAAACAATGGCTTCTGAAGTGGACTAGAGTTGGGTGACAAGTTTCTGGTATCACACCAGATGTCTGAGTGGTTTCCTTGGCAAAGGTTGGATTCCCTACGGGTGCACTAGTGGTCTTCGGGTTACACACAATTAGGATTTTGTTCTCCTTTGTTAAGGTTATCATTCATAAGGCCTGGAGGTTAATGGTTCTAATTGTTAAGTCATTTAATAATCATTAAACTAAAGTTATATTTAATTGACCATTAAATATTTAAGTTATCAATAGTGTTGATGGAGTAATGTCTTTAACAATTGTTGAAGTTGAGGAAGTGGCTTGGAGTTATTTAAAGACATGACATGAAATATAAATACTATATAAAGATAATAATAACAATAATATTTTATCTATCTGTAATTAATACAATGTCGTGTACAATTTAGAGGATTTCAAACAACAAATAATCCTTCAGTATGTAAAGTGAGAAATAAAAGAGGATGAAGAGATCTTAGTTGGAGTTCTCCTCTATTTTAATTTAAGAAGTTAAATTAAAAAACCTAGTGCTTAACGAGTGGTTTGCGGTGGTTTTAGAAGTGTCTAAAAACAGGACCCAAACTTTTCAATAAGCTACACGACTTGTGTGCGCCAGGATTAACGACAGTTGTCAATAAGGAGAAGATCGACTTATAGGCCAACAATTCGAAGACTCCTTTATGGGGACTTGTTCATTTCCCCTGCACATGACCCGTTTAGTTGCCACAACGTCATAGGTAGTTTATTTTTTTTTCCCATCTTCTAACTCTGAAAAGACCCTTCAAACCTATTTTCCACATAAAAAATTAAAACTATTGCTACTTTTAATTTAATTAATCTACTTATCCGAAAAGTGCCTAAGGCTAGTACGTTTTCTAAACCTACTATTTATCTGTTTGTTTTAAAAACAAAACCTTTTTCAAAACTTATCTTTTTCAACCGCACCGTTTTATTCTCTTTTCGAAATCCAATTAATTAAAATGATGGAATATTGAGTTGGGGAATGTGTGTTTTATGGAATACGATACTTTGTACTTACCCTAAAAACTATAATATACACTTTGGGTTCTCGGCCTCTGTGTTACTTTTAGTTTTTAAGTAATTATCGTTTACTGTTAAATTTCAAAGTTGATAATGTTTTACTAAAAACCATATTTTTCCTTAAACCAACATCTTTGGTGTTTTTGACATCCAAGTTTTTGGCATCAGAAAATGATATATTTTAAACCTATAAAACTGACACGCTGCTCTCCTCTGGACACTTCAGCAAATTAAAATGCCCTACCACAATCCACAAACCTCACCAAATTAGGGTTGGAGGAAAAAGTGGGTTAAAGTCTAAAATGATTTGAAATAATGTGGCATGGTGACCTGACAGTTTAGAATGATTTATTTAGCTAGCATTGTGAGTGCTCTTAGGCCATAGGGTATACCTTCACATCAAGAGTGTTAACGGTGACATGGCATGTTAACTTTTATTGTACACCACTCCCTTCTCATGTTAAGGAGCATTAAATTGGCACCAAGTTAACATGTTAACATGACTTAATGGAGAGAAAGTTAAGGGATGAGGTAGAGTTAAAGGGCGTTAAACCATTTCCTTGAAGTGAGTTAGTGTTAAAAGAGACAAAATAAAGGATATGACATCTAGGTGGAGTTAAAGATGGTTAGAGTATACCCCATGGCCTTAGGGCACATGGGATGGTAACAAATTTATTACACTATCACACCCAATCATTTTGTACCACCTCATTGTATCACATTCTATCACTAAACCCATGTGGTGGTTTTCACATTCTCTCACATTTCATCACTAAAGTTTTTTTTTAAATAAACTAAAAACATTACATTTTAATTAATATTTAAAAAAATTTATTTAAATATTTTAAAAAAATATTTAAATATTTAAAAAAAAAATTATTATTCGAACGGCTAGTTTTCAAACGGCTACTATCCTAACTCTATAAATACAAGACCAAATCCCCCCTCTCAGTCACAATTATCACTCAAACATTCAAAGATATGCGTGGCGGTTATCTTAACGAAGCCGCTGGACCTTCCAATCTCCAACGATACTCTCAACGGAGACATCGTCTACCATTTTAATCTCCTCCTCCTTAGCCAATGTTCTCTTCTCCTCCTCCGCCTCAACCAATGTTCTCTTCTCCTCCTCCTCAACCAATGTTCTTTCCTCCTCCACCTACTCAACTAGTGTCCACTCCTCCTACTCGACCAGTCTCCTTCCCCATTTTTCAACTACCAGGGTACTGGAATATGCTATGGCTGAATGGGAATGGGGCAGCTACGGTTGGTGGAGACCGAACCAAACCACAACCCCAACCCCATCCCCACCCCAAACCCTCCTGCTTGGGAGCCAACTGAGGAGGAGTACGAAGCATCTAGGAGTATGCATGACGAACCATACTATTCCTCCACTCCTGACTATGGCCACAACCGCTCGGATGGCAGATCCGACGGTCGCGATAGCGATCGTTCTGTGTTGTCTCCGGAGTATACACTGGAGGACTGGGATAATTATTCTCCATAGTGGGGTTTTTTTAGGTTTAATTATCTATGTTTAGGATTTGTAATGTTAATTTAATAAAAGTAATTTAGGATTATGTATGTAATGTTTAATTATTTAGGTTTAATTATGTTAATGTTTTTATTTATGTAATGTTTTTATTTAAATGTAATGTTTTTATTTAATTTAATAGGTTTAATTTATGTACTGCATTTGACAAAATCATAAATAAACTACAAACATTACATTTTAAAAAAATAAAAACATTACATTGAAATAAAAACACACTACTAGAAATAAAATAATACTAAAAAAAATAATACACTACTACAAATAAAATAAAAACTAAGAAAACATATACAAACATTAGTAAAACATAATAAAATTTAGGGCGTAATATTCACCATGCTGAAACATGTTGGAAATCAACCTCGAACTCAACCGCGTAGTCGATTTGAGCAAAACCAACTTGCACATCTTCGGTTTTGTTGGGGTTATTATTCAACACTTTTTTTAAATAAATTTTCGAAGCTTTGACACTTCGATTGGAGGTCCGCGTGCTTATGAGAGATTGAATCACACGAACGTTGTGTTCCTTCGACAAGTTGACTGAACTCGGCTAAAACTTGTTTCCAGATCGAAGCGTTGCTCCGTCCGCGAACACGACCACGACCACGATCCCGACCGCTGCTAGTTGATGCGTCATTGGAATGTACGGTGTCGTACGCGATCACTAACGCAATTTCCTCCTCTTGCGTGGGTATGAATGGGTAAATTTGTGTGAGTATGTATATATATATATATATATATATATATATATATATATATGATAATTTTTTTTTAAATTTTGGTCTAAATTGACCGTTGCCAGCCAACGATCCGCGACGTACATCATGAGATTATTGAAACACTAGCATGATTGAACGGAGGGCAGTGTTTCAAGGTATTATGCCAATCACAGGATGGTCATTGCGGACCACCTCGTCCACCTTCTAAGATAAGTGAGGGGTGTTTTTTATTTTACCAATATAAAAAATAAATAATGGGATTCTATTTCAGAATTATCTTTTTACATATGCTGTCAAAATCTTTGACCATCCAAAATAAATGACAGAGTGTCAGGAAAGTGCATCTGTTAAACCTAATATGTATTACGCAAGGTATAAATAAATCTATGAAGGTATATAAGGTGTGATCTCTCGGCACCTAGTTGTGCTGCTTTTTCACATATCCCAATATATACATATGTCACACTTCTTCAAGTATAAGATTGTATGGTGTGGATCGCAAGCGATCAGACGCGAGTGATCAGATCTTTCACGTGGCTCGCAAAATAACAACACAGCTGTGTGACTGATCCCGCGAACGAAGCCGGATGAAAAGTAGGCGTTTGGTTCAAAATTTCGACGGTTGGTTGCTGACCGTTGACGGCTAGTATTATTTAAGTACGACTACTACTTGATGATGATGGTATTTACAACGAATGGTCGACACTCATTCAAGCTTACTCGTCTCAACTTAGAGACAAACACAAGTACTTTACAAAGAAACAAGATTCGGCGAGAAAAGATATTGAAAGAATGTTCGGCGTTCTTAAAAAAAGTTTTCAGTTGATTGCCAACCCAATAAGGTTTTGAACACGATAGAAAATAATGAACGTCATCTATACTTGTATTATTCTACATAACATGAAATTGGAGGACCAAGGCATGACTTTATGTCAAAATTACCCAGGTGATATCCCACGTGCCCAACCGACAATCGTTGATATTAAAAACTCGATAACCTAAACAATATCAAGAACCGCGAGATACACGGAAATCTTCGCCATGAATTAGTCGAGCATTTATGGTCTAGACGTCCCGATAATCTTGTATTAAAGTAGTTTTAGTTTTTTATAGTGTGTATTCTTGTAAACATTAATTCTTCAATTTTAGTTAAGTTTATTTTTGTATTAGTATTACAAATTATACAAATTTAGAAAGCCTACAAAATAAAATTAAAAAAAAAAAAAAAACTCACTGCTCACATGTAGATACAACAGGATCAGGTAAGCAACCAACAACTTTATCAAGATGCCAAGTAGGCGCTGATATAACGTAATATAAGAGGGATAGAATTATAGCTAGAGTTGAGCCACATCATAAGGCTTAAAATGTAACTTGAAAACTTCTTCCACATCACTATACACGTTAAATTAAATAGATGTATATCCTCCCACCCTAGCTCAGTTGGTCAGTTATGCCGGTGTTTTCCTTGGAGACACTGGTTCGACTCCCGATGTAGCGAATGGTGTGGGGTTTCCGGGCGAAGTCAGTTAACGCGGTGGTCGGGACCTGATAGAACATCGTGTTTGCGGACGGAGCAGATGGATAACGTCTTATATAAAACCCAATGATCAAATTGATCCGGTACATAAAAAGTCACCTTGAAAAAAAAAATATATGTATGAACGGTGCACATATTTTCTAGGATTTTGTCGGTTAAAGAAAAAAGGTTCATTCGTCTTTTCTACCCATATATGTTTACAATACCACTGTAGCCATTTGGAGAGGCAATACGATCTATACATGATCCATAATTTTTTTTTTTTTTTAATTACAACTTTCAACCTATCTGTAATACAAAAAGTTTACTTGATTGTTTTTCGAAAACAAACTAATTAAAATCAATAAATGAGAAAAAAAAACCTTATTAATATATTTTCATATATTATATATTGAATTTCGAAGTGGGGTATAGGATTAAACGGTTAAAGTTTGAGAATCATTTGCATAAGTTGGTGATTTATTGTTTTCCAAAACGCGATTGGTATGGAAATAAGAGAAGAAGCAAATACGGTGATGTCGCCAAACCACTCAACGACTTCTCCCGCTTTTAGACAACCTTCAAAGCTAGTCTTACACATGTGTAAGATCATGTCCCTGAAGTCGCTGAATGTTACAGCTACATCAGTGAAGTGGCTGAACCATCGTAAGGCTTCTAACTGAAGTCGTTGTTTGATAGTAAGGCTTCATTCAACATGTCTAGCAAAATAAATCATGCATGGTCGACTTGCATTGTGTCTTATACACAAGGATGGGATATGAGGGAAGTCTTGAAAGGTATCGAGACAAAATAACCAACAAGAGAATACCAAATGGAAAGTAAAAGCGAGTAAGGCAATGCCTGTTATAGAGACAACAAAAAGAAGCGTGAAATTAACACAACATTATATGTAGTAACTCAACAAGAAGCTTGGAATACATTGTCTACTTTGTCCTCAGTTGGTGATGCCACACTACTTTCCTAAATCATAAGGTCAACTCCATTTGTAGAGAAATTGCCAAGCTTGATAATGAGACAGAAACCGGAGAGCCTAGAATGGAAAGAATTGTCATTCATGGTTTAATATCGGAATTTAGTTTTGTGGTTGTGATACAAGGATGGCTGAGTTTGAAAATTTATTGGGTCGCCATGAATCCTTAGCAAAGCAAATGGGTGGCGTCTCAGTAAAATCAGAATTATTTGTTAGTTTAGCTCTTGTCTGTTGTTTATGTTCAAGGTTCAAAGATAGGACTATATTGGTATTTGACCATTGAAATGTTTTAAAAAAGGTACACAGACCAGTTGCATATCACTTGGTTGTGTCTTTTAAGTTAGATCGAGAGTGAACTTAGCAACTATAGTCTATATAGGGTTGAGGGGCTGTAAATTTTGGATGCAGAGACAACATTATTGAAGGTATACAGGATGAATTCAACCAGACTATAAATTCTGGAATGCTGGTGACAATCAAACAGTTACTACTGAAGCCTTACTATCAAGCGGCGACTTCAGTTAGAAGTCTTACAATGGTTCAGCCACTTCACTGAAGTAGATGTACCATTCAGCGACTTTAGGGACATGATCCTACACATGTGTAAGACTAGCTTCGAAGGTTGTCTGAAAGTGGGAGAAGTCGCTAAATGGTTTGGCGACATCACCATATTTGCTTCTTCCATTATTTGCATACCAATCGCGCTTTGGAAAACAATAAATCACCTACTTATGCAAATGATTCGTTTCATGGGCTGGTTCCAACTTCGTCGAATTGATTTAAACCTGAATTCGTTTGAGGCGTTTTTCAATGTCGTAAAAAAAAAGTTTAACTACTAATAAGTTACATAGTTATAATGCTATAAAATATTATATACATCATCTATATTATAATTATAAGGGGTCAAGATTGTGTACAAAGTGTTTCTTTTGTGAGAAGTGTGAGAAGTATTAAAAATTGATACTTAGGCATCATTTTTTGAACTTAGTCGTGATGTTTTGGATTGTTTTGCCTATAAAAACCCCAAACATAACAATTAAAAACCGAAAACAACGTATTTTAGCTTAAAACTTAAAACACCATGCTAAGAACATTAGTAGTGTGTTTTAAGCGTTAAGTAGTGTGTTTTAGCTGTTTTCTAAATTTAATAACTATAATACATTGTATTGTGTTTTAGATTGTTGTGCTTGGTGTTTTTCATGTTTAAACAACCTAAAACATCATTCCTAAATCCAAAAAATGATGTCTACATGTCAATTCTTAGTCCTTCTCACACTTCTCACGAAAAATGTACTTTGTACAGGATCCTAAACCTAATTATAAGAATATTAATTGGAGACAAGATATTATGACAACATCATTAGATGATTCGACAACATCATTAGATGATTCGCATTGCATGAGGTATGTAGCATCATGATCATATCTCATACAAAATAGAAGTAACTTTTAAAGGGAAAAGTAATATACTAATAAATATATTTGTATTTATTCCTTACAGAATTTTAACTCTCCAATTATATATTATTAATAACTAAACTGATTTGAACAGTGCCTTATAACTCTACCCTTTTTTTTCAAGTGTTTATATATTATGTTATGGGTCTAATAACTAATTCAGTAGTCCTGGTTCAGTGGTTTATGCGTTTGTTTGTCTCCATACTACTTGGGTTCGATTCTGACCATCTTTTTTTATTTATTTAAACATCAACGTATTAAACAGTTTTTAAGAGGTGTGTCTTTTTCTGAGTGGACCACTTTCTATGGACCTCATTCTCCTACACGTGTAGAGCAAGATACTTGTCATTAACACCAGTATCCATCTACTTCCCTATGGTCGACACACACATCTGGTCATCAACACCTGTATCCATCTTCCTCCCTCGCGCCACACACTCTCTAATCTCTCTCTCTCTTTATTCCTCCTTTTCTCTCTACGATCACCTATACACCCACAGGCACCCAATTGTCATCACCTAATGAAGATAATGGTGGTGTCTTGGTACGACGATGGTGTCCAGATCTGAGATTTGTGAACGGTGGTGGGTTTTCGGAACACAACCGGTGGTGGTGTTCAGCGCAGTGTGAACGGCTACAACAGAGTATAGATCCGAGATTATAAATATTATTAATGCCCATAACATTGAATAATAACCTTATTAATGAGGTTTGTCTTTTTTTTTTTCAACACTTATTTATTTATAAATTCATATGTTCAATAATAATTAAAAAAATGGGTTAGTGGTGTAGTGGTTTGTGTTGTATGTGTGTGCTTTGAGGTCTCCAGTTCGAAACCCATTTGAAAATTTTGATTTTTTTTTCTAACAATTATTTATTTATAAATACATATAATTCCATAATAATTAACAAAATGTCTTTGTGGTGGAGTGGTTTGTGTGTATGTGTGTGCTCTGAGGTCTCGGGTGCGAAAACGGTTTGAAACATCGGATTTTGTTTTTACAAACGCTTATTTATTAATAAATATATATATATATATATATATATATATATATATATATATATATATATATATTATAATTTACAACATGGCTTGGTGGTAGAGTGGTTTGTGGTGCATTTGTATGGTTTGAGATCTCAGGTTCAAAACAAGGGAATGTCAAGTTTTTTTTAAAGGTCCAAACACCTTTTTAGTAATAATTATATATGATTTCATAATAAATAACAAAATGGCTTACATAGAAAGGGTAAGGGGCGAATTTTTTTTTTCCCATTCACAACATGTTATTAAGTAATAAGCACAAATATACCAATGATTGTGTGAGATGTCGTTTTTAAACTATGGTCTGAAAATTAGTAGTTACTTTGTTGATAATAGTTTTTTTTTTTTTTTTTTTTTGTATTTTGAATACGACAAAATTGTAAGGCACTTTGTAAGGCCCGCAAAACGCTTTAAAACACCCTAGTTCATTATTATATTAGAGGGGACACACCATAATAACATACCAAGCCACCAGAATTTAAGTATTTAACTAAATAAACTAGTTAACTTATACTTAGAATATAAGCAGTTGCTAGGGCTGCAAACGAACTGAACTTTCAGCGAACAGTTCATGAACTGTTTGGCGGGAAGTTCGGTTGTGTTCGTTCGTTTAATAAATGAACGATCACGAACAAAAAATTCCGTTCGTTTAGTTAAACAAACGAACATGAACAGAGATCGCGTTCGTTTGTTTATGTTCGTGAACGTTCGGTAACATGTTCGTTTATGTTCATTTGTATTCGATAGTTTATTAAGATTTTTAATTTTATAATATTTTTGTATTCTTTTATTTTTATTTATTTTACCCAATAAATAATATATATGATGTAAATATATCACTATATGAGATCAATAAACCTACTTTTTATATCCAATATATGTTTTCACGTTTCAGCGTTGATGCCCTCCACTTCCAACGCTCTTCTCCAATACTAAGTATGTTTAGACAATTAGGTTATATTTTGGGTGGATCTAGCTAACATCTTAATGTATGTGAATTTGATGTTAATCAAAAGTTAATATACATCTGTTTGTGTTTATTTTCGTTCATGAACACTTGTTTGTGTTCATTACTGTCTGTTTGTGTTCCTGTGCGTTCATGAACAAAATTAACAAACGAACACAAACGAATATGAACATGAGTGTTTTGTTAACAAACGAACACGAACAGAAAATCTCGTTCGGTAAGTGTTCATGAACTGTTCGTGAACACATCATTTTCTTAACAAACGAACACAAACAAAGCTTTGTTCATGTTCGTTTGGTTCGTTTGCAGCCCTAGCAATGGCGATGTTTGAAAAAACAAAATTGCATGGCTGAAAATCTCGAGACCTAATATTTTCCAACCGGTGGGTGCTGGAAGATAAATCGTTGGAGGCCGAACTTCATATAAAAATTACTTATAAAAATTGCAAACTTCCATCAGTAAGCTAAAAGAACATGTGGGCCAGGGCACCCCCTAACTCTCAGTATCCATTGAACATAAGTTAATACGATAGCTTTAGAGACAGATCTAAGGAACACACACTCCCTTCTTGGTTACCACTTATGGCTGCCTCAGATGACCCCTCACCAACTGCTGATCCGCTACCTTTCTCTGGGAAAAACTCAAACTCCATCAACGGACTCCCACGGTTCCGGTGAACGGACATGATGTCACTTACCTATGTAATTAAATCAACTCATTATAATCTGTTGTTTATGATATGATATCCATCTATCCATATAGTTGTTTTAGGTTGTTTAGTTTTCACATATATATTGCATACGAAATATTTTTTCAATAAAAAAACAATGAGAATTATAAGGGATAAGAAATTAATTGATCGTGACAGCCATCATAACGATATTTCATATTCTGTCGATAAGTTAAAAAAATATTTGTGTTTCAAAATCTATAAATAATTAAAAAAATATTTGTAGTTTTCACAGATTGTAAACTTTTGATTTTTATAATATTATTTTGAAAACCCAATTCATGTTGGTGTCATGGATGGGAGTATTATAAAACACCTGTTTTAAAAAATTATTTTTCCATTACGACTTTTTTTGTTTAATAAATACTAAAATCATGAATTACTTTTTTTTTATGTTGCCCAACCCCTCTAGTTCCTTTGTAGCAAGTAGTACGAGTGGGGTTAAAATGGTTGAAGGTTTAGAAATCCGGACCATGCATGACACGTATTGCCACAAATATAATGTGAATGCTCTATATGGGAAATTATTGATTTATATACCTTGTGAGTACAGCCATTAGAATCACATTTGACTAGGACCGGGACGGAAGGCAACACCTTACTTGATCCGCTCACAAACGGGCCCATTAGCCCCCGAAACAATAATGCCGGAGTAGGAGGAGGTGGGAACGAAACATTGACGCTTTGGACAGCTTGTATCCGCAGCCTTTCAAGTTGCTCTACACTCATTCCTCTCTGCGGCTTCTTGTTTTTCTTGTTCGCACGGCGTGTGCCATTAAAGCTCTTCTTATCACCACCGCTTTCGCCAAGGGTCATCTCCATCACCGTTGAAGAAAGTTTGTAGAGAGAGAGAAAACAGGTATTAGGGTTTCTAGAGAGAGAATGAGTTTGGGTTCTAGTACAGAAGAAAACCAATATATATAAAATACAGTTGACCGTACAAGGCATTACTTGCTACTTCCATGTCTAACATCCTTTTGTCTTTATTAATATGCTACGTCGATGAGTAGCATCTTTTTGTCTTTAGTTCTAACTTCTAATGGATGTCATTGTTGTGGAATACGAAAAAGATTAGATTTCAGGATGAATGTTCTACAAGTTATATGCTAGTCATGAGCAATTTATGCCGTTAAATGTAAAACATCATCATCCTCATACTCACATTTAATCCCACAAATATGAATTCTAACGTAACGTATGGTCTAAGAAAGGCAAAATATAGACATCCTCACCTATGCGTGGGAATAGAGATGCTGCTTCCAGCCTTCGACCGCTGACTTGATAGTGGTTCTGCCTCAATCCTTAAACATAAGGCACATAACACATATCAATCGTGCTTGTCAAGCCTGATTGGTGCATGTACTTCCTTGTCTTTTGGCTATCAGCGCCGCCAAAAGGTGCATGGTTAACCGTCTGCCATTTTTAAAGTTATTTGCCTCATGTGGGCCTACGCATATACATTATATTATATGCGCATATCGTAAACGGACTGATTCCATTAAAACAAAAGTTATGAGCTGTGTATAATCACTAAAAATAAATATCAAACTCTAGTAATTAAAGTGTATTTTTAATTCATAACATGCATTTCATATTACAAAAAGGGTTTGTAGAATAGAAAAAACCTATCTAGGTAGCAAGATGTTTGTCCAGATGGCGACAGTCATATAGCTAATGTAAGTGATACAGTTCTTCTATGTTCACTCAAAATAGTTCTTACCTCCCCATACAGTTACCATTGGTAATCTATCAAATTAAAAAAAAAAAAAAAAAAAAAATATTGGTCAATAGCGACGACCCTATTAACAATCTACTATTGGTCCTGTTTGTTGTAGTGTCACTTGTGTCGCCCTACGACGTCATGCCTACTAATCCCTCTTTATCACCTCAAGTTATTTGTTGTACGTAAGTCAAAAATACACAACACATGGTAAGTCATTTATTAGGTTACACGGGGCGGATTGCGAAAAATCACCCATGATAACCGTGATCATGGTGAACAACGCCTCTTGGTAAACGAGATGGTCAAATGCATCGCGGCCACGATGTGAATCATGCCCGCGGCAGCCTAGTTATTCGAATAAAAAATTACCTTTATATATATAAATAGAGGATCCTGTAGGAAAATTGATTTGTGTAGGAAGTGTAAGAAAGATTAAAAGCCATAGAATCAACTTTTGAAATTAAGGACATTTAAGACTGTTAAACAATTTTTAAATTAATTAAATCCTACTAATTTAGCACCATATATATCATTCAAATTATCTGCACATTCTCATCCAATTTCTCATATCAATTCCCAAAAAACTGATTTCTGAATTCAATTTTTTAAAACTTACGTTTTTATAACAACATCAATAGTATTTTATACTTACCAGGAGTGTTTTAATAATAACATCAATAATGTTTTATATAGCATTTCACTACTAGAAAAAAACGTATTTCTTGACACGCATTGCGTGTCAAGAAAGGGGTTTGGTGACAAGAAAAAGAATGTCAAGGATGGCGGTGTCATAAATTTAACATGACAAATTTTCGCGTGTCATCTATTTATGACACACATTTATAACAGCATTTATTGACACGCGTTATCACACTTTTTATTTTTTTATGACAGTTTTTATTGACATTTTAACAACACACACTACAAGAAAATGAAGCTAACGCAACCCTGGTAAAATGTTGCGTTAGGCTTTGAAAAAGTTGCGTTAGGCCTAATTCAACCTTTTATCAAGGGCTGAATTAGGCGAAGTTGCATTACACCTAATGCAACCTTTTAAAGACCTAGCACAACCTTTTTTTAAAGTGTTGCATTTGCTATTTAAAAGCAATTTTTTTTAGTATGCAACCTTTATACATTTTAATGCAACTTTTTTATACTTAATGCAACCTTCTTTTTACACAAATGCAACATTTTTATGAATTTTTTTTAGAACAAATGCAACCTTTTTACTCCCAAATGCACTTTGTATGAAATGAAGCCAAAACAATAATAGACAAACATCACTATAGTCAAATCATAGAAGTGTCAAATAATAGTATAGTTGACATGAAGTGCCAATTACAATACAAAAGAAAAAAGAAAACATTCTACTCCTCGATCTCTATCTAGTAGTTATCCCACAAGCTTTTATGTTGTAGCTGCAAAGTTTTCTCGTTTGTCTTCAATCTTTTTCTGTATTTCAAGCAACTAGAACTTTTAGCTTCGACACCTGTTTTGAATGATTCAATAAGCCCCTGAATCATATATGATGTATCGCCACCATCCACATTTTGCTATGAATTTATTGATAGCACGTTTTCCATAAAGTTGACGGTAACCAGCATTTACTTTGTTCATTACACCCATAAAAGGAGCTACCAAAGCAGTTTCAACTTCTAGAGGTTTGTAGTTCCCCATTTGTTCCTTCGATATTTATTCAAAAAAGAATAAAAGAATATTATAACCACCGCACCCCTACTAAAAATTAGTTTAACTAAAAACACAAAGAAAGTGGTTGGGATATTGAAGTAAACACTTACAATTTTCCATGTCATGCCATCATAGGTATTATCGTATGCATGTCCTTTAGTCATTTTACCTGTACGTTCAGACATTTGAGTTAAACAATCCCCCGTTTTGATCAACATTTTTGTGTACTCATGATAACATAAACATCAACAAAAAATAAGCATATTTTTTAACAGCTCAGCAATTCAATTTTTTCCAACCCAAGAAAAACCACAAATCAGCCAGAAGCTAACAATGGGATGCACTTTACACCACAACCTTCCACCTAGATTACACAATGCATACACTATACATACCGCAGAAATAGTCTACACCCTTGAAACTAAACTAATTTTGTAAGTTCAAACCTGCAATCTTTAACCTCTTAGACGCCCACCAATATGTTGTTTCTTTTATATCTTCCATCGTTTTATGCGTTATAGGCTTAAAGCAAATCATAAGCAAAACAAAGAGACAGGGAGCAGCTTAATGTTTTTGAAAGCTAAAAGCAAACTTCAAAGTGAGGTCTTTTTTTCGGGTCCTTGCGCACAATAATAATAAATGAAATAATGAAATAATATGAATCATGATGTACTGGTAACCTCTAAATTGTTAAAAGGAAGAGTACCAAAAGCATGAGTGCTAACCTGTTAAAACTATAAATTCATCAACTTTCTTTTAGTTTGGTTCTAACACATTCACTGTTTCACATCTAAACTTCTACGTTTTCTAAATTAAGGAGAGTCGTGAGACCTCATTCCATCCAACAAAATACCAAAGGTAAAAATGCACCATGAAGCAAATAGAAGAAAAGAATAGCATAATTGTAACAGGTATTGGAAGAACTTACATGCACCACAGTCAGCATAAGTATTATTATGACTCTACTGCAATAGATCTTTTAATAGTATTCTCTACCTGCATAATCATCAAGGTGGTTCCATCCCACAAACAATTAATGAAATTGCCATAATCTAAAAGCTTCATGTATGTCAACAAATAAATTTTCCTATTTTCAAATTAAAGAATAACAAAAATCATGATCATAATCATAATTGGTACTCTATATGCTATGCATAATATCAAAGTGGTCCAAAACTGATTGATCTGCCTGCAGCCCGAAATAATCAACAATAATTTTCACTTCCTAAAACAGTCAGCTCTCTGCTAGATAAAGCTTCATAAAACATTTAACAAATTCAACTCCTTGACGTCATTGTAAAAATCGAGCCATATGTACTGTGAATCTTAGCAACTTACCTGGGTCAAAATAAAGTTTATAATTGTCAAAAAAGTTGGGATTTGTGGCTGCAAGATAGTTAAATATTTAATCACATTGTCAAAAAAGTTGGGATTTGTTTTGCTCTTAAGTGTGTTGTTGTAGATTTTGTTTAGATGTTTGTCAGTTTGATCGTTTTTTGTTAATGGTTTTTCATAGTTGTGCATGAGTGAGTTTTGTTTGTTTTTTTCTTACCGAGTTTCTAAATGTTTTGTATTATTAAGTATGATTTTGGTGTTGTAATCATGTTTGTTATGTTGTTAATTACTGTATCGTATTTTGTTTAGGCTAGAGATGAAACCTTCAACTACTTCAAAGAAGACCCTTCATTGTTCGACATGCTTATATATGCTGTACCACACAAATTGCATACTCTTTTACAAGCCATATTTGTATAGCCATATAAGATGTTTGTCATAGCTGAACCTTTGGTTTATAGATATTCTTTAATTTTTGTATGCCTTTCAGTTTGTAATTTTGGATTATGCTTGGTGTTAATGACTCAATTAATGGTAGTGTATGCATCTAATGATTTGGTGTTACCGTTGTCGTATTTAATGTTTTGAAGACATGCAATGTTGGATGTAGACTATATATATGTGGTGGCCTATGTACAAATCTAATTAAACTTCCAACCTATCATCAAATTGCACCCGCCGCAACGCGCGGGGGAAATACTGTTTGCTAAGCCTAATTTACAAACAAATGAACCCTTACCATTTATTCCTCTTGGATTTATACCGTACACATAGTCAACAACTTCAACAACTGCTTTTATTAACAAGGCGTGTAAAAAACTTTTAAACAAGGCGTGTAAAAAACTTTTAGGACTTAAATATTAGATTCATAAAACATTTTATTATAGCATACAACAGAATGTGCCCCCGCCGCAACGCGCAGGGGACTAAATCTAGTGTTATTTATTTTCAAAACTAATGAACCCCATTTGTAAAGATAGATTTTGTGTTGAAAAAAAAAAAAACAGAATCAAAGCCCTAGATCTAGATTAAAGAAAAGGAGTTAGAATGGTAACCTTGTTTGGGTTTCTTGAACCCAGTGTTGCCGTTGAAGCCAGCTCTCAGGCGACCTCGTTTGAAATGAGCACAGGTCAGAATATGATTTTTCAGAATTTATGTCGGTAATGGGTTTTACTCGAGAGTGAGAAAGGGGGGGGGGGGGGGTGAAAAGATTTGAGATTTTAGGTGACACAAAATCTTGACACGCTAATTTTAAAAACGTCATTTTTTTTATTTTATGACCGGACATGAATAAAAAAAGTCAAAAATTTTCATTTTTTTTCGAAGATGACATTTTTTTTATGACATGCACTTTTGCATGTCATTAAATAGGGTATGTCATAAAAAAGTGTCAAGAAAGGATATTTTTGTAGTAGTGTTTTCATCATATGCTAACATCAGGAGTGTTGTATTTTATATGAATCTACAACTTTGTTTTACATCACCACAAAATTACAAAGTCAATTTTTGTAAGCCATAATACTTTAGTTTCTAAATAGTGTTTTATATGAACATTATACTATGTCTTATCTAATCACTAAACATCAACATTTTACTATGTTTTATATCATCAATAATATAAGGAAAGCATTAAAAAGGTTTCTAAAAGTAATAATAATAATAATAATAATAATAATAATAATAATAATAATAATAATAATAATAATAATAACAATAATTAAAAAGGTTGCTTAATAATGATTATGGCAAATAATAATGATAAGAGGGAGAGAGAGAAACCGTAATATAAGGAAAGCATTAAAAAGGTTTATAGAAGTTTAACATAAAATGACATTGATATCCTCATATAAAACACATATTCACGATTCTACCATGAATTTCTATGATATATTAATTAAATTTTAAACACATCCAAACTTTTAATCTCTACCATTCATCTTTAAATCTAATGGTTGAAAACACTTCCTACGTTTCGTACAAAAAACCATTTTTCTACAGGAACCTTGTAATATATATATATATATATATATATATATATATATATATATATATATATAGGGGAAAGTTAATTTGAGAACACCTATATGTCGTGAGAACCGTGAGAACGGCATCTAAAATCATTCAAATTCAAAATTTCTTTTTACACTTGTCTTTATTACTAAAATACAATCTCAAAAACATAATTTACGCGTAAAAATTCAAACGTATACGGAAATAATTTGTTTTACACATGTGTAAATTTGTTGTTTATACATGTATAAACTGTTTCATTTACACATGTGTAAAAAGTTAATTTAAAAATGTTTTTGCAAGAAAAGATGAATTATTTGGAAAGAAAATTCATTTATTAATGTTGTATTTTGATTATAATGTGATTTGTATTAAAAAAAATTGATTTTGATTGATTTTTGTACTTGTTCTCACGGTTCTCACAATATTTAGCGTTCTCAAGATAACCCTCCCCTATATATATATAGAGGGAGAGAGAGAGAGAGAGGCTAAGTATACATGAAAAACCCATTTAGATGAAAAAACTCAAATAAACCAATCCAATGGTCTACAATGCTCCACATCACCCACTCCAACATAATATTTTTTATAAGCCAAGGGTATATTAGCTTTTTATATTTCCCCCCATTTAAAAATTATGAATCTTTCTTTCCTTCCTATATAAACAAGAACACACACACACACAAGCATCCAACCACCACCACAAGCTCTGGACGTCCACCACCAACCACCGCTAACCCCCTCGCTTCCACCATCTCTGTACAATCTAAACAGAGCTCTGTACAATGTAAAACCAGAGCTCTGTATAATCTCATCTCCTGCTTCCACCACAACCTAAAAACAGAGCTTTGTACCTCTAATGGAATACTCAGGTACCCTTTTTGTATCTATTACTTAAATGCCACCCAGCTCTGTTTTTTAGGGTCTTAAGATTTTGCTTAATTTTGTGTTATAATTTGGATGATTTGATTAAGGGTTCCAAACAAAAAAAGCCCATATCACAAAAGGTTGAGTTCTTGTTGTTTTGTTATTATTATTATTATTATTATTTAAGAAACTAGAAAAAAGAACATGTTTTTATGAGGATTTTAGACTTCTTTATGTGGATGTATTGTGAATTTTGTTTTTATTCATAACTGAAGAATAACGTGGAAGTTGATGAATTTATTATTTATATGATTTGAGTCTAATTTGGATTCAATATATGTGTGAATTTAAATATGAATGTATGTTATGTTGATTTGAAAGAAAAGTTTTGGAAACAGATTTGTAGTGTAATCGATATATGGTTATGTGTAGTGCGTGTGTGTTACTCTGATTTTTGTTTGACAATGGAAGGGTTTACAGTCTAATATGTGAACTCGAACTGGTGTTGTTTCATATGTAATATTGGTATCTTTTTCTAGTATAAGCTTGTTTTTGTTTTTGTCCCTTGTTTAGTTTTTTTAGTTTTTTGTTCATTTTTTACTTTTACTAATGTTGTGAATGTTTATAGTAATTATTTGGCAACACTTTATATTGTTTGTTATATGCTTATGTTAGGGTTTTTAGTGTTTACTTATAATAATAGTATATTCTGAAGTACTAAAGTGGGAATTTTGCCAAATTAGGAGTTCAAATTCTGGTAGTTGGTTAGTTGGGCAGGTTTGTTGTTTGTTGAACAAAAAGCATATGTTTTTTTTGTTATAATATGTATAAGCAGGGAACTCGAACTGGTGTTGTTTCATATGTAACACTAGTATCTTTTTCTGTTAAATATTTTTATAATCTAATTTTTACAAAAAGAATATGTGTTTACATGTTTTCACATGTGACAAAGGTGGATTTTTTTTGTTTGTTTAGTTTGATGTGAAGGATATTTTTTAATTTTGAGTTGTTTCATATGTTACTGTTGTATATGTTTGATAAGTTATATGTTAGGACTAAGTTGGGTTGATATTAGTTGTATATGTTTGATAAGTTATAACTTAGGACTAAGTTGAGTTGATTCCAATTGCATATGTTAATGAAAACAAAAGTCATTTTTTCATATGAGTTTTTTTAACATGGATGGAATGAATGTCACCTATGTTTCATATGTTACACCTGTTAGGACTAAGTTGGGTTGATTCCAGTTTGCATATGTTTAATCAGTTATAAGTTAAGATTAAGTTGAGTTGATTCCAGTTCCATATGTTAATGGAAACAAAAGTCATTTTTTCATTTTGATTTTCTTAACATGGATGGAACGAATGTGTTATCGGTTTCATATGTTACATTGGAACTAATTTTGCATATGTTACACATCTATGTAGTCTTTATGACCTTTCTCATATGGATTTTTTTTATAACCTTGACAACAAGGTTATGTGCTAAAAGTTTGAATATTTAAATTGACGAATTTCTTTTCTTTTCAGGTGAAGATATTTTGTTTGCGCAAAGGATGAATATGATTATCAAGCATAAAGCATAGTTTAGATTTTTTTTTCTTATCGTAGTTTTTATAGCACGTTTGATTTGTAATGTTACCTCTGTTTCATATGTTACTATTATTTGTCATTTGTAGGAAACATTTTTTTGTGTACATTTGAATGTTTGACCTGTAATGTTTTTTTTATTAATGTATATATTCAATGTTTTTTTAGACATATGCAACGATATCTTCGACACTTGTTATCAATTTTAGCATATGCAACAAGGCATCACATATGAGACTAGAGTATGTACAATTTTAAGTATGCATCTCTAGGTTTTTAACGTATGCAACAAGACATCTGACAGACTTGTGAGAGAAAAGAATGGAGATAGAAAGTAAAAAAGTAGGAGAGAGAAAGCAAAAGAAGTAGGAAATAGAAATGTGATAAGATGGAGAGAGAAATGTGAAATATATATTGTCCTTTATACCTTTTTTTGTGTTTTAGTTAGTACTTTATATAATAAAATAATATCCATTGAATAAGAGCCATTGATTTAAAATATCAATGGCTAGGATGAACTTTATTGGAGTTTCTTCAAATTTTTAAGGGTTCCGTTTTATCATTGCCATATATATATATACTAGGTAAGATCCCGTGTGGAAACACACGGGAAGAATAAATTCAACTTTAAGGCCAACCAATAGATTGGTTGCACATTATCCAATGTATCAATTAATTATATTCCACTTTCAACAACTAATGATTATAATATACATTATTATATTAACATCACCCCAAACCAAGAAATGAATGACTCACATATGTACTATAACAACATCTAAAGCATAGGAAACAACATTCAATAATTGGGCCACACTTAGGCAATCGATTGTCAGCTTTCTTTAATCCTCCGCAAATGATGCTAGATCCTTAGGAAGTTAACTGCTATTTCGTTTGTGATGTGCATGGGTCGGCTTCAAATCAACTTCTGTTTGATCAGATGCTTTGGCTGATACATTTCCAAACCTGCATGGCTCACAATCAATATCACAACTATCTTCAATCTTGTAGTGCATGCTAATCAGTAAGGTGCAATTTTTTTTGTTGCAATTTATATTATATGGAATAGTGCTTCTAATCATTTTTTAATGCCCGCATTTGTCTACTTCTTTTTTAATTCAGTTTTGAAATATGAATGATGCAGTTGTGTAGGAATCTCTTACCCCTGAAATATACCTCGGCCTCATATCCTTTCCGGTAAACATCTGCTGAAGACAAGATCTGTTGAGCAATGCCTTCAACAACTTGCAGCTGAACCAAGATCTGTTGAAACATCTGCTGAAGAGTAACCATCTGCTGGAGAAACATCTGCTAAAGAGTAATAGATCGTAATTATTAATCAACATAGCTTCATGGAGCTTGTGTGTATTCGTTTGTAATGTAACTTCATGGAGCTTCATGCTGATCAAGTGTTTATCTTAGTCGGTCATTTATAATCTGAAAGGCACAAATTTTGTAAAATATGGTTGTTAAGATTATCTTTTAGCAATGAAATGAAGTTCTTATACATATGTTAAAACACCTAAAGCGTTGCTCTATTACAAACACTACAGCTTGATGTATATTTTCTGTAGACTCTACTACTCTAGTGCTAACTTTATAAATTAATAATAACTCAACCGACACATACGGTTTGATAACTATTCCAGTTTTCACATTCCTACTTCATTCAATGAAACAAATTATTATTAAAAATTAAGAGAAACCTAAAGATCACTTGCTAACAACTGTGTGTAGTCTCTTTGTTAGTGGGAAGAAGCTTTTATTAGTATGACACCACACTATGTCTAAAATCCTTTCACACTTTTTAGGCAAAATTGACTATTTAGCCGAACTGGCGAACCTAAACCTATATGTGTGTGCAGTGTGCATTTATCAAACCCCGAAGCTTAATCTATAATCTATATAATAGGCCTATATTAGATGAGTTAACAGACAACCAGCAAATATATCATCATCAGTATTGTCCAGTGATCATATCAACAATTAAGGGTCAAGATGATCATAGCATCATTATAAAATTTTCTTTCAGTCACTCGCGAACAGCAACAACAATAAAAATGTTTTCAGAAACCATCTATTTGCAGAAACATAAAAAATAAACATTATTTTGTTCTTACATATTTGTTTTACAAAACGCGTGTGGCTTGAATCAAAATAGACAAAGAAACATTGCAACAAATAACATAACATCAACTGAGGCAATAAAAAGTACATATAACATGATAAACAAATTATGTAAATCTTGAATAAAACCTAAACTATTTGATCTAAATGTATAAATCTGTAAAAAAATCACAACTTTATACACATTCAAGATAATATATCACAAGGGTTTTGGCATCTTTTCATCATACACCTCAAAAGAGTTCAACTCTTCCATTTAATTTAATAGCGACTGTTTCAAATATCTAATTTTACAATACCAGTTAGTGTGTGTTCAATTGAGGGGCTTTGACGATTGTAAAAATAGTGGATTTTATAGATACTGACTTTAACAATCAAATATATTTAATCTTCAAACCAAAGTTTAAAAAAAAAAAAGATTACCTTATATCTCTCTAGTGTGTCTAAGATCCATTATTTAAAAAAAAATTACTTGATACACCAAAATAGCTTGTCTCCAATCCTAGCCAGCTGTCAATTGCAGGTTCGGAAAGAGCAACGAAGCTTCACAAAATTAGAAACGGTCTTGAGGCGTTGAAGATTAAATCAGTTCACAGTGTTTGGAAGAACAAAATTATTTTCACAGAACACTAAGATAAAACCAGAACACACCTGACTATGAAGGGGCGCAAGTGTAGGTCTCCTATCTGTTGGACTGAGGTTGGGGATAGCCAACTAACAGGTCCCGAACTAGTGCACGAAACTTCTGAGAAGATAGTGCAAATTAGAAATCGGATGGCTGCTGCTCGGGATCGACAGAAAAGTTATGCTGACAAACGTAGAAAACCTTTGGAGTTCCAGATTGGGGACAAGTTTTGTTAAAGGTGTCACCTTGGAAAGGAGTGATATGCTTTGGGAAACGAGGGAAGTTAAATCCCCGATACGTTGGACCTTTCGAGATTGTTAAAAGGATTGGTCCGGTAGTTTACCAGCTGAATTTACCAGATGAACTCGGTGGAGTGCATAATGTATTCCACGTCTCAAACTTGAAGAAATGCTTAGCTGATACGACACTGGTAGTACCACTGGAGGAGATCCAGGTGGATGATCAGCTGCGGTTCGTGGAAGAACCAGTGGAGATTCTTGAGCAGGGAGTCAAGAAACTCAGACAAAGTACTATACCTATTGTTAAGGTACGGTGGAATTCCCGTCTAGGACCGGAATATACGTGGGAGCGCAAAGATCAGATGCGGCTTAAATACCCACACCTCTTTACTGAACCTGAAATCGTACATAGATCCAACGCGGAACATAAAGCAGCTCTTTCAAAGTGAATTTCGGGGCGAAATTCCTTTCAACTTGGGGATGATGTGACATCCGGGAACCAAGCACACATTTTTATAGCTGGCTTTACTATTTACTTGCTGAATTTCGGGACGAAATTCTTTTCAACTTGGGGATGATGTGATACCCCGCATTTTCAGGTTAAATACTTTTACTGAACTCTAGTTAACTTACATGTTCATACATGGCTAGATACTTAACTAGGGTTAGTTAAGTAGGCTTAACATATGTTAGAAGATGCTAACATATGTTATACGTAGGAAAATCCTTGTTAAATACACACATGAGTCCTGTATCCCAAACGTTGGTGAATTATGTGACATACATAGCAATAATATATACAAGTGAATGTTGGTGAACATGAATTACGTGCTTATGTGAATTACATGTTTTTGTGAATGATCGCCTAACTGAAAGGTAATGCGTAGATTATGCAAATTACCTGCACACATGAATGATATGCTATGTAATAATAAAAATAATGGTTTTTATATAATTTAGCATTGTTAATAATATTGGGTCCGGTATTGGGCTAGAACTTGGTTAACGGGTTAAGTTAATGGACTAGAAGGGCCCTATACAAATTGCTTGGGGAACAAGCAAAGCCCATTTACAATTAGGAGGCAAAGAAAAAGATAAAAACCCTACTCCCTTAACCCCTTGATGCCGTGCGAAACCCCCACCCCCTCTCTCTCTTTGTTTTCAAGCAATCAAGCAATCTTTCACTAATCAAGCTAGTTCGGGTTTGATTTCAAGGCTCTAGGGAGTTTAATCTTTCACAAGGTATACGTTTTTACGATTCTTGATAAATTATAATGATTGAAAAACATTAAAAACCCTAAAAAGAATATATATAAAATCGCATACATGCATATGTAGGAGTTCTTGAATGTTCTTGATGATTGATGATGATGATTGTTATTAGCAGCCATGATTAGGGTTTTCACATGATAATATATGTGTTTTGATATGATTAATATGGTGTTTAATCAGTACTATAGGTGTTATACATGTATTAGGGATGTTTATGAAGAATTAGGGTTTGCAGATTACTTGGGATGCAAGTTTCAGATTCTGACAGATTTGTTTGAACGTGTTGAAGGGGCTGTAACGGGTTCGTAAATCGATTGTTTTGATGATTTCATTGCATTATTGTAATTTAAAAGGTCTTAGCTTTTCATAATGGGCAAAACCATCGATTTTGGACACCGTATGAGTCGTTTTTAGAATTTTAATTGATTAGGGGTCATATCAGATTTTCGGATTTATAAATTGGGCTAACTTTAAATGGTCATAACTTGAGATTTACAAGGAGTTAGGTTATGAAATTTTTACAGTAGGTCAATACTAGAAAAATAGAGCTTTTCCAAGTAGATTCATCTCGTTTGGATGAATACACAATTTTTAAGAATTTTCCTACTAAACTGACCTGTTAAGGAAATTTTCTGGACACTGCTGTGTTGTACGAATTTTTATAATTTTTGTGTTTGAAATTAAGACAAAACAAAAATAGTTATTGTCTAGTGAATTCCAAATAAAATTCAGTAAAAATTTGGGACTCTAATTCATTCGTTAAGTATTTTAAATAAATTGTTTTTCACAGCGCACAATCTGTCCTAAAAACACAGATTGTGTACGGGGTCTTTAAGTGACTATTTGGAGTTCTATGTGGTGTGTAATTGACATGTACTTGTGTGGAAACTTGTATGAGATGTATTTGATGCATTAAACTGATAATAATTGCTATGATCACCAACGGGATACGTAGGACATACTTGAGCATGTAGAGTCATTAGGTGTCACTACACGGTTTTGAACTTTTAAAAGTCTTGGATAAACGAGTTACATGGTGTGTTGGTTACGCACGTATACTCACCTAGTGACATTTATAATAGGGAGTCGGTAGCACGTTACTATTCGTGGAATTTGGATTTTCACTTGCGACCTAAGGTGAGTTTCACTACTCTTTTTCTCAAAAGCATGCGTCTTAGGTATGAGACACTTTACTTAACATTTTCTAGTCCGGTTTGGGACTACTTACACATCCCAGGTTGGGATGCCATGGATCCTTATGAGGGTCGGTCACTTTGCTAATTCGCAATTGTGTCCTTGATAAACTGAACCATTTCTATCATTTTGTAAGTCCTCACGTACCGAATGAGTTGCCAGGGTTGGCAAGCGGGTTATTAGTTGATAGCGCTATTAGGTCTTACAAACCTCACACCGGCTCGGGGAGCGCGGGCGTGAACTATAACTACGAAACATTATCATTGCGGATAGACAATGATGTCAGGCATACGACACACTTATGTGGCTACACGTACATAGCAGTTCGGTATATTCGGTTAGTTATCATGAATGGGTTAGCTACCCTTGGCATGCGATGAATTAGTGGTTACACGGTGCGGGGCACCAACACAACTTACTTACTTACGTGGTTTTGGAAAACAGCGCAGTTACATACTCATTTACTTTACCTAGTGAACTCACCAACATTGTTTGTTGACCCACGATTTACATGCTTTTGCAGGTAGTTAGCTTTCGGTGCCAGAATTAGAAAGCACTGCACACTTCATTGCATTTGGGGTCTTGGGCATACACCTAAATTACATATTATGCTTTTACATTTCTTTCATATGGTTTTAATTTGGGCGCGTTGTTTTGCGCATGGTTTTAAAAGGATTAAATTTGGTTTACGCTTCCGCAACTTAACTAAACTTGGTTTTTGAAACGAACTAAATGGTTTGGGCATTTATAGTTCGTTCATATGACTTATGGCTATGGGATCCTGGTATGTCACGCGCCTCGCGGTATGAACCCCGCAGTGGAAATTTGAGGGTGTGACATCATAAACCAGTAAATATTAATCTTGAAACTGAAGAAGAGATTCCAAAAGACCCAAAAGACTATACAGATGATGATTTCCTAAAACTTGAGCTTGATGCTAAAGCTTTCTCTATGTTGGCAATGGCACTCCCAAATGAAATCTACTCTGGCCTATTACATTGTGATAGTGCCAAAGAGCTTTGGGACTGCCTTAAAGAACAGTTTGGAGGAACTGAAGAGGTGATTGCCAACACCAGAGAAATCCTGGCTCAACAATATGAATCTTTTGCTCACATTAATGGGGAAACTTTAACACAACAATTTGAAAGATTCTCCTCATTAATATCTGAGCTAAAACTAAATGGTCAGACCTACACAACTGTATCTATGCTTCATAGATTTTAAAGTCTTTACCTGAAAAATGGGAAACATACTCTATAATCTTAAGATCTTCACCAGACTTTATCTCCCTCACTCTTACAAAACTTCATGGGAGATTACTTACTTTTGAAAGAGAAATTGATCAAAAGAAAAAGTTACAAAGTTCTGGCAAAACTGCTGATGACTATCTACCAGGTAGTACAGCACTATTGGGACAAGACTCACCAACTTGTTCAAATAGTTTTGGATCTTTTGACCATATTGACATAACTGCTGGGATCTCATCTGAAAGATCATTCCCAGGTTATGACAATAATGATTTTGGTCAAACTGCTGATAACATGTGTTTTATCATGGATGATTTAAATAATTTCAGTAGTGATGACTTAGAAGAAATGGACATTTTGCACCAACTGGCCATGTTAAGTTTAAAAACAAATAAATTTTACAAAAGGTCAGGAAGGAAGTTTCCAGGACTCAACAGTTCAACAAAAATTGGTTTTGACAAATCTAAACTTAGATGTCACAAGTGTCAAAAGTTGGGACACTTTGCTAGAGAGTGTAGAAGCTCTGGCTTTAACCAATCTCAGTCTGGAAACAATTTTAACCCCAATTATAACAGGAATAATGGAACACAAGGGAGTGCACATTTTGTACAGGAACTAGCTCCACAACACCAATATGTGCCACAAGTACAATATGTACAGATGCCTGCTCAACAGATGCAGAGCCAACAATCAATCCCTCCCTTTCCAGCTACTCAACAACCTCCACAGCCTCAGCAACCCTCTCAACAAAGTTTATTTACTTTAGGGTATGTTGACTGGAGCAGTCTTCCTTTTGACACCACAGAGTGTAATCCTGATGCAGACAACAAGATGTTTGACATCAACTGGGGAGAGCCTGGCAATGGCAGAAAGAACTTTGCCTTAATGGAATTTGAGGGATGCACCTCAAAATCTGCCTTGTCACAGGTATCAAAAGAATCTTTGACAAAACTGTGTTCAAATTCTTGCAAAGAATCTTTTGCTCTCATAAGAGAGACTAATGTGCACTTACAAGGAAAAGCAAATGACTCTGAGAGAAAATTCACTCATATGAAATGTGATTTAGAAAGAAAACTTTCTGCAAAAACAAAAGAAGTTTCTAAATTAACTAACACTGCTATTGAAACCCAAGCACAAATTAAAATCATGATAAATGACCTAGGAAATGTCAGACAAGAGCTTGCTGACACCAAGGTCACATGTGAAAAATGGATTGAATCTTGTAAGGGGTACCAATTATTGCTAAACAAACAAAGTGCTTCAAATGTTAGGTTTGGCATAGGGTACAATCACACTGAAACACCAACAGATTTTTCCCCCAAAACTACTGAAGATAGGAGAAAAATTGTTTCAGGTGAAACTTCTGAAGAGGAAGAATGCACATCTTTCCATGAGAACTTTCTAAAAACTCACAAAGAAAGTTCTTCAGAAGTACTGATTAATTCTGACTTTAAGCCATCAGTAGTTTCAACTACATCAGGAGTTGAGAACCTGAAAACTACTGATAACCTAAAACCAATCAATACAGTCAGAAACTTGTCTTTGAAAGAAAAGACAAAAGAATGTGAAATCTGTGGTCTGTTCAACCACAAGACAGAATTTTGCAGATATAGAAAAGGTATTCAGTACAACAAGAAAAATCAACAACTGGTTGTGGGAAAACAAATCAAAAATGATTTTGTATAAACTTTTTCTCCCAGGAAACAACAACCAGTAAAAACCTTTTCTCAGAAAAAGACAAAAACTCAACAAAGATCTTTTTCTCAAAATTCTCTTTCAGTAGTTAGACCTGAATCATCAGCAGTTTCACAAACTGCTGAGATTAAAGATCTCATAAACTTGGTACAACTACCGATGACCAAAGTTGATGGTGGTCCTCAAAAGGATACCACCATTGCTCTTAATGACAAATCCATTGCCAAAAAGACATGGATTTCTCAACTTGGTCAAGAACGAACTGTAAATGTTCTCAAGAGCACACCCAAAGCCAAACTGGCTTGGGTTCCTAAATCTAACTGATTTGCTATCTTGTGCAGAGAGTTTCCAGAGGCTTAAATAGCATTTGGTATATAGACAGTGGAGGCTCAATGCACATGACAGGATGCAGATACCTGATAAACAATTTTATCAGTCAAAGAGATGGATCTATATCCTTTGGGAACAATGCTAAGGGATATGTGCTAGGACATGGCAATGTCTCCTCTGGCAAAATACAGTTTGACAAGGTCAATCTGGTTGAAAACCTTGAGTACAACTTGCTAAGTGTGTCACAAATGTGTGATAAAGGATATTCTTCCTTTTTCACAAAGACAGGATGCAAGATCATATCACCAGAAGGCCAGAAGTTGATAGAGAAGATCATTGAAGATAACAATTTGTTAATAGCCAAAAGATGTGGCAATGTCTATGCAGTGGACATTGAAAAAGACAAAGTACTGAACAACACTGCCTGTTTCTTCTCAAATGCATCAACTTCAGAGACTGATCTCTGGCACAGGAAACTTGGCCATGTGAACTTTAAAACCATAAATAAAGTCACAAAAATGGGCTTGGTCAGAGGTCTACCCTTAAAAGTATACCAGTGTCAAGAACACTTTGTATCCTGTTTAAAGGGAAAACAGCATAAGTCCTCCTATAAGTCTATTGAAGAATAAAAAACAACTGCATGTCTTCAACTACTCCATATGGACTTATTTGGGCCTGTAAAAATCATGAGCCTTGGTAAGAAGTACTGCTTAGTCATCATTGATGACTACTCAAGATTTACATGGGTATTCTTCTTATTTTCCAAGGATGAGGCTGCTGAAATCATCAAGTTCTTCATTCTACAAGTAGAGAAGCAATATTCTCTACCTGTCAAAACCATTAGAAGTGATAATGGGACAGAGTTCAGGAACAAAACTCTGGATGAATTCTGTTTGTCTAAAGGGAATATTAGACAATTCAGTGTTCCCAGAACTCCTGAACAAAATGGTGTGGTAGAAAGGAAGAACAGAAATTTAATAGAAGGAGCAAGAACAATGTTAGCTGATTCTGGCCTACCATTATACTTTTGGGCAGAAGCAGTTAACACATCATGTTATGTTCAAAATAGAGTCCTTATTGTCAAGAGACATTCAAAGACTGCCTATGAAGTTCTTCATGGCATGAAGCCCCTTATCTCCTTTTTTAGGGCTTTTGGGTGTCAGTGTTTCATCTTGAACAGCAAGGAATCTATTTCAAAGTTTGCTGCCAAAGTTGATTCAGGTTACTTTCTTGGTTATTCTTCAGCTAGAAAAGCCTACAAGGTTTTTAACTCAAGAACCAGGATAGTAGAAGAAACACTGAATGTCAAGTTCAATGAGTCAAAACACACTCTCATCCCAGCACATCCTGCTGAACTTTTTAACCTTGACAGCTTCCATTTTGGACCTGAAAAGACTATCACTTCATCCAAACCTACTTATTATGGTGATCAAAGGTTTGATGATGAGGATCCAACACCATGGACTCCTCAAACAGTCATTAAGTCAACTTCAAAACCATTAGAAGTTTCACAAAATTCTGATTCAACAAATACTGAGGAACAAACTCAAATATCTGCTTCAGCACCTGCAACTACTGAAGACACTGAAACTGCTGAACCAGATATAATAGACCTTAGTAGTTTGTTTGAAGAACATGAGCCACCAACACCTGTCAGTGGTTTACAACAACTGATCGAGCACAAAGACCATCCACTTGATCAAATCATGGGTGATATTGCATCAGGTGTTCTTACATGAAACCAGCTTTCCAACTTTTGTCTCTTCTCAGCATCTATTTCACAGTTGGAACCAAAGAAGTACCAGGATGCCCTCAAAGACAACAATTGGGTGCAAGCAATGCAAGATGAATTACTTCAATTCAACAAGCAACAGGTTTGCGAAATCTGTCCCTTACCACCAAACAAGCAACCAATTGGCACAAGATGGGTTTTCAGGAACAAACAAGATGAAGCTGGTATAATAATAAAGAACAAGGCAAGACTGGTAGTACAAGGTTACTCTCAAGAAGAAGGAATTGACTATGATGAAACCTTTGCTCCAGTTGCAAGGCTTGAAGCCATCAGGTTATTTCTGGCCTATGCCATTTCCAACAAAATAAAAGTTTATCAAATGGATGTTAAGAGTGCATTTTTGTATGGAAAGATAAAAGAGGAGGTGTATGTTTGTCAGCTACCTGGGTTTGAGGATCCTTCTCATCCTTAGTGGGTGTACAAACTAGACAAAGCTCGTTATGGGCTCAAACAGGCTCCATGAGCCTGGTATGACACACTTTCAACCTTTTTACTCAAAAATAACTTCACAAGAGGTGCCATTGATAAAACTCTTTTCATAAAACATGTTGGAAATCATGTCTTACTTGTTAAAATATATGTTGATGATATCATTTTTGGTTCAACAAACACAAAATTGTGTGATGAATTTAAGAAACTCATGCAATCAAAATTTGAGATGAGTACAATGGAAGAACTACAGTACTTTCCGGGACTGCAGATTAAACAACAATCAAATGGAACTTTTATACATCAATCAAAATATGTTAAAGAATTATTAAACAAATTTTCTTTACAAGACTGTAATAGGTTCCCTTTTATATCTAACTGCTTCTAGACCAGATATTATGTTTTCAACATGTGTCTGTGCTAGATATCAATCAGCTCCTACGGAATCACACCTCATTGCAGTCAAAAGAATCTTCAGATATCTGAAAGGAACTCCAACTCTTGGAATTTGGTATCCTGCTTCAAGCAATACCAAGTTATCAGCTTTTTCAGATAGTGACTATGCAGGGTGTAAAATGTCAAGAAAATCAACATCTGGTGGTTGTCAATTCTTGGGAAACTGTCTAGTGTCCTGACAATCAAAGAAACAAACATCTGTTGCAACTTCAACTGCTGAAGCTGAATACATTGCAGCTGCAAGTTGTACATCACAGATACAATGGCTCCAATATCAACTTCTTGATTATGGAATCAAAGAGACCAAGACACCATTGCCTGTAGACAGCAAATCTGCCATTAGCATCATTCAAAATCCTGTTCAGTTTTCAAAGACAAAACACATTGAAATCAGGTATCATTTCATAAGAGATTGCTATGAAAAGGGCAAGATTGAAGTGAAACATGTAGCAACAGCTAATCAAATAGCTGACATATTCACTAAACCCCTTGACACATCAACATTTCAGAAGTTAGTATCCATGCTAGGGATGCTAAATTTGTAAGTGTTTCTCTTTACTTTTCTGCACATATTTTTTATTTTCCACTTACATATGTTTTCAAAAATTGAAAAACTTCTGAAAAACAAACAAGAGAGAAACTACTGATGAATAAAGCATCAGTATGGGGATATTTTCTGAAAAGTGATTAACTTCTGATAAAACAACCTTCAGAAGTTATGAATAAAGTATTTATAAAGTATTTCTCATCAGCTGTTCAAAACTACTGAAGAGAAAGTGGGAACTACTGATGAAAATAATTGTTCATCAGCAGTTAAGTCAAAAAGGGCAAATCAGACTTTTCCCACATCAGAAGTTTGACCTAGTCGGTTTAAAACTTCTGATAAAGAAGTTTTGACCTAGGCTGTTTAAAACTTCTGATAATGAAGTTCTAGGCGGTCTAAAACTTCTGATAAATACCTTTTTCAACACTTATCCATTCAAAAAGCAAAAATTCCCTCCTTCTCTCTCAAGAAAGCTCTCAAACCCTGAACCTGCAAAAACACTGTTCGATTCATACACACACAAACCACATGGCTTTAGTTCTTAAACAGGGACACAATCTTAGAGCCTACTTAGAAAAACAAGAAGGGTGGTCCCAAACCATGAGATCATTGATCTCGTCGTCAAATCCCAATATTTCACCACTCTCACAATAGACCCACCAATACATCCTGAAACTCTCAATGAGTTCTGGGCTAACGCTGAGACAGTGATGGTGGACGATGAGGTTATCTCTCTCAACTCAACAATCAAAGGGAGACAAATGGCCATCACACCGGCCACACTTGCAAACAGACTGGGGTTGAATTATGTAAATGCCCCTGAAAAGTTTGAAAACTCTGCAATCCATCTAACCATGACTGAATGTGGTTATCAAGGTACTCTCTCACAAGCTACCATCTTTAAAAAGTATTTTGAACCAAAATACAAACTTTTGTTTCATTATATAATTATGTGTTTGAGTCCTAAAACAGGGTCTTATGACCAGATTCCCTCAACCCTTCAACCAATTTTTCATTCCATTGTGAATGAAACAAATTTCAGGGCATCAAAACTTTTCTTTAATGAGTTGGTGTTACATCATAATAACACTAAAAAGAAGTTTTTGTTATACCCAAGGTTCATTATGCAATGCATAATCAAAGAACTGGGTGATAAGGTGCTTATGGGTAAAACTGAAATTTTGAAACCCTTAACCTCACAAGCATACTCTAGGCACAACAAACAGGCTGCCTGGCTAGAAGATGACCAAGGGGAACCAGAACTAGTCCCCATGGAACCCTCATCTTCCAAACCTACACCCCCAAAGGCCAAGAAACCCAAGATACAAAAACAAAAACCCACCAAACCAAAAAGAAAAGCTGTTTAGGAGGTTGAGATGCCTGAACAACCTATTATGCAATCTGCACTTTTTAAAGATGTGATTGAAACATCCTCTCAGTCTCATCCATCTCAAACCCCACCAAGAGCACCGATCACAATTCTTTTCAAAGGAAAAAGACTTAAGAAAACCATTCCTATTGATGCTTCTTTTGAAACCGCTGAACCCACTGCCCAAACTACAGAACCGGCACCCCAACTTTCTGAACCTGATTTTGAAATAGCCAAACTTCTCTCTGGGCTAAAAGAGAAAGTCCTATCTATACATGTCAGTCCCCAACAAACACATCAAACAGGGGACATAGCCTCAGAATTTGACATGGATGTGGACACTCAAAGCCCTAACCAAAGAGATGAGGATGAACCAGGGTCTCTAAGCCCAAACTTAGAAACTCTTGGTACTTTTGAGGCTGCTACTACTCATTTACCACCCAGTGGTGGATCTGAGGAAAGAAGCAACATAGCTAAGACCTCAACTGTGGCAACTACTGATGAAGGCTTAATGCCTGAGGTACGAAATCCTCTGAACCAAGAAAAAGAGGTACATGAGACAACTGAGTTGCGCTCAGCTCATGATGTAACTGATACAGTCCTCATTGAGGATGTAATCAGGGATTCAGATGATTCCATTGACTTGGATGATGTTTCAAAACACCAAACTACTGAATTGACGGCTACAAGTGAAGGTCCTGCACCTGGTGTATCTATGCTCAAGAAGCTAGTCACACCAGATCAGGTTAAAGTCCACTTAATCCCTGATTCCCCTAGAGTGGCATCTTCTGTACAACAAGAAGATCAACCAAAAACACACTCCTCACTACAAATGCCTACCCAATTCCCTGGCAATCAAGCATAGACATGAACCAGCTATGCAGCCCATATGGTCCCTTATACCATTTGATGAACACCCTCATCAAAAATCACTTCCAAACATACACAGCTAACTTGGAGCTGTCCATGAAGAACCAATTTGGGGTGATACAGACAAAGATGAACGATCTTTCCAACAAGATTGACTTCAACGGCAAACAGATGGCTAATCTTACAGGTCAGTTCTCCCAAGCTTCAACATCAAAAACTGATGAAGCCAAAAAGGGGGAGAAAACTAAGGAACCTATGGAGTCACTTGAAGCCAGGAAAAAAGCAAGAGTGGCTATCCTAGAAAGAGATCAAAGAAACCAAGCCAGAAAAGAAAAACTGGCCCAACAATTTGGTGTCTCTATTCAAGAAGTAGAAGATGCTGAAAAGTCTGATGAATCCCAAGGGCACAATGAAGAAACCTCTGATGGACAAAGTTCTGATGAAAAATCAGAAAGTACTGAAGACAATCCTTCAGTAGTTGACAAACCTTCAGTAGTTGTCAACCCATCAGGTGTTAACACTTCCAACATTCAATCTGCTGAACAAGAGCCTTCCAGATCAACTGAACCTACTCAACCAACTCCTTTTCCTCCTAGGCCTATTACAACAGTTACCACAATGACTGTACTAAACCCTTCTCCCATCTCTCAATCAGCAGAACTTCTTGAGAAGAGTTTAGTGGCAGCTCAGAAGAAAACCAGGGAAGATCAGATTTGGAAAACTCTGGAAGAAATGGATGACTTGGACTTAAACCTGGATGAAAAGCTACAGGCTTATGAAGCTGAACTTCAAAGGCAGGCTAGCCTAGACAGAATTGTTGAGGAAGATAAAAGACATCAACTGATGTCTTATATTACTAAGAACAGCAAGATCAAAGCCCACACATTAAAGAGACTCTCCATGGAAGTGCTGACAAGAAGAGCTCAACTTATTGAAGACAAACTTGCAACAAGTAAAGATGCAAAAGCCAAGAGAGCTCAGATGATAGAAGAACTAGTAGCTAATGGTTATGGTTCAAAAGCCTCTGTGTCCAAATGGAAAGAAGAAAGATTGATGGACACTTATAGAAAATATAAGGCTGCAAGGGCTGCAAATCCAGAGAAGTTTCAAACTGCTGAAGTACCAACTTAAGTAGTTAGAACTTCTGGTGTTCAAAGAAGACCAGCTACTCAAAAGAAGAAATCAGAGGAGAATGTGAAGACTGATTTCAGAATGGTACTACTAGAAGGAAGTACAGTAGTCCATTCTGACTTTGACATAGAAGAAAAACCTCCAACACTTGTAGCCTAGTTGGTTGAGGGCCTAAAGTTTCCTATGGGAGGCTTGGGTTCAATTCCCACTAGCTACATTTGGAGGACATTGGTGGAGGGGAAATGAGGGATGACCCAGGCCATTGACTTGGGTTGGAGTCCTGATCCCGACCGGTTTTACCGACTATTTCACCGTCGTGCCTTCGGGCGGGTGAGTGGTCGGGTTTTCCCGGGAATTGGTGGCAATTGGTGGCCCGGGTACTCTCGAGTACCTGATTCGTCAAAAGGGTGCCCGAGAGTGCTCGGAATTGATTCGTTGGCCGTTCAAAAAAAAATTCAGAAAACCATTAAAGACAAACTGCACACTAAGGTAGTTACTGAGCATCATTTACCAACCTTTCAACTACCTAATGTGATGCAACAAGAACAAGGAAGTGAATCCCACCTGAGAGTCACTGAAGTTGAAAACATCCAACACTCAGGAGAATCCCAGGGTACCACCATGGTTCCCTACACTTTAGACTTTGACAAGTCTGAAGTACCTATCATCAGATGGTCCTTTACTGATAACAACTCCGTACGTGTGACAAGAAGAGATCAGACAAGCAGAGCCTATAAGTCGATGAATGACCTGAAGAAGCTGTCAACTCAAGACCTGCTTACAATCCAACATCTAGAACCACAAAAGGGATCTCTCACTGATGAACAGCTGAACCAGCTGAAGAATTCCATGTTCAAAGGAATATGGAAAATTGTGAAGGACAGAAGAGAACAACAAGGAATCAGTAAGGTTTTGGCTTCATCAATCCAGGGGGAGATTGTTAGGACAAAAAGGATTGGTGAAACCACTTTTGCAAACCTTGGTCTAATTCACTTCTGTCAAAATATTCAAAGTATAGAACTGCTGAAGAAGAAATTCCACAAGTACTGAAGAAGAAAAGTCATCAGAATTTCTGAAGTTCAAACCAGACATTTCTACTGAAGAACTACTGAAGACAAACTCCTCATCAGTAGTTTGTCATTCATCAGTACTTATGAGAAGATCTTTTCCACCACCTTTGTATCAGTAGTTTATTAGTTTAGTATTACTTTTACTTTATGTACAAGTTCCAAGACTGCAACTTGTTTGCAACTTGTTTCTGAACTTGCTTTTTGGCAAGGTTCATGTATTTGTAAAGTCTATAAATAGAAGGGTTCATCCCTCTGTTTTACACATTGATTTTAATATAGAAATCCTTCAACACATATTATTGTTATTTCCATTTCATATTTATTGAGAATCTGTCTAAGTGTTTCATTCTCATTCAATACATAGATTCTCAATAAATACTTATCATTTATTAGTTTCTCAATCCAGGGGGAGTAATAACTCCTGTTGATAAGTGTAGCTTTAAACTCATAACATTCCGCTGTGCTATCACTGATCAAGAACTTGCTAAACACCTAAGTGTTCACTAGCAAGTTCATACAAAAAAGCAATACCGATCCAACAGATGGAGCTCTTAAGGTTTAGACATTTTTCAATGTCTCTAATGGTTAGACGTTTTTCAACGTCTCTTTGGGCCTTGTCGCCAGTTATTCCTAAGGGCCTTGTCGCCATTTATTACTAAAGTACTTGTCGCCAGTTATTCTCAAGATGATAGATAATGGTTTTATCACCAAAATATAACAAAAGGGTTTTTGATCCCAGATAAAACCAAAGGCCTAAGTCGCCAGTATAATAAAATCTTCCTTTGCAGGATATTATTAAAACATAAGTCTTTCTTATGAAAGATTATAAGGTCTATTATGAAGATATCACACTGGGGACATCCTCAGGATGCAAGACCATCCCAAAGATGAAGAAGAAACTGGGGACATCCTCAGGATAATGAAGACCATCCTGATGATGAAAAGAACTTATGACAGGATCAGAAGAATTATTCAACAGAGAAGATACAAAAGGTATTATTTCAGATTAATTCTTTACCACTTAAGTGTTTGTTAATCTTTGCAGAATATTAAAGGAAAAGAGCACAAAGAGAATAACGTCAAAAGTTATATTATTCATCAAAAACCGAAAATAATGCCAACCCCTGGCTTTATCCTAAACCAGCACCCATCCACCAGGGGTCAGCATTTCAATGTTAGAATTGAGAAAGATTTGGGGCTTCGTCTTGAAAACCAAGATCCCTCCTCCTCGAAACTTTCATTGTTTACACAAATAAAAACATAAAATTGTTCATAAACTACCATTCCAAAATTATAAAAAAGTGGGCTCTGGCCTAATCATCACATCCTTCATTGCCCACCGAAACTTCAACCTGAAACTCCTTGGTCACCTCAGCCTCTGTAACCTCAGCCTCTTTTCCAGTATCCTGACGATCAACAACAGGGACGGACTCAGATGCCACCTCCTTTCCACCCAGACTGAGAATCTTCTCCTGCCAAGCCTCCACGCCCCAGTCTTCCATCTTGAAGTTGGGATCCCTAGCCTGCAGTGCCATTCTCACCGTAGCTTGAAAGATGGAAATGGTGGCAGACTTCATCAAGCCCTGTTTATATTCCATCTCCTTTTCGTAATCCCTCATGCTTTTAGCTTGAGCAGTCTTCACAGCCTTTAGCACAGTCTCCACCGTGCCTAGTTTCTTCTCAAGCTGTTTGGTCTTGACAAGAGCAGATTTCTTCACGTCTTCAATCTTGGTTTGGGCTTCATGATGATCTTGAGCAACTGCATCCAGATACTTTGAGAGATACTCATGGCCCTGACAAGAAAAAGGAGAAGGTAAGTACTCTTAACCATTTTTCATTAACATAAATAATGTTATCCTCAGGATGGGACCATACCTGGAGAGTGAATTCAGAGATCTTGTTGAGAATCTTATTACAGTTCAAACCCTCAAAAGGGTTGATCTCCTGAGGAACGACAGTAGCAGTACTCCCCTTCTTCTTCTTTGAAGCAGCAGCAACAGCTCTAGTCTTAGGGGGGGTTGGAAAGGGGAGCAACCATCTTGGAGCTGGAAGGAGTGGGAGAGGACACTTTGGTAGCCATGTCATCAATATCATCCAGATCAAAAGAAGCAGGTTTCTTGGCTGAGGCTAAGAAAATAGCAGGGTTAATAAATAAATAGAAAGATAATACATCCTCAGGACATCTTGGAGGTTTGGCTGCTGGTATCACTTTCTTCCACTAAGAAGGTCCTTACTAACTCAGGTAACTTGTATACAGCAGAACACCGGAGAAAAGCGTCGTTCACAGGAGTAGCAAACTTGACAAAGGAAACACCTGTTGAACAAAAATATCTCAGGATGTTAGCATCTTTGGGATGTAACTAAAATATTTTCAAAATAAATTAAAAATAACTTTATCACTTTTTAACCAATAAAGAGGAATCTTATCCCCAAAAGGAATAGAACTCCTCTTAACAAAAAAGAATTTTGTTTTCTAATCTTTCTCAGATTTGACTACATTAAACAGAAAGGGTGGTTCCTTTTCTATAACTTGAAAGACATAACGGTGGGAACCATGTGTCCACAATTTATAGATGTGAGCCAGGTCACCCACTTCAACATGGACACCATGATCTTCAACAAGCCTACTGCATACCATCAGAATCTTCCAGAGTTCAGGCATGGCTTGTGAATAAGCCATCATAGTAATATCAAAGAAATCTTTGATAAACTTGGGAAAAGGATACCTCAACCCTAGAGAGAATGGTAAGTACAGGAAGCAAACCCATGTAGGAGAGACAAAGTCTGATCGTGCATGAGAACGTAAGGACGAAACTCCGCATAGCTTGGGAAGACTCTTGAGCTTTTTAATGCTCAAATCTCCTTGTCATCAAAAGAATAGATCTCCTGTTCAGCATGACTCAAGAGGTTTTGGGGAATGAAGTCATCGGAAGCTTCTACACTCCCCGAAGCTCTTTTGGATCTCTTTGCCATCTTCAAAATATTACTAATATTTTTGAAGGAATAAGGAAGAAAGTGGAAGAAAGATGAGAGAAAATTACCTTCTGGAAAATCAAATGTGATTATAAAGGAGTAAATCAAGCCCTAGATATAGAGGATAGAGGCTAACGTTTTGTAATGGTCATCACATAATTACCGCCTAAAAAATAGCCGTTGTCATTCTGACAAGACATCCCATCAGTCATCGAGTGAAGATATTCAGATTAAAAAATATTTTAACCTAAATATTTACGGTAGCATATTTTTGGGGACAATTGTTATGGGTGAAAATCCTCAGGATGATCTTACTATACATCCCTAGTATACTATCCTCGGGATACTAAAGGACTCTGCTGACTTTAGGATGTAACTGTAATTCAACATGTGTACATCCTGAGAATGAACTAACGAATTAGCTTTTCTTATATGATTGCAGGTACAACTAAGTTATGATATGGAACTTTATGATAAAGCAACGTCTATATTATAACTCTCAAGTGAAGAAATCAGTGATAGACGTGTAACTCAAGGTCTATGATTGAAGATGGAGTCAAACTTGTAACCAATACATATTTAATATCGGCGATAAAAAAGGAACCAGCTGAATCATTGACTGACCAAGAAAAAACAGTCAACCAACGACTAGTTTCCGTTGAAAGACCTCCAACGTTCACCTGAAGAAGCTGTTATGCAACATTGAAGACTTTAACTGCTTAGCAGATTTCGTGGCATCCTTTAGTTATTCTCATGTATTATATATATGGGACTATGGGAAGAGTATAGGACACTTACATACACATTGCTCACACTATAGCTACACACATACACTTAACTGATCACAAAACACTTGCACCATCATTGTAATCATAGTACACTCGTCCACATACTCATCCAAAGTTGTATCTTTTTACCATTTTAATATTAACAAACAAGGCAGGGGCCCAGACTCCTCCCGACGTTTTATGCTGGCGATCTACAATTGATCAAGGGCTTTCCTCGTAGATCGTGTGTTGTTCTTCTTGTTTATCACTTTATTTGTTCATTCTTAGCAGTTCCATCCTGAGGATATAACTATCCATCCTGAGGATATACTGTCCATCCCGAAACTAACCTAAGCCATCCCGATCATAGTTGTTATATTTTTGTTTATTGAACATCCTGATACACCATCTTAAGAATATAGGATGCAGAGGCAAAGGCATGGTATTTAGTTACTCAAGATATTGTATGGTTTGGGGTGGAGGGATCTTGGTTTCAAGACGAAGCCCCAAATCTTTTATTTGACCCGGACCATAGATGTTGACCCCTGGTGGATGGGTCCTGATTTTGGATGAAGCCAGGGGCTGACATCAAATTTTGATTATGATGCATTAATAATATATGGTAAAAATCTTTTAACGCTATCAGCTCTGTGTTCTTTATTTCCTTTGACATTCTGCAAACATTAGCAAACACTTAGTGGTATAAAAGAATGAAAATTAATACCTGATCTTGCCACATTCTTCATAAGTCCTTCTTATCGTCAGGATGGTCTTCATTATCCTAAGGATGTCCCCAGTTTCTTTTTCATCATTGGGATGGTCTTACATCTTGAGGATGTACCTAGTGTAATATCAACAGTAGAGACTTCAAGTCTATAATCCTTAGGAAGAATTGTATCTTAATAATATCCTGTAAAGGACAACTTTGTTATTATACTGGCAACAAGGACTTTGGTTTAACTGGGATCAAAACCCTTTTGAAATAATCGTGGTGACAAGACCAATATGTAATATCTTGGGAATAACTGGCGACACGGCCCTTAGGAATAACTGGCGACAAGGCCCTGGTGACTAGACCAAATACGAGAAAGAGACATTGAAAAATGTCTAAACCTTAAGAGCTCCATCGTATATCTCAAAGATAATGAAATTGTACGCCACTTTTACATGGACTGGTCCCACCATCCAGAGAATATACATGGGCATCGTGCGCACCAGGCGAGGGTTGTTAACCCAATGTGAAAGGTGAAAACCTTTAAACCTTAGGAAGGTGTTAGACACCTTAATCGAGGAGAGGGTGGCCAACCCCCTAGTCTTTTAAGCATTCTATCTTTAGGACGGGATTGCAAGTCTCCTTTACCAGCTTCAGAATCGATCAGGTATGTACATTCCCACTTGGGAGCTAGCTTGCCATCACTTGGTTTTGTCGTGTTTTGGAAGGCTTTTCTCAATACCAAGTCTCCTTCTTGAAACCTTCTTATCCTGATATTCTTGTTGTAAGCTTTAGCAATCCTTTGTTGATATGTTATTATTCTTACTTTAGCAGCATCCCTGAGTTCATCCACGGTTTCTAAATCCTAAAGTAACGCTTCTGAATTGGTAGTTGCATCCTGAAGATGTTTCGTTGCTGTAGGCATGACCATCTCTGTTGGCAGCATTGTTTCTGTTCCAAAGACCAAGGAGAAAGGTGTTTGACCAATAGCATTCTTAGAGGTAGTCCTATCTGCCAAGAGTACAAATGGGAGTTCTTCTGCCCATTTCCCTTTCTTTTCTCCAAGCTTTTTCTTCAAATTGTTGACGATGATTTTGTTTGAAGATTCTGCTTGTCCATTAGCTTGAGTATGGACTGTTGTTGAGGTCACCATCTTGATTCCCCAACTCTCACAAAAGTCAGTTGTTCTTTTGCTTATGAATTGAGAACAATTGTCACAAATAATCTCAGATGGCACCCCAAATCTTGTTAAGATATTTCTTTTAATGAATGAGACCACTTCTTTATCTCTGACTTGCACAAATGCTTCAGCTTAAATCAATTTTGAGAAGTAGTCTGTCATTAACAGTATGAATACCTTTCCTCCAGGAGCTTTGGGTAGCTTTCCTACTATGTCCATCCCCCATTTCATGAAGGGCCATGGTGAAATAGTAGGATGTAATGGTTCAGCAGGCTGGTGAAGGATGTTGCTATGTCTTTGACATGGATCACACTTTTGGGAATATAGCATGGGATCCTTCTTCATGGTAGGCCAATAGTATCCCGTCCTCAAAGTCTTCGAGTATAGGGATCTTCCTCCTGTATGATTTCCGCAATCTTCTTCGTGGATGTCTATGAGCACTTCATTTGCTTCATCCTTGTTGAGACATCTCAGATATGGACCTGCAAGAGATTTTCTATACAAAATAATGTCTATAATTGTAAATTTAGATACCTTCATCCTGAAAGCCTTTGGTTTTCTCCATCAAGAATGACATCCTCTTGTAAATATTTTATTATAAGTGTCATCCACGATGAATAGTCTTGTGCCTGAGTGGCTAAAATAGTGATATCCTTGGGATGGATTGTTTTATCCTTAGGATGTGCCAGGTTATCCTCAGGATGTATCTGGCTATACTCAGGATGCCACTCTTCAATTGCTGGTTTCGGAATGTGGACGATGGGAATTTTGGATCCTTTTGGTAAATTAAGGGAGGATCCCAGGTTTGCTAAGGCATCATCTTTAGCATTTTCTTCCCTAGGTACCTGTATTTATGAAAATTCTACAAAAGAAGTTGATACATTTTTAACTTTTTCAAGATAAAGAGCTAGCTTTTGACCCTTTACTGCATAAGATGTATTAAAATGATTAGCAATCAACAAAGAATCAACAAATACTTCTATATTAGTAACATGCATGTCGTTAGCTAGTTGCAAACCAGCAATGAGGGCTTCATATTCTGCCTCATTATTGGTTGTCTGAAATGCACATCTACGAGCATGGGGTATTCCTAAACCTATTCCTTTTGCATTTGAAGCTCCATTAGTATACAAAATCCATTTTCCTAAGTTTTCATTTAATTGTTGTACTTCAGATTCTACTTCACTCAGGATGTCACTACTGAAATCAGCCACAAAATCTGCTAGAGCCTGAATTTGATTGCATTTATAGGCTCGTATACCAAGTCAAAGGCACTTAATTTTACTGACCACTTAGCCATTCTACCTGACATTTCCGGTTTTCTAAGTACATTTTTAATGGGATAGTTAGTTTGTACGTGTATTCTGTGTGTTTCAAAGTAGTGCCTTAACTTAGTAGATGCCATTATCCAAGCTAAAACTAGTTTTTTGAGATGAGAATACCTGGTCTCAGCATCTAGTAGAGTTTTACTTACATAGTAGACAGGATGTTGTTCCCCTTCGAAGTCTCTTACCAATACTACACTTATAGCATTCCCAGAAACTGCGAGATATAGCTTCAGAGGTTCTCCATCCTCAGGCTTCATCAGGAGTGGAGCTGCTGCTAGATACTCTTTCAGCTTCTTCTATGCTTCCTCATGTCTCTGTCCCGAGGATTTCGAAAGCCAATAGTCGAATTTACTATTCTTCCTCAGGATATCATAGAATTTTTTGCACTTATCCGAGGATTTCGAAATGAATCTGTTTAACGCTGCTATCCTGCCTGTCAGCCTTTGTACATCATTGAAATTTTTTGGGGATTTGAGATCAAGGATGGCCTTTATTTGTTCAGGGCTGGCCTCTATCCCTATTTTGGTAACTAGATATCCTAGAAAATTTCCAGCACCGACTCCAAAATGACATTTAGATGGGTTCAACTTCATATTATAGGCGTCTAGGATTTCAAATGCCTCCTTAAGATCTTGAAGATGATTCTCTGCCTTTTTGGATTTGACCACCATGTCATCAATGTACACCTCCAATGTGTCCCCAATATTTTCTTTAAACATCATATTCACTAGCCATTGGTAGGTTGCACCTGCATTTTTTAATCCAAATGGCATAGCTATATAACAATATATACTTGATGGGGTCATGAATGTTGTTTCCTCTTGATCCTCTGGTTCCATTTGAATTTGTTGGAATCCTGAGGATGCATCCATGAATGTCAGCATTTCGTGTCCCGCTGTAGCATCCACCATTGAATATATGTGTGGTAATGGGAATGAGTCTTTAGGACATGCTTTATTGAGGTTTGTATAGTCTACACAAACTCTCCACTTCCCATTTTTCTTTTGAACCACCACCACGTTGGCAAGGCATCATCTTGGATTTAAGGAGTCTATCCACTTCTTCTTGTATGATGACATTTCTCTCCGGAGCAAACTTCCTTCTTTTCTGCTAAATGGGCTTGAAATACTTATCAATCCCAAGTTTGTGAGTATTGACATCCTTAGAGATGCCAGTCATATCTTCATGCTTCCATGCAAAAGTAGACCTCCCGCGTTTAAGAAATGAGGTTAGTAATTGTTCAATGTCATGAGGGATATTCTTACCAATTAGCACAGTGATATCCTTATTATTCTTGTCAAGGCAAACAGCCTTTACATCCTGCTCAGGATGTGCCTTGACATCTTGAGGATGGCACTTTGCATCATTCTGTAGTTGCTATGCTGGATGTGATGAAGCCTTCATTGATGTTGTATAACAGTCCTTGGCTTCTTGTTGATCACTATTTACTTTGACGACTCCCCAAGGTGTTGGTAACTTTAGGCACTGGTGATATGTTGAAGGGACTGCCTTCATGTTATGTATCCATGGTCTTCCCAGGATGACATTGTACCAGGATAAGGAATCTATCACACAGAATCTCTGGATAGAGATCACTCCTTCCACATACACTGGTAGCTTTATGTCTCCCACTGTGCTCTTAGTTTCGCCACTGAAGCCCACTAAGACTAATGATCTGAAAACTATTTCAGATTCTGGGATCTTCATACTTTTAAGAGCTTCAAGCTGGATGACCAAACCGTCATGAAGAGAATCAAGAATATTTTCTCGGTCCTCCTCCTCGAAGTTGATCACTTTAGAGGTCATCAGGATTGTCGTCTTTGTTGCTCTTTCTCCTTTTATAGACTTTGTTTCCCTCACATGTCTTTTAGCAGTTGAGTATGAGGTTCCACCAATGTCTGACCCTCCTGAAATGAAGTTAATGATACCAGCATCCTTAGGTGGGGATGGTGCTCTTTCTGGGATGTTGCTACCATCCTGAGCTCTTGCTTTCTTTTTTGCACAGGAGTTCTTTAAGGTGACCTTTGCTCAAGAGATAGGCTATCTCTTTTCTTAAGGCGATACAATCTTCAGTGATATGGCCGAAATCTTCGTGATATGCACACCATTTGGACTTGTCCTTCCATCCTGCCTTATTCTCTTTCCTTGGCGATCTTGCTTTGTCCCCTAGATCCTTCATGGAATACATCAGTCCTGTTACATCCACAGAAAACAGTAATCTGATAATTTAGGGCAGTCATCCTCATCGTCGTCCTCTACCACCTTGACCTTCTTATTATCAGGCCTTGCATATGGCTTATGCTTATATGGTTCGTATGTGGGAGTGGACTTTCGATTGGGATGGTTATATTTTAAGGATGATTCTATCCTCTCTTGAATTTTCTTATCATCCTCAAGTCGGTTGCATCTTAGAGCTCTGTTCCTGACTTCATCCAAGTTCCTGCATGGATTCATCACCAATTCTGTATAGAATGGTGAATCTCTTTGCATCCCCATCTTGAATGCTTGTACTGCCATTGTGACATCCAGGTTCGGGATGTCAAGTGCTTCCTTTCCAAACCTAGTAATGTATTCCCTTAGTGATTCTCCCTATGGTTGAGTCACCCTGTATAAATCACTTGTCAAATGTTCGAACATTCGACTACAAGAAAACTGATTATTGAACATGATAATTAAATGTGCAAAAGAAGTAATAGAATAGGGTGTAACACTTAGGAGCCATTTCAGGGCTGGACCGGTTAGAGTTGAACCAAATCCCTTGCATAAACACGCTTCTTTCAGATTGGCAGGGATTGAATTTGTTTCCATCCTTTCCCTATATTGAGACACATGCTCTTCAGGATTTGTAGATTCATCATAAATCTTCATACTTAGAGTATGAAACCGTTTTGGAATCTTTGCATCACATATGGGAGATGCAAATCTTTACACTCTATGGCATGTTGAGGATACCTCAGGGATGGGTTGCACTATCCCTGGTACACTCGACACCATATCCTTAATTTTCTGAAGCTCCCTTGCTAGCTGAGGACTTATTCCAGTATCCTGCAAAGAAGCAACATCATTAGCAGTAAGAGTACTAGAACTTAGATTATTTCCGTTAGTGTTATATCCTTGGGATGGCACAGGTGTATATCCTGTATCCCTGGTGGTTGCCATCCTGGGAGTAGTAGTTGTTTTCGGAGCAGAGAACCCAGTACTCATGGGGATAAAATCTCCTTGATGTGTCCCCATGTCTTCACTTGGCCTTCTTGAGAATGATTTAAGAGCTTGTATTTCTCTTATCAACATCCGGTTTGTGTCTTGTTGTTGATGTATCAAATCTTTCATCAGTGCAAACATAGAAGGTAATTCATCATTCGATACAAAAACAGGAGGAGTAGATCTAGATGGTCTAGGTGGGATTTGGGAAGTAGAACTTCTTGGAAGTGCAGGTGGAGGTGGTAAGGCAGTATTTCTGGCAGAGGTTGTAGATGGCATGGATGTGGAAACAGGTTTTTGTAAAGAAGCCATAGTTGTCAAATTTTGTAAAAAAGTATTAAATAAGAGAAAGTTTTAACAAAGTTTTTTGTTAAAATAGCACCACTTACCCCACGGTGGGCGCCAAATTGTTTTGGTCAAAAATTATCTAGTAAAAAAACTTTGTATTCCAAATTAGTTAAAGTGAGGTAGAGTGCTAAATGTGTGAAAATATGTTAAGGAATCAATTAAATTCTGAATATGGTGTATCAGGATGCTAAAGAAGCAAAAATGTGACAACTATGATCAGGATGGCTTAGATTAGTTTTGGGATGGGCAGTTATATCCTCGTGATGGACAGTTATATCTTCGGGATGGAACTGTTTGCAATGAACAAATAAAGTAATAAATACGAAGAACACACGATCTACGAGGAAAGCCCTTGATCAATTGTAGATTGTCGGCATAAAACCTCGGGAGGAGTCTAGGCCCCTGCCTTGTTTGTTAATATTAATTTGGTAAAAAGATACAACTTTGGATGAGTAGTTGGACGAGTATACAAAGATTACAATCATTGTGTGAGTGATTCTTAATCAGCTGAGTGTATGTGTGTTGCTATAGTGTGAGCAATGTGTACTATACTCGTCCAATACTCCCATTTATATAGTACATGAAATAAACAAACAATCCCACCGAATCCGCTAAGTAGTTAAGGTCTTTGATGTCTTTTGGACTGTTTCAGGTGACCGTTGTGGGTGTTTCAGCTGAAATGGACGTTAGATAACAGTTTGCACCTTTCTCGCCTTGTATTCATCACTTTGGCGGTTACACTTTGACTCATTCTTCAAGTTTATACGCGTACAGCCCATGCATCCTCGATATCTCTGATTTAATAAGACTTTTTAGCCGTTAAAGGGGAGTTACAAGTCTCACTCATGCATTAAGTACACCTGCAATAACATAAGTACAAGATAATTTGTTAGTTCATTCTTAGGATGTGCACATGCCGAAACACTGTTACATCCTGATGTTAGATAAGTCCTTCAACATCCTGGGGATGGTACATTAGGGATGTAGGGTAAAATCATCCTGAGGATTTTCATCACTAACAATGGGAAAGCTACCCAAAGCTTCTGGAGGAAAGGTATTCATGCTAGTAATGACAGACTACTTCTCAAAATGGATTTAAGCTGAAGCATTTGTGCAAGTCAAAGATAAAGAGGTGGTCTCATTCATCAAAAGAAATATCCTAACAAGATTTGGAGTACCATCTGAGATTATTTGTGACAATGGCTCTCAATTCATTAGCAAAAGAACAACTGACTTTTGTGAGAGTTGAGGGATCAAGATGGTGACTTCAACACCAGTCCATTCTCAAGCTAATGGACAAGCAGAATCTTCAAACAAAGTCATCGTCAACAACTTGAAGAAGAAGCTTGGGGAAAAGAAAGGGAAATGGGCAGAAGAACTTCCATTTGTACTCTGGGCTAATAAGACTTCTTCCAAGAATGCTACTGGTCAGACACCTTTCTCTTTGGTCTTTGGAACAGAAGCAATGCTGCCAACAGAGATGGTCATGCCTAAAGCAAGGAAACATCTTCAGGATGCAAATACCAATTCCGAAGCATTACTACAGGATTTGGAAACTGTGGATGAACTCAAGGATGCTACTAAAGTAAGAATGGCAGCATATCAACAAAGGACTGCTAAAGCTTACAACAAGAATATAAGGATAAGAAGATTTCAAGAAGGAGACTTGGCATTAAGAAAAGCCTTAAAAAACACAACAAAACCAAGCGATGGTAAGCTAGCTCCCAAATGGGAAGGTCCATACTTGATCGATTCTGAAGCTGGCAAAGGAGCGTATTGGTTATCAGGAGAGATTCTACCAAGAGCTTGGAATGCAATTCACTTAAAATACTATCATGCCTAGGGATGCATGTGACTGATCTCTCTGGAAGAGAAACCATGCTCCGAAACACAGGTGGCATGAAGGTGAAGGCTGATAGAGATGAATCATCTCCATATGTAAGTACTTATCCTTAATTTATTTTGATCGATTATGTTTTCACTAAACATGGACTAGAAATAGTCCATCCTGAGAATTTTGTAGTACCATCCTGAAGATAGAATACTTAGAAGACTAGGGGGTTGGCCACCCTCTCCTCCGTTAAGGTGTCTGACACCTTCCTGAGGTTTAAAGGTTTTCACCTTTCTCATTGGGTTAGCAACCCTCGCCTGGAGCGCATGACGCCCATGTATATATTCGGGAATGTGGGACCAGTCCATATAAAAGTGGCTGACAATTTCATTATCTTTGAGATATACGATGGAGCTCTTATGGTTTAGACATTTTTCATTGTCTCTTACGTATTTGGTCTAGTCACCACGGCCTTGTCGCCAGTTATTCCTAAAGGGCCTTGTCTCCAGTTATTCCTAAAGGGCATTGTCACCAGTTATTCCCAAGGGCCTTGTCGCTAGTTATTCTCCAGGATTATTTCAAAGGGGATTGATCCCAGTTAAACCAAAGGCCTAAGTCGCCAGTATAATAACAAAGTTTTCATTTACACGATGTTATTAAGACTTAATTCTTTCATACAAAGGAATTTTAGACTTAAAGTCTATCTTGAAGATATTATACTGGGGACATCTTCAGGATGCAAGACCATCCCAAAGATGAAGAAGAAACTGGGGACATCCTCAGGATAATGAAGACCATCCTAACGATGAGAAGGACTTATGAAGAATGTGGCAAGATCAGAAGAATTATTCAACAGAGAAGATACCAAAGGTATTATATTTGATCATTTCTTTATACCCTAAGTGTTTGCTAATGTTTGCAGAATGTCAAAGGGAATAAAGAACACAAAGATGATTGCGTCAAAAGATTGTTACCATATATTATTAATATATATCATAGTAAAAATTTGATGTCAACCCCTGGCTTCATCCAAAAACAAGACCCATCCACCAGGGGTCAACATCTACGGTCCGGGTCAGATAAAAGATTTGGGGCTTCGTCCCAAAACCAAGATCCCTCCACCCCAAACCTTATAATATGCTATGTTATTACATACCAAAATAAATTGCCTGAAATTTTCCAATCAACTACTACCATAAAAGATCAAATAAAAAGTGGGCTCCAGCCTAGTGAACACATCCTTCATCGCCCACTGGATTAGGATCTTTGGCCACATCCTCGAGATGAGCAACAGGAGCATGCTCATAAACCACTTCTTTTCCGCCCAGGCTCTTGATTTTCTCCATCCAGGCTTCAACATCCCAAGAATTCTGATCAAAACCTGGATTCTTGGCCTGAAGAGCCATCTTCACCCTGGCATGGAAGACAGAAATAGTAGCAGATTTGATGAGTCCATTCCTATGATCCTCTACCTACTTCTCTTGAACCAACATACCCTTAGCATGCTCAGCGTTCACTCTCTTCAGCTCATCTTCAGTCTCTTCCAACTTGCTCTCAAGATATTTGCCCTTATCATGAGAAATCTTCTGGACGTCTTCAAGCTTAGTCTGTGCCTCATGAAGTTCTTGAGCAAAAATATCTAGAGACTTTAACAGATACTCATGGCCCTAACAAGGAAAAGAAAAGGTAAGTATTCCTAACCTTTTTTACTAACATAACAGTGGTATTCTCAGGATCAGATCATACCTGGAGAGTGAATTTGGAGATCTTGCTCAAGATATCACTGCAGCTTAAACCCTCAAAGGGGATAATGTGATACCCCGCATTTTCAGTATACACTTTTTACTGAACTCTAGTTAACTTGCATATTCAAAGTGATCAAATACTTAACTAGGATTAGTTAAGTAGGCTTAACATATGTTAGATGCTATTAACATATGTTATAAGTAGGAAAAACGTTGTTTTGTCACACACACGAGTCCTGCATCCCGAACGTTGGTGATTTATCTGGCAAACATAATAATAAGCACAATGGAATTGTGATGAACGTAGTGTTACATGTTTGTGTGGAGTACATGCTTATGTGAATTATCGCTTGACTGAAAATCAATATGTAAACCATGCAAGTTACGTGAACCTTATGATTGATAAGTTATGAAATAATAAAAACAATAGTTTTTATGCAATTTAGGGTTCGGTTAATGGACTAAAAGGGGCCCTAATACCCAATTACTTGGGCAACAAGCCAAGCTCTCTTATAATTAGAAGACAAAAAAAAAAAAAAAAAACCCTAACCCCCACCCCTTTTGCGCCGTGAACCCAACCCCCACCCACATCCTCTTGATTTTCAACAAACATCAGTCCTATTCATTCCTTCAAGCTAGTTGTGATGCAATCTCTAGGCTTTGGGGACTCTTGCTTTGAAAGGTATAAACTTTACATGTTTTATGATGATTTATAATATTGAAAAGTTAAAAAAAATCATAGGGCATGCATATATATACAATCGCATAACATGAGTTAATGGGAGTTCTTGAATGTTCATTGTGATTTGATGTTGATAAGTGTTGCTAGTAATCATAATTAAGGTTTTTGTATGATAATATTGGTGTTTAATCAGAATAATATGAGTTATGCATGTATTAGAGATTTTTATGCATGATTAGGGTTTGTGAATAACTTGGGGAGCAAGTTTCAATTTCTGGCAGATTCATTAGGGTGTTTTGTAGGGGCTGTATCTTGATGTTAAATTGGTTGTTTTGATCGATTCTTTGCATGAATGGATTGTACATGGTCTTAGCTTTTAAAAATGGGCAAAATCATCTGATTTGGATGTTGTTTGATATGTTTTTGGAATTTTATTTGATTAAAGGTCATATCAGATTTTCGGAATTATAAATTGGGTCAAATTTAAACGGGTATAACTCAAGTTTTACAAACAATTAAGTTATGAAATTTGGACAGGAGGTCAATATTGTAAAAACTTGGCTTTTCCAAGTGGATTCACTTCGTTTGGGTGAATACACAATTTTTGGATATTTTTCTATTAAACTGACCTGTTGTGGAAATTTTCTGGACATAGTTGTGTTGTACGAATTGTAATAATTTTTGTGTTTGGTTTTGAGACAAAACAAAAATTTGGTTTATTAAATGAATCCCGAAGAATATTCAGTAAAAATTTGGTAGTTTAATTAATTGATTAACTATTTTAAATAAATTAGTTTTCATGGCGCACAATCTGTCCTAAGAACGCAGATTGTGTATTATGTGTTTATGTGACTATTTGGAGTCTTATATGATATGTATTTGACATGAACTTATATGAATACTTATAGGAGATGTGTATAAGGTATAAAACTGATAATAATCATTATGATCACCAACAGGATACGTAGGACTTACTTGTGCATGTAGAGTCACTAGGTGTCACTACACGATTTGAACTTTAAAAGTTTTGGACAAACGAGTTACATGATGTGTTGGTTATGCACGTATACTCACCTAGTGACACTTGTAATAGGGAGTCGGTAGCTCGTTACTGTTTGAGGGATTTTGGATCATTCACGTGCAACCTAAGGTGAGTTTCACAACTTTTTCTCAAAAGCATGCGTCTCAGGTTTGAGACAACTTTGGTAAACGTTTTCTAGTCCGGTTTGTGGGACTACTTTTACATCTCGGGTTTACGACTCCTTGTGTGGGTCGGGTTTTGACTCCTTGTGTGAGTCGGGTTTTGACTCCTTGTGTGGGTCGGGTTTACGATTCCTTGTGTGGATCGGGTTTTTGATCAGTTTAAAACTTATTGGTCCTTTGTGAACTAAACACTCTATCATTTGGAAAGTCCTTGCATATTATTGGGTTAATCGCTGGAGGAGAACGGGGTATTAGTTGATAGCGCTATTAGGTTGTGCAGCAACCTCATGCCTGAGGTGCTTGTGGCACGGGCATGAACTTCTGACCACATTTGAGAACTAGTGTTGATAGACACCAGTTATTGAGGCAAATTATTATGTTACTGAAGGTGTCCCAATAATACTGTTTAGTTGCAATGAGTGGGTTAGCCACCCCTGACACGTTTAAACTGATGATACTTGAACATTTTGGTCTGGAGGACCTACGCTTTTACTTGGTTACGTGGTTTTGGAAACCAGTGCACTTACTTACTCATTTTCTTTACTTAGTGAACTCATCAACATTGTTTGTTGACCCACGATATAGATGCTTTTGCAGGTAGTTAGCTTCCGGTGCCACGATTAGAAAGCACTGCACACTTCACTGCATTTGGGGTTTTGGGCATACACTTAAATTATATATCATGCTTTTACATTTTCTTTCGTATGGTTTTAATATGGGCGCGTTGTTTTGCGCATGGTTTTTAAATTTTTAAATTTGGTTTACGCTTCCGCAACTTAACTTAACTTGATTTTTGAAAACTAACTAAATGGTTTGGGCATTTAGAGTTCGTTCATATGACTTATGGCTATGGGATCATGGTTTGTCATGCGCCTCGCGGTATAAATCCCGCAGTGGAAATTTGAGGGTGTGACAAATAACCTCCTGAGCAATGGCAACGGCAACTCTCCCCTTCCTTTTCTTTGAAGCAGCAGCTGCCCTAGACTTGGGAGGGTTAGATGAAGGAGTAGTCATCTTGGAGCTCGAAGGAGATGGAGAGGTAACTTTGGTTGCCTTGGCATCCATGCTGTCAATATCATCCATGTCAAAGGAAGTAGGTTTCTTGGATGAGGCTAAAGATAATAACAGGGTTAGTAAATAAAATGATAAACATCCTTAATATGTAACATGAAATGCTCACCAGACATCTTAGAGGCTTGACTTGTGGTATGATTTTCTTCCACTTCGAAGGTCCTCACTGATTCAGCTAATTTATAAACAGCTTCACACCGAAGAAAAGCATCATTCATTGGAGTAGCAAACTTGGCAAACGAAGCACCTGTTAAACAAAAAGTTTCAGGATGTTAGCATCTTCGGGATGTAACTATAATTCTTTTATATAAACACTAAAAATAATTTTACCACTTTTTAACCAATGAAGAGGAATATCATCCCCATGAGGAATAGAACTCCTCTTAACAAAAAAAGAACTTCGTTTTCCAATTTTTCTCAGATTTTACTACATTAAACAGAAAGGGTGGATCCTTTTCTATGACTTGAAGAATATAACGGTGGGAACCGTGTGTCCTCAATTTATAAACATGAGCTAGGTCCCCCACTTGAAAATGGACACCATGATCCTCAACGAGCCTGCTACAAACCATCAGAATCTTTCAAAGTTCAAGCATGGCTTGGGAATAAGCCATCCCAGTCATATCAAAGAAATCTTTGATAAACTTGGGAAAAGGATACCTCAACCCTAGAAGGAATGGTAAGTACAGGAAACAGGCCCAAATAGGAGAAGCAAAATCTGATCTTACATGAGAATCGTAAGGACTAACTCAGCAGAACTTGGGAAGATTTTTGAGTCTTTTAGGGCTCAAATCTCCTTGTCATCAAAATAACAGATTTCCTGTTCAGGATGACTGAAGAGGTTTTGGGGAATGAAGTCACTAGAAGTTCCCACACTCCCCGAAGTTCTTGTGGATCTTTTTTCCATCTTCGGAATATTACTAATTTTTTGCAGGTGTAAAGAGAAAATTGAAAGAAAGAAGAGAGAAATTACCTTCTTAAAAATTCAGATGTGATTATAAAGGAAGGAATAAAGCTCTAGATATAGAGGGCAGAAGATGATGGTTGCAACGGTCATCACATAATTACCGCTGAGAAAGTAGCCATTGTCATCTTGACAAGACATCCTATCAGTTATCAGAGAAGATATTTAGATTAAAAAATATTTTTACCTTGAAAGATATTAACGGTAGCATATTGTTGGGGACAATTGTTGGTGGTGAAAATCCTCAGGATGATTTTACCCTACATCCCTAATGTACCATCCTCAGGATGCTGAAGGACTCAACTGACTTCAGGATGTAACAGTATTTCAGCATGTGCACATCCTGAGAATGAACTAACGAATTAGCTTTCTTATATATGATTGCAGGTACAATTAAGTTATAATATGGATTCATATATACTCTCCAACGTCAATATTATAACTCTAAGTCAAAGAAGTCAAGGATCAAAGAGTATCTCATGCAAGCCATAGTCCAAGATCGAAGATGAAGTCAAAGTTGTAACCGATACACATTAAATATCGGCGAAAGATAAGGAAACAGCTGGAACAATGACTAGCCAAGAAGAAACCATTGCTACAACATCTACCTGAGATAAAGCAACCACAACGGTCATATGAAGACTTCAAAGAGCTTAACTACTTAGCGGATATCGTGGGATTCTTTGTTTACTTCATGTACTATATAAATGGGAGTATTGGACGAGTATAGGACACATTGTTTACACTATAGCTACACACATACACTTAGCTAATCAGAAACACTCACACAATCATTGTAATCTTAGTACACTAGTCCATTTGCTCATCCAAAGTTGTATCTTTTTACCAAATTAATATTAACAAACAAGGCAGGGGCCTAGTCTCCTCTCGAGGTTTTATGTCGGCGATCTACAACTGATCAAGGGCTTTCCTCGTAGATCGAGTGTTGTTCTTTGTGTTTTACTACTTTATTTATTCATTACAAACAGTTCCATCCCGAGGATATAACTGTCCATCACGAAGCAAACCTAAGACATCCCGAGCATAGTTGTCACTTATTTACTTTCTTTAGCATCCTCAGAATTTGCTCAAAGAACCTGATCAAGAACTTTGCACTTTTAGTGATAGGGATATTCAAGCCCTTAAGAACTCTGGGGCCTTCCCTAGTTTGGCTTCGGCTGTTTTCCGTCCCTATGACTCAAGTGTGAAATCTGACTTTGCTTCTTCTATTTGGGTTTGCTTCTTCTTTCTTCATTTCCAACTAGGTTTGAGGTACCCATTCCCAGATTTTATCAAGGAATTCTTTGATGTAACAGGGATGGCTTTTGCCTAAGCCATGCCTGAGATCTAGAGGATTTTAACGGTCTGCAACAAGATCATTAAAAATCATGGTATTCAACTCGAGATTGGGGACGTGTCATATATTTATAAGTTGAAAACACACGAGTCAAACCATTATGTCCTTCATCTTATTAATAAGCAACCCCCTCTCTTTTATAATGTCATAAAATCTGATAGGCCTTGGAAATCTAAGTTCTTTTTGGTTAGAAGAGATTCTATTCCTTATGGGAATGATATCCCTATTTCCTGGCTAACAAGTGGTAAATACTTTTTCTAGATAAAAAATAATAGTAGGATCCTGAAAATGTTACTAAAATACTGAGCTTTGTCTTGCAGGTGCTTCCTTAGCGAAACTTGTTCCCCCTTTAGATTCTGCCTTTATCAGACGTAAGGAAATAATAGACTTACCCTCTTCGGCCATGACTTTTGAAATAGAAGAATGTTAGGATCTGAGTTTGATTGTTTTGATTGTTTAACTAAATATGGTAATAATGAAATGAAAATAGAATGAAAGTGCAGCGGAATAATAAACTGTTAATCAAAACAAGAGAGTAAATGTTTTCAGATCGAAAGCTTTCATTTATCCAAAAGATTACAATCGTACAATTACTCCCCCTCAGCCTGATTACACAGTGTTTGTCTGAGAGAATGTTTGTGTGTGTGATGCAATAGAACAGTACAAGCTCTGTTCTATTTATAGACAGACTCAAAGCACTGATGACCTAGGCTGACGTCACCTATGACAGTGACCTCTAACAGAATAACAAACATAAACATCTGCCTATTACAAACTACTGTTACATTGAAAGCACTGATATTAAACAGCTGTTGTAGGAAAACTCTGATGGTCTTGTATCCACTGCTGGAGCCTAAGTGCTGTTGGTTCCAGCAGTGCTTTAGTCTTCAGTACTTGTATCAGCAGTTGTTCTTCATCAGACCTTTGGTCAGCAGTTGTTCTTCATCAGTTGTTTATTCAGCAGTTCTTTGTATCAGCAGTTGTTGAGCAGTTGTTTGGATAGAACAGTTGTTAGAGTCAGCAGTCTTTTGGGAGAAGTAAGTTGTAAAGACTGTTTATTCAAAGGATCAAACTGTTAGCATATTTTGGCTTTCTAATCATCTGTTCTTCTCCAGGTCAGCAGACCCAACAATCTCCCCCTAGAACAGATGATGCCAAAACTCAGCTTTATTTATTGATCTTTATTCCTCATCAGACTTTCTCTGATTTGACCTTTGAATTGTAATTCAAAGTTCAGAGCAAATAAGTCTTCTTCATCTCTTTCTAGGTCCAGATTTAGCAATGTTTGGTGATCTTCTGCACATAGGCTGTAAGCATCATCCATGCTGATCTTCTGAACCCTTCCATCTGACCTGAGCAATGTCAATTCATGGTTGTCTTTGTTGACTTTCCACTTTAGAATTTTTGAGTCAGTGGATTTGCTGAGCTGAAGTTTTATTCTTGATGAGTTGGGTGAAGGTGGTCTTCCAATGAGTTCTCTAAGCTTCTCTGTTGTACTATCAGAGAAGAAATGGACTTGATTGAAGAGCCCTTCCTTGATGAATGTATCAGCAAACTTTCTTTGATCTTCCTCTGACATTTCCTTCTGTTTCTTGAACTGTCTTCTTGCAGCAGTTGTTAGGTCAGAGGTGTCAAGTAAGCTGTCCAAGGTAAAGGTCTGTTGGGGTCTCTTCATCATTGGCTCATCAGTGTAAATTGGTTTTCTTGGTAGGCTGGGATCCTTCTTCCTATTTTCTTCCAGACTTTTGTAAGTCTCAACCAACCTTAACTCAGACCATCTGGAAACTGACCTCATCTCCCCATAGTTGGCAGCTACAATCTCTTGCCTCATCCTTTTAAACTTCAAAGCTCTGACCGGGTCTCTGCCTTTGCCAAAGTTAGGAGTAGAGACTTTAGCCTTGGGGTCTTTGGCCATTTCTTCAATTCTGAGTAGTTCTTCTCTCAAAGCATGTGTAGTCCAACCATTGAACTGTTTTTTGTTTGCTTTGTAAGGCTTGGTTGCCATGATCTGTTCCAGAAGAGATTCCCTTACCTCCTTTTCCAAGTCTGCACCGAGAGGCATGGAGGACATGGAGTTGCTCAGGGTCTTAGCAAAGTCTTCAATCCTTCTGAGTTTGCTAAGCTCTGCTGAATGGATGCCCTGAGCAGTGCTGTCATCCTTCCCTTTGAATTTCTCCCTGATGATGGCATCCACCTGTTCACCCTTGTATTTCAGATAAGTATCAATGTTGAGGGGAACAGGGAAGTTTGGGAGAGATGGGAAGGATCTGTCTGATGGCTGTTCAGTATTGTAGAAGGATTGTAATTCCCCCTTGAGTAGATCAAGTTCAAGGGGATACTAAACAACCAATGGTGTAATGGTTGGTGGTGGTCTATGGGATCTGAACTTGGATGTGTGTGGTGAGAATGATGTGATTGGAATAGCTGTGATAGGAGGAGTGGATTGGGCAGTTGAGGTGGTGTTTGGTGATGTGTGTATGTTTTCATCATGTACAACAAAGGTTGATTTTCTCTTCCTTGTGTACATGATTTTTGGTGATGGTGATTTGGTAGCAGTGGTTGGATTAACATCTGTTGGCCTTTTAATAGAACCAGCAGATGTTGGGGTTTTGGCTGGTGATGTAGGTTTGGTGGTTGTTTGTTCAGGTGTGTGTGTTGGTTTGGGTACAGTGGTTTGGGAAGCAGTGTTTTGGGTAGTTTCAGTGTTTTGGGTGGCAGTGGTTTCAGTAGCAGTGGTTTTGTCAAGAGAGGTGTTTAACTTAGATGGTGGTTTTCTAACATGCTTAGCAGGTCTTTTCATCCTTTTAGAGGATCCCACATCTTCTATCTCCTGCTGTTGTTCTCTCTTGAGATTCACCAGCAACTCTGCTTTAGCTTCCAAGGTGTCAGCCTTTATTTGTTTGGCCTGAGCAGCCTTTTCAGCCTCTATGTTTGCAGAGTCATCTACTGCTTTATTCTTCTCAGTGGTTTGTTGTGGTGGTGCTGTTGGTGTTGCTTGTTGTTGTGGAGCGGATTTGGTAGACTCTGGTTTCTTGGCAGACTTGGCTTGGCCTTTTTGAGAAGGAGGACAACCAAAAGGATCTAGTTTTGGTAGCCTATCTCTGCCACTCTCCCCCTTTTTGGCATCATCAGCCGTGAAAGCATCATCATTTTCATCCCTGAGGATGGTGGTAGGGGCAGAGCCAGTAGTCTTCAGCAGGTGGTCCTTGATGGCTTTAATATCAGCATGGGTATCTTTGTACCTTGCATCTACCATATTCCTGATCTCAGCCATGTAAGTTTCATGTGTCTGATCAGCCAGTTTTCTGTGAGCTATGATGATGGGGGAAACATATTTCCATATCTCACTGGCTATGTCAGCTGTTGATGGTTGACTCTTGGAAAGGTCTACAATAGAGCTCAGTATAAGCTTGACATCAGATTTGATGTCAGCTACAGAGGTTTCAATTACAGAAACTCTATCCGTCAATTCTTGGTATTTTGACCCATCTCCTAAGTTAATAGGATCATCTAAGTCCCTACCAGTGGTAGTTCTACCTGATTCAGTCCTAATAGGTGAATCAGATGCCCCTTTTTCTTGGTACTGGGGACTTCCAACTGTTTTTGGAGACACTATAGTGGCCTCAACAGTTGTTGCCTTCAAGGGAGTCTTAGCTATGTAATCACTGTCCTGATGTGAGACAGTGGTCTCTACATCAGTAGTGGCTGCTCCACTTGAAAACTCACCTAGAGTTGCATTGAACTCAGATGGTGTAACCTCCTCTTCTGTTTGTGGGATAGCAGATTGAATATTCTCAGGACCAGTCACATGTGGAAGTATACTCTCAGTGACAGGTGGAAGAGAGGAACTGGGATCTTCCTGAGATTTGTCAATTGCCTCAAACAGAGGTTGCATGGTTTGTGGGACATGATGTGATGGTGAGGGTGGAGGAGTAACAAGAGAATTAGCCCTGGGAGAGGGGCTTGTGAACATTTGGTCAAGTGACTCAAATGTATCATGATGTGTGTCCCCTTGGCTTACAACATGATCCTTTTGGGAGGATTCATGAGGAGTTTGGTCAGGTGGAGGTATAGCCAACTGTTGTGAGGAAGTAACAACAGTGGTTTCAGGTTGCTTTTGTTGTGCAACAGAGGTTTCTTCTGGTACCTCAACATCCAGAAGCCTCATTTGTAGTTGAGTGGTGGTTTTGTGGATGGATGTTTCTTTTTGGAAGTGGCTGGTGTGGGTTTCACAGCACTGGATGTAGTGCCATGATCACCAGGAGCAGTGGGCTCAACAACAGAGGTTTTGACAACAGTTGTTCTCTTTGTCCTCTTTGTTTGTGTTTTAGAAACTTTTGACACTTTAGACACTTTTTCTTGGGTGCTTCCACCCAGCATTCTAGTGAAAGTTTCATCAGTTAAGCTTTTCATTTGCATAGCATCACCCTTTTTGAAAACTTTTTCAGGTAAGACTTTTTGTAAGATTACACTAAGAATTCTTGGGTAAATAAGAAAAGCATTGTTTGACCCAGACTTGACTGCTTTCACATTTGATACCAAGTCCATGAACAATCCCTGGGAAAGATTGAAGTCAGAGTTTGACAACATAGCATAACCCAGATATTGCATCCTTAATGTAATTTCATTAAAGGATGTGGACTTAGCAGAGACACAAAGAAGAAGAGTATGGAAGAAAAATTTCATGACTGGAGGGAAAAACTTTTTGAAAAGAGTTGATCCAGTCATCTGACCATCATACCCTCTTTCTTGGAACTCAGTGTGAAGCTCTGTTTTAGTAAAGGAATCCTTACCTGCCAGGTCATTCAGTGTGAAGGTTGTGGATATGGTTTCAGGGGTAATTACGATACTGGTTTCTCCAATTTTGGAAATAATGGAAGTAGGCTTTTTGTCTTGGAGTAAAAACTTAGCATTCAACCAAAATTCTTGGTGTGTATCAAGATAAATGGGGGCATTAGCGGTTAGGATGGGTAAGTATTTGGAGTTAAGGAAAATGTCGATGGTGGAATGAAATGGAGCGTTGTCATCTGTTTTAATCAGATAGGGGAGACAATTGTGTGTAGCTTTGGCTTGAAGATCCATTGTAATGGATTTCGAAGGTGAAGATGATTGAAGATTGATGGAGGGTTTGAGAATGAAGAAGGCGGTTTTCAGTATTTTGAATACAATGAGACAGTGTAACGTCTGTTGTGGTAAAACAGGGTTTTTATAGGCTCAATGAAACCGCTGATGTGGCCAAACCTCTGCTTATATGAGCAGACCTGGCAATCATCTGATGGATGAAACATCTGGTGGAGAATAACTGTTTTTGGCAAACAACTGATACAAACAGCTGATGGATCCAACTGTGTTTTTTTTTTCATATATATATATATATATATAGTATAAATATATAAGAAGACAGTTGTTTTATCTGAACAGATGTTCCGAAACAGATTTTTCAACTAACAGTTGTTTTGTCTGATCAGATGTTTTGAAACAGACTTTTCAACCAACAGTGGATATGAAAGAAACAGTGGTTGTTTTATCTGATCAGATGATATAAACAGATTTTTCAACCAAACAGCTATTTAACAAATTTTGATTTTCTAAAACATTTTATTATGATCTCTTGAAAAATTTATTTGTTTAATCCATGTTTAACATACCAATTCTGGAAATCAAATTTGTAAAGGTAGATGTGTCTAAAGCTTTTGTTAACACATCTGCCAACTGATCCTCTGTTGGAACATGGTGCAGAGAAATCAAACCTTTTTCATAGCTGTCTCTGACAAAATGATGTCTTATGTCAATGTGTTTAGTAGTGGAATGAGAGACTGGATTCTTGATGATATTTCAGCAGCTTGGCTGTCCAACATGAGTGGAGTCCGAAGTGCAGTTATCCCAAAATCCAGTAGTTGATTTTGAAGCCACATGAGTTGGGCTGTACAGCTTGCAGCAGCAATGTATTCAGCTTCAGCTGTTGAGGTTGAAACAGCTGCCTGCTTTTTGCTTTGCCAGGAGACTATGGCATTCCCTAGAAATTGGCACCCTCCTGATGTGGATTTTCTTGTGGTATGACAGCCAGCAAAGTTACTATCTGAATAACCTGAAAGCTCAATGTTTCCATTAGCAGGATACCAGATACCAAGTGTGGGAGCACCTTTGAGGTATCTGAATATCCTTTTCACAGCAATAAGGTTTGACTTTCTGGGTGAAGTCTGGGATCTGGCACAGACACAGGTAGCAAACATAATGTCTGGCCTAGATGTAGTTAGGTACAGTAAAGACCCAATCATACATCTATAATGTGTTTGATCAACCAGTTCATCCTTGTCATCAATAGTGAGCAGCTTGACTGTACTCATGGGTGTACTACATGGCTTACAATCACTCATCTCAAATCTGGTTAATAAATTCTTTACATATTTGTTTTGGTGAATGAATGTGCCATTTTGCAGTTGTTTCACTTGAAGACCAAGGAAACACTGAAGCTCACCCATGGCACTCATCTCAAACTCTGCTGTCATGAGTTTTCTGAACTCTTCAAACATTTGGTTACATGTGGATCCTAAAATGATGTCATCCACATATATTTGAACAATCATTAAGTGTTTCCCTTTCCATTTAAGAAATAAAGTTTTGTCAATTTTACCTCTTGTGAAGCCAATGGATAAGAGAAATGTGGAGAGAGTTTCATACCAGGCCCTTGGTGCTTGTTTGAGTCCATACAAAGCTTTGTTGAGCTTGTAGACATAGTCAGGATGGAATGTGTCTTCAAAACCAGGTGGCTGACATACATAGACCTCCTCCTGAATTTTGCCATAAAGGAAAGCACATTTGATGTCCATCTGATACACCTTTATGTTGTGGTTGACTGCAAAGGCTAAAAAGAGTCTGATGGCTTCTAGTCTTGCTACAGGAGCAAAAGTCTCACATAATCTATTCCTTCTTCTTGTCTGAAGCCTTGAACCACAAGCCTGGCTTTATTCTTGACAACAATACCCCTTTCATCAGTCTTGTTTTTGAAGACCCACTTTGTTCCTATAGGATAAACATCCTTAGGAAGTGGTACAAGCTCACATACTTGTTGTCTTTTAAATTGAAGGAGTTCTTCTTGCATGGCTTCTACCCAACTGTTGTCTTTCAGTGCCTCTTGGTACTTGACAGGTTGTGTAAGGGATAAGAAACCTGCAAAAAGACAGATATTTGAGGATTGGCTTCTTGTGAGCACACCCTCTCTGATGTTGCCAATGATCTGGTCTGGTGGATGAGCTCTTAAGTAAATAAGATCTCCTTGATATGGAACAATGGCATTTTGAGGTGATGGACAGAGGTTTGGTGACTCTGTTGGTGTAACATCTGTTGGTACTTCTGTAGTGTCATCAGATGTTTGGAATGGTAATGGAGGAATGGGTCCAAGTGGTGTGAAACTTGATTGACATTTGTCAACAGATGATTGACTTTTGTCAACAGATGATAGGTCAGTGGTTGTGAGGGGTGAAGCAGTGGTTTGAGGATAAGACTGGCCAACAGTGGTTGACACAGCTGTGGCAGAGTTTTGACAATTGTTTTGAACAGCTGCTTCCTCTGAGGCAGAATAGACTTTGTAGTGACTGGGGATCACAACATCTGTTCTGTAATCTTGCTGTGGAGACTGTGGAATACCTGCATAGTTAGTTTTAACAGTGATATCTTCAAATTTGAATTTATCTAAATCAAATAATTCAGCAGGGTTGGCAGGGATTTTTAGGGATGAAAGTTCATTGAACTTTACATTCAGAGTTTCTTCTATTGTCTTGGTCCTTGTGTTAAACACTTTATAGGCCTTGGCAGTAGAAGAATATCCCAGAAAATAACCACAGTCTACTTTGGCTGCAAATTTTGAAATGGAATCTTTGAGATTTAAAATGAAACATGGGCAGCCAAAGATTTTGAAGAATGAAATTAATGGTTTGATTTTGAACAAAATTTCATAAGCAGTTTTTTGATGTCTGGGGTTGATCAAAACTCTGTTTTGAACATAGCAAGCAGTGTTTACAGCTTCTGCCCAAAAGGACAGTGGCAAGCCAGAATCTGCTAGCATGGTTCTTGCAGCTTCTATAAGAGTTCTATTTTTCCTCTCAACCACCCCATTTTGTTCTGGTGTTCTTGGGATGCTGAACTGCCTCACAATCCCTTTTGACACACAGAAGTCATCCAACTCCTTATTTTTAAACTCTGTTCCATTGTCACTCCTGAAGACTTTTACTGGCAAGTCATATTGTTTTTCAACTTTGGTGACAAAGTCCTTCAATATACCTGCAGTCTCATCCTTAGAATGTAAAAAGTAAGTCCATGTAAACCTAGAAAAATCATCAACTATGACAAGACAAAATCTCTTTCTTCTTAGACTCATGATTTTAACAGGGCCAAACAAGTCCATGTGCAACAGTTGTAGACACTGACTAGTTTTGGACTCATCAATGGATTTGTAAGAGCGGCCGAGTGGTAAGGCGGGGGACTGCAAATCCTTTTTCCCCAGTTCAAATCCGGGTGCCGCCTTTTATGTTGTTTCCCTTTTAAGCAAGAAACACAATGCTCATCACATTTAAATTCTTTTGATGGTAAACCTCTGACAAGGCTTTGTTTGGAGAGTGTGTTGATAGTATTAAGGTTGGTGTGACCCAATCTCCTATGTCACAATTCTGTCTCCTTAGTGGAGGCAGCAGAAAACAGACAGACATTTGCCATAGGATTGTCCTTTAACATATGAACAACATACACATTGCCATTTCTATGAGCAACAAGTTGTGCTTTGCTCTCAGCAATAATGGTATCAATCTTTTTCACCACTTCTGGCCCAATAATCTTACAAGTTTTCTTTGTGAAAAATGAGCCATAACCTTTGTCACTCATTTGTGAGACACTCAGAAGATTAAACTTGAGATTATCAATAAGATTGACATTTTCAAACTTGAGTTTTCCAGCTTGTACAGTCCATGAACCCAACACCTTACCTTTTGAATCATTACCAAAGGATATATCACCCCCTCCATGAGCTAAGAAGTCCAGAAGAAGGGCTATACATCCTGTCATGTGCCTGGAGCCTCCACTATCTACATACCAAAGACTATCTAAACAAGCAGAAGCTCCCTGCACATCAGTAAATGATTAGTTTTGGTGAGTGTCCAAAGCCAAGTTGGCTTTGGATGTGTCCTCAGACCTTTCAGACTCAAGCTTTGGAAGGTGATCAGTGGTTTGGACCAATTTCTGAATTAAGTTCAACAACTGCTGCTGACCATTTGCTAGTGCTTGAATGTCAACACTTGGGGCAGCAGTTGTTTGATCACTTCCTGACAGATGATAATACCCATATGGATTTCTGTTCACTCTTGGTTTAGAGGGTCTTTTTGTCTCCTCATAAACATGTGGCAGATTGTGACATGGAGGTTGACCATAACCTCTTAGGTATTTGCTTGTGGGTGGAGCATCTGTTACTTGGACATCTCTAGAAGCAGATGTTTCAAGCCTTTTTGTAACAGATGTTTGGACAGGGGTGAAGGTCTGTTTGGGCTTTCCTTTTGAAGTGCTAACCACAGGGTTTGCAAGAGTTTTAGCTTTGTATTCTTGTATTTTAACATCAAAATTTTTGAGATACAAGCACTCTTTGGTCTTGTGATTCTTTTTCCCACATATTGAACATGTGGCTTTGGAATCACATTCACTTGTTCCTTTGTTAATGTCATATGCTTTTAGAAGAAAACTGTTTTTGGTGACATGATTCTTCTTTTCACAGAAATCACAGAACAAGTTGACAGTCTTTTCTTTCTTCTTCCCCTTTTCAGCCTTCTTTTCAGCGGATGTTTGAGCATCTGCTGGAAGATTTTTCAGGGGAATGACTTTAGCCAAGGGAATGACCTTTGCCTGAGGAGCTGTCTTTCCCTCAGGTGTTTTGAAATCAACAGGTTTGAAATTCTCAAGAGTATCACACTCATCAGACCAAGTAGGTTTAAATTCATACTTTTCAAGTTCAGTAAAAGATGAGGAACCTTCTGGTTTTTCAAGAACAATTTTCTTACCAGTTGGTTCAGTGATTTTAATCTCTTGACCCTGCAGGTTTGTTGGTATTACCTCAACAGACTTTTGACTCTTTTTATCAATGTTTTCAAAAGCTGGAGCAGTGGTTTCAAAACCAAAGCCAAACTTCACATGACTTTTAGTTTGTTTGTTGAGTAACATTTCAAAACCTCTACATGATTCCACCCATTTCTCACATTCAACTTGGGTGGACTCAAGCTCACTTTTACAACTTTGATATTTTGCTATCATAGTTTGGAGCTGGTCTTTGGTTATGGTTGCTTCATGTTTTAAGCTGCTTATTTCAGACTCTTTTGCAGTTAAACTTGTTTTCAAATCTTTTGTGAGTTTTTCAAATTTAACTTCATCATCCAAAATTTTCTTTCTAAGGTTTTCATTCACCTCTTTGATGTTAGCAAATGCTATCACACATTTGTCAGAACACAACTCTTTAAGAATTTGAGGAGATACCTTAGCAGCAGCCATCAATGCACAATCACACTTGCACTCACAGTCATCAGATGCACCCCAGGGATCTGTGAGATTCACAACCTCTTCTTCAGGTTTTTCACCTGTAACAACTTTACTAACAACATCATCAGTCACAACATCAGATTTAGTTAACACCTCCTCAGATTCAATCTCATCCACCATGGCCATGAAACAAAAATTTTCTGGTTCATTTTCAGCTTTGGCAACCAGTGCAAAATTCTCATCTGTTAGCTCATCAGGTAGACTGCTCCAATCAACAAAGCCTTGTGTGAAGAAGCTCTGTTGACTGGTCTCTACAGGAGCAGAGGATGGAGCAACAGGTGTTTGCACATAGTGGATCTGAGGAACAGTGGTTTGGACATACTGGACAGGAACAGTGTTTGAGGACTGTGCAAAATGAGCAGTGTTTTGCACATTTGGTCCAGGGGCATTATAGGAATTCTGATAAGTGTTGGTCTGTGGTCTTTGATTTGGATAGGTTATTATAGGTGCACCATGTTGACCCCTACATTCCCTAGCAAAATGACCAAGTCTATGACATTTGTAACACTTTATCTTTGATTTATCCAACCCAACTTTAGATCTGCCAGTTAACCCTGGAAACCTTCTCCCAGTTTTCTTGTAAAAATTATTAGTTCTTACACTGATCTGCTCATATTCTCATGAATGTGAGTGAACTGAGGGTATTCACTCTCACCATCAATGCGACTCTTATGCTTCATCTTCTCATCGTTTCATGATAGACCCATGAGTCTTTGTGCTTATAAAACACTGGAAGGCCTTATAACAGTCGATATAACCTCAGCCATTTACAGAATTCCCTCAACAATAAAATCACCCTTTTCAATCATGATATTCAGCTTTAACCCACCACCTCAAACACCATAGTGTCGGTTGAAATTCAAAAGCATTTTCCCCCTTCCTTGCTATCATGAATTACTTCCACTCAGTGAGTTGTTATGTTAGTTCTGGTTGAAAACCAATAGCGTGGTTGTGCCGATGATGATGACGGAAAAGACCTTGACGACGATGGTTTTTTAAAATACCAGTTGCAACTCCGACGACTCAATCATTGCCGACTAGGGTTCCAGCGAAACCCGACAAACCATTGGACATGTATATACTTTGTATGCTATTTGAAATCAAAATTCTTTTAATTGATCTGAAAGGTTTCTAGATTTATTAGGGCCTTTTAGGTTTTTCCGCTGGGTTTGTAAAATTTGACATTAAGGTTATTTCTTTTTTTGAAACTTTCCTCACGAATTGATTCTGTGGTTCACTCGGATGAACATATTGTTAAGTTTTATGCAATTGAAAGCATTAATTGTATGAATCTTAGAGCTATAATTGAAAGGATTTGGTAATTAGGGTTCGGTTGTGGGCAAATATATATAAGATGTGGTTAGAGGTGAAGTCTTGAGGTAATTGCAATTCACTGAACTTACATAAAACCAAAATTATTGAGTAACACTTTATAATTTATGGTCGGACCACATGTTCCGACTGTGCCGAGTACTGAAGATCCCAAGGTGTTTGAGCCAAAGAAACTTGAAAACTACTCCGACCAGGATTTTCAGAAAATTGAGTTAGATGCTAAGGCCTTCAGTATTGTGGCCATGGCTCTACCAAATGATATATATGCTGGGTTGTTACACTGTAACAGTGCAAAGGAGTTATGGGATGCACTAAAAGAACAGTTTGGTGGGAGATAACCGACTTCCAACACCCAGTGTTTTGTTGAGCTAGAACATGGCTCATCCGACGTTGCCAGATATTGTATTCGGATCTGACAAGCATCGGTGGCTTGTTGTTCGTGCCAGTGTTATGTGGATCGTGATTGATTGAAGCCATTCTCTGATTTTTCAAAAAATAAAGTCTGTTTAAAAACGGTTGAAACGAAATTAAACTATTACTCTTTTTCAATCTAACAGACAAACGACACAATAATTGTGAGCTGATTATTAAATTGATTTGTTAGATCGAATTTAATTGACCAAGCTCTGATACAAATTGTTAGGATCTGAGTTTGATTGTTTTGATTGTTTAACTAAATATGGTAATAATGAAATGAAAATAGAATGAAAGTGCAGCGGAATAATAAACTGTTAATCAAAACAAGAGAGTAAATGTTTTCATATCGAAAGCTTTCATTTATCCAAAAGATTACAATCGTACAATTACTCCCCCTCAGCCTGATCACACAGTGTTTGTCTAAGAGAATGTTTGTGTGTGTGATGCAATAGAACAGTACAAGCACTGTTCTATTTATAGACAGACTCAAAGCACTGATGACCTAGGCTGACGTCACCTAAGACAGTGACCTCTAACAGAATAACAAACATAAACATCTGCCTATTACAAACTACTATTACATTGAAAGCACTGATATTAAATAGCTGTTGTAGGAAAACTCTGATGGTCTTGTATCCACTGCTGGAGCCTAAGTGCTGTTGGTTCTAGCAGTGCTTTTGTCTTCAGTACTTGTATCAGCAGTTGTTCTTCATCAGACCTTTGGTCAGCAGTTGTTCTTCATCAGTTGTTTATTCAGCAGTTCTTTGTATCAGCGGTTGTTGAGCAGTTGTTTGGATAGAACAGTTGTTAGAGTCAGCAGTCTTTTGGGAGAAGTAAGTTGTAAAGACTGTTTATTCAAAGGATCAAACTGTTAGCATATTTTGGCTTTCTAATCATCTGTTCTTCTCCAGGTCAGCAGACCCAACAAAGAATGTTTTACCACAAGCCAAGCTACGGAGATGTCTGGTTAGTCTTTACTCAATACATCCTGAAGATGTTCATGAATTGATCCCGGTATGAACCTGTGTTTTTTGTCTTTTTCAGCAAAGAAGCCTGCCTTTTTTGATCTTGATGAAATCAACAGTTTGGATGTCAAGGCTCCACACATCACTTCACCCTCCAGTTCCAGGATGACAAGCCCTCCTCCTACAACCAAGCCTAAGGAACCTTCTAAGAAGAGGAAGGCAGCTCGCTCATCTGCTCAAGAGACCTCACCTTTTGAAGGTCTTAGCTGTGATGCCGTCTTGGGCAAGATCTCGCATTTTATCCTCTAGGTATGCTCCCATCCTAAGGATGATCATAATAATTTTTAGCGTATACTAGGGTTAAACACTTACCTGTATTTGTTTACATCTGTAGGGACATGAATATCTTCTAAAATCTCTGGATGATGTCAACAAAGAGTTTGCTGAGACAAAGGCCAGGCTTGAGGATGCGAAGAAGTTTGCTCTTGAGAAAGGTAAAAAGCTTGAAAAGAAACTGGTCAAAGTTCAAACTGAACTGAAGTTGGTGAACTTTGCTCAAGCCAAGAGCACGTAGGATCATCAAAAGGAAATGGAGGAGTACAAGCAGGGTTTGATGCAATCTGCCATGATCTCTGTTTTTCAAGCTAGGGTAAGGATGGCTTTGCAGGCTAGGGATCCTAACATTAAGCCGGAGGATTGGGATGTCAAAGCCTGGCAAGAGAAGATCCTTAGTCTGGGTAGAAAAGAGGTGGTGCCTGAATCTTCCCCTACTGTTGATCCTGAAGACGCAGCAAAGGAGCTTGAGGTGACGGAGGCTGAAGTGACTAAGGACTTCCAGGTTGAGGAACCAGTGGGGAATGAAGGATGAGATGACTAGGCCATAGCCCATTTTTTATAATATTGGTTGGTTTGTGAACAATTCTAAACAATTTCTTTGTATGTCTGTATGAACAATGAAAGTTTTTTGCGGTGGAGGGATCTTGATTTTCAAGATGAAGCACCAAAGTATAATATCTTCAAGATACTCTTTGAGATTTTTTTCCTTTTTCAAGGAATGTCTAACAATAACATGTGTAAAGGCAATCATTGTAATTATACTAGCGACTAGGCCTTTAAGTGAACTTGGGTCAAGCCCATTTAGAATGACTTGGTGAAAAACCAACATGTAGCATATTGAGAATTTCTGGCGACAAGGCCTATTGTAATATCTTAGGAATAACTGGCGACAAGGCCCTGGCGACTAGGCCAAATACGTAAGAGGCATTGAAAAATGTCTAAACCTTAAGAGTTCAATATATATCTCAAAAACGATGAAATTGTCAGCCTCTTTTACATGGACTGGTCCCACCATCCTAAAAATATACATGAACAATGTGTGCTCCAGGCGGGGTTGGTTACCCAATGAGAAAGGTGAAAACCTTTATACCTTAGGAAGGTGTCGAACACCTTAACGGAGGAGAGGGTGGCAAACCCTCTAGTCTTCAAAAATGTTCCATCTTCAAGATGGTACTGCAAAATTCTCGAAATGGACTATTTTAGTTAAAAATAAACGATCGAAATAAGTTAAGAATACTTACATATGGAGATGATTCATCTCAATCAGCCTTTACCCTCATCCCACCTGTGATTCAGACTATAGTTCCTCTTCCAAAGAGATCAGTCACATGCATCCCTAAACATGATAATATTTCAGGTGAATAGCATTCCAAGCCCTTGGTAGAATTTCTCCTTCCATAGTCGACAGCCAATATGCTCCTTTGCCAGCTTCAGAATCTATTAAGTATGGTCCTTTCCATTTAGGAGCTAGCTTGCCATCACTTGGCTTTGTTGTATTTTGGAAGGCTTTCCTTAGTACCAAATCTCCTTCTTGAAATCTTCTTATCCTTATATTTTTGTTGTAGGCTTTAGCAATCCTTTGTTGATGAGCTACCATTCTTAATTTAGCAGCATCCCTGAGTTCGTCCACTCCTTTCAAATCTTGCAATAATGCTTCTGAGTTGGTAATAGCATCCTAAAGATGTCTCCTAGCTGTAGGCATGACCATCTCTGTAGGTAGCATTGCTTCTGCTCCAAAGACCAAGGAGAAAGGTGTTTGACCAGTTGCATTCTTTGAAGTAGTTCTATCAGCCCAAAGTACGAATGGAAGTTCCTCTGCCTATTTCCCTTTCTTTTCCACATGCTTTTTCTTTAAATTGTTTGCAATAATTTTATTTGAGGATTCTACTTGTCCATTGGCTTGAGGATGGACTCGTGTTGAAGTTATAATCTTGATTCCCCAGCTTTCACAAAAGTCAGTCGTTCTTTTTCTAATGAATTGAGAACCGTTGTCACATATGATCTCAGCTGGTACTCCAAATCTTGTTAGGATATTTCTCTTGATGAACGAGACCACTTCCTTGTCCCTAACTTGTACAAATGCTTCAGCATCGATCCGTTTTGAGAAGTAATCAGTCATTACCAATGTAAACACCTTCCCACCAGGAGCTACGGGTAACTTTCCTACTATATCCATCCCCCATTTCATGAAGGGCCAAGGTGAAATAATAGGATGTAATGGTTCAGCAGGTTGATGAAGATGTTGCTATGTCTTTGACATGGATCACACTTCTGAGAATATTGTATGTGCTTTGGATCATCAAATCTACAAAGAGATTGATCAAACAAGTTTGATTCAGGTGCGGAATCCCTGAATCAATCACAATTATGATAATCAAACAATCAAAACACAGAAATCATCATTCAATGGTTTTTCTCATTCATAATCAACTCAAAATACACGTTTTAATAATGATTACAATCAGATATGACGTGAAAATAAGTTGACAAAACACTAGGGAGAGACATAAAACAGGAGGGAAATGAAATGACCAACAACTAACTTTCAAAAATTGCTTAACCTATTTATAGGCCTGCACATTCGCCCATATTACATGGTCGAATGTGCAGGTTCGCCCAAACACTTCGTGCGAACCAAGCATTACATTACATAAATTCTACATTCGCACTCCTTGTCTCTCCTTCGCACTAATTCTTTCCTTCGCACCTATCAATTTACTCCTTCGCCCACAGATTTCTTCCTTCGCCCGTTCGACAATCACCAAAAACATATGTTTATTGTAATCCAAAGCATTAGTCGCACAATAATGCATCTAAAAACTCCCCCTGGACTATTGCTTGGATTGATTAAGCCTTCGTTCTTCATCCATTCTCTTGTTCATCAACTTTATACGCAGTAGTTTCTTCTCTTCCAACGTCATCACCTTTTCAAATACTTGCTTTGGCTTTTTCTTCTTCGCTTCAGAAACCTCTTGAACTTTAACAAACTTGCCAAGCTTCTTATCATAATCGCATCCGGCATTGATATCATGAGCAAAGCACAGAAATACCACACGCTGGTATTTACTTGCTTGTTTAGCATCCTTCACATCGCTGAAAATGGGATTGTAATACAACATAATGATGTCCTCATGTGAACAATTCACCAACCACATGGGATCAAATATGTGTATCTTTTTGAAATTCTTGTCTCCATCTTTCAACACTATTACAGCTTCTGCAATCTTCCAATCGTAGTACCACCATATAAAGTTTTTTGCAAAATGTTGAGGAATCTGCAACAATGGAATATGTCTCAACACATTTGGTGGTTTGTACTTTAGAGTCACCTTAGGCAAACCAATTATATCATCAATATTTTTCTTGTGAACAATCCGCTTTGGATACTGAGGTTCAAAGAGATTCCACTTCGTCCTGCTTTCTCTCGCCATTTTATCAGCAAAGTAGGAAATCTGATCATTTAATGTTCCAGTCAACTTGTGACGACAAATATCACGAATAGCCCAGTATGGTAGAGGCTTCAAATCATGAAATCTATCAAAGTAGAGTATCCCCTTCTCCCACTTCACTGCAACACACTTCAATTGCTTTATAAACTTCCAACCCAACACTTTTCCTTTAAACATTTCGTTGTGGAATTTATAAAAGCTCCCTTGAATCTCTGCTTTCGGACGGTTGGCCTCTTTCTCTTTTAGTTGCCTCAGTAACTCTTTCAAGCTATCGGATTGTTTGATATGCGGTTTATCATGTCCTTTGAACACTTCATCAACAAACATATCGCTCTTCTCCTTTGCAAGTCTCTCGGCTTCATTCAATAGCTCATCAGTGAATGCAGTAAATCCAGAATCCTTATCTTTCTTAAAATATTCTGGATACTCTTCACTTGTGATATCTTCAACTTCAATATCCTCGAACACAGGTACGTCACGATCATCAGAATGACTCCCAACTTCCTTTTCAGGTAGATTAGGAATCTGGTTATCAGCTAATAGTTCTTCTAACGTTTTCCCAAGCTGCTTCGCTAAACCTTCAAAAATCTCTTTTGTCATCGCCGCCGAAACTTCACCATCTTCCCAATCTGGATCATTATATTCTAATTCAAGCACCCTGTCACTAGATTAAAAATCTCAGAGAATCTGCTGGTCATGTCAATCGTCCAGACTCGATCAGTAAGCATCTGGCGAAACATCTGTTTATTATCTTCAGACATAGACTTCAGCTTTTCATTCCAGAAGATCGTATCATCATCCACTGATCCTCCAGGAGCTTTAGAACTAGATTCTCCTCCTTTTCCAGATTCTCTTTTCTCATACTTATATTTGTCTGTATCATCATCATCATTATCATCATCATCATCATCATCAAATGCAGAGCTGCTATCATCACCAGATCCATCATTCAAACCATCATCATCTCTATCATCCTTCTTCTTTTTAGGATTCTTTCCAGCATCTTCATCATCCTCCTCTTCATCAGATAGTTTGAAATCAACTTGCTCCTCGTCTAGCTCTTTATCCTCTTCACCTTCTTTCAACTGAGGAGCCCGAGAGTATAAATCTTTAATCAGATTATCCATGTTTTTATTACTCTCTTTTAGCTTCTTATTCTCACCCTTCAAAGCTATAATCCTTCTGGTGTTCCTTTGCTCATGTTTTAACAGTTTCTTATTATCCTTCTGCAACCGTTTAATCTTCTTTTTCAATTCCTTATTATTCTCATTGATGTAACCACTACATCCAACATCTTTGAATCATTCTTTCTCAATTGGTCAATCTCTGTCTGCTGCTTGTTTATTATGTTCATCATCTCAGGAAGTTTCTGGTTAACAGTGTTCATCACATCACTATCCACTGTAACCTTCTTAGTAGAAACCTCAGCAACCTCTGGCAGTTTACCCTTCTTCATCTTCTTCAGTACATTATCCAATGCCATTAAAAGCATCAACAGGTATATCAGCTCCCTGTTCAGTACTGGAAGTAGTTGTGGTTTTCTGCTTCTTCGAGGCTGGAGCAGCAACTGGTGATTTCGAGCTTGAAGCAGGTGGCAACTTCTTTCCTGCTATCAATGATTCAATCTCTCTAGCTCGTTTCTTAGTGGGCTTTATGTATGTGTATGTATGGATCGTATAAACAACAAAGAATGATCAAACAAGTTAGTTTTAGGTGCGGAATCCCTAAAACAATCACAAAATAATAGTCAAACAGATCAAAACATGTAAATCATCATTTCAAAAGCTTTTTCATTAATTAGAAACTCAATTACACGTTTAGAGATTGATACAAACAGGGTAAGAACGTGAAAAGAGCTAAATAAACTTCTAGAGAGAGAATCAGAAAGTGGAGGGAATAATATGACTCAAAGTTACATTCAAAAAAACAAACATGACTATTTATAGACTGCACATTCGCCCAAATGATTCGTGCGAATGTGCAGGTTCGACCAAACCAACTGGTCGAACCAAGCCATACATAAACAATATTCACATTCGACCAAAACTTGCTCCTTCGCACCCTCTGATCTTCCTTCGACGAAACAAAAACCTTCCTTCGTACCTATTATTTCTCCTTCGCACCATCGACAATTATCAAAACATGTTTATTGTAAAATCCGAAGCACTAGTCGCACAACTGCATCTACAAACTCCCCCTCGACTATTGCTTGGATTGCTGTCGACGTTGTTCGTCCATTCTGATGTTCATCAATCTGATATGTCGCTGAATCTTCTGTTCTTTAGTCAAAACCGGTTCCTGAAATTGCTTTGGCTTTGTCTTTTTCACTTCAGGCACCTTCTGTTTCTCTACAAACTTTCCGTGTAACTTGTCATACTCACAACCAGCGTTTATATCATACGCAAAACACAGAAATACCACACGTTGGTATTTTCCTGCTTGTTCAGCATCCTTCACTTCCGAATAGATCGGATTGTAAAACAAAATTATTATATCCTCATGTGAACAGTTGATTAACCACATGGGATCAAAAATGTGTATCTTCTTGAAGTTCTTATCTCCGTCTTTCAGCACAATCACAGCCTCTGCTATCTTCCACTCATAATACCACCAAATGAAATATTTGGCGAAGTGTTGTGGAATCGGCAACAAAGGAATCTTCTTCAACACTCGCAGTGGTTTATACTTTAACGTCACCTTGGGCATACCTGTAATCATATCAATATCCTTTTTATGAACAATTCGTTTCGGATATTGTGGTTCAAATAAATCCCACTTGGTTCGGCTTTCTCTCGTCATCTTCTCAGCAAAGTAAGTAATCTGACTATTTGACGCTCCCGTTAAACGGTGACGACAAATATCACGAATAGCCCAATAGGGAAGAGTCTTCAAATGATGAAACTTATCAAAATATAAGATCCCCTTATCCCACTTCACTGCTATGCATCTCAGTTGCTGAATAAACTTCCAGGCCAATGCACGACCTTTGAAAATCCCACTATGAAGTTTATAAAAGCTACCTTGTATCTCAGCTTTCGGACGATTATTCTCTTTCTCTTTCAATTTCCTCAAAAACTCCTTCAAACTATCTGATTGCTCGAACTGTGGTTTATCATGCCCTTTAAAAATCTCATCTTCAAACATTTTGCTCTTCTCCTTAGCTAGTTTCTCGGCCTGGTTTAGCACATCATCAAAAAAACCTGGAAATCCACAATCTTGATTATTCTTGAAATATTGTGGATATTTCTCACTCGTTATATCCTCCATTTCAACCTCTTCAAAAGCAAGAACGTCACGGTCATCAGAATGATTCCCGGCTTCCTTTTCAGGTATCTTTGGAATGTAATTATCAGCGAGCAACTCTTCCAATGTTTTTTCTACCTGTTTGGCTAAACCCTCAAGTATTTCTTTAGAAACCGCCGCAGAAACCTCTGCATCTTCAAGATCTGCGTCATCAAACTCCAATTCAAACAGCTTATTGCTCGACTCGAATATTTAAGGAAATCTGCTTGTCATGTCAATCGTCCAGACTCGATCTGTGAGCATCTGGCGATACATGTTCTTGTCTTCTTCCGATAACGACTGCAGTTTTTCATTCCAGAAGATATCGTCATCAACATTTTCACCTGGAGTCTCAGAGCTCGATTCTTCACCCTTACTTGAATCACGCTTTTCATAAGTATACTTCTCAGCGTTGTCATCATCATCATCATCACTACTATCAAAAGCAGAGCTGTTTCCATCACTCGATCCACCATCTGAACCTCCATCATCTCCATCATCTTTCTTCTTCTTCTTTTTAGAATCATTTCCAACATCTTCATCAAGATCTTCATCCTCTTCTTCATCAGATGGTTCAAAGTCTACTTGCTCTTCTTCTCTTTCTTTATCTTCTTCACCAGCTTGAAGTAGAGGAGCTCGAGAGTACAAGGCTTTTATCAAATCATCCATATGCTTGTTACTCTTCTTTAGCTGTTTGTTCTCCTCTTTCAAGACAATAATCCTTCTGGTGTTTCGTTGCTCGTGCTTCAGCAACTTCTTGTTCTCTCTTTTCAACTTCTTGATTATATTCTTCAAAACTTAATTATCATCATGGGATGTGACTACGACTTCCAACATCTTTCGATCATTTGATTTCAATTGCTCGATCTTTGTTTGCTGTTTGTTAATAATACTCATCATCTCAGATACCCTTTGATTCACAGCATTCATGATATCACTATCAACTGAAACCTTCTTCTTAACCGGTGGTTCAGCAACTTCAGGCAGTTTGCCTTTCCTCATCTTCTTAAGCACATTATCTAATGCTTTATTAAACTGATCAACAGGTATATCATCACTCTGTTGTGTGCTCGAAGTAGTCGCAGTCTTTTGTTTCTTTGATGCTGGTGCAGTAACCGGTGACTTAGAACTAGAAGCTGGTCGAAGTTTCTTACCAGCTATGAGCGATTCAATCTCTATCTTTCTCTTCTGACTTGGTTTCTCCTGTTTCTTCTTCTTTGACTTTTCAGCCTGTACAGGTGAATCGTAAAAACTTCATCTAAATTCCGAATCACTTCGTCATCACCAACAGGAATTGGACTCTTAGCACCTTGATCTTCAACAGTCTGACTAACAAACTCACCAGCCACAGTGGCCTTGGGCGTGGTGATCTTTAACGTTCAGTCTCCGAGTCCCAATGTTCGTCTTCTTGCGTCTCCTCTGAATCAATCGACGCTTCATCCACAATATGTTAACCCTTCTTTGTCATCATCTTGTTTCGTCTCGATGTACTCTTCTTCTCAGGTTCAGACACAACTTCTAACCTTATCCCTTTCTCCTTAACCTTTCCACTTTTGGCACCGACATTAACAACCTGTCTTTTGCGCTTCGTATCTGGATCAACAGGATGTAATGGGTTATCTGGATCTGAATCACTGTTTGCGTGTCTTACAAGCCCTTCACCTGGATCTGTATAATCAATTCCTGCTAGATGTCCAAATAAACGCCTTACTGGTGGACGTTCATTGACTGACAATCCTTTGTACGCCTTCATCCTAGCAAGTGTATTAAGTGACATATGTTCCTGAACAACAATATGCTTAGGATCCCTCTTCACGTCTTTATACTTGTTATCAAATACCATCTGGAGGAAACGAGGATATAGTAGAAACTTCAGATTCCTTGTGCCATTTACAGGCTCTAACAAGGGTTCCATCAGCATGCCTGAAACATTGAACGGTTTGTTCAATACCAGGGCTACCATCAACAAGCTAATACTCTTGCGCATTAAGTCATATCCTCCAGCGGCTGATCCGAAGACATGTATCAAAACGTGTGCCAAATATTTGAATTGAGGGCACAGTTTTCCCTTGTGCAATGAACCGTCAATGATTGGTCCATTGTATTTCATTCTCAGGAAACACTTTCGCTGATCCATGAAACTCAACTCCTTAGGATCTGTCTTCTCATCTTGTAAGTTCAAAGCTTCTCTTAAATCCTGCTCACATACGATAACCCTCTGCCCTAGGATCTTGCTAATCAAACATGACTCGCAATTCCAGAAGTCCAGCTTCGCTCTTGACCAGAATTCTTGCATCATATCTCGGTAAATGATAGTAGGTGTAGCAATCGCGTCAATCACCCTACATCTCTTTAAGAATTCAATGATCTCGACAAACTCCATGTGCTTTTTAACTTCTCCGAGATACGCACAGCAATTATGCGCATTCTCAAAGGTTAAAGGCTCTTCAGGAACTTTCTTAGCAGGTTGTGAGGATGATCCAGCTTGCTCAGTCGTCTTCTCCTGCTCGGACATGGTTTAATCTGCAAAACAAAACAAAGGCACATGTTAAAAATCGACAAAAAAATTCAAACCTTGAAAATATTGGTAATTAACATTCTCATTCGCCCAAACGGGGGTGCGAATGAGAAAAACAAGGTGCGAATGAGAAAATTGAATGGTACGAATGTATAAATTTTGGTAAAAAATTTCATTCGCCCACAAGATCGACATTCGACCAGTTTGTTATCTCCTTCGCCCATTCAAAAGGGTCGAAGGAGTCTGTTCATATTTTTGAATTTTCAATTTTGAGATTTATTGTTTCTGATCATGTTCTTTTGATTTGTATTGCAACTAACAATGCCGATAACAGTTTCATCAATTATTCATTATGTCCGTGTTTTCAACTAAAACTAGGGTTCGAAACACAACTGATGATCAATTGATCAATCTGTTGGTTTTGAATCCATGATTTATGGTTTTTCTCCCCCTAAAACATAGATATAATGAAGCTTTAATATCAATTGCAACAATTAAGTTATTTAAATCAGTTTTTAAGAATTAAGGCTTGAAACACAAAAAACAGGGATTAATCCTTGGATTCTGGATGTTAACCTGTAAAAGATAGTGGAAAATCAGTGAATGTAGACGATCACAATGGTATTTCACAAAATAACAGGGCAACAAGGTGAGGTTAGAGAGAAAATTTTGAAAAAAATTTGTATAGGGTCGAATGAGACTGATATGGTATATATAGGCACACTCCTTCGCCCGTTCTACTCGTACGAATGAGAAGCTTTTGTCTCCTACGACCCTAGTTAATGGTTCGAATGAGCCAAAAGGGTTCGAATGAAACATATGTTCAAGAACACTCTCCTTCACCCGTTTAAAACATACGAAGGAACATGAAAAATCCCACATTCGACCAACCGAATGGGCGAATGAGAATTGGGATTTTTGATAAATTTTCCAAATCTCAAAAACGAGTCCCGTTCCAATTATTTTCCAACTTTTAAGCATCCAACATTCAAATTTTCACATTTAAAAGGGTTACAAAGCTCAAATGGTGTAACAAGGTTTAGAAAATCGACATCAACCACCATCAGTTATCAAAAATAAAATGGAAATGAAAAATCTTTTTGGATTTTCTAAAGTTTATGCTAAAACACACCTAAAATCTTTTTGGGTTTTGTAATTTTTGACGAAAAATAAAATGCAGAAATGTAAATGAAAAAATTGTAAATGTTTTTGGAATTTCTGGTAAAGGGATCATATCAGTTATTGAGAAATCTGATCACACCGTTGATTTTTTGAATTATTATCATAAAAGACAATGTGTGATCTGGCAACTGCTGATATTGTGATCCACATAAACTCACATGCAGACTTTCGTGCAGTGCTTTAAACTGATACTGATATTTATAGTATAAACGTAATCGTCTGTGGTTCCCACGCACACGACATATTCCCGTATCAAGAAGTAAATGTACAAAGACTCATTGTAAAGCGTGATTATGCTTTCGTCGTCTGTAATTTTACAAGGTATAATGCACAGAGGTATACAGGTCAGCAAATTAATGCAGCAAAGTAACATATGCACTGTACCAGGTTAAGGACTGATATTAATCATGATTTGCATCAGTGATTAATACGATGTAATAGATAATCTTTTATTATCATATAACATGGAAAGTTCCTCAATTCGGTAACTTTAGGATTTGGCATAAAGCTCTTTTATAAAGACACCCTATCTGATCTATGAATGACTTACAGCAGAAGATCAGAGAGGCTATCCCCAGACAACTAATAACATAACGACTCTAAACCTCCGAGTTTTGTAGAAATACCCTATCAAACGAAATTATGGTACTAAGAACATATGCCCATGAGGAGTTCTTCCACACAACAATTCATTTGATATGTATGTATCAGGCACGCAGTAATACGTCTACGAAGCCTATCAGCACATCGCACAGACTCAAACACACGCCCTATATAGCAGTACATTACTTAGAATGTGTCAGATCCCCACTGATGTACTATCATTTTCCCTTTATACTACAGGAAATCATTTTTGATTTTTCTGATTTTTATAAATTTTCGAATTTACTGTTCCCAAGGATAAGCTGGAGCATTTCAAATATGTGACTGCCCAGATATCGTTTGTTCACAAAAATCTGATGGCATTAATCTAAGGGAAGAAGATATAGCAGTCAGCAAAGAAATTTTCTAATTTTTATGGATTTTTGAAATTTTTCAATGTTTTTGTATTTTCGGAATTTTTCTGAAAAACAGTAAAAATTTAAACTAAAAAGTGATATACTGAGGTGGTGATCAGTCTTGTTTTTCTTTAATACTGTAAAAGAAAGATTTTGACTAAAACAGGATTATTTGATCATACAAGTTACAAAACCAGGTGCGGAAACCCTAGCTTTGAACAAACTGATAGAAACTCAAATCAAAACACAATCAATATCATTTTCAAAGCTTTTCATAGATTAACTTTTGCATAAACTTGATTACAATGACAATACGGTTAATCTAGATCAATTACAGACACTTTCAATCTAACCTGGAACCTGACCTCAAAACACACACAACTAATAACTCTCTTACATTCACAAAAACACAAAAACTATATATAGAGTCTGCACATTCGCCCCGTTGATGTGGTCGAATGTAGAGTTCTTCCACATTCGCCCACTTCCAAGGTACGAATGTGATCTTGATCTGCTTCCATTCTTCCTTCGTCCAAAAGTCTTCTACCTTCGCCCAAAAATGTCTACCTTCGCCCACTTATATTTACATTCTACCAATCAGCACTATTTAACACATGTTAACATCCAATCACTAGTCGCAAAACGCATCTACAAACTCCCCCTTGACTATTGATTGGATTGTCTTCTCTTTTCGTCCATGGCTTTGTTCATCAGCTTAATTCTGAGCTGTTTCTTCTGCTCATTGGTCATTACAGGCTCAAACTTTCTCTTCACTGGTTTCGACACATTTGCCATCTTCACCGTCTTGCCAAGTTTACTCTCCAAATTACTCCCTGCATTAATATCATAAGCAAAGCAAACTCCAACCACTTGAGTATACTTCCTTGCTTGAGCAGCGTCTTTCGGTTCAAAGTAAATCGGATTATAGAAAAGCATGATGATGTCTTCAAAAGTACAATTAATCAACCACATCGGATCAAATACATGAACATGCTTGTATTTGTCCTTCCCGTCTCGCAACACTATCACCGCTTCAGCCTTCCTCCAATCATAATACCAGAAAATAAAATCAGCACTGAAATGTTGTGGCATGGGCATCAAAGGTATTTTTCTCATCACTTCAGGTGCCTTGTATATCAAAGTAACCCGCTTCAGTTTGGTTTGAGGATCAATATCCCTATGAACTTTCCTTCGGGGATATTGAGGCTTGAATCGATTCCATCTTGTTCTACTTTCCCAATCCAGCTTGTCTGCACACCAACCGACATGAGTACCGCTTACTGAAGCACTAGACATAGGGAATCTGCATAGATCTCTGACCGCCCAGTACGGTAGAGTTAGCAAATCAATGAATCTGTTAAAATACAAGATCCCTGTTTCCCATTTAGCAGCTATGCACTTCAGCCTGCCCAAATATGTCCACCCAAGAGCCCTGCCTTTGAACTTGGCATTGTGAAATCTATAAAAGTTTCCTTGAGCTTCAGGCTTCGGTCGGTTCTCATCCATTTCTCTCAATTTCTTCAAATAACTCTTCAATTCATCAGATTGATTTGATGATTCTTGCTTATCAGCACCAAACACCTTCTCCACAAACTCTGCACTTCTTTGCTGTGCCTTCTTCTTCGCCGAATTGTTTGGTGTCTCAGTGAAATCAGGAAATATCTCATCTTTATCTGTTTCTCTGAAGTACTGAGGAAATTCTTCATGAGTTATATCTTCAACCTCCACTTCATCAAGCTCAGGAGTATTCTTATCATCCGAGTGACTTCCAATATCCTTTTCAGAAATATCTGGAATCGACTCATCTACTATAAACTCCTCAAATGTTTTCCCTACTCTCTGTGCAAGTCCATCCAGAATTTCCTTTGCCACAGAAGCAGGTACTTCACCTTCTTCAAGATCAGGATCTTCGTATTCCAATTCATATCTCAAGTCATCAGTTTGGAATATCTCAGCGAAACATCCTGTGAACTCAATGGTCCATTCTCTTCTTTCCAACATATCTTTATACACTTGTTTAGCATCATCTGTAAAGATCTCACCTTCTCATTCCAGAAGATACTTTCATCTGAATCAACATTCTCACCTTTCTTCTTCTTTGAACTTGATTCTCCAGTACTCTTGTTTTTGGATGTTCTCTCTTCAAATGTAAACTTTGAAGTATCATCTCCTCCATCATCATCATCATCACTCTCACTATCATCCTCTTTCTGTCTCTCAGACCCTTCTGCATCATCATCATCATTATCATCCTCATCATCACTTTTCTCTGACTCTTCATAATCTTCATCATCATCTTTTTCTTCATCCGATTCAGACTCTTCATAGTCAACTTTCTCTTCTTCTTCTTCTTTATCTTCTTCACCCTCCTTCAACTTGGGTGCAACATTATACAAATCATCAATCAAATCACTAAGGCGTTTGTTCTCAGCCCTTAGTTCTTTGTTGTCTTCTTTAATCAACTTTATCCTGTTCTTGTTTCTTGAACACTTTCCCTCAAGCTTCTTATTCTTTGCTTCAAGCTTTTTAACCTTTTCGTTAATCTCGTCTTGATTTGATTTAGAAGCAACCACAATCTGAAGCATTTTCTCTTCATTCTGCTTAAACTTGGCTATTTCAGCTTGTTGAGCCACAATCATCTTCATCATATCATCCATTTTCTTGTTCACCTGCTTCATTACATCATCATCCACAGTGACTTTCTTGGATTTGGATCTAGATGGCTCAACTTCCTTTTCTTTCTGAGGCTTTCTGAACATGTCAAGTACATTGTCCAGTGCAACATTTAGTTGATCAGCTGATATTGTCTCTGCCTCTTTAGACTTCTTTTGCTTTTTGGTGACTGGTGAAGATAGCTTTGATGATGTACCAGCATCGGGTACTCTTTTTCCTTTCAACAGTTGTGCTAGTTCTTTCTCTCTCAACTGTTTAGTGCTTGTCTTCTTAGACATGGTCTTGTGCTTGGGCTTGGGCAAGTTTACTACCACAGTCTCTCCAGTATTCAACTCATCCATGTCAACACCTAAACCTTCATCTTCAACATTCAATGACTTCATACTTTTCTCAGCTTCCTCAATCGACTTGTTTAAAGATTCAGACTCACCAACCATAGTGGCCTTACGTTTGGTGGTCCTAACATTCTCAGTATCAGAATCCCATCGTTCTTCTACCTTAGTTTCCTCTGAATCTACTGATTCTTCATCCACCAAACCAGTACCTTTCTTAGTAGTTGATTTCTTTCTCACCTCCTGTTGCTTAGAATTTCCTTGATCAGTCTTTCCCTTACCCTTCCCTTTGGCTCCGGGATTAACTACCTGTCTCTTCCTCTTAGTGCTCGCATCAACATACACCAAGGGATCATCATTATCAGAATCACTGTCATCATGTCTTGCTCTGTTCTTGCCAGGATCAGTGTAATCCGGACTAGCCAAAGCTCCAAAGAGTCTCCTGTGAGGTGGCTTTTCATTGTCTGGCACACCCTTATATCCTTTCATTCTCACCAAAGTACGAATGATCATGTGATCTTGACCTAGGATCATAGTTGGATCCTTCTTCAATTCTGGATACTTGTGGTCAAAAATCATCATGAGAAATCTCAGATATAGCATGAATTGCTTCTTCTTCAATCCCTTTAACATCTCAAGCATGTGATCTAAAATCATACCAGATACGTTGAATGGTTTGTTGAGAGTCAACGCAACCATCAACGAGCTTAGACTTCTTCTCATAACATCATAACCACCGCTCACACATCCAAATACGTGGATAATGACATGTGCAAAGTACTTGAACTGCACACTCAGCTTCCCTTTATACATAGATCCATCAGTGATCGGACCTTTGTACTTCATTCTTAAGAAACAAGCCTTCTGTTCAGTCCACGACAATTCTCTGGGATCCTCACTGACCTCGAACTTTATCTGGAGTGCTTCTCTAATATCAGACTCTGTAATAAACATCTCCAAGTCTTGTATCTTGCTTCTAATGATTGTCTGATTATCCCAGAAGTCATACTTCGCATTCTTGTAGAAGTCTTCAATGATATCTTTGTAAATGATAGTCGGAGTAGCTAAAGCATAGACAACTCTGCTCCTCCTCAAGAATTCAATGATTCTAGTAAACTCTACATTCTTTTCCACATCGCCAAGATAAGCACAACAGTTATGTGTTTTCTCAAACAACCAACTGCTTGTACTTGACGATTCTCCTTCCTGAACGTTCTCTGGAACTGGTTCTGAAACGATATTCTCCACTGGAGTCTCAATGTTCTCAGTCTGATCAGCCATCTGCACATCAAAATCAAAAACAATCGTCAAAATACTAAAACGACAAAAATTCAAAACTTTTAAGGTTTTACGATTCTACATTCGCCCCTTTTGATCTGGACGAATGTGAGTTTTAAGGCACGAATGTGAAATTTTCTGGACGAAAGTGAAAAAATTTTAAATTAAAAACACATTCGCCCGGTTTTAATCTACATTCGCCCAAAATCTTCACCTTCGCCCGTTTTATGGACCGAAGGTAAAAACCTGTTTATCCCCAAAATTCAAATTTTTGCCAATCATGTTTTTAACATATAATTTTGATTAGGATGTGTCCTAATGTGGCCGATCAACACTCGTCCACAACCAATTGTCCTTTAATTTTCAATTTACATCGGTTTTTAAGCAGAATTAGGTTAAAACTGTTTCATTCGATCATTTTATCAATCAAACAATGTTATTATCCTAATTCTATCAATCTTCTCCCCCTAAAACTGATGTATATTGAAATGCAATCAAAAAGATCAAACAATTAACATCCTAAGACCCCCAATTATGAAACCCTAAGTCCGGTTATAAAACCGATGATCCTGATCTCGTTAAGGCCCCATTACCTATGATATTAGTATAGAAATGATCAGTAGATGATAGGGAATCAAATGTACAAGAACAAGGAATCAAAGCAACAAGGTGTTGGGATCGAAAGAAAATTTTGAAGAACAGATACTAAGGTTTCGAACCTGCAACTGATATAATATAAGAAAACCACCTTCGCCCGTTTTATAGGTCGAATGTGGGTTTATTCCACCTTCGTCCCAACTAAATGACCCGAAGGTGAAATTTTCACCCGAAGGTGGATATTTGTTTTAAAATTCCCACATTCGTCCAAGTATAAACAGCCAAAGGTAAAGATTTTTCCACATTTGACCCAATTAAGGGGCGAATGTGAAATGGAAAAATCTGAAAATTTTACCAAATCACGAATTCGAATCCCGTTCAACCTTTTTCAATCTGTTAAACTTCCAAACCTCAAATTTTCACTTTTTGAATGATACAAAGCCCAGATGGTGTTATCAAATCTCAGAAATTGACCATCAAGCATCCCCGGTTATCAAAAATAAAGCAGAAATGCAAAAATTTTGGGTTTTCTGAAATTTTATCAAAACACACCTAAAATCTTTTTGGATTTTGTATCTTTTTGACAATAAAAGCAAAATGCAACAAAGTAAAATGCATCAAAGTAAATGAAAGCAGTAAACATTTTGTGATATCCGGTAAGAGGATCATATCAGTTTACTGAGAAATCTGATCACAGCGTTGATCTATTTGTTTAATATTATCATTAGAAACAATATGTGACACGGCAATTGCTGATATTGTGGTCCACATAAGCTCACATGCAGACAATTACGCAATGCTTTAAAATGATACAAGTTAGGTGTATTAGACCAACACATTGTGGTGCCCACACACATGACATACTCCCGTATCAAGTAATTGCACAAAGCTTCATCGTAACGCGTGATTATGCCAGAGTTATCCGTAAAATTTACAAAGTATATAGCACAGAGGTGTACAGGTCAGCAAATGAATGCAGCTAAGTAACATGTGCATATACACTAGGTTGAGGCTGATATTAACCACTGATTTGCATCAGAAAGTCAATACGATGTAATAATGATCTTTGATCAATAAAACATAAAGTTCCTTAATTCGGTAACTTTCGGTTTTGGCAATTAAGCTCTTTTTGCAAATATTCTGATGAAACTAGGTCCGTAAATCAATACGACAGAAGTTTAATCAGAATATCCCGGATAACCATAACATAACGACCCGAAACCTCAGATTTTGGAAATCCTATCAAACGAAATTACGGTACTAAGACCATATGCCCATGAGGTGTTCAGCCACGAACGCGTAGTTTGTTATGTTTGTATCACTAATGCACGCAATATTTAGTCTACGAAGCCTATCAGCATATCACACGTAATCAACATACGTCTCATTATACTATACAATTCTTTAGCCTGTGTCAGATCCCCACTGATGTACTATCATTTCCTCTTTTTATCCAGGAAATCATTTTGGTTTTTCTAATTTTTAGGTCTTTTGAAATTTTTCAATGTTTTTGGTTTTTCTGATAAAATGACTCTCCCTAAAATAAAGAACATATTTTTGGGTTTTTAATTTTTCTGAAAAACAAAAATTTGAAAGAAACAATCCACTTGAAAGCAACAACTTCTTTGAGGATTAAACAATCCACTTGAAAGCATCAACTTCTTTGAGGATTATGATAGAAAAGAGAAATTCCCAATTAGCAAAGAGAAATTCCCAATTAGCAAAATATTAAAAACTAAAACTAAAACTAAAAAGCGATAAACCGAGGTGCCGAATAGTCCTGTTTTTCTTTTATATTGTTTACTTTTAAAAGATATTCAAAGCGGGATCTGTCAAAAGCTTTTGTAAACAAATCTGCACGTTGGTAGTCAGTATGGATTTTGACCATATCTATCAATTCCTTAGCGTAACAATCACGGATAAAATGATATTTGATCCGGATATGTTTCCATACGGGGATCTTATAATGCTCCACATCACTCTATCAACCCATTCCAGTTCCACCTTCATTCGTGTGCGCTTTAGAATGATTTTCAGTATTTTTAGTTAATGCAATTGCGGCTTCGTTGTCACAATGTATAGGGGTTTTAAGAAACTGCAAACCGTAATCCACCATCTGCTGTTGGATCCAGAGTACTTGCGATCAACAACTTGAGGCTGCAATGTTCTCAGCTTCACAGGTAGACAGCGCCACGGAAGTTCGTTTCTTGCATTGCCAGGTAATTAACCTGCTCCCTAATAACTGGCAACCAGCTGTAGTTGATTTGCTATCTTTGTCACAGCCGCCCCAATCTGCATCACTAAAAGCAATAAAATCAAAATCATCATCATTAGGGTACCAAAGTCCTTTTGATGGACAACCCTTCAGATATCGAAGGATACGCTTGACCGCCGTCAGATGACTTTGTTTCGGCTTCGATTGATAGCGAGCACAAAGACACGTTGCATACATAATATCTGGTCGAGACGTCGTCAAATACATCAGAGATCCGATGATAGCTCTGTATGTAAATGGGTCCGTCAGCTCCCCCTTAGCGTCCACTCCAATCCCGTGATTGGGTTGAATAGGGGTATCCATCGGCTTAGAGTCCTCCATCTGGAATCGGCTCAAGATGTCGGATACATATTTCGTCTGGTGAATGAAGATCCCGTCGGGTCTTTGGTCCACCTGCAAGCCGAGGAAAAACTGCATCTCCCCCATTGCGCTCATTTCGAACTTTTCTTGCATTACAGTTTCGAATTCCCTGCATAAAAGTTCGTTAGTTGAACCAAATATTATATCATCAACGTAAATCTGTACTAGAAGCAAATCATCTCCCGTCTTCTTCGTGAAGAGGGTGCAATCGACGAGGCCGCGCTTGAATCCTTTGGAAATGAGGTATGTACTTAGCTCCTCGTACCACTGTCTTGGAGCCTGGTGCAAACCATATAGAGCTTTGCTCAGCACGTAGACCTTATCCCGGTGGATTGGGTCCTCAAAGCCTGGTGGCTGCCCCACATAAACCTCTTCCTTGACTTTCCCGTACAAAAATGCGCTCTTGACGTCCATTTGATAAACTTTGAATTTCTTGTATGAAGCAAACGCAAGGAACATCCGAATAGCTTCAATCCGTGCTACTGGTGCATAGATTTCGTTGTAATCAATCCCTTCGATTTGATGGAAACCCTGCACGACCAATCTAGCTTTGTTACGAACAATAACCCCACGATCATCCTTTTTGCACTTAAACACCCATTTAGTGCCTATTTTCTTCCTTCCCGGCGGCAAATCCGTGAGCGTCCAAACTCCAAATTTCTGGAATTGTAATAACTCAATGGTACTCAGGCATCTTCATTCAAAGCGTCCTTGTATGTCCTTGGCTCTACCTGCGACACATAACACGCAAACGACCAATCATTTTGACTACCAGATTTTTGAATTTTGGCATATAATGCTAAAGCACCAAAACTCTTTGGCGAGTTAACACTTCTCAGCTGTCCTCTGGTCATAACACCACTTCCAGGATCACCGATAACTTGCTCCAGCGGGTGAATACGATGAATCCGAGATTCCGGATAATCAGGTACGATAACTCCCGTCTGAGCAGTCAAGTTTTCTACAGCATCCAGATCATGACCCGTGTTTGATGATGAAGCAACATCTGGAGTTGGAGTTGGGTTCACTGGTATTGCCCCTGGTTCTTCTGCATGTTCAAGAATGACTTCTTCAAATTGTTCAACTTCAGATTCTGAAGAGTCTAATGAAGTTGAAGCCTCTTGAAACACATCTTCCTCTTGTATAGGAGCATTGGAATCATTAGAAGCTGGTAGGGGGTTCACGGTGATTGGACGCACCAACGATGAAGTCGTCGCGTTTTCACACTCGTAAAGTAATCTTATAACAGCTTCTTCAACCAAGCTATCTAGATTGAATGATTCAAAGAAGTCTTTGTAATCAAACATCCAATCAGGACCCATGCCTTGCAAATTTTGAGTATATCGTTGAACTTCCACGTTAGCCCAATCCTCCACTTGACGAGTTCTCTTGTTGAATACCCGTTTGAGCGGGGTTGCATATCCAACAAAATATCCCTCCTCAGCTTTAGGACTAAACATCTCACCTGGATTCAACATTGTGCATGGCGCCCCAAAAGGTTCTAGATACTCTAAGTTTGGCTTTCGTCGGTGTAACAGTTCATAAGATGTTTTTCCAAACTTCTTCACTGTTAGAACCCGATTTAGTGTATAATTTGCTGCATAAATCGCCTCGTTCCAGAACATTACCGGAAGATTTGAATCAGCAAGCATTGTTCTAGCCGCTTCAATTAGAGTCCTATTCTTTCGTTCAGCAACACCGTTCTGTTGTGGGGTGTACGGAGCCGAATATTCATGATGTATCCCTTTGCTTTCACAAAGTTCAACCATCTTGGCATTTTTGAACTCCGTCCCATTATCACTCCGAATTCTCTTTATCTTCACATTGTAGAGATTCTCCAGTCGAGTGAACAGAACTTTCAAGTTGTTAAAGGTGTCACTTTTGTTTTGCAGACACATCACCCATGAAAATCTTGAGTAGTCATCAGTGACAACTAACCAATAAAGCTCTCCAAGATGACTTTTGCGCTTGACTGGTCCAAATAGGTCCATGTGCAGTCGGTCAAGTGGCATCTCAACAGAGTTGACTTTCTTCACTTTGTGGGCCTGTTTGTGTTGCTTCCCCTTCTTACAGCTTACACACTTGTCATTCAGATGGAAATGTTTCACGTTTACTCCATCGACAAGCCCATTTTTCACAAGTCGATTCATTTTTCTCAGATGAATGTGCCCCATTCTTCGGTGCCACATTATCGATTCTTTCTCAGTCGCTTTGGATAGAAAACATGTTATTTGCCCCTGTGATGTCATCGCCTTGGACATATCAAGAATATAGAGATTGTTGACGCGAGGTGCCATCAACATTATCCACTCCTTTGGAATTTTGAAGCCCGGTTTGAGAATATAGCAGGATTTGTCATCAAAATGCACAGAAAATTGTTTATCACATATTTGACTGACACTCAGCAGATTATAATCTATCTGCTTCACATAAGATATCCGCTCAAAGCTCACTATCCCATTACTCACGCTCCCCTCCATTGTGATATATCCACCTTTATTACCAGCGAATGCGACATACCCTCCATTGATGTTTTTCACGTCGAACAACAATGCGAGATCCCCTGTCATGTGGCCTGAAGCTCCACTATCAACAATCCATAGACTGCTAATAGGGCCAGCTGAAGCTCCCTGTACACAAAAAGTAAATCATTTAGTTCTTTCGGGGGACCCAAGCCTGAGTCTTGGGCCTTTGAACATCAGCTTTCAAAGAAACATTCTCATTCACATTTTCAACAACTTTTTGTTTTGGATCAATCTTTTTCTGATTATTCAAAACAGTTTCCTTTTTCTCATTGACCTTAGAAGTAGAAGCTCCTGGAGTACCATTGGGTGACCAAGATTGTTCAGACCTTTTAAGAATACGAATCTGAGATTTTGGTTTCTCAGTTGGTTTCTGAACATTGTTAACAAACGTAACTTTCTTGGCTACCTTATCTGAGTTAACAGACTTAGGTCCAACATTTGATTTGACAATTGATTTTTGTGGAACCTTTTGCCTATCAATTGTTGCGTTCACCACAGGCTTCCTCCATGATTGTTCCATAGCAATCCGATTTCTTTGATCATATTGAATTGGACGATTGTTCCTCATTTGTTGAAAATTGTTTTGGTTTTGATTATAAAACTGTTGTTGTTGAGGAACAACTCGTCTGTGTGGTGGAACAACTCGTCTGATACCACTTTGTAAAAGAAAGATTTTGACTAAAACAGGATTATTTGATCATACAAGTTACAAAACCAGGTGCGGAAACCCTAGCTTTGAACAAACTGATAGAAACTCAAATCAAAACACAATCAATATCATTTTCAAAGCTTTTCATAGATTAACTTTTGCATAAACTTGATTACAATGACAATACGGTTAATCTAGATCAATTACAGAAACTTTCAATCTAACCTGGAACCTGACCTCAAAACACACACAACTAATAACTCTCTTACATTCACAAAAACACAAAAACTATATATAGAGTCTGCACATTCGCCCAGTTGATGTGGTCGAATGTAGAGTTCTTCCACATTCGCCCACTTCCAAGGTACGAATGTGATCTTGATCAGCTTCCATTCTTCCTTCGTCCAAAAGTCTTCTACCTTCGCCCAAAAATGTCTACCTTCGCCCACTTATATTTACATTCTACCAATCAGCACTATTTAACACATGTTAACATCCAATCACTAGTCGCAAAACGCATCTACAAATACCATTAGCTTTTAAAAGATAATCAAATCTGGATTTGTCAAAAGCTTAGGTAAAAAGATCTGCGCGTTGGTAATCAGTGTGGATTTTGACCATATCGATCAACTCTTTAGCATAACAATCACGGATAAAATGATATTTAATCCGGATATGTTTAGCTTTTGAGTGATTTACTAAGTCTTTTGTTAATGCGATTGCGGCTTCATTATCACAGTAAATAGGGGTTTTAAGAAATTGCAAACCGTAATCCACCATCTGTTGTTGGATCCAAAGAACCTGTGAGCAGCAGCTCGATGCTGAAACGTATTCTGCTTCACATGTGGATAGTGCAACTGCGGTTTGTTTCTTGCATTGCCAGGTCACAAGCCTGCTCCCCATAAACTGACATCCAGCCGTTGTGGATTTGCTGTCATTGTCACAGCCGCCCCAATCTGCATCACTAAAAGCGATTAGGTCAAAATTATCATCATGAGGGTACCAAAGTCCTTTCGATGGACAACCCTTCAGATATCTACGGATACGCTTGACAGCTGCAAGATGACTCTGTTTCGGCTTCGATTGATATCGTGCACAAAGACATGTCGCAAACATTATATCCGGTCTAGACGCGGTGAGATACATCAGAGATCCGACGATTGCTCTGTATGTAAATGGATCAGTCAGCTCCCCCTTAACGTCAACTCCAATCCCGTGATTAGGTTGTATCGGGGTATCCATCGGCTTCGAATCATCCATCTAGAATCGGCTCAAGACTTCAGAAACGTATTTCGTCTGGTGAATAAAGATCTCCGTTGGTCTTTGTTCCACCTGCAAGCCTAGGAAAAACTGCATTTCTCCCATTGCGCTCATTTCGAACTTTTCCTGCATAACTTTTTCAAATTCCCTGCACAGAAGTTCGTTAGTTGACCCGAAAATTATATCATCAACATAAATTTGTACAAGAAGCAAATCATCACCTGCTCGTTTCGTGAACAGTGTACAGTCTACCAATCCGCGTTTGAATCCTTTCGAGAGAAGATACGTGCTCAGCTCCTCATCCCATTGTCTCGGAGCTTGGTACAACCCGTAGAGAGCTTTGTTTAAAACATAAACCTTATCCCGGTGAATAGGGTCCTCAAAGCCTGGCGCTTAACCTACGTAAACTTCCTCTTTGACCACACCATAAAGAAATGCGCTCTTTACATCCATCTGATACACCTTGAATTTCTTCCAGGATGCAAACGCTAGGAACATTCGGATAGCTTCCAAGCGTGCAACAGGTGCATAGATTTCATTGTAGTCGATTCCCTCAACTTGATGAAAGCCTTGAACGACAAAACGTTTTTTTGTTTCTCACTATGACTACTCTATCATCCTTCCATACTCCGAGTTTCTGAAATTGTAACAACTCTTCTTGCATTGCTTCCACCCAGGCATCATCCAAAAGAGCTTCCTTGTACGTTCGCGGCTCGACCTGCGAAACATAACAAGCGAAAGACCAGTCATTTTGAAAACCAGATTTTTGTATTTTGGCATATAAAGCAAGATTGCCAATATTTTCTGGTGCTTGAGCATTTCTCAATTACCCTCTTGTCATAACGCTACTACCAGGATCACCAATAACCTGTTCAAGCGGGTGTATCCGATGTATCCGAGATTCTGGATAATCAGGTACTTGTACTCCCGTTTGAGTCGTCAAATTCTCTGTAGAAACCAGATCATTACCCACATTAGATGTTGAAGCATCAGTTGTAGTTGGGTTCACCGGTGGTGTCACTATAGCATTGTCCAGAATAGCTTCACTTGTAGCATCATCGTCTCCATCTTCTGAATCTGATGAATTAAGCGTTGTAGAAGCTTCTTGGAACACCTCTTCTTCCATCACAGGAGCAGTGGTATCATTAGAAGCTGCTTGAGGATTTACAGTGATCGGACGCACTAACTGTGAAGTCACGGCGTTTTCGACCTCGTAATATAAGCGAAGTACAGCTTCTTCAACCATGCTATCTAGATTGAATGATTCAAAGAAGTATTTGTAATCAAACATCCAATCTGGACCTCCACCCCGTACATTTTGAGTATATCTTTGTACTTCGACATTAGCCCACTCCTCGACTTTTCTAGTTCTTTTGTTGAATACCCATTTGATGGGGTTGCATATCCAATATAATAACCTTCTTCAGCCTTTGGTGCGAACTTCTCCCAAGGATTAAGCATTGTACATGGGGCACCAAATGGTTCTAGATACTCCAGATTCGGCTTGCGTCGGTTCAACAGCTCATAAGAAGTTTTGCCAAACTTCTTCACTGTTAAAACATTGTTTAAAGTGTAACATGCTGCGTAAAAAGCTTCGTTCCAGAACATGACTGGAAGATTTGAGTCCGCAAGCATTGTTCTCGCCGTCTCAATTAGAGTCCTGTTCTTTCTTTCTGCGACACCGTTATGCTGGGGTGTATACGGAGCGCTATATTCATGATGAATTCCCTTGTTTGCACAAAGATCCTCCATCTGAGCGTTTTTGAACTCCGTTCCATTATCACTCCGGATTCGTTTGATCTTTAAACCATAGATATTCTCCAGACGTGTAAACAGAACTTTCAGGTTGTCAAAAGTGTCGCTTTTCTGGTGTAAGCACATAACCCATGAAAACTTGAATAATCGCCAGTCACCACAAGACAGTACAATTCCCCGGCATGACTTTTACGTCTGACTGGACCGAATAAGTCCATATGCAATCGCTCAAGCGGTAGTTCAACGGAATTGACTTTCTTTGGTCTATGGGCCTGTTTGTGCTGCTTTCCCTTTTTACAACTAACACACTTGTCATTCAATTGAAAATGTTTCACATTATCTCCCGTGACAAGTTCATTCTTCACTAACTGGTTCATCTTTCTCAAATGAATGTGTCCCATTCTCCTGTGCCACATTATAGATTCTTTTTCTGTAGCCTTCGAGAGGAAACACGTGACTTCGCCATGGGTGGTCATAGCTTTGGACATATCGAGAATATAAAAATTGTTTACTCTCGGTGCCTTTAGCATCACCCACTCTTTTGGAAGTTCAAACCCCGGTTTCAGGATGTAGCAAGATTTGTCATCAAAATAAACAGAAAATTGCTTTTCACAAATTTGGCTAACACTGAGCAGATTGTAATCTATCTGTTTCACATACGATATCCGATCAAATGTCACGACCACATTGCTAACACTACCCTCCATCGTAATGTAGCCTCCTTTATGTGACACCCGGCAAATTCTGATTAACAACGCTGTCTAGATTAAAGTCTACCTTAGCGAGTCACGCGTATATAATACTTAACTGGGATAGTTGAGTCGTATTACGGTTCGGGTACTGTTAGTTTGGTATAGAGGATCATTAGATGTTAGTCTAAAGGCTCATTAGATGTCAGTCCTTAACCAAGTGTACAAAGGGTGACGATTCGTAGAATCGTCAGAGCATAGGGAATATACAAGTCTCGAGTCCCGGGAATTGGTGAACGAGTGTGAATATGTTTGTTTGCAAGTATTATGTGTTTACAATCATTATGTGACTTGTCGGTATGTGAAAATGTGTTAACATATGTTAAAACGGAGTTTAACGCGCCAAATATGCTGAACCAGGCCCTATAGGCAAATAGGATCTGTATTCGCCTATAGGGAGGGTGAATAGGGAATCACATGGGGCGAATAGGCCCTAATCGCCCCTACTATAGGCGATTAGGAGCCCTATTCGCCTGATGCTACTGCGTAATCGCCTATAACGTGCTGGACGACTAATAACGCCTATAAATACAATACTTGACCTCCTAAACTTCATTATAACAACCCTAGTCGTCCCACAACTCGTCCCAACACACACACAACCTCTGGAACACGATTTTGGATTAAAACACAAGATTTCAAGCCTATTACACAATCTATCATAAATCTAAGGTGTGGTTTTCATTCATGCAATCTTTAATAATGTTTTATTGAATCCCTAATGGTCCAGACCTGTTTATAAATGTATGTGTCTTCTGAAATTCGTTAATAATCGTTGTTAATTGGATTCTAACTATTATGCATGTTGTATGTGTGTTTATGATTAAAAGATAGGGTTTTTGTGATTCACGAAAGATTGTTAGCATGATGTTAAGGTAGTTACAGATTGATGATGATAGCATGTTGATGAAATCTGAGTAATTATTCATTAGGGTTACGGTTATGCATGTTAATGTGATGTTTTATGCTATATGTATTGTTTTTGGGATACATGGTTGCATGCAGGGCTGATAGAACGAGGTTAAACGAAGGATTTTGATTGAAATATGTTTGATATGGTTGTTTGATTGATACTTTATGTTTACACACGTTCTGGATCTGATTTGGAGTGTTAAACGCGCGAAAAACTGGAACAGCTGGGCTAAAGGCGAATAGGGATCCTATTCACCTATGCTATAGGTGAATAGGAGGCTATTCGCCTGATAGGAGTTCCTATTCTCCTATAGTATAGGGGAATAGGGGCCTAATTGCCTTTACTTCATGCATTTACGATCCTAATTGCTAGTTAAGCCCTGAATTGCATGCTTTACGACGTTATCGCCTGTAAACTCATGAATTGCATACCGCATGACCCTAATCGCCTATAGTATAGGCGATTAGCCTTCCTAAATGCCTGTTGACCCACGTACTCACTAGTTGACTTTTCCTAATCGCCTGTACTGCTGCTGTAAGTATATTTTGACATTTCGAGACCTGATTTGACATCTAGGAACATGCTAGGAACCCCGTAACATACCTAGTAACTTGGTAATATGTGCTCGGACTTGTTTATGTGATACTTGAACTACGTGCTACAACTTGTTGGACTTTAACGTATGTTAAGTGTGATTGCATGATTGTATGTTTGTGAGTGCAAGTATAACACGGGGAGTCTCGGGTCACCAATGGGATGTCGAGTCTTGTACATTGGGTTAATTTAACACTCACGGTGTTTTCAAACGAACTTGGTTATGGTCTGGACATCTAGGGACTAACTAACCTACGGGTTATTAGTCTAAGTACTTGTAACTGTCATATGTTAGGTCGCCGCTTTACGGGGCTAGCATAGCTTGCTGATATTATTCGTATTTTGAAGTAACGCAACCTAAGGTGAGTTTACGGCCCCTCTTTTAACTGGTTTCACTTTTTGGGGGAGAAAACATGTGTTAAACTTATGTTTTGGTAACAACTGTCATACTATGGGTTTCTATGGTTTACTATACGATCCTTGGAAGTCCCGGGGGAAACCATGAATGTGCGGGTTAGCATAACGGGGAAATGTGAATAGATCTATTGGGAATGACCAACCCCGCTCGTCGGCTTGGAGGGCCGGGCGAGTGCATATTGTCTCAAACAGGAACAGGTTTACTATTCGGGCACGACATCTGGTTAGTAGTAATAAAACATACGCCTAGCTAGCGTACTTTGGTTTGCAAATTGATATAGTATGGACAGGTTGAACTTGATACTTTGATTACAAAACCTGTGAACTCACCAGCATTTTTGTGCTGACGTAACTCTTACATGTTTTCTCAGGTCGCTAAGGTAGCACTACGAAACTAGGGCGCACGCGTCTGCACGGCGTCTAGTTAGGATTGCATGGTTTTCAAACATTGAATAATTTGGTTTACTTTTGTATTATGTTTTGAGAATAAGCTTCCGCTGTAATTGGGGATTTAAACTATGTTTTTGACATTGCATATGCTCATTTAGACTTGTTTATTGTGGTCGTTGACTTGGATCCTGGTTTGTCATGCGCCTCGCGGTAAAACTCCGCAAGTGGATTTTGAGGGTGTGACACTTTATTTCCTGTAAACGCTACATAACCTCCGTTTATATTCTTGATATCAAAGAGTAGCGTGAGATCCCCTGTCATGTGACCAGAAGCTCCACTGTCAACAATCCATAGGCTGCTAACAGGGCCAGCTGGAGCTCCCTGCACATATCAAGTAAAGCAATTAGATCTTTCGGGGGACCCAAGCCTGTTTGGTCTTGGGTCTTTGAATTGGTTGTTTCAAAGATTCTTTCGATTCACAAACATCTTGGGTTTTCTCAACCCCTTTCTTCTCACTCTCAACTTTCTTTTTCTCAGTTTTCACATTTTGTGAAGTTGAGGCACCCTCAGATTCCTTTGATGACCAAGATTGTTCAGACCTTTTCAAGATCCGGATCTGAGATTTTGAGTTCTCAGCCGGTTTCTTTACTTCGTCTTTAAATGCAACCTTCTTGGTTACCTTCTCTGATTTAATAGAGACAGGTCCAACTGCTGGTTTTACATTTGGTTTAGAAACAACCTTTTTGTTATCAGCAGTTGAGTTCATCATAGGTTTCTTTACAAATTTCTCAGTGACTATCCGATTGCATTTATCATAAGTCATCGGACGGTTTTCCCTTTTGTTGTAAAAATTGTTTTGATTATAATAAGGTGCTTGCTGAGGGAAAAACCGTCTTTGTGGATAACTGTAGTTGTCAACCGGATAATCATGATGTTGCCTAATCTCCACCTCGTGCCTTTTGTGTCGTACGTACGGGCAGGTGGCAAGTAAATGTCCTCTTTCCCCGCACTTAAAACACGCACGGTATTCTTCATAGTTTTCTTTGATATGCGACTTGGAAAAACTTGCAATGGGATATCGATCAACCATGCACTGTTTTCTTAAACTCTTAGGAGCTGGTTCCTTCGAGTATGTCGGTTCAATGAAACTATTTGCCTTATCAACTGGCAGGACGAATTGTGTGACATTGACCTTTGCATCTTTATCCGAATAAATTTTCTCTAAAATTTCTGGAGGAATGTCATTGGTTCGTTCATGTTTTGGAAACCAAATTGTACTTTCCTGCCAGATCGTTTCAATTTTGGAATAATTCACAAATTTAATCGGATATTCATCATCAGACAAAATCTTATCGGAGCCTTGCATCCGATAGAAAATCTTCACAGGTTTGTCACATAATTCGTTGCTCATTTCATTAGGTTTCTCAGATTTAATTTCAGTTTTCTTTTCAACCGGTTTAACCACATTTTTCTCAACTTTCTTTACCTCTTTCTTTTGAACACTTTTACCAACAGACTGTTCAGCTTTCTTAACAACATTCTTTCTATGAGCATTTGCCCAGGGATGAACAATTTGAGATGGTGAGACTGGTTCAGTAGTGATTATATGATTTTCATCAGGGATATCATTTTCATTTTCAACCGTCTCAGACTGTTCATCGTCTTCATCAGAATCATCTGCAGCGACCACACCCTCATTGTTTCCCAATACAGGTCTCACATCAGAATACGGGTCTCCGACACTGGAAGTGTTGGGCTCGTTATCTGATGTGGAGTCAGATTTGACTAAAGTCTCCGGTGGTATTGCATGTAAATTATGATTTTCGAACAACACCGGAGATGGGACAGCCTTGTAGTTTGCACTACTCGACTGGGAAGGTTCTTCAATGATGTGGTCAACTACATATGCAATGTGCTTATAACTCTCTAACTTTTTTTTCACTTTTTCAGCGAAGCACTTGATGGTTGCCATTTCTAACTTGGTGTTTTCCATTTCATTAATATAGTTATTAATGGCAAGTTGTTTTATTGACAAAGTCTTTTTGAGTTCAGACACATCTTTTTTATACCCATCAAGTACTTTATTGAAATCTTTTAAATCTTTTTGATAAATCTGACAGTTTATTTTAGCACTCTCAAGTTGTACCTTGAGAAGCTTATTTTCTTCTGTCAATTTATCAAAATCAGCACATTTAACACACACTTTAGATTGAGATTCAGAACTTACCGGTTTAGTTGGTTCTGTCATTGCCATCAGCGCGAAGTGAGCTTCCTTCCATGCGAAGAATTTTGAGTAGTCAATCTTGGTGCACGCATCATCCACCATGCATGACTTGCGGGTCATAAGGAAATCAGCTTCAGCTAGCAACTGATCAATGTCATCGTCTAGTGAATTCACACTAGCTTCTGAATCAGAATCACTCTCCATGTTCGAATAAGCTGAATCGTAGTGCTCTCCAACATCTGTGACAGAATCAAGAATCATTCCAGATTTCTTGTCTTCACTCTCAATAATCACCTCCTCATTCAACTCCTCTATTTTCAACTCCGACACTTTCTCTATCACAACCTCCTCTTCAATCTCATCATGCTCATCCAAACTCATCTTCTGTGCCACACAAGCCACATTTCCAGCAGTAATCTCCTCCACTCCCAATTGCATACCCGTCAAATCAAAACCTTCATCATTTTGAATCACTAGTGCTTGGTTTTGATTTTCAGTTTGGTTTTGGGTATTAGGTGTAGAGATGGGAATAATGGTTTGGTTTGAATTCTGTTGTGGTTGGTTTTGAGTTGTAGGTTGTCTAGTATTGGTATTTTGTTGTGTGTTTTGACGGTTCTGGTAGTTGTTTTGAGGTTGAAAGCTAGAGATGTTAGGACTGTTGTATGATACTTGATTCTGGTTTTGGTTTTGTCTATTTTGGTAGGTTGAATTGAACGGGTTTCGATTACCTTGCTGTGCCGGCTGTGTACACTCTCTCTTAAAATGACCCTTCTCACCACAATTGAAGCATGTAACCTTGGCTTTGTTGAAGCCGTAAGTGGTGTTTGGAGAAGTTGAAAGGTCAGTTCTTCCAGTCATCTAGATAAAATCAGTGGCTCTCCTCATTATGCTCGCAAATGCCCACTGTATGTCCATAAGCTCCATCTCCTCTTTATCGATTTGTGCGTAGTCCTCATTGGTGAGATTGTTGTTTCCAATCTGACTCGCAACTAAACCGTTGTATGATGCAATCATAGCAGATACTAAAGCAACATGCTGTTGAGCAATCTCAACAGTCACATTGTTATGATTAGAAGTCTCTAACACAATCGAACTTTGATTTGATTATGTTTGAGTAATCTGCATCTGATTAATGTGAGGAGTATACTGTTGTTGTTGTTGAGGTTGACATGCTGTGTAACAGGCAGCTTGTTGTAAAGGTGAAAAAGGTGGAATAAAGTTTGGTGTTTGATAAGATTGTGGTGTGTATGATGGTGTGTATGATGAAGTTTGGGCAAGATAATTGATTGGTGCATTTGTGGGTTCAACAACATTGGATACACATGCAATGTGAGGAGCAACATTTGAAGTAGTGCTTGAAGTAGATACAGAAGTAGATGTACCACTCACATACAGATCTGGATTCTGTGGAATCTGCGCTCTCTTGGCTTTCCTCTTCTCCTCCATTTCTTTGTTTTCCAGCTTTTGTATGAACTCGTTGATAGTCCAATACTGGTATGCATCCTTTTCCTTCAACACTTCAATGTGTTGGTTCCAGTATGGTGGTAAAGCATCAGCAAATTTATCCACCAGTTCTGACATCGGTATGCTTATCTCATAGCTCGAAAGTTCTGTGAGCAAATGGCAATACCGTGAAACCAATTCTTTTAGAGTCTCATTGCCCATGTAACTAAAGTTCTCGAATTCTATTCGAAGCTCTTCCATTCTCAGCTTCCTTGTCTTCCCATTACCATCATGTCTGTTTCTCAGCATATCCCACTGTTGTTTAGATGTTGTACACGATCCAAACTGATGCAGCAAATCGGTGTTGATCGCCTGAGATAACTGAGAAAACGCCTTCTTCTCGATCGCAAACCTCTTTTTCTCATCATCTGCCAAAATCTCCAGCGGTATCGGTTCTCCAGTGTTCTCCAGAATAGGAGCAACATAACCTTTTACTATCATGTTCCATGTGTAACACCCCAACCGATGGCAGAAACATCGGGATGTCACGTATTGATGATTGTTCAGTAGCTCATGGTAATACATATGTTTAAATAATCCTTTATTTCATTACAAAATTGAATTACATTAAAGTCTACATCAAATAATCAAACAAAGCTTAAAACATCAAATATCTCCTCATGCTAGCTCTAGACTTCAAGCATCAGTATTTCCTGTTGAGTTTGGAAAAATGGGGGGGTCAACTAGAAGTTGGTGAGAATACATAAGCCATGTCAAGCAAATAGTTTAAGTATAAAAGTATAGCAATTCATATGTCTATCGTAGGTTTAAGTCTACATGAATAAACATAATATGTTGAATCGACATATCAAACCTCCGACTAGTTTAGGTCCATCCCGTCATCCACGGTTCACCTTAATAATATGTTGGAACGATAACAATCACCCACGCTACCTATGTAGGAGGTACACGTTGTGGGATTGTCAATCCAATAGATCTATTATTGAGTATCACCGGCTTGGCCATAGCTAATGATTATGTAATGTTGAAACTCGTTGAAACTGTTGTTGTTGTCTAATTCATGAGGCATTAAAGTTTACAACTAGACATGCATGTAGAATTGCTTAAGTATAATGTTGCAAGTATAAATAATTGCATAAACATGGTTACGTAAACTCACCTTAGCAAAGTATTAAGTCTCGAGAAAAAATATGTGTAGCCCCAAAGTTGCCAATTACAAGAGCTTATAATCAAAGCTTCAATTGTAGAAGTAATAGACTATAGAAGAAAAGTATGAGGGAATGTTTAATCGGATTGAAACAATCGATTTAGAGGTGGCAAGTGTAATGATTCATAGGTGGGTTTTTATACTAGTTTTGGATTCAATTAGCCATTAAAATTGGTCAACACCATAAAGTAAGGTTTTATGATGAATTGACTATTTGACTAGGAATTTGACTGTTTGACTAAGACTTTGACTAGGACTTTGACCAGGACTTTGACTATTTGACTCAAGGCTTTATTTAAGAAAAAAAATAAAAAAAAATCATCAGTTTGAATTAGAAAATAAAAAAAAACACCGTCTTATAAAATGACGATTTTATAAATAGAATTAGGATAGGACATATGTCATGATTGAAGATTTTTTTTTTTTCAAGTACAATGATAAAAGGAACTTAGAAAAATAGAGTGCACGGATAAAGATAAGAATACTTAGAAATAAATTAGACTTTATATCATGGATCGGGAAATACTTTAATGCAAAATAAATGGGAAAATTCGTGAGGTTACAGTCTCCCCTACTTTTGGAAACTTCATCCTGAAGTTATTTAAAAACACAGGTTTGAGGATGGTTGGGTAGAAATTAAGGCAGCCGTGGTTTTGAAAATTTTGGGTTAAGGCACGACATGAATTTATAGAATAATCTGCTTTCGAATAATTTGGATAAAAGGTTTGTTATCTGTGAGTTTTAAGGGTAGGATTAGGTGTGTCTTGGAATCGCAAGGTGAATAAGAATCTTAAGTTTTAGAAATCCTAAAAGAAATGCATGAGTTGATGGACTATAGAAAGGCTAAATGAACTACCAGGTAACTAGAGTTTATAATTAGTTTCTCTACCGAAAACCTTGATAGAATTTCACACCACCTTAACGTACCGGTAAATTCATGATTACGTTCCGGACCGCAATCACCAATTTACCTTACATTAGGGTTTTGTGTCCTATGACTCTAAACACACATGTAAGTAATGCAAAATAACCTTGTGATTGAATTGTATACAATGTATCCAAAAATAAGTCCAACTGTTGAGCAGGAAAAAGACTTCTACCAGTCAGTGAGTAAGAACCTCTACCGATTGTTGAGCAGGTACGATAGCCTCTACCAGTCGTTGAGCAGGTTGTAGGGCCTCTACCGACTGTTGAGCAGGCATGATGACCTCTACCAATCGTTGAGTAGGTTATTTGGTACTCTACTAACTGTTGAGCAAGTACTTCATCCTCTATCAGTTGTTTGATTAAGTGTAGCAATTTACACACACACATAAATTGCAAATTGATATATGTACATGTAAGAAATCAAGTATCAAGTATAGCATGTGAGTTGTAATAGAGTTGCCCTAGACAAGGTTAATGACTCTAGGTGTGTCTATAGTAAATAGTTTATATTTCATGAATTCTAGTTTCAAATGTTCAAATATGGTAGATAGTCAAATCCTTATGTATAACTAAGGATTATGTTTGATGCAACACACAATCAAGTTTCAATAGTTTGGTTATCATGGGTAACTAGCTCATATGTGAGAAGGTGAAAGATATGAATTTAGTTCTTGAGAGGATGATGAAAAATCTTGAAGCAGAATCAAGGTTGTGAGAGATAGTGAATGTGAAGATAGTTGATAAAGAGTTTATTTTATAGTAAGGAGATTATGTAGCAGTGTAAATTTTGGGGTTTGGATCAAAGGTTATAATCAAGTGTATAAGAAAACATGATTGTGGTATATGCCAAATATTGTAAAAATTTGAACAAGTTGAAAGTGAGTGAGTGTCGATGGAGAATTTAGAGGCTAGATATTATTCCTATGGATAAAAAAAATCTTATTTTCAAAATTGGTTTTATACATAAAGCAAAAGTTGTTAAATAGTACAAGCTAAGTGGGCTTTTGATTAAAATATTCCCATTAGTTGGAGATTTCAAACATGACATTAGGTTTTGAAGATCAAGGTTCTATTAAGTGATTTTTAATAGTTTAAAGCATTATATAGAAAATTGTTTGTTACGTCAATAAATAAACAATTGAATTTAAGTTCTAGGACATCTTTTGACAAAAAAATATGTACTTTGTAAAGTTACTAGGTAATGAAAATACAACAAGATTTAGAAATCTTTAGTTTGTGCTAAGGTATGAGGTTATAGTTTTTAAAAAAATAAGTAACATGTGGAGAAATGAAATAATATGATTTAGGTAGGGTGTTGAATATATAAAAAGTGGCTAAGATGGTAAGGTGAAGTGTGATTGTGAAATCCATGGATGGTTATGAAATGAGATTGATTTAAGCTGTAAAATTTTTGAGATTTTTGAGCTTAGTTTAAGGAAGGTGAGTGTAATCATTTATTCATTAATTAAAACGAATAAACGAAAACGTTGACTTATCAAAACTTCTAGATTCTAATAACATAGTGAAGACATGCTTTAGCCTATAAGTGAACACTCATCCCGAGAATTCCCAGGTAGGCATCCGGGTCCCTCGTCTGATTGGGATATATGCGCAATGCCAGTCCTAGACAGAAAACTCAGAATACAGGCGTTCACCCTTCCAGATTGCACGTGTTCGTTATTAAAATCTAGAACTTCGACGAGATCTCAAGGTGGTTCAGGCTACACCTGAGGATAGTCGTATTAGTCTAAGAATAGATCTTGTGATGGAGAGCAATCTTCTTGTAGGGGTTGAAGTAGGGATAAGAAGTAGGAGTGAGATAGAGGATAGCAAGTAAAAGGAGCAAATACTGGTTATATTCCTATGGTTATAGACTAGATTTTTTTTTTCTAATAACCTAATTCCCTATAACCAAGGCTCTGATACCAATCTGTAACACCCCAACCGATGGCGGAAACATCGGGTTGTCACGTATTGATGATTGTTCAGTAGCTCATGGTAATACATATGTTTAAATAATCCTTTATTTCATTACAAAATTGAATTACATTAAAGTCTACATCAAATAATCAAACAAAGCTTAAAACTTCAAATATCTCCTCATGCTAGCTCTAGACTTCAAGCATCAGTATTTCCTGTTGAGTTTGGAAAAATGGGGGGGTCAACTAGAAGTTGGTGAGAATACATAAGCCATGTCATGCAAATAGTTTAAGTATAAAAGTTTAGCAATTCATATGTCTATCGTAAGTTCAAGTCTACATGAATAAACATAATATGTTGAATCGACATAATCAAATCTCCGACTAGTTTAGTTCCATCCCGTCATCCACGGTTCACCTTAATAATATGTTGGAACGATAAAAATCACCCACGCTACCTATGTAGGAGGTACACGTTGTGGGATTGTCAATCCAATAAATCTATTATTGAGTATCGCCGGCTTGGCCATAGCTAATGATTATGTAATGTTGAAACTCGTTGAAACTGTTGTTGTTGTCTAATTCATGAGGCATTAAAGTTTACAACTAGACATGCATGTAGAATTGCTTAAGTATAATGTTGCAAGTATAAATAATTGCATAAACATGGTTACGTAAACTCACCTTAGCAAAGTATTAAGTCTCGAGAAAAAATATGTGTAGCCCCAAAGTTGCCAATTACAAGAGCTTATAATCAAAGCTTCAATTGTAGAAGTAATAGACTATAGAAGAAAAGTATGAGGGAAAGTTTAATCGGATTGAAACAATCGATTTAGAGGTGGCAAGTGTAATGGTTCATAGGTGGGTTTTTATACTAGTTTTGGATTCAATTAGCCATTAAAATTGGTCAACACCATAAAGTAAGGTTTTATGATGAATTGACTATTTGACTAGGACTTTGACTGTTTGACTAAGACTTTGACTAGGATTTTGACCAGGACTTTGACTATTTGACTCAAGGCTTTATTTAAGAAAAAAACTAAAAAAAAAATCATTAGTTTGAATTAGAAAATAAAAAAAAACACCGTCTTATAAAATGACGATTTTATAAATAGAATTAGGATAGGACATATGTCATGATTGAAGATTTTTTTTTTCAAGTACAATGATAAAAGGAACTTAGAAAAATAGAGTGCACGGATAAAGATAAGAATACTTAGAAATAAATTTGACTTTATATCATGGATCAGGAAATACTTTAATGCAAAATAAATGGGAAAATTCGTGAGGTTACACCATGCCTCGGCTCCCTCTAAGCCTTGTCCCTCCACATGTATCTTAAACTTTGTCTTCCATGTGTTGTACTCCTTCATGTCCATGAGATTTGGTGGACGATTGCCGCTTCCTGATGATAGATCATGAATGAGTGTAGATATGGCATTGGTCGTCTGCGAATGAACGGCAGCTGCTGCTACTCCCTAATAGTTGTCAATTGGTTGTTGTAATGGTTGCACAACTTGTTGAGGAGCAGAACTAGTCATAGCCATGTAATTGATTGGCAAGGATGGTGGACTAGTCTTCTGGGCTGCAACTGACCATGGATCTCGTGTTGTCTACTGCTGTGGTGCTTGAGTAGGTCTTGGCGTTGTTGGGAAGTTCCACATCTTAACCTATAAACGTTTAAACACGAAAAGATTAGAAATGATTTAAAACAGAAAACTCTTTCGCACTATCGGACGGGCGAATGAGAAATATTCTTCTCCTTCGACCGTTTTGAAGGGTACGAATGTGGCCTGATATCACACAAACTTCTTTCGACCGTTTACTTCTCTCGTTCGACCGTTTTCCTTCTCCTTCGACCGTTCAATTAGTCGAATGTAACACCAACGGGCGAATGAACACAAATAAGCAATGAAAGTCTACGTTCGACCACTAAAACAACACCTTCGACCACAAAATCTCTCTTTCGACCAAATGAAATCACACTTTCGACCGTTCTCTCTACGTTCGACCCCAGGAAATTCAAAAACGGTTATTCTTTGAAAATCCGTTAATTTTGATCATGTATTTCAAATGTTGAAGGATTTTGATGATATAAATCAGGTTTTGAATCGGAATTGATTTGGAACAAGTTTAATGAAGAGAATTATCCAATTTAACCTTGAAAACAAGTTGTAATCAATCAAAATCTTATCAAATCAGTTTGTTCAATGAAAACAGAAACTTTTTGACCAAAATTGGGTCCAAATCAACTGAGAGACTATCAATTTGTGGTTGTTTGTTCTAGAAAGGCTCTGATACCACTTTGTATGTGTATGTATGGATCGTATAAACAACAAAGAATGATCAAACAAGTTAGTTTTAGGTGCGGAATCCCTAAAACAATCACAAAATAATAGTCAAAGAGATCAAAACATGTAAATCATCATTTCAAAAGCTTTTTCATTAATTAGAAACTCAATTACACGTTTAGAGATTGATACAAACAGGGTAAGAACGTGAAAAGAGCTAAATAAACTTCTAGAGAGAGAATCAAAAAGTGGAGGGAATAATATGACTCAAAGTTACATTCAAAAAAACAAACTTGACTATTTATAGACTGCACATTCGCCCAAATGATTCGTGCGAATGTGCAGGTTCGACCAAACCAACTGGTCGAACCAAGCCATACATAAACAATATTCACATTCAACCAAAACTTGCTCCTTCGCACCCTCTGATCTTCCTTCGACCAAACAAAAACCTTCCTGCGTACCTATTATTTCTCCTTCGCACCATCGACAATTATCAAAACATGTTTATTGTACAATCCGAAGCACTAGTCGCACAACTGCATCTACACTTTATCACCTTTTCTTTCTTCTTGAATTGGGGCTTCTTTCGTTTCTCCCCCTGAACTGGTGAACCAGGAAAATCTCCTGCACCCAAACCTAAACCCTCATCCTCTTCATCCAAGTGAATAGGGCTATTCATTATCTGTTCCTCCACAGATCTATTCAAACTGGCAGACTCACCAGCCACAGCGGCCTTGGGCATGGTAGTCTTTACCGTCTCAGCATCCGAATCCCAATGTTCATCTTCCTGCGTCTCTTCAGAATCGACTGACGCTTCATCAACTAGATGTAACCCTTTCTTAGCCACAGTCTTATGTCTTCTCGACACTTTCTTCTTCTTTGCATGCTCAGTTTCAGGAACAACATCAATCTTGATTTCTTTCTCTTTCCCTTTCCCACTCTTAGCTCCCACAATAACAACCTGTCGCTTTCGCTTTGCCTCTGGATCAATAGGATGTAATGGATTGTCTTCGTCTGATGCACTATCAGCATGCCTTACCTCACCTTTACCTGGATCCACATAATCAATTCTCGCCAAATGTCCAAATAAACGTCTAACTGGTGGACGTTCATTTACCGACAAACCTTTATATGCTTTCATTCTTGCCAATGTATTTATTGACATATGTTCTTGAACTACGATCTGCTTCGGATCCCTCTTCAACTCTTTATACTTATGATCAAATATCATCTGAAGGAATTGAGGATACAACAAAAACTTCAAATTCCTTGTGCCACTGACAGGTTCCAACAAATGTTCCATGAGCATCCCTGATACATTGAACGGTTTGTTCAATATCAGTGCTGTAACATTACGCATTTAATACTTGTACGTTACGCATGACATTTAATAAAACGTCAAGTTTTCTTAATTATCCTCGCATTTATTATTTTTGTCGCTTTTATGGAACCCTAATAATATATATAATATTATATATATATGTGTGAGTGTATAATTAATCAAAAAAAATGTTTTGCCTTGGCCGGGGTTCGAACCCGCGCCAAAGGCCGGGCTAACCAACACACATGCACAAACCAACTGGGCTAGCCAGTTTCTTGTGATAAACCCGGACGCGAATTATATTTATACACACACTCAAAACCTCACAGTTGACAAGGAAAGTCAACTGTGAGTTGCCTTGTTGATCAATCCGTCTTATTAACGCGTAATTATGCTATCTATGGCAAACTCGTGTAATATCCGGCCCAATACAACCAAATTGCACAACGATTACACGGCAATTGTTGCCCTAATAATCAAAATTGGCCGCGTTTTATAAAAAGGAAAGTCAACTATCTAATTAACCCTAACCCTAATCCTCTAGTATAAATTGAGGCTTTCTGGACCTTGTCTAATCGCTCACAACTCTCTCTCAATCTCTACATCTCTCTAATTCTCTCTGTTTTGATCAATCTGTTCGTGGTTTGACTTTTCCCTTTGACCCGATCATCATCATCAATTATACACTGTAAGTACGATTATGATTGTGGGTTATATTCATCGGCGATCAGACAACATTAGCCCCAACAATAATCGGGCTATAGTTGTCTGATTTACTCGATTGTAAATCTAGGGTTCATCACGTTTAAATTGGGGATAAAACTGGGATGGCATATTGTATTTATTTAATTTAAATCAGAAGATAACACAACCACCGGCCTAGGCCAGGTGGTTGTGACTCTGGTCTTGTTCCGAGGTCATCCGGGTTCGAGTCCCGGCTCTGACCGGCTTTTATGCTTTTCTTTCCTTTTCTTTTTTTAAACAAACAAATTTCAATTATATATATATATAAATCCTTTAAATCTTTTAAAATTCTTTTTAAATACCTAAACTATTTTATAAATTCTAAAAAAATTATGTTTGTTTAATCTGATATAAAAGTGTTATTTACAATTTTTATTTTTCAGAAATTCTTTTATTTAGTATTTATAATAATTAAATCATTTTATTACTATTATAATTATAAAAATCCATTATTATATCAAAACAGTTTTATTAAATTCCCCAAAATTTATCCTGACTTTTTATAAAGTCAACCTTTACTGAAATAATTTTTAATTCAGTAAAATCATTTATTTATTATTTTTAATAAATTTTTGTAAGATTTAATCATATTTAATTCATAATAAATCCAATTTTCATCATTTTTGCACCAAAATTTTATACAAATTATTTTTAATCATTTAGAACAGAATTATGATTTTTAAAATAAGATTTCTTTAATTTTAGTATTTTTGAATATTAAAGTTAATAATTGGCTATTTATAAATAAATAGATTTAAAAATCTATTTTAAATGAAATAATTTTATAAAAATTATTTTATTGCTTCAAACACTTTAATGTGCTCACTCAAAATTCAAACTTTATAAAAAGACTATTTTTCATTTATTATCCAATTTTCTTTATTTAATTTAACAATTGATTATCCCCAAATCGAAACCCTAGGATACACATATTAGTTACATAGACTTAGACTTATTATATATTACCTCACTATAGGGTAATATTTGGAATCACTTTGGGCAACACAATTATCATATCTTTTCAACAAGTTAACATTTGCTAAGGTGAGTTTACATAGCCCCTTTTATCACCACTTTTGGGGTGAAACATGTTATAACACTTTTCATTGCAATTCAATCATCAATGTGTTTATGTGTTTTCTATGTTGCATATTGTCTTGAGCATGATTAGAGTAAGCACCATTCTAGCATAATCATTAACATTGATCAGCCGATGGTATACATTGATAGATCTATTGGACTGACAATCCCACCCGGATACGTGCCTCCTACCAAGGTTACGTGGGTGTTTGTTATCGCATAACATATTCATTGGGACCATAAGTGTATGGTATGTATCATTTTATAACAGTCAACAGGGTTGATTATGCACTCGATTTATTTCTAATATGTTCTCACATATGGGCTAGATTAACATGACACATGAATTGCATAACATTTTATTCATTTATCATCAAAAACCTATGTAATTCTCACCAACTTATGTTGACCCAAAATACTTTCAAAATTAACATGTTTCAGGTAACATTGAAGCTGAGGCTTGAGTTAGCATGAGGACTTATCTTGAAGTTTATTTGAAGTTTTTGAAGTTATTATTTGATGTTATGTATTTGAATTCTTAGACATTATTTCACACTTTGGATATTATGTTTGAATAAATTATTTAAAATTATATTATACCATGTGCTACTGAAAACAATCATCAATACGTGGCACCCCGATGTTTCCGCCATCGGTTGGGGTGTTACAGATTGGTATCAGAGCCTTGGTTATAGGGAATTAGGTTATTAGAAATAATCTAGACTATAACCTTAGGGACTAAAACAGTACTTGCTTCTCTTACTTGTAACCCTAATTGCTTCCCTAATCCTATCCTTATCCTATGCCTTAAACCTACATATGACTACTCTTAATTGTCTGCTGCAATCCTGATCCACCATTAGATTTATAGGACAAAATCCTCAGGTTTAACCTGAACCCCCTTGAGATCTCGTCGAAGTTCTAGATTTTAATAACGAACACGTGCAATCTGGAAGGGTGAACGCCTGTATTCTGAGTCTTCTGTCTAGGCTGGCATTGCGCATATATCCCAATCAGACGAGGGACCCGGATGCCTACCTGGGAATTCTCGGGATGAGTGTTCACTTATAGGCTAAAGCATGTCTTCATATGTTATTAGAATTTAGAATCTTTGATAAGTCAACGTTTTCGTTTATTCGTTTTAATTAATGAATAAATGATTACATTCCTTATATGAACTCTCATTCATTTCATTGTGTCTATTACAGATCATGCCTCCTCGTCGCAGCACTCGCAACAACAATGGTGAGAACCACGAAGAAGGTGGTGATAACCATAACCACAACCAAGTTCCTAACCACAACAACAACGGGGTCGATGCTCAACTGGCTGCGATCATTTCTCAACAAATGGCGCAGCAAATCGCAACTCTGGTTCCCAACTTGCTTGCTCAGGTCATCCAATTGAATGGGAATGGTCACAACAACGGGAACGGGAATGGCAATGGCAATGGTAATGGCAATGGACCCCAAGCTTGCACCCTCAAGCATTTCAACTCTTGTAACCCTCCAAAGTTCAGCGGTGAAGAAGGAGCTACTGGACTTCTCCAATGGTTTGAGGGTATTGAAAATACCTTCATCAACAGTGAGTGCCCCAATAACTTCAAGGTTCGTTACGCCATGAGTGTTCTCCATAAACGAGCACTCACTTGGTGGAATGAAGAAAAGCGTACTCGTGGGGCCGAGGTTGCTCTTGCTATGACTTGGGACCAGGTCAAAGAGATCATGAAGGAGGAGTTCTGTCCTCGAAATGAAGTTAAAAAGCTTGAGGATGAGTTCCACACCTTGGCTCAAGATAGTGGGGAAAATCTTGCCTACAACACCCGCTTTCATGAGCTTAGCTTATTGTTGCCACACAAGGTTACTCCTCTGCCGGTAGCCATCGAGAAGTACATCGGTGGTCTGCCCATGCAAATCCAGGACACTGTTTGGGGTAGAAATCCCGCAACTCTGGAAGAGGCCAAACGTCTTGCGGCCACTCTTACTGATAATCATGTGAAGAACGGTACTCTAGTTCGCAAGGGCACCAAGAAGACTGTTGCCAAAGATACTCCACAGCCTGCAATTGAAGTCAAGCCTGAGACCTCAAGCAACAAGAAGCGCAAGGCTAGAAACTATATGGTTGCTGCTACTCCGCCTGCTGCCCAAAACCCAGCCAAGAAACCATACACCGGACCTCACCCTTTGTGCAACACTTGCAAGTATCACCATCCCACACAGGTGCCATGTCGATTTTGTACTAAGTGTCAACGATATGGTCACCTGGTGAACGTCTGCCGATCTCCTGCTGCCCAAGACAACAACAACCCAGCTCCCAACCAACAAAACAACAGGCCTACTCGTGGTCAATGCTACGAGTGTGGTAACCCTAATCACTACATCAACAACTGCCCTAACCGTAACCGTAACCAAAACCAGAACCAAAATCAAAACCAGAACCAAAATCAAAACCAAAACCAAAACCAGAACCGCAACCAGAACCAAGGTGCTCGAGGTCGCGCCTACAATCTCAACGCTAACCAGGCTCGTGACAACAATGAAGTGGTGAATGGTACGTTTCTCATTAATAATCACTATGCATCCATATTATTTGATTCAGGAGCTGATAAGTCATTCGTGTCACTGAAGTTTGAACCTTTACTTAACTTACCCCACACTAATCTAGAAGACCCTTTTGTGGTAGAGGTAGCTAACGGGAAGTCTATTTCGATCGGTTCTATTATTCGTAACTGCTTGTTGAATCTCAATGATCATACCTTCCCTATCGATCTTATTCCCATGCATCTTGGTAGTTTTGATGTTATAGTAGGCATGGACTGGTTGTCAACTCATCGTGCCGAAATTCTGTGCTTCGAGAAAGTCATACGCATTCCTCTCGAATCTGGTGAGATTTTGAAGATCTATGGTGAGAAACCCTGTGGTGAGCTTAAGCTTATGTCTTGTACTACTGCCCAAAAGTACTTACGAAAGGGGTATACAGCCTTCTTAGCTAACGTGATAGAGAAGAAGGACAAAGGCAAGAGTATCCAAGACATTCCTATTATTCGAGACTATCCTGAAGTCTTTCCAGAGGATTTACCTGGTTTGCCTCCTGCTCGACAAGTGGAGTTTCGTATTGATCTTGTTCCTGGTGCTAATCCTATAGCTAAAGCTCCTTATCGTCTTGCACCCTCTGAGATGCAAGAACTTGCTAGTCAATTACAGGAACTTTCTGATAAAGGGTTCATTCGCCCTAGTTCTTCTCCATGGGGAGCCCCTGTCTTATTCGTTAAAAAGAAGGATGGTTCTCTACGGATGTGTATTGACTACCGTGAACTCAACAAACTCACCATCAAGAATCGTTATCCACTTCCTAGGATTGACGATCTCTTCGATCAACTTCAAGGAGCAACCCACTTCTCGAAGATTGATCTCCGTTCTGGTTATCATCAGCTTAGAGTCCACGATGAAGATATTCCCAAGACGGCCTTTCGCACTCGCTACGGTCACTATGAATTCATGGTTATGCCTTTCGGTTTGACCAATGCTCCCGCAGTATTTATGGATTTGATGAATCGGGTTTGTAGACCCTATCTCGACAAATTCGTGATCGTTTTCATCGATGATATTTTGATTTACTCTAAGTCAAAATCCGATCACGAGCAACATCTTCACTCTATCTTGAGTCTCCTAAAGAAAGAACAACTGTACGCCAAGTTCTCCAAATGTGAATTTTGGCTTAAGGAAGTTCAATTTTTGGGACACGTCATTGATATGAACGGAATTCATGTTGATCCTGCAAAGATCGAAGCTGTGAAGGATTGGAGTGTTCCTACCACTCCAACGGAAGTCCGTTCTTTTCTTGGGTTGGCTGGTTATTATCGTCGATTCATCGCCAATTTCTCCAAGATCGCTGTTCCTCTCACTACCTTAACTCACAAGGGTAAACCCTATGAGTGGGGACCTAAGCAAGAGGAAGCATTTGAAACCCTTAAGCTGAAACTCTGTGAAGCTCCTGTCTTATCTCTACCTGATGGTAATGATGATTTCGTGGTCTACTGTGATGCATCGAACCAAGGTCTCGGTTGTGTTCTCATGCAACGAGGAAAGGTTATCGCTTATGCGTCTCGACAACTCAAGATTCACGAGAAAAATTATACCACCCATGATCTTGAATTGGGCGCTGTTGTCTTTGCACTCAAGATTTGGAGACATTATCTATATGGGACCAAATGTGTGGTGTTCACGGACCACAAAAGTCTCCAACATGTCTTCGACCAAAAGAATCTTAACATGAGGCAACGACGTTGGGTTGAATTACTTAACGACTATGATTGCGAAATTCGCTACCATCCTGGCAAGGCGAATGTTGTGGCTGACGCACTTAGTCGTAAAGAGCGTGTCAAACTCCAATGTGCGAGAGTTCGTACTGATCTTCAAGATCGCATTCTCCAGGCTCAACATACCTCAGTCACCCAAGGTAACATGTACGATGAAATGTCTTGTGGTGCTGAGACTCAACTTGAAACCAAACCCGATGGTCTCCTTTATTTTCTTAATCGACTGTGGATTCCCGACCGTGATGATCTTCGTACTTTTCTCATGAACGAGGCTCATAAGTCTCGTTATTCTATTCATCCTGGAGCTGACAAGATGTACCAAGATCTTCGTTATTCTTATTGGTGGCCTGGTATGAAGAAAGACATTGCTCTATTCGTCGCAAAATGCCTCACTTGTTCCAAGGTTAAGGCTGAACATCAACGACCATCTGGTATGCTTGAACAACCAGAGATTCCTGTCTGGAAATGGGAAAGCATAGCTATGGATTTCATCACCAAACTCCCTCGCACACCCAAAGGTTTTGACAGTATTTGGGTAATCGTCGATCGTTTGACCAAGTCAGCTCACTTTCTACCTATTCGCGAGAAGTATTCTGTGGAAAGGTTGGCAAAGATGTACGTAAGTGAAATCGTATGTCGTCACGGTATACCTTTGGACATTATTTCTGATCGCGATGGTCGTTTCACCTCTCACTTTTGGGGATCTCTACAAGATGCCTTGGGTACCAAGTTGAACCTGGGCACTGCTTATCACCCTCAAACGGATGGTCAGACTGAACGAACCATCCAGACACTTGAGGACATGCTCAGGGCGTGTGTCATCGATTTTGGTGGCGCATGGGATTCTCATCTTCCGTTGGTTGAGTTTTCATACAACAACAGTTATCACGCCAGCATTAACATGGCTCCTTTTGAGGCACTCTATGGTCGGAAATGTCGTTCTCCTGTCTGTTGGACCGAGGTTGGTGAAGCTCGCATTACTGGACCCGAACTAATCCAGGAAACCACAGACAAAATCCAGCTTATTCAGGATAATCTTCTCAAGGCTCGAAGTCGCCAAAAGAGTTATGCTGATAAACGTCGTAAACCCCTGGAATTTCAAGTTGGGGACCTTGTGCTACTTAAGGTATCCCCTTGGAAAGGAGTTATTCGTTTCGGTAGAAAGGGAAAACTAGCTCCTCGATACGTAGGCCCCTTCAAAATTCTTGACAGAGTTGGGAAAGTGGCTTACAGACTTGAGCTTCCACCTGAGCTAAGCAATGTTCATCCGACCTTCCATGTTTCGAATCTCAAGAAATGCTTAGCAGATGAGAACCTTCATGTTCCTCTTGAGGATGTGCAAATCGATGAAAGCATGCACATTATCGAGAAACCCGTCGAGATTGTTGACACTGGAGTCAAGAAACTCAAGCGCAGTCGTATTCCGATCGTTAAGGTTCGTTGGGAATCTAAACGAGGCCCAGAGTTCACTTGGGAGCGTAAAGACCAGATGAAATCGAAGTATCCGCATCTTTTTCCACCAGACTCTCCAACTCCAACTTCGGGACGAAGTTCCTAAAAGTAGGGGAGACTGTAACATTACGCATTTAATACTTGTACGTTACGCATGACATTTAATAAAACGTCAAGTTTTCTTAATTATCCTCGCATTTATTATTTTTGTCGCTTTTATGGAACCCTAATAATATATATAATATTATATATATATGTGTGAGTGTATAATTAATCAAAAAAAATGTTTTGCCTTGGCCGGGGTTCGAACCCGCGCCAAAGGCCGGGCTAACCAACACACATGCACAAACCAACTGGGCTAGCCAGTTTCTTGTGATAAACCCGGACGCGAATTATATTTATACACACACTCAAAACCTCACAGTTGACAAGGAAAGTCAACTGTGAGTTGCCTTGTTGATCAATCCGTCTTATTAACGCGTAATTATGCTATCTATGGCAAACTCGTGTAATATCCGGCCCAATACAACCAAATTGCACAACGATTACACGGCAATTGTTGCCCTAATAATCAAAATTGGCCGCGTTTTATAAAAAGGAAAGTCAACTATCTAATTAACCTTAACCCTAATCCTCTAGTATAAATTGAGGCTTTCTGGACCTTGTCTAATCGCTCACAACTCTCTCTCAATCTCTACATCTCTCTAATTCTCTCTGTTTTGATCAATCTGTTCGTGGTTTGACTTTTCCCTTTGACCCGATCATCATCATCAATTATACACTGTAAGTACGATTATGATTGTGGGTTATATTCATCGGCGATCAGACAACATTAGCCCCAACAATAATCGGGCTATAGTTGTCTGATTTACTCGATTGTAAATCTAGGGTTCATCACGTTTAAATTGGGGATAAAACTGGGATGGCATATTGTATTTATTTAATTTAAATCAGAAGATAACACAACCACCGGCCTAGGCCAGGTGGTTGTGACTCTGGTCTTGTTCCGAGGTCATCCGGGTTCGAGTCCCGGCTCTGACCGGCTTTTATGCTTTTCTTTCCTTTTCTTTTTTTAAACAAACAAATTTCAATTATATATATATATAAATCCTTTAAATCTTTTAAAATTCTTTTTAAATACCTAAACTATTTTATAAATTCTAAAAAAATTATGTTTGTTTAATCTGATATAAAAGTGTTATTTACAATTTTTATTTTTCAGAAATTCTTTTATTTAGTATTTATAATAATTAAATCATTTTATTACTATTATAATTATAAAAATCCATTATTATATCAAAACAGTTTTATTAAATTCCCCAAAATTTATCCTGACTTTTTATAAAGTCAACCTTTACTGAAATAATTTTTAATTCAGTAAAATCATTTATTTATTATTTTTAATCAATTTTTGTAAGATTTAATCATATTTAATTCATAATAAATCCAATTTTCATCATTTTTGCACCAAAATTTTATACAAATTATTTTTAATCATTTAGAACAGAATTATGATTTTTAAAATAAGATTTCTTTAATTTTAGTATTTTTGAATATTAAAGTTAATAATTGGCTATTTATAAATAAATAGATTTAAAAATCTATTTTAAATGAAATAATTTTATAAAAATTATTTTATTGCTTCAAACACTTTAATGTGCTCACTCAAAATTCAAACTTTATAAAAAGACTATTTTTCATTTATTATCCAATTTTCTTTATTTAATTTAACAATTGATTATCCCCAAATCGAAACCCTAGGATACACATATTAGTTACATAGACTTAGACTTATTATATATTACCTCACTATAGGGTAATATTTGGAATCACTTTGGGCAACACAATTATCATATCTTTTCAACAAGTTAACATTTGCTAAGGTGAGTTTACATAGCCCCTTTTATCACCACTTTTGGGGTGAAACATGTTATAACACTTTTCATTGCAATTCAATCATCAATGTGTTTATGTGTTTTCTATGTTGCATATTGTCTTGAGCATGATTAGAGTAATCACCATTCTAGCATAATCATTAACATTGATCAGCCGACGGTATACATTGATAGATCTATTGGACTGACAATCCCACCCGGATACGTGCCTCCTACCAAGGTTACGTGGGTGTTTGTTATCGCATAACATATTCATTGGGACCATAAGTGTATGGTATGTATCATTTTATAACAGTCAACAGGGTTGATTATGCACTCGATTTATTTCTAATATGTTCTCACATATGGGCTAGATTAACATGACACATGAATTGCATAACATTTTATTCATTTATCATCAAAAACCTATGTAATTCTCACCAACTTATGTTGACCCAAAATACTTTCAAAATTAACATGTTTCAGGTAACAATGAAGCTGAGGCTTGAGTTAGCATGAGGACTTATCTTGAAGTTTATTTGAAGTTTTTGAAGTTATTATTTGATGTTATGTATTTGAATTCTTAGACATTATTTCACACTTTGGATATTATGTTTGAATAAATTATTTAAAATTATATTATACCATGTGCTACTGAAAACAATCATCAATACGTGGCACCCCGATGTTTCCGCCATCGGTTGGGGTGTTACAAGTGCAACCATCATTGAGCTAATACTCTTTCTCATCAGATCATAACCTCCTGCTGCTGAACCGAAGACGTGAATCATAACATGCGCCAAATATTTGAATTGAGGACGAAGCTTTCCCTTGTGTAACGAGACATCAGTAATCGGCCCGTTATATTTCATCCTAAGAAAGCATTTACTCTGTTCGGTAAAACTAAGCTCTCTGGGATCAGTCTTTTCATCTTGAAGCTTCAAAGCTTCCCTGATATCTTTCTCTGAAACAATAACTAGTTTTCCTTGAATCTTGCTCACCAGAGATGATTCACACTCCCGGAAATCCATTTTAGCTTCCGTCCAAAACTCTTGTATCATGTCTCAGTAGTTAATAGCAGGTATAGCAATTGCAACTATCACCCGACTTCTCTTCAGAAACTCGATAATCTCTGTGAATTCAGTGTGCTTCTTCACATCCCCAAGATATGCACAACAATTATGCGCATTCTCGAACGGCAAAAGTTCTTCATTTCCTTTCTTAGCAGCTTGTGAAGATGATCCAGCTTGTTCAGTAGGTTTTTCTTGTTCAGACATGGTTTATGCTGCAAAACAAAACAATTAAACACGTTAAAAATCGACAAAATAATCAAAACTTGAAAATTTTGTTTTAGATCTCTACATTCGCCCAAACGGAGGTGCGAATGAGTACGAATGTGAAATTTATAGGTACGAAAGTAAAAATCAATGAAGAAATGTTACATTCGCCCAGACAAAACCTACTCCTTCGCCCAGTATTACTCTTTCGACCGTTCGAAAGTGGTGAAGGGATAGTTATTCAATTCAAATTTTCTATTTTGAAAATCAGTGGATTTCAACTTGTTATTTTGACTCATTAACCATCTAAAACTTCCGATTAACTTTTCCTAACAATCAATTTTATCAGTTAAACATTGATTAAGTGTTTTTAATCAAAAACTAGGGTTCTATGTGTTTAAACAATCGATTACCCTAACTGATAGTGTTTAAACCTATGTTTTTGGATAATCTCCCCCTAAAACACTTAAACAATGATTCCCTAACACATTCAAGTCCAATTATCATATGTAAGACCCTGTTCTATAACAGTTAGGGCTTGAACACCAAATCACTGATTAAACCTTCAAAAATGGATATTAACCTATAAAAATGAGTGGAAAATGATCAAGAACAACAGACGAACACAATGGAAAGGTTTAAAATGCACGAGCAATAAGTGGACCTAGGATCAAAGATTTTGAAAAAATTCTGTAAAGGGTTCGAATGAGCAGAAATGATATATATATAGACTTCTCATTCGCCCGTTTACCTCGGTCGAATGTGAAGCTTATGTCTCCTTCGCCCCTAATGAAAGGTACGAATGAGACATAAGGGTTCGAAAGAGAAAACAACTAAAGAACTCTCACATTCGCCCAAAATGAAACGTACGAATGAACAAGAAATTCCTCCTTCGACCCAATCGAATGGGCGAAAGTAAATCAAGAATTTTGAAAATTTTACCAAATCTCAAAATCGAGTCCCGTTCAAAATATTTTCCAACTTTTAAGCATCCGACAATCATATTTTCTCAGTTAAAGATAACAAAGCTCAAATGGTTCATCAAGGTTTAGAAAATCGTCATCAATCACCATCAGCTATCAAAAATAAGATAGAAATGTAAAATCTTTTTGGATTTTCTAAAGTTTATGTTAAAACACACCTAAAATCTTTTTGAGTTTTTGCAATTTTTGACGAGAAAATAAAATGCAGAAATGTAAAGAGAAAAAAATAAATGTTTTGTGATTTCCGGTAAAGGGATGATATCAGTTATTGCGAAATCTGATCACACCGTTGATCTTTTGATTTTTATCATTAAAGACAATGTGTGATCTGGCAACTGCTGATATTGTGATCCACATAAACTCACATGCAGACTTTTGTGCAGTGCTTTAGACTGATACTATTATGTATAGTATAAACAAAATTGTCAGTGGTTCCCACGCACACGACATACTCCCGTATCAAGAAGTAAATGCACAAAGACTCATTGTAAAGCGTGATTATGATTTCGTCGTCTGTAATTTACAAGGTATAATGCACAGAGGTATACAGGTCAGCAAATTAATGCAACAAAGTAACATATGCATTTTACCAGGTTGAGGACTGATATCAATCATGATTTGCATCAGTTATTAATACAATGTTATAGATAATCTTTGATCATCATAAAACATAGAAAGTTCCTCAATTCGGTAACTTTAGGATTTGGCATAAAGCTCTTTTATAAAGACACCATATCTGATCTAGGTCCGTAATGACTTACAGAAGAAGATCAGAGAGGCTATCCCCAGACAACTAATAACATAACGACCTTAAACCTCCGAGTTTTGTACAAATACCCTATCAAACGAAATTACGGTACTAAGACCATATGCCAATGAGGAGTTCATCCACACAACAATTTGTTTGATATGTATGTATCAGGCATGCAGTAAAAGTTCTACGAAGCCTATCAGCACATCGCACAGACTCAGACACACGCCCTATATAGCATTACATTTCTTAGAATGTGTCAGATCCCCACTGATGTACTATCATTTCCCCTTTTTCTCCAGGAAATCATTTTTGGTTTTTCTGATTTTTAAAGATTTTTGAATTTACTGTTCCCAAGGATAAGCTGGAGCATTTCAAATATGTGACTGCCCAGATCTCGTTTGTTCACAGAAATCTGACGGCATTAATCTAATGGAAGAAGATATAGCAGTCAGCAAAGAAATTTTTTAATTTTTATGGATTTTGAAATTTTTCAATGTTTTTGGATTTTCAAATTTTTCTGAAAAAACAGTATAAATTAAACTAAAAAGCGATAAACTGAGGTGGTGATCAGTCTTGTTTTTCTTTAATACCATTATCTTTCAAAATATATTCAAATCTCGATTTATCAAAAGCTTTGGTAAAAAGGTCTGCGCGTTGGTAATCAGTGTGGATTTTGACCATATCGATCAACTCTTTAGCATAACAATCGCGAATAAAATGGTTTTTAATCCGGATATGTTTACCCTTTGAGTGATTTACTATGTCTTTTGTTAATGCGATTGCGGCTTCATTATCACAGTAAATAGGGGTTTTAAGAAATTGCAAACCGTAGTCCACCATCTGTTGTTGGATCCAAAGAACCTATGAGCAGCAGCTCGATACTGAAACGTATTCTGCTTCACATGTGGATAATGCAACTGTGGTCTGTTTCTTGCATTGCCAGGTCACGAGCCTGCTCCCCATAAACTGGCATCCAGCCGTTGTGGATTTGCTGTCTTTGTCACAGCCGCCCCAATCTGCATTACTAAAAGCGATTAGGTCAAAATTATCATCATTAGGGTACCATAGTCCTCTCGACGGACAACCCTTCAGATATCTAAGGATACGTTTGACAGCTGCAAGATGACTCTATTTCGGCTCCGATTGATAACGTGCACAGAGACATGTGGCAAACATTATATCAGGTCTGGAGGCAGTGAGATACATCAGAGATCCGACGATTGCTCTGTATGTAAATGGATCAGTTAGCTCCCCCTTAGCGTCAACTCCAATCCCGTGATTAGGTTGTATTGGGGTATCCATCGGCTTTGAATCATCCATCTGGAATCGGCTCAAGACTTCAGAAATGTATTTTGTCTGGTGAATAAAGATCCCCATTGGTCTTTGTTCCACCTGCAAGCCTAGGAAAAACTGCATCTCTCCCATTGCGCTCATCTCGAACTTTTCCTGCATAACACGTTCAAATTCTCTACACAGAAGTTCGTTAGTAGACCCCAAATATAATATCGTCAACATAAATCTGGCCTAGAATCAAGTCATCGCCTGTTCGTTTAGTGAACAGTGTGCAGTCTACCAAACCTCGCTTGAATCCTTTTGAGAGAAGATACGTGCTCAGCTCCTCATACCATTCCCTTGGACCTTGGTGCAAACCGTAGAGAGCTTTGTTCAGTATGTAGACCTTATCCCGGTGAATAGGGTCTTCAAAGCCTGGTGGTTGACCTACGTATACTTCCTCCTTGACCACACCGTAAAGAAATGCGCTCTTGACATCCATTTGATACACCTTAAATTTCTTGTATGATGCAAATGCCAGAAACATTCGGATTGCCTCTAAGCGTGCAACTGGTGCATAGATTTCGTTGTAATCGATTCCCTCAACCTGATAAAATCCTTGTACAACCAAACGAGCTTTGTTCCTTACGATCACTCCTCTATCATCCTTTTTGCACTTAAACACCCACTTCGTTCCAATCTTCTTTCTTCCCGGGGGCAGATCTGTCAGTGTCCAGACACCAAGTTTCTGAAACTGCAACAACTACTATTGCATTGCTTCCACCCAAGCATCGTCCAAAAGAGCATCCTTGTAAGTTCGCGGCTCCACCTGCGAAACATAACAAGCAAAAGACCAGTCATTTTGAAAACCTGATTTTTGTATTTTGGCATATAAAGAAAGATTGCCAAGGTTTTCTGGTGAGTTCGCATTCCTCAATTGTCCTCTTGTCATCACACTACTACCAGGATCACCAATAACTTGCTCGATCGGGTGAATTCGATGTATCCGAGATTCCGGATAATCGGGTACTTGGACTCCCGTTTGAGTAGTTAAGTTCTCTGTAGAAACCAGGTCATTACCCACATTCGATGTTGAAGCACCATTTGAAGTTGGGTTCACTGGTGGTGTCACTGTAGCATGATCTAAGATAGCTTCACTTGTAACATCATCGTCGTCATCTTCTGATTCTGATGAATTCAACGTTGTGGAAGCTTCTTGAAATACCTCTTCAACGACAGGAACATTGGCATCATTAGAAGCTGTTTGAGGATTTACGATAATCGGACGCACTAACGGTGAAGTCACTGCGTTTTCGACCTCGTAATATAAACAGAGTACAACCTCTTCAACCAAGCTATCTAGATTGAATGATCCAAAGAAATCTTTGTAATCAAACATCCAGTCTGGACCACTTCCCTGTAAATTCTGAGTGTACCGTTGCACTTCAACGTTAGCCCACTCCTCGACCTGACGAGTTCTTTTGTTGAATACCCGTTTGAGTGGGGTTGCATATCTAACAAAGTATCCTTCCTCAGCCTTCGGTGTGAACATCTCAGATGGATTAAGCATAGTACAAGGAGCTCCAAACGGTTCTAGATACTCCAAATTCGACTTGCGACGATTCAACAGCTCATAAGAAGTTTTGCCAAACTTCTTCACTGTTAAAACGTCATTGAGAGTATAACAAGCTGCGTAAATTGCTTCGTTCCAGAACATTATTGGAAGATTTGAGTCCGCAAGCATTGTTCTCGCCGTTTCAATTAGAGTCTTGTTTTTACGTTCCGCGACACTGTTCTGTTGTGGGGTATATGGAGCACTATATTCATGATGAATTCCTTTGTTTTCACAAAGATCGTCTATCTGTGCATTTTTAAACTCCGTCCCATTGTCACTCCTAATCCTCTTGATCTTGAGACCATAGATATTTTCCAGACGATTGAACAGAACTTTTAAGTTGTCAAATGTGTCGCTCTTCCTGTGTAAGCACATCACCCATGAAAATCTTGAATAATCATCAGTCACCACAAGACAGTATAACTCCCCAGCATGACTCTTACGCTTGACCGGTCCAAACAGATCCATGTGCAAACGTTCAAGTGGCAGTTCAACGGAATTAACTTTCTTTGGTCTATGGGATTGTTTGTGCTGCTTACCCTTTTTACAACTCACACACTTGTCATTTAGGTGAAAATGTTTGACGTTTACGCCTGTGACAAGTTCGTTCTTCACCAATTGATTCATCTTTCTGAGGTGAATGTGTCCCATCCTCCTGTGCCACATAATGGATTCTTTTTCTGTAGCCTTAGAGAGGAAACACGTGACTTGGCCTTGGGTGGTCATTGCTTTTGACATATCGAGAATGTACAAGTTGTTTACTCTCGACGCCTTTAGCATCACCCACTATTTCGGTAATTCAAATCCCGGCTTGAGTATGTAGCAAGATTTGTCGTCAAAGTACACAGAAAATTGCTTGTCGCATATCTGACTGACACTCAACAGATTGTAATCTATCTGCTTCACATAAGAAATTCTCTCGAAGCTCACAATCCCATTACTCACACTACCCTCCATGGTAATATAGCCTCCTTTGTTCCCGGCAAATGCTATGTAGCCTCCATTGATATTTCGAATATCGAATAGTAGCGATAGATCCCCAGTCATATGGCCAGAAGCTCCACTGTCAACATCCAAAGACTGCTAACAGGGCCAGCTGAAGCTCCCTGCACATATCAAGTAGAAAAGTTAGATTTTTCGGGGGACCCAAGCCTGTTTGGTCTTGGGTCTTTGAACTGATTGTTTCAAAGAGTTATTTGTTTCACAAACATCTTGGGTTTTATCAACCTCTTTCTTTTCACACAAATCTTTTTCTTTCTCAGATTTCACATTTTGTGAAGTTGAAGCACCCTCAGAACCCTTTGATGACCAAGATTGTTCAGTCCGTTTCAAAATTCGTATCTGAGATTTTGAGGTCTCAACCGGTTTCTTTACTTCTTCCTTGAACGATACCTTCTTGGTTACCTTCTTTGATTTAACAGAGACAGGTCCAACTGCTGGTTTGACATTAGGTTTAGCAGGAACCTTTTTGTTGTCAGCAGTTGTGTTCACCAATGGTTTCTTCAATTGTTTCTCAGTTGCTATCCGGTTGCGTCTATCATAAGTCATCGGACGATTTTCCCTCCTTTTGAAATAGTTGTTTTGGTTATAAAAAGGTGCTTGTTGAGGGAAAAACCGTCTCTGTGGATAACTGTGATTATCAACCGAACAATCATTCCCATATCTACACCAAACACACAAACCCAAACTGAAAACCCAAATCAAGCTTTGGTGATACAGAAGGATGAGGGTTTCGTCGGTTTGAGTTCTGTTGTGTTTGGTTTTGGTTTTGTGATGTGGGTTGTCTAGCATTTTTATTTTGTTGGTTATTTTGGCGGTTTTGATAGTTGTTGAGAGGTTGAAAGCTTGAGATATTGTTGGAACTTTGGTATGATACTTGGTTTTGGTTTTGAGTTTGACGGTTTTGATATGTAGAGTTGAATGGATTTCGATTACCTTGTTGTGCTGGCTGTGTGCACTCTCTTTTAAAATGACCTTTTTCACCACAGTTAAAACAAGTTACTTTGGCTTTGTTGAAGCCATAAGTGGTGTTAAGAGAAGTTGAAAGATCCGTTCTCCCGGTCTTCTGAATAAAATCAGTGGCTCTTCTCATGATGCTTGCAAAAGCCCACTGTATATCCATCAATTCCATCTCTTCCTTGTCGATCTGTGCATAGTCCTCATTGGTCAAATTGTTGTTACCAATTTAACTAGCAACCAGACCATTGTATGATGCTACCATCGCAGAAACTAATGCTACATGTTGTTGAGCAATCTCAACAGTAACATTATTCAGATTTGATGTCTCCAACACAAACGAGCTTTGGTTTGGTTGGTTTTGGTTAAGTTGAATTTGGTTCATTTGAGGGTTGTAAGGTTGTTGTTGTTGAGGTTGGCTAGCAGAGTAACACGCTGCTTGTTGCATGGGTGAGAATGGTGGAATATAGGCAGTTGTTGTAGGATAGGATGGTGAGGTATATGAAGATGTTTGAGCAAGGTAGTTGATTGGTTTTTTAGGTGGTTCAATGATGTTAGACACCCACGCGATGTGTGGTGCAACGTTGGTAGTAGAACTGGAAGTAGTATGTGAAGAAGATGTACCACCAAGATAAAGTTCCGGATTCTGGGGAATTTGAGCCCTCTTTGCTTTCCTCTTCTCCTCCATCTCTTTGTTCTCCAGTTTCTGTATAAACTCATTGATCGTCCAATACTGGTACGCATCCTTCTCTTTCAACACCTCAATATGCTGGTTCCAATACGGTGGCAACGCATCGGCAAACTTGTCCACCAGTTCAGACATAGGTATGCAAATCTCGTAGCTTGACAGCTTTGTGAGTAAGTGACAATACCTCGGAACCAACTCTTTCAAAGTCTCGTTACCCATGTAACTAAAATTCTCAAACTCTTTGCGAAGCTCCTCCATCCTTAGCTTCCTAGTCTTCTCATTCCCATCATGTTTGTTTCTCAACATGTCCCACGGCTGCTTAGAAGTTGTGCAAGAACCAAACTGATGCAGCAAATCTGTGTTGATAGCTTGGGACAATTGCGAAAACGCCTTTTTCTCAATAGCAAACCTTTTCTTCTCATCGTCTGCTAAATTCTCCAAAGGAATAGGTTCTCCCGTGTTCTCCAAGATCGGAGCAACATAGCCTTTCTCAATCATTTGCCATGCCTCAGTTCCCTCTAAACCCATACCCTCCAAATGGATCTTGAATTTAGTCTTCCACATATTGTAGTCGACCATCTCCATCAGCTTAGGTGGTCGGTTTCCACTTCCAGATGACAAGTCTTGAATAAGCGTTGATATGGCATTGGTCGTCTGTGTGTGAACCGCTGCTGCTGCTACTCCCCAATAGTCGCCAATCGGTTGCGGTTGTGGTTGCGCAACATGTTGAGGAATAGAACTAATCATAGCCATATAGTTGATAGGTTGTGATGGTTGACTAGTCTTTTGGGCAGCAACCAACCAAGGATCCATGGTTGTCTGCTGTTGTGGTGTCGTGTTGGGTCGTGGTGTAGTCGGAAAGTTCCACATCTTGATTTGAAAAAGTTTAAGCATGAAAAGATTAGAAAATTTTAAAACAGTTTTCTCCTTCGTATGAATCGAATGGTCGAATGAGAGTAAATGTTCTCCTTCGATCATTTTCAAAGATACGAATGTAAGATATAATAAACACAAATCACTTTCGACCGTTTGAATTTCTCCTTCGACCGTTCGACTGGTCGAATGTAACAGGTATGGTCGAATGAACACCAATACACTAACAAACTCTAGGTTCGACCACTTAAAACACCACCTTCGACCAAAAATTCTTTGGTTCGACCGTTTAACACACACGTTCGCCCATATCTCCCTAGGTTCGACCCTGAACTTTTCAAAAATGGTTATTCTTTGAAAATCAGTTGATTTTGATCAAATTTTTTTCAGAAGTTGAAAGAATTTGATGATTTTAATCAGGTTTTGATTCGGATTTTATTTGGAACAAGTTTATCAAAGAGAATTATGCATTTTATCCATGAAAACAAGCTCTAATCAATCAATTTATCACCAATTCAGTTTTATCAATGAAAACAGAAAGTTTTTGATCAAAATAGGGTCCAAATCTGCTGTAAAATTATCAAATTGTGGTTGTTTGATCCATAATGGCTCTGATATCACTTTGTATGCGCTTTGGATCGTCAAATCTACAAAGAGATTGATCAAACAAGTTTGATTCAGGTGCGGAATCCCTGAATCAATCACAATTATGATAATCAAACAATCAAAACACAGAAATCATCTTTCAAAGGTTTTTCTCATTCATAATCAACTCAAATTACACGTTTTAATAAAGATTACAATCAGATATGACGTGAAAATAAGTTGACAAAACACTAAGGTGAAATACAAAATAGGAGGGAAATAAAATGACCAACAACTAACTTTCAAAAATTGCTTAGCCTATTTATAGGCCTGCACATTCGCCCATATTACATGGTCGAATGTGCAGGTTCGCCCAAACACTTGGTGCGAACCAAGCATTACATAACATAAATTCTACATTCGCACTCCTTGTATCTCCTTCGCACTAATTCTTTCCTTCGCACTTATCAATTTACTCCTTCGCCCACAGATTTCTTCCTTCGCCCGTTCGACAATCACCAAAAACATATGTTTATTGTAATCCAAAGCATTAGTCGCACAATAATGCATCTAAAAATATTGCATGGCATCCTTCTTCATAGTTGGCCAATAGTATCCTGTTCTTAAGACCTTCGAGTAAAGAGATCTTCCTCCTGTGTGATTTCCACAGTCTCCTTCGTGGATATCTTTGAGTACTTCGTTTGCTTCTTCCTTGTTGAGACACCTCAAATATGGACCTGCAAGAGATTTTCTATAGAAAACATTGTCTATAATAATGAATTTTGTTACCTTCATCCTGAAAGCTTTTGCATTTTCTCCTTCTGGGAAAACATCCTCTTGTAGATATTTTACTATAGGAGTCATCCAAGATGAATCGTCTTGAGTCTGAGTAGCTAAAATAGTGATATCCTCAGGATGTTTAGTGATATCCTCAGGATGTGCTCTATTATCCTTAGGATGCCACTCTTCAATCGCTGGTTTCAGGATGTGGATGGTGGGAATCTTAGATCCTTCAGGTAAATTTAAGGAAGATCCCAGATTTGCCAAAGCATCAGCTTCAGCATTTTCTTCTCTAGGTACCTATGTTAGTGAAAATTCTACCAAAGAAGTGGATACATTTTTAACTTTTTTGAGATAATGTATGTGAGGATCGAATTGTCAAAACAAAGACTATGATCAAACAAGTCTATCAATTCAGGTGCAGAATCCCTGAATTGATTACGAAATGATAATATAATCAGCAAAACATACAAGTCTCATTCAAAGTTTTCATATCATTAATAAACAAGATGATAATCTTTACAATTTAACGTTTTTAATGATATATAACAATATCAGACTCAAAGACACCCTAGGGAGAGAACACACTCAAAGGAGGGAAACAAAATGACCAAAAGTTAAAGTTAAAAACTGATTCAGCCTTTATATAGACATGCACATTCGACCAAACGTAAGGGCGAATGTGCAGGTTCGACCAATCAATCTGGGCGAATCAACACAATACATAAACAAAACTTCCTTCGACCACTGAGCTCTCCCTTCGACCATTTGTATCTACCTTCGACCAATCATAATTCCACCTTCGACCGTTCGATATTGACAAAACAAGATTTGATTAGCAATTCAATAGCCTTAGTCGCACTTCGTGTATCTACAAACTCCCCCTCGACTATTGCTTGAATTGCTTCAGCCTACGATCTTCATCCATCCTCTTGTTCATTAATTTGATGTGCAGTAACTTCTTTTGCTCTTTAGTCTTAACTGGTTCATGAGTTTGCTTCGGTTTCTCCTTTACTGTCTTTTGAACTTGAACAAACTTCCCCAGCTTCTTATCATAATCGCAACCCGCGTTAACATCCCATGCAAAACATAAGAATACCACACGTTGGTATTTAGCAGCCTGTTCACTGTCTTTCTCTTAACAGTAAATTCGGTTATAATATAGTATGATAATATCCTCATGAGAGCAATTGATCAACCACATCGGATCAAAGATATGTATCTTCTTGAAATCATTCTTCCCATCCGTCAACAAGGTAATTGCCTCTGCCGTCTTCCAATCATAGTACCACCACATAAAGTCTTTCAAAAGTGTTTGTGGAATAGGCATCAAAGGTATATGCTTCAACACTGTCGGTGGATCATACTTCAAAGTAACCTTGTTCAACCCCGTTATCTTATCTTTCTTCTTATGAACAATCCTTCTTGGATATTGTGGGGGGGGGGGACACTTCCCATTTAGTTCTACTTTCTCTCGCCATGCGATCTACAAAGTAACCAACAACATCGTTGTTTACTGTAGCACCTGACATCGTGTGTCTGCAGATATCGCGTACAACCCAATAAGGTAGTGTCTTTATGTCATGGAATCTGTGAAAGTACAGAATTCCTTTTTCCCACTTCACAGCGACACACCTCAGCTATCTCAAATATTTCTACCCGAGAGCTTTACCTTTAAACAATTCGTTATGGAACTTGTAGAAACCACCCTGAATTTCAGTCTTTAGACGGTTGGCTTCTTTTTCTTTAAGCTTCCTCAGCAAGTTCTTCAGATCATCAGATTATTCAACATTCGGTTTCTGACAATCTGAGTTCTTCAAAACTTCATCAACGAACTTCTTGCTTTTCTCATGAGCAAGTTTCTCAGCTTGGTGTAGATACACGAAGTGCGACTAGTGCAATTGAATTGCGAATTCTAATATGTTTTGCTGATGTCGAATGGTCGAAGGTGGCTTTCAGATGGTCGAAGGTAGAATATTTTGGTCGAAGGGAGCTCTGGGAGGTCGAATGTAGTTTTGATTGTACATATATGCTGATTCGCCCACATTGTTTGGTCGAACCTGCAAATTCGCCCAATCGTTTGGTCGAATGTGCAGGTCTATATAAGGCTGAATCATTTTTGAATGTTTAACTTTTGATCATTTTGTTTCCCTCTTAGAGTGTGTGTCTCCCTAGTGTTTTTGTCAAGTCTGTAATTGAGTTTAATCATTATAAACAAGCTTTGTAAGGATTATAAACAATGTTTATGAATGAAATGAAAATGTTTGAGACGATTTGTGTGTTTTGCTAGTTTTATTATCATTTCGTGATCAATTCAGGGATTCCGCACCTGAATTGAACTTGTTTGATCATATTCTTTGTATGAATAGCCGATCCTATACACATACAAAGTGGTAACAGAGCCATAAGGATCAAACAACCACGAATTGATAATATTTCAATTGATTTGGACCCAATTTTGATCAAAACTTTTATGTTTTCATTGAACATTTGAATTTGGTGATAATTGATTGATTTGAACTTGTTTTCATGGATAAAATTCAAAATTCTCTTTGTTAAACTTGTTCCAAATCCAATCTGAAACAAAACCTGAATAAGATCATCAAATTTCATCAACATTTGAAAATTTTGGATCAAAATAACTAATTTTCAAAGTATAACCGTTTTTCAAAATAAAAGGGTCAAACCTAGGGAGAAAAGGTCGAGAGTGGAGTTTTTAGGTCGAACCAGGGAGTTTTTGGTCGAACGTGGAGTGTTATTTGGTCAAACCTAGAAATTTTTAGTGTGTTGTTGTTTATTTGACCATCAGTTGTACATTCGACCAGTCGGGCGGTCGAAAGTGAAAATGATTTGGTCGAAAGTGAAACGAGTTTGTTATTTTCTACATTCGAACTTTTATAAACGGTCGAATCTGGAATAATTTCCACATTCGCCCACACGATCATTGTAAACGGTCGAACGTAGAAACTGTTGTTAAAATTTTCTAATAGTTTCGTCTTTTGTAATTTTCAGACGATATGTGGAACTTTTCGACAACACCACGACCTAATACAACACCACAACAGCAAACAACTATGGATCCTTGGTCGGTAGTTGCTCAGAAGACTAGTCAACTATCTCAACCGATTAACAATTTGACGATGACTAGTTCGATGCCCCAACAAGTTGCTCAACCACAACCACAACCTATGGCTGATTACTGGGGAGTTGCAGCAGCGGCGGTACACTCTCAGACTACCAATGCGATTTCGACACTTATTCATGACTTATCTTCGGGTAGTGGGAGTCGTCCACCAAAATTGATGGAAATGGTGGATTACAACCAATGGAAGACCAAGTTCAAGATTCATCTAGAGGGAATTGGATTAGAAGGAACGGAAGCTTGGCAAATGATTGCTAAGGGGTATGTTGCTCTGGTTTTGGAGAAAACTGGTGAGCCGATTCCATTAGAGAGTCTCGCTGAGGACAAGAAGAAGAAGTTTGCGGTGGAAAAGAAGGCGTTTTCCCAACTGTCCCAGGCCATTAACACTAATCTCTTACATCAGTTTGGGTCGTGCACCACTTCGAAGCAATTATGGGATATGTTAAGGAATCGTCACGATGGGAAGGAGACGACGAGGAAGCTTAGAATGGAGGAGTTAAGAAAAGAGTTTGAGAACTTCAGCTATATGGGAAATGAGACGCTGAAGGAGTTGATTCCGAGGTACTGTCACTTATTGACTGAACTTTCAAGTTATGAGATCAATATACCGATGTCTGAGTTGATGGACAAGTTCGCTGATGCATTACCACCATACTGGAATCAACACATCGAGGTCGTCAAGGAGAAATATGCGTACAAATACTGGACCATCAATGAGTTCATCTAGAAGCTTGAAAACCAAGAGATGGAGGAAAAGAGGAAGGCGAAAAAAGCACAAGTTCCTCAGAATCCAGAGTTATACCATGGCGATACATCTTCATCTCTAGCTAGTTCAAGTTCTAGTACTACTGTTGCTCCACACATTGCTTGTGTATCAAGTATTGTTGAGCCAACCAAAACCCCATAAACTATCTTGCTCAAACCTCATCTTATACACCACCATCATACACTACTACATACATCCCACCATTTTCACCGACGCAACAAGCTGCTTGCTATTCAGCAAATTTGAACCAACCTCAACAACAATCCTACATTTCTCAAATGAATCCAACCCAAATGAACCCAAGTCAATCTAACCAGAGCCCAATTATGTTGGAGTTTTCAAACTTTAACAATGTTACTATTGATGTTGCACAGCAACATGTAGCCTTTGTTTCTGCTATGGTCACTTCGTATAACGGGTTAGTAGCTAGTCAAATTGGTAATAATAATTTGACCAGTGAAGATTATGCGCAAATTGACAAGGAGGAGATGGAGCTCATTGACATCCAATGGGCGCTTGCTAGTGTCATGAGGCGAGCGACTGAGTTCATTGAGAAGATGGGCAGAACTGATCTTTCTACATCTCCAAACACCACATATGGCTTCAACAAAGCCAAAGTGACATGTTTTAACTGTGGTGGGAAATGTCACTTCAAGAGAGAATGCACACAGCCAGCACAACAGGGGAACATGAATCCTTTCAACACCAATTACCAGAACCGTCAATCACAAAATCAGGTATCATATCAAAGTCAAAACAATTCCAATTTTCAACCACAAAATACTTACCAAAACCGCTAAAACACCTCACCAAACAATACTGTTAGAGAAACCACTACACAAAACCAGAACCAAAATCAAACACCACACAATCCAACTAGAACTATCATTCCTATTTCTACACCAAACAGCCAAACCCAAGCAGATAACCAGAACCAGGCTTTGGTGATCCAGAAAGATGAGGGATTTGATTGGACTAGTATGCAACTCGATGTTGAGGAGATCACTGCTGGTAATGTGGCGTGTGTTGCCCAAAAGATGGATTTGGATGAGCCGGTGTCAATTGAAGATGTTTTGGTGACCGAGAAGATGTATGAGGTGAAGATTGAAGATTTGAGTGAAGAAAGTGATGTTTGTGTTGAGAAGAAGTCGGGATTGATTCTTGACTCTGTTACTGATGTTCCGAACAGTGTGATTCAGCTTATTCTGACTCAGAGAGCGAATCTGATTCTGAATCTAGTGTTGACTCACTAGATGATGATATTGATCAACTTCTTAACGAAGCTGATTTTCTGATGACTCGCAAATCGTGCATGGTGGATGATGCTTTTACCAGAATTGACTATTCTAAATTCTTTGCTTGAAAGGAAGCACACTTTGCATTGATGGCGATGACAGAGCCTCCAAAACAGGTAAGTTCTGAATCTTCTTTAGATATGAATAGTAAGAGGTATTGTGGTGCATGCGATAGATTGATAGAGGATAATAAGCAACTCAGGGTTCAGCTTGAGAGTGCTAAGATCAACTGTCAATTGTATCAAAAAGAAGCACGAGAATTCAATAAGGTGCTTGATGGGTAGAAGAAAGACATTTCAGATCTTAAAAAGACTTTATCTATAAAACAATTAGCCATTAACAATTATATCAATGAATTAGAAAATACAAAACTTGAAATGGCTACCATCAAGTGCTTTGCTGAGAAAGTCAACAAGAAGCTTGAAAGCTACAAACATATTGCATATGTTGTTGACCATATTATTGAGGAGCCTTCACAATCAAGTAGTGCAAACTACAAGGCCGTCCCGTCTCCAGTGTTATTTGAAAACCATACTTTGCATTCAATAACACCGGAGAGTTCAATTAAGTCTGAATCTACATCGGATGATGAGTCTAACACCTCCAATGTGGGAGACCCTAATTATGATGTTAGACCTATTATGGGACTAAATGATGAAGGTGTGAGTGCTGTAACTGATGATTACGACTCTGAGGATGACCAATCTGAGAAGGTGTGTGATATTCCTGCTGAAAATCACATCATCACCAATGAACCGGTGTCACCATCTCAGATTATACATCCAATGGCTAACGCTCATCGAGTGAATCAGTCAGTTAAGCATGTTGAGAAGAATAAACAATGTGACAAACCCGTCAAAGTTTTCTATCGGATGGAAGGATCTGATAAGATAATTTCTGATGAAGAATATCGAATCAAATTTGCCAACTATTCCAAGATTGAAAAAATTTGGCAGGTGAGTACCATTTGGTTCCCAAAGCATGAGCGAACAAATGATGTACCTCCAGAGGTTTTAAAGAAAATTTATTTGGATGTTCCAAAAGAACCAAAGGTTCTTGTCACAGAGTTTATTAAGCCAAAGGAGAAGGCTAATAGTTTTAGTGAGCCGACATACTCAAAGGACCCAGCTCCTGAGAGTCCACTATGCCAAAATGTGGCTTTAGCCACACATTTCCTAAAATCGCGTTGCCACACTTTTGATTAAATGTGTGGCTAAAGGTCATTTTTAACATATAAAAAACTTACAGCCTACTTTTCGCCACACATCTTACGTGTTTATGTGACCATTGTAAAACAACTCAATATCTTTAGCCACACTTCCAAAAAAACTATGACATTTACTAGCCACACTGAAAAAAGTGTGGCCAAATGTGATCTACGACCACATTATTTGTTTCATGTACGAAAAACACAACTTTTAGCCACATTTTAAGAAATAATTGTGACATTTTGTAGCCACACTAGAAAAGTGTGGCCAAATGTGATCTACAGTTGCAATATTTGTTTGATGGTGTGGCTAAAATTTAATACAAATGGCCACATATAGTATTGTGTGACCAAAGGCTAGACAATAGTCACCCTTAATATCACAAAATTTCATATGACTTTACATAAGCATTTGTCTCACCATCGTCACTTTGTTTATTTTTGTGTGACGGTATGATAGCAAATGTGATGCAAAAAATATGTGTGACAAAAGGTTAAACAAGAACCACACTTAAAGTGACAACAATTCATGTGGTTTTACATACCTATTAGCCACACAATTGTCATTATTTATTTTTGTATGACGAGCAAGTGTCATAGCGAAAAAACTGTGTGACCGAAGATTAGATAATAGCCACACTTAAAAATTATAAACTTTGTGTTGCTTTATATAACCATTAACCACAACATCGTCACTTTTTTTGTAACAGGGTAATAGCAAATATCATGAAAACAATAGGTCTAACCAAAATGTAGACGATAGTCATACTTAAAATTAAAAAAAACTCACTACTAGAAAAAACACATTCCTTGATGCGCATCATAAAAGAGTGCTTATGACAAACAAAAAAGTGTCGTTGATGGACATACATAAAATTAACATGACACACATCGACGTGTCATCTTTTCATGACACTCTTTCATTACACCAGTTACGACGCACGTTTGTGACACTCTTTAATGACACACGTGCGAGCGCGCACACACACACACATATATATATATATATATATATTAATAAGATTAAATATTATTTCAAAAAATATTGTGTCGATACATCCGTCGAGACTTAAAATACAATCACTTGAAAATAAAAGTTCTCATGTAACTTGACCGTTCTTCGCGAATGTTATTCATATATACATTTAAATATTAACAAAACTATTTATAACTAGGTGTTTTTAGCGACGGCGCATTGCGCCTTTGTATTAGCAAGAATTTGAAGTAACTAAAAAAACATGATACAATAAAAAGAACAGGAACACGTGATTTACGTGGATTGAAAACAACTTGGTTGACAGTGTTTCAACTCGCTCAATGTGATGGAATTTTAGTATGAGCTCTTGAGGATAACACATCTTACAACATAACAAAATCCCAAAACCTTATTAACCTTGACTTGAAACTCCCTTCTTATCTTGGTCAGCCTTTAACAAACTTTATTAGAGATGGGTAGGGGCAAATAGTCATTTCAAGCTTAAGGTTCATCAATCCATCCAAAACCATCTCTTGGCATTTGATTTCTTCATACAAAATCCTTCTCACCCTTTAAACGTACAATAATTTAAAACACACACACACGAAAGCACAGTCATGAAAAGTCACTAAAGTCCTTGCACATTCTTTGTACAAAACAAAAAACAACATATTTATCAAGCCAAATATCATAACATGTAAAAAAGAAACAATACCCTGTCCAAAACACAAAAACAACCAAAAAGAGATGTAATGGATAATATTATGGCTGGTAGGCATGGCAGAAAACATATTTACCAGTAAAGCTAACTCTGGATCTTCCTGCTACTGGTTGACAAAATCAGAAGAGCAACCAACCTGTAACATACAACATCAAGAAACATTATAACTCCGCTGACATGACAAAGTGATAAAAGGAAAAGAAATATGGAGTTTTGATGTCATGTGGTATGCATCCCAACCATTGTATTACTCTTGAATTAATTAATAAATCCTTAATTCAGAAAAATATATTCCATCAGAAAAGTGTATAAAACATTCAATAAAACCAATATCTATCATTTAGATATACGTTACTTATTAGCTCAATCGATGTTGAAACTTGAACTCAACTGAGTGAAGATTCGTTTTCTTCATAGTACCCAGTGTGATGTTTAAGAGTTTCAGTCCACGCCGGGGTCTTTTTAAGGGTGCACCGCGCAGCATAAACAGCCGCAGTAGCAAGTTCGAAGAGACCTTGTTTTACCAAAATAAAAAAAATAATTCTAATATACATATCACTTTCAAGAACAACATAAAAGGTAATTTATTAATTTGTTGTAGTACCAGCAAGGAAATTGTTCAAGTCTTCCTCGACAACATCAAAGACAACACCTCTTTCATCAGCCGTCAGTGCAAGACCTTGAAACGACTCAACTTTCTCTTCAGGTAGAAGCCTCTTCAAAATGACATATGCAAATCTGAAAATATAGAGAACAAAATGAATGAATATTCAAGCATCTCGTAAATAGGTTTTATTATTAAGCGCCCCCTAAATAGCAACTTGGAGTATGAAGATTAGATCAGAAAACAATAATAATTCAGTTGGAAAGAACAAATAAATAAATACTTTAATTATAAAAAAGATGATTTAAGAAAGAAAAAAGAGGTGAATTAGGTTAGGTCAATCCATTCTTTTTAAATCACAGCAAGAACACAGGTAGATGCTACACCTCTATCTACTAACAGTAGTTCAAACAACAAAGGGGGAAGGGACTGTTTGCAATTAAACCGATATTAATCCAAGGAAAGATATCTCCTGCTTGTACCTGAAACATATGCACAGAATTCAAAAATCTAGAATTTCATAGACACTTGAAATTAGTTCTTCAGTTTCTTACATCAAACACATTTGTTGTATAGAGAAATTGTTACACTTTTTTTGTTCTCGTTCCTTTTCAAATTCCATGAGGCATCCAAAATAGCCTTCTATTGGCTGTAGTGCTGTACTTGTATCTAGAATAAGAGCAATAATTTTATTAGTTGACAGACGAAGAAATTTACCTTTGTGCAATAACCTACTCATTGAATTTACACACTCTTAAACTCTCAAATACTCTTGTAGAAGTAGGTACTCGTAATGCCATCATCATCTTTTTTTCTTTTTTTTTTCTAATATAACTTTAGATAATATAGTGGTTTAGCACTACTTTAGCTCCTGCAATTTTACGAAACCTGTTAAGGAATAAGAATATTATTGACACGCGAAAATGTCGCGAGTCAACTTCATAGGTATAGGCTTTATTTGAAACGTATGTAGGGTCTTTCGTCCGGGTGTGGAGCCGGGTCGGGTGGGGATCCTGCTACAGATCATTTGTTTGCGAGTTCTTGCAAATGTCGTGTGTATCAGGTTATTTGCATTTAAATTCGACCGACTTATCTGTTTAATTGTTCCATACTTTTTGAAACAAATATCGTTGGACCAATAACTACTTTTGAAAATGAAAACCCCAATCCTCGAAAAACATCATCGGAAATCAATCATGGGTTTGAAGAATCCAGGAAAACTTGAACAAAACTAATTTCAACAAAATCAAACAGATAGAAAGTATGAATTTGCCTAAATATGTATATAAAAAAAAGATACACACCACTCTCTCCATCTCTGGTTCATACTCCTCCCGCAGGCGGTGCGCATACCTTCTCCTAACTTCATCTTGGCCTATTTGTTTTTGAATAACCGCCACTCGCCCCGCCTTTAAAAGCTTCCTGCGACATAGCAAGCTTTCACAACAACAACAATAACAAAACACACATACACACATACACATCAGTTTGTTCAAACAAATCCAAAAATTCCCATCTAGGTCGCCAAAAGATCAAATATTTCACATACCCATAAAACAATTACAACTTAAAACAATGAAATACCTAAGAATGAAACCAATCAACGGACCTCTGCATCTGCCCAATCTATCAAACTGTTCAAACAATATTATGTTTCACTTTCAATACTTAACACAACACAAAGCAATAAAGACAAGACCATAAAACAAAGGAAGATAACGTACAACGAACAAAGTGGCAGTAGCTCCAATTACTCCAAATATTAGGATTCCCCAAAGCATTATGTCTTCTAGAAACGATGATGATCAATCAAGAGTTGTGGTTTCTGTGGATCCTCTCTCTCTCTAGAAGTGTGTGTGAGAGTGTGTGGGTTTGTGGAGGATAAATGGAGGTGGGTAGGTGATTATACGTGTGGTGTTCGGTGGAGGGTTTCAAAACAGAACACGTGGCCAAGGAGTAGAAATAAAATTACCAAAAACAACCCCGAGCTGCTGATTAATTACCATAGTACCACTAAGCAAAAGTGGGGAAGAAAAAAAAATGCCATAACTAGGTTTCGAACCCAGGTGGGTTCTATATAACACATATCACATCACCACCACACCACTGCAACAACATGTAACATTCTTCAAACGAAACATATTTATGCATATACAAAAATTGGCTAAAATAAAAATTACTGTTCAAAGCACTTGGTTTATTAATATAGTATAATATTATGGAAAACTATCTAAATTATATATAAAACAATTATTCTATATAATATTACGTAATTAATTACTCCCTCCGTCCCTATTTAAATGTCATGGGCCCAAAAACACATATTTTAAGAAATCTTTTGTTTGTATGTGGTAAAATGACAATAATATCCTCAAAAGTAGTGATTGTGTTTTGTCTTTTATGGGCAAAACTGAAAATTGCATTTCTCTTTTTGGAAATTGACATTTAATTTGGGACAACCAAAAATAGAAAGAAGGACATTTAAATAGGGACGGAGGGAGTAATAATAAAAGAGCTAAGCTCGAGTTTGAAAAGCGATATATGATCCAAACTTGACTATTAGAAACAAAGCTCGAGTCGAGCTGGGCTCAAACTTGAGCTTTAAGTTAAATGATCTTGATTCCTAGCTCGACTTGTTTGCGCACCTAAGACCATGTGTAATGGGCATTATAGGGGCATGGAAAAGGAGATGCATTTCTAGTATAATGCCCAAAGAGGGAAAAAAAATAAGGGAAATAGTGATTAAAAAGGCATTAAAATAGGTTATAGACATTACACATCTTTTAAAGAGGCATTATAATGATGATGTGTCAAAAAATGCCCCTAGGAACATTAACCATTAGCTATGGTCTAACATTAAGCTTTTCATTTTTTTAAATTCCCTCCTAACATTTTGGCTTTAAAAAGATTTGACTTCAAAAGATTTCACTTCCAACCTAATCCCGCTTTTAATTTCAACTCCTTCAAATCAAATTAGTTCACAAAGATCCTCCCAATCCTCATCAAAAGCCCTAAAAATACTGACTTTCATTGTTTCCCCAATCACAACTACATATTCTTTACTTTCCGATCTCTTTCTTCCTAACTTAACACATTTGACATCTTACCGCCCTCACATACTCCGAAAACTCTTTTCAGCCGTTTTGCCGCCATTCGAACGACCAACCAAGACTTGTTCTTTACAAGATTGTTGCTTCAGAAAGAAAACTAGAACCTGATATCTTCGCAATGTTTATGTGCTTCATATGCTAAACCTATTTGCAATCGGGTTGGGTCCGCCCGGTACAAACTAAAAACTGATGAAAAAAAAGCCTTATGATGACTATGGTGTTGTCAATTTTTAAGATGCTTTTATAAATGCAGTCTCTATGAATGTCAGTAATAGAATATAGTCAACCGTGTATTTAATGTATTAATATTTTCATTACTATGATTGACCAATTATTTAGGAAAGGTCATTATACCCTTCTATTTTGTAGGAGGCTCCCCTCTCTATTTATTGTACAAAGTTTAATGAGAATGCAAGAGGTCAATTTACAATATGGTATCAAGAGACAAAAATTGATCCTCTCCAAGTCTGGCTGCCCACTGCTGCCATCAGACCACCGCACACTTTTCTGCCCATTCCATTATTTTTCTTCCCACTGCTGACCACCCTTCCATACCGTTAGTTGACCACCTTAACCCAACTGTACCTTTCCTTGTCCTTTCTTCATTATATTTCCTTCTCACAACTTCTTGACTCCATTCATATTTTTTTCATTTTATTTTTTTTTACTCCTGCCCGTTTTCTTTGTGTCAATGGAAAACAAAATACATCCCGCGGTCACCGTCTCAAGTATCACAAACTTCATCCCCATTAAACTTGAGATGGATTCCGGTCATTGGCCTACATGGTCTGAACTTTTTAAGATACATTGCAAAGCTTATCAAGTTTATGACCACCTTTTACCTCGCCAACCACCCACTACTCCTCCTACGGCCACTGAAAAAGACAAAGCACCCGCCACATCCTCTTCTTCTTCGGACGAGGCCTGGGAGAGACTCGATGCCATAGTCCTTCAATGGATTTTTGGCACGATCTCTAAAGACCTTGTCCATACCATAATCGAACCCGGTCAAGACAAAACTGCCTATGAGGCATGGACCGCTCTTGAAGATATCTTTCAAGATAACAAAAGTGCCCGTGCCTTATACCTTCATCACCGCTTCAACAACACCCGTCTTGAAAATTTTCAAACCATGTCCGCATACTGTCAAGAACTCAAAACCATTGCGGATCAATTGTCTAGTGTTGGCCACCCGATAGATAATGATAGTCTTGTCCTACAACTTATCGCGGGCCTTACCGAACCATACGAAAGCATGGGGACCATTCTTCAAGGACAAGACCCCCTCCCATCATTCTACAAAGCTCGTTCCAAATTATGTATGGTTGAATCTAGTAAATCGGAACAAACTCTACATGCTTCCAAAACCGCCAACACCGCACTAAACACCACAACCAAACCCTCCCAATCAACCGCCCCACCCGAGCCCATTTCTGATCGCTCATATGGTCGTGGGCGTCCCTCTTCCAGCAGATTCCGAGGACGTGGCAGGGGTCGAGGTCGTCAAACGTATGGCAAAGGCAATCACCCTTCTTGGCAGAATCCTTACAACCATTTTTGGCCACCTCCATACGGCTTCTGGCCCATGCCGCCAAGCCCATATAACTCCTCCCCCTCCTATTGGGCCTCGCCCCCTTGTCCTTACCCAACTGTGAATCAGCGGCCCACTTCAAATGGTTCAATTAATAACAGCCAAGGCATTTTAGGAGCCAAGCCCAATCAAGCACACAACACTACCTACACGCCCACTGACATTGACCAAACGCTCCAAGCTATGTCCCTACATCAAGAACCAACTGGCTATATGGACACCGGGGCTACAAGTAATATGTCTAACACCTCTGTTAATTTCGATTCTTTTTCTCGTAATAGCATGGGTCAACAAATAATTGTTGGTGATGGTTCAACCATCCCGGTACTTGGACAAGGCAACCAAACCCTACCACCACCATACCGCCCACTTGTCCTCAAAAACGTCCTTTATGCCCCCAAACTACTTAAAAATTTAATCTCAGTTCGTCGGTTCACAACCGACAACTCTGTCTCTGTTGAATTTGACCCGTTTGGTTTTCTTGTGAAGGACTACAAGAGCCGGATCCCTATCCTCCGGTGCAACAGCAGCGGTGATCTTTACCCACTTGTGCTCGGACCGGGAACAACCACTTTTCCTACCACTTTTGCTGCTATCACCTCCACTCTATGGCACCAACGCCTCGGACATCCTGGGCGTGCTCCGTTACATGCATTAAATAAAACTTGTTCCGTTTCAATTTCTAAGTTTGATAATAAGCTTTGTCACTCGTGTGTGATTGCCAAAAGCATTAGACTACCTTCTGCGAGTTCTAACACTCATATTTTTAATGCCTTTGATTTAATACATAGTGATTTGTGGACTTCCCCGATTTTAAGTTCCAATGGCCATAGATATTATCTCTAATTTATTGATGATGTTACTAATTTTTTATGGACCTACCCCTTGTCAAACAAATCACAAGTTTACTCCATTTTTTGCCAATTCCATAAACAAATAACTACTCAATTTGAAAGGCCAATAAAAACTTTCCAATGTGACAATGGCACTGAATACATTAACTCATCCTTCCAAAACCTATTCACCACTCATGGCATACTTTTTCGGCGATCGTGCCCACACACATCGTCACAAAATGGCAAAGCGGAATGCACAATCCGCACCATAAACAACATGATTCGTACAATCCTTCACCATGCCTCTCTACCCAACACATTTTGGCACCATGCCCTTGAAACCGTCACTTATATCCTAAATATCTTATCCGTCAAACACCTTCAAAACAAAACCCCCACCGAGTTACGTTATCATCGCACCCCGTCCTACGAACACCTTCGTGTCTTCGGGTGCCTTTGCTATCCACTTCACCCAGCCACCACCATTCACAAACTCGATCCGAGATCCACCCCATGTGTGTTCTTAGGATACCCGGCCGATCACCGCGGCTACAAATGCTTCAACCTCAAAACCAAACAACTCATAATTTCCCGACATGTGTCTTTCGACGAGACTACCTTTCCCTTCACCAATACAATCACCCCACCCCCATCATCCGATTTTCTTTCAGTTTTTCCACCCTCCTTATAGCCACACGTCAATCCCACCACAACTCAAAACATACCACCTGATCCACAAAACTCCCACTTAGCCCATCCATCACCGGTCCAACATACTATCCAGCCAACTTCCTCACCGTCCCATCAGGCCCACTCCAACCCCACTCCCTCACCGCCACATCAAACCCACTCCGGCCCTACTCCTTCACCGCCCCATCAGGCCCAAACATCAGCCCAACCCCCACATCAGACCAGCCCGTCCCAACAACACCCCACCATTATGTCACCCTTATCCGAGCCCACTGAATCCACTAACTCCTCACATGAGCCGACCACCACCCGAACCATGCGCACCCGCGCTATGGACGGCATCCACAAACCACGAACCAAACTCAACCTCACGGCCTCAACCATCGTTCACATACCCAAAAATCCCACCGACGCCTTGTCCATACCGGTTTGGTACAAAGCCATGACCGACGAATACCATGCTCTTATCAAGAATGAGACTTGGGAATTAACACCGAGGTTGCCGAACATGAATCTCATTCGAAGCATGTGGTTATTCAAGCATAAATTTAAATCCGATGGCACATTAGAACGGTACAAGGCGCGTTTAGTTTGTGACGGTCGCCTACAACAGGTGGGCATTGATTGTGGGGAGACATTTAGTCCGGTTGTCAAACCGGCAACCATACGTACTGTACTTTCTATTGCTTTGTCTCAATCTTGGCAGGTTAATCAGCTGGATGTCACTAATGCTTTTCTACACGGTCATTTAAATGAAACCGTGTACATGTATCAACCTATGGGTTTTCACAATAAAGACTATCCAAATCATGTGTGTCGTCTCAAGAAGTCTCTCTATGGACTAAAACAAGCACCAAGGGCGTGGTATCAACGCTTTACAGACTTTGTTCTCACGTTGGGGTTTACACAAAGCAAATGTGATACTTCTTTATTCACATTCCATCATAATTCTCAAGTGGCATATCTTCTCCTCTACATAGATGACATCATCCTGGTCACCTCTACCGACACTCTTCGGGCCACTCTCATGTCTCACCTATCATCTGAATTTGCAATGAAGGACCTCGGGCCCCTAAGCTTCTTTCTTGGCCTCTCTGTCAAACGCCAAGCCAACACAATGTTTCTTTCTCAAAAATCCTATGCTCAGGAAATCATTGAGCGTGCTGGCATGACATCGTGCAACCCAGTTCATACACCGGTTGACACAAACGCAAAGCTCAGTTCTAATGCAGGCACAGACTTTCACGACCCCTCTATGTATCGCTCTCTTGCCGGGGCACTTCAGTACCTCACCTTCACAAGGCCCGATATCAGTTACGCAGTTCAACAAATTTGCATTCATATGCACGCTCCAAAGACAGATCATTGGAACGCACTGAAAAGAATCATTCGCTACATCAAGGGAACCATCGCCTACGGCCTCACCCTAGGCCCCTGCTAAAACCCACGTCTCCCAGCTTACACGGACGCTGACTGGGCAGGGTGCCCGGACACTAGGCGTTCCACCAGCGGTTTTTGCGTATATTATAGCGACAACCTCATCTCTTGGTCATCCAAACGACAACCTACCATCTCCCGCTCCAGTGCCGAAGCTGAATACCGGGGCATCGCAAACGCCGTTGCAGAAGTTTGTTGGTTACGAAATCTTTTACTTGAGCTACACCGCCCCCTCACCAGTGCCACAATAGTTTACTGCGACAATGTGAGTGCCATATACCTTTCAGGAAATCCCGTTCAACATCAACGCACTAAACATATCGAGTTAGACATCCACTTTGTGCGAGAAAAAGTTCAAAAAGGTGAAATCCGGGTTCTCCATGTACCATCTCGTTACCAGCTAGCCGACATCTTCAGCAAAGGCTTACTCCGTGTGCTATTCGAAGACTTCAGATCCAGTCTCAGCCTTCGATCACCTCCGGCTTCGACTGCGGGGGTGTAATAGAATATAGTCAACCGTGTATTTAATGTATTAATATTGTCATTACTATGATTGACCAATTATTTAGGAAAGGTCATTATACCCTTCCATTTTGTAGGAGGCTCCCCTCTGTATTTATTGTACAAAGTTTAATGAGAATGCAAGAGGTCAATTTACAATAGTCAGCTCTGTTATGCAATAAAAGCTACCAACAACTTTGAAGATGAATGTAGAGTCTATTCACACCGGAGATGAAAGTGCAGTTGCTGTTTGTTTTTTACCGGTGGTGACGGTAAGCCGGTGAGTCGGTGACACTTATATATGTCGTACCATGTAGCATGTTTGCTGTGATGTTTGGTTATTTTAGCTTATTTTATTAATCCTTCCTCTCAATTGAATTGAAATGCATCTTTTGAATGTAAGTTGTTTCTCTAATTGATTAGCAATTAATTAGTTCTTTTGGTCTTTTAATTATGTGTTTGTAGTATGTATAATTATTTTGGCTAAACAATAATTATGGCTATTGATTTATCTGGTAAATGTTTAGGGTGATATAAACTAAGTTTATTTATTTTGGAGCCTGGAGAAAGCTCCATAGTTGTATCTATCATAATATATTACATTTGGTTATCTTGATTGTTGTTTGCAATCTAGTAACAGGCACTGGTCTTTAATCATGTACCTTGAATGTGGCCATATAGGCTAGTTAATGGTTTGTATCATGTTCGTGTTTGTATTTTGTAGTTTCTTGTATAACCCAATTTGGTATAAAGATACATGGCCTCTTTTTATCTAAGTAAAATAGTTGTAAATTGATAAAATGTTTAGTTAAGTGAGAGATATATGGTATGCAGAACATTGGCTTAGAATGACTATCATCATTGCTTATGGCGAATATTGTTTGCTCGTTTGTGTATTAAAACCATAGTTGTCAAAGCGCCTAGGCGCACTCAATACGCATAGGCTGAGCCCGGAGCCTAGGCGCAAGGCGCATAAAAACGAGGGCTTTTTATAATTAGGCGCATAGTATAAAATACATTTTTAGGGATTTTTGAGATGTTTTAGGCTTGTTTAGGGCTGCGTTAGGATGTTTTAGGGTTGTTTAGGAGTTGTTCATAGCTCATTTAGGATGTTTTACAGTTTAGGCAACTTTAAGCTTGAATGTGGCCGGAAATCAGCCTAAAATAGTGCGCCTCAGTGCCTAGGCGCGTGCCTCACAGGGCGCAGATCACTTGGTGCGCCTCGCGCCTTGGCGTGCTTTTGACAACATAGATTCAAACGACATGTATCTCAAACAAAATGTTCTCTTGTAAATATATATACTGTCATATTTATATTTATGTTTCTAGTTTGTGAAGTTGTGATCAATACATGGTCATATGCATGTTTAGAACTAGTGCATGTTTTTCAAAAGATTGTGGTGTATTTTTATACATACAAAACTCTATATTCTGCAAAACTAAAAATTAGAAATTTAAATAGTTTTTCCAAGTCAAACTAATTCTATAAAGTTGGAGGCACAGTAAAGAAAAATCCCAATGAGATTGCATCTATGTTATATTCGATAGATTAATTGGTTGTTTAGTTCTCCCATAATACGATTAATAATAGCAATTGTTTCTTTAAAAAAATCAAACATGTGCTAACATTTGTTTAATGACAAAGACATGTCTTATGTGTTTTGTTTTGTTTTGTTTTCAGATGCTATCTCAAACACCTGACTCTGGAAAACCTTTTCCTATAGCAGATGGTTTTCTCATCAATGGGCATCCTTCAACCACTTGTTATCCTGTCATATTACTCATACTCACCGGAACTGAATGAATATGTCAATGAAGGTAGTGCGAGTGATGCCCCATATCAGGAATGCATGTGCGTTTTCCCCCTTTCATGTCTTATTATAATTGTTCAATTTTTATTCAGGCATGATGCTATTTTTGGATTGGTTCTTACACGATATTATTACATTGCCATTTTTATGCAAATGGGAGGCATCTTGTAGATGTTACACACAATTTGGATTGGTTCTTACACGATATTATTACATTGCCATTTTTATGCAAATGGGAGGCATCTTGTAGATGTTACACACAATTTGGATTAGATGACGTGACGGAAACAAAGAAGATCATGAGGAAGAAGAGGAGAAAATGGATGTCAAAATTCGAAAGTTAATCCAATGACGCAGTAAGTTTTGATATGTAAATGTTTTTACAATTGTATAAGTGTATAACATGTGAATTGTTGGTTGGCAATTTGAACACATATAATAAGTGTCGGTTATGTTATATCTTTAGGGAGTAAGATGGTTAAAATTACAAAGAAACAAACCAAATGGGTCAAATGCTAACAACTTTCTAAGCCACTTTATTCAAGAAAATTAGATTATTCTTTTAATAATATATTTATGTGATCACCTTAGTAAAATAGTCACTTTTAAAATTTAAAAAGATGGACAAATCGGTAAACGAGTCAACTTGACTTTATTTATAAGGTTTGACATGCTTGCTTTTAGTTCGAATTGGCACAATGGTTGTTTGATCAGGTAGAGCAGATTCCTCTGCCAATGTTCTTCATGCGGACACTTATCCAGAAATTGGTGCATTTCCCTCCCAGGTAAGTTACTCTTTAAGCATTTGACTTTTGAGAAAGATTCACCCGTAAACATACCATTATGAGGGTGTTTGAGTTTGTTTTCATAAGATCATTGTGTCATTAAATAATTACAACCAAAGAATCAGGTATAATGACATTTGCTAATAACTATATTAAATATTTTTAGTCTTGAGGCATCATTTCTCGATCAAAGATCATTGTTCTACAATTGTGATGAAGTCTCTAACACTGATAATACTGGGTCAAATTTATTATGGAGATTCTATCTCGTCTTGTGAGCACGCAAGTGAAAAATGTTTAAATATATAGTAGCGTTATCTTAGACCACTTGGATCCAAGTTCCACTATGATGGAAAAAGATCAAGGTAGCAAGCTGGCTAGGCTTACTATAGCAAATTCTTTATACTTTTGACCCAATCGACCCGTTCACCCAAAGGAAATAAATCTTTATATTTTTCTTACAGTTTGCTATGATTATTTTTTTTCCTAGATGCATTGTGGATAGCAATTCTTCCCAACAACCCATGGATGCAAATTTGCAGCACTTTCAAATCTAAAAGCATGTATCATATGAACTTGAAGAAAACAACAAAGAATAGTTCATAGTTTATGTGCACAGCTATTTCCGTTGCAACTTTTGTAGATAGGTTTTCATCAGAAGATGATGTATTTAGTATTTAAATTGAAAACTTATGTATGGATTTTGGGTTATTATTGTTAATATGAATTGGTTTTTAAGCTTTTTCATATTTATTGTAGTTTCTATTTTATCAAAAATTAAAAATAAAATGGATAATTACAAAAAAGATGGTCACATAGAACCACAATAAATATGTGTGACTAAAGGTTAGAAAATAACCACATTACGGTTACAAAATTTCATGTGGCTTTACATAACCATTAGCCACATATTCGTCACTTTGTTTTTCTTTGTGTGACTAAATGATTGCAAACGTCATGGGAAAAAAATTATGTGTAACCAAAGGTTAGATAATAGTCACACATAAAGTTATAAAATTTTGTGTGGCTTTACATACCCATTAGCCACACCACCATCAGTTTGTTTTTTGTTGTGTGACGAAATGATAGTAAATGTCATGGACAAAAAAAAATATATGTGACAAAATGTTAGACAATAATCATACTTAAAATTACAAAATTGAATTGTGTGTCTAGAAATAGGTTTTAGTCACACTTCAAAAATTTCATGTCATCGTTACTATTCTTTAGCCACACATAAGGGACATAATACTTGATTACAACCCTTTTTGCCACACTTTTTTTAAAATGATGTGGCTAAAACAAACATTTTTAGTAAACTCATATGACTATATAACTGAAACAGTCACACTTAAAGTAATTTCATGTGACCGTTGCTAACCTTTAGCCACACTTAATGAATAGAATGCTTGATTCCAACAAGAAACGTTGGTACCCTTTAGCCACACTTTTTAGTAGCTACGGTCACCAAGCATGGATGTGACCGTATGATACATACGATGACTTGACCTTTGGTCACACTTAACCTGGAAAAAATAAGTGTGGCAAAAGACATGGTCACATTTTTTTAGTGTGGCTAAAGCCCATTTTTGACGTAGTGGTCTAAGAAGAAGGTGTGTGGATGATCAATATCCTATCACTACTTATGCAAAGTCGAACGCCAAGAACAACTTTGAGGAATACCGTGCGTGTTATAAATGCGGGGAGAGAGGGCATTTACTTGCTCCCTGCCCGTATGTTAGACACAAAAGGCACGAGGTTGAAGTGAAGCAGAAATACCAAAGTCCAGTCGATAATCATTGTTATCCACAAAGACGATTTGTTTCTCAACCAGCACCGTTTTATAACCAAAGCAGATATTTTCAAAAGATGGATTTTCGTCAGATGACATATGACCGTCGTAACCGGATAGCCATTGAAAACCTCTTAAGAAACCTGCGGTGAACACAACTGTTGAGAAGCAAAAGGTTACTGTAAAACCTGTAATCAAACCAACAGTTGGACTTGTCTCTGTTAAATCAGAGAAGGTAACCAAGAAAGTTTCCTTCAAGGATGAAGTAAAGAAACCGGTTGAGACTCCAAAATCTCAGATCCGGATCTTGAAACGTTCGGAACAATTCTGGTCACCAAAGGGTTCTCAAGGTGCTTCATCTTCACAAGTGAATGACAAAACTGAAACTGAAAAAGAATTTAATTGATCAGAAAAAGATCAATTCAAATTCAACTGTTTGTGAGAAAGAATCTTTGAAACTGAATGTTCAAAGACCCAAGACCAAGCAGGCTTGGGTCCCCCAAAAAATCAAATCTTTTTACTTGATATGTGCAGGGAGCTTCATTTGCCCATATGAGCAGTGTTTGGATTGTTGACAGTGGAGCTTCTGGTCACATGATAGGGGATTTATCGCTACTGTTTGACATCAGATATATTAATGGCGGATACGTAGCGTTTGTTGGGAATAAAGGAGTATACATTACTATGGAGGGTAGTGTGAGTAATGGGATCGTGAGTTTTGAGAGGATTTCTTACGTGAAGCAAATAGACTATAATCTGCTCAGTGTCAGTCAGATATGTGATAAGCAGTTTTCGGTATTCTTTGATGACAAATCTTGCTACATTCTCAAGCCAGGATTCGTTCTACCAAAAGAGTGGGTAATGCTTAAAGCACCGAGAGTGAATAATCTGTACATTCTAGACATGTCAAAGGCCATGACAACCCAATGTCAAGTAACGTGTTTCCTCTACAAGGCTACTGAAAAAGAATCAATCATGTGGCATAGGAGGATGGGACACATTCACCTTAGAAAAATGAATCATTTGGTGAAGAATGAACTTGTCGAAGGCGTGAATGTTAAACATTTCCATTTGAATGACAAGTGTGTGAGTTGCAAGAAAGGAAAGAAGCACAAGCAATCCCATAAACCAAAGAAAGTCAATTCAGTTGATTTACCACTTGAGCGTTTGCACATGGACCTGTTCGGACCGGTCAAGCGTAAAAGTCATGCTGGTGAATTGTACTGTCTTGTGGTTACCGATGACTATTCCAGATTTTCATGGATTATGTGCTTGCACCATAAGAGCGACACGTTTAAAAATCTGAAGGTTCTGTTCACTCGATTGGAAAATATCTATGGCCTGAAGATCAAGAGAATTAGGAGTGATAATGGGACGGAGTTCAAGAATGCACAGATGGATGCTCTTTGTGAAGACAAAGGAATTCATCATGAATACAGTGCTCCGTATACCCCTCAACAGAACGGTGTCATAGAACGCAAAAACAGGACTCTAATTGAAGCGGCGAGAACAATGCTTGCGGATTCCAATCTTCCAGTGTTCTGGAATGAAGGAATTTACGCAGCATGTTATACTCTCAATCGTGTTTTAACGGTGAAGAAGTTTGGCAAAACTTCTTATGAGCTGTTGAATCGACGAAAGTCAAACTTAGAGTATCTAGAACCGTTTGGAGCCCCATGTACAATGCTTAATCCATCTGAGAAGTTCGCACCGAAAGCTAAAGAAGGATTCTTTGTTGGATATGCAACCCCACTCAAACGGGTATTCAACAAACGAACTCGTCATGTAGAGGAGTGGGCTAACGTTGAAGTTCAGCGGTATACTCAGAATGTACTGGGTAGCGGTCCAGACTGGATGTTTGATTACAAGGATTTCTTTGAATCATTCAATCTAGATAGCTTGGTTGAAGAGGCTGTATTACGATTATATTACAAGTGTGAAAACGCAGTTACATCACAGTTGGTGCGTCCGATCACCGTAACCCCTCAAACAGCTTCTAATGATACCAATGTTCCTGTCGCTGAAGAAGAGGTATTTCAGGAAGCTTCCACAACTCTCAATTCATCAGAATCGGAAGATGATGATCATGTTACAAGTGAAGCTGTTCCAAATATTGCTAAAGAGACACCTCCAGTGAACCCAAATCCAAATGGTGCTTCATCATCAAACTTGGGTAATGATCTGGATTCGACAGAGAATTTGACTACTCAGACGGGAGTGCAAGTACCTGATTATCCAGAATCTCGGATACATCGGATTCACCCGCTCGAGCAGGTTATTGGTGATCCAGGTAGCAATGTCATGACGAGAGGTCAACTGAGGAATGCTAACTCACAAGAAAATCTTGGCGCACTAGCCTTATATGCTAAAATTCAAAAGTCAGGTTTTCAGAATGACTGGTCATTTGCTTGTTATGTTTCGCAGGTTGAGCCACGGACATACAAGGATGCTCTTTTGGATGACGCTTGGGTTGAGGCAATGCAATAGGAGTTATTACAGTTTCAGAAACTGGGAGTATGGACACTGACAGATTTACCTCCAGGACGGAAAAAGATTGGAACTAAATGGGTGTTCAAATGTAAGAAGGATGACAGAGGAGTGATTTTTAGTAACAAAGCTCGATTGGTCGTACAAGGATTTCACCAAGTGGAAGGAATCGATTATAACGAGATTTATGCACTGGTTGCACGCTTAGAGGCTATTCACATGTTTCTAGCGTTTGCATCATACAAGAAATTCAAGGTGTATCAAATGGAAGTTAAAAGCGCATTTCTTTATGGTGTGGTCAAGGAAGAAGTTTACGTAGGTCAACCACCAGGCTTCGAGGATCCTATTCACCGGGATAAGGTCTACGTTCTAAACAAAGCTCTCTATGGGTTGCACCAGGCTCCAAGACAATGGTATGAGGAGCTGAGCACGTATCTTCTATCCAAAGGATTTAAATGAGGTTTGGTAGATTGCACACTGTTCACAAAACGAACAGGAGATGACTTGCTTCTAGTGCAAATTTATGTTGATGACATTATTTTTGGTTCTATTAATGAACTTTTATGCAGAGAATTTGAAAACGTTATGCAGGAAAAGTTCGAAATGAGTGCGATGGGAGAGATGCAGTTTTTCCTAGGCTTGCAGGTGGACCAAAGACCAACGGGGATCTTTATTCACAAGACCAAATACGTTTCTGAAGTCTTGAGCCGATTCCAGATGGATGATTCGAAGCCGATGGATACCCCGATACAACCTAATCACGGGATTGGTGTTGACGCTAAGGGGGAGCTAACTGATCCTTTTACATACAGAGCAATCGTCGGATCTCTGATGTACCTCACCACATCCAGACCAGACATAATGTTCGCCACATGTCTTTGTGCACGTTATCAATCGAAGCCGAAATAGAGTCATTTAGCAGCTGTCAAACGTATCCTTAGATATCTGAAGGGTTGTCCATCGAGAGGACTATGGTACCCTAATGATGATAATTTTGACCTAATTGCTTTTAGTGATGCAGATTCGGGAGGCTGTGACAAAGACAGCAAACCCACAACGGCTGGATGTCAGTTCATGGGGAGCAGGCTCGTAACCTGGCAATGCAAGAAACAAACTGCAGTCGCCTTATCCACATGTGAAGCAGAATACGTCTCAGCATCAAGCTGCTGCTCACAAGTTCTCTGGATATAACAACAGATAGTGGACTACGGTTTGCAATTTCTTAAAACCCCTATTTACTGTGATAATGAGGCCGCAATTTCATTAACAAAAGATTTAGTCAATCACTCGAAAGCTAAGCATATCCGGGTCAAATATCATTTTATCCATGATTGTTATGCAAAAGAGTTGATCGATATGGTCAAATCCACACTGACTATCAACGTGCAGATCTTTTTACCAAAGCTTTTGATAAATCAAGATTTGAATATCTTTTAAAAGCTAACGGTATAAAAGAAAAACAAGATTGATCATCGTTTCGGTTTATCGCTTTTTAGTTTTAGTTTTAATTGTTTTTCAGAAAAATACAAAAATCCAAAAATATGTTTTTCATTTTAGGTAGAGTTTATTTTTAGAATAACCAAAAACATTGAAAAATTCAAAAACCCATAAAAATTAGAAAACCCAAAATGATTTCCAGGATAAAAAGAGGAAATGAGAGTACATTAGTGGGGATCTGACACATCCTAAAGAAGTGTAATGCAATATAAGGCGTGTGTTTGAGTCTGTGTGATGTGTTGATAGGCTTCGTAGACCTATTACTGCGTGCCTGATACATACATATCAAACGAATTGTTGTGTGGATGAACTCCTCATGGGCATATGGTCTTAGTACCATAATTTCGTTTGATAGGGTATTTGTACAAAATTCGGAGGTTTCGGGTCGTTATGTTATTAGTTATCTGGGGATAGCCTATCTGATCTTCTGCTGTATGTTATTACGGACCTAGATCAGACAGGGTGTCTTTATAAACGAGCTGTAAAGCCAAATCCTAAAGTTACCGAATTGAGGAACTTTCAATGTATGACGATAATCAAAGATTGTCTAATGCATCGTATCCAATCATTGATGCAAATCATGATTGATATCAGCCCTCGACCTGGTAGAGTGCACAAGTTACTTTGTAGCATTGATTTGCTGATCTGTACACCTCTGTGCCTCATACCTTGTAAATTACAGATGACGAAAGCATAACCACGCGTTACAATGAGTCTTTGTGCATTTACTTCTTGATACGGGAGTATGTCGTGTGCGTGGGAACCACAAACAATTGAGTTTATACTATAAATAATAGTATCAGTCTAAAGCATTGCACAAAAGTCTGCATGTGAATTTATGTGGATCACAATATCAGCAGTTGTCATATCACACATTGTCTTTAATGATAATTAATCAAAAAGATCAACGGTGTGATTAGATTTCTCAATAACTGATATGATCCTCTTACCGGAAATCACAAAACATTTACTGTTTTATCTTTACATTTCTGCATTTTACATTTCTCGTCAAAATATACAATACTCAAAAATATTTTAAGTGTGTTTTAACAAAAATTTTAGAAAATCCAAAAGATTTTACATTTTTTATATTCTTTTTGATAACCGATGGTGGTTGATGGTGATTTTTTAAAACTTGATGGACCATTTGAGTTTTGTCATCTTTAAATGAGAAATAATGAATGTCGGATGCTTAAAAGTTGAGAAAATATTGAATGGGACTCGATTTTGAGATTTGGTAAAAAGTTCAAAAATTCCAATCTCCATTCACCCCTTCGATGGGTCGAATGTGGAATTTTGCTGCTTATTCGAACTTTTCAAAACGGTCGAATGTGAGTGTTCTTATGTCAGTTTCACATTCTAACCATTTTTCTACATTCGAACCTTTAAATAGGGTCGAAGGTGGAAAACTTTTCACATTCGCCCTACATGAACGGTCGAATGTGGAGCCTATACATACCCTTTCTGCACTTTCGATCCTCATTTCAAAAAAAAAAAATTCAAATTTCTGTGATTAAGACACCTTGTTGCCCGATTGTTAAAAATCATACCATTGTAATCCTTGTTTCTTGCTGATCATTTTAAGAGGTTATTTGCAGGTATCCATCCAGTAACAAATTTAGAATCATCAGTTTTCTGTTCGAACCCTAACATGAATCAAATCATGTCTTCTGACCTTTAATTGTGACAATTGATGATAGGGACTTAATGTTTAAGTGTTTTAGGGGGAGAATATACCAAAATCCAGGGTTTAATCATCACAGATTAACCAATTGATTGATCAAAATGTTCAAACCCTAGATTTTAGGATAAAACACATAAACACTGAATAATAATTACAATTAATGATTGGGAAAGGTTTTTCGGCCATATTAGATGCTTTGCAAATCAAAATGGCATGTTAAAACACATTAAATCAAAATCTGCAAATTTTGAAGATGAACAGACACGTTCGACCAATTCAAAAGGGTCGAAAGTGGCTTTTTGGTCGAATGTAGCTGTTCAAACGGTCGAAAGTGGAACAAAACGGTCGAATATATATTTTTAGAACTGATTTTTCACATTCAAACCATATTCCACATTCGAACTTCATAATTCTCACATTCGAACCCCCGAATGGTCGAATGTGGAAATCAAAAATCAAAAATTTCAAGTTTTGAATATTTTGTCCGTTTTTAACGTGTTTTCTTGTTTTGTTTTGCAGTATAATCATGTCTGAACAACAGAGTACTGATATTCCTGCAGGATCTTCAGACAAGGCAGCTGGGAAGAAACCAGTAGAAGACTTACCATTTGAAGAAGCACACAATTGTTGTGCTTATCTAGGTGACTTGAAGAAACATACCGAATTCACTAGTATTGTTGACTTTTTAAGAGAAGCCATGTTGTCGTTGCTATTGATACTCCTGCCATCATATACAGAGACCATCAAAGAGAATTCTGGACGAATGCTAGAATGGAATTTTGGAACAACGAATATGCTATCGTGATTAAGATTCAGGGGGAGTTAGTGATTATTTCTGAAGATGATATTAGGGAAGCGTTGAAGCTGACAGATAAGAAGACTGATCCGAGAGTTCTTTCTTAGATTGAGCAGAGAAAGTGTTTCCTAAGAATGAAGTACAATGGACCGATTACAGATGGTTCAATACATAAAGGAAAATTGTGCCCGCAGTTCATGTACCTTGCTCACGTCATGCTACATGTTTTCGGATCTGTGAATGGAGGTTATGATGTAATGAGAAAGAGTATTAGCTCTTTGATGGTTGCTCTGATCTTGAACAAGCCATTCAATGTATCTAGAATGATACTTGAACACATGTTGGAACCATTGACAGGATTGAAGAATAAGAAGTTTTTGTTATACCCGAGATTCCTGCAGATGATTTTTGATGAGAAGTACAAGAATTTGATAAAGGATCCTACACAGATAGTAGTTTAGGATCACATGATTTTGAGTACGTTAGTAAGAATGAAGGGTTATAAAGGTGTGCCATTGAATGAAAGACCACCAATGAAGAACTTGTTTGCTCACCTGATCAATCCAGGATATGAAGATCCAGGTACTGACAAAGCCAGGAATGTGAACAGTGATTCTGATGAAGACAATCCGTTATGTCCTGTTGATCCTGAAGCGAAAAGGAAAAGGCAAGTAGTGAACGTTGGTGTGAAGAGTGGAAAAGGAAAAGGAAAAGAAAAAGAAGATGATGTTGAACCACCTAAGAAGATATCTCGGGGGGCAAAGAGTGTTGCGAAGAAAGGCATACATTTGGTTGATGAAGAATCGATGGATTCGGAAGAGACTCAGGTTGAAGAGAGATGGGATTCTGACAATGAGAGTGTTAAGAGCACCACGCCCAAGGCCACTGTGGCTGGTGAGTCTGAAAGTCTGAAAAAATCAGTAGAAGAACAAAGGACGAAAAGTCCGATTACGTTGGATGATATTGATGAAAGTTTAGGTTTGGGATCTGAAGATTTTGGTGGATCGCCAAAAACTGGTGAGAAATAGAAAAACCCTACATACAAAAAGAAAGCAAAGGCTGTTGAGATTGAGAAGCCGATGAAAAAGAGAGCAAAAGATATTGAGAATCTAATTACAGGAAAGAAAGATCCCACCGTATCAAGCTCTAAATCTCCCATGACATCCCTAGCAGCAAAGAAACAGAAAACATCATCTGTTGTTGAGCACTCTGAACTGCCAACTGAGGACTTTAATGCTGCTTTAGATAGAGTCTTGCAAAAGCTGGAAAAAAAAAAACAAAAGACTCCAGTTGCTGAAGCTTCAACTCCAAAGGTTACTGTATCAGGTGATGTGATGGATGTAGTGAACCAGAAGCTGACTGACATGATGAAAATTATTAATCAGCAACAAGCAGAGATTGAGCAGTTAAGGAAGAATGATAAGAAGATGTTGGATATAGTTGTTTCTTCACAGGAAAACCAAGAGGTATTGGAAGCTAAAATCAAACGACTTCAGGATGAGAATCAGAAGTTGTTATTACATGAGCAGAAAAATACTAGAAGGTATATTACTATGAGACTTGAGAACAAAAAGCTGAAAGAAACCAACAAGAGCATGAATAATCTCATAAAAAAGTTATACTCAAAAGCTCCACAACTGAAAGCTGGAGAGAAATATAAAGAACCTGAAGAAGAACAGGTTGACTTTGAACCATCTGAAGATGATGAAAAATTGGAAGAGGATGCCGGTGATGCTCCTAAGAAGAAAGATGATGATGATAATGATGGTTCAGGTGATGGTAATAGCTCTACTGATAGTGATGATGATTACGATGATGATGATACTGATAAATATAAGTGTGAAAAGAGGGGATCAGGATAAGACGCAGGAGAGTCTAGCTCGAAAGCTCCTGGTGGTGTTGGATCAGTTTGCTCTTTGTTTAAGTAAGAACTTGCTATCTTTGACACTTAAGTGTTTAGCAAGCCCTTGTATATCAGATTATAAGCACAGCGGAATGTATAAGTTAATGCAACACTTTTTATACTTATGAGGAGTTATTACTCCCCCTAGATGATTGAAACTAATAATGACAAGTATTTATTATGAATCTAAGCAGTAAATGAGAATTAGATACTTAGACAGATTCACAATAAATACTGAAATGGAATAGAACAGTGAAAGTGTTTGAAGGATTTTTCTATTAAAATCAATGTCTAAAATAGAAGGTTGAAGCCTCCTATTTATAGACGTTTACATACATGTATCTTGCCAATAAAGCAAGTACAGAAACATCAGAAACAAGTTGCACAAGTTGCAACATTGAAACTAACAAATACAGCTAAAAGTAATAATAAACAATAAACTACTGATACAAAAGGCGGTGGAAAATATCTGATGCTAAGTGCTGATGAATGACAAACTACTGATGAGTAGTTTGTCTTCAGTACTTCTGAAGTGAACTTGTCTGGTTTGGACTTCAGAACTTCTGATGAGGTTTCTTCTTCAGCACTTCTTATATCTTCTCTTCAGCAGTTTCTTGTCTTCTCTTCAGTACTTCTATACTTAGCCAAAATGACAGAAGTGAATTAGACTAAGGTTTCCAAAAGTGGTTTCACCAATCCTCTTTGTCCTAACAGGTGGAAACACTAACGATGATAATATTTTCTGGAACGAGAAAATCCGAGTTTTATTTGAAAAAGATAAGAAGTTATATCGCCAGATGTTGACTGATAGAGTCTGGATGATTGAGATGACTGGTAGATTTCCAGAAATATTTGAGTCAAATGATATACATTTAGAGCTTGAATATAATGATCCTGATCTGGACGACGGAGAAGTTTCTGCAGCCGTGTCTAAAGAGATATTAGAGGGACTGGCTAAACAGGTTGGTAAATCTCTGGAAGAGTTGATGAGTGAGAACCAAATACCGAATATACCTGAGAAAGAAGCAGGTAATCACTCTGATGATAGAGATGTTCCAGTGTTTGAAGAAGTAGAGATGGAGGATATTACAACTGAAGAATATCCAGAATACTTCAAGAATGATAAAGATTCTGGGTTTCCTGAATTCTCTGACGAGTTGTTGAGCCAAGCTGAGAAACTTGCTCGTGAGAAGAGCAAAAAGTTCATTGAAGAAGTGTTTAAGAATTCAGACTGTTAGAAGCCAAATGTTGAACAATCAGATGATTTGAAAGAATTGTTGAGGAAACTTAAAGAAAAAGAAGCTAACCGTCCTAAGACTGAATTACAAGGTTGTTTCTACAAATTTCACAACGAACTATTCAAAGGGAAAGCTCTCGGATGGAAGTATTTGAGACACCTTAGGTGTGTCGATGTGAAATGGGAGAACGGAATTCTGTACTTTAATAGATTCCATGATATAAAGACACTACCATATTGGGCTGTTCGTGATATCTGCAGACATACAATGTCAGGTGCTTCAGTAAAGAACAATCTCGTTGGTTACTTTGCAGATCGCATGGCGAGGGAGAGCAGAACGAAATTGAATGTGTTTACCCCACAGTATCCTAAGAGGATAGTACACAAGAAGGAGAAAGATGAGATAACGGGGTTGTACAAAGTGACTTTGAAGTATAAGCCACCAAAAGTGTTGAAGCATATTCCTTTGATGCCAATTCCACAGCACTTTTTGAAAGATTTTATGTGGTGGTACTACGACTGGAAGACGGCAGAGGCTATTATTGTTCTAAAGGATGGTATGAAAGATTTCAAGAAGATTCATATTTTCGACCCGATGTGGTTGATCAATTGCTCGCACGAGGATATTATTATGTTATATTACAATTCGATTTACTGTGAAGAGAAAGACAACAAACAGGCAGCTAAATACCAACGTGTGGCATTTCTATGTTTTGCATGGGATGTCAATGCGGGTTGTGATTTTGATAAGAAGCTGGGGAAGTTTGTTCATATTACGAAAGAGCAAAAGAAGCTACTGCATATAATATTGATGAATAAGAGAATGGATGAAGACCGAAGGCTGAAGCAATTCAAGCAATAGTCAAGGGGGAGTTTGTAGATACACGAAGTGCGACTAGTGCTATTGAATTGCGAATTCTAATATGTTTTGCTGATGTCGAATGGTCGAAGGTGGCTTTCAGATGGTCGAAGGTAGAATAGTTTGGTCGAAGGGAGCTCTGGGAGGTCGAATGTAGTTTTGATTGTACATATATGCTGATTCGCCCACATTGTTTGGTCGAACCTGCACATTCGCCCAATCGTTTGATCGAATGTGCAGGTCTATATAAGGCTAAATCATTTTTGAATGTTTAACTTTTGATCATTTTGTTTCCCTGTCAGAGTGTGTGTGTCCCTAGTGTTTTTGTCAAGTCTGTAATTGAGTTTAATCATTATAAACAAGCTTTGTAAGGATTATTAACAATGTTTATGAATGAAATGAAAATGTTTGTGATGATTTGTGTGTTTTGCTAGTTTTTTTTATCATTTCGTGATCAATTCAGGGATTCCGCACCTGAATTGAACTTGTTTGATCATATTCTTTGTTTGAATAGCCAATCCTATACAGATACACTTGGCTCAACAGTTCCTTGGAGAATTCTGGAAATCCAGAATCTTTATCATTGATTAAGTATTCTGGATATTCTTCACTCGTAATATCCTCAATTTCAACATCTTCAAACACTGGAGTATCTCTATCATCAAAGTGATTTCCTGCTTCTTTCTCAGGAATATTTGGTATACAATTCTCACTCATTAACTCTCAAGAGATTTCCCAACCTATTTAGCCAGTCCTTCAAATATTTCTGGAAATCTTCCTGTCATCTCAATCGTCCAGACTTTGTTTGTTAACATCTGACGATACCACCAGGAGCTTTCGAACTAGACTCTCCTGCATCTTTTCCTACTGACTCAAATATTTCTGGAAATCTTCCTGTCATCTCAATCGTCCAGACTTTGTTTGTTAACATCTGACGATACCACCAGGAGCTTTCGAACTAGACTCTCCTGCATCTTTTCCTGATTCTCTCTTTTCATACTTGTACTGATCATTGTTATCATCATCGTCATCATCATTATCATTAGCATAACTATTATCGTCTACAAAATCATCACCTGAACCATCATCATCATCACCATCTTTCTTCTTTTCAGGAACATCACCGGCATCCTGATCAAGTTCTTCATCATCTTCTTCATCAGACTCGGATGGTTCATAATCAACATGATCCTCCTCTCTTTCTTTATCCTCTTCTCCTTCTTTCAATTGCGGAGCTCTCTCATACAAATCATCAATAAACTTTTTCATTCTCTTATTGTTCGTTCTCATCTTCTTATTCTCAAGTCATAAAGTTATAATTCGTCGAGTATTTCTCTGTTCATGCAATAACAACTCTTGATTTTCTTTCTGGAGTAACTTGATCTTAGCTGCTAACTCTTCCTTGCTCTCCTGTGAAGATTCAACTACATCCAACATCTTCCTATCATTCTTTCTTAACTGCTCAATCTCAGCTTGTTGCTGGTTAATGATTTTCATCATTTCAGTCTGCTTCAGATTCACTACATCCATCACATCTCCTGATACAATAACCTTAGGAGTTGAAGCCTCAGCAACTGGAGTCTTTTTCTTAAACTTATTTAAGACTCTGTCCAACACAGCATTAAAATCGTCAGTTGGAATGTTAGATTGCTCAGCAGTAGATGTTTTCTATTTCTTAGCTGCAGGGGATGTCACGGGAGACTTAGAGCTAGACATAACAGGAACTTTCTTTCCTGCAGTTAAGCTTTCAATATCCTTAGCTCTCCTTTTCATCGGCTTTTCAATCTCAACAGTCTTAGCTTTCTTTTTGTATGTTGAATTCTTTTGTTTCATTCCAGTCTTTGGCGATCCACCAAAATCTTCAGAACCCATACCAAGACTCTCGTCAATATCGTCCATCACAATCGGACTTTTCATTCTTTGTTCTTCCAAGGTTTGATTCAGACTCTCAGATTCACCAGCCGCAGTGGCCTTGGGCGTGGTGGTCTTGACAGTCTAGTCAGCAGAATCCCATCTCTCTTCCTCCTGAGTCTCTTTAGAATCCATAGACTCCTCATTAACCAAGTGTATTCCTTTCTTAGCAACACTCTTTTTCCTTCGAGATGTTTTCTTAGGTGGTTCTGCTTCAACTTCTTTTTCCTTACCCTTTCCTTTACCACTCTTCGCACCAACATTAACAACCTGCCTTTTTCATTTGGCTTCACGATCAACAGGGCATAATGGATGTAACACCCTAACCGATGGCGGAAAACATCGGGATGTCACGTATTGATGATTGTTCAGTAGCTCATGGTGAATAATAAATTCCATTAAATGATTTAATTGAATTACATACAATTGTTCTAGAATTTGTACATCAAATTGAATAAAACTATTCACATATCTTCAAGCATCAATTCAAATCTTCAAGCAAATAGAACCTGAAACATGTTAAGTTGAAAAGGTTTTGGGTCAACAAAAGTTGGTGAGAATTACATAGGTTTTTGATAATTGAGTAAAAATGATGTGCAATTCATGTGTCATGTCAATCTAGTTCATATGTGAGAACATACTAGAAATAAATCGAGTGCATAATCAACCCTGATGACTGTTATAAAATGATACATACCATACGCTCATGGTCCAATATGTTTACGATAACAAACACCCACGCTACCTTTGTAGGAGGTACGTATCCGGGTGGGATTGTCAGTCCAATAGATCTATCAATGTATACCGCCGGCTGATCAATGTTAATGATTATGCTAGAATGGTGCTTACTCTAATCATGCTCAAGACATAATGCAACATAGAAAACACATAGACACATTGATGATTGAATTGCAATGATGATGTTATAAACATGTTTCACCCCAAAAATGGTGATAAATAGAAAAGGGGCTATGTAAAACTCACCTTAGCAAAATGTTATGTCTCGTGAAAAAAATAGAATAATGTGTTGTGAATGTATGCGAGGCGAATCCCAAAGACTCAACAACGTAGCTAGTCCAAATTGAAGAAAACGAAAAAGAAAGAATATCAAGTTTCCAATTCGCCAAATACAAGAGCTTATAATCAAAACTTCAATTGTAGAAGTAATAGACTATAGAAGAAAGGTATGAGGGAAAGTTTAATCGGATTGAAACAATCGATTTAGAGGTGCAAAGTATAATGGGTCATAGGTGGGTTTTTATACTAGTTTTGGAGTCAATTTGCCATTAAAATTGGTCAACACCATAAAGTAAGATTTTATGATGAATTGACTATTTGACTAAGACTTTGACTGTTTGACTAAGACTTGACTAGGACTTTGACTATTTGACTCAAGGCTTTATTTACAAAAAAAATCTTGTATGTGAAAAAAAAAGAATTTAGAATCATATTATTATTATTATTATTATTATTATTTATATACATTTATGTATGTATATAAGTTGTGAGTTAGGATAAATAAAGACTTAGGCACATCTGTATAATATTAATGATAAAGGTGTAATAAAAATATATATATATATATATATATATAAGGGCTTTTTATGTATTAAAATTTTGGGGAAAATTTTGCGATGTTACAGTCTCCCCTACTTTTAGGAACTTCGTCCCGAAGTCAAAAGAAAAACACCAGGTATACAATTGGTCGACTACCGAAAACCTTGATAAAATTTCTCACTACCTTAACGTACCTGTAAATTCATGATTACGTTCCGGACCGTAATTATCAATTTACCTTACATTAGGGTTTTGCGTCCTTTTATGACTCTACCGATTGTTGAGCAGGTTCGATAGTCTCCACCAGTCGTTGAGCAGGTTGTAGGGCCTCTCCCGACTGTTGGAAAGACATGATGACCTCTACCAATCGTTGAGTAGGTTGTTTGGTAGTCAACTAATTGTTGTACAAGTAAGCAAGTATGATTATAGATATAGCAATTAGTTCACATTCAAACAAGCATGCACTCAGATGTTATGATAATACTTGAATTTATTACGTGAATCAAAAAGTGTCAATACATAGAATTAAAAAGTAGACATCATTCAAATGGTGGGGTTTGCTGTTAAGTAGCTGGAGGGTCTTGATCTCGATTTAGTTTAGGGCATCGGTTACGGAAATGATTTGGGTTTCCACATTCATAGCATTGACCATAGTTGTATTTACCAGGACGATTAAGATTAGCAACCTGAGCAGGGTTGGTTGGTTGGTTGGTGTTAGGGTTTGGGGACTCACGACATGTGTTGACCAGATGGCCAAACCTACCACAATTGGTGCACAGGCGACACACTGAAACAGTGGGGTGATGTCGTTTGCATGTGTTACACAATGGAAAGTTTCTTGTATAGGGTTTCTTGTTAGAAGCTTGTGTAGTGAGGTTTACATTAGGATCCCTGGTCTTGCGCTTCTGGTTCTCGGTAGTTACCGCGGCCACAATACTTGTTTTCTCGCCTTTCCGAACTAAGGTCCCGTTCTTTATGTGATTTCCATCGCCATTTCCATTTCCATTGCCGTTCCCATTCATTGGGATGACTTGAGCCAACAAGTTAGAAACCAGAGTTGTGATTTGTTGCGCCATTTGTTGGGAAATAATCGCAGCCAGTTAGGCATCAACACCTTTGTTGTTTTTGTTGTTGTTGTGGTTGGTGTTACTTTCCTCTTGGTTTTCACCACTGTTATTGCGAGTGCTGCGATGTGGAGACATGATCTGTAAGGGACACAATGAAGGTTCAATGTGGCATGAAATGAATGAGGTGATATAAGGAATGTAATCATTTATTCATTAATTAAAACGAATAAACGAAAACGTTGACGTATCAAAGATTCCAGATTCCAACAACATAGTGAAGACATGCTTTAGCCTATAAGTGAACACTCATCCCGAGAATTCCCAGGTAGGCATCCGGGTCCCTCGTCTGATTGGGATATATGCGAAATGCCAGCCTAGACAGAAGACTCAGAATACAGGCGTTCACCCTTCCAGATTGCACGTGTTCGTTATTAAAATCTAGAACTTCGACGAGATCTCAAGGTGGTTCAGGTTAAACCTGAGGGTTTTGCCTTATTAGTCTAAGAGTGGATCCAGTGATGGAGAGCAACCTTCTCGTAGGGATTAATGTAGGGATAAGAAGTAGGAGGGAGATAAAGAATAGCAAGTAAAAGAAGCAAGTACTGGTTAAATCCTATGGTTATAGACTAGATTATTTTTCTAATAACCTAATTCCCTATGACCATGGCTCTGATACCAATCTGTAACACCCCAACCGATGGCGGAAAACATCGGGATGTCACGTATTGATGATTGTTCAGTAGCTCATGGTGAATAATAAATTCCATTAAATGATTTAATTGAATTACATACAATTGTTCTAGAATTTGTACATCAAATTGAATAAAACTATTCACATATCTTCAAGCATCAATTCAAATCTTCAAGCAAATAGAACCTGAAACATGTTAAGTTGAAAAGGTTTTGGGTCAACAAAAGTTGGTGAGAATTACATAGGTTTTTGATAATTGAGTAAAAATGATGTGCAATTCATGTGTCATGTCAATCTAGTTCATATGTGAGAACATACTAGAAATAAATCGAGTGCATAATCAACCCTGATGACTGTTATAAAATGATACATACCATACGCTCATGGTCCAATATGTTATACGATAACAAACACCCACGCTACCTTTGTAGGAGGTACGTATCCGGGTGGGATTGTCAGTCCAATAGATCTATCAATGTATACCGCCGGTTGATCATTGTTAATGATTATGCTAGAATGGTGCTTACTCTAATCATGCTCAAGACATAATGCAACATAGAAAACACATAGACACATTGATGATTGAATTGCAATGATGATGTTATAAACATGTTTCACCCCAAAAATGGTGATAAATAGAAAAGGGGCTATGTAAATCTCACCTTAGCAAAATGTTATGTCTCGTGAAAAAAATAGAATAATGTGTTGTGAATGTATGCGAGGCGAATCCCAAAGACTCAACAACGTAGCTAGTCCAAATTGAAGAAAACGAAAAAGAAAGAATATCAAGTTTCCAATTCGCCAAATACAAGAGCTTATAATCAAAACTTCAATTGTAGAAGTAATAGACTATAGAAGAAAGGTATGAGGGAAAGTTTAATCGGATTGAAACAATCGATTTAGAGGTGCAAAGTATAATGGGTCATAGGTGGGTTTTTATACTAGTTTTGGAGTCAATTTGCCGTTAAAATTGGTCAACACCATAAAGTAAGATTTTATGATGAATTGACTATTTGACTAAGACTTTGACTGTTTGACTAAGACTTGACTAGGACTTTGACTATTTGACTCAAGGCTTTATTTACAAAAAAAATCTTATGTGAAAAAAAAAGAATTTAGAATCATATTATTATTATTATTATTATTATTTATATACATTTATGTATGTATATAAGTTGTGAGTTAGGATAAATAAAGACTTAGGCACATCTGTATAATATTAATGATAAAGGTGTAATAAAAATATATATATATATAAATATATATAAGGGCTTTTTATGTATTAAAATTTTGGGGAAAATTTTGCGATGTTACAATGGATCATCATTATCAGAATCACTGTTAGCATTCCTGGCTTTATCAACACCTGGATCTTTATAACCTGGATTGATCAGGTGACCAAACAAGTTCTTGAAAGGTGGTCTTTCATTCACAGGTACACCTTTGTAACCTTTCATTCTCACTAAAGTGCTCAAATTCATATGATCCTGTACCAGAATCTGAGGAAGATCTTTTCTCAACTTCTTATACTTCTGATCGAATATCATCTGCAGGAATCTTGGATACAGTAAAAACTTTTTACTCTTCAATCCTCTCAATGGTTCAAGCATGTGGTCAAGTATCATCCTGGATACATTGAATGGTTTATTCAGAATCAGGGCAACCAATAAAGAGCTAATACTCTTCCTCATCACATCGTATCCTCTACTCACAGACCCGAAGACATGCAACATTACGTGAGCCAGGTATTTAAACTGTGGGCACAGGTTACCTTTGTGTAAGGCTCCGTCTGTGATCGGTCCATTATATTTCATCCTTAAGAAACATTTCCTCTGTTCAATCCAAGATAAGACTCTCGGATCAGTCTTCTTGTCAGTCAGCTTCAAAGCTTTTCTGATGTCATCTTCAGATACAATAACCAACTCCCCCTGAATCTTACTAACAATAGCAGTCTCATTGTCCCAAAAGTCGATTCTTGCATTCGTCCAGAACTCCTTTTGATGATCTCTATAAATGATAGCAGGAGTAGCAATAGCATCAACGACTCTACTTCTCTTCAGATGGTAGTTCTTCTTCCAGCTTTTTCCCGGCAGCCTTTTCTGATGATCCTGCTGGCATATCAGAACTTTGAGGTTCAGACATTGTTAATTTGCAAAAACAAAACACGAAAACACGAAAACACATTAGAAAAGGAAAAAATATACAAATTTTGAAATTTTTTATTTTTGAATTCCACATTCGACCAAACGTGAGTTCGAATGTGGGAAATATGAGGTCTGAATGTGGCAATAAGGTTCGTATGTGAAAAAGTTGAATTAAAATTGTACATTCGACCGTTTGTCCTCTTTCGACCGTTTGAACAAGCCACCTTCGACCAAAAAGTCACATTCGACCCTTTTGAAATGGTCAAAATATGACTGTTCATCTTCAAAAATCACAGATTTTGATTTTGAATGTTTAAACATGCCATTTTGATTTGTTAAGTTTATAATATGTCCGATTGACCTTTATCAACAACCAATTGTTATTATTATTCAATAGTTAAGTGTTTTTACCTAAAATCTTGGATTCGAAGGTTTAAACAATCAATTCAACAATCTGATATTATCAAATCGTAGTTGTTTGATCCTAATGGCTCTAATACCACTTTGTATGTGAGGATCGAATTGTCAAAACAAAGACTATGATTAAACAAGTCTATCAATTCAGGTGCGGAATCCCTGAATCGATTACGAAATGATAATATAATCAGCAAAACACACAAATCTAATTCAAAGTTTTCATATCATTAATAAACAAGATGATAATCTTTACAATTTGACGTTTACAATGATATATAACAATATCAGACTCAAAGACACCCTAGGGAGAGAACACACTCAAAGGAGGGAAACAAAATGACCAAAAGTTAAAGTTAAAAACTGATTCAGCCTTTATATAGACCTGCACATTCGACCAAATGTAAGGGCGAATGTGCAGGTTCGACCAATCAATCTGGGCGGATCAACACAATACATAAACAAAACTTCCTTCGACCTCTGAGCTCTCCCTTCGACCATTTGTATCTACCTTCGACCAATCATAATTCCACCTTCGATTGTTCGATATTGACAAAACAAGATTTGATTAGCAATTCAATAGCATTAGTCGCACTTCGTGTATCTACAGATAAACAGCTAATTTTTGACCCTTTACTGCATAAGATCCATTAAAATGATTAGCAATCAACAAGGAATCAACAAATACTTCAATATTAATAATATGCATGTCTTTAGAAAGTTGCAAACCAGTAAGGAGAGCTTCATATTCTGCCTCATTATTGGTTGTCTGAAATGCACATCTAATAGCATGGGGTATTTTGTCCCCTTGTGGCGATTTTAGTAGTATTCCTAAACCTGTTCCTTTTGTATTTGAAGCACCATCAGTATATAAAGTCCATTTTTCTAAGTTTTCTTTTAATTGTTACACTTTAGATTCTACTTCACTCAGAATGTCACTACTGAAATCAGCCACAAAATCTGCTAGAGCCTGATGTTTGATTGCATTTCTAGGCTCATATACTAAGTAAAAGGCACTTAATTTCACTAACCATTTAGCCATTCTTCCTGACATTTCTTGTTTTCTAAGTACATTTTTAATGGGATAGTTAGTTTGTACGTGTATCATATGTGTTTCAAAATAATGCCTTAACTTAGTAGATGCCATTATTAAGGCTAAAACAAGTTTTTCGAGATGAGAATACCTGGTCTCAGCATCTAGTAGAGTTTTACTTACATAGTAGACAGGATGCTGTTCCCCTTCGAAGTCTCTTACCAACACTGCACTTATAGCATTCCTAGATGAAACACCCCAACCGATGGCGGAAACATCGGGATGTCACGTATTGATGATTGTTCAGTAGCTCATGGTAAATAATAAATTATATAATTTAGATGAATTACATACAATTGTTCTACAAGAATTCGTACATCAAATTGAATAAAACTATGCACACATCTTCAAGCATTAATTCGAATCTTCAAACAAGTAGAACCTGAAACATGTTAAGTTGAAAATATTTTGGGTCAACAAAAGTTGGTGAGAATTACATAGGTTTTGATAATCGAATAAAATTGTTGTGCAATTCATGTGTCATGGCAAGTCTAGTCCATATGCGAAAACATACTAGAAGTAAATCGAGTGCATAATCAACCTTGTGACTGTTGTATTGTGGTACATCCCATACGCTCATGGTTCACTCGTTTATATTGCAGTAACAAACACCCACGTAACCTTTGTAGGAGGCACGTATCCGGGTGGGATTGTCAGTCCAATAGATCTATCAATGTATACCGTCTGGCTGATGAATGTTTATGCTAGAATTGTGCTTACCCTAGTCATGTTCAAGACATAATGCAACATAGAAAAACACATAGACACATTGATGATTGAATTGCATAAATGATGTTGTAACATGTTTCACCCCAAAAATGGTGATAAATAGAAAAGGGGCTATGTAAAACTCACCTTAGCAAAATGTTATGTCTCGTAAAAAACATAGAATAATGTGTTGTGAATGTATGCGAGGCGAATCCCAAAGACTCAACAACGTAGCTAGTCCAAATTGAAGAAAACGAAAAAGAAAGAATATCAAGCTTCCAATTCGCCAATTACAAGAGCTTATAATCAAAGCTTCAATTGTAGAAGTAATAGACTATAGAAGAAAGGTATGAGAGAAAGTTTAATCGGATTGAAACAATCGATTTAGAGGTGCAAAGTATAATGGGTCATAGGTGGGTTTTATACTAGTTTTGGAGTCAATTAGCCATTAAAATTGGTCAACACCATAAAGTAAGGTTTTATGATAAATTGACTATTTGACTAAGACTTTGTCTGTTTGACTAAGACTTTGACTATTTGACTCAAGGCTTTAATTAAAAAAAAATCTTGTATGTGAAAAAAAAAGAATTTAGAATCATATTATTATTATTATTATTATTATTTATATACATTTATGTATGTATATAAGTTGTGAGTTAGGATAAATAAAGACTTAGGCACATTTGTATAATATTAAAGATAAAGGTGTAATAAAAAAAATATATATATATAAGGGCTTTTTATGTATTAAAATTTTGGGGAAAATTTTGCGATGTTACACTAGAAACTGCAACGTATAGCTTTAGAGGTTCTCCATCCTCAGGTTTCATCAAGAGTGGAGCTGATGCAAGATATTCCTTCAGCTTCTTTAATGCCTCCTCGTGTCTTTGTACCCAGTCGAATTTACTATTTTTCTTTAAGATATCAAAGAATTCTTTACACTTTTCTGATGATTTTGAGATGAATCTGTTTAAGGCTGCTATCCTACCTGTCAGCCTTTGTACATCCTTGATATTTTTTTGGAGATTTGAGATCAAGGATGGCTTTTATTTGTTTAGGACTGGCTTCTATCCCTCTTTTGGTGACTAGATATCCAAGAAACTTTCCAGCACCAACTCCAAAGTGACACTTTGACGGATTCAACTTCATATTGTAGGCATCCAGGATGTCAAATGCCTATTTAGGAACCTGAAGATGGTTCTCTGCCTTCTTGGATTTAACCACCATGTCATCAATGTACACTTCCATTGTGTCCCCAATCTTTTATTTAAACATCATATTCACTAGCCTTTGGTAGGTTGCACCTGCATTTTTTAGTCCAAATGGCATAGCTATATAACAATATATACCTGATGGGGTCATGAATGCTGTATCCTCTTGGTCGTCTGGTTCCATTTGAATTTGTTGGAATCCTGAGGATGCATCCATGAATGTCAGCATTTCGTGGCCTGTTGTAGCATCCACCATTGAATATATATGTGGTAATGGGAATGGGTCCTTAGGGTAGCTTTATTGAGGTCTGTATAGACTACACACACTCTCCATTTCCCATTTTTCTTTTGAACCACCACAACGTTCGCAGGCCATCTTGGGAATTTTACCTCCCTTATCATTTTAGATTTGAGCAGCCTATCCACTTCTTCCTGTATGATGATATTTCGTTCGGGAGCAAATTTTCTTCGTTTCTGCTGGATGGGTTTGAAGCTCTTATCAATCGTAAGATTATGGGTAATGACATCCTTAGAGATGCCAGTCATATCTTCGTGCTTCCATGCAAAGGTAGACATCCTGCATTTAAGAAATGAAATTAGTGATTGTGCAATGTCATGATGAATATTCTTACCAATTAGCACAGTGATATCCTTGTTATTGTCATCAAGGAAAACAACCTTTACATCGTGCTCAGGATGTGCCTTGACATCTTGAGGATGGTACTGTGCATCCTTCTATAATTGCTACGCTTGTCGTGAAGAAGCCATCATCGATGTTGTATAACAATCCTTGGCTTCTTGTTGATCACTATTGACTTTGACAACTCCCCAAGGTGCAGGTAACTTTATACACTGGTGATATGTCGAAGGTACTGCTTTCATGTCATGTATCTAGGGTCTCCCTAAGATGACATTATAGCAGGATAGGGAATCTATCACACGTAATCTTTGGATAGAATTTACTCCTTCTACATATACTGGTAGCTTGATGTCTCCTACTGTACTCTTAGTTTCTCCACTGAAGCCCACTAAGACTGAAGATCTGGAAACTATTTCAGATTCCGGAATATTCATTCTTTTCAAAGCTTCTAGTTGGATTATATTCACTGAGCTTCCACCATCTACAAGGATCCTGCGAACAAAGTGATTAGCAATATATAAAGTTATAACTAAACCATCATGATGAGGGTCAAGGATATTTTCTCTGTCTTCTTCCTCAAAGCTGATCACTTTAGAGGTCGAAAGGATAATAGTTCTTGTGGATCTCTCTCCTTTTTCTGATTTTATTTCTCTTGCATGCCTTTTAGCATCTAAATATGAGGTTCCACAAATGTATGACCCTCCTGAAATGAAGTTAATTATACTAGCATCCTTAGGTGGGGATGCTTCTCTTTTCTGGGATGGTGGTGCCATCCTGAACCCTCGATCTCTTCTTACCTAGAAGATCCTTGAGGTGACCCTTGCTTAGAAGATATGCAATCTCTTTCCTTAAGGCAATACAATCTTCAGTGATGTGACCGAAATCTTCGTGGAAGGCACACCACTTCGATTTGTCTTTCCAACCTGCCTTGTTATCCTTCTTAGGCCACCTTGCTTTATCCCCGAGGTCCTTCATGGCATACATTAATCCTGTAACATCCATAGAAAAACAGTAATCTGATAATTTAGGACATTCATCCTCATCGTCATCCTCTACCATATTGACCTTTTTATTATCAAACCTAGAATACAGTTTAATTTCTTCCTTATCAGCGGCATCTTCCATAGCATAAATATACCTGAAGTAGTTTTTGACTACCTAAAGATTTTCTGCAAACTTCTTCAAGTCAATCAGTGGAGGGTTTGGTTCTAGTATGGGTTCAGGTTCTGGTGTTGGTTCAAGTTCAGGTTCTTATTGACTTGGTAGTAGTGGGGAAAACAACTGGGCTAATGGAGATGGCATGTAAGGTATTGGGCTAGGAATGGGTGTAGGTGTAGGTGTAGGTAAAGGTGGAATGAATTGTTAGGATTGTGGTAGAATATATGGTGGTGAATCACCCAAGTGATACATTTTGTCTAGTGCATTAGGTGATGGTGGGATAGGATCAAATGGTGGTGGTGGAGATCCAGGTGGTGAGGGTGGCTGAGAGATTAATTGGCAACATCGACATGGTAAACTTCTTCAATGGGGTTTTGAGGAAATGGTGAAGGGTTATAAGGTGGTGGTTCAAATGGGGGTGAATAGTGGCTGTTGTAGTCTAGAAGATACAAGACAAGTAGTCCTCACATTTGTGGTAGAACAAAGGTCCACCACAATATTCACAAAACTGCTGAACATAAAACCCTTCATAGTCGAAAAAGTTCTCTGTTACGAACCGATCTTCATCCATGTTATCCATCTAAAAAACAAACAAAGACAAGCTGGAAAATAATTAGTAACAAGCAACTTAGAATCTTTCTCTGGAATAAGTCGTATCCCCGGCAACGGCGCCAAAAACTTTGATGTCGTGTGAGTTGGGTCTTTTATAAACGACCTTTTAAAAACCAACACTTTCTTGAAAGAAGTGTCAAGACTCGGTAAAAGGGTAATTAAACAAAACCTTTTAATTAAAATACTTATCTAAGTTTTAAATTTATAAAAGTAAAACGATAGCTGCTGACTGCATCAAACCCACATGATAGGCAAGTGGACCTATCGAGCGTAGTATAGTCTATAGCAAGTACCGAGTATCGAACCCTAAGATACGATTTCCCTACTCAACTCTAAGCTGCTGCAATAAAAAGGAAAGATAATAAAATAAATAAAGAAAGAAAGCAAGGGTGATCAGAATAAAAATCAATACCAAACAAAGTGCTGCTTCGGGATCCAACTTATTTGTGGAACGGATTAATAGTAACTACCTAATTAAGTGGTGTAACCAAGTGCGCACTTTTACTGAACTTGGAGTTGCTACAGCATTCTCCTATGGTGTTTGTTATCGCAATACGAGCTGTGTTCTTGTTTGAAAAATGAGGGTCTCCCGACCTGGTAAGCTCACCTCTCAGCTATGACAAATGGATGACTCAAGATTGTGTGTACCCAACCGCGAATGATCCAACTCCCAAAGCTGCAATAATGACATCTAAATACTCAAAACCTCTATAGACAACTTGTCGGTGGCCGGAGCATGACCGAACAAGAAGCCACTTGATATCATAAAGGAGTCGTGACCTACCGGTACACGTGCATCCTTTACTTGACCCAAATAACTATTTTAATAAGTGAGTGGTCTATCAATAACTGTGCGGTAGTATAAAGATGAGAGAAAATAAAGACCGTTTTCTCTCAACGCGGGTTCATCAAATCATAGTTTGCGCCAAAGCCTTCACATAGGCGATGAAGCTAAGTCGCTCAACTAAGATTTGACTTATCGCTAGGACCGAATATAAAGACCATACCGACCCTAAGCGAGACTTGATAGAAGAGGATTGAGTCTCAAAGTGTGTGTATTTCTACCCACAAATGGACTAATCACTACGTATGGGTTTAAGTTCACAAGTGTATGGGTGTTTACAAACCATGGGTACACTCATGAGTCCTTTCCATTTCCTATCAAGACACCCACAAGACCAAAGACTAGTTAATTAGTTATTTAATTAATCAAACAAGACTTTAAGCAAAATAATTTAACAAGGACACAACACCACTTAACTAATAAAAACTATGTAAATCCATACCAAAATAAGTCTTCACCCTAGCAACACTTAAGTAATCTAGCCCAACATCGGCTCTACAACTATCACACAAGCAATGGTGGATGAGGAATACATGGTGGTAAGTGTGATATGGATTAAAGAGGGTGGTTTGGATGAGTTTTAGTGATCTCTCTCTCTACTCTCAATCTTAAAGCCTTTATGGAGTGATCCCAAGCTCCAAAGGTGACTTGCAGGACCCCTGAGATGGCTGAAGTGTGAGTAAAACTCGGGTGAAATGTGATGCCCAAAATGTGGAGTGGAGGCCTCTATAGGCAAAATAGCCCTTGCACTCCCTCGACATCTTATGGCACGCCCATGCTCGGCAACACGTACTGTTGCAGAGTCCTTTCATGCAGTATTGTCTGTACCAGGTCTGGCACGCCCGTGCTAGTTAATGTGGCACGCCCGTGCTCACTGTTGGGAGTAACTGATTTTCAGTCTTTGTCGGTTTGAGCCTTGGAGAACACGCTGCAGCAGAGCACGCTCGTGCTTGTTGATGGGGCACGCCCGTGCACACCTGAAAACCTCAATTTTGCCATCTGTTGACTGGGAAATGTTGACTGGTAGACCTGGGATAAGTGCACGGCCGTGCACAGGCATGAGCGCTGTCGTTCTTCATCTGGATCTCCTCCGAAAGTCTTTAAATCCTTGTCTTTTTTGTCGGTTTTCGCTTCTTTTCACTTTTCACCTTCAATACCTGCAATTATTAACAAAGGAGAACAAACCGTGACAATGCCAAGATAAATGCATAAAATTAGGTGATAATTAGGTGAAAATATGCACTTAAAACATGTTAATTTTAGTACTCATTAGCCGTCCTACATTTTGTGAATACATGTATCACCGAATCCCATCCTTCTTCACAAAGAGCACAAGCTGACTCCCCTACGAAAATGTTTCTCTTTTGTAACTCCATATTTGTTGGCAATCTGTGCCTTTCAAGCATGTATATTACACGTAAGAGGAACCGACTTTATCCACTTCATTCTGAAACAGCCTATACCTTGATCCACACTGAGCTCCTTCTTAGCCGCCGCCTTTACCAAGAAGCCTTTTCTATCAGCCTAATCCATGTGCATTTGTCCGAGCCGATTCCCAAGATTACTCTAAACAGAACCGCACAACACTAAAAGAATTCCACCACATCTTGCATTGATTCAGGATTTTGGTTCCATTACCAACAAACCCTTTCTCCTTGACTCACTAATTGCAATTTATCTTCCAAAGTACACCATTTGAACTTTTCCAACTTGAACAGCAAAGGCCATCTAAACATAAAGAGAGTATCTCCAATCCAACAATCATACTAAAACCTAATTTTCGAACCATCCCCCATCAAAGCTTTTATTAGAAAACTAAGGTTTTTCCCATTAGACCTAACCAAGTCACACTGTTTAACAATATCTTTCCAACATCCCACCAAGTATGTACTACACGACATAGACGACCAACATATTTTACTCGAATGGAAACTATCAATAATCTTCCTCCATAAATTTCTTGTTTCTTCTCTATAACACCACACCCATTTAAAGAGCAACACATTGTTGACGTCTTCAAATATGTTAAGACCCAAACTGTCACACCCTCAAATTCCACTGCGGGATTTATACCGCGAGGTACGTGACACACCAAGATCCCCATAGCCATTAATTACAAGAACAACTCTAAATGCCCTAACCATTTAGTTCGTTTTCAAAAATCAAGTTTAATGTTTAACAAAAAGTTTAAAGTAGTGCGGAAGCATAAAGAAAGTATAAAAGTAAAACATTTTGCGCAAAACACCGCGCCCAAAACCAAAATAATCTAAATCCAAAAATAAGTTTAATAGTGTTTATAACCCCATGACACCATGATGCATGCCCTAATGTGCTCTGTACCTAGCGGCCTGCCATGCTAGCGTGTCTCAATATAAAGTTGGTGAGTTCTCAAAGTAAAGTAAGTAAGAGTTTAAGTTTCCAAAACCAGTAACCAATAATCACTAGTTCGGCGCATGCCAATGGTAGCTAACCCATTCATGATAACTAAACAAATGAAGTACCGAACATCTACTTAAACGGTGCACTCACAAATGTGAGCAATTTTGCCTATCAACAATGATAAAGTTTAAGGTCAAAGTTCACGCACGGCTCCCAGCATGGTGTGAGGTTTGTTAAACCTAATAGCGCTATTAACTAGTAACCCGCTTGCCAAAACCTGACAACACATTTGGTATAAGTGAAGAACTTTTGTGATAGTGTGTCGTTTAGTTTATCAAGGAGAAAAGTTGTGAAACTAGCAAAACCCAATTCATCCCATGAATCAACACATCCCAAAACCCAGGACAAAATAGTAGTCTCAAACCAGACTAGAGAAAAAATAAGTAATACCCAACCAGGAATTAAGTTGTCTCCAAACCCGAGACACATGCTGTTGAGAAAAGAGTAGTGAAACTGACCTTAGGTTGTGTTGAGCTAAATCCAAATCCAACTTGTAATAGAGACTCACTACCAACTCCCAATTACGTGTCGCTACGTGAGTTCATGTGTATACACAACACACAACAAGACTAGTTTGTCCAAGACATCCAATGATGTAAATATGTTTAAGTTACACTAATGTTTCTATATGCACAAGTAACCATATGAACCTGTTGGTGAATATTATGTTTACAAGTCATCATACAATCCATATATGATCCATACAAGTTTACACATAAGTTCATGTAACAAAGAAGTCAAGTAGACCTTCAAATAAGCACATATGCATAAATGTCACAATCTACGTTTTCGGGGCAGATTATGCGTTTTCTAAACAAATTTTTGAAAAATACTTACACAACATATTAGACCCTCAAAATTTTACTGAACATACCTATATGTTTAAGTTGATGTGTCACTATTTTGGTTCTAAAAATGAATATGTTGCGACAGTTTAGGAGAAAAAGTCTTAAAACTCACAGATTCATCCACTTCGAAAAGTCACGAATCTCATGTATCTAGAAACTGTCATAAATTCGTGATATAAATCTTTGTAAATCTCGAGTTATGGACTTTTAAAGTTGACTCAATTTATATGTCCGAAAATCAGATTTGACATTTGTTTGTATAAAATCCAAAACAAAAAACATATTAAATGACATCCAAATCATACAAACTTGTACATTTGTTTGTTACTGTTTTTGTTGGTGTCACCATTGATTTGGAGACAGTCCCTTTTAAAGTGGGGTTCACTCCCACACTCGAAACACCTTTTATCAATATTCTGATGATTCTAATGCCCCTACTATTGTTGGTTCCTTGGGAATTACGCACGACAGTCGTTAGCTACATGACCAGCTTTTCCACATCGTTCACATTTTCTGTCCTTGCATGGAACAAAATGATGATAGTTGCACCATTCACACTTCGGGTGCCCCCACTTATAAGTGCCATGGTTTTTGTCAGAAGGGGTCTAGTTGTTGTGGTCGTTGGTATCCGGCTTCTTCCGTTGCTGCTGACTATCGTCACCACCTGAGATATTACCTGAGGCATCTTCCCACTTCCTCTTGTTATCCTTAGTGGTATACAATGAAGTACCCCATGGGGGTAAGATTCCTTCTTCCACCTTCTGATCAGTCAACTGGTGGGCTAAGTGGATAATCTGGTGGATGTTACCCAGATTTGCTGCATTGACCAAAGCCTTGATTTGTGGAACCAATCCCTTGATATCAAGCTCGGTGCGTTAATGAGGTGAGTTGCACTGATCAGGGCACATAGTTGCTTGTTCATGAGACCGGGCAGTTTACTTCTCGATTTTAGACGCGGCCATTTTCAAGTTAAAGTACTCAGTTTCCAGTTTCTGGATTTCGTTCTCAGGACAATACTCCTCCTTCATCAAGTTCTTGAAGTCCTGTGAGCGTTGGATTTTAGCTAAAACAGGATTATACGATCATACAAGTCACAAAACCAGGTGCGGAAACCCTAGTTCTGAACAAATTGATAAAACACAAATCACAACACAATCAAGATCATTTTCAATATCATTTCATAGATTAACTTCATTCAAAAAGCATATACAATCAGTTTATGTTAATCTAGAACATACACACTATTTCTCAAAAACACCTCTGAACCTGGTCTGAACCTGGACACAAATGACAACTCTCTTTCATTATCAAAAACACAAAAACTATATATAGGCACTGCACATTCGCCCGTTTCAACTGGTCGAATGTGAGCTTTTTCCACCTTCGCCCACTTCAGGTGGTCGAATGTGTCTTCATGATCTCGTCCAGTCTTCCTTCGCCCCTTTATCATCTACCTTCGCCCATTCTTGTCTACCTTCGCCCATACATATTTACCTTCGGCCATCACTAACATGTGTTAATTATATATATCCAATCCTTAGTCGCAAAACGCATCAACAAACTCCCCCTCGACTATTGATTGGATAGTTTTCTCTGTTGGTCCATCGTCTTGTTCATCAACTTGATTCTGAGCTGTTTCTTCTGCTCAGTAGTCATTGGCGGCTCAAATGTTTTCTTCACAGGCTTAGACACATTGGCTATCTTCACAGTCTTGCCAAGTTTACTCTCCAAGTTGCTTCCTGCATTGATATCATACGCAAAACAAACTCCAACCACTTGCGTATACTTTCTCGCTTGAGCAAAGTCATTAGGTTCATAGTAGATTGGATTGTAGAACAACATGATGATGTCTTCAAATGTGCAATTAATCAACCACATAGGATCAAATACATGAACATGCTTGTATTTATCCTTTCCATCTCTCAACACAATCACCGCTTCTGCCTTTCTCCAATCATAATACCAAAAGATGAAATCAGCACTAAAATGCTGTGGCATCGGCATCAACGGTATCTTCCTCATCACATTAGGTGCTTTATAAATCAAAGTAACACGCTTCATATTGGTTTGTGGATCAATATCCCTATGCACTTTTCTTCTAGGATATTGAGGCTTGAACCTGTTCCATCTCGTGCGACTTTCCCAAACCAATTTATCAGCACACCAACCGACATGTGATCCATTTACTTCGGCACCTGACATTGGGAATCTACATAAGTCTCTAACCGCCCAGTACGGTAGAGTAAGCAAGTCACAGAATGTGTTGAAGTACAGAATTCCGGTTTCCCATTTTGCAGCAATACACTTCAGCCTGCCTAAGTAAGTCCACCCGAGAGCTCTGCCTTTGAACTTGGCATTATGAAATCTGTAAAAGTTACCTTGAGCTTCAGGCTTTGGTCGGTTTTCATCCATTTCCTTCAATTTCTTCATATAATTCTTCAACTCATCAGACTGGTTAGAAGAATCTTTCTTTTCAGTACCAAATACCTTTTCAACAAACTCTTCACTCCTTTTCTTTGCTTTCTGTTTTGCTGACTTATTTGGTATCTCAGTGAAGTCAGGAAATACTTCATTTTCATCATCTTGTCTGAAATATTGGGGAAACTCTTCATGAGTTATATCTTCTACCTCCACTTCATTGTTTTCTGGAGTCTGCACATCATCTGAATGATTTCCCATATCCTTTTCAGGAATATCAGGAATCGATTCATCCATCATAAACTCCTCAAACGTTTTCCCTACCCTCTGTGCAAGACCATCTAGTATCTCTTTTGCCACAGATGCAGGTAATTCCCCTTCTTCAAGATCTGGATCTTCATATTCCAACTCATATCTTAAGTCATCAGTCTGGAATATTTCAGCGAAGCATCCTGTGAACTCAATGGTCCACTCTCTCTTTTCCAACATATTCTTATAGAGCTGTTTAGCATCATCAGACAGAGATCTCACCTTTTCGTTCCAGAAAATACTTTCATCCGAATCAACGTTCTCTCCTTTCTTCTTGGAACTTGATTCTCCAGTATCTTTCTTCTTTGGTGTTCTCTTCTCATAACTAAATCTAGAAGTATCATCTCCTCCATCATGATCACTTCCACTGCTAAACTCATCACCTTGCTTTTTCCCCGTACCTTCAGCACCATCATCATCATCATTATTGTCATCATCATCATTATTATCATCATCGCTTTTCTCCGATTCATCATTATCCTCATCATCATCTTCTTCTTTCTCAGATTCGGAATATTCATAATCAACTTTCTGTTCATCTTCTTCTTCATCTTCTTCACCCTCCTTCAACTGGGGTGCCCTGCTATAAAGCTCTTCAATCAAATTACTAAGGCGTTTGTTTTCCTTCTTAAGTTCTTTGTTATCTGCCTTAATCAATTTGATTTTGCTCTTGTTTCTTTCACATTTTCTTTCAAGCTTCTCATTCTTTGCTTCAATCATCTTAATCTTATCATTTATATCATCCTGATTAGATTTTGACGCAACCACTATCTGAAGCATTTTCTCCTCATTCTGCTTAAACTTAGCAATCTCAGCTTGTTGAGCAACCAACATCTTCATCATGTCTTCCATCTTCTTATTAACTTGCTTCATGACATCATCATCCACAGTCACTTTCTTTGACTTAGATCTAGATGGCTCAACTTCAATAACTTTCTCCTTCTGAGGCTTTCTAAACATATCGAGCACTTTATCCATATCGATATTGAATTGATCGATTGGTAAAGTCTCTGCCTCTTTCGCTTTCTTCTGCTTCTTGGCAACAGGTGAAGATAGCTTAGATGGTGTACCAGCATCAGGTAATCTCTTTCCCTTCAATAACTGAGCTAACTCTTTCTCTCTCAGTTCTTTTACACTTGATTTCTTGGCCATAGTCTTTTGCTTCTTTGTTTTTCTGGGCAAATTCACCACTACAGTATCTCCAACACTCAGTTCTGCCAGGTCAACACCTAGGCCCTCATCTTCAACTGATTTCTTTCTTCCCTCAGCTTCTTCTATCGACTAGTTCAAGGATTCAGACTCACCAACCATAGTGGCCTTACATTTGGTGGTCCTTACATTCTCATCATCAGAATCCCACTGTTCATCAACTTCAGTCTCTTCTGAATCTACCGACTCTTCATCCACCAAACCCGATCCTTTCTTCGCCGTCGATTTCTTTCTAGCCACTTGTTGCTTAGTGCTTCCCTGATCCACAGCCTTTCCCTTGCCCTTCCCTTTGGCTCCAGGATTGACTACTTGCCGTTTTCGCTTAGTGCTTGAATCAACATACACTAAGGGATCATCGTTATCCGAGTCACTATCATCATGTCTTGCTTTGTTCTTGCCAGGATCAGTGTAATCCGGACGAGCCAAAGCGCCAAATAATCTCCTGTTAGGTGGCTTCTCATTATCAGGCACACCTTTGTAACCCTTCATCCTCATCAAAGTTCTAATGTTCATAAGATCTTGACCTAGGATCATTGTTGGATCCTTTTTCAGCATAGGATACTTGTAGTCAAAGATCATCATCAGAAATCTAGGATACAACATAAACTTCTTATTCTTCATTCCCTTCAGCATCTCCAGCATATGATCAAGAATCATCCCAGAAACATTAAATGGTTTGTTGAGTGTCAACGCAACCATTAATGAACTGAAACTCTTTCTCATGACATCATAACCACCACTCACACATCCAAAAACATGAATAAGAACATGTGCAAAATACTTGTACTGCACTCCCAGCTTCCCCTTATACATAGATCCGTCAGTGATTGGACCTTTGTATTTCATTCGTAAGAAACATGCTTTTTGCTCAGTCCACGACAACTCCCTGGGATCTTCACTATCTTCAAACTTAATCTGTAAAGCTTCCCGAATATCAGCTTCAGTCAAAAACATATCCATATCCTGAATCTTGCTCTTGATGATCGTCTGATTCTCCCAGTAGTCATACTTCGCATTCTGGTAAAAATCTTCAATGATGTCTTTGTATATGATGGTTGGTGTGGCTAAAGCATGAACAATCCTGCTCCTCTTCAGAAACTCTATAATCCCGGTAAACTCTGTATTCTTCTCAACATCTCCGAGATAAGCGCAACAGTTGTGCGATCTTTCAAACGTCCAACTGCTCGGAACAGACGTTTCAGCTTCTGGCACTGGTGTAATCTCAGCTGGAGTTTCCACATTGACTGCTGGTGTTTCAACGTTCTCGGGTTGATCAGCCATCTGCACATAAAAATCAATGAAACACGTCAAAATACAAAAACGACAAAATTATAAAATTTTGGTCCAAATAAACTGCACATTCGCTCGTTATAAATTGGTCGAATGTGAGTAAATCTGGTCGAATGTGAAAATATATGGTCGAAAATGAAAATGTTTTGATTAAAAATCACATTCGTCCATATTGTTGTACATTCGCCCAAATCAGTTTCACCTTCGCCCGTTTATAACAACCGAATGTGAAATGGTTTTCCCCAAAAATTTAAATTTTTTTGCCAAATCTGTTTTTAAACAATAAAAATGATTCAAATGTGTTCTATATAGGCCGATTATCACTCGTTCATCACCAATTGTCCATTTATTTCATTTTACATCAGTTTTTATAGGTGAATTAGGTTTAACTATGTTCAATCACACATTTAATCAATTTAAACAATGTTAAACACTAATTCCTGCATATATCTCCCCCTAAAACTGATGTGGAATGAAATGCGATCAAAATCAACCATTAAAACAGACTCTAAGACTATTAATTGTGAAACCCTAGGTCCTGTTCACAAAACGAGCAAAACTGATCTGATTTGAAGTCCATTACCTGCAAGTTTAGTCTTAAAATGATCAGTAAATGTCAGGGAACAAATCAATGAATCATAAGAAACACGAGCAACAAGGTCTGGTATTGAAGAAATTTTGAAAAATTTTGAATGATAAGGATCGAACCTGAAAGGCTTATTTATAAGCATCCACGTTCGCCCGTTTGTAGTGGACGAATGTGGGTTAAGTCCACATTCGCCCCAAGTGAATGGCACGAATGTGAAACCATGCCACCTTCGCCCCTTTTTAAAGACCCGAAGGTGAAAATGTACCCGGAAGTGGAATTTTCACCCGGAAGTGGAAAAGTCCACATTCGCCCATTTTCAAAACGGTCGAAAGTGATAATTTTTCCACATTCAACCCATTTAAGGGGCGAATGTGAAATGGAAAAATCTGAAAATTTCGCCAAATCACGAATTCGAATCCCGTTCAACATTTTTCAATCCGTTAAACTTCCAAAACTGAAATTTTCACTTTTTGAATGATACAAAGCCCAGATGGTGTTATCAAATCTCAGAAATTGACCATCAAGCATCCCCGGTTATCAAAAATAAAGCAGAAATGCAAATCTTTTGGATTTTCTGAAATTTTTATCAAAACACACCTAAAATCGTTTTGGATTTTGTATCTTTTTGACAATAAAAGTAAAATGCGACAAAGTAAATGAAAGCAGTAAACATTTTGTGATTTCCGGTAAGAGGATCATATCAGTTTTCTGAGAAATCTGAACACAGCGTTGATCTGTTTCAATATTATCATTAGTCACAATATGTAATACGGCAATTGCTGATATTGTTGTCCACATAAGCTCACATGCAGACAATTACGCAATGCTTTAAAATGATACGAATTAGGTGTATTAGACTAACACATTGTGGTTCCCACACACACGACATACTCCCGTATCAAGAAGTAATCTGCACAAAGACTCATTGTAAAGCGTGATTATGCTTTCGTCGTCTGTAATTGTACAAGATATAATGCATAGAGGTATACAGGTCAGCAAATTAATGCAGCAAAGTAACATATGCACCATACCAGGTTGAGGACTGATATTAATCATGATTTGCATCAATGATCAATACGCTATTATAGATAATCTTTGATCATCATATAACATGGAAAGTTCCTCAATTCGGTAACTTTAGGATTTGGCATAAAGCTCTTTTATAAAGACATCCTGTCTGATCTAGGTCCGTAATGACTTACAGCAGAAGATCAGATAGGCTATCCCCAGACAACTAATAACATAACGACCCTAAACCTCCAAGTTTTGTACAAACACCCTGTCAAACGAAATTACGGTACTAAGACCATATGCCCATGAGGTGTTCATCCACAAACGCGTAGTTTGTTATGTTTGTATCACTAATGCACGCAATATTTAGTCTACGAAGCCTGTCAGCATATCACACGTAATCAACATACGTCACATAAAACTATACAATTCTTTAGCCTGTGTCAGATCCCCACTGATGTACTATCATTTCCTCTTTTTATCCAGGAAATCATTTTGGGTTTTTCTAATTTTTTAGGTATTTTTAAAATTTTTCAATGTTTTTGGTTTTTCTGATAAAATGACTCCCCCTAAAATAAAGAACATATTTTTGGGTTTTTTAATTTTTCTGAAAAACAAAAACAAAAATTTGAAAGAAACAATCCACTTGAAAGCATCAACTTCTTTGAGGATTAAACAACCCCCTCGAAAGCATCAACTTCTTTGAGGATTATGATAGTAAAGAGAAATTCCCAATTAGCAAATAGAAATTCTCAATTAGCAAAAATTTAAAACTAAAACTAAAAACTAAAAATGATAAACCGAGGAGCCGATTAGTCCTGTTTTTCCTTTATATTGTTTACTTTCAAAAGATATTCAAAGCGGGATCTGTCAAAAGCTTTTGTAAACAAATCTGCACGTTGGTAGTCAGTATGGATTTTGACCATATCTATCAATTCCTTAGCATAACAATCACGGATAAAATGATATTTAATCCGGATATGTTTAGCTTTAGAATAATTTTCAGTATTTTTAGTTAATGCAATTGCGGCTTTGTTGTCACAGTGTATAGGGGTTTTAAGAAACTGCAAACCGTAATCGACCATCTGTTGTTGGATCCAGAGCACTTGCGAACAGCAACTCGAGGCTGAAATGTATTCGGTTTCACATGTAGACAGTGCGACAGAAGTCTGTTTCTTGCATTGCCAGGTAATTAACCTGCTCCCTAAAAATTGGCAACCGGCTGTTGTTGATTTGCTGTCTTTGTCACAGCCGCCCCAATCTGCATCACTAAAAGCAATAAAATCAAAATCATCATCATTAGGGTACCAAAGTCCTTTTGATGGACAACCCTTCAGATATCGAAGGATACGCTTGACCGCCGTCAGATGACTTTGTTTCGGCTTCGATTGATAGCGAGCACAGAGACACGTTGCATACATAATATCTGGTCGAGACGCTGTCAAATACATCAGAGATCCGATGATTGCTCTGTATGTAAATGGATCTGTCAGCTCCCCCTTAGCGTCCACTCCAATCCCGTGATTGGGTTGAATCGGGGTATCCATCGGCTTAGAGTCCTCCATCTGGAATCGGCTCAAGATGTCGGCTACGTATTTTGTCTGGTGAATGAAGATCCCGTCGGGTCTTTGATCCACCTGTAAGCCGAGGAAAAACTGCATTTCCCCCATAGCGCTCATTTCGAACTTCTCCTGCATAACAGTTTCAAATTCCCTGCACAAAAGTTCGTTAGTTGAACCAAATATAATATCATCAACGTAAATCTGTACTAGAAGCAAGTCATCTCCCGTCTTCTTCGTAAAGAGGGTGCAATCGACGAGGCCGCGCTTGAATCCTTTGGAGATGAGGTATGTACTTAGCTCCTCGTACCACTGTCTTGGAGCCTGGTGCAAACCATATAAAGCTTTGTTCAGCACGTAGACCTTGTCCCGGTGGATTGGGTCCTCAAAGCCTGGTGGCTGCCCGACATAAACCTCCTCCTTGACTTTACCGTACAAAAATGCGCTCTTGACGTCCATTTGATATACTTTGAATTTCTTATACGAAGCAAACGCAAGGAACATCCGAATAGCTTCAATTCGTGCTACTGGTGCATAGATTTCGTTGTAATCAATTCCTTCGATTTGATGGAAACCCTGCACAACCAATCTGGCTTTGTTGCGAACAATAACTCCACGATCATCCTTTTTGCACTTAAACACCCACTTAGTGCCTATTTTCTTTCTTCCCGGCGGCAAATCTGTGAGCGTCCAGACTCCCAATTTCTGGTATTGCAATAACTCCTCCTGCATTGCCTCAACCCAGGCATCCTCATTCAAAGCGTCTTTGTATGTCCTTGGCTCTACCTGCGACACATAACATGCAAACGACCAATCATTTTGACTTCCAGATTTCTGAATTTTGGCATACAATGCTAAAGCACCAAAACTCTCTGGTGAATTAACGCTTTTAAGCTGCCCTCTGGTCATCACACCACTTCCAGGATCACCGATAACTTGCTCCAGCGGGTGAATACGATGAATCCGAGATTCCGGATTAACAGGTACAATCACTCCCATCTGAGCAGTCAAGTTTTCTACAGCATCCTGATCATGACCCGAGTTAGACGATGAAGCAACATCTGGATTTGGAGTTGGGTTCACAGTTTGCTCTTCTAAATCTTCTGCATGTTCAAGAACGGCTTCTTCAAATTGTTCATCTTCAGATTCTGAAGTGTCTAATGAAGTTGAAGCTTCTTAAAACATCTCTTCTTCTTGTATAGGAGCACTGGTGTCATTAGAAGCTGGTGGGGGGTTTACGGTGATTGGACGCATCAACGGTGAAGTCGCCGCGTTTTCACACTCGTAAAGTAATCTGATAACAGCTTCTTCAACCAAGCTATCTAGGTTGAATGATTCAATGAAATCTTTGTAATCAAACATCCAATCAGGGCCCGTGCCTTGCAAATTTTGTGTGTATCGTTGAACTTCCACGTTAGCCCAATCCTCCACTTGACGAGTTCGCTTGTTGAATACCCGTTTGAGCGGGGTTGCATATCCAACAAAATATCCCTCCTCAGCTTTAGGACTAAACTTCTCGCTTGGATTCAACATCGTACATGGCGCCCCAAATGGTTCTAGATACTCTAAATTGGGCTTTCGTCGGTGTAACAGTTCATAAGATGTTTTTCCAAACTTCTTCACTGTTAAAACCCGATTTAATGTATAATTTGCTGCATAAATCGCCTCATTCCAGAACATTACTGGAAGATTTGAGTCAGCGAGCATTGTTCTAGCCGCCTCAATTAGAGTCCTATTCTTTCTTTCAGCAACACCGTTCTGTTGCGGGGTATACGGAGCCGAATATTCATGATGTATCCCTTTGCTTTCACAAAGTTCATCCATCTTGGCGTTTTTGAACTCCGTCCCGTTGTCACTCCTGATCCTTTTTATCTTCAAATTGTAGATATTCTCCACTCGTGTGAACAGAACTTGTAAGTTGGTAAAAGTGTCGCTTTTGTTCTTCAAACACATCACCCATGAGAATCGTGAATAGTCATCAGTGACAACTAAACAATAAAGCTCTCCAAGATGACTTTTGCGCTTGACTGGTCCAAAAAGGTCCATGTGCAATCGCTCAAGCGGCATCTCAACAGAGTTAACTTTCTTCACTTTATGGGACTGTTTGTGTTGTTTTCCTTTCATGCAGCTTACACACTTGTCGTTAAGATGGAAATGTTTCACGTTTACTCCATCGACAAGTCCATTTCTCACTAACTGATTCATTTTCCTCAGATGAATGTGCCCCATTCTGCGGTGCCACATTATCGATTCTTTTTCGGTCGCCTTGGATAGAAAGCATGTTATCTGCCCCTGTGATGTCATCGCCTTGGACATATCAAGAATATAAAGATTGTTGACTCGAGGTGCCATCAACATAACCCACTCCTTTGGAATTTTGAAGCCCGGTTTGAGAATATAGCAGGATTTGTCATCAAAATGCACAGAAAATTGTTTATCGCATATTTGACTGACGCTCAACAGATTATAGTCTATCTGCTTGACATAAGAAATCCGCTCGAAAGTCACAATCCCATTACTCACGCTTCCTTCCATCGTAATATATCCTCCTTTAATACCCGCGAACGCGACATACCCTCCATTAATATTCTTCACATCAAACAACAATGCCAAATCCCCCGTCATGTGGCCTGAAGCTCCACTATCAACAATCCAGAGACTGCTAATAGGGCCAGCTGAAGCTCCCTGCACACAAAAAGTAAACATTTAGTTCTTTCGGGGGACCCAAGCCTGAGTCTTGGGCCTTTGAACATCAGATTTCAAAGAAACATTCTCATTGACTTTTTCAACAACTTTCTGTTTTGGATCAATCTTTTTCTGATTGTTCAAAACAGTTTCATTTTTCTCACTTACCTTCGAAGTAGAAGCTCCTGGAGTACCATTAGGTGTCCAAGATTGTTCAGACCTTTTGAGAATACGAATTTGAGATTTTGATTTCTCAATTGGTTTCTGAACATTGTTACTAAAAGTAACTTTCTTAGCAACCTTATCTGAATTAACAGACTTAGGTCCAACATTTGATTTGACAATTGGTTTTTGTGGAACCTTTTGTCTATCAGCTGTTGTGTTCACCACAGGTTTTCTCCAAGATTGTTCCATAGCTATCCGATTTCTGTGATCATATTGAAATGGACGGTTGTTCCTCATTTGAAAATTGTTTTGATTATAAAATTGTTGTTGTTGAGGAACAACTCGTCTATGTGGTGGGACATAATGATCAATCGGCTTTCTCATGGAATTCCTAACTTCAACTTCATGTCTTTTATGCCTTACATATGGACACTGAGCAAGTAAATGCCCGCGTTCCCCACATTTAAAGCATTTTCTATATTCCTCAAACACATAATGAGCATTTGGTGAAGCAAATGATCTAACAGGAAATTGATCATTATACTGTTGATTTCTTAAACTCTCAGGAAGTGGTCCTTTCGAGTAAGAAGGCTCATGAAAACCATTTGCTTTATCATTTGGTCGAATGAACTCGGTGACATGGACCTTTGGTTCTTGAGGAACTTCTGAAAACAATTTCTTCAAGATTTCTGGTGGAATTTCATTGGTTCTCTCATGTTTTGGAAACCATATTGTGCTTTCTTGCCAGATTTTATCAAGTTTAGAATAGTTAACATTTTTGATCGGAAATTCCTCATCAGAAATGATTTTATCGGATCCTTCCATCCGATAAAACACTTTAACCGGTTTATCACTTTGTTCATTCAGCTCATTCTTTTTGACCACATTCTTAACACCATTATCTTTCTTAACATCAATCTTTTCAGACTTTTTATCACGATTAGCATTTGCCATCGGATGAACATGATCAGATGGTGACACTGGTTCAGTAGTAATGATGTGATTTTCTTTTGGAATCTCACATTCATTAATAGTTTGATCACTACCAGTATCATCATTCTCTGAGTCTGAATTATCACTCTCAGCATAAACACCCTCATTGTGCAAGCCCAAAATCGGTCTCACATCGGAATAAGGATCACCAATACTCGAGGTATTTGATTCCATTTCCGACGATGAGTCTGATTTTACCGAACTCTCCGGTATAACTTGGTGATAGTTATGGTTTTCAAAAAGAACCGGAGATGGTACAGACTTGTAATTGGTGGTGTTATCATCAATGATATGATCTACCACATAAGCAACATTCTTATAACTTTCCAGCTTTTTGTTCACCTTTTCAGCAAAGCATTTTATGGCTGCCATTTCCAACTTGGAGTTTTCAATTTCATTGATATAGTTATTTATTGCCAACTGTTTCAATGACAAAGTGTTTTTCAAGTCGGAAATGTCCTTTTTATAGCCATCTAATACTTTGTTAAAAGCATTCAACTCTTTGCGAGTAGATTGACAGTTCAAGATAGCACTATCTCGTGAAATTCGGAGTTGTTTATTCTCCTCAGTCAATCTATCACATGTTCCACAATATTTATCACTCATAACATCAGTGCTAGATTCAGAACTTACAGGTTTTGGCGGTTCAGTCATGGCCATCAACGCAAAATGAGCTTCCTTTCCAGTGAAAAACTTGGAGTAGTCAATCTTAGTGAAAGCATCATCAGCGATACACGACTTCCTCGTCATCAAAAAGTCAGCTTCTGCCAGCAACTGATCAATATCATCATCTAAAGAATCAACACTTGCCTCTGTGTCTGATTCGCTCTCAGAATCTGAATAAACTGATCTACACTCTTCGGGAACATCAGAAACTGAATCAATCACCATTCCAGAACTCTTTTCCTCAGCCTTAACCTCAACAGGTTCATTCTCCACTTCCATCTCAGTCTCAGAATCATCACTTTCACTCTCCTCAGTTTCTTTCTTCTCATCAACTGCCACCGACTCTTCCATATCAACCTGATAAGCAACACATGCCACATTCCCACCAGTAGTCACTTCCTCAACTCCTATTTGCATACCCGACCAGTCAAACCTCTCATCCTGTTGAGTCACCAAAGCTTGGTTCTGACTCGCATTCTGTTGAGTCTCATTAGGTGTAGTGATAGGTACAACTGTTCGGTTTGTGTGGTTAGGAGATTGGTTTTGAATCTGGTTTTGAGTGTTTGGTTGTCTGTTTTGGTTGTTAAAGTTTCGGTTTTGGTAGTTGTTGTTATTTTGGTAAGAAACTTGGTTTTGTTGACGGTTCTGGTAATTTGCATTGAAAGGGTTTCGATTACCTTGTTTAGGTGGCTGGGTGCATTCCCTTTTGAAGTGTCCTTTTTCTCCACAATTAAAACACGTAACCTTCTCCTTGTTGAATCCATAGGTTGTGTTGGGAGAAGTTGCCAAATCAGTTCTTCCAGTTTTCTCGATGAACTCTGTTGCTCTTCTCATTATACTCGCAAAAGCCCATTGAATGTCAATGAGTTCCATCTCTTCTTTGTCTATCTGCGCGTAGTCTTCGTTGGTTAAGTTGTTGTTCCCAATCTGACTAGCAACCAACCCATTGTAGGATGAAACCATTGCTGAGACTAATGCAATGTGTTGCTGAGCAACCTCCACAGTCACATTTCCCAAGTTAGATGTATCCAAAACCACCGGTTGTTGTTTATGTTGAGTAACTTGGTTTACTGGTTGTTGTGATTGGTTAGCGGTGTAAAAACTTGCTTGTTGCATTGGGGAGATTGGTGAAATGTAGGAATTATATTGTGGTGGTGTATATGATGGTTGTGAGTAGGAATTGTATTGTGGTGGTGTGTAGTTGGTGGTTGGTTTTGATGATTCCATGACATTAGAAATACATGCAACATGTGGTGCAACGCTTCCTGAGCTCGAGTTTCCAGCTGGAACTGAAGTGCCTCCAAAATACAAACTGGGATTCTGAGGAATCTGTGACCTTCTAGCTTTCCTCCTATCCTCCAACTCTTTGTTCTCCAGCTTTTCAATAAACTCCGAAATGGTCCAGAATTGATAAGCATCCTTCTCTCTCAGTACTTCCACATGCTGATCCCATTGTGGTGGTAAAGCATCTGCAAACTTATCCACCTGCTTAGTCATTGGAATCTGTACACCATAACTAGACAATTCAGACAATAAATGCATATCTCGGAGTTAGTTCTTTCAAAGTTTCATTATTAATGAAAGAAAAATTCTCAAACTCTTTGACCAATTCCTCCATTCTCAGACTCCTGGTCTTCTCGTTACCATCATGCTTCCTCTTCAGCTTATCCCAAAGCTGCTTTGATGTAGTACATGTTCCAAACTGATGCAACAGGTCACTTGTGATTGCCTGTGTCAATTGGGAAAACGCCTTCTTCTCTACCACATATTTCTTCTTCTCGTCCTCAGTTAGACTTTCCAAAGGAATCATCTCACCTGTATTCTCCAGAATCGGTGTTGTGTATCCTTTAACGATCATGCTCCATGCCTCTGCTCCTTCTACTCCCATGCCTTCCAAATGGATCTTGAACATGGTATGCCACTGATTATACTCTTGCATATCCATGAGCTTCGGTGGCCGAGTTCCACTACCTGTAGACAAATCCTTAATCAAAGTAGAAATAGCATTAGTGGTTTGAGTATTTACCGCCGCTGCAGCTACTCCCCAGTAATCAGATTGTAGTGCCGGATGTGCTACACTTTGAGGCATCGTACTTGTCGTTGTCATGTAGTTAAGTGGTTGTGAAGACTGTGTGTTCGTCTTTTGCGCTGCCACTGTCCATGGGTCCATCGTCTGCTGTTGTGGTTGTGTTGTTGCTGATCCCGGAGTAGTTTGAAAACGCCACATGATCTCAATCTGAAAATCTCAACACTTAGAAAAATTTTCAACAAAAATCCTAAGTTCGCTCGAAAAACAGTAGGTTCGTCCAAACAATCCTATGTTCGTCCAAATTTCCACACTTTCGTCCCTTCTGGTTCTACTTTCGTCCAAACAGGAACAACCGAATGTAGTCTTGATCAGAATGTAAACACAGACTAACCCTATTCCACTTTCGTCCAAAATAAGAACGGTCGAATGTGGAAATTCTACCCGAAAGTGAAAAGTTCAACAAGAAAATTCCAGGTTCGCCCAAAAACTACTCAGGTTCGACCACTTTTTAACACTTTCGACCACTCAACTCAGATCAGGTTCCAGGTTCGCCCAAAACAGTCAGATCTCATTTTTGAAAAACGGTTATTGTTTGAAAAACAGTTATTCTGATCTCAGATTTTCAAAAGTTCATGGATTTGAATGATCACAATCAGGTTATGTTTCGGAATTGATTTGGAACAACTTTAAGTCTTGGAAAACTTGAATTCGACCACAAATTCACCTTTAAATCGATCAAAAACTCTTAGAAACAATGCTTTTGTAAAAACAGATGATTTAATGTCAAAAACATGTCCAAATCAGCTCTAATTTTATCAAATTTGTTGTTGTATGATCCTCTAGGCTCTGATACCACTTTGTGAGCGTTGGATTTTAGCTAAAACAGGATTATACGATCATACAAGTCACAAAACCAGGTGCGGAAACCCTAGTTCTGAACAAATTGATAAAACACAAATCACAACACAATCAAGATCATTTTCAATATCATTTCATAGATTAACTTAATTCAAAAAGCATATACAATCAGTTTATGTTAATCTAGAACATACACACTATTTCTCAAAAACACCTCTGAACCTGGTCTGAACCTGGACACAAATGACAACTCTCTTTCATTATCAAAAACACAAAAACTATATATAGGCACTGCACATTCGCCCGTTTCAACTGGTCGAATGTGAGCTTTTTCCACCTTCGCCCACTTCAGGTGGTCGAATGTGTCTTCATGATCTCGTCCAGTCTTCCTTCGCCCCTTTATCATCTACCTTCGCCCATTCTTGTCTACCTTCGCCCATACATATTTACCTTCGGCCATCACTAACATGTGTTAATTATATATATCCAATCCTTAGTCGCAAAACGCATCAACAAGTCCTCCCATGGAGTGGCATTAGCCAAGTCCACACTAACATTTGTACTTATGCATTGTATCAGGTTACTGTTACGCCTTTGTGTATCTGTAGTGGCTATTGTATGGCCTCGTTATGGGGCGTTTTAGACCTCCATAGCATCAGGAACACACTCCCCCGCTGGTGCTATAGAGGCGTTATGGGTGCAGGGTTATGGAGATGGCGAGACGTTTGGCATTGATTTTGATGTTTGTACTCGTTGGGACCATAATTGATTGGAACGTTGGGGTGGTTGATGGTTAAAAAGGAACGGTAAAAAAACAATCTTTTACCTATATATATATATATATATATATATATATATAACAAACACAAATATTTAACACAAACACATACCATTCAATGGCTCTGTGGACTAATAACGAGCAGATCGCGTTGGTGATGGCCTGGATCAATGTCAACGGAAATCCGCCTGATAATAGGAATTCTTTTGGGCCCAATGTGTTGGAGAAATTCAATAGAAGAAGCCAAACAAACAACCGCAATACTGATGAGATCGTTTCTAAGTGGCAGGATATACGCTTTAAGTGTACAAGGTGGAACACCCTCTTTAAAGCCATGATGGAGGCGCACCCTAGAATTAGCCAACAAATGGGAATCCAACTCACACAGGACACTTATCGGGAGTAGTACGGAACCGACTTCGCCATCACCCATCTTCTATCATGGCAATTGATCTGTTTTTTAATGTTTAATGTTTTATTATTAATGTTTAGTTTTATTTTAGTATTTATTGTTTAATGTTTAGTATTTAGTTTTAATGTTTAATGTTTTAGATTAATGTTTAATGTTAGTTTAGACAATGATACTTAAAAAGATTACATAAAATTTAATTAAAACTTTACATAAGCTTTATTACACAGAACATTACATACTTCTATGTTAAAAATTAATTAAAATATTACATAAGCCTAAATTGAAACATTTATTAAACCTAAATTACTTAAACACACCTACGGAAAGTAGTTATCTCAATCCACAAGTGTATACTTCGGCGACGACACAGAACGCTCACTATCACGACCGTTCGACCTAGCATCCGAGCAGATGTAGCTAAAGTCAGGAGTTGGAAGATAATATGGTTCATCATCCATACTAATATACTCCCCACCAATGTCCGTTTCGTACCCTTCCTCATTTGGAACCGGAGCAAGAGGGTTTGGGGTGAGGTTAGGTTGTGTCTCCAAAAGTTGTAGCTGCCCGAATCCCACCACAGCCATGGTGTAGTCAGTAGCCCTGACACATTCCTCATCTGTAAAAGGAGCAACTGGATCGATACCAGCTGAACCTGGTAAAGGAGGAATGGTTGTTACTCGACGAGGAGGAGTGTATACTGGTTGACGAGGAGGAGTGTACACTAGTTGACGAGAAAGAGTGTACACAATAGGAAGAGGAGATGGTATTGATTGAGGAGGAGGAGGAAAGGACACTGGTTGACGACGTCTGTGGCGAGAATATCAACGGAGATTGGAAGGTCCAACAGGTTCGTTAGGATAACCACCACCCATATCTTTGAATGTTTGAATGATAATTGTGACTGATAATTGGTTTTGTGTCATGTATTTATAGGGTTAGAAAACTAGCCGTTTGAAAACTAGCCGTTGGAATAGTAACCATTTGAAAACTAGCCGTTTGAATATTATTTTTATTTAATATTAAATATTATTTTTTAATTAATATTAAATATTATTAAATATTTCATATTACGTTTTTATTATTAATTTTTAATTTAATAAAATTTCTTTAAATATTATTATAATTATTATTATTATTATTATTATTATTATTATTATTATTATTATTTAAATAAAAAACAATAATTAAGCAATGATTGCCCAATCAGTTATAAATCCCCCACACCATTACACACCTATTTTGCCATAAAGCCCAATGGAGTCTCTCCTAATACTTTATAATATTGTATTCCCCATAAAGACCCTTGGAGCCCCCCACAATGCATTCCCTTATAACGTGCCAGTAGTGAATTTCACCCGATCGGCCTAGGGACAGTTGTACATAGCAAAGACTGATTCGGTCATCTCAAACAACCTTAGCAAACCGACCGCTCCATCTCGTCCTTCATAAAAGTTTGGCTTGCAGTCCATGAACATCTTGAAAGTATGAGCAGTTGGGTGATGAGCAGGTTGGCCTAAGCACAAATAGTAGTAGAGAATACGAGTAAGATGGGTGTCCTAATGGTGAGAGCTTAGAAAGGAAGAGAGAGACTAAGACGAATAAGTTGTTACCAGCTTGAATGTCACACCCTCAAATTTCCACTGCGGGGTTTATACCGCGAGGCGCATGCCAAACCAGGTTCCCATAGCCATAAGTCATATGAACGAACTCTAAATGCCCAAACCATTTAGTTCGTTTTCAAAAATCAAGTTTAGTTAAGTTGCGGAAGCGTAAACCAAATTTAAACATTTTAAAACCATGCGCAAAACAATGCGCCTAAATTAAGACCATACGAAAGAAAATGTAAAAGCATGATATATAATTTAAGTGTATGCCCAAGACCCCAAATGCAGTGAAGTGTGTAGTGCGTTCTAATCGTGGCACCGGAAGCTAACTACCTGCAAAAGCATGTATATCGTGGGTCATAAAACAATGTTGGTGAGTTCACTAAGTAAAGAGAGTAAGTAAATGCGCTGGTTTCCAAAACCACGTAACCAAGTAAAAGCGTAGGTCCTCCAGACCAAAATGTTCAAGTATCATCAGTTTAAGCGTGTCAGGGGTAGCTAACCCACTCATTGCACCTAAACAGTATTATTGGGACACCTTCAGTAACATAATAATTTGCCTCAATAACTGGTGTCTATCAACACCAGTTCTCAAATGTGGCCAGAAGTTCATGCCCGTGCCTCAAGCACCTCAGGCATGAGGTTGCTGCACAACCTAATAGCGCTATCAACTAATACCCCGTTCGCCTCCAGCGATTAACCCAATAATATGCAAGGACTTTCCAAATGATAGAGTGTTTAGTTCACAAAGGACCAATAAGTTTTAAACTGATCAAAAACCCGATCCACACAAGGAATCGTAATCCCGACCCACACAAGGAGTCAAAACCCGACCCACACATGGAGTCAAAACCCGACCCACACAAGGAGTCGTAAACCCGAGATGTAAAAGTAGTCCCAAACCGGACTAGAAAACGTTTACCAAAGTTGTCTCAAACCTGAGACGCATGCTTTTGAGAAAATGTAGTGAAACTCACCTTAGGTTGCACGTGAATGAGACAAATCCCTCAAACAGTAACAAGCTACCGACTCCCTATTACAAGTGTCACTAGGTGAGTATACGTGCATAACCAACACATCATGTAACTTGTTTGTCCAAAACTTCTAAAGTTCAAATCGTGTAGTTAGTGACTCTACATGCACAAGTAAGTCCTACGTATCCCGTTGGTGATCATAATGATTATTATCAGTTTTATACCTTATACACATCTCCTATACGTATTCATATAAGTTCATGTCAAATACACATCATATAAGACTCCAAACAGTCACATAAACACATAATACACAATCTGCGTTTTTAGGATAGATTGTGCGCCACGAAAACTAATTTATTTAAAATACTTAATCAATTAATTAAACTCCCAAATTTTTACTGAATATTCTTTGGAATTCATTTAATAGCCCATACTTTTGTTTTGTATCAAAACCAAACACAAAAATTATTAAAATTCGTACAACACAGCTATGTCCAGAAACTTTCCACAACAGGTCAGTTTAGTAGAAAAATCTCCAAAAATTGTGTATTCACCCAAACGAGGTGAATCCACTTTGAAAAGCCAAGTTTTTTCCAATATTGACCTCCTGTCCAAATTTCATAACTTAATTATTTGTAAAACTTGAGTTATACCCATTTAAAGTTGACCCAATTTATAATTCCGAAAATCTGATATGACCTTTAATCAAATAAAATTCCAAAAACATATCAAACGACATCCAAATCAGATGATTTTGCCCATTTTAAAAAGCTAAGACCATGTACAATCCATTCATGCAAAGAATCGATCAAAACAACCAATTTAATATCACGATACAGCCCCTACAAAATACCCTAATGAATCTGCCAGAAACTGAAACTTACTCCCCAAGTTATTCACAAACCCTAATCATGCATAAAAATCTCAAACACATGCATAACTCATATTATTCTGATTAAACACCTATATTATCATACAAAAACCTTAATTATGATTACTAGCAACACTTATCAACATCAAATCACAATGAACATTCAAGAACTCCCATTAACTCATGTTATGCGATTCTATATATATATATATGCATGCCCTATGATTTTTTTTAACTTTTCAATATTATTAATCATCATAAAACATGTAAAGATTATACCTTTCAAAGAAAGAGTCCTCAAAGCCTAGAGATTGCACCACAACTAGCTTGAAGGAATGAATAGGATTGATGTTTGTTGAAAATCAAGAGGATGGGGGTGGGGGTTGGGTTCACGGCGCAAAAGGGGTGGGGGTTAGGGTTTTTTTTTTTTTTTTTTTTTTTTTTTGTCTTCTAATTATAAGAGAGCTTGGCTTGTTGCCCAAGCAATTGGGTATTAGGGCCCCTTTTAGTCCATTAACCGAACCCGTTAGTCATGTTCTAGTCCAATACCGGGCCCGATGATATTAATCACCCTAAATTGCATAAAAACTATTGTTTTTATTATTTCATAACATATCAATCATAAGGTTCACGTAACTTGCATGGTTTACATATTAATTTTCAGTCAAGCGATAATTCACATAAGCATGTACTCCACACAAACATGTAACACTACGTTCATCACAATTCCATTGTGCTTATTATTATGTTTGCCAGATAAATCACCAACGTTCGGGATGCAGGACTCATGTGTGTGACAAAACAAGGTTTTTCCTACTTATAACATATGTTAATAGCATCTAACATATGTTAAGCCTACTTAACTAATCCTAGTTAAGTATTTGATCACTATGAATATGCAAGTTAACTAGAGTTCAGTAAAAAGTGTTAACCTGAAAATGCGGGATATCACATCATCCCCAAGTTGAAAAGAATTCCGTCCCGAAATTCAGCAAGTAAACAATAAATCCAGCTAGAAAAGTGTGTTCTTGGTTCCCGGATGTCACATCATCCCCAAGTTGAAAGGAATTTCGCCCCGAAATTCACTTTGAGCGAGCTGCTTTATGTTCGGCATTCGATCTATGCACAGGTTCAGGTTCAGTAAAGAGGTGTGGATATTTGAGCCACATCTGATCTCTGCGCTCCCACGTGTATTCCGGTCCTAAACGAGAATTCCACCGTACCTTAACAATAGGTATAGTGCCTTGTCTGAGTTTCTTGACGCCCTACTCAAGAATCTCCACTAGTTCTTCCACGAACCGTAGCTGGTCGTCCACCTGGATCTCCTCCAGTGGCACCACCAGATGGGAGACCTACACTTGCGTCCATAAAGTGCCTCTAAAGGCGCACACTATATCGAAGTGTGGTAACTGTTGTTATATGAGAATTCAATCAAAGGCAAGTGCTTATCCCAACTGTTGCCAAAATTCACCACGCACGCTCGTAGGAGATCTTCTAACGTCTGGATGGTTCGTTCACTCTGTCCATCCGTCTGTGGGTGATAGGCCGTGCTCATATCTAAGCGAGTTCCCAAAGCGTCTTGGAGAGTAGTCCAAAAATGAGAAGTGAATCGCGCATCGCGATCAGATATAATAGAAGTAGGCTGTAACACCCCAACCGATGGCGGAAACATCGAGGTTTCACGTACGAATGAGTATACAGTAGCACATGGTATTCATGTTTTAATTGAAATTTATTTAAAGCAAAATATCCAAAATTTGAAAATACATAACAAGTCTTGAATGAAATTCTAATACATCAAATAGCCAAATAAAGCATAAACTTCAATTATCTCATCCTGCTAGCTCTAGACTTCAAGCATCATTATTTCCTGTTGTGTTTGTAAAAAAGGGGGGGGTCTACTAGAAGTTGGTGAGAATACATAAGCCATGTCAAGCAATTAAGTTTAAGAATAATAAACGTTTAGCAATTCATATGTCTATCGTAAGTTTAAGTCTACATGAATAAACATGAAGTGTAGTATGCACATAATCAAACCTCCGACAAGTTTAGGTCCATACCGTCATCCACGGTTCACCTTAATATCACGTTGGAACGATAACAATCAACCGCGCTCCCCATAAAAGATGGTCAACGAATCTAGGTGGGATTGTCAATCCAATAGATCTATCATTGTGCATCGCCGGCTTGGCCATAGCTAATGATTATGTAAGTTGAAGTTTAAGTCTAACAATAGTTGTCTAAGTCATGAGGCATTAAAGTTTACAACTAGACATGTATGTAGAATTGCTTAAGTATAAAGTTTCAAGTATAAAGAATTGCATAAACATGGTTACGTAAACTCACCTTAGCAAAGTATTAAGTCTCGAGAAATAGAATATGTGTAGCCCAAAGTTGCCAAGTATTACCCTATGTATAAGGTAACAAATAAGTCTAAGTCTTTCTAGTCTACAAGTATTTTCTAGGGTTTCGAATTGGGGATAAGTATTCGTTTGATTAATAATTAAATTGTTTATTAAATAAAAGAAATTCGATAAATAAATAAACAAAAGTCTTTTTGTAAACATTAGATTAAAGATGGTCACATTATAAGGTTTTAAGTATGAAAATAATTTTTATAAAATTATTTTCTTAAAAATAGAATATTTAATCTATTTATTTCAATTTGTCAAAATATAACTTTAATATCTAAAAATGTTAAAATTAAAGAATTTTTAAATTAAAATTTGTATTTCTGTTCTAAATGGACAGAAATAATTTATATAAAATTTTGGTGCAAAAATATTGAAAAATGAATTTATTATGATTTAAATAACCAAAAATCGATTAAAAATATTAAATAAATAGTTTTTCGGAAATAAAAATCATTTCAGAAATGTTTAATGTTTTATAAACTCAAAATAATTTTTGTGGAAATTTATATAATCGTTTTGATATTTTTATAGAATTTTATAATTATAATGAAATAAAGTTGAAATATTTATTTTATATAATAAATAAAAGATTTTTGAAAAACTAAAATTGTATAAAGTAATTTTAGTATTTTAAAACCATTTTTTAAATATACTAGTGAATATATATAAATCTAAAAAGGAAAAAAAATGTTTTGCTCATGCAAGGAATCGAACACGGGTCTGGTGACCGGTACGTGTTTTATATCACAAGTCCAGACCATCTGGTCTGGACCCTGAGAACAATTAATCTTGGTTTAAAATAATATATATATATATATATATATATATATATATATATATATATATATATATATATATATATATATATTTATACCTGAAACAGTTATATAATCCCTTTTAAAAGAAAATAAAAGATTGTGGGATACGGGACTCGAACCCGCGTCCCCTTGTATACAAACAGACGGCACAACCACTTGATCTAGATCAGTGGTTGTGTTTGTCTTGTCTCTGTTTTAAATAAATAACAAGACCTGCAGAATGTTTATCCCCAATTCGTGGCTTACGAGCCCTAGTTTCTTAATAGTCAAAATTGATAACCAATAGCCCCTGATATGATGGGGCTATTGTTCGTAGGGTGCCGAAGATCAAAACCCAACAACAAATTAAAAACTTACAAAGCTTTTCACGTGATTTTGAGCGGTCAACTAGAAAAGTCAACTTGCGAACAATAGATGATTAAGACGAGTTTATCACAGAAAATTGAGGGTAAGGAGAGAGTAATTGGTGAGTGTAGACTGAGGATGAGGGCTCAATTTATAGTGGGAGGCTCGAGTGATGCGAATTGGTAAGTTGACTTGGGTTTCAATCATGAACGCGTAATTGGTTGGATTTAGGCAAGTATTGAAGATGATCCAGCGTGTTTAACACGCGTTTTAGTCAAACATTCATAGTTTACCATATAGAGCTTCAGAAACGCAGTATTGATTTGAATTCTTGAAGGGGGTTCGTCGCAGTTGACTTTTCATAAGTCAACTGCACCTCCAATCTTGTTATATATATAATATAAATCAGGATTATTCCAATTAGAAGCTGTAGACCAGATGGTGGGGTTGTTTGTGTAATAGGAAGAACCGGCCATGGGCTCGGGTTAGAACCCCGACCCATGCAATAATTTTTTTGACAATTTTATCACTAATATAATGATATTATATGTATATAGTATGGTACTAGGGGTCCAAATGCGTCATGAAAAAATTTTAAAAGGGACGATAAATGATAAAATTCGACGTTTTATTAATAATCAATGTAACGTACAAGGAATTCAATGCGAAATGTTACAGTCTCCCCTACTTTTAGGAACTTCGTCCCGAAGTTGAATTTGGAGAGTCTGGTGGGAAAAGATGTGGGTACTTAGACTTCATCTGGTCCTTGCGTTCCCAAGTGAACTCTGGACCTCGTTTAGATTCCCAGCGAACCTTAACGATCGGAATGCGACTGTGCTTGAGTTTCTTGCCTCCAATATCCACGATCTCAACAGGTTTCTCGACAATGTGCATAGTTTCATCGATCTGCACATCTTCAAGAGGGACATGGAGGTTCTCATCTGCTAAGCATTTCTTGAGATTCGAAACGTGAAAAGTTGGGTGAATATTGCTCAACTCTGGTGGAAGATCAAGTTTGTAAGCCACTTTTCCAATCCTGTCAAGCACTTTGAATGGGCCTACGTATCGAGGAGCTAGTTTTCCCTTTCTACCGAAGCGAATTACTCCCTTCCAAGGGGATACCTTAAGAAGTACAAGGTCCCCGACTTGAAATTCCAAGGGCTTACGACGTTTATCAGCATAGCTCTTCTGTCGACTTCTAGCCTTGAGAAGATTATCCTGAATGAGTTGGATTTTATCCGTGGTTTCCTGGATCAGTTCAGGTCCAGTGATCTGGGCTTCACCAACCTCAGTCCAACAAACAAGTGAACGACATTTACGACCATAGAGTGCCTCGAAAGGAGCCATGTTAATGCTGGCATGATAACTGTTGTTGTATGAAAACTCGACCAAAGGAAGATGAGAATCCCATGCGCCACCAAAATCGATGACACATGCCCTGAGCATATCCTCAAGTGTCTGGATGGTCCGTTCAGTCTGACCATCTGTTTGAGGGTGATAAGCAGTACTCAGGTTCAGCTTGGTACCCAAAGCGTCTTGTAAGGAATCCCAAAAGTGAGAAGTGAAATGACCATCATGATCAGAGATAATGTCCAAAGGTATACCATGACGACATACGATTTCACTTACGTACATCTTTGCTAACCTTTCCGCAGAATACTTCTCACGAATAGGTAAGAAATGGGCTGACTTGGTCAAACGGTCGACGATTACCCAAATGCTGTCAAAACCTTTGGGTGTACGAAGGAGTTTAGTGATGAAGTCCATTGCTATACTCTCCCATTTCTATACAGGAATTTCTGGTTGTTCAAGCATACCAGATGGTCGTTGATGTTCAGCCTTGACCTTTGAACAAGTAAGGCATTTTGCAACGAAAAGAGTGATGTCTTTCTTCATACCAGACCACCAATACGAATAACGAAGATCTTGGTACATCTTGTCAGCTCCACGATGAATAGAATAACGAGACTTATGAGCCTCGTTCATAAGAAAGGTACGAAGATCATCACGGTCAGGAATCCAAAGTCGATTGAGGAAATAGAGTAGACCGTCAGGTTTGGCTTCAAGCTGAGTCTCAACACCACAAGACATTTCCTCATACATGTTACCTTGGGTGACTGAAGTATGTTGAGCCTGGAGAATACGATCTTCAAGATCAGTACGAACTCTCGCACATTGAAATTTGATGCGCTCTTTACGACTGAGTGCGTCAGCCACAACATTCGCTTTGCCAGGATGGTAGCGAATCTCACAATCATAGTCGTTAAGTAACTCAACCCAACGTCGTTGCCTCATGTTAAGATTTTTCTGGTTGAAGACATGTTGGAGACTTTTGTGGTCCGTGAAAACCACACATTTGGTTCCATAAAGATAGTGTCTCCAAATCTTAAGAGCAAAGACGACAGCGCCCAATTCAAGATCATGGGTGGTATAATTCTTTTCGTGGGTCTTGAGTTGTCTAGACGCATAAGAAATAACCTTGCCTCGTTGCATGAGAACACAACCAAGACCTTGGTTTGATGCATCACAATAGACCACGAAATCATCATTACCATCAGGTAGAGACAGGATAGGAGCTTCACAGAGTTTCAGTTTAAGAGTCTCAAATGCTTCCTCTTGTTTTGGTCCCCACTCATAAGGTTTACCCTTGTGAGTTAAGGCAGTGAGAGGAACAGCGATCTTGGAGAAGTTGGCATTGAATCGACGATAGTAACCAGCCAAACCAAGGAAAGAACGGACTTCTGTTGGAGTTTTAGGAACACTCCACTCTTTGACAGCTTCGATCTTCGCGGGATCAACATGAATTCCGTTCTCATCAATGACGTGTCCCAAAAATTGAACTTCCTTAAGCCAAAATTCACATTTTGAGAACTTGGCATACAGTTGTTCTTTCTTTAGGAGACCCAAAATTGAGTGAAGATGTTGTTCGTGATCAGATTTTGATTTCGAGTAAATCAATATGTCGTCGATGAAGACGATCACGAATTTGTCAAGGTAGGGTCTACAAACTCGATTCATTAGATCCATAAACACTGCGGGAGCGTTGGTCAATCCAAACGGCATGACCATGAATTCGTAATGACCGTAACGTGTACGAAAGGCTGTCTTGGGAATATCTTCATCGTGGACTCTAAGCTGATGATAACCAGAACAAAGATCAATCTTCGAGAAGTGGGTCGCTCCTTGTAGTTGATCGAAAAGATTGTCAATCCTAGGCAAGGGATAACGATTCTTGATGGTGAGTTTGTTGAGTTCGCGATAGTCGATACACATCCTGAGAGATCCATCTTTCTTCTTAACGAACAAAACAGGGGCTCCCCATGGAGAAGAACTGGGGCGAATGAAACCTTTATCAGAAAGTTCATGTAGATGACTGGCAAGTTCTTGCATCTCAGAGGGTGCAAGACGATAAGGAGCTTTGGCGACAGGATTTGCACCAGGAACAAGATCGATCCTAAATTCCACTTGTCGAGCAGGAGGTAAACCAGGTAAATCCTCTGGGAAGACTTCAGGATAGTCCCGAATGATTGGGATGTCTTGGATACTTTTGCCATTGTCTTTCTTTTCTATCACGTTAGCTAAGAAAGTCGTATACCCCTTTCGTAAGTATTTTTGAGCAGTAGTACAAGACATGAGCTTAAGCTCACCACAAGGCTTTTCACCATAGATCTTCAAAATATCACCAGATTCGAGAGAATGTGAATGACTTTCTCAAAGCATAGGATTTCAGCACGATGGGTTGACAACCAATCCATGCCTACTATGACATCAAAGCTTCCAAGATGCATAGGAATGAGATCGATAGAGAAAGTATGTTCATCAAGGTTCAACACACAGTTACGAATAATAGAATCGATCGAGATAGACTTCCCATTAACTACCTCTACCACTAAGGGTTCCTCTAGGTTAGTTTGGGGTAATTTAAGTAAGGGTTCAAACTTTAGTGATACAAATGACTTATCAGCACCCAAATCAAATAATATGGATGCATAGTGGTTATTAACGAGAAACGTACCATTAACCACCTCGTTGTTGTCGCGGGCCTGATTAGCATTGAGGTTGTATGCGCGACCTTGAGCACCTTGGTTCTGGTTGCGGTTCTGGTTTTGGTTGCGGTTTTGGTTCTGGTTCTGGTTTCCAAGTCTAGGGCAAGCATCCCTATAATGTTCCGTACTACCACATTCATAGCACTGGCCACGAACAGGCCTACCATTTTGAGCATTAGGAGCTGGATTATTTCTGGCAGGGTTGTTTTGAGTGGCAGGGGCTTGGCAAGTATTGGCAAAGTGTCCATACCGCTTGCAGTTATTACATTGGCGGCATGGTCTGTTAGCAAGATGGTGGTATTGACAAGTGTTACAAAGAGGGTGATTCCCGACATACGGTTTCTTGGCTGGGTTTTGCACTGCAGGTGGGGTGGTAGCAACCATGTAGTTCCTACCTTGCGCTTCCTATTGGTTGAGGTCTCAGGCTTAACCTCAATAGCGGGCTGAGGAGTGTCTTTTGCAGCAGTCTTCTTGGTGTTCTTGCGAAAAAGAGTACCGTTCTTCACATGATTATCGGTGAGAGTAGCCGCAAGGCGTTTGGCTTCCTCCAAGGTGGCAGGATTCCTTCCCCATACCGTGTCCTGGATTTGCATAGGTAGGCCACCGATATACTTCTCGATGGCTACAGGTAGGGGAGTAACTTTATGGGGCAACAACAAATTGAGCTCGTGAAAGCGGGTATTATAAGCAAGGTTTTCCCCAATATCCTGAGCAAGGGTGTGGAACTCGTCTTCTAGTTTCTTAACCTCATTACGGGGACAAAAATCATCTTTCATAATCTCCTTGACTTGATCCCATGTCATAGCTAGTGCAACTTCAGCTCCGCGGGTGCGCTTTTCCTCATTCCACCAAGTGAGTGCTCGTTTGTGAAGAACACTCATGGCATAACGGACCTTAAAGTTATCGGGACACTCACTGTTAATGAAGGTATTCTCAATACCCTCGAACCATTGTAGAAGACCCGTAGCTCCTTCATCTCCACTGAACTTAGGGGGATTACAGGTATTAAAGTGTTTAAGGGTGCAAGCTGGGAGACCATTCTTGTTTCCATTCCCGTTTCCATTGTGGTTTCCATTGCCGTTTCCATTGCCGTTTCCGTTTCCATTGCCGTTTCCATTCATCTGGATGACTTGAGCCAGTAAGTTAGGAGCCAGAGTTGCGATCTGTTGTGCCATTTGTTGAGAGATGATCGCAGCCAGTTGGGCATCAACGCCATTGTTGTTGTTGTTATTGTTGTTGTTGTGGTTAGCATTGTGGTTAGCGTTGAGGTTATGGTTGTGGTTGTCGCCACCTTCCTCATGGTTCTCACCATTACTATTGCGAGTGTTGCGACGTGGAGGCATGACCTGTAAGAGACACAATGAAATGAATGAGATAATATAAGGAATGTAATCATTTATTCATTAATTAAAACGAATAAATGAAAACGTTTACTTATCAAAGATTCTAGATTCTAATAACATAGTGAAGACATGCTTTAGCCTATAAGTGAACACTCATCCCGAGAATTCCCAGGTAGGCATCCGGGTCCCTCGTCTGATTGGGATATATGCGCAATGCCAGCCTAGACAGAAGACTCAGAATACAGGCGTTCACCCTTCCAGATTGCACGTATTCGTTATTAAAATCTAGAACTTCGACGAGATCTCAAGGTGGTTCAGGCTAAACCTGAGAATTTTGTCCTATTAATCTAATGGTGGATTAGGTTTGCAGCAGACGAACAAGAGCAGTCAACTTGTAAAGGCTTAGGGTTGTATAAGGTATAGGATAGGGATAAGATTAAGGAAGCAATTAGGGTTACAAGTAAGAGAAGCAAGTACTGTTTTAAATCCCTAAGGTTATAGTCTAGATTATTTTTCAAATAACCTAATTCCCTATAACCAAGGCTCTGATACCAATCTGTAACACCCCAACCGATGGCGGAAACATTGAGGTGTCACGTACGAATGAGTATACAGTAGCACATGGTATTCAAGTTTTAATTGAAATTTATTTAAAGAAAAATATCCAAAATTTGAAAATACATAACAAGTCTTGAATGAAATTCTAATACATCAAATTGCCAAATAAAGCATAAACTTCAATTATCTCATCCTGTTAGCTCTAGACTTCAAGCATCATTATTTCCTGTTGAGTTTGTAAAAATGGGGGGGGGGGTCAACTAGAAGTTGGTGAGAATACATAAGCCATGTCAAGCAATTAAGTTTAAGAATAATAAAAGTTTAGCAATTCATATGTCTATCGTAAGTTTAAGTCTACATGAATAAACATGAAGTGTTGTATGCACATAATCAAACCTCCGACAAGTTTAGGTCCATCTCGACATCCACGGTTCACCTTAATATCACGTTGGAACGATAACAATCAACTGCGCTCCCAAAAAAAGATGGTCAACGAATCTAGGTGGGATTGTCAATCCAATAGATCTATCATTGTGCATCGCCGGCTTGGCCATAGCTATTGATTATGTAAGTTGAAGGTTAAGTCTAACAATAGTTGTCTAAGTCATGAGGCATTAAAGTTTATAACTAGACATGTATGTAGAATTGCTTAAGTATAAAGTTTCAAGTATAAAGAATTGCATAAATATGGTTACGTAAACTCAACTTAGCAAAGTATTAAGTCTCGAGAAATAGAATATGTGTAGCCCAAAGTTGCCAAGTATTACCCTATGTATAAGGTAACAAATAAGTCTAAGTCTTTCTAGTCTACAAGTATTTTCTAGGGTTTCGAATTGAGGATAAGTATTCGTTTGATTAATAATTAAATTGTTTATTAAATAAAAGAAATTCAATAAATAAATAAACAAAAGACTTTTTGTAAACTTTAGATTAATGATGGTCACATTACAAGGTTTTAAGAATGAAAATAATTTTTATAATATTATTTTCTTAAAAATAGAATATTTAATCTATTTATTTCAATTTGTCAAAATATAACTTTAATATCTAAAAATATTAAAATTAAAGAATTTTTAAATTAAAATTTGTATTTCTGTTCTAAATGGACAGAAATAATTTATATAAATTTTGGTGCAAAAATATTGAAAAATGAATTTATTATGATTTATTTATGATTAAAATAACCAAAAATCGATTAAAAATATTAAATAAATTATTTTTCGAAAATAAAAATCATTTCAGAAATGTTTAATGTTTTATAAACTCAAAATAATTTTTGTTGAAATTTATATAATCGTTTTGATATTTTTATAGAATTTTATAATTATAATGAAATAAAGTTGAAATATTTATTTTATATAATAAATAAAAGATTTTTGAAAAACTAAAAATTGTATAATAAACTTTTCTATTAAAACATCATAAAATAATTTTTGTAGAATTTATAAAGTAATTTTAGTATTTTAAAACCATTTTTTTAAAATACTAGTGAATATATATAAATCTAAAAAGGAAAAAAAATGTTTTGCTCATGCAAGGAATTGAACCCGGGTCTGGTGACCGGTTCGTGTTTTACATCACAAGTCCAGACCATCTGGTCTGGACCCTGAGAACAATTAATCTTGGTTTAAAATAATATATATATATATATATATATATATATATATACTAGTAGGACACCCGCGCGATGCGGCGGCGGTGACAGTTTACAACACGGTACTCCTTTTCTGTTAGTTTATCAATCGTCTTTTAACATAATTTTCTTATTCGCATAATATGCTTCAACTAAATTAAGTTAACTTATCAATCCTTATGTGCTACATCAGACATGTGTACTTATTCCTATGTAAATCCCCAATAAACAAATGACTACATGTACATTTTTATCAAACAATATAAGGAATAGTCTTCTTTTTCCGATGACCAACGATATGAAATTTACCCAAACAAAATATGCGAAAACTCCATGTTATGTGAGACCCAAGAAATCTTCAGCATTGTCATGGTCTTCCATTATCGGTTGCATAAAACATACCAATAACAAATATGAAGAGCAATGAAATATAAGGCGCAACAAATAAAAGGTTCAAAAATCAAGTACAAATGTTTGTAAAACGTAAAGTTAAAAGATAATAAGTCTAAAAAACACCAGTTTTATATCCTAAAGTTGCAAATGAAGCATGTGGTCTATGAAATAAGATTCCTCTAGACAATTTAAACTTGAACTTATTTGAGTTTGGACTGAACTTGCTGAATGAACCAAATTGACTTACTGATTGCATTTCTCGGGTCTATATTAAAAATTCACAAAAGAAAACTATACATATATAATAATAAAAATTCATTAAGTTACGGATATATAATTGCTACTAAAGTTTGTGGAAAAGGAGATGACTCATCCATCCATGCATTGACTTTAACTTGTGTTTGTTAATAGAGTTATTATATTTAGTCAAAATTTATGTATCAAATTTGAAGCAACTAACTGTTTGATATTTTATATTAAAACATGAGTAATAATGGGTAGTCAAATATGGAATACTTATTAAAACTGTTTGATATTTTATATTAAAACATTGGTAACAATGGGCAGTCATATATGGAATAATTATTAAAACATTTTCATTGTTTAATAGCTTAATAGATTAGTAATTTTCATAAACCTAAGCACGAAAAAATAAGCAAACATCGGTTTAAATTTTACATACAGTTACCAAGTGTATAAGATTTATAATTTAGAAAAAAAATGTAAACTTGTAATGTGTAATATTCAAAATATTTGAGCATCCAAAAATATAAACACACATAACGCATACACAAACATACAGTCAAATGGTGTAGAAGAATGTCACTTTATAGAGATGTTGTGCATGGGTTCAAATGGTGTAGCTTTTGGTACAACTATAAAACTGATAAAAGCTTTCCACAGTCTTGTAGTCTTTCACAACACATACACAAACATAAAGCCAAATGGTGTAGAAGAATGTGCGACCTATAAGAGCTTTTGACCATACTAAAGCACTGTTGTAGTGAGCTGTGTGGCAGGCCATTTTACAGGTTGCAGTCTTTCACCACTTTAGAAAATCAGCCTGAACATACCATTGCTATAGCCAGAACTCAGTTACCATTTTGTACCCCTGCACCACTTTAGTCAGCCAATGAACAATATGATAATTAGATTCATAATGCCATTTTATATTTATATAAATACAAACCATTTTAATTAATTTATACATTAGAATAAAATGTGAACTCCAAAAGTAAACAAATTTATACATTAAAATCATATGTTAGGACCAAGATGAACAAAACTCTTTATATGCCAGAAAAAAATATATATAAAGGCAAGAACTTACCTTGTTGGAGATTGTTTCTATAAAAAACTAATGAAAGAAATAACTCGCCACAAAAGTCATGTTCCATAAGGGAATATTTTGTTTAGTAAGCATGCTAGAAGATCACCAAAGCCAAGTGAACTCAAAACTGGTGCAAAAGGAAAACAAAAGATATCATAATTGCTTTTGGCTATTGATTTATACATTTATTTATTTGTTAAAAAAGATATAATGTACCTTTCTTGTCAATACAGGTCAAAACCTTGGTTCGAAGCAGCTCCTATATCTCAGTAATAAGTAGCTTGAAGAGCCATTGACAACGTCAAATGTGTGAGTGCTTGAATAGATTAAAATTGAATGTTTTATCTTGTTCCTGCAAGGAATGAGCAAAAAAACCAAATAACCATACAATAACCAAGTTAATCGACAAAACCAATTCAATCGTTCAGTTAGCCGTTTCCTAGAAACGAATTCATAGTTCGTTTTTAGTAATGGTATAAGTTATAACAAAAAAAAACGAACCAATATGTTATGCTTTTGTTTGATTATGATGTTATTGTTGGTGTCAAACTAATGGCATGGTCCAACAATTCCGACACAAATACATATTAATTCTTTTAAATTCGTTTATTTATGTCAAAGCCCAAATCTATATTTAACCTGAACTAAGTAAAACAAGCCCAAAATGAACCATCTTGAATGATTAATAGATAACAAAAGTAACGCGCTAGGCATTACTTGATTTCCGTAAGTTTAATTAATGAGTTCTTAGATTAAATAAGTAACCAATCAGTTGAGTAGCACGATAATAGCTGAATATGTCTTCTATCAAATTTCCACAACTCTTAATTCTTAACTAAAGCTGGCATATCAGATTATATCATCAACAAATAACAACTAAATTCTATAGTATTACACATAATATCATATGGATAGAATACATCGAAGTTAAAGATACTTACCAAATTACTTTCTCCACATCTCTATTGACGATGCTGAATTTAGCAATATTGAGAAAAAAAAACATAATTTCTTGACATATTTTCAGAAGCTCGTCTAAATTTGATTCCAAATGCTCCTTTAACAGTTCAGTAGCAAACTGAATTTCTTCCTCGCTAGAAATATGCCATCTGGTTCCACGGTGGTAGTAATGAACCAGGTTATAATATGCTTCAATTTATCTTTTCTTAACACTAATGACAAAAAATTACACCAATGTTCAGTACCGAGGCACCGAGCACCATATATACCAATTGGATGAAATTTTACAAACTCAAGATTTTGAAACAATAAGACACAGCCAAAGACAATGATTATATCCAATTACCAACAGCAATCTATTCAGTGGAATGAAGGAAAAAATAAATAAATTTTAGTATACCTCAAGAGGAAGGCCTGCACGTCGGTTCAACCAGCGTTTTCGTCTCCTCTGCCAAAATTCCGGAGAGCAAAATAAAGTTGGATAAGATAATTGTAACATAGCCTAAACAACCAAGTTAAGCGAAATGAATACATTTTCACCCACTTGCCAAGATTGTTGATGAAGCACGAAAGCAATGAATAATCAAGTGCATCTACATTCTCGACCCATTCTTCACCCTTTAAACTCTTATTTGACAATGACCCAACCCACCCATTTGTGCTACCAAATTTAATTAGTTTAACGTCATCATGGCCTTACCAAAATTCTAAGATTTACTATATGTTAAGGTGCATTTATAAGTATAACCGGTCACTTGGTCTTATTTTTTAATAAATTTATAAGAAACACAATTAAACAAATGGTAGTAATGAAGCACATAACAGATAAACGAATCCAAAAGTATATCATTTGACAAAATAGATACATAATCTGGCAGCAGGATGAAATTTTTTTACCTTTACAAAGACTTTACACCAGTTTACTCCCCATCTGGTTCCCCTGCAACATATCACAGTGTTAGTGGAAACTTATTGACCATACCATCTAAGAAGAAATGTAAGTAAGCATCTTGGAATCTTATTGACCATACTATAAACAAATAAAAAAAGAAAATAAATTAAATAATTAATATACCTTTTCCTTTTTAGAAAAGAACAACAATTTCATATTAAAAGCCATGTGATAGTGCGACATGGGGGATTAGCAGTCCATAAACCAAACTATTCAAATTTGACTAACAATCACAAACCAGATTTCTCTTCAAATTAAAGTTGAACTCACCCTAAAGCCAACATTGTTATCAAAACAAAAATGACAACCTGCTTTCATGTATTTCAAAGGACTTGATCATAAGGTCTACCAAAATAAAATTTCAAATTAATTGATAAACATGGATGGAAAACATTGTAAACATGAGAGGTTAACTGGACCCACCTTGTTAGCTCAAAGGACTCGATCATGAGGTCTACCAAAACATACCTCATTATAATCAACAAACATATTGTTTGCACGTAACTATGCTTCTATCATAGCAACCTGGAATTCATGAGTAAGAACAGGTCCAGATGCAACTGGCTCATTTAAAACAGTTCGGTCTTTTTTTTGTCGGTTTCAGTTTTCGGATTTTACAATGGGTTTGGTCTTGGTCTTTCAGTTTTGACATTCTGGGTTTGAAATTTTTAGAAGGAACAATGCTTTCAGTATATATTAAAAAAAATACATGTGTCAATATTTATACATACATCAAGAGCTTAAAATGTGCGAAATTGTTGTTTAAAATATTTAAGAATTACTAATAGAAAGGTTTATAATTGCGGTAAAATGATGTTGCACTTTGCAAGAGCAATCTCGGGCAAATTGTAAAGTACAACGATCTATTTTTTTTCATTTCGTATTCCTAGAGGACCTTAGAGGAAGTTTCAGTGTTTTTGGAAAGGGAGGCACCTAAGATCCTCCGAGGCATAATGCGAATGCGCTAATTGTAGATAAAATTTTCTATCTTAATCAGAAGTGTAGAACACATTGATGGTAAATAACATACCTTAAGACCTCCTCGGACTTCCATGATCCAAGGAGAGCAATAGCATCAAGTTATAACCTAGAAGTGTGATATTGCCCTTAGTAGCTGGTAATCTGTGATATCCAGAGCAGAATCACTTACAAGTGCGCACTATAATCAAACAATTAGAATGTTTAATAAACATTTCCATATATTTAAGATAAACACGACTTACAATTAAAATAGCCGAACGACAAAATGCAGCTCCACTGAGCATTTGAGGCACTATAATCTGCATATTCAACTTCAACAAATTGACGTTCAGCTTCGGTAATTGCCTAGAGACGTGGGTCATTCAAATCCATAGGTGCACTTGATATTTTCCATCCTCCTTAATAAACAATATAACCTTTTAATTTCAATAATTACTAAAAAGAATGAAATTTAAAGACAAGAGCAAAAGTTTTGACATTTTGATTACAGTTAATGTACATTAGATTTTAAAAGATTAGAATTGCTATGTATTTTATCTCATGTTGAACGCGCAAACAAAAAAATTGCAAAAAAACATCAAATCAAACACTTATTGTAATAATAATACTGTTTTGACCCATTTTCGAACTCAATCCACTTCTTCAGCATGCCAACCCTACAACCCAGCTTGACTGTTTTGTTTGTACATATGGTTTCTATTGTGACCCATAACGGAAAAAGCAAATACAAAATATATAGAAAAATGGATTACCCAATAGCTATAGTAGTCTCTTCAGAATCAAACTGTTTACACATTTTTCCACATTCTTTGAGAAGATTAAAAACAAAATATTCAGTTACTTCGTTTCTCACCTGTATGAAAACATTAGAACCAAATTAGACTACTGATTATAAACAAAATATTCAGGTGTTTCATTTCTCACCTGGTAAAACAACTCATTGTATTCTTTCTTTTGAGCGTTTAGTTCCTTCAATGCTTCACTTTTCCACCTGCTCAAGACAAACACTTTTTTTTTTATAAATCAGTTTATAACTGAGACTAACAGATTCAATTTAAAAAAAAAATTATTTAAAGAAAACTATGAGGAAGAACAAGTGGACAGCACCTTGCTTGAATGACATTAGTCAAGTCTTGAGTTAGGTTTGATCTGAATCTCTAATCCTTTACTCACCATCAACGTCATCTGCATCATCTGAAATACCAAAAAAAAACAAAAAAACGAATGAAACAAGATGGTAAGAAAAAAAACCCTTCTTGCTCCTAACGAACTTAAAAGTTGCAGCAATCGTCCCCAATTCGAAACACTAAAACTAAAATTAGATATATACCTAACCTCCTTCTACAATCACATGTTTATACACACTGAACTTTAGTTAGCCAAGATCTGCTGGAAAAATAACACAAAGTTACAGATCTGTGTTAATACGTGTTGATTTACCTAGCAACTCGAATATATTTATAGGGTTTTACCTGATTTATTGAGCCAAAACGATTTTCCTCGGATCTTGGTTGCTTAAAAATCAGCTTCATGGAGAAAACTCTGTCATCTTTGGTCTTCAAAGGTTTGTTGGATGGTGGTGGATTCAGTGAGTAAGAGAAGCGGTGGCGATGGCTAGGGTTCTCTAGAGAGAGAGAGAGAGAGAGAGAGAGATGAGGAGTCGGATAGGTTTGAAATGTGATTGTGATGTGAGTTGAATAAAACCCTAACCAGAATAATGTATCCCGTGTTATTTTCTTAAGCATTATAGGCTTGTACATCATGCATCATAGCTTGCACCCTTTAAAAGTTTAAGAGTTTCTATGCATTGATCCTTATACAACATGCTTCAAGACTTGTACATGTGGCAAATGACCATTTCTGCCCTTCCTATATGCTTATTAATATAGTATAGATATATATATATATATATACCTGAAACAGTTATATAATCCCTTTTAAAAGAAAATAAAAGATTGTGGGATAAGAGACTCGAACTCGCGTCCCCTTGTATATACAAACAGACGGCACAACCACTTGATCTAGATCAGTGGTTGTGTTTGTCTTGTCTCTGTTTTAAATAAATAACAAGACCTGCAGAATGTTTATCCCCAATTCGTGGCTTACGAGCCCTAGTTTCTTAATAGTCAAAATTGATAACCAATAGCCCCTGATATGATGGGGCTATTGTTCGTACGGTGCCGAAGATCAAAACCCAACAACAAATTAAAAACTTATAAAGCTTTTCACGTGATTTTGAGCGGTCAACTAGAAAAGGCAACTTGCGAAAAATAGATGATTAAGACGAGTTTATCACAGAAAATTGAGGGTAAGGAGAGAGTAATTGGCGAGTGTAGACTGAGGATTAGGGCTCAATTTATAGTGGGAGGCTCGAGTGATGCGAATTGGTAAGTTGACTTGGGTTTTGACGGGTGGTTCAAGGAACAACCCTTTATATCATTAAAATGCTTATTTTATCCACGTTTGATCATGTTATTGCTTGGAATGGGGTAACTACGAGTGCTTTGGTTGCAGGTGTAATAAGGAGCTAAAAATGAAGAAATACGGGCTTTAGAACGGACCAGAATGGAACGGAACGAGGTGGAATGTAAGAAAGAAAAATGAAGAATTTTAAGGGCTCCACCGTACCTTACGGTAGCCACCGTAAGGTACGGTGGCTTCAGGACACTCATTCTTCACCGTATGGCAGCGTCTATTGGCCGTCAAGATTCTATCCCCACCGTACCTTACGGTGGGCACCGTAAGGTACGGTGGCCTCTGCACAACTTTGTAACTCCCTCTATTAAAGACGACTTAATGGTGTCTTTTGGGCATCTCTTTCATTGTGAACGTTTCCAAGAACATTTTGGGCGATTTTGGCTAGTTTGGATCATTGGAGAACAATTCTAAACATTTGGTTAATGTTTTTGATGCTTATGAACATTTCTTTGATTGTGATGATGATTCACCAAACCATGCTTGGCTAGAACTCTTGGTGATCATTCCTTGGTGAAGTTTTTCTTGAACTCTTATGTATGTTCCTATGAATTTCTAGAATGATAATCTAGTATGTTTGTTTGATTATTATGGTGTTTGAACAATTGTTTGTAGTTGTTAATTACTTTACCAATATTTAGTCTTAATCGTATGTTCTTGGTGTTGCTAACAATCGAGATTTTGCGGGTAGGATTTGGGTTGGTTAATTGATTAATTGGTCATCGGGCAACAACCTTGCATTAGTATAATCCGAGTACTTTGTTCCCTTTTATCACAACATTTGTTTATACACGAGTTATGTCTATGTAACTCTTTCGAGTGGAATTTTTGCATAAGTGTTTAGGGAAAACGGATCCTGGAATGGGCATTGCTTTTATAATCTTAAGAAACAAACTCACTTTGATTAAGTAATTAGTTTATAATTTAGTTCAAATCTACAACAATCAACAACTCTTGATCTTTATTTTTATTTAGTAAATTAATTTTAGTTAATTCGCAAAATTATTAGTTTACACACATTCCACAAACTCCCTGTGTTCGAAACCTTCTTGCCACTATTCAATAGTTGTAATTGGGAAATTTTACGTGTACCACGACAAGCACGTCAAATTTTGGCGCCGTTGCCGTGGAGTAGTGCGCAACGTGTGTTAATCTTTTAGTTTTGGTTGTTATTTTCGGGTTTACACTGGTTGTGTTTAGTGTGCAGGTACTTCAAGTGTTTGCATACTATAGGCTCTCACGAGTCATCACCACTTTTGTTTGATCCGGAGATTGAAAGAACATTGAGAAAGAACCGAGTTTTGATAAGAAGAAACAGAGTCATTGATTCACCTACTTCACCGTTCACACCAAGAAACATAATGCAAGACTCTCACATACCAACAACGGGTCAAACGACCTCATCATTCATACCTACTTCTTCACAACTTTCACCCAACACCACATTACCTAACCTTTCCACTAGTCCTGAAACACCAATCCATACCACCCAACCGAGTTTCACTCAAAGTGATCCAAACCTCACCTTTAATCCATCAAACACTATACCACCATTTTCCCATTTTTTCCCAACTACGGGTCAATCATCTTCTACTATCCCACAACCACAAGGACAAGGTTCCAGAATTGTCCACACCACATCTACTTATCAACCACCTAATCACTTGGGTTTTCACTACTCATCTTTTCAAGGTGGCCAAAATTCTAGATTTCAAAGAGATGTGTATGACGATGGGTATGATGATGAAGAATTTAGTGGGTACAATGAAGAGGGTTATTATTATGGAGGAGAAGGTGCATTTGTGGCCTCTCAAGCTCACACGGGTCAAGTAAGTCAACCACTTTTACCATTTCAAGACTCGGGAAGATTACCGGTTGGTGTGCAACATGTTAGACCGCAAGGATTGCACTTGCAACGTCCCACGCCACTCAATCAGATGCGGCCTACAAACATGCAAGCTCAACATCAAAGGCCGATTCACCAACAACAACCACCTATGCATCAAAATCAACATCATCAACAATTTGCACCACAAGGTGCAATGCAAGGACAAATGGGTCAACCAAGAGCGCCATTGGGAGCACCTAGAAGACTTCACCGTGATGTTGTACGGGGAATTGAAGCACATTTTCGGCCTATTATCACTAATAACCCATCACCAATAGTGATTCCGCAAAATGCAAATGGAAGAACTTTTGAAGTTAGAACAACCGCACTCCAAAGTCTACCAAAGTTCAAGGGGCTAGCAACGGAAGAGCCTTATTTTCATTTGGAGACATATGACTCGATTTGCAATACTATTGGGGGACATGGTTTTTCTGCAGATGATGTAAAGTTGGTTCTCTTCCAATTTTCATTTGAAGACAAGGCAAAAAGATGCTTTCACACTTTACCATCCGCATCCATTTTTACATGGGCCGATATGCAACAAATATTTTTGGATGAATTTTATAGTTCTCAAAAGACCAATGATGCAAGGAGAGGGTTGAGAAGCTTCCAACAACAATCGGGTGAGATGTTTCATGAAGCGTTCGAGAGGTTCAATATGATGCTAAGAAATTGTCCTCACCATGGGATTCAACTTTGGGAATTATTGAATGCTTTTCATGAAGGTTTGAGTTCGGAGGATGCTCGTGATTTAATGTCTATTACAATTGGTACTTCTGGTACAAATTATGAGCAAGATGATTGGGCATTTTTAGAGCAAATGGCGGTGACTTCCAAAAGAAAGGCTCGATCATCTAGACGAGCAAGGCATGTAATTCAAAGACCTCAAGTGCATGGGGTAGAAAGTGGTAATGTACAAAATTCAAATCAATTGTACAGCGTTTGTAACAATTGTCAAGAAATAGGCCACACGGTGGAGGTTTGTCAAGTGGTGGTAAATGAAGGACAAACGGAGGAAGTGAATGCTATTCAAGGGGGTGGTAGAAATTATGACATGAATTCTAACACCTATCACCCCGGGTTGCGAAATCATCCAAACTTTCGGTATGGAAATGCATCAAATTAAGCCAACCCGAATTTTCAAGCTGCTCAAGGTAATTATGTGCCTCGCCAACAATACAATCAAGGAAATTATAGAGGCGGATACAATAGTGGCTACCAAGGACAAGCTCAAACTGGTCAAAGAAATTCGGGTCAAGATTCATCAAGCGGAAATGAAGTCATGGAGATGCTTAGAGCTATGCAACAAGACATGCAAAAGCGAAACCAACTTGATGAAGTTCGGATACAAAAGGATGAAGTTCGTGATAAAAGCATTCAAGCGTTGACAACTCAAATGGGGCAATTAGCAACTGATGTGGCGGAATTGAAGAAAGGTAAAGGAAAGCTTCCTAGCGATACTCAGGTAAATCCGTCACATGGCTCTTCACGAGGTAACAATGTGAATGTTAATCAAGTAAGTGTTTTAAGGAGCGGGAAAGAATTTAAAGCTGATTTGTCATCGGGTTTTGTCGAGGGGGTAGTTGAGGATGTCACGGGTGAAGAAAGTGAAAGTGATGAAGCTCCACTGGTTTTACAATAAGAAATAAATGTTAAAAAACCGAAAGCGAGTGAGAGTGAAAAAAGTGAAAATGAGCCGAATCAAGTTCCATTTCCATCGGCTCTACTTGACCCGGGCAAGAAAAATTTTATTGCATCAAGAGGTCCCCAAAAAGAAGAAATGTGGGACATGTTTAAACAAGTAAAAATAAATCTTCCTTTACTTGATGCAATAAAACAAGTACCCGCATATGCTAAATTTTTGAAAGAATTGTGTACGCAAAAGAGGCAACAAAAGAAAAAAATGCCTAAGCGGGTAAATGTTACCGGTCAAGTGAGTGCGGTTTTAAATGGGGAGCTTCCTCCTAAGCTCCAAGATCCAGGCACGCCATTGATAAATATTCAAGTTGGTAATTTTCAAATGGTAAAGGCGTTGCTAGATCTTGGAGCCGGGGTGAGTATTTTACCGGGTGGGTTGTATGATCAATATGACTTTGGTCCATTAGCTAGGGTAGAGACAACGGTTGTTTTAGCCGATTTGTCTCATAAGTTACCCTGGGGAATGGTTCAAAATGTCATTGTGAAAATTGATGAATTTTATTACCCGGTTGACTTTTTGGTATTGGATTACTCATGTGTAGATTCAAAACAGCAACAAAATGTCATATTGGGTCGGCCATTTTTAAACACCGCACATGCGGTAATTGATTGTAGATTTGGCACGGTCGATATGACATTTGGAAACCGGAAGATGCGTTTAAATGTTTTTACTAACAATACTAATGATTCCGGTGTTGAAGAATGTTTTATGGAAGATATCATTGAGGGATGCAATCCATGTGAGTATGAGAAAGATGGAATGGAATTGTGAGCTTGTAATTTTTCTGAACAGGGACATGCTTTTGATTTGGAGATTGAAGAAGGAAAGCAAGATGTGTTAGCATTGAAGGAGGGTCGACCACCATGGTCCCACCATTTTGATAGTTTGCCGGTGGAAATTGATTCGGGTACCAAGCCCTCATTAGAAGTGGCACCAAAGTTGGAACTTAAAGATTTGCCAAGCCACTTGAAGTATGTGTTTTTAGGGGATAATGACACATTACCGGTCATTATTGCCTCTAATTTGGAGATGGCCCAAGAGCTAGCATTGATGGAAGTCTTGAAAGAGGATAAAGAAGCTATTGGGTGGACAATTGCCGATCTTAAAGGAATTAGTCCATCCATTGTCATGCACAAGATTAGCACAACCGAGGATGCAAAACCCACGAGAGAAACGCAAAGAAGGTTGAACCCGAACCTTAGGGAAGTGGTAAAGAAAGAGGTAATTAAGTGGTTGGACGCGGGAATTATCTATCCTATTTTCGGATAGTGCTTGGGTAAGTCCTACTCAAGTGGTCCCTAAGAAGTCCGGTATTCAAGTAATTAAAGATGATAATGGTGAACAAATTGCTACCCGACCCGTGACCGGGTGGCGGGTGTGCATTGATTACCGGAAATTGAATGCCGCTACTTCTAAGGACCATTTCCCACTTCCATTTATTGACCAAATTATTGAAAAACTTTCGGGTCAAAAGTATTATTGCTTTCAAGATGGGTATTCGGGATATAATCAAATAGCAATACACCCGGATGACCAGCACAAGACCACCTTCACTTGTCCATATGGTACATTTGCCTTTAGGCGGATGCCATTTGGATTGTGTAACGCTCCGGCGACTTTTCAATGATGTATGATGAGTATTTTCTCGGACATGGTTGGAGAGTCGTTGGAAGTGTTCATGGACGATTTCTCAATATTTGTCACTAGCTTTGAATCTTGTCTCAACGAATTACAAAAATTTTTAAAAAGATGTGTTGAGAAAAATTTAGTGCTTAGTTTGAAAAAAAGCCATTTTATGGTGCAAGAAGGAATTGTGTTAGGCCACGTAATTTCTGAGCGGGGTATGGAGGTGGACAAGGCAAAAATTCGGGTAATATCATCATTGCCACCAGCGAAAAATGTGAAGGGGGTAAGATCATTCTTGGGACATGCGGGCTTCTATAGACGTTTTATTAAAGGTTTTAGTGTTATTACCAAACCTTTATGTAATTTGTTATTGAAAGATGTTCCTTTTGATTTTACTAATGAATGTTTGCAAGCTTTCAATGTGTTGAAGGAACATTTGGTCAAGGCTCCTATTTTGCAACCGCCGGATTGGTCGAAGCCTTTCGAGATAATGTGTGATGCAAGTGACACTACAATTGGAGTGGTTTTGGGCCAACGAGTTGACAAGAAGCCGGTGGTAATCTACTATGCGAGCAAAACTTTGTCTGAAGCGCAACTGAATTACACCACAACCGAAAAAGAATTATTAGCGGTGGTGTATGCTTTGGACAAGTTTCGTTCGTATATTTGGGGGAGCAAGGTGGTGGTATATTCAGACCATAGTGCGGTTCGATATTTGATGAAAAAGAAAGATGCCAAGCCAAGATTGATTAGATGGGTTTTGTTGCTCCAAGAGTTTGATTTAGAGATTCGGGATAAAAAGGGAAGTGAATATGTTGTAGCGGATCACTTGTCCCGAATTCCGGTAGAAGGGAGTGATGATGTGACGGAAATAAATGAAAGATTCCCGGATGAACAACTTTTAGCCGTGTCTACTCAAGCCGCACCGTGGTATGCTCACTATGTTAATTATTTGGCCACGGGTGCTATTCCAGATCATTGGACCAAGACGCGACGACAACAATTTATGGTCCAAGTGAAGCAATATATTTGGGATGAACCGGATCTTTTCAAGATTGGGCCCCATCAAGTGATCCGAAGATGTATTCCCGAGTCGGAAGTTAAAGAAATATTGACACATGCTCATTCTTCCGCTTTTGGTGGGCACTTTAGTGGACATAAAACCGGCTACCGGGTGCTTTCATGTGGGTTTTATTGGCCTACAATTTTTAAGGATGCTTGCGAGTTCGCCCGGAATTGTTTAAATTGTCAAAAGTTGGGGAGCATATCCAAAAGGGATGAGATGCCAATGCAACCGATCTTGGTTGTGGAGATATTTGATGTTTGGGGCATCGACTTTATGGGGTCGTTTCCTAATTCAAACGGGTTTTTGTATATTTTAGTGGCGGTGGACTATGTTTCGAAGTGGATTGAAGCAATTGCTACAAGGACAAATGACCATCCGGTTGTTTGTAAATTTGTTCAATCTAACATTTTCGCCAGGTTTGGAATTCCAAGAGTAATCATAAGTGATGGTGGTTCACACTTCAAAAATTTTAATTTTGGGATGCTATTGAAGAGATATAGTGTGAATCACCGGGTTGCAACACCGTACCATCCGCAAACGAGTGGACAAGTTGAAGTGTCCAACCGTCAAATAAAAGAAATTCTCATGAAGACGGTTCGTGTGGATAGAAAAGATTGGTCAAGCAAATTAGATGATGCTTTGTGGGCATACCGTACGGCTTACAAAACTCCTATTGGCACGACACCTTATCGGATGGTGTATGGGAAGGGTTGTCACTTGCCAATGGAGTTGGCGCATAGAGCACATTGGGCGATCACGACGGTAAATGCGGATTACGATGAGGCGGGTAGAACAAGGAAGTTGCAACTAAGTGAGTTGGAGGAGATTAGAGATGAGGCATATGAATGTGCATCGGCCTACAAAAACAAAGTAAGGATGGTTCTTGATGCCAAATTGAGAAAGAAGACTTTTGAAGTAGGGCAAAGGGTTTGGTTGTACAATTCGCGATTGAAGATGTTCGCGGGCAAGTTGAAGAGTAAATGGATGGGTCCGTATATCGTTTGCAGGGTTGGTAAATTTGGTGAGGTTGAAATATTGGATGAAAACACCAATAAACAACAAACGGTGAATGGACACCGCTTGAAGCCATACTTGGATGGAAACGACATCAACGCGTTGCAGATGGATAAAGCGGGCTATCTTTTACGCCCGGTGGAAGAAGTGCAACAATGAGAGGCCCAGGTTTGGTAGTGTAAATAGTTAGATTTTTATTTTATTTTATTTTATTTTGTTTTATTGCCTAATTTTGTTTTTTTATCGAAACCCGTGTTTGAAACAAGTGTGGGGACGTTCGGATCGCGAACAAGTTCTAGCATTGTGTTGAGGACAACACGGGATTTTCGAGGGGGTAGGGCAATTTTAGTGTTTAAAATTAGTTTTCTTGTTAAAAAAACAAAAAAAAAATTCCCAAGTCCTACCGTACCATACGGTCCCACCGTATGATACGGTGGAAATAAAATACCAACGGTAGTGTTATGCTGCCATACGGTGAAAAAAGTGGCATTTTGTCTACCGTACCATACGGTCCCACCGTATGATACGGTGGGATCTGCAGGTTCACACTACCTTATAAAAAAAAATGTCACATGTGAATAAAACCGGCCCATAAACTCTTCCCCCTAATTCCTCTTTTCAACTTCTTCTTCTTCTTTCTCACAAAACCACACAAGAACCTCCATAACCCCTTTCAACTTTAAACCTTCATAAATCTTTCAATCTTTAATCAAATCCAACAATTTTTGGGTGTAACTTGACTAGAATTTCACCTAGTTTCTGATTTTGGGGAGTAAATTGAAAGAAAAACACGTTTTTAAGTCCGAATCCCGAAACCTAAAAATCGCATATTTGGGGATTTTTTAAGTTTTCTTGTTTTCTTGTGTTGTAACATCTTCTAATCAAAGGTATGTGTCCTATTTGTTTTTATTTTGATTTACATTGTGAAGCATAGAGGTTTTGTTTTTCCTAGTTCATACCCACTTGCTTGTTAGTATATATTAGTATGTATATATTGTGTTTTGGTAATAATGTGGTAGTAGATGAAATATTGAGTGGAAATTGTGAACTTTTGGTAATGTTAAGATTGTAGAGGCGTCATGCCCAATTTTTGTCAAACCAAAGACGGTATTTTTGTTCACAAACATTTACTACCATGATAACAAGCAAGTATGGGGATGTGTCTACTATATGGGGCTGATTCGTTTTATTTTGTTTTGTTTTTGTTTTTGCTTGTACATCGTGTAGGAATATGGCACGAACTGGCGAAGTAGCAGGATCAAGTTCATCTGCCGCCAAAGCTAAAGGGAAGCAACCCGCGCAACAATATAAACGAAGAAAGTATGTTGCACAGAATGACGAGTCTGATGAGGAAATGCAACAAGCACCTGAAGCGCCAAGGTTAGACCCGGCTAATAAGCCGGAATGGAAGACGGGCCCGCTAAATGAAAAACCAAGGGATTGGCAACCGACATTGTTCCATGACCAAATTAAGGGGTTGTCAGATCGGGCTGGGGCATTCCTTTGTGAAAGAGAAGTGAGCGAAAGAAATTTTGGACCATTCGGAGTGTTTGATAGATTCAAGGCTTTAGGTTGGGAAGCGGCGCTCCATTGTTATGATCAGGAAAATAAGGTTGTGTTTATGGAAGAAATTGAGGAATGGATGGCGGCATTGAGATGTCCTAGGTATGATTCTCCATCCAAGATGAAATTAATTGGTGAAGTGAATGGGGTGGAAGTGGAAATGTCCTATGAGACATTGTGCCGGTTGGCCAAGTATGATAGTCTACCGGCAAAGGAGTACAAAAACCCGAGCATTAATAATTTGTTAATTAGCCCCGAAAAGCATCCACGGTGGATGGATATGTTGAGTGCGTTATTTCTGCCGGGTACTTATACTGGGAAACTGTATCGGAAGAATTTGAAGATTGAGCCGAAACTTCTGTTGGCGTTTGTTATTGTGAATGTGTTACCAAGACGGGCAGATAAGCAAGAGGTGCGGTTCCTAGAAATTCCAATCCTTTACTCCTTGATGCATGGTGGACCGAAATTTTCCATTCGGTATTTGATTCTGAATCATGTTTGGATGTGTAGAAATTCGGTGGAAAGAACAATTATCCCATACTGTAGAATAATCACAGGTTTGTTGAAGCAGCAGGGTGCTATAACTGAAGAAGATGAGGGAAGAAAAAGAAAGAAATTCAAACCTATTGAGCTATCAACAATGGGGTCTGGTTGGGTTTATTCTCAGTCAGAAAGGTACCATAAACTTAAAAGCGGGGGTCAAAGATGGAGAGTGCTAAAGAGAGATGCGAGGGCACTTTTGCCCGGTGAGGAAGATGAAGTTATGTGGGGGTGAACAGCCACCGAGTGATGATGAGGACTATGAGGAGAATCCAACTGGAGGACACATGGATATAGGACAGGGGAGTTCTAGTGGGACACATGGTGGAGGTTTCTATGACTTTACCGAGAGGGTTTATGCTGATAGTTGGGCTTTTGGGGGAAGTATGCAACAGGTGATTGAAGACCAACGCCCCCCAGCTTTGGTATTCGACACGTGGTCAGGGTCGGAACGCACTCTATTTGATCATCAGACAATGATGAGTGCTAGCATGGAAAGAACGATGAAGCAGGGCTTGATCGTCAGGAGTTGTGGAACCGAGGACATGCTTATGCTCAACAGGTGGAGATCAATCATAGATATATTGATGATCAAAATAGGCGAATGAACGATGACTGGCATGCGGGGAGACCCGTAGTAGCGAATCCACAACCGGTGGATTACGGGTCTCTACCGCCATTTGATGGAAGCGTCTCTTATCCGACCCCACCACTCCACCATTCTCAATGGGTCGATCCACAACAGCAACAACAACAAGCTTCGGAGCAAGGAGGAAGCAATGAAGGAGTGTTTGGTTTTGGCGAGTGGAATGACTTATTCACCTCGGTGTTCGGACCACCTCAACCTCGCTATTACTGATCAGGTCGTGTTCTTTTGTACATAGCTTTATTTTTATTTGTTTTTCCTTTATGTTTTTTTTGGGAAACGGGTGGTTGGGTGGTGTTATGATTGATGATGATTGGTTCGGGTTGTGATAGTAGGAGGTGTGTTGTTTAAAAATTAAAAATCTAAAAAAAATATAAAATGAAAATACCAAAAAGAAGTTTGTGGTTTGAGTATTGGAGCGTTTCCTTCCAAAAACCACACATTGGGGACAATGTACCCCAAGTGTGGGGATGGGGGAAAATTTTGAAGAATTTAAAAAAAAAAATTGAAAAAAATATCAAGCGTAGCGTTGTGAAAATTGGAACACCTTGAACTAACCTCGAGGGGCACACCAGCAACCCTTAACCCACTTTTATTCTTGGTGAGATTTGAGCCACAGTTATAGAACAATATATATATATATATATATATATATATATATATATATATATATATACATATCTTCCTTTGTGAGAGTGGCAATGGGTGGGGTGCACTAGAACTTGTGCTTGAATGCGACTTGAATCTTTTGGTAAGCATATGTGTAGAGATGATAAGGGCACTAGGTAGCCTTGTTATGATGAGTGAGAGTGTGGGAATTGGGGGGTTGGACCTCATGCATTATATATATGAGCTTGGTAGCGAGAGGGGCGGGGTTTGGACATTTAGTTGCCCATTTTTGAGCCTAACAGCTTATCAATTGTTAACCCTTTAGCTAGTTCCCTAAATAAATACCCAACTTGACCCGGTCTTGTATGTTTAATTAGAGTGTTAGTGTGTTATTTTAGTATTACAAGTTGAAGTTTAGTTGAGTGTGTTCGTATGTGTATGTAATAGTGTTTTTTGATGTATTGAAAAAAAAAAAAGAGAAGACATTGAGAAAAATGATGAAAAGGAAAAAAAAGAGAAAAAGAAAAAAGGAAAAAGAAAAAGAAAAGAAAAAAAAGGGAAGTTGATGTGTGGTATCTATTATAGTTTGTGTTCGTATTTGTGTTTGTGTGTGTTAGTTATGTGTGTGTGTGTCGTTGTGTAATAAAAGACCGGGTAAAGTTATGCGCTACTAAAAATATACCCAATTTCCTACCTTTACACTTAGCCACATTACAACCCGACAAGACCCTTTGATTTGCACTTATGTTTAGCGTTGTAAGAGGAGGGTTGATTCAGGTACAAGCTTATGGTTGCGCACTCATTTATTTGCCTTTTGTGTGCCTAGTTCCTAATTGCTAGTTTTCAGTTGTCACCGAGAGGAGAGAAACTGTGAGGGGTGTGTTGATTCGGGTGTTAAGGACGGATTAGTATATGGATTGCACGTTAATGCTTGATTTGAAAATGACCGTTTTGGTGAGAAATAGATTTTGGATGGATTGCTTGGGACAAGCAATGGTCAAGTGTGGGGATGTGACGGGTGGTTCAAGGAACAACCCTTTATATCATTAAAATGCTTATTTTATCCACGTTTGATCATGTTATTGCTTGAAATGGGGTAACTACGAGTGCTTTGGTTGTAGGTGTAATAAGGAGCTAAAAATGAAGAAATACGGGCTTTGGAACGGACCAGAACGGAACGGAACGAGGTGGAATGAAAGAAAGAAAAATGAAGAATTTTAAGGGCTCCACCGTACGTTACGGTGGCCACCGTAAGGTACGGTGGCTTCAGGACACTCATTCTTCACCGTATGGCAGCGTCTATTGGCCGTCAAGATTCTATCCCCACCGTACCTTATGGTGGGCACCGTAAGGTACGGTGGCCTCTGCACAACTTTGTAACTCCCTCTATTAAAGACGACTTAATGGTGTCTTTTGGGCATCTCTTTCATTGTGAACGTTTCTAAGAACATTTTGGGCGATTTTGGCTAGTTTGGATCATTGGAGAACAATTCTAAACATTTGGTTCATGTTTTTGATGCTTATGAACATTTCTTTGATTGTGATGATGATTCACCAAACCATGCTTGGCTAGAACTCTTGGTGATCATTCCTTGGTGAAGTTTTTCTTGAACTCTTATGTATGTTCCTATGAATTTCTAGAATGATAATCTAGTATGTTTGCTTGATTATTGTGGTGTTTGAACAATTGTTTGTAGTTGTTAATTACTTTACCAATATTTAGTCTTAATCGTACGTTCTTGGTGTTGCTAACAATCGAGATATTGCGGGTAGGATTTGGGTTGGTTAATTGATTAATTGGTCATCGGGCAACAACCTCGCATTAGTATAATCCGAGTACTTTGTTCCCTTTTATCACAACATTTGTTTATACACGAGTTATGTCTATGTAACTCTTTCTAGTGGAATTTTTGCATAAGTGTTTAGGGAAAACGGATCCTGGAATGGTCATTGCTTTTATAATCTTAAGAAACAAACTCACTTTGATTAAGTAATTAGTTTATAATTTAGTTCAAATCTACAACAATCAACAACTCTTGATCTTTATTTTTATATAGTAAATTAATTTTAGTTATTTCGCAAAATTATTAGTTTACACACATTCCACAAACTCCTTGTGTTCGATACCTTCTTGCTACTATTCAATAGTTGTAATTGGGAAATTTTACGTGTACCACGACAAGCACGTCAGGTTTCAATCATGAACGCGTAATTGGTTGGATTTAGGCCAGTATTGAAGATGATTCAGCGTGTTTAACACGCGTTTTAGTCAAACATTCATAGTTTACCATATAGAGCTTCAGAAACGCGGTATTGATTTGAATTCTTGAAGGGGGTTCGTCGCAGTTGACTTTTCATAAGTCAACTGCACCTCCAATCTTGTTATAAGTATAATATAAATCAGGATTATTCCAATTAGAAGCTGTAGACCAGATGGTGGGGCTGTTTGTGTAATAGGAAGAACCGGCCATGGGCTCAGGTTCGAACCCCGGCCCATGCAATAATTTTTTTGACAATTTTATCTCTAATATAATGATATTATATGTATATAGTATGGTACTAGGGGTCCAAATGCGTCATGAAATATTTTCAAAAGGGACGATAAATGATAAAATTTGACGTTTTATTAATAATCAACGTAACATACAAGGAACTCAATGCGAAATGTTACATAGGCACCCCATGCCTAGAGACTACCTCCTTGACGTAGAGATTTGCTAGTTTCTCCAGCGAGTCCGTTTCCTTTATTTCCAGAAAGTGTGCCGATTTGGTTAAACGATCCACGATAACCCAAATCATGTTATGGCCCGTTGGCGTTCTAGGAAGCTTTGTGATAAAATCCATAGAAATTCTGTCCTATTTCCACATAGGGATTTCTAGTTGCTGGAGTAGGCCTGAAGGTTTCAGATATTCAATCTTAACCTTCGCACAAGTCAAGCACTTACTAACATAAGTGGCTATTTCAGCTTTCATGTTTGGCCACCAGTAAAGATTTTTAAGATCTTGGTACATCTTGTCCGAACCCGGATGTACCGAATATCGAGAGGTGTGTGCTTCATCAAGCACTGGTTGTCTGAGATCCCCAAAACGTGGTATCCAGACTCGATCCATAAAGTACTGAAGACAATTTGTCTTTAGTTCCAAATGCTTATCAGCACCATGTAATGTTTCAAGCCCGATGTTTTCTCCATTCAAGGCCTCGCTCTGGGCTTCACGTATCTTATCAGGAAGATTAGGATGAATGGTACGTTGTAAGGCACGCACCCGTTTAGGTTTCGTTTCCTTACGATTGAGGGCATCAGCTACTACATTAGCTTTCCCTGGATGATATTTGATGGCACAGTCATAATCATTCAGAAGCTCGACCCATCGACGCTGTCGCAAGTTCAGCTCCTTTAGATTGAATATGTGTTAGAGGCTCTTGTGGTCAGTGAAGATCGTACACCTCGTCCCATAGAGATAATGCCTCCAGATCTTTAGAGCAAAAACCACAACTCCCGGTTCCAAGTCATGGGTGGTGTAATTCTTCTCGTGAACCTTTAATTGCCGAGAGGCATACGCGATCCCCTTATCACGGTACATCAGCACACACCCTAACCCTTGGATAGACGCGTCACAGTACACCACGAAGTCTCCTATACCCTCAGGTAATGATAGTATAGGTGTACCGCAAAGTTTCGACTTTAATAATTGAAAAGCAGATTCTTAAGCATCTCCCCACATGTAACCAATACCCTTCTGTGTCAAAGCAGCGAGGGGTTGAGCGATCTTAGAGAATCCCTCAATGAATATGCGATAGGATCCCGCAAGACCAAGAAACTGGCGCACCTCTGTAGGAGTCTTACGAGCCTCCCACTTTTTAATAGCATCGATCTTGGCGGCATCGACATGTATTCCTGCCTTGTTAACCACATGTCCAAGAAATTGGACTTCTCGAATCCAAAGGTCACATTTAGAGAATTTTGCATACAACTGCTCATTTCTCAATAGTTCCAAGATCAGCTGCAGGTGTTGCTCGTGCTCTTCCCTGCTCTTGGAATAAATCAGTATGTCATCTATGAACACTATGACGAATTTGTCCGAATAGGGCTTGCACACACGGTTCATTAGATCCATGAACACAGCCGGTGCATTAGTTAGCCCAAATGGCATCACCAAAAACTCATAATGTTCATAACGAGTTCGAAAGGCGGTCTTCGCCACATCCTCCTCTCGGACTCTCAGCTGATGGTATCCTAATCTCAAGTCAATCTTAGAGTAGAAACTCGACCCTTGCAGTTGGTCGAACAAATCATCAATACGAGGCAAAGGGTATCGGTTCTTAATCGTCACCTTGTTCAACTCCCGATAATCAATGCACATGTGGAAGCTCCCGTCTTTCTTCTTAACAAACAGAACTGGAGCTCCCCGTGGTGAAGAACTAGGTCTAATGAAACCCCTATCCAATAGCTCTTGGAGTTGGGTAGATAGTTCTTGAAGTTCGCCTGGTGCTAGGCGGTATGGTGCGCGTGCGACTAGTGCTGCTCCAGGCGCAAGATCAATCTGGAACTCTACTTGACGAACAGGTGGAAGTCCAGGTAATTCCTCAGGGAAAACATCTGGGAAATCTTGGACTACTGGGATGTCCTCAATCTTGGTTTCAGTTTCAGCTCGAGTGTCAGATATGTTAGCCAAAATGGCTGGACAGCCCTTACGAATACATTTCCGGGCTTCAAAAAGGAGATGATGCCCACCATGGCACCACCATGATCACCCTGGATAGATAAAAGCTCTCCACTTGGGAGAGGGATATGAACAATCTTCTCCCGACAGAGAATTTCGACGTGTTGCTTGGACAACCAGTCCATGCCAACTATGAGGTCAAAGCTACCTAGGGTGATAGGTAGGGGTTGATGGCAGACAATTGCCCATCCAATTCGAGCTTACTATCACGATGTATACGGGTCACCTCAACAGGCTTCCAATCAGCCAATTCTATAGAGTACGGGGTATCAAGAAGAGTGGGAACCATCCCTAATTGCTTGCTAAGTTTCAATGACACAAAACTATCGTCCGCACCAGTATCATATAAAATAGAAGCAAGAGTGTCATTCAAGGAGCACGTACCCATCACGACATTGTTATCAGTCCTAGCTTCGCCAGAGCCAATCACAAATGCTCTCCCACGACACGCCTTGTTGTTGTCGCCGTTTTTGTTGTCGTTGTTGAAGGACTTATACCTCACACTACCCCACGTTCTCTTGCTATCGCCAAAAGTAGAATATGAAGCTCCATGCTTCGGAAAAGTGCCATGCTCAACAGCTTCATCAATGAGTTTGCGAGCCAGGTGAAAGATTTGTTATATTCTGGGTAGGTGAGCTGCAGTGGCCAAGCCATGAATATGAGGGACCCACCCTTTAGTATGAAATTCGATCCGCTGGTAAAGTTGGTTAATTAGATTCGAGCACAAAGTATCTAGCTCTTGTAGCTTGGTAGTGTAGGTGTCGATCTCAGACCCATCCGTCTTTATATAACAAATTTCTAAGTTTCATCACAGGGTGTTACGTTCTCCATCCAAGTATCTGTAACTCATTGAGTGTGCATGTAGCATACATTACCCCATCCTGCCTGGGAAAAATGCACATGGCAAAGACTTATACTATCGAAGCAATCAGACGGTCTCCTTCAGTTCCGTTGGAGTTATCGAGGTTTACAACCAATAAAAGGCTTGAAAATACGATGTGCGTTCAAGGTAAAAGAAAGTTCAAATGTGGAAGTCAGGGGAAAAAATAATTTAGCAAAATAGATTTTTACTAGCTTGGAAAGATGCGAGGACCTCAACCACCCTATCGTTGATCATAAGAACTCAGACTTATCTAAGTTAGTAAAGGGAAATGAAAGAAAAGATAGGTAAGAAAAGGTAAGAGCCGATCGTCGCCATGCTCTGTCTAGATAGTAGAGCCTTCATCCTCACATTCCATATGCTCGTCCTGCTCAGGTTTCCCTTCCATCCCTTATCCTCCCTCTTTTGCGATGTCAGTGTTATATGGTTCTCGTCACGTACAGTCTCCTTCTCCGGTCCTGTGTAAGTCAGCTCAATGGTTAACATCACCATTCGTTCCTACAATCGTGACTGTCAGTCACTGGTAGGTTTCGTCTTCCTTTGAGATGTCGTACTGCATCGCATGCCTTATGTAACTCCCCAAGAGTGTGTGTAACAAGCCTTGATTCTAATGTGTTCCATGAATCTACCATATACTTATGAGTAACAAGGATATGCAGTCATACGTCCGCCCGCTCATACTAGGCGTAAGGTACTAAGGTAAGAAATAAGTTCTATATGCGTAACCCAGTCCCGTCTGAGTTTCGAATGGGAGTAAGAAAGATCAAGTAACTAGGAACAGAAACTAACTGTCTCCTTGCTCAGTGAAAGAGGATAAGTCTTAGTATTTGAGTTTCTTCACAGTTGATTCGATTTAATGGTATCACATCATGCGCATCGTGCAGCTTCCTGTGTACATGCGCCACAACGCTCGCAAGGGCTCCCTCCCTTGTACTATTGTTGTTTCCTCATCCATGAGGTTTGTTAAGATACTACTCCCAGTAATGCGCCACCTGGTGTAACGTTGGGTTCCCACCATTGACGTGTTCAGAATTAGGTCTAGAACTAGAAGATAACATATCTCCCGAAATCATATGTTGTAGATATTTGTAGCTAAAAGCTAGTTGTGCACTTAAGTTGTAAGTGTACTTAAGCTATGATTATTATAGACTAGACTCAACATGCAGTCCTAGTTCACTATAACCAATGGCTCTGATACCAATCTGTCACACCCTCAAATTTCCACTACGGGGTTTATACCGCGAGGCGCATGACAAACCAGGATCCCATAGCCATAAGTCATATGAACGAACTCTAAATGCCAAAACCATTTAGTTCGTTTTCAAAAATCAAGTTTAGTTAAGTTGCGGAAGCGTAAACCAAATTTAAACATTTTAAAACCATGCGCAAAACAACGCGCCCAAATTAAAACCATACGAAAGCAAATGTAAAAGCATGATATATACTTTAAGTGTATGCCCAAAACCCCAAATGTAGTGAAGTGTGCAGTGCTTTCTAACCGTGGCACCGGAAGCTAACTACCTGCAAAAGCATGTATATCGTGGGTCAACAAACAATGTTGGTGAGTTCACTAAGTAAAGAAAATGAGTAAGTAAATGTGCTGGTTTCCAAAACCACGTAACCAAGTAAAAGCGTAGGTCCTCAAGACCAAAATGTTCAAGTATCATCAGTTTAAGCGTGTCAGGGGTAGCTAACCCACTCATTGCAACTAAACAGTATTATTAGGACACCTTCAGTAACATAATAATTTGCCTCAATAACTTGTGTCTATCAACACCAGTTCTCAAATGTGGTCAGAAGTTCATGCCCGTGCCTCAAGCACCTCAGGCATGAGGTTGCTTCACAAACTAATAGCGTTATCAACTAATACCCTGTTTGCCTCCAGCGATTAACCCAATAATATGCAAGGACTTTCCAAATGATAGAGTGTTTAGTTCACAAAGGACCAATAAGTTTTAAACTGATCAAAAACCCGATCCACACAAGGAATCATAAACCCGACCCACACAAGGAGTCGTAAACCCAAGATGTAAAAGTAGTCCCAAACCGGACTAGAAAACGTTTACCAAAGTTGTCTCAAACCTGAGACGCATGCTTTTGAGAAAAAGTAGTGAAACTCACCTTAGGTTGCACGTGAATGATCCAAATCCCTCAAACAGTAACGAGCTACCGACTCCCTATTACAAGTGTCACTAGGTGAGTATACGTGCATAACCAACACATCATGTAACTCGTTTGTCCAATACTTCTAAAGTTCAAATCGTGTAGTGACACCTAGTGACTCTACATGCACAAGTAAGTCCTACGTATCCCGTTGGTGATCATAATGATTATTATCAGTTTTATACCTTATACACATCTCCTATAAGTATTCATATAAGTTCATGTCAAATACATATCATATAAGACTCTAAATAGTCACATAAACACATAATACACAATCTGCGTTGCACAAGTAAGTCCTACGTATCCCGTTGGTGATCATAATGATTATTATCAGTTTTATACCTTATACACATCTCCTATAAGTATTCATATAAGTTCATGTCAAATACATATCATATAAGACTCTAAATAGTCACATAAACACATAATACACAATCTGCGTTTGTAGGACAGATTGTGCGCCACGAAAACTAATTTATTTAAAATACTTAATCAATTAATTAAACTCCCAAATTTTTACTGAATATTCTTTCGGATTCATTTAATAACCCATATTTTTGTTTTGTCTCAAAACCAAATACAAAAATTATTAAAATTCGTACAACACAGCTATGTCCAGAAACTTTCCACAATAGGTCAGTTAAGTAGAAAAATCTCCAAAAATTGTGTATTCACTCAAACGAGGTGAATCCACTTGGAAAAGCCAAGTTTTTCCAATATTGACCTCCTGTCCAAATTTCATAACTTAATTTTTTGTAAAACTTGAGTTATACCAGTTTAAAGTTGACCCAATTTATAATTCCGAAAATCTGATATGAGCTTTAATCAAATAAAATTCCAAAAACATATCAAACGACATCCAAATCAGATAATTTTGCCCATTTTAAAAAGCTAAGACCATGTAAAATCCATTCATGCAAAGAATCGATCAAAACAACAAATTTAACATCAAGATACAGCCCCTACAAAACACCCTAATGAATCTGCAAGAAACTGAAACTTGCTCCCCAAGTTATTCACAAACACTAATCATGCATAAAAATCTCTAATACATGCATAACTCATATTATTCTGATTAAACACCTATATTATCATACAAAAAACTTAATTATGATTACTAGCAACACTTATCAACATCAAATCACAATGAACATTCAAGAACTCCCATTAACTCATGTTATGCGATTGTATATATATGCATGCCCTATGATTTTTTTTTTAACTTTTCAATATTATTAATCATCATAAAACATGTAAAGATTATACCTTTCAAAGCAAGAGTCCTCAAAGCCTAGAGATTGCACCACAACTAGCTTGAAGGAATGAATAGGATTGATGTTTGTTGAAAATCAAGAGGATGGGGGTCGGGGTTGGGTTCACGGCGCAAAAGGGGTGGGGGTTAGGGTTTTTTTTTTTTTTTGTCTCCTAATTATAAGAGAGCTTGGCTTGTTGCCCAAGAAATTGGGTATTAGGGCCCCTTTAAGTCCATTAACCGAACCCTTTAGTCATGTTCTAGTCCAATACCGGGCCCGATGATATTAATCACCCTAAATTGCATTAAAACTATTGTTTTTATTATTTCATAACATATCAATCATAAGGTTCACGTAACTTGCATAGTTTACATATTAATTTTCAGTCAAGCGATAATTCACATAAGCATGTACTCCACACAAACATGTAACACTACATTCATCACAATTCCATTGTGCTTATTATTATGTTTGCCAGATAAATCACCAATGTTCGGGATACAGGACTCGTGTGCATGACAAAACAAGGTTTTTCCTACTTATAACATATGTTAATAGCATCTAACATATGTTAAGCCTACTTAACTAATCCTAGTTAAGTATTTGATCACTATGAATATGCAAGTTAACTAGAGTTCAGTAAAAAGTGTTAACCTGAAAATGCGGGGTATCACATCATCCCCAAGTTGAAAAGAATTTCGTCCCAAAATTCAGCAAGTAAACAATAAAGCCAGCTAGAAAAGTGTGCGCTTGGTTCTCGGATGTCACATCATCCCCAAGTTGAAAGGAATTTCGCCCCGAAATTCACTTTGAGCGAGCTGCTTGATAAAGATAAACGTAGCCCAATAATAATAAGCTTGCTTGATAAAGATAAACGTATACGTACACAAATTCTAGGCCTTACAATATCCCCCTAGGTTTATGCTATCTTTATCATGTCTTAGAAAGAAGGATCTTCATTTGTTGATCTTCCAATCTTGGGTTCTTTGTTCTTCTCTCAGAGATATACTTGCATTTTGATCATTACCATCTTCTGCCTAAACATCTTGCTAAAAGAGAACGTGAGAGGAGGATTCTCATAACTCTTTTCTTTGTCAATCTTCTCTTCTAAGAAACTTCACAGGTACTTCTACAATTGTACTTTCATTGTCAAAAAATGGTTTACTTCACATGTTCTTCCGACTCATTTACATCTTGTGATTGAGGTGATTCATGCTTGTCAGCAATTGGAACACTTTCATTCTTCGCCAACTCCTGTTTCTTTATTTCTAACAGTTATGCAAATTCTTAAAATTTTGTGAGCAAACAATTTATGCAACAGATGGTCCAGTATACACATGAACACCAAATACATCCGTGTACTTCCTTTTTAAATTTTCAAAACTTGAATTTCTTTCAAGAATCGGTCAAAACTTCAAGAATAGTCAATATTTATAGAAGATAAACAAATTAAAATTAAACTCAACTATTTACAATGCATCTTTTTGTGAGAATCAGGTGCAGGAAGATCATATCATCTTTGTCTAACTGTAACACACCGTTAGTATAATTGTTTTAATAAACTTATTTAAGTGTTAATTTGTTAGAATGTACGCTTAAAGTCCTTTATTTTTCTGATTTTCTTATTAGTATAATTGTGAGTATAATTGTTCTAATAAACTTATTACCAGCATCATCTATCCACTTAATGTAACACCCCAACCGATGGCGGAATCATCGGGGTGCCACGTATTGACGATTGCTCAATAGCTCATGGTACTAAATAGTAAATATTGATACATTGAATTTAATAGTTTGATGGGTCTGCTGACCTGGAGAAGAATAGATGATTGGAAAGCCAAAATATACTACATATTGATCCTTAATAAGAACAGCATTTACAAGTTACTTCTCCCAAAAGACTGTTGACTCTAACATCTGCTGTACCCTAACAACTGCTGGAACAACTGCTGCTTGCAAAGGTCTGATGAAGAAGCACTACTGATCAAAGGTCTGATGAAGAACAACTGCTGATCTAAGTACTGAAGACTAAAGGTATGTTGGAGCCAACAGCACTTAGGCTCCAACAGATGTTAAAAGACCATCAGAGGTTTCCTATCAGCTATTTGCCTATCAGAGGTTTCCAATGTAACAGTATTTGTGTCATCAGATGTTTTATGTTGTTATTCTGTTAGAAGTCACTGTCTTAGGTAATGTCAGCCTAGGTCATCAGTAGTTTAGATTGTCTATAAATAGAACAGTGCATTTACTGTTCTATTTATCACTCAAAACATTCTCTTAGACAAACTTTCACGAGTGATCAGGCTGAGGGGGAGTATTTGTAATCGTTTGTAATCATTTAGTTATATGAAAGCTTTCGATTCTAAAACATTTATTCTCTTGTTTTGATTTATAGTTTATCATTCCGCTGCACTTTCCATTTATAGTTTACTTCTTTCATTATTCATTTATTTAAATAATCAAAACAATCTAACTCAGATCCTAACAATTGGTATCAGAGCTTGCTCAATTAAATTCGATCTAATCAATCAATTTAATATAAACAGATCAGCTCACAATTATTGATATCGTTTGTTTCTCGGATTGAAAATAGAGTAATAGTTTATTTTCGATTCAACCGTTTTTAAACAGACATTGTTTTAGAAACAATCAGTGAATGGCTTCATCAATCACGATCCACATAACACTGGCACGAACACCAAGCCACTGATGCTTGTCAGATCCGAATACAATATCTGGCAACGTCGGATGAGCCATGTTCTGGCTGAGAAGAACATTGGGTGCTGGAAGTCGGCTATCATCGGACCACATGTTCCGATGGTGCCGAGTACCGAAGATCCCAAGGTTCAAGAGCCTAAGAAACTTGAAAACTACCCGAGCAGTATTTTCAGAAAATTGAGGTAGATGCTAAGGCCTTTAGCATTATGGCCATGGCTCTACCCAATGATATCTATGCTGGGCTGTTACACTGTAACAGTGCAAAGGAGTTGTGGGATGCACTGAAAGAACAATTTGGTGGGACTGAAGAGGTTATTGAAAACAACCGATACTTAACCAACAATATGAAACATTCATTCATGTAAAGGGGGAGTCATTAACTCAACAATTTGAGAGGTTTAACTGTCTCATTAGTGAACTAAAACTGGTCGGTCTAACTTATCCTAATTCAACTTTGAACCATAGGTTTTTAAAATCATTACCAGACAAATGGGACACTGTTGCTATAGTTATGAGAGAGAGCTATTAACTCAACAAGGACCTATCACTGACCCGGCTTCATGGTAAGCTATTGACCTATGAGAGAGAGCTTAACCATAAAAAGAAGCTTCAGGACTCTGGAAAAGTGTCTGATGATTATGTATTTGGTAATACAGCACTTTTGGGTCATGATGAGGTGCCTGGTAACAATAAGGATCAGAGTTATGATCATTTCATTGACATAACTTCATGTTTTAACTCAGGTTTTAACTCTGATTCTTATTCACCAAACATTTCTTTTACAGCAAGTGGTGGTGATATCCAGGCATCTGATAACATATCCTTTGAGTATGATGACTTAAAATACATTGACCCTGATGATTTAGAGGAAATGGACATTATGCACCAATTGGCTCGGCTCAGTGTAAGAACTAACAATTTTTACAAAAAAACTGGCCGAAGATTTTCAGGGTTGACTGGCAGGTCAAGAGTGAGGTTGGATAAATCAAAGATTAAGTGTTATAAATCTCATAGACTTGGTCATTTTGCTAGGGAATGTAGGAGTCAGCATGGTACACCTATGATTACCTATCCAAATCAAAGACCACAGACCATCACTTATCAGGTTTCCCATAATACCCCTGAACCAAATATGCAAAACACTGCTCATTTTGCACAGTCCTCAAACACTGTTCCTGTCCAGTATGTCCAAACCACTGTTCCTCAGATTCACTATGTGCAAACCCCTGTTGCTCAGGCACATCTCCTAATAACTGCTGCTCCACCCCCTGCTCCTGCAGAGACCAGTCAATAGAGTTTCTTCACACAAGGCTTTGTTGATTGGAGCAGTCTACCAGATGAGTTAACAGATGAAAACTTTGCTCTTGTTGCCAAAGCTGAAAATGAACCAGAAAGTTTTTGTTTCATGGCTATGGTTGAATAGGTTGAATTTGAGGATGTGGTAACTAAATCTGATATTGTGACTGATGATATTGTTGATGAAGTAGTTGCAGATGAAAAATCTGAAGAAGAGGTTGTGAATCTCTCAGACCCTTGGGGTGCATCTGATGATTGTGAGTGCAAGTGTGATTGTGCATTGATGGCTACTGCTAAGGTATCTCCTCAAATCCTAAAAGATTTGTGTTCAAACAAATGTGTAATAGCATTTGCTAACATTAAAGAGGTGAATGAAAACCTTAGGAAGAAAATTTTAGATAATGAAGTTCAATTTGAAAAACTTTCAAAAGAATTAAAATCAAAATTGACTGAAAATGAATATGAAATCAGCAGTTTAAAACATGAAGCAACTATAACTAAAGACCAGCTCCAAACTATGATAACTAAATATCATAGTTGTAAAAAGGAGCTTGAGGCTACCCAAGTTGAATGTGAAAAATGGGTGGAATCACGTAAAGGTTTGGACATGCTCCTCAACAAACAAACCAAAAGTCATGTGAAGTTTGGTTTTGGTTTTGGAACCACTGCCCCAACTTTTGAAAACACTGACAAAAGGGAACAAAAGTTAGTTGAGGTAGTACCAACTAATTTGGAGGGTCAAGAGATTAAAATCACTGAACCTAATGACAAGAAAATTATTCTTGAAAAGCTTGGAGGTTCCTCATCATTCACTGAACTTGAAAAATATGAATTTAAACCTACTTGGTCTGATGAGTGTGATACTCTTGAGAACTTCAAACCAGCTGATTTCAAAACCCCTGATGGTAAGAAAGCACCACAGGCAAAGGTCATTCCCTTGAAAGACCTTCCAGCAGATGCTCAAACATCTGTTGAAAAGAAGGTTGAAAAAGGGAAAAAGAAAGAAAAGTATGTCCACTTGTTTTGTGATTTCTGTGAAAAGAAGAATCATGTTACTAAAAATTGTTTTCTTCTAAAAGCATATGATATCAACAAAGGAACACGTGTATGTGATTGTAAGACCACATGCTCAATGTGTGGTAAAAAGAATCACAAAACCAAAGAGTGTCTGTATCTCAAAAATTTTGATGTCAAAATACAAGAGTACAAGGCTAAAACTCTTGCAAGTCAAGTGGTAAGTACTCCAAAAGGAAATCCCAAACTGACTTATGTTCCAGCCCAAACATCTGTTACCAAAAGTCTCGAAACATCTGCTTCCAGGGATGTCCAAGTAACAGATGCTCCACCCATAAACAAGTACCCAAGAGGATATGGACAACCACCTTGTCATAGTCTGTCACATGTTTATAAAGAACCCAAGAGGCCTTCAAAACCAAGAGTGAACAGAAATCCCTATGGTTACTATCATCTGACTAGAAATGATCAACCAACTGTTGCACCAAGTGTTGACAACCAAGAGGATATGGACAACCACCTTGTCATAGTCTGTCACATGTTTATAAAGAACCCAAGAGGCCTTCAAAACCAAGAGTGAACAGAAATCCCTATGGTTACTATCATCTGACTAGAAATGATCAACCAACTGTTGCACCAAGTGTTGACAACCAAGAGGATATGGACAACCACCTTGTCATAGTCTGTCACATGTTTATAAAGAACACAAGAGGCCTTCAAAACCAAGAGTGAACAGAAATCCCTATGGTTACTATCATCTGACTAGAAATGATCAACCAACTGTTGCACCAAGTGTTGACATCCAAGCACTGGCAAATGGTCAGCAACAGTTGCTGAACTTGGTTCAAAAACTAGTTCAAACCACTAAGCCAACCTGGCTTTGGAAACTCACCAAAACTAATCCATTACTGATTTGCAGGGAGCTTCTGCTTGCTTAGATAGTCTTTGGTGTGTAGATAGTGGAGGCTCCAGGCACATGACAGGATGTAGAGCCCTTCTTCTGGACTTCTTAGCTCATGGAGGGGGTGATATATCCTTTGGTAATGATTCAAAAGGTAAGGTGTTGGGTTCAGGGACTTTTCAGGCTGGGAAACTCAAGTTTGAAAATGTCAATCTTATTGATAATCTTAAATTTAATCATCTTAGTGTATCACAAATGAGTGACAAAGGGTATGGCTCATTCTTCACGAAGAAAACTTGTAAGATTATTGGGCCAGAAGTGGTGAAAAAGATTGACACCATCATTGCTGAGAGCAAAGCACAACTTGTTGCTCATAGGAGTAGCAATGTGTATGTAGTTGATATGTTGAAGGACAATCCTATGGCAAATGTCTGTCTGTTTTCTGCTACCTCCACTAACGAGACAGAATTGTGGCATAGGAGACTGGGTCACACCAACGTTCAAACTATCAAGTCACTCTCCAAACAAAGCCTTGTAAGTGATCTACCATCAAAAGAATTCAAGTGTGATGAGCATTGTGTTTCCTGCTTAAAAGGGAAACAACATAAAAGCTCTTACAAATCCATTGATGAGTCCAAAAGAAGTCAATGTCTTCAATTTTTGCACATGGACTTGTTTGGCCCAGTTAAAATCATGAGTCTAAGAAGAAAAAGATTTTGTCTTGTCATAGTTGATGATTTTTCTATGTTTACATGGACTTAGTTTTTACACTCTAAGGATGAGACTGCAGGTATCTTGAAGGACTTTGTCACCAAAGTTGAAAAACAATATGACATGCCAGTAAAAGTCTTTAGAAGTTACAATAGAACAAAGTTTAAAAATAATGAGTTTGATGATTTCTGTGTGTCAAAAGGAATTGTGAGGCAGTATCGCATTCCAAGAACACTAGAACAAAATGGGGTAGTTGAGAGGAAAAATAGAACTCTCATTGAGGTTGCAAGAACCATGCTAAAAGATTCTGTTTTGCCACTTTCCTTCTGGGAAGAAGCTGTAAACACTGCTTGCTATGTGTAAAAGAGAGTTTTAATCAACCCAAGACATCGAAAGACTGCTTATGAAATTTTGTTCAAAATCAAACCATTAATCTCATTTTTCAAAATCTTTGGCTGCCCATGTTTCATTTTAAATATTAAAGATTCCATTTCAAAATTTGTAGCCAAAGTAGATTCTGGGTATTTTCTGGGATATTCTTCTACTGCCAAGGCCTACAAAGTGTTTAACACAAGGACCAAGACAATAGAAGAAACTCTGAATGTAAAGTTCAATGAACTTTCATCCTTAAAAATCCTAGCAAATCCTGCTCAACTGTTTGATTTATACAAATTCAAATTTGAAGATATTACTGCTAAAGCTAACAGTGCAGGTATTCCACACTCTCCACAACAAGACTACCGAATGGATGTTGTGATTCCAAGTCACTACAAAGGCTACTTTGTATCAGGGGAAGCAGAGGTTCAGAACACCTGTCAAAACCCTGCCACGGCTGAGTCAGCCACTGTTGGCTAGTCTTACCCTCAAACCACTTTCTCACTAACCTTATCAACTGTTCAATCATCTGTTGACAAAAGTCCAACCTCTGTTGACAAAAGTCAGTCCAATGTCACACCACTTGGACCCATTCCCCCACCTCCATTTCAACTATCTGTTGGTACAATAGATGTGCAAACAGATGTTACATTAACAGAGTCACCAAACCTCTGTCCTTCACCTCAAAATGCCATCATACCATATCAGGGAGATTTAATCTACCTAAGAACTCATCCACCAGACCAAATCATTGGAAACATCAGAGAGGGTGTGCTCACAAGAAGCCAATCATCAAACATCTGTCTTTTTGCAGGCTTTCTATCTCTCACACAACCTGTCAAGTACCAAGAGGCACTAAAAGACAATAGTTGGGTAGAAGCCATGCAGGAAGAGCTCCTCCAGTTTAAAAGACAACAAGTATGGGAACTTGTACCACTGCCAAAGTGGGTCTTCAAAAACAAAACTGATGAAAGGGGTATAGTTGTCAAGAATAAAGCCAGGCTTGTGGTTCAAGGCTTCAGACAAGAAGAGGGGATAGACTATGATGAAACCTTTGCTTCTGTAGCTAGGCTAGAAGCTATCAGACTCTTCCTAGCCTTTTCTGTCAACCACAACATTAAGGTGTATCAGATGGACATTAAATGTGCATTCCTTTATGGAAAAATTCAGGAGGAGGTCTATGTATGTCAACCACCTGGTTTTGAAGACACATTCCATCCTGATTATGTATACAAGCTCAACAAAGCTTTGTATGGAGTTAAACAAGCACCTAGGGTTTGGTATGAAACTATTTCCACATTTCTCTTATCCATTGGTTTAACAAGAGGTAAAATTGATAAAACTTTATTTCTAAAATGGAGAGGAAAAGACTTAATGATTGTTCAAATATATGTGGATGACATCATTTTTGGATCCACATGTAACAAAATGTGTGAAGAGTTTAGAGAACTCATGACATCAGAGTTTGAGATGAGTGCTATGGGTGAACTTCAGTGCTTCCTTGGTCTCCAAGTGATGCATCTGCAAAATGGCACATTCATTCATCAAAACAGGTATAAGAAAAACATACTAACCCGATTTGAGATGAATGATTGTAAGCCATGTAGTACACCCATGAGCACAGCCAAGCTACTCACTATTGTTTACAAGGATGAACTGGTTGACCAGACACATTACAGATGCATGATTGGGTCTTTATTGTACTTAACTGCATCTAGGCCAGACATTATGTTTGCCACTTGTGTTTGTGCAAGATCCCAGGCTTCACCTAGAAAGTCAAACCTTATTGCTATGAAAAGGATATTCAGATACCTAAAAGGTGCTCCCACACTTGGTATCTGGTATCCTGCTAATGGAAACATTGAGCTTTTAGGTTATTCAGATAGTAATTTTGCTGGCTGCCACACCACAAGGAAGTCTACATCAGGAGGGTGCCAATTTCTAGGGAATGCCTTAGCCTCATGGCAAAGCAAAAAGCAAGCAACTGTTTCAACTTCAACAGCAGAGGCTGAATATATTGTTGCTGCATGCTGTACAACCCAACTTATGTGGCTTCAAAATCAACTGCTGGATTTTGGTATAACTGCACTAAAGACTCCACTCATGCTGGAGAGCCAAGCTGCTGAAAATATCATCAAAAATCCAGTATCTCATTCAACCATAAAGCACATAGACATCAGACATCACTTTGTCAGAGATAGCTATGAAAACAGTTTGATTTCTCTGCACCATGATCCAACTGAGGATCAGTTGGCAGATGTGTTGACAAAAGCTTTAGACACATCTACCTTTGAAAACCTGATTTCTAGAATTGGTATGCTAAATATGGAATAAACAACAAAACTGTTTTAAATAAATACATTAAAATGTTTCAGAAAATCAAAATTCATCCTTAAAAATAGCATTTTGGTGGAAAAATCTGCTAAGGATAAAACAACCACTGTTTCATCCATTCTATCCACTGTTAGTTGAAAAATCTGTTTCAAACATCTGATCAGATAAAACAACCACACTTTGGTTGAAAAATCTGTTTTCAAACGTCTGATTATATAAATCAACTGTTTCCATCAGCACTTTGGTAGAAGAACAGCTGTTTGCATCAGTCCTTTGGCAACAGCTGTATGCCACCTGATGTTTGCCACGTCTGCTCTCAAAAGCAGAGTTTTGGCCACATCAACGGTTTCACTAGAGACTATAAAAACCCTGTTTAACCACAACAGATGTTACACCGTCTCATTGTATTCAAAATACTGAAACCGCCTTCTTCAACCTCTAACCCCATTCTAATTCCTTTCATCCTCACACTCGAAATCCATTACAATGGATCTTCAAGCTAAAGCCACCCACAATTACCTTCCCTATCTTGTTAAAACAGATGAAAACATCATGTTCCATACTACCATCGACATCATTCTCAAATCCAAATACCTGACAATACTAACCGTTGATGCACCCATCTACATCGATACTCTCCAAGAATTCTGGTTAAATGTTGAGGTTCTTCTATATGACAAAAAGCCCACAACCATTATCTCAAAAATTGGAGAGACAAATATCGCCATTACCCCCCCCCCCCCCCCCCCCCAACTGATATCCACAACCTTCTCATTGAATGACTTGTCAGGTAAAGATTCTTTCCCTAAGGCTGAACTTCACACTGAGTTTCAGGAAAGGGGTAATGATGCACAAATGATTGGTTCAACTCTTTTCAAAACGTTTTTCCCACCAGTCATGAAATTTTTCTTTCATACACTCCTTCTCTGTATCTCTGCTAAATCTACTTCTTTTAATGAAATCACATTGAAAGTTTAGTACTTGGGATATGCTATGTTGTCAGAATCTGACTAAAATCTATGCCAGGCCCTGTTCTTGGATTTAGTAGCAAATGTGAAGGGAAAAAGTCTGGGTCAAACAATGTTTTTTTGATATACCCAAGACTTCTAAGTGTAATCCTACAAAAGGTTTTACCTGAAAAAGATTTTAAAAAGGGTGCATCTTCTAAAATGAAGAGTCTAACAGATGAAACTTTTACAAGAATGCTGGGTCCAAACACCCAAGAAAAAGTGTCAAAAGTTAATGTTTCTAAAACACAAACAAAGAGTGTTAAGACAAAAACTGTTGTCCAAACCTGTAACACCCCAACCGATGGCGAAAACATTGGGATGTCACGTATTGATGATTGTTCAGTAGCTCATGATAATACATATGCTTAAATAATCCTTTATTACATTACAATATTGAATTACATTAAAGTCTACATCAAATAATCAAACAAAGCTTAAAACTTCAAATATCTCCTCATGCTAGCTCTAGACTTCATGCATCAGTATTTCCTGTTGAGTTTGGAAAAATGGGGGGGGGGGGGTCAACTAGAAGTTGGTGAGAATACATAATCCATGTTAAGCATATAGTTTAAGTATAAAAGTTTAGCAATTCGTATGTCTATCGTAAATTTAAGTCTACATGAATAGTATAATATGTTGACATAATCAAACCTCCGACTAGTTTAGGTCCATCCCGTCATCTACGGTTCACCATAGTAATATGTTGAACGATAACAATCACCCACGTTACCTATGTAGGAGGTACACGTATCCGGGTGGGGTTGTCAATCCAATAGATCTATTATTGAGTATCGTCGGCTTGGCCATAGCTAATGATTATGTAAATGTTGAAACTCGTTGAAACTCGTTGAAACTGTTGACTAATTCATGAGGCAATAAAGTTTACTACTAGACATGCATGTTGAATTGCTTAAATAATTGTTGCAAGTATAAAGAATCGCATAAACATGGTTACGTAAACTCACCTTAGCAAAGTATTAAGTCGAGAAATAGAATATGTGTAGCCCCAAAGTTGCCAATTACAAAAGCTTATAATCAAAGCTTCAATTGTAGAAGTAATAGACTATAGAAGAAAGGTATGAGGGAAAGTTTAATCGGATTGAAACAATCGATTTAGAGGTGCAAAGTATAATGGGTCATAGGTGGGTTTTTATACTAGTTTTGGATTCAATTAGCCATTAAAATTGGTCAACACCATAAAGTAAGGTTTTATGATGAATTGACTATTTGACTAAGACTTTGACTGTTTGACTAAGACTTTGACTAGGACTTTGACTATTTGACTCAAGGCTTTATTTAAAAAAAAAAAAACTTGTATTTGAAAAAAAAGAATTTAGAATCATATTATTATTATTATTATTTATATACATTTATGTATGTATATAAGTTGTGAGTTAGGATAAATAAAGACTTAGACACATTTGTATAATATTAATGATAAAGGTGTAATAAAAAAAAATATATATATATATAAGGGCTTTTTATGTATTAAAATTTTGGGGGAAAATTTGCGATGTTACAGTCTCCCCTACTTTTGGAAACTTCGTCCCGAAGTTTATTGAAAACACAGGGTTGAAGGTGATTGGGTAGAAATTAGGACAAGGGTGGTTTGGGAAGTTTCGAGTTAAGGCATGACATAAATTTATAGGTAATAGAATAAACTGTTTCGAATAATTTGGGTAATAGTTTTGATATGTGTGAGTTTTAAGGGTTGGATTAGGTTCATCTGAAATAGCAAGGAGAATAAGAATCTTAAGTTTTAGGAGTCCTAAAAGGAATGAGTTGATGGACTATTGAAAGACTAAATGAACTACCAGATAACTAAGGTTTATAATTGGTCAACTACCGAGAACCTTGATAGAATTTCACACTACCTTAACGTACCTGTAAATTCATAATTACGTTCCGGACCGCAATCACCAATTTAACTTACATTAGGGTTTTGTGTCCTTCTATAACTCTAGACACACATGTAAAATAATATGATTAACCATGTATCCAAAAATGAGTCCAACTGTTGAGCAGGAAAAAGACTTCTACCAGTCAGTGAGTGGGAACCTCTACCGATTGTTGAGCAGGTATGATAGCCTCTACCAGTCGTTGAGCAGGTTGTAGGGCCTCTACCGACTGTTGAGCAGGCATGATGACCTCTACCAATCGTTGAGTAGGTTATTTTGTACTCTACTAACTGTTGAGCAAGTACTTCATCCTCTATCAGTTGTTTGATTAAGTGTACCAATTATTACACACATGAATTGCAAATTGATAATATGTACATGTAAGCAATCAAGTATCAAGTATAGCATATGAGTTGTAATAGAGTTTCCCTAGATAAGATTAATGACTCTAGGTGTGTCTATAGTAAATAGCTTATATTCCATGAATTGTAGTTTCAAATGTTCAAATAAGGCAAATAGTCGAATCTTCATGTATAACTAAGGATTATGTTTGATGCAACACACAATCAAGTTTCAATAGTTTGGTTATCATGGGTAACTAGCTCATGTGTGAGAAGGTGAAGGATATGAATTTAGTTCTTGAGAGGATGATGAAAAATTCTTGAAGCAGAATCAAAGCTGTGAGAGATAGTGAATGTAAAGATAGTTGATAAAGAATTTATTTTATAGTATGGAGATTATATGATTTGAGTATGGTGTTGAATATTTAAAAAGTGGCTAAGATGGTAAGGTGAAGTGTGATTGTGAAATCCATGGATGGTTATGAAATGAGATTGATTTAAGCTGTAAAATTTTGAGATTTTTGAGCTTAGTTTAAGGAAGGTGAGTGTAATCATTTATTCATTAATTAAAACGAATAAACGAAAACGTTGACTTATCAAAACTTCTAGATTCTAATAACATAGTGAAGACATGCTTTAGCCTATAAGTGAACACTCATCCCGAGAATTCCCAGGTAGGCATCCGGGTCCCTCGTCTGATTGGGATATATGCGCAATGCCAGTCCTAGACAGAAAACTCAGAATACAGGCGTTCACCCTTCCAGATTGCATGTGTTCGTTATTAAAATCTAGAACTTCGACGAGATCTCAAGGTGGTTCAGGCTAAACCTGAGGATTGTCCTATTAGTCTAAGAGTAGATCTTGTGATGGAGAGCAATCTCCTTGTAGGGGTTGAAGTAGGGATAAGAAGTAGGAGTGAGATAGAGAATAGCAAGTAAAAGTTGCAATTAAAAGGAGCAAGTACTGATTAAAATCCTATGGTTATAGACTAGATTATTTATTTTTTTTCTAATAACCTAATTCCCTATAACCATGGCTCTGATACCAATCTGTAACACCCCAACCGATGACGGAAACATCGGGATGTCACGTATTGATGATTGTTCAGTAGCTCATGATAATACATATGCTTAAATAATCCTTTATTACATTACAATATTGAATTACATTAAAGTCTACATCAAATAATCAAACAAAGCTTAAAACTTCAAATATCTCCTCATGCTAGCTCTAGACTTCATGCATCAGTATTTCCTGTTGAGTTTGGAAAAATGGGGGGGGGGGTCAACTAGAAGTTGGTGAGAATACATAATCCATGTTAAGCATATAGTTTAAGTATAAAAGTTTAGCAATTCGTATGTCTATCGTAAATTTAAGTCTACATGAATAGTATAATATGTTGACATAATCAAACCTCCGACTAGTTTAGGTCCATCCCGTCATCTACGGTTCACCTTAGTAATATGTTGAACGATAACAATCACCCACGTTACCTATGTAGGAGGTACACGTATCCGGGTGGGGTTGTCAATCGAATAGATCTATTATTGAGTATCGCCGGCTTGGCCATAGCTAATGATTATGTTAATGTTGAAACTCGTTGAAACTCGTTGAAACTGTTGACTAATTCATGAGGCAATAAAGTTTACTACTAGACATGCATGTTGAATTGCTTAAATAATTGTTGCAAGTATAAAGAATCGCATAAACATGGTTACGTAAACTCACCTTAGCAAAGTATTAAGTCGAGAAATAGAATATGCCCAAAGTTGCCAATTACAAGAGCTTATAATCAAAGCTTCAATTGTAGAAGTAATAGACTATAGAAGAAAGGTATGAGGGAAAGTTTAATCGGATTGAAACAATCGATTTAGAGGTGCAAAGTATAATGGGTCATAGGTGGGTTTTTATACTAGTTTTGGATTCAATTAGCCATTAAAATTGGTCAACACCATAAAGTAAGGTTTTATGATGAATTGACTATTTGACTAAGACTTTGACTGTTTGACTAAGACTTTGACTAGGACTTTGACTATTTGACTCAAGGCTTTATTTAAAAAAATAAAAAATAAAAAATCTTGTATTTGAAAAAAAAGAATTTAGAATCATATTATTATTATTATTATTATTTATATACATTTATGTATGTATATAAGTTGTGAGTTAGGATAAATAAAGACTTAGACACATTTGTATAATATTAATGATAAAGGTGTAATAAAAAAAATATATATATATATAAGGGTTTTTTATGTATTAAAATTTTGGGGGAAAATTTGCGATGTTACAAAACCTCTGTTGTTGAGCCCACTGCTCCTGGTGATCATAGCACTACACGAAGTGTTGAGAAACCCACACCAGCCACCTCCAAAAGAAAACATTCATCCACAAAAACCACCAATAAAACTAAAAAGGGACCTCTGGAAGATAGGATACCAGAGGAAAACCCTGTTGTAGCACAAAAGCAACACGAATCCACTGTTGGTACTTCCTCACAACAGATGGATATATCTCAACCTGACCAAACTCCTCATGAATCTTCACAAAAGGATCATGTTGTAAGCCAAGGGAAAACACATCATGAGGCATATGAGTCACTTGACCATATGCTCATAAGCCCTTCTCCCAGGGCTACTTCTCTTTTCACTCCTCCACCCTCACCATCACATGTCCTTTCAACAATGAAACCGTTGTTCAAAGCTATTGATAAAACTCGGGACATTCTCAGTTCCTCTCCTTCACCTATCAATGAGAGTACACACCAACAAGTGACTGGGACTGAGGAAAATCAATTAGCTAACCCACGAACAGAGGAGGTTACATGCCTGGAGTTCAATGTAACTCTAGGTGAGTTTTCAAGTGAAGCAGGCACTACTGATGTAGAGACCATTGTCTCACAACAGGACAGTGGTTACATAGCTAAGACTTCCTTGAAGGCAACAACTGATGAGGCCACTATAGTGACCCCAAAATCAGTTGGAAGTCCCCAGAACAAAGACAAAGGGGCATCTGGTTCTCTTTCTATGGACTCACCTCCTAGGACTGAACCTGTTACAACTACCACTGGTAGGAATCCAAATGATCCTATTAACTTAGGTGATGGGTTAATATACCAAGAATTGACTGATAGAGTTCACTCCATTGAAACCTCTGTTGCTGATATCAAGACAGATCTCAAGACAATCATGGAATCTTTGGCTGCTCTAACCAAAAGTCAACCATCCAAAGAAGAAATTGCTAGTGGGCTATAGATTTACCCCCATCATCATAGCTCATAGAAAACTAGCAAACCAAACAGATGAATCCTACATGGCCCAGATCAGAACTATGGTAGATGCTAGGTACACAGATACCCAAGCAGATATTAAAGCCATCAAAGACCATTTACTGAAGACCACTGGCTTTGCCCCTACAACCATCAGAAGAGATGATGATGATGATGAGTTCACAGCTGATGATGCCAAAAAGGGGGAGAGTGGTAGAGATAGACTACCAAAGCTAAAGCCATTTGGAACAAAACTAGGGTCTGAACCACTAGCACAACAACCCAATGTTCCATCCACTACTGATGCTGAAGCAGTCAATGCAGGAAAAGCAAAAGAAATTGATCAATCTGCTAATGTCTTTGCTGAAAGGCTGCTGAAGATAAGCAAAAGAGGCTTGACACATTGGAAGTCAAAGCAGAGGCTCTAGTGCAAAGGAAGATAGAGCAGCAACAGAAAGTTGAGGATGTTGGCTCCTCTAAAAGGAAGGAAATGCTTGCAAAACACACAAGGCAACCTCCATCCAAAACTGCTGCTGCTAAAACATCTACTGCCAGAACCACTGCTGCCACAAAAACCACTGCTACCTCCAAAACAACTGAACCTACAACCACAACCACCAAACCATCAACTGAACTAACCATCACAACCACCGATATACCACCAACAACCACTTCACCACCTAAATCCCAAAACATCTGCCGACTCTACACAAGTGCCAACAGATGTTAACATAACCACTGCTGCAGTGCTGCAACACCACCATCACCACACATCTTGTAAAAAAAGGAAGAGATAATAAACTTTTGTGGTACAAGATGAGAACATACAAACATCACCACTTTCCACTTCAATCACCAAATCTACACCTATACCAGCCATCCCACTTACATCATTCTCACCACACACCACTCAATTCACATCTCATAGACCACCACTATCCATCACACCATTGGCTACTCAGTATCCTCTTGAGCTTGATCTACTCAAGGTGGAAATGCAATCTTTCTACAATACTGAGGATCCATCAGAAAGATCTTTCCCATCTGTTCTAAATTTCCCTGTTCCTAGAAACATATATCAAATTATAAAATTCAAAGCTGAACAAGCTGATTTGATCATCATGGAGAGATGCAAAGTGAAAGATGACAGGACTGCTCAGGGCATCCATTCAGCAGAGCTTAGCAAACTGAGAAGGATTGAAGATTTTGCTAAGACCCTGAGCAACTCCATGTCCACCATGCCTCTCAGCAGTGATTTGGAAAGGGTGGTAAGGGAATCTATACTTGACCAAATCTTGGAAACCATGCCCTACAAAGCAAACAAGAAACAGTTTGCAGGCTGAACCACTCATGCTCTTCAAGAAGAACTCATAAGAATTGAAGAAATGGCCAAGAATCCCCTAGTGAAAATCTCTGCCCCTGATTTTAGGAAAGGCAGAGATCCTGTCATAGCCTTGAAATTTGAAAGGATGAGAGAAAAAATTATGGCTGCTAAATATGTGGGGATGAATTCAGTTGTAAGATGGACCGAGCTAAGGCTGGTTGAAACGTACAAGAAGTTGGAAGAGAATAGAAAGATTGATCCCACACTGCCCAGAAAACCAAATTACTCAGATGCTCCCATGGTTAAGAGACCTCTACAGGCCTTTACACTTGATAGCTTGCTTGATACTTCTGACCTATCTGTTGCTGCCAAGAGACAGTTCAAAAGACAGAAGGAAATGTCTGAAGAAGACCAGAAGAAGTTTGTTGATACATTTGTAAAAGAGGGTATCTACAACCAAATCCATTATTTCTCTGATCCCACATCTGAAGAACTCAGGAAACTCATTGGGAGACCTCCATCACCAAACTCATTTAGAATAAACTTGCAGCTCAACAGATCCTCTGGTTCAAAAATTCTAAAATGGAAGGTCAACAAAGACACCCATGAATTGACTCTGCTCAGATCAGATGGAGAAGCCCAGAAGTTGAGTATGGATGATGCACATGGCCTATGTGCAGATGATCTCCGGACATTGCTAAACTTAGAGCGTGAAAGAGATGCAGAAGAGCTCTTCTCATTGAACTTTGAATTACAATTCAAAGGGCAAATAAGAAAAAGTCTAATGAGGAATAAAGAACAATAATAAAGCTTAGTTTTGGCATCATTTGTTCGAAGAGGAGATTGTTGGGTCTGCTGACCTGGAGAAGAACAGATGATTGAAAAGCCAAAATATACTACATATTGATCCTTAATAAGAACAACATTTACAAGTTACTTCTCCCAAAAGACTGTTGACTCTAACATCTGCTGTACCCTAACAACTGCTGGAACAACTGGTTCTTGCAAAGGTCTGGTGAAGAATAACTGCTGATCAAAGGTCTGATGAAGAACAACTGCTGATCTAAGTACTGAAGACTAAAGGTCTGTTGGAGCCAACAGCACTTAGGCTCCAACAGATGTTACAAGACCATCAGAGGTTTCCTATCAGTTGTTTGCCTATCAGAGGTTTCCAATGTAACAGTATTTGTGTCATCGGATGCTTTATGTTGTTATTCTGTTAGAGGTCATTGTTTTAGGTGACGTCAGCCTAGGTCAACAGTAGTTTAGATTGTCTATAAATAGAACAGTGCATGTACAATTCTATTTATCACTCAAAACATTCTCTTAGACAAACTTTCATGAGTGATCAGGCTGGGGGGGAGTAATTGTAATCGTTTGTAATCATTCAGTTATATGAAAGCTTTCGATTCTAAAACAATTATTCTCTTGTTTTGATTTATAGTTTATCATTCCGCTGTACTTTCCATTTATAGTTTACTTCTCTCATTATTCATTTACTTAAACAATCAAAACAATCAAACTCAGATCCTAACATAGTTTATTACATTGAAATAAAATACAAAAGATACCATGATTCTATGTCGAAAAGCTAAAGAATCTAAACTGAAATTCAATGGTTCCAAAATGTAAATGTAATTCCAAAGGCCTAAAGAATACGTCTCAAAATCAACCTGAAACATGTACAAAAATAGTATATGTCAATACAACGAATTGTATTGGTGAGCATACCATGTTTGCATACGTATATAATAGATTCAAAACTGCTTGCAATTCATGTGCTATACAATTTACTATTATGTAACTAAGTTGTACAAATATTCAAAATCAAACCTATAAGAATCAAGAATCAAGAATCAAAAATTTAAGTGTCAAGAATCACATAACAATGACCAAGGGTTTCCCCTCGAAAGGGTAAATCAAACAAGGGATATATATCTTAGTACTATTCATTGGTATGTTCGGCTCCACATGAGTTAAGGATTTCAACAAGGCATAAGTAGACACAATTAAACATAAGGCAAACACGTAAGTCACATAAATGAATTGCATTTGTGAATATTGAGTTTAAACATATTTAAGTGAGTGAGTAAATAAGCATACATGAATCACACCAAAAGTGTAAAAACGAAAAAAAGGGGGAAGTATACTCACCTTGTTTGTGATGATGAGCTTGTAAGAATTGATAAAAATCAATGAATTATGCTTGAACCTAAATATCAACCATCAGAGTTAAGGTTGCGTCTAGATCCATTAGCGACTTGTGAGTTTTTGTATTCGTCATCGATCGATGTTTGTTTTTATTTGATAAGCGACTTTTCTCAAAATATTATTCGTGTCATAATAATAGATGGATAGGTACCATAAATTCTAGTCTCATATTTAATTTAGTATAATTAACATATGCTAGCAGTGTCGTAAAAAAACATATATTTATACTTGAGTTTGTAAATAAGATTTATAAAATAGTTGATAATAATCATAAGTAAATATTTATATTATAAAACTCATACTTGATAAATCACAGAAATAATATAGAGATTCATTAGCTTGTGCAACGTTTCATATTAAATATGAAAACTTCTTCTATAAATAAATAATAATCTTTCTAAAATTAAATAGCATTTGAAGGAGTAGGTTATAATTTACTTGTAAATGAAAATTATATAACGTTTTGCACACAACCATTATTATAACTATATTTGTATTGTAAAAAAAATATTTGGAAGTAAAGTAACAAAAACCCACTACACCAATTTTAGTCATCTTCCTCCACATGTTGTTGGAAAACAAACAGTGAGAATTTGAAAACCATTTAATGGATTAAACATTGTATATTTGCGACTAGTATGATCTGTGAAGGAATAAGTTTGTTACTTTAAATGCAAGACGATAAAGATGAAGAATTAATGGTTTGTAGTTGACAAAAGTCGAATGGAACCGTGATGGAGTTGGCGCCAAGAACGAGAGTTGACGGGTGTAGTGTAGAGTCCCCAAAGATTTTGTATGTTTTCCGGGTTATCTCGTCGGATAACAGGGTCAGAACCTCGTAATGGCGGTGGAGTTTGTTGATATTCATTGGAACTAGATGGTCAATGGGTTCAACAGAGAGAGTAGGACGATGGTAGTTGTGTCAACAGTAGTGATTTTGTTTCAATGGTAACCATAACGAAGTTTCGGGTTCCGACTTTATGAAACCAAGGATTGGTTTGTAGAGCGAGTTGTGGCAATGATGGGTTACAAATTTGTTAGTTACACCATTTAAGAAAGGAATAGCAAAACAGAAAATTAAATAATCGGGGAAATTAATTCATGCTCAACTTTCATAATCATCCTCTTTTTCCATATTTAACATATCATACCATTTAAAATTCCTTTAAAGCATTTTAATTTTGTATTAGATGTGTTATCAATCCATGACTTTCACTTATTGATAATTTTATAAAAAAATGAACGAGCAATATTTAATTTATATCACTAGCTAGGTCTAAGGGGGAGACTGTTAGTACACTTTGTCTATGTCCCCAACTACTGATAGGTCGATATTAATCGTAGTCATTATTGTATAGTGTGACACCCGGCATATTTGGCTTAAACCTTTTAGTAACATCTAAGTCTACCTTAGCGGGAAACGTTTATAAACGGACCTAACTAGGTTAGTTGAGTCGGGTCAAGTTAGGATTGTCCAGGGTTCAATGATCTGGAGGATCATTGGGAGTCATTTTGGGAATACACTAGTACCGGGTCCCGTTGTTGGTGAAATTACATAAACTAATTAAGTGTATGTGTAGATTATTGGTCGTGTGGTGGATTATATACATAGATGTGTTTAAATGATGTGTAGATGATTATCCATGCTTAAATATGTTAAACATAGACTAAGGTTGCATGCTCATATGTTAAGATGCGTTAAAATGCATTAAACACGACAAACTGGAAAACTAGATAAACATAGGTTCTGGTTCGACCACTTCGAGTGGTCGAAGGTGGAAACATGTCTTGGTTTGACCCTTTGTAAAGGGGCGAACCTGGGATATAGAATTGGAAGAATTTCATTCGACCAAGACAGGGTACATTCGACCCTGTGAAAGGGTCGAAGGAGACTACATTCGACACTGACAGGAGGCGAAGGTGGAATAGTATAAATACCAAACTTTGTCATTTTTCACCATTTCACAAACCCTAACCGTCTCAAAACACTCTCAAACAATTTTAATCACTAAGGAAGGAGTTTTTACTCTTCTTTTTCATAATCTAACATATCAACAACATCTAAATAAGAATCCAAGGTGTGTTCTTAATCCTAAGTCTTTTTAAAGCATTTTGATTCTTTTTTATCTAAACCTAAAGGTCCAGATCTGTTCTAAGGATGTTTTTATCAATAAAAACCTTTTAAACACCTTTCTAAATCTAAACCCTATCATTAAACATAGGTTTTGTATCAATAAACATATGATAATTGTGTGTTATGTGATGTTATGTGTTATTGAATGATTTGCTGCTGTTCTAAGGATAGAAACATGATCTAAGGTTGCTATTGATGTTGGTTCATTGTTGTTTAGGGTTACAATTAGATAGATGGTGATATTATGGGTATTTTGGGGATTTTATGAAATCTAGGGCTTGTGCATATTAAGTATTATTAATAAAATGAATGGGGGTTTTCGATTACAATATAAGCTGAGCATTTGTAGATGATTATGGGTTGGTATTAAAAGTTTCCAAATTGGGTAAAGATTTCATGCATGATGTGACATTTCCATAATTTTGCCATTTTGGGAAAGTATTAAAACAAGCTGGTTTTGGGGCAAAATTGGTGGGGTTTTGTAGGGATAAGTTATTCATGCATGACTGCTGTGTTTGATGATGTTTCGCGGTGTTTTGAATGTGTTTGAAGCGTTTTAGGAAAATTTATGTAACAGGGGAGAACCTGGGCTCATTCGACCAAACGAGTGGGCGAAGGAGAGATTCTAGGGTCGAACCTGGGAAATGTTTGGGCGAACCAGATCAAACGGTCGAACGTGGCATCAAACGATCGAAGGTGATACTAAACGGGCGAATGTAGCTTAAAAAGGGGCGAAGGAGGACTTATATGCCTGGTTCAACCGTTCTGATGTAGAAATGAGATTTTTGATACAAACTAAGTGTTTTATGCTTGAAACTTGTGTGTAATCTATGTGTACTTGATTAGTTAGGGTAATGAGTCACCAATGGGATGTCGGGTCGGTCTAGTGTGTCGGTTGAACATTTAAACACGCTTTAAAACATACTTGGTTACGATCTGGACAGTCGGGGACTAGATAACCTTATGGTTATTAGTCGGAACACTTATGTGAACATTTTGATAGATCTCCGGTAGAGGGATTATCAAGGGCTTAGCATTTTACTAGTTATCGAAGAACGCTATCTAAGGTGAGTTCACCGCCCCACTTTTACAGCTTTAACTTTTGGGGGAGAAAACATGCGCTAAACTATTTTGGTAACATATGTCATACTATGGTTTTAACTTTGTATTGCTATACGATCATTGGAAGTCTCGGGGGAAACCATGAATGTGCGGGGATGCACAACGGGGGAAATGTGGATAGATCTATTGGGCGTGACCTGCCCCACTCGACGGCTTGGAGGGTCGGGCGGGTGCATGTTGTCTCAAACTTTGCTAAACATGCTGAACATTATTCGGGCTACTTAAACATATGCTAAACATTGCTAAACGTGTCCAGTAATGGTTTCCAATCGTAGTAGTAATAAAACATACGCCTTGTAGGTGCATATGTGCGACTAATGCTTTGGATTGGATAAATCATTTGTTTTGTTTCCTGTCGTTGGTGCGAAGGAAAGATTTTGATGGTGCGAAGGAGAGTTTTCAAGGGTGCGAAGGAAGCTTTTTGGGCGAATGAAGATTGTTTATTATGTAGTTTGGTTCGACCACTCAAAGTGGGCGAACCTGCACACTCGCACGAACAAAGTGGGCGAATGTGCAGTCTATAAATAGGCAAACTCAGTTTTTGCAGCTAACTTTGAGTCATTTATTTCCCGCCACTTTCTGAATTCTCTCTGTAACTTTTTATAAACTTGTTTTGCGTCTAGTCCTTGATTGTAATTACTTTTCTACGTGTATTCAAGTTTGATTATTAATGAAAACGTTTGAAAATGATGATTTGTGTGTGTTTATCTGATTGGTTATCATTTTGTGCTGGTTTTGGGGATTCCGCACCCAAAACTAAATTGTTTGATTGTCTTTGTAGCTTACCGATCCTTTCGCGCATACAAAGTGGTATCAGAGCCATTCTGAATCAAACAACCACAAATTGATAACTTCTCAGTTGATTTTGACCCAAATTTGATCAAAAATTTGCTGTTTTAAATGAACAAACTGAAATGATGTGTTTTTGATTGATTTCACCTTGATTTTAAGTTTGAATTGGATAATTCACTTTATTAAAGTTGTTCCAAATCTTATCCGATTCAAAACCTGATAAAGATCATCAAAATCCATCAACTTTTGATAAACATGATCAAATCTAACTGATTTTCAAAGAATAACCGTTTTTGAAATCACAGGGGTCGAACGAGAGAATTCGGTCGAAAGTGAGAGTCTATTTGGTCGAAAGAGTATTTTTGTGGTCGAAAGAGTGATTTTAGTGGTCGAAAGTGAACTTTGATTGCTTATATTTTTCATTCGTACTACTGTGTCTCATTCGTATAGTCGTTCGGTCGAAGGAGAAAAGTAGAACGGTCGAAGGAAGACTAAAGCGGTCGAAGGAGATTTGATATTTGTTTTTCACATTCGTATCAGATTATTCGGTCGAAAGAGAAGATTTTTCCTCATTCGCACCTCCGTTCATACGAAGGAGTATTCTGTTTTTGAAAATTTTTAATCGTTTCGTGTTTGTTTGTTTGACTTTTTGCAGGATACAATGTGGAACTTTCCAACAACCCCTAGACCAACTCAAGTACCACAACAACAACAGATTCAAGATCCGTGGACAGTAGCTGCACAAAAGACCGGACAACAATCATCTCAGCCGATTAATTATATGGCTATGACTAGTTCGGCACCACAACAAGTTGTTCAATCAGTACCACAACCGATTGACAACTATTGGGGAGTCGCAGCAGCAGCAGTCCATTCCCAGACGACCAACGCTATTTCTACTCTTATTCATGATCTATCTTCTGGAAGCGGCAATCGTCCACCGAAGTTAATGGACATGAAGGAGTATAACACTTGGAAGACGAAGTTTAAGATTCACGTTGAGGGACAAGGACTTGAAGGAGCAGAAGCATGGCAAATGATTGTGAAGGGTTACGTTGCTCCTATTCTAGAGAATACTGGAGAACCAATCCCTTTGGAGAATTTGGCGGATGACGAGAAGAAAAGGTTTGCTATAGAGAAGAAAGCATTTTCTCAGCTATCTCAGGCGATCAACACTGATCTATTACATCAGTTTGGATCATGCACTACATCCAAACAACTTTGGGATGTGCTGAGAAATCGTCATGATGGAAATGAGAAAACCAGGAAGCTTAGGATGGAGGAGCTTCGAAAGGAGTTTGAAAACTTCAGTTATATGGGTAATGAGACCCTAAAAGAGTTGGTTCCAAGGTATTGCCATTTGCTCACTGAATTGTCGAGCTATGAGATCAGCATTCCAATGACAGAATTAGTTGATAAATTTGCTGATGCATTACCACCCTATTGGAACCAACACATCGAAGTGTTAAAGGAGAAGGATGCTTACCAGTATTGGACCATTAATGAGTTCATCCAAAAGCTGGAAAACAAAGAGATGGAGGAAAAGAGAAAAGCTAAGAGAGCTCAGATTCCACAGAATCCTGATTTATATGTGAGTGGAACATCTAACTCTCTTTCTGCTTCAAGCACCACATCTACTGTTGCACCTCACATAGCATGTGTGTCTAACATTGTTGAACCAACAAAAGCACCCATTAACTACCTTGCTCAAACTTCATCCTACACGCCATCTTACACACAACAACCATATCAAACACAAAACTTTATTCCACCATTTTCACCATTACAACAAGCCGCATGCTATACATCAAGTCAACAGCAACAACAACAACAATATCCTCCTCAAGTGAACCAGATGCAGATTACTCAAGCACAATCAAGTCAAAATCCGATTGTGTTAGAGACATCAAACCTCAACAATGTGACTGTTGAAATTGCTCAACAGCATGTTGCTCTAGTATCTGCCATGGTCGCTTCTTACAACGGTTTGGTAGCAAGTCAAATTGGTAACAATAATCTTACCAATGAGGACTATGCTCAAATTGATAAAGAGGAAATGGAGTTGATGGACATTCAATGGGCTTTTGCAAGCATTATGAGGAGAGCCACTGATTTCATTCAGAAGACTGGCAGGACTGATCTCTCAACCTCTCCCAATACCACATATGGATTCAACAAAGCAAAGGTTACTTGCTTTAACTGTGGTGAAAAGGGACATTTTAAAAGGGAGTGCACACAACCAGCACAACAAGGTAACCGAAATCCTTTCAATTCTACATACCAAAACCGTCAAAACCAAAACCAGAATCAAGTGTCTTACAATAATCCCAACATCTCAAGCTTTCAACCACAAAACCAAAACACTTATCAGAACCGTCAACAAAACAACAACACCAGAAAATCCACAACCCAAAACCAACCTCAACAAAACCCAAACCGAACTATTGTTCCTATCTCTACACCTAACACACAAAACCAAAACCAAAACCAAACTGATACTCAAAACCAAGCACTTGTCATCCAAAAGGATGAAGGTTTTGACTGGACTGGTATGCAATTGGGGGTAGAGGAAATCACTGTTGGGAATGTTGCGTGTGTGGCACAGCAGATGAAGTTGGATGAGAATGAGGAAGTTGAAGAAGAGGTTGTGATTGAAAAGGTGTCAGAGTTGAAGATTGAAGAAGTGAATGACGATGTGATTGCTGAAGGTGAAGACAAGAGATCGGGGATGATTCTTGATTCTGTCACCGATGTTGGAGATCAATATGACTCAGCTTACTCGGATATGGAGAGCGAATCTGATTCAGAGACTAGTGTGAATTCACTAGATGATGATATTGACCAACTGCTAGCTGAAGCTGACTTCCTGATGACTCGCAAGTCATGTATGGTGGATGATGCATGCACCAAGATTGACTACTCCAAATTTTTCGCAGGAAAGGAAGCTCATTTTGCTCTAATGGCCATGACAGAACCTCCTAAGCCGGTAAGTTCTGAAACTCAATCTTGTGTTAAATGTGACAAATGTGCTGATTTTGAAAAACTGACTGATGAAAACAAGCTTCTCAAGGTTCAACTTGAGAGTGCAAAACTCAACTGTCAGATTTATCAAAAGGACTTAAAAGATTTCAACAAAGTTCTTGATGGTTATAAAAAGGATGTGTCAGAATTGAAAAAGACATTATCTATTAAACAACTTGCCATTAATAATTACATCAATGAAATGGAAAACACTAAATTAGAAATGGCAACCATCAAGTGCTTTGCGAAAAAAGTTAACAAGAAACTAGAAAGTTACAAGCACATTGCATACGTAGTTGATCATATCATTGAAGAACCCTCCCAGACGAATAGTGCAAACTATAAGTCAGTTCCATCTCCGGTGTTGTTTGAGAATCACACTCTACATGCAATACCACCGGAGACTTTAATTCATCCTGATCGCACACCAGAAACTGAGCCTAACACTTCCAGTGTCGGGGATCCATATTCTGATGTGCGACCAGTATTGGGAAATAGTGAGGGTGTGGTCGCTACTGATGATTCAGATGAAGAAGATGAGTCATCTGAGACGGTTGAAAGTGATAGTGATATCCCTGATGAAAATCATATAATCACTACTGAGCCAGTCTCACCGTCTCAGATAATTCATCCAATGGCAAATGCTCATCGCAAACATGAGGGTAAGAAAAATGATAAGTTTGTTGGTAAATGTTTTGAAAAGGAAGAGGTTAAAAAGGTTGAGAAAAATGTAAGAAAACCGGTTGAAAAGAAAGTTGAAATTAAAACTGAGAAAAATGTGGTAAAACCGGTTGAGAAGAAAAATGAATTACAATCTGAGAAAAACAATGATGTGAGCAATGAAATGTGTGATAAACCTGTCAAAATCTTCTATCGGATGCAAGGCTCCGATAAGATTTTATCTGATGATGAGTTTCCGATTAAATTTGTCAATTCTACAAAAATCGAAAAGATATGGCAGGAAAGTACGATTTGGTTTCCGAAATTTGAAAGGACCAACCACATTCCTCAAGAGGTTTTAGACAAAATTTATTCGGAAAAAGAAGCAAAGGTCAATGTCACACAGTTTGTTTTGCCTGTGCATAAAGAAAATAGTTTTATTGAACCGACTTACTCGAAGGACCCAGCTCCTGAGAGTTTAAGGAAACAATGCATGGTCGATCGATATCCCATTGCCAGTTTTTCCAAGTCGCCGATCAAGGAAAACTACGAGGAATACCGTGCGTGTTATAAGTGTGGGGAACGGGGACATTTACTTGCCGCCTGCCCGTACATACGACACAAAAGGCACGAGGTGGAAATGAGGCAATATCATGAGTATCCGGTTGACAATTATGGCTATCAACAGAGACGGCATTTTCCCCAACAACATTTTTATAATCAAAACAATTTTTACAACAAGGGGGAAAATCGTCCGATGACGTATTATAAGCGTAACCGGATGATCACTGATAAATCTGGTAAGAAACCTCAGATGAACTCAACTGCTGATACCAAAAAGGTCACTCCTAAACCTAATGGTAAACAATCAGTTGGACCTGTCTCTGTTAAATCAGAGAAGGTAACCAAGAAGGTTGCTTTTAAGGAAGAAGTAAAGAAACCGACTGAGACTTCAAAATCTCAGATTCGGATCTTGAAACGATCTGAGCAATCTTGGTCATCTAAGGAATCTGAAGGAGCCTCTACTTCACAGAGCGAGAAGAATGAGAAAAAGAAAGTTGTTAGTAAGGAGAAAGGGGTTGATGTAACCCAAGTTGTTTGTGAGCCAAGAGATTCTTTGAAATTGAATGTTCAAAGACCCAAGACCAAACAGGCTTGGGTCCCCCGAAAGAACTAATTGATCTACTTTAAATGTGCAGGGAGCTCCAGCTGGCCCTGTTAGCAGCCTATGGATTGTTGACAGTGGAGCTTCTGGTCACATGACAGGGGACCTCGCGCTACTCTTTGACATCAAAAATATTAACGGAGGTTATGTGGCATTTGCTGGAAATAAGGGAGGTTACATTACTATGGAGGGTAGTGTAAGCAATGGGGTCGTAACATTTGAGCGGATTTCTTATGTGAAACAAATAGACTATAATTTGCTCAGTGTTAGTCAGATTTGTGATAAACAATTTTCAGTGTATTTTGATGACAAATCCTGTTATATCTTGAATCCTGGGTTTGAGTTACCAAAAGAGTGGGTGATGCTGAAGGCGCCGAGAGTTAACAACTTGTATATTCTCGACATGTCTAAAGCAATGACCACCCATGGCCAAGTCACGTGTTTCCTCTCCAAGGCTACAGAAAAAGAATCCATTATGTGGCATAGGAGAATGGGACACATCCATTTGAGAAAAATGAATCAGCTTGTGAAGAATGAACTTGTCACGGGAGTTAATGTCAAACACTTCCATCTGAATGACAAGTGTATCAGTTGCAAGAAGGGCAAGCAGCACAAACAATCCCATAGACCAAAGAAAGTTAATTCTGTTGAGCTGCCACTTGAACGTTTGCATATGGATTTATTCAGTCCAGTCAGACGTAAAATTCATGCTGGAGAGTTATACTGTCTTGTGGTGACTGATGATTATTCCAGATTTTCATGGGTAATGTGTTTGCATCAGAAAAACGACACTTTTGACAACTTGAAGGTTCTGTTTACACGTCTGGAGAATTTATATGGTCTGAAGATCAAAAGAATCCGGAGGGACAATGGGACGGAGTTTAAAAATGCTCAGATGGAGGATCTTTGTGCAAACAAAGGAATTCATCATGAATATAGTGCTCCGTACACACCCCAGCAGAACGGTGTCGCAGAGAGAAAGAACAGGACTCTTATTGAGACGGCGAGAACAATGCTTGCGGATTCAAATCTTCCAGTCATGTTCTGGAACGAAGCTATTTACGCAGCATGTTATACTCTTAACCGTGTTTTGATAGTGAAGAAGTCTGGCAAGACTTCTTATGAGCTGTTGAACCGACGCAAGCCGAATCTTGAGTATCTAGAACCATTTGGTGCACCATGTACAATGCTGAATCCTTCGGAAAAGTTTGCACCAAAGGCTGAAGAAGGTTATTTTGTTGGATATGCAACCCCATTAAAACGGGTATTCAACAAAAGAACTAGAAAAGTCGAGGAGTGGGCTAATGCGAAGTTCAAAGATATACACAAAATGTACAGGGTGGAGGACCAGATTGGATGTTTGATTACAAAGATTTCTTTGAATCATTCAATCTAGATAGCATGGTTGAAGAAGCTGTACTTCGATTATACTACGAGGTCGAAAACGCCGTAACTTCACCGTTAGTGCGTCCGATCACGATAAACCCCCAAGCAGCTTCTAATGATACTACTGCTCCTGTATTGGAAGAAGAGGTGTTCCAAGAGGCTTCTACATCGCTTAATTCATCCGAATCAGAATACGAAGACGATGATGCAACAAGTGAAGCTATACTGGACAATGCTACAGTGAAACCACCAGTGAACCCATCTACTACTGATGCTTCAACATCGAATGTGGGTAATGATCTGGATTCTACAGAGAATTTGACAACTCAGACGGGAGTACAAGTACCTGATTATCCGGAATCTCGGATACATCGGATACACCCGCTTGAACAAGTTATTGGTGATCCTGGTAGCAGTGTGATGACAAAAGGACAGCTGAAGAATGCTCAAGCACCAGAAAACATTGGCAATCTTGCTTTATATGCCAAAATTCAGAAATCTGGTTTTCAGAATGACTGGTCATTTGCTTGTTATGTTTCGCAGGTCGAGCCGCGGACATACAAGGATGCTCTTTTGGATGACGCCTGGGTGGAAGCAATGCAGGAGGAGTTATTACAATTCCAGAAACTTGGTGTATGGACCCTGACTGATTTACCTCCTGGAAGAAAGAAGATAGGCACCAAATGGGTGTTTAAGTGCAAGAAAGATGATAGAGGAGTCATTGTGCGAAACAAAGCTCGTTTGGTGGTTCAAGGTTTCCATCAGGTTGAAGGAATCGATTATAATGAAATCTATGCACCGGTTGCACGCTTGGAGGCTATTCGCATGTTTCTAGCGTTTGCATCATGGAAGAAGTTTAAGGTGTATCAGATGGATGTAAAGAGCGCTTTTCTTTACGGTGTGGTCAAAGGGGAAGTTTACGTTGGTCAACCACCGGGCTTTGAAGACCCAATCCACTGGGATAAGGTTTACGTTTTAAACAAAGCACTGTATGGTTTGCACCAAGCTCCGAGGCAATGGTATGAGGAGTTGAGCACGTATCTTCTCTCGAAAGGATTCAAACGCGGTTTGGTTGAATGTACCCTGTTTATGAAAAGATCAGGAGATGACTTGCTTCTAGTGCAAATATATGTTGATGACATTATTTTTGGGTCTACTAACGAACTTTTGTGCAGGGAATTTGAAAAATTTATGCAGGAGAAGTTCGAGATGAGCGCTATGGGGAGAAATGCAGTTTTTCCTCGGCTTGCAGGTGGAGCAAAGACCAACGGGGATCTTTATTCACCAAACCAAATACGTATCTGAAGTCTTGAGTCGGTTCCAGATGGAAGATTCCAAGCCGATGGATACCCCGATACAACCTAATCACGGGATTGGAGTTGACCTTAAGGGGGAGCTGACATATCCATTTACATACAGAGCAATCATCGGATCTCTGATGTACCTAACCGCGTCTAGACCTGATATAATGTTCGCGACATGTCTTTGTGCTCGTTATCAATCGAAGCCGAAACAAAGTCATTTAGCAGCCGCGAAGCGTATCCTTAGATATCTGAAGGGTTGTCCATCGAAAGGACTATGGTACCCTCATGATGATAATTTTGACCTAATCGCTTTTAGTGATGCAGATTGGGGCGACTGTGACAAAGACAGCAAATCCACAACGGCTGGATGTCAGTTTATAGGGAGCAGGCTCGTGACCTGGCAATGCAAGAAACAAACCGCAGTTGCACTATCCACATGTGAAGCAGAATACGTTTCAGCATCAAGCTACTGCTCACAGGTTCTTTGGATCCAACAGCAGATGGTGGATTACGGTTTGCAATTTCTTAAAACCCCTATTTACTGTGATAATGAGACCGTAATCGCATTAACAAAAGACTTAGTAAATCACTCAAAGGCTAAACATATCCGCATTAAATATCATTTTATCCGTGATTGTTATGCTAAAGAGTTGATCGATATGGTCAAAATCCACACTGATTATCAACGCGCCGATCTTTTTACCAAAGCTTTTGATAAATCCAGATTTGATTATCTTTTGAAAGCAAACGGTATTAAGGAAAAACAGGACTGATCACCACCTCAGTCTATCATTTTTTAGTTTAACTTTTTACTGTTTTTCAGAAAAATTTCGAAAAATCCAAAAACATTGAAAAATTTCAAAAACCATAAAAATTAGAATATTTCTTTGCTGACTGCTATATCTTCTTCCCTTAGATTAATGCCGTCAGATTTCTGTGAACAAACGATATCTGGGCAGTCACATATTTGAAATGCTCCAACTTATCCTTGGGAACAGTAAATTCGAAAATCTATATAAATCAGAAAATTCTAAAATGATTTCCTGGAGTATAAAGGGAAATGATAGTACATCAGTGGGGATCTGACACATTCTAAATAATGTAATGCTATATAGGGCGTGTGTCTGAGTCTGTGCGATGTGCTGATAGGCTTCGTAGACCTATAACTGCGTGCCTGATACATACATATCAAACGATTTGTTGTGTGGATGAACTCCTCATGGGCATATGGTCTTAGTACCGTAATTTCGTTTGATAGGGTATTTGTACAAAACTCGGAGGTTTAGGGTCGTTATGTTATTAGTTGTCTGGGGATAGCCTCTCTGATCTTCTGCTGTAAGTCATTACGGACCTAGATCAGACAGGGTGTCTTTATAAAAGAGCTATATGCCAAATCCTAAAGTTACCGAATTGAGGAACTTTTCATGTTATATGATAATCAAAGATTATCTATTACATCGTATTGATCTTTGATGCAAATCAAGATTAATATCAGTCCTCAACCTGGTATAGTGCATATGTTACTCTGCTGCATTAATTTGCTAACCTGTATACCTCTATGCATTATATCTTGTACAATTACAGACAACGAAAGCATAATTACGCTTTACAATGAGTCTTTGTGCATTTACTTCTTGATACGGGAGTATGTCGTGTGCGTGGGAACCACAGACAATTGCGTTTATACTATAAATATCAGTATCAGTATAAAGCACTGCACAAAAGTCTGCATGTGAGTTTATGTGGATCACAATATCAGAAGTTGCCAGATCACACATTGTCTTTAATGATAATAATTTCAAAAAGATCAACGGTGTGATCAGATTTCTCATAAACTGATATGATCCCTTTACCGGAATCACAAAAATATTTACAGTTTTTCATTTACATTTCTACATTTTATTTTTTCGTTAAAAAAAAATTATAAAACTCAAAAAGATTTTAGGTTTGTTTTAGCATAAACTTTAGAAAATCCAAAAAGATTTTTCATTTTCATCTTATTTTTGATAACTGATGGTGGTTGATGTCGATTTTCTAAAACCTGGTACACCAATTGAGTTTTGTGATCTTTAAAATGTGAAAATATGATGATTGGATGCTTAAAAGTTGAGAAATAATTGAACCGGGATTCGTTTTTGAGATTTGGAAAATTTTCAAAAATTCCCTTTTACATTCGCCCATTCGTTTGGTCGAATGAGGAATTTTCCAGCTCTTTCGAATGAATTGGACGGGCGAAGGAGAGAGTTCTTGAACTGATGTTCATTCGACCCTTTTGCCTCATTCGAACCCTTTCAGTAGGGTCGAAGGAGTCAAAAGCTTCTCCTTCGCATGAACAAAACGGGCGAAGGAGACTGTCTATATAAGGCTTTCCAGCTCATTCGACCCTCACTTATTTTCTCTCAGATTTTTTCTCCTAAAGTCACCTTGTTGCTCGATTGTTTTGCAATATATCATTGTGTTCGCATTTCATTACTGATCCTTTTGCCCTTAATTTTACAGGTTAATATTACATATTCACGGATTAATCGATGTTTTTCAGTCTCGAACCCTAGATTATTAACTCTGTTTAAACACTTTAATTGTTGCAATTGTTGATTAAGTTTCATTATATGTATGTTTTAGGGGGAGAAGAACTGAAAATCTAGGCTTCATAAACATCAGATTGATGTCTATGATCTATACCCAGTTCGAACCCTAGTTTTCAAATAAAAACACACATATAATGAACTTTGAATGAATTTGTTGGGTTTAAAAGTTTAATCGGCATGTTTAGGATGTATTACAATCAAATGATCATGTTTGGAACCTGTTAATTTCATTATTGAAATTTTAAAATTTGAACCGACTCATTCGCCCTCATTCGTTTGGGCGAAGGAATAAAACCGGTCGAATGAAGTTTTAAGACTGGTCGAATGAATGAAAAATGGTCGAATGAAATCTTTTTCCAAAATTTTGTACATTCGTACCTTGTATTTTTCGCATTCGCACCTTCGACTGGGCGAATGAGAAACTGAGTTACAAAATTTTCAATTTTTGAAATTTTAACAATTTTTAACATGTGTTTTGTTTTGTTTTGCAGATTTTGAACATGTCCGAGCCAGAGAAAACTACCGAACAAGCAGGATCATCTTCACAACCTGCTAAGACGGTACCACTGAAGCAGTTGGATTTCGAGAACGCACATAACTGCTGTGCTTATTTGGGAGATGTAAAGAAGCACACTGAATTCGCTAATATCATAGAATATTTGAAGAGATGCAGAGTAATTGACGCGATTGCTACACCTACCGTCATTTACCGTGATATTATGCAGGAGTTTTGGTCAAACGCGAAGCTGGATTTTTGGAATTGTGAGTCATGTTTGACAAGCAAGGTTCAAGGACAGAGAATAATTGTTTGTGAACAAGATTTACGAGAGGCGTTGAACTTGCATGATGAGAAGACGGACCCTAAAGAGTTGGGATTCCTGGATCAGCGTAAGTGTTTCTTGAGGATGAAATATAATGGACCTATCACCGATGGTTCACTACATAAAGGAAAACTGTGCCCTTAGTTTAAATATTTGGCACATGTTTTGATTCATGTGTTTGGATCGGCTGCGGGTGGATATGACTTGATGAGGAAAAGCATAAGCTCTATGATGGTTGCATTAATATTGAACAAACCGTTCAATGTTTCTGGCATGCTTATGGATCATTTACTTGAGCCGGTTAATGGCACAAGAACACTGAAGTTTTTGCTATATCCTCGTTTTCTACAAATGGTGTTCGACAATAAATATAAAGACTTGAAAAAGGATCCCACACATATTGTTGTTCAAGAACACATGACATTGAACACACTTGCCAGAATGAAAGCTTACAAAGGCTTATCAGCTGATGAACGTCCTCCTGTTAGGCGTTTATTTGGACACTTGGCAAGACTTGATTACGAAGATCCAGGCAAAGATGATCCAGGAAAAGGGATAGTGAGACATGATGATAGCAATTCTGAACCTGATGATCCTTTACATCATATTGATCCTGATGCAAAGCGAAAGAGACAGATAGTGAATGTGGGTGCAAAAGGTGGTAAAATGAAGATGAAAGAGGTGATAATGAAGGTCGTTGAACCTGAAAAAGAGAAACCGAAGTCTGCACCGAGGAGGCAGAAGAGTAAAGCTCAGAAAGGTATACATTTGGTTGATGAGGTGTCTATTGATTCTGAAGAGACACAGGAAGATGAGAGATGGAATTCTGATGCTGAAACCGTTGAGACCACCTTGCCCAAGGCCACTGAGGCTGGTGCGTCTGCTGATGTTGAAGTTCAAGGTGATAAGAGTTCAATTCAGGACGAGGTAATTGAAGTTATTCTGAATATGGATGATATTGAAGCTGGTTCTCCTGTTCAAGCAAAGAAAAAGAAGATACAGGAGAAACCAAGTTTGAAGAGAAAGAAAGAGCTAGAAATGTTAATGGCTGGCAAGAATTTACCACCAGCTACTAGTTCAAAGTCACCGGTTGCTGAGCAGGTACAGAAGAAACAGAAAACCAAAATAACTTCAAGCACACCACAAACAGAAGATATTCCAATGGACAAAGTGAATGAAGCATTGGATAATGTGCTGCAGAAAATGAGAAAAGGCAAACTGCAAGAAGTTGTTGAACAACCTGCTAAGAAAAAGGTTTCTGTTGATAGCGATGTTATGGATGCTGTTAATCAAAAACTGACTGAAATGATGAAAATCATTAACAAACAGCAGAGTGAGATTGAACAGTTAAAATCGAATGACAAGAAGATGTTAGAGGTTGTAGTCACATCAGCGGATGATGGTGCATTGATGAAGAAAACCATCAAGAGGTTGAAGAGGGAAAACAGAATAATGGCTTTGAAGGAGGAGAACAAAGAATTGAAGAAGAATAACAAGAAAATGGATAATCTGATTCATGACTTGTACAATCGAGCTCCTCAACTTCAAGCCGGTGAGGAAGACAAAGAGTTAGATGAAGAACAGGTTGATTTTGAACCATCAGATGAGGATGAAGATGATGAGTTAGATGAGGATGCTGGTAACGATACTAAGAAAAAGAAGAAAGACGATAATGATGGTGATGATGGTTCGAGTAATGGTTCAGGTGAAAGCGGCTCTGCTTCTGATGATAGTGATGATGATGATGATGCTGAACAGTTTTCATATGAAAAGCGTGAAACAGGTAAGGGTGGAGAATCGAGTTCTAAAACTCCTGGTGAGAATGTTGATGATGAAAATATTTTCTGGAACGAAAGATTAAAGTCATTGTCTGAAGAAGATAAGACTAAGTATCGTCAGATGTTAACCGATCGAGTCTGGACGATAGACATGACTAGCAGGTTTCCTGAAATATTTGAATCTGATAATAAACTCTTCGAGTTGGAATATGATGACCCTGATCTTGAGGATGGGGAAGTGTCTGCAGCTATTTCGAAAGAAATTCTGGAAGGTTTAGCAAAACAAGTGGGTAAAACGTTAGAAGAATTACTTGCTGATAATTTTATTCCTAAGATTCCTGAAAAAGAAGCTGGAAATCACTCGGATGATCGTGATGTTCCTGCATTCGAGGAAGTCGAGATGGAAGATATTACGAGCGATGAATATCCACAATATTTCAGAACAAATCAAGAATGTGGATTTTCTTTCTCAGAAGAATTGCTAAACCATGCTGAGAAAATAGCCAAAGAGAAGAGTAAGGTATTTGAAGAACACATCTTTGAAGGGCATGAAAAGCCTCGGTTCGAACAAACAGACAGTTTGAAGGAGTTGTTGAGGAAGCTAAAGGAGAAGGAGAATAACCGCCCTAAAGCTGATATTCAGGGAAGCTTCTACAAACTTCATAGCAGTATGTTCAAAGGCCGTGCCTTGGCCTGGAAGTTTGTCAAAGAGCTTAGGTGTTTTGCGGTGAAATGGGAGAAAGGTATTCTATTCTTTGAGAAGTTTCATCACTTAAAGACTCTTCCTTACTGGGCAATCAGGGATATTTGTTGTCACCGTCTAACGGGAGCGCCAAATAGCCATATTGATTATTTTGCTGAGAAGATGACCCGTGAGAGTCGAACCGAGTGGAATCTGTTTAGACCCCAGTATCCAAAGAGAATTGAACACAAGAAGGAAATTAATGAGATAACTGGGTTGCCCAAGGTTACTTTGAAGTATAAACCACCGCGGGTGCTGAAGAAAATTCCGTTGTTGCATATTCCTCAGCATTTTGCTAAAGACTTTATATGGTGGTACTATGATTGGAAGACAGCAGAGGCCGTAATTGTGTTAAAAGACGGTGAGAAGGATTATAAGAAGGTGCTTATTTTTGATCCTATGTGGCTAATCAATTGCTCACATGAGGATATCATCATGTTATTCTATAATCCGATCTACTCAGACGCAAAAGATGCTGAGCAAGCAGGAAAGTACCAACGTGTGGTATTTCTGTGCTTTGCATATGACATCAACGCTGGATGTGATTATGAACAGAAGTTGGGTAAAACTATTGAGAAGCAGACTGTGCCTGTGAAGAAAACAAAGAAGAAATCATTTCAGGAACCGGAATTGACTAGAGAACAAAAGATTATACGACACATCAGAATAATGAACAAGCACATGGATGAACAGAGAAGACAACAATCCAAGCAATAGTCGAGGGGGAGTTTGTAGGTGCATATGTGCGACTAATGCTTTGGATTGGATAAATCATTTGTTTTGTTTCCTGTCGTTGGTGCGAAAGAAAGATTTTGATGGTGCGAAGGAGAGTTTTCAAGGGTGCGAAGGAAGCTTTTTGGGCGAATGAAGATTGTTTATTATGTAGTTTGGTTCGACCACTCAAAGTGGGCGAACCTGCACATTCGCACGAACAAAGTGGGTGAATGTGCAGTCTATAAATAGGCAAACTCAGTTTTTGCAGCTAACTTTGAGTCATTTATTTCCCGCCACTTTCTGAATTCTCTCTGTAACTTTTTATAAACTTGTTTTGCGTCTAGTCCTTGATTGTAATTACTTTTCTACGTGTATTTAAGTTTGATTATTAATGAAAACGTTTGAAAATGATGATTTGTGTGTGTTTATCTGATTAGTTATCATTTTGTGCTGGTTTTGGGGATTCCGCACCCAAAACTAAATTGTTTGATTGTCTTTGTAGCTTACCGATCCTTTCACGCGCATACACGCCTAGCTAGCGTACTTGGTGTCATTGGTATAATATGGACATGGTAACGTTTTGGTAACTTTGGTAACTTATTGAACAAATTTGTGAACTCACCAACATTATATGTTGAGTCTTTTTGGCATATTTTTCTCAGGTCGCTAAGGTAGCAATATTGGACTAGGCACACGAGTCTGCATGGCGTCTAGGCTTAGCTTCATGTTTTGAATAAAACTGTTTAAACATTGCCTTACATGGTTTTGTAACTGGTTTAATGCTTCCGTTACGATTTTGATAACTTGAGAAACTATGTTTTGGGTTTTACGTATTCATATAGTGTTGTTTATTGTGACCGTTGACTTGGATCCTGGTTTGTCATGCACCTCGTGGTAAAACTCCGCAAGTGGAAATTTGAGGGTGTGACATATAGTGTTTTAGACTTTTACGGGTCAAAAATGGGGTTCTAATGGCAATTTGGCAATTATGAAAAACTACCAGGCGTTTGGAGTGTAGGATCGAATTCAGACAAGATATTAGTATCACGTGCGTAATGGATCGATGGCGGAATCAACGATCCGGTTAGTTTTTATGGGTGCACGTTTATAAAGATAATAATAATATGAGAGCACACACACAAAATGGGTCGCACGTTGTTAGAGAATAATGCAAAAGTTACAAAATGGTGAACACATGGGGGTATTTATAGTCCAAGGGTCATACGCCTTGGATGTGCCAACTATCATACACCTGAGGCTATACAATAATACCTATTCCACACGATTACAAATATCATGGTACTAAAGTGTAATATTCTATTCAGTGCTTCAAGTTACAATTACAGATATCATCAAGTACAAATTCTATTCCACACGATTGTCTTGATTAAGTCTTTACTAAGTCCACATGTCCTACATGAAATATCTCAACAATGAACCTGAAACATGTACGAAAATAATTTTGTCACCATAAATAATGTTGGTGAGCATACTCAATTTTATATACGTATAAGAATAAGTTTAAAGAATAAGATCTACAATTCATGTGTCATGTCTCATTCAAGGTAAATACGGAAAACACGTAAGTATGCAGTGTGGATTTTTTAACATCAATATCCATATGGTTTCATTGGCTAATAAATGGATTTTAATGGTGAGTAATTTGCAATAATTGTGTTAACTTGAGCGATCGGTTACGAATTCTTTTGATTGTGCCGTTTCAAACATTTTCTTCGTATTCTTTTAATTTTTTTTTTGGTTCCTTTGTTGAATCATAATAATGGGGAAAAGAATGAAGATAGTGTATTTTCATAGTTTTGACTTTTAGTGTTCTAATGAATTTTTCAAAACTACAAAACTTTTTATAAAATGGTTCTTCGTTTATGGCAATTATACGCATTCTCATATATGATTTCAAATGAAATCTATGCATATATCCATATTATTTTATAAAATGTAGAAAATGAATTTATAAAGACTTAAACGGTAAATATATAATATCTACAAGAAAACTGGAAACATTACATCAAGCTTTCTATTAAAACAATCAAAGTACGAGGATTAAAATTGTAAATACGATAATGTTTAAGAAACATGCAAATGTCACACTAGTCTCATGATCACGCCTGCTCGCTCATGCGCCACAATGTATAGTCTAAGTGTCTATTAGTTTTGCTGAATTTATGGAGAATGAATGGTTAGGTCAAACTGTTAATGGGCCAGAAGTTATTACCTACATACAAATATATAGGGTTCAACTCTAGAACACTAAATTTACATTCAAGATCTGAAAATGTGTAAATTTTCATATTTAGGTAATTATTAATTGAATTTCCGAGCAAAACCACATTTATATAAATATGGAGAAGTAATATTATCATGACAAAAGATCAAATACAAACAATTTTTTGGTACGAACTGTACGAATCGAAGGAAAAAATATACGGGCCGTTTCGCGTGTTTTTTCCTTCAATTCGTACAGTTCGTACGAAAAAAGCTGTTTGTACATGAACCTACCCCATATTATCATAATGTAAATAAATCTATCTATCTATACATATAATAAACCAAAGCCATTTTAATGACATGGCACTCAAAGATGCATTCTCTTCTTTGAGTGTGCCATGTGTCATCCATGTGGCATTGAGATATTTTAGGAAAAAAATAATTTAAAAACAAAATTGGATTTTTAACCCTCATGTTTCCTCCTATAATTTTTAAACGTTAATATCTTTAATATACGAGATTTTTTAAAGAAAAAAATTGCACCAAATTAACGAACGTTTTATTATCTTTCCAACGAGTACCATAGTGCTATATAAAAACGGAGAAATTTTTTTGTGGGGTTTTGTTCATACAGGAAAAAAAATACAAAGTGTTTTGGTAAATCATTAATCTTATATAGACAAGTCACTAATTATGTTTAAATCAGTAAATATGAATTTTTTTTTCAATCAGAGCCGAATAGGTTAATAGAGTTATACGTTGTTTTAAGGTAGGTATCAATATTAGTATGTTTCGCAAAGTAATAAAATATAGATATTAAATTTCTACCAAGATAACTCGAGGTTCCAACCAACAAGAGTCAAATTCGGAAAAAAAAACCTATTGTATGGGAAATACTTCTGGAAATTCTGGATGGATATGTGTTAATATTAGAGTTACATTAAAGTTCTACATTCTTTTAGGTTAGGTGTTAACATTGGAGTTGTATATTGTTAATTTGTTTTAGGTTAGATATTAATATTAGAGTTATACATCAGTCTATTTCATATATAAAATTAATGTATCATATTAAATTTCTCAACCCGGAACGCTCCCGGGGTATAATCTAATTAAATTATAACCGAAATAGTTAGTATTGCACTATATAAAGTTATGAATATTGAAATGAATTAAATCTTTAACTTATCATTAAATGTTAGGTTGAATGATCTTACGGGTTACACATAAGCGTTATCAGCCATTGGGGTTGGTGGCCGAATGGTAGAAACAAAGTTTCTAGAAACACTTACGAGGTCATGGTTTCAAGTCTCAAAAGTAGTTCCTGTTAAAAAAAAAACAAACAAACATAAACGTTATCAATTATATATATATTTAAAACACAACTTTCGTTCTCTCTGGGGTTTACTGTTTCGCTGAATACAACATCTCCTTGCGTTGGTACAACTTCTGTATGCAGTGTTTATTTTGGCCGCTTCTCTTACTGACGCGTGACAGCCACGTATGTCTTCATTCTCTTACTTATCCGTTCTTAGCCTTCAAGCCGCTTGAAAAAATAAAACCCACACCACCGTCATCTTCGATCAACGTCACGTCTATACCATCAACCCTCAACCACGACCACACATGTCCCCGGTAACGGGAGGCACTTAAAGATTTCGGTTTCGTAACTGGATTCTCGATGGCTCTGACAATAGTTGCGTCGCAGCGATGGTGGTTCCACGGTGATATGAGGCCTCTTAGTTTTCGGTTGTTATCTTCTTTTCTTCTCTGTATCCGATTTCATTGCTCATCGATCCGGCTTACTTGGTTAAAGGTGGCTTTTGACCCTGCTTTGGTCTTGCCTTTTTTCTATGGTTGTGAAGGTAAGGGGTGGTCAAGAGGTGGAGGTGGGTCAGTATACTAAAAGGGGGTGAAATAGTGATAAAGTTGTATGTTGTGGTTAAAGGGTTGTGCCGTATGTAGACAAATAGTATTCTTTGTATTTTAGATAATTTCTTATTACATGTTTACAAGCAATATATATTTGTTATTATATGACGTATAACTATTTGTTGCTTTTAGATTCTTATATTGGTTATGAAATTTTCTATGGTTGTAGATGTGTTGTACTATGTTTAATTGGTCTGATCTCATGGTTTGATAGTTTGGTTTTATATCAAAGTCAACAGCAAGTAGATGTAGATGGCGATTTCAAAGTGGTCTGATCTCATGGTTTGATACTACCTTATTGTCTTTTGTAAATTAGTGTCTATAACGTGAATATGATTATTTCTTTCTGTATGTCGCTAAGGAATTAGGATATGATACACGGGCATGCATCCACTCAATGATTGATGCTTATGACTGCATTTTGTTCAGGTAAGCTTACTCGCAACGTATTTCCCTTATTCCTTTTTTGTTAAGGTTGTGTTCTTTTACGTTTGAGTTGCCGTCCGTTGTGTGAGATTGCATCGATATGATGCAACCGCGCAACGTATGACACAGTGACAGTTATCGAGTCTGAGCCCTCTCACACCCTTTCTCCTTCGTGTGATCGGTGATCTACGATTGTTTTCCATGTATTCTACAAATACACATATTAGCTTTCTCAGGGCGATAATGACAAATGATTATGGAAGCTACTGATATCCGTTGGGTGAGACGCCATCGATAGTCCGCAACCACGCAACGTACGACGTCAGTAATCCGTTCGCCCCGATGCGCGGCGGGTAAAAAACTAGTTTCAATAATTTATGTGGATACGTGCAGAAGCATCACAACCAGGTGATGTCAGATCACACATTATATAGCTTCAAAGATCAATAATTTAGCATGTGGCCTAGTGGTAAAAGGGTTGGTACTCTCTTTAGAGGAGCCGGGTTCAATTTCTACAGGAGGCATGTGATGGATACCCCATTCTTGTGGTGGGGTAGGTGGTTGGAAAGCGATGGAGAGACCCTTGACCCTTGTGGTCATGGGTTCGACTCCTGATCCCTCCAGGTTTTACCGGTTCACTACCGTCGTGCCTTCGGGCAGGTTTGTGGGCCGGGTTTTCCCTGGAACTGGAGACGGGTGGGCCGAAGGACTCTGTCCGTACGGACTAGATGCTGTCTGGGACCCATTTCGGCCATTGGGGGCCGCGTACAAAATACCCGGCAATACTTTAATTTAATTGATCGTTCAAAAAAAGATACACGTTGCCCCAAAATTTTAACATTTATTGACGGTCGTAAAAAATTCCATATATAGTAAGTTAAAGAAAAGTACTACTCCATAAATATAGAAACCCATATTAAAGTTGTAAAGTTTATATATCTTAAATTGATGTTGCTTAATCTTATCAATGGCAAGGAAAAAACACATTCACCAACGAATGAAGAATGAATCACCAGATAAGTATATTTTTCATTAATCACATATAACAATATTCATTAAAACAAAACACGAAATTTACATCACAATAAAAGGTAGACGGGCAACAAGTTGCGCTGACATCCCTTTCTGAATTGCGAAACCTAGTCTACCAAAAACAAATCCTTGTCCCCTGGAGATGAACTATTGTTATGGACGACCTGTTGGACCCTGGTCAATAAACAAATAGCTTCTGGCGCTAGGGAGCCAAAGGTATCAAAGGCCAAAGGGATAAAGACATGTTGGTTCTCTGTAATAGATTGTGTATTTAGAAGTCATATTATTTGTATTAAATGTATTGAATGGTATTTATCGGTTACCATAGTTAGGAGATCATATTGTAATTATTTATACCCTTCCAATCAATGAGATATGCATGGGTTTGAACTCTTTCATGGTATCACGAGTCCAGTGAACCCTAAACCCTACTACCCTTCCTGCCGCCTCTATCTCCGATCGGTTTCTTCCTACCTCCGATCGTTGTTCTTCCATCTCACCACACTTCAATCACCCTTCCCTTCTGTCCGTCATTTACCACAACAACATGTCTTCTCCCAATTCACCTCCTACCACCATAACCGTAGAGTCAAAGCTTCATCCCGCAACAACCGTATCAAACATAAAAAATTTTATCCCCATCACACTTGAAATCGACTCTTCTCAATATGGTTCATGGTCCACCTTATTCACCATCCACTGTAAGGCATTCATGGTTCATGATCATCTCTTCCCACGCCCTCCCCCAACCGAACCCACATCCTCCACTTCTACAAAAACACTAGATGATTGGGAGCGGCTTGATGCCATTGTGTTACAATGGATATATAGCACCGTTTCCAATGATCTTTTGCACACCGTCATTGACAAATCCAAAACCGCACATGAAGCATGGATAGCCATACAAGATCTCTTTCAGGATAATAAGAGTGCCCGAGCCATATACCTCATGAATAAATTCTCCAACACCCGTCTGGACGCCTTCTCCAATGTCTCGGCATATTGCCAAAAATTGAAAACCCTAGCCGATCAGTTGGCTAATGTTGATTCTCCGGTTGATAATGACCGTCTTGTGCTTCAACTCATTGCTGGCCTCAACGAACACTATGAGGGTATCGCCACAATTCTATCCTCCCAAGAACCCCTACCGAATTTTTACAAAGCCCCTTCTAAGTTAATTGATGTTGAGAACCGGAAAGCCGACCAAGCCCGTCATGCCTCTAAAACCGCCTCCACCGCACTTTCCGCCACCTCATCCCGTCAACCCAACCCACCAACCAACAACTCGGAACCACCCACCTACAACCGGGGTCGTGGCAGAACCAACAGGCGAGGACGTGGCCGCTCCAACTTTAGCGGACGTTCAGCCTTCCCACGTTACCCTTCTTGGAACAGTCCACAATTTCCATGGCCCAATCCATACACTCCATGGCCCCAACAATACTGTCCTAGCCCATTTCCCTACCCGCAAGCCCAAAACCAACCAAACTGGCCTCTTCCCCCTTGCCCTTACCCAACCACTAATAAGCCCAACTACAATTCTGCTTCTCAACAGGGCTTGCTCGGCTCCAAGCCTCAACAGGCCCACACTGCGTACACTCCCACGGATATTGAACAGGCTATGTACACCGTGTTTTTGCAACAACCGGACCCCACTCAGTACATGGACACCGGGGCTTCTTCAACCATGACTCACGAGCAAGGTGACTTTCATTCCTTTTCTAATTCTTGCTTGTCTCGTAATATTATTGTAGGTAATGGCGACACCATACCCGTACTTGGACAAGGCACAAAATATTTACCCAGGCCATTCCCACCCTTTGTCCTAAAAAATGTCCTTTATTCCCCTAGACTTGTTAAAAACTTAATTTTAGTCCGTCGGTTTACTACGGACAATTGGGTTTCTGTTGAATTTGACCCGTTTGGTTTTCTTGTGAAGGACTACAAGACCAAGGCACCGCTCCTACGATGCAACAGCAGCGGTGATCTCTATCCCTTGCTGCTCGGGTCTTCCACCTCTCAACCTACTGCCCTTGCTGCTATCTCATCACAAGTCTGGCATCACCGTCTTGGCCACCCAGGACGCGCATCTTTAAATAAATTAAAAACATCTAATGTTTTGGATTTTGATTTTTATTCTAATAAAGTTTGTCAGTCTTGTATTTATGGAAAAAGTGTTCGTTTACCTTTTTTCCATCTACTAATATTACCATGCAACCCTTTGACATTATACATAGTGACGTGTGGACATCCCCAATAATTAGTTCATCAGGCCATAAATATTACGTACTATTTTTAGATGATTATTCTAATTTTTTATGGACCTACCCCATTGCCCAAAAATCCCAAGTTTTCCCATCGTTTACACATTTTGCCTCAACAATCAAAACCCAATTTGAACGCACCATTAAAACCTTTCAATGTGATAACGGACGCGAGTACGTTAACACATCATTCCAAAAAATTTTCACCACAAACGGTATTCTCTACCGTCTATCTTGCCCATACACCTCCTCTCAAAACGGTAAGGCTGAGCGCAAAATTAGAACCATAAATAACATGGTCCGCACCTTAATGGCTCATGCCTCCCTACCCACCCACTTGTGGCATTACGCACTTGAAACCGCTACCTACCTATTAAACATTCTGCCATCAAAAACCACCAACAACAAGACCCCCACTGAACTATTATACATGTCCACACCCACTTATGACCACTTACGTGTCTTTGGTTGCCTATGCTATCCCCTCATCCCATCCACCACAATCCACAAACTCGAGAACCGTTCCCAACCGTGTGTACTACCCCCCATAAACTGAAAATCCATAACCGCAATTGCTACGTTAATACCGTCTAGTTGCCCTGTTTTCCTCGGTTATCCACCCACACACCGCGGCTACCGTTGCTTTGACCTTTCCACCAAACAATTTTTTGTTTCTCGTCATGTCGCCTTTGATGAGACCACCTTCCCGTTTAGACAAACCATTGGACCTGAACCCACTTATGAATTCCTTGACAACCCCTTCCCACACCATCTGTGCCCCCATCTTCACACAAATACCCGTCTGGCCCACCCTACTGTCCATCCTCAAACACCCACATCTGGCCCAACTCAACCCAGCCACGACCCAAATAACTCCCCAGCCCACACCGTCCCTGACCCACCTCACGCCTCCCCTGAACCACATCAGCCCACTCCTAACCAACCTCCTACGGCCCACTTACCTAACCAACCACAACCCGCACCCTCTACCACAGCCCAACCTCCAAACCGTACAATGCAAACCCGCTCCATGAGCGGTATCCACAAACCAAAACTACCCTTCAACCTATCCGCTTCCACCAAACCCAACATCGTACCCATTCCCAAAAACCCTACCGATGCCTTGGCCAGTCCGGAGTGGTCCTCCGCCATGTCTACCGAGTACAATGCATTAATTAGAAATGGTACATGGGAGTTAGTCCCTCGTGTGCCTAACATGAATATTATTCGATGTATGTGGTTGTTTAAACATAAATACAGGTCAGACGGGACATTGGAGCGATACAAAGAACGACTTGTGTGCGATGGTCGCTCACAACAGGTGGGCATAGATTGTGGCGAGACATTTAGTCCGGTGGTTAAACCGGCTACTATCCGTATGGTTCTCTCTCTTGCACTTTCCAAAGGATGGGCCGTACATCAGTTAGACGTTACTAATGCGTTCCTACATGGACATCTTCAAGAAACTGTTTACATGCACCAACCAATGGGGTTCCGAGACAAGAATTTTCCGGATCATGTTTGTCTTCTGCGCAGGTCTCTTTATGGTTTGAAGCAAGCTCCCCGTGTGTGGTATCAACGGTTTACCGACTACGTACTTTCACTGGGTTTCTTACATAGCAGATGCGATGCCTCGCTCTTTACGTTTACACAGGGCAAAGACACTGCTTATCTCCTCCTCTATGTGGATGACATTCTACTGGTCACCTCTTCTGACACTCTTCGCTTTCGCCTCATGACGAACCTTGCCAAGGAATTTGCTATGAAAGATTTGGGCCCTTTGAGTTATTTTCTCGGCATCTCTGTGACCAGACAGCACAACACCATGTTCCTCTCTCAACAGTCCTATGCTACTGACATTATTAATCGTGCAGGTATGCAGTCATGTAACCCAGTAGCCACCCCAGTTGATTCGAACTCAAAACTGAGCTCGACTCCGGATGCACCATTTCATGATCCAACTCTATACCGCAGCCTAGCCGGTGCCTTACAGTACCTGACTTTCACTCGCCCAGACATTACTTATGCAGTTCAGCAGATATGTATGCATATGCATGCCCCTTGCGCGGCCCACTGGAATGCACTTAAGCGTATCATCAGATATAAAAAAGGTACTGTTGCGTTTGGTTTATCTTTAGGCCCCTCGGCCACGGCCTCACTTCTCGCCTATACGGACGCCGATTGGGCGGGTTGCCCAGACACTAGATGATCCACGAGTGGTTATTGCATTTATTTTGGGGAGAATTTAATTTCTTGGTCGTCTAAGCGGCAACCCACTGTTTCCCGGTCTAGTGCTGAAGCCGAATACCGTGGTGTTGCCAACGTTGTTTCTGAAATCTGTTGGCTATGCAACCTCTTACTTGAGCTTTCTGTTCCTATCACTCGAGCGACTATGGTCTACTGTGATAATGTCAGTGCTATCTACTTGTCGGGGAATCCTGTCCAACACCAGCGCACTAAACATATCGAGCTTGATATACATTTTGTCAGGGAACAGGTTCAGCGGGGTCACGTTCGCATCTCACACGTTCCGTCTCGTTATCAGGTTGCCGACATCTTCACCAAAGGTTTACCACGAGTTCTATTTGAAGACTTCAGATCCAGTCTCAGCATCCGGTCTCCTCCCGCTTCGACTGCGGGGGTGTAATAGATTGTATATTTAGAAGTCATATTATTTGTATTAAATGTATTGAATGGTATTTATTGGTTACCATAGTTAGGAGATCATATTGTAATTATTTATACCCTTCCAATCAATGAGATATGCATGGGTTTGAACTCTTTCACTCTGCACAAGTTTTAGTATGCTTATCTACTTTCTTCGATTCCGCCTTTCGCGATGCTTACCCAGCTACAAACCCTGTTTCCCTTAAACCATCAAAGGAGATACCCCTGTGAGGTCCACGCAAACATGTTTCCCCCTCTCCCAACCAAAGGCAAACAGATCTGCTGGTCACATATAAATAAAAGAAAATAAAAAAAATAATATTTGTTTTTTCCGGTCCTTAGTGTCGATAGAATTACAAAGTTCTACAAAAAAAATTAAGAAAAAAATACTTCTAGTTCGTTCTTACCCGGTCATCCTTGAAATTGAGTATCTGTTGGGGCCATATTATATACGAATAAAAAACTAAGTCTTAAAATATACGCTTGGGGCGTTAGGGGTGCTACTAAAATTCATTTTTTCTTTTACTGATTTTAACTAATTATACACTGCCACATCACTTAACTGGTTTACTTCACTGATTTACTTTTTTGTAGGCAATACTCCACTGATTCTTTTTTTTTTTGTTTTTTTTTCATTTAAATATAAATACAAATCTTTTTTTTTTATATACACACGGTTTATAAATTGCACCACCAAACCGTCAGTCAGTGGACCACCTGCTATGAGGAAACCATGACCCGGCACCCAGGCATTGTGCCGGAGTTGGTTGTGGAGTTGACCCAGGTGAAGTATGCGGCTCGTTACAACGGCAACTTTGAGCATCTTCAGGCCTGGCAACTCATGCGTGAACTCTAATCATCTACTATGTTTTTATGTATTTTATTTATGTTTAATATTAATAAATATTGTTTTATGTTTTTTATTTACTTTTAGTTGAATTTATTTTAACACTAAACGGTTTACGTAAAAAAAATAAACAAAAATGTTGCTTCCAAACGGTTATAAATAATTAGAAAAGGAATTACAGTAAATAAAAAATCAGAAAATACACAGTTACCAGCCCGTTAGATAGAACCAGAAAACGGTCCAGGGGACCCCTACCAGCACGGGTGGCGACGGTGTTACCGTGCTGGTAATGAGGTACCCGTGCCCAATTCTGATAGCGCCCCGCTTATAGAAAATTTGGCGTGTAAATATAAACTTACGTTTTAGTGAACTAAAACACAAAGATGTAAATGTATCGTTAATATTATGTAGTATGAGTCAATGAGGCCATTCTTATAAAAAATAAAAAAAAGGAATCTATGATAAATTTCATAAATAGCGATGTTATTACTAGTGTCGGAGGAGTGTCAGAGGCTATTTTTGGCAAATTATATGTCGGTGGCACCATGCAAAATTACCAAACTACTATATGTCACAAAAATGAATGGTTCTGTCAGAATTACACACACTCTCTCTCTCTCTTTCTACCTCGCTCTTTCTGCTTCCTTCTCTCTCTAAGCTATTGTCTTTTCCTCTTCCTTTTTAATATATGACAGAGCTCTCTCTCTCTCTCTCTCTCTTTCTCTCTCTCTCTCTCTTTGAAGCCAGATTCATCTACGACGACGACCAAATTCTAGAGAAAAAACAGAGGGACATATTGATTTCAGAGAGAGAAACAGAGACAAATTCGGTAACTGGAGTGATTCTCTAGAATTAGAGGGTTAGGATGAAGGAGAGAAGAGAGATGGTCGTGACGAGGTGGTTGAAGTCGCAGATGGATTTTCGGAACCAACATCAGATTTGGATTGGATGTTTATACCTTGTCAGACCATAAATCGGGTCACCAGAAACCTGATATGGACACCTACGCCTCAACGGACAGGTGCGTTGCTGATGATGGCCTTCGATGGCAGATCCGCCTATGAGAGAGTGTGGCTGAATTACGTGGTGGTGTTGGTGTGTGTGGCGGAGTGAGGGGTGATGGTGGCATGTGATGGAGTTACGTGACAAAAGTGAGTGGCAGAGGTGAACCTTTGGTGGTTGTGGTTGAGGTTGAGATTATAGAAACAACAAAGAAGAAGAAAAAAAGAAAGATGGTAGATAGGAAATAACCAAGTGGGTTTGATAACTTCTAGAAAATGAACTTATTTTGGTTAAAATACGTAGATGATTGAATTAACTATATGTCATTGAGAAACTTAAATAAGCTGTAACTTCAAATTGATAATTTCAAAACTTACTGTATAAAAATTTATTTTTGTTTTCAATGCTCATGAACTTAAAAATAATAACGTATATGTAACATTAATTAAAAAGTTAATTAAAAAGTAAAGGCATTTTATTATATCAAAAATAAATAAATAAGAAAAAGCAAAACAAATAAGTAAACCGATACCGATAAAAATGCTTTGACTTAACGTTAAACATAGACGGGATTAATGAAATGGGTTAAAATGACAAAAAATTGAAAACGTCATAGAAACACAGTTTTATTGAGAGCAAAGGTTGTTGAAAATGCTGAAGATGAAAAACAACTAACATATGGTTACTCTACGTTTCGACGTAAATTTGGTTCGTAGATAAGTCAGATTGATTGTAGTCTATACTTTATTATGGGGCGCGTGCCGCGCCGCCGCAACGCGCGGCTGACAATGAAACTAGTACACACACAAAAAGCATCGTTCATCCAAATTAATTACTTTTAACATAGGTGAAAAAAAAAATCGTTAGAACTTTAATATCAACCTACCATATTACTTCAGTTTGGAGGGTTTATTCGATTTTAATGTTTTATGAAAACCTTTAATAGTGTAGTTCACCATAACCACACAATATACACCTTGCAAAGGCCGACACATGGATTCTTTTGTGGTTGTGCCAAAAATAATTTACATTAAGCATACAAACCATAATTAATGTCAATGGTCGTGACATCTTAAGTTTATCCTCAATGTATGTATTGGTTTAACTCACACAAAGTGAGTATTAGATGAAATTTAGGAATAATTTTGCTGTTAAGAAGCCGACAATTAATACGAAGCAACTAAATTATAAGAAATTATAAGAAATTATTTTACTTAATTATCCTATATAATGAATTTACAACTTCCATAAATAGTGCTGCTACCAGGTGGCAGCAGCTGATTGTTTTTTTATTTTCCTTCACGTCTTTTAAAGGTTTTTAGGTATTATGTTCTATTTGTTATAGCAAAAGTCTCTTCAGCTCGGGTGGTTTGGTTGTTGTGTTGTTATTGCTGTAACCCGGATTTGAGCCTCCTCAAGTAAATATTTTTTGGTTCTTTTCTAAAAAGTGTTTTGCCATCTGTTTCTGACCTTAACCTAGATCTTCACACACGTGCCCTAACACGCGTCTTTACATATAACACGCGTCTTTATTTCTGATACACTTAGAGAACATAGAGAGGGATTAGAGAGATGGTGGGACGGTGGACCAACAGAGTTCCAATCATTAATTCCAAAATCATTGTTCCAGATCTTATTCGTTTTTTTCTTTCACATCTTATTCCATACTCTAATCCCTAATAATTAATCACTTATATTCATACGGCAGCCAAGGTTGGAAGCTTAGAATTTGTTACTTCAACTTCCCCCAAAATGAAGGGTTTTCCAGTTCCTCCTTTTTTCTCTCTACCCATTTCGCTGAGGTTGCAGGTCTTCACTACACTTTGATTGTTGGTTGATTTACTCATTTCGCTAGGGTACCATCTCTTAACTACACTCTAATTACTGCTGAGTTTGTATCTTATTTCTGCTCTTAAACTACGGAATACCAATTAGGGCTTACTCCCGCTTTCACAATTACATGTAGGATTTGAGTTGGACTCTTGGTCTCGGTTATAGTGTGTTTGGTTACCATCTCCTCCACAAGATCCCAGTAAGTTTTCTTATTCTTACCTTATTTACATTTGAAAGATGTCACAATTTTAACGTAATATCATTGCAAAAGTTGATAAGTAGCATATTTTATATTTCACAAATTCATGTATTAGCATTTGTGGAGGATTTGTTTGTGTCAGGTGCTGTTAAAAAAAAAGAAAATCAAGATTTCTGCTAGCGGCCACCCATGACCCATCTGGTGTTGGTTTTCTCAGACGATGGGCGACGACTATTCGGACTAGAATTCAAGCCAACTTCTGCCCACAAGTTTAACACATCTCTTGAAAGTCCATAATGAGAGAGTGTAAGTATACTCTTATTTGCTTCCAGGTTTCTTAAGTTAGTTGAATGTAAAAAACTAACATAAAACTTAAATAGTATAACGAGTTAATGTATATGTTATCAGTTTTACTTTTTACAAAGTTTGTTTCTCATTTTCCTAATTTTATTGATTCCTTTATGTTAAACATAAGGTTTGACTTGATTAGCTTTTTTAATTTGTTTATCAGGTTTCAATAGGTTATCTGTTTTCTCAAGATTGTCAGGTAAATCTAAAGAAGCCCCAGCTCTTGCTTTGAACTACCATTGAAATTAATCTTAATGGATGGTGGTAGATAGAAGTGACAGCATTGATGTTTCGTGGTTAGGTCTGGTGCAAACCCAAAAACATAGGAGAATTGGATTTGGGATTTCATATTTGCATTTCACTTTTTGTTGGGGATTCAGATAACAACGTTAGTCTGATTTGCGGCTTCAATTCAACCTACTATTTCCAATGGATGAAGTAGGTAATGTTTTTAACTATATACAAAATGCAATTTGTACTGCTGTTGTAGTTACCAACATGCAACTGATCGTGGACAAGGATTTATTCACAGAGATACAAGGGGAGAAGCAAACAAATGACAATAATTAAACATTGAACAGTTAATTCTCATTTTAAGAGGTGGTTTCTAAACAATGTCAGATTGTTGTGCATAGATATAAATGTTGTGTTTTTAATAGTCTATAAATTATTCTTAACTTATCAAGGTATCATGTATTTGTATGTCTAAGAGTTGAGTGATGCATTCAAATACTGACATTCAATAGTTTTAGCTTACAACAAGGAAGACTATTGTTAGTTTCAAATGTGTTATACTTTGTAATTGAAAGTGTCTTTATAGTGCTATGAATTTGGTTTCTTTACTATGTGGTTTAAATATGATATTTTACATTCCAAACTTCCATTCTTTAAATTAACTTGATGGTTGTTTAGAATCCTTTGTTGCTGCCTTCTTTATGGATTTTAGGTATGTATACTTTGAGCGTTCGACTTTGGTTCATTATATAAACCAATATAAAACATGGTGAGGCTACAATTTTTATTTTCCATCTAAAGCATTTATTTATTTTTTTGCGGAAAAAAATTGGTACCCTTTTGGTTGACTTCCAAGTCGCCTGTTTGTATTTTTTTTTTACTGAATAGGTGGAATTTGCAACCTAAAATTTGCTGCTCCAAAACTTAATTGCTCAGGAAGCTGCTAAAGATCAATCATTTGGACAAACATGGGCAAACTTCATGCCAATCAATCGTTCACTTCGGTTCTTGCTTATCTCCATTTATTTTTATTATAAATTCAAATGAAGAACCAAAATGGAAAGCTAATGTATTCAAAATACAAGCGTTTAGATATTTTTATTTACCGAATGTTGATTATGCATCTCTTGCAACTTGATCCTAAGGGCATGTTATAACTTGCACATTTCCTTTAAGAACAAACAGTGTCAGGGTAAGGTTTTTCTACTGCTATCTGTGGACACGGTTTTACCGCTGCAACGCAATATGAAGCAACATCGGCCAAATTTTCAAAATCACTCGGCGCAACTCACCAATTAGTATACCACTAGTTCAAATAGTTTATAATTTAGTGGGATCCAAACAACGGGCCATCCTAGGGTATGGTTGTTTATGACCCGGGCCTAACCGAGCTATGTGGGCTAGACTCAATTATAAATCGAGCAGGTTCGACTCGATTTAGCTTGATTTTTAACGAACTGACTTGGCTCTACTTGATTAGGCTCGGATTTATAAAGAAAATTTAATAATCATTTTCAAAAATCAATAATCTAAAATATAATTCAAAAGTTCAAAAAACACTTCCAAAATATTTCATCTTAATAGATTATATGCAAATTAAAGTATAACCAAATATAAAATATATTTTAAATTCCAACCTAATGCAACATATGTTTGTTTTTTTGTACGACGTTGGGAATTCGGACTCTGTGTTAATATATATTTATTAGCATCCTAATCAATTTTTAAATATTCTAAAAATATTCAACTTCACTCTTAAATACATGCAAATAATAATTATCTTTTATAATCTATTAAATTAAATGTATATAAAAATAAAATATATATTATGAGTATAATAATCTGAGCCTGGACAATTTAAACACTTGTTTAACCTAGACAACGACCTATCACTAGCTGGGAACATACAAACGGGTGGTGCTGTTCGGTCAATATTAGTGAGACTGACACAATCAAATACATATTGATGATCGGCGTTTGGGTCAAATAAACAAGGATTTATAAAAAGAACAAGAAAAAACTTTATTCACCCACCAAATATCCTTTAATAAACAATACAGACTCTATCAAAAACATATCAACATAGACTTTGTACAAACACTTCTGAAACAGAATCTGTCTCAACCAATCTCTCTACTATCGATCAACGATTATTATACAAACTCTTGATAAAAAAAACAAACACAAGACTTATCTGATGAAAAACAACAAGAAATCCTATATAGCTCAAATGACCTAGAGAGAGAGAGAGAGAGAGAGATAGAACACGAGAAGAGCAATGACTAACAGATCTGGATAAAACTCTGGTGTATGATTTTAGAGAGATGATATTGTGAATAATAATCTTCTTGAGAGGGTGAGACTCTTCTTTTTATATATTGAATCAATAATATGTGGTCTCAAAGCTTCATGATAACACCGACTAACTTGACGAATGGGCTTCAGCCCCCGAGTCTCTTAATCTTCTTCAGTCTTCTTAACACTCCATAATAAGCCCAACTTGGTAACTAGCCTAGTTATTTATCCGTGAGTCAGCCCAGTTATGAATCCTTGAGTCCAAGCTTTAAGCCCAATTGACTCCTGCTTCTATCATCTAGCAACTGAGCTCATTAACCTACGACTTAACCTATGCAACATATTATAGAGACATTCACATATCAAGTTATGTTAACACCCTTTCAGACTATTAAACAGTTGTATTATATTATTCATTCAACACCCCCGTTAGTTTAATAGTCAAATGGATCAACAACGATTTTTAGGAAATTACAGAGCTCAACATGTTGTCGAGGATAACAATCCTTAAAAATATCTACAACTTGAGTTTACATTACCGGTTTTAAATATTCCTTTTGAAACCAAACTTCTTTTAAAAAAACAGATCCAGCCCAAAAATGTTTTGTTTTGTAAGAAAATGAAAGGGCTGCACCATTTCTTTAAACGAAACAACATGTAAACCTACCTGAATATGTATTCTTTTGGTTTACAAACATTTATACATACTACCATTTTAGTATGCCCTTTTTATCAATAGCACTAGTATCAGACAAATATCAACAAAATCTATGAAAACTAGAACTTCTTTTCATTAAACACGCATCAATAATTTGAACATCAAAACCAGTGCAACAACAATCTCAATTACCTAGATTAGAACACAAAACATATTATGCACACGTTCATGCATAAGTATTGCAGCATAATCCTGATCTTCAAAAAAAAAAAAAGATAGTTGTTATGATAAAACCAACAAAATTAAAATACTACTCTCCACATTCAATATAAAGTTGGTTGTGCTACCAAACAATTCCACATGTAGCAACACATATGGTACGACACTTAATTTTCGCTATATGCAATGAAACTATGGGCAACAATTTTAGTTTTCCAAGTTTACTAAGAGATTTCAAGAAATATATAGAACATTTCCCAATCATGGTTATGCACTTTAAAAATTGTATTGAATATGACCAATAGAGATGAAACATAAAAACCCAATGTATACAAATCACTTTGAAACTAAATAAAAAGGACCACCAAGAACTCATGCTCTCCTTAAAATCATAAACATGATGACTTGATTACAAGCCTCACATTATGAACAAACTACCAATATTCAATTACATAATGAATCTGATCAGAACAGTGAGAGGATCAATGAGAGAGAACATAGAACTTTAAAAAAATTTATCAAAACAATCCTAAAGCCCTTAAAAATTTAATACTTTTCAATATCTGAAATGTTTAAGAACTCCTAAATCCCTTAAAAGACACTTGGATTTTGAAAAATTCCATTTTTTGAAAATCATTATGTATGATTACATGTGACTAGATAAACAAGTAGTAAAACAGATAAAAAACATCCATCTTTAATACAAACAAGTGATGACAACTTAGAAAGAAGCAAGTTCAAATAGACCAAAAAACATATATCAGATTATTTGAATAACTATCATCAACTAGAATACCAAACGTAATCGAACTACAGTAACTAAACTACACAACTCAGGAATAACCTAGTCAAAAGAGCATACAACAGACTGTAAGATAACAAAACCTGTTCTGATTAACACACAAGCACACGACTATCAATCAAAACACACAAGACAATTTGTGTTCATGTTGAAAAAAACTTTTTTTAAAGAAACAAAATGTTCATTGATTTGATCAAAAATTTATACCTTTTTTTAACATGTAAAGAAAAACAATTTTGATTTTATCATGGAACAACCTTTTAACTCCACATGAATCACACAATATCTAACCAAAACTGCACAATTTCGTAATTAGAAAGATATCTCACAAAGGAGTAACTAACGCTACTACAAACTCAAGAACAATCTTGACATTACCACTGGCTAAAAATGTCGATCACAAGATACGACTAACCAGATGAGACACTATAGGCCATACAAGACCATCAAGATATGAGTTTATATAACAAAACCCACCAGGACACAATTAAACCCTATATTAAAACAAGAATTACATGACTTACATCATGTTAACATAGTTACAGCCAATACAAATCTGATAAAAGTTCAAAATCACAAGATTTCAAAACCTAGAATATAATCTTCCACATAAAGGAAACACATCGCTGCAACAATATCAAGCACAATTTAAAAAAATTAAGCAAAAACAAACTGGAACTGCTTACACATCCTTCTCTAATATCATCAATAAGACAAATCATACAAAAATCACTAACACGATCTAACGGACACTTAAACCAACAACATGTAGATTTTATTTAATAACCTTAGATCTAGTGCCAACACCAGAGATTTCAAGAGAAAGGATACACAAATTGAATATACATATTGTCAAAATAAACAACAAGTTTCAACACACGTCATACTTAACTGACAAACCATCATGATCCGAGTTTAATTAAAAAACAACTCATCAAGATACGGTTAAACATGATGTTGAAACCATAAGAATCAAACGATTCAATACTAGTAAACAATGTTATATAGTTAAAAACTTAGTAACATATAACAAACTAGTCCTTAACATATACAATTCATCTTAACAAATCTCTCAACAGTTCAAAAATGTAGACTCTAAGATATAATAGAATCAAAACAAACCGAGATACACCAAGATTTCTAGATAACCAGTAAGTCACACAACTTTTAAATCACCATCAAATTTTAAGAATTTCATGTCAAATAAAGACCTATCAAGGAATTTAAAGACAAAACTGATTAACAAAAAAACATTGATTTTATAAACATTTCTCATTTTTCAAGAACATGAATTAACCAAAATTGAACCACAAGATTAAAAAAACATAAAGAAATCTAAATATTTCTTACTCAACAAAATATGAGATAATGAACAGATAATCTCACACAAAATCCACCAGCACAAAAACAGATAAAGAAGTAACCGATTTACAAAAACGTTATAGCCTTTTACGATTTTTTCTACATAACTCTTTTAACCAATGTTAAAAAACAACAATTCAACAAAACTATTTAACAAAGAATCGGTCACAAAAGAAAGAAAGATGCATTAGAAAAAGTATCATTGTTACTATTACCATTATTATCTCCATTAGTATCTTCATTATCAGCCACGACTAACTGTTATAAAAAACTGTTAACTTTATTAATACAAGTTTAACATACCGTAGCAACACACACTACCATAACACAGTCCAAACCAACAATACCCCAGAAATAAACAACTAACAAATAGAACTGTAGCAACTATATCACACTGTTAAAGTTAACCTAAACACAAATTAACAAAACAAATGAACAGAACAAAGAGTCACCTCAACCAATCAGACCGGCGAAGCAATGTGGGTGTCCAAGATCGTTGGTTTGTCACACATTGGTGCCAGCGTAGGTCCTCACACAGGAGCCACCTAGACCTAGACCAACCCTAGCTAACAGAGACTCGATCAATTGCCGGTCCTACTAACCCGGTACCAGACACCTAGACCAACAAAAATAAAACCAAGGTAAATAAAGAAAAGGTTAGAAAGATCTCACCGAGAGGGTTTCCCAAGTTATGGTTCTCCAATAACAAACTCACATCCTATACTTTCACTTAGGGTAATGAACTGTGAGGCAAATAGCACAACTCTAGCAGCTCCTTAGGCTTAAAACAACAAATTGCGATCCACCCTTTTATTGACAATATATCACTTAGATCAAGGGAACATGACAAAACAATCGTTTTCAAGCCAAAGAAACCTGAGCAGACAATCCCTATTGCCCAGAATAAAATATACCAAACTTCAAGACCAAAAACGGACTAAAACAAGAACTTCATTTAAACATATCTGACAAAAAACATGAGTCTAACCAAATAAAATAAAAACCGATTCTTGAACATAACAACAAGACCAAATCCATTATTTAGATCAGATCTTCACACCATTAGACAGGATCTATTCACCGATCATGCCCAACAGTACACACAAACAAGACAAGAATCATTGTTAATATTATCAATTCAGACTCCATTCAAAAAAAAAAAAAAAAAACCAAACGATAGACAAGACCTATGATAAAAAGACCAAATAAAAAGCCATGTTTACGGTAAAAAAAACATATTGTACAAAAGAATAATGGATACCCAGACTTGAACAGAACACGAAATCAAAATAGAGATACAACAATATAAAAAAACATTCAATAATTTAAACAACTTTGAATCACCAACAATCTACTAATAACTATGGTAATTTTGAGTTAAATATGATGGTATTCAAGATCATGTATCTCAGTTCCTGACTACCTAATGTTTAACAACCGATCTACAGTTAAGATATATGGATCTAAAAAAATGAGGACCAGATCTAAAAGGAAGAAGAAATCATTAACGTCTGAACAATCTCTTGATCAAAACGATGTTCTTAAAACCATACGAGTTCTTGAAACTAGATCCAAGAAACCGCATCTAAACGTTCCAGATCCTTAAGATATTCACTAGATCTTAGAAACTTAAAACAAGATCTGTACTTTGTACACAAAGAAATGAGTGACAGCGGAAGGAAAACAATAAATCAGGGCCTCAAGAGCTCTGATATCATGTCTGAAAACAAGTATCTATTCCAAGAACAAGAAAAGCAGATTATCCTCTAATAAACAATACAAACTCTGTCAAAAACAGATCAACACAGACTTTGTACAAACACTTCTGAATTAGAGTCTCACTCAACCAATCTCTCTACAATCGATCAACGATTACTATACAAACTCATGATAAAACCAAATACAAGACTTATCTGATGTAAAACAACAAGAATTCCTATATCGCTCAAATTACCTAGAGAGAGAGAGAGAGAGAGAGAGAGAACAAACATGAGAAGAGCAAAGACTAAAAGATCCGGATAAAACACTGGTCTACGATTTTGTTGAGATGATATTGTGAATAATAATCTTCTAGAGAGAGTGAGACTCTTCTTTTTATATATTGAATCAATAATATATGGTCTAAAAGCTTCGTGATAACACCGACTAACTTGACGAATGGGCTTCGGCCCATGAGTCACTTAATCTATCTTCAGTCTTCTTAACACTCCATAATAAGCCTAACTTGGTAACTAGCCTAGTTTTATATCTGTGAGTCAGCCTGGTTATGAATCCTTGAGTCCAATATTTAAGCCCAATTGACACTTGCTTCTATCAGCTAGCCACCGAGCTCATTAACCTACGATAGAAATTATGCAACATATTATAGAGACAATCCCTATTGCCCAGAATAAAATATACCAAACTTCAAGACCAAAAACGGACTAAAACAAGAACTTCATTTAAACATATCTGACAAAAAACATGAGTCTAACCAAATAAAATAAAAACCGATTCTTGAACATAACAACAAGACCAAATCCATTATTTAAATCAGATCTTCACACCATTAGACAGGATCGATTCACCGATCATGCCCAACAGTACACACAAACAAGACAAGAATCATTGTTAATATTATCAATTCAGACTCCATTCAAAAAAAAAAAAACCAAACGATAAACAAGACCTATGATAAAAAGACCAAATAAAAAGCCATGTTTACGGTAAAAAAAACATATTGTACAAAAGAATAATGGATATCCAGACTTGAACAGAACACGAAATCAAAATAGAGATACAACAGTATAAAAAAACTTTCAATAATTTAAACAACTTTGAATCACCAACAATCTACTAATAACTATGGTAATTTTGAGTTAAATATGATGGTATTCAAGATCATGTATCTCAGTTCCTGACTACCTAATGTTTAACAACCGATCTACAGTTAAGATATATGGATCTAAAAAAATGAGGACCAGATCTAAAAGGAAGAAGAAATCATTAACGTCTGAACAATCTCTTGATCAAAACGATGTTCTTAAAACCATACGAGTTCTTGAAACTAGATCCAAGAAACCGCATCTAAACGTTCCAGATCCTTAAGATATTCACTAGATCTTAGAAACTTAAAACAAGATCTGTACTTTGTACACAAAGAAATGAGTGACAGCGGAAGGAAAACAATAAATCAGGGCCTCAAGAGCTCTGATATCATGTCTGAAAACAAGTATCTATTACAAGAACAAGAAAAGCAGATTATCCTCTAATAAACAATACAAACTCTGTCAAAAACAGATCAACACAGACTTTGTACAAACACTTCTGAATTAGAGTCTCACTCAACCAATCTCTCTACAATCGATCAACGATTACTATACAAACTCATGATAAAAACCAAATACAAGACTTATCTGATGTAAAACAACAAGAATTCCTATATCGCTCAAATTACCTAGAGAGAGAGAGAGAGAGAGAGAGAGAGAGAGAGAACAAACATGAGAAGAGCAAAGACTAAAAGATCTGGATAAAACACTGGTCTACGATTTTGTTGAGATGATATTGTGAATAATAATCTTCTAGAGAGAGTGAGACTCTTCTTTTTATATATTGAATCAATAATATATGGTCTAAAAGCTTCGTGATAACACCGACTAACTTGACGAATGGGCTTTGGCCCATGAGTCACTTAATCTTTCTTCAGTCTTCTTAACACTCCATAATAAGCCTAACTTGGTAACTAGCCTAGTTTTATATCTGTGAGTCAGCCTGGTTATGAATCCTTGAGTCCAATATTTAAGCCCAATTGACTCTTGCTTCTATCAGCTAGCCACCGAGCTCATTAACCTACGATAGAAATTATGCAACATATTATAGAGACAATCCCTATTGCCCAGAATAAAATATACCAAACTTCAATACCAAAAACGGACTAAAACAAGAACTTCATTTAAACATATCTGACAAAAAACATGAGTCTAACCAAATAAAATAAAAACCGATTCTTGAACATAACAACAAGACCAAATCCATTATTTAGATCAGATCTTCACACCATTAGACAGGATCTATTCACCGATCATGCCCAACAGTACACACAAACAAGACAAGAATCATTGTTAATATTATCAATTCAGACTCCATTCAAAAAAAAAAAAAAAAAAAAAAAACCAAACGATAGACAAGACCTATGATAAAAAGACCAAATAAAAAGCCATGTTTACGGTAAAAAAAACATATTGTACAAAAGAATAATGGATACCCAGACTTGAACAGAACACGAAATCAAAATAGAGATACAACAATATAAAAAAACTTTCAATAATTTAAACAACTTTGAATCACCAACAATCTACTAATAACTATGGTAATTTTGAGTTAAATATGATGGTATTCAAGATCATGTATCTCAGTTCCTAACTACCTAATGTTTAACAACCGATCTACAGTTAAGATATATGGATCTAAAAAAATGAGGACCAGATCTAAAAGGAAGAAGAAATCATTAACGTCTGAACAATCTCTTGATCAAAACGATGTTCTTAAAACCATACGAGTTCTTGAAACTAGATCCAAGAAACCGCATCTAAACGTTCCAGATCCTTAAGATATTCACTAGATCTTAGAAACTTAAAACAAGATCTGTACTTTGTACACAAAGAAATGAGTGACAGCGGAAGGAAAACAATAAATCAGGGCCTCAAGAGCTCTGATATCATGTCTGAAAACAAGTATCTATTACAAGAACAAGAAAAGCAGATTATCCTCTAATAAACAATACAAACTCTGTCAAAAACAGATCAACACAGACTTTGTACAAACACTTCTGAATTAGAGTCTCACTCAACCAATCTCTCTACAATCGATCAACGATTACTATACAAACTCATGATAAAAACCAAATACAAGACTTATCTGATGTAAAACAACAAGAATTCCTATATCGCTCAAATTACCTAGAGAGAGAGTGAGAGAGAGAACAAACATGAGAAGAGCAAAGACTAAAAGATCTGGATAAAACACTGGTCTACGATTTTGTTGAGATGATATTGTGAATAATAATCTTCTAGAGAGAGTGAGACTCTTCTTTTTATATATTGAATCAATAATATATGGTCTAAAAGCTTCGTGATAACACCGACTAACTTGACGAATGGGCTTCGGCCCATGAGTCACTTAATCTTTCTTCAGTCTTCTTAACACTCCATAATAAGCCTAACTTGGTAACTAGCCTAGTTTTATATCTGTGAGTCAGCCTGGTTATGAATCCTTGAGTCCAATATTTAAGCCCAATTGACTCTTGCTTCTATCAGTTAGCCACCGAGCTCATTAACCTACGATAGAAATTATGCAACATATTATAGAGACATTCACATGTAAAGTTATGTTAACACCCTTTTGGACTATTAAACTAATAGATTATATTATTCTTTCAATAGTTTGGGTTATGATATTTTGAACCAAGAAAAATAATGTTTTCAGCTAGTTTTAGGTGTTTGGAGTCGTAGTTCTCGGTGGACTTGGGCTTTGGGATAGGCCACATGGGCTTTGTAAACCAAAACTAGTATGTAAAAATCTTTATGTTTCATTGTTTAGATTAGCGGTTTTGTTTATTCTCTCTCAAGTGTATTATACGGTTTTGACCAAAGTTAATATAACCATGTGCACTTTGGAATTGTTAGTCTTCATCTTGAATCATTACAATCATTGTTTCCGCCTTTTATTCTAATTACTTGATAGTGGGTTGTAAGTGCATTATTCATGTATGTCCCCAGCTAGTGATCCGGTACTTAATGTCGAAGGTTCAGATAATCAGAAAACGACCAAGATTATGAAGATGTTGAGTATTAGTAGACACATTCGAACCCATGGAGGGTCGAATGTAGCTCAACACAGGTCGAAGGTAGATTGAAAGATAGGGAAGGTTTCATTCATACCCATGAGGGGTCGAATGAACACATTCGACCTCATGAAAGGGGCGAATGTGGAAAGCTTATAAATAGGGAAAAATTACTTATTTTGAAAAAGAGTTATCCTTTGGAGCTTTTCCCTAGTTTGTGTGTGTGATATTCTCTGTATTAGGTCTAGGATTTCATCTGTAATATTCTTGATTTGATCTAATACAAAGAGTGAACTTATGGAAATTGTTCGGTGATTCGTTATCTGTTTTCATCACGATGGTTTACGTTGATTTCTGTATCATTTTGCACAAGCAGATGGGATTCCGCACCCTACAGTTGGTATTCGTGAGATCACGGTTCGTGATTACGATCCTAAAACGAATTCTCAATTGGTATCAGAGCATAGGCTCGATTTCACGATTGCAAATTGATCTGAATTGATGAAAACATATTAGAATTCTAGTTTAAAAGTTCAAAACCCTAGAAATTTTGAAGCTTTTCATAAAAACATGGTTTTTGATTGAATTGGAGTTGAATTTGATGTTATTATCAAAAATTCTTTCACAAATGTTTGTCTAAATTGAAATCCGCACAAAACCTATCTAAAATCATTACATTTGGTGAATATTTTGTCAAAAACCGATCAGATTCGTGTTCTTGAGGTTGAAGATGATGAATAGACCTGAAAAGGTCGAATGTGAGCTTCAAGGGGTCGAACCTAGAGTATTTTTGGTCGAAACAACTGATTTTAGGTCGAACCAGTGTGTTTTTAGGTCGAACAAAAATTTTCAGTGAGTACTATTTTTCATTCGACCATTTTTTGTACATTCGACCTTACGGCAGGTCGAACGTGGAGTTAAGTGGTCGAAAGTGAGTTTTGCATGTTTCAAGTTTTACATTCGAGTCAGATTAAAGGGTCGAACCTGGTTATTTTCACATTTGAACCCTCGATTACGTTTCTTTAGGTCGAACCAACACTGAGATGCATTCGACCCTTGTAAAAGGTCGAAGAAGACTATATTTTTCCAAGTTCGAACCCACGAATATTCGGATAATATTTTTCAAATTTTAAGGTGTAAAATGAAAAATGATTTCAACAAAAGATGCAATGTAATAAAAGCTAACCTGGGAACAAGTTGTTGCATCTATGATTCAACAATGTGTTACACGACCAGCTGTGCAACCAACTGATAAAATGGTTAATGTGAATGAGTGTGTTAACAGAGAAAGTGTTAAAAGTAATGTTGCGTGTCTTGTTAAACAACTGGGGAGTGATGATTCAAGTGAATTATCAAAGAGTGAGTTGAGTTCTGATATGAGTTCAGAACAGAGTGAATCAAGAGGAAGTGATACATCAAATGTTGATGTGAATTCTGAGAATGGTTTTGAGAATGGTAATAATTTAGACACTAAGGTAAAATCTAATGCTGAATGTGCTAATTGTTCTGATTGTGTCAAATTGAAAAATGAAGTGCTGAAACTTCTCGAGGACAAATATAACTTAACAAATAAACTTTAAAGATTTCAAATTGAAAATAAAATTTTGGCAAATAATGAAAGACATTTTATGAATCAAATTGAATCTTTTAAGAAAGAGATTTCAGAACTTCATTACACTATTTCAAAGAATAATTCCACATCAGAGTTGGAAATCATAATACCTTTTGTTGTTGATCCTGATTATGAGGTGAAATCAAAACTCGAAGTGAAAAATGAAAATGTGGTTGTCACTTCAGAACCTGAATCTGAAGAGAAACCCATATTCAAGTTTCCTGAAGGAGTTGAAGGATCCTACATGTTGGAAAGACATGACAAATTGATTTTAAACAAATATTTCCCAATAGATAATATCGAACAATCTTTACTTAAATGTATCTTTGTCGATAACAATGATTTGATAAATCAATTTAGAAATCAATTTGGTCATCTTCATTTTGAACTCAATCCAAACCAACATGAAAATGAAAAGGATGAGCATGGGAACAAAAAGAAAAATCCTAGGGAAAAAGGACCAAAACCAAACAAATTGAAAGGCAATGATCAGATGAAAAACGCTTATCATGAGAATTCAAGAAGTTTTTCATCTAGATCACATGATTTTGATGATTATACAAGTCACTCTCGATTTGATGGTTTTTGGAGAAACAACTCATCACAGTATTCTCATAAATATGTTGAATGGAGAAACTGTTTTGAATGTGGTGAAGTTGGACATATTGCTGTTTATTGTCCCTATTGGTATTGGGATGATGGGTATCATTATGATTTTGTAGAGTATATATCTTGTTTTAACTGCGGAGAGTGTGGGCATTTAGTTGCTAATTGTCCGTATGTTAAACAGAAAAAGACCAAAGTAAAATTTTCTAAAAATTCAGGCAATGTCAAAAAGCCTATATCCCCAAACCCAATCAAGAAGAAAAAGGGGAAACGGGTTGTGTATGACAGTCGAAAGAAGATTGCCTTGAACAAAAATGTAGATAGTGAATGGGTTGCTAAGGTAAGGGGGAGTTCTAAGGCTAAGCCTAAGAATAACTCTAAACCTGGATCTTCAGCAGTTATGTCTGAGAAGATTTCAAACAAAGTTTAGAAGCAGGTTTCAAATAAGAAATCTAAAAAGTCAACAACCAAAATGATTTCAACAAAGTCTAAAATAAACTCTAAACGTGTTTGGAAACCCAAATCACTTTCTAAATCAATAGCAATTTCTACTTCAAATAATCCATTGAAAAACCAATTGATTTTTCAAAAGGAGAATGGATTGATGTTTCGAGGATGGATGACCTTGGACAACCTATCATTGTGAAGGGATGGGTTCCTCTCTCCTACTTATTGTTTAACAAGTGTGCAGGTTGTTCCAGACAGACCTATTAACTATCTTTTGATAGTTGATAGTGGAGCATCTATATACAAGATATTTATTGGAGAGGTGAAGGTCAAAGAAGGGATATTGAAAAAGGAAAACATGATTTAAACAGAGAGGAAAGTGTTTGTCGTCTGTTTCCTACATGTGAAGCCGTAAAACGTTGCAATCTCATGCAATGGCTCTCAGGTTTTGGATTTCTATAACAGATGCACCAAAACAGTTTATTCTAAACTCTCTTATCTTTGTTAATGTATTACTAATTGAAAGAACAAAGTGAGTCAAGTAATCTGAGTGGGAAAATGGTTTTTGACACTCAATAAGTAAACCTCTCGGATATCATTTTATTTTGTTTTTCTTCAAAAACTTTAAAAATCCAAAAATATGTTTATTTTTAGATTTTTAGGGGGAGAAAATTTCTAAAAAATCAAAATAAATATCTGGATAATCCAAAAATGAGTTTTCCTGGAGAAAAAGAGGAGATGATAGTACACCAGTGCACTGTCAGACTACTCTGAAAACAAAATGTATGAACAAACATTGAGTAGCCACTACAATTATATATTGGTAGGCTTGAAATCAAAGTTTAAAGTTCAGCATGGTGATATAAACTTAAAATCAATAACTGATAATCATGTGGATCAACGTCTCGTTGGCATATGGTCTTAGTACCGAAATTTCATTTGATAGATTGCCAAAATCAGAGGTTTCAGGTCGTTATATTGTTAGTTATCTGGGGATAGCCTAACTGATCTTTTGTCGTATTGAGTTACGGAGCTAGATTAGTCAGGGTATCTTAACAAAAGATCTTTAATGACAAATCCTTAAGTTACCGAATGAGGAACTTAATGTGTGTGATGATAATCAAAGATTATCTAATGCGTCGGTTCAATACTATGATGAAAATCATGCATGATATTAGTCCTCACCTTGGTTGAGTGCATAAGTTGCTTTGAAGCATTAATTTGCTGACTTGTCACCGCTGTGACTCATACCTTGTAACTAACAGATAACTACCATATAATCATGTGTTACAATGAAGCATTGCGCAATTCTTGATACGGGAATGTGTCGCGTGTGCGGGGACCATAGATTTTTCAGTATCTAATATTACCATAAAGTATCTGAAATGCTGAACAATAAATGATGATTTTAGGTTTAAGTGGACAAACATACTGGTAATGGTTGCTGGATGCTTAATGTTAAAAAGCATAAAATTGATCAAAAAGAGTTTTGACTGACTGTTTCATTACTGATATGATCCTCTTACCAGATGATTCACAAAAATATGTTCAGTTTACTTTTATGCAATTCCATTTGAAAATTCAAAAAGATTTTTGGTGTGTTTTAGCAAAAACTTTGAAAAATCAAAATGTTTTGTTTCTATTTTATTTTTGATAACCGATGATGGAATACTTAATGTGAATGCTCAGTTACTTAAAAGTTGAAAAAGACTACAGATTTTCAAGTTTCTAGTGCGTATTAAAAATGTTTAATAGTTCAGGGGGAGAACTATTGAGGGTCAAAAGGAATGTGAAGAGTAATTCTGAGATTTTTGTCGTGTCTAACGCTGATTGTAGTTTGTGCAGTTTTTAGTAAATTTTTCTGCAGAATCAAACAAAACAAGTGCACTTCTCAAGATTTATCGACAAAGTGTGTAACTGAACAAGACCCAAACCTGAACATCAAGATCACCAGAATAACATAAACTAGTCAGAGGTTGTTAAAGAAATGACTGAAGATCGAAGAATTCCAAGATAGATTTTTGTCTTAATCTCTGGACCAACAAAAGACAAAGCCAAGATTTCTTGAGTTTGTCTAAGATTTTGAAGCTTACTGCAGAGATAGACAAGAACTTCGACACAAACGTGCATGAAGATGAAAAGTTTTCAAGTCGTTCTCATCAGATGATGAGATCAAGACTTGAAGAATTGTTAACTTTCTGATTTGGTACATCACTAGCTAGGTCCAAGGGGGAGATTGTTAGTGCATTATTCATGTATGTCCCCATCTAGTGATCTGGTACTTAATGTCGAAGGTTCAGATAATCAGAAAACGACCAAGATTATGAAGATGTTGAGTATTAGTAAACACATTCGAACCCACGGGGGGTTATATGTAGCTCAACATAGGTCGAAGGTAGATTGAAAGATAGAGAAGGTTTCATTCATACCCATGAGGGGTCGAATGAACACATTCGACCTCATGAAAGGGGCGAATGTGGAAAGCTTATAAATAGGGAAAAGTTAGTTATTTTGAAAAAGAGTTATCATTTGGAACTTTTCCCTAGTTTGTGTGTGTGTGATATTCTCTGTATTAGGTCTAGGATTTCATCTGTAATATTCTTGATTTGATCAAATACAAAGAATAAAGTTATGGAAATTTGTCGGTGATTCGTTGTCTGTTTTCATTACGATCATTTCAGTTAATTTCTGTATCATTTTGCACAACCGGAGGGGATTCCACACCCTATGGTTGGTATTCGTGAGATCACGGTTCGTGATTGCGATCCCAAAACGAATTCTCATGGGTATAGTTTTGGGACTTACAATTTGTATCAGAGCTATTGAAGATATTTAAGGCTCGGTTTTGACATCAAGGATTCAAGAAAATTATTTGGGTGTTAAAAACAAGTTTGAAATCAATACTTGTTTGTGTCTTTCATGTTTTAATAGGTTTGATAATTCTTGGTAGATTTGAATCAGTGAAGAACATTGGTGTTTTTGGTGCTTTGATCTTGATTTTGAAGATTTAGAGATGTTAGAGAAGTTTTGAAAGAATTATATCTCCTTTATTAAAGGGATTTTGAGTTGATTGTTTTTTTGGAGGTTCTTGAAAAGTTATTATACGAAAAAAATACAAGGTATTTAATTGTTCTAGTTGGTTTTGGAAATATTGAAATTCTAAGCAATTATGAAGTTCACAACCACCTCAAATAGCTTGATGTAAACCTATTAGTTCTCATTTTTTCAAAGATATAATTGAAACAAGCATACAAACAAAATCCTCATTTTGTTACGGTATTATGTTAAAACAAGCGACCACACAAGCAACGTGTTTATTAATTGAAGCAGGAAACCTAACATGTTAAGAAAGTTACGGTCGAGAACTTTTAAGCAAACTACCACCTAGGTCATTAAGAAAGCTACCTCCTAGGTCAAAAGTTCTCGAAGTTGGTTAAATCAGGCAAACAAGCATTTGAATTAATTTAAGCTAGCTACCAAGCAGATCAATTATTTTAAGTGAGCAGGAACACATGTGAATTAATTAATTTAAGCTAGCTACCAGGCAGGTCATAGTATAGTTCTCCTCTTTGTATCAGACAATTCTCTAGAAAGCATATGCAATTGATATTTCAAACTGATTTTTGGAATCATATTTGTTCTCAATATTAAAGTTGTTTTTGGATTTTTTGTATTCGGCTTTCATGAGATCTCGGGTTTCAAGACTTGTTCTCGGCTTTACAGGCGGTTCCAGGGTGTCTACTTTTGTTCACGAATTTAGCTCATTTCTCGGAGGTTTGTTTCTATTCTCGAAATTTTGTTTGGTTTTCACACGATTCTTGGGTTGCTTATTGTTCTCTGGTCATACAGTTTACAGTTTCACTATAGTTTAGTGGTTCAGGATAGTTCACCTTTTAAAAAGAATTCACGATTTAGTGATTTAAAATGTCTTCTCAAAACGCTTTGCTCAAAAAGAGACTCAAAGACTTTAAACACATCGGCGAAACCGTGAGAGCACAAATCAACATGTTTATGCAAATAATTTCTAAAATGAACTCTGCTAGAATTGAGGTGTCAAATAGTGAAGCCAACAACACACTTCTAAATGCTTTGCCACGTTCACACTTCTGAATGCTCTGCCACGTTCACGTCATTGTGATAGAAGAGTGTTTAAAATCAAGAACACTGTGAATTTAAGTACAACAACACTTGCAGATGTGATCTCAATAATAAACAAGTATGATCAGGATGACAAGCAGAAGGTTAAAAATGTTGTTGCCGCTCTGCCAAATTACATATCTACTACAACTTCATCATCCACTCTTGTTGTTCTAGTACCTGTTCAGTATCATGTTCCTGTGCAGGTACGACGTATTAATCATGCATCACATGAGTTATTTTATGATCTATGTTCAAATGCTTGTGCTGAAAAAGGCTAAATATTACATAGAATATAACTCCAAATTAGGAAGAGAAAATGATGAGCTAAAAGGAAAAATCTCATGTCTTAATAGTTGTACATCAGCCTACAAACTTAAGGTACAAGCCTTAGAAAAGGATGTTGTTCAGTATAAGAATGACCTTAGTAACAAGACCTGAGCAATTATGCATCATAAGAAACTGATTGGGGAACTAACTGCTGAACTGAATTCAATGAAATCAAAATTTGATAATGCTAATTTCAACTTTATGAAATTCGATGTATCCAACGAAGTATTGAAAAGATGATCAACACCCAACTAAATTTTAAAGAAAACAAGGGTGTTAGTTTGGGATATGTAGAGATTTCTCCTCCATATAATCATAACTAGTAGGAAACCCACGCGATGCGGCGGGAGTGACACATTTTGTTTCGGTGTTTATTTCAAATTGGTATAGTATTTGTTGTAGCATCATTGCGGTGGATATACGTCATAAGCGTTACACATGTCTAGTAACTAAAAAGATTTAGCATTTAAATTGTAAAGTACTTTGATAAAATAAAGTAACATACGAAAGAAAAAATAAGTATTAATAAACATAAAATTTGAGAAAAATAAAAGCTAGTGAACTACTTGAATCATGAGATCAATTTAGTCATACACGTTCCAAGTCTGCATGATCTTATCTATATTGTCTGCCCACCATTCATCATTAAGAATGATCACTAAAACTTCTTGTATATCTCCATGTTTGATTATTACATCTTTTGGCGAGGATGAGTTTCCTCCATTTTCTCCTATCTAAAGTGTCATCAAATATGTCTTCTTTGTCATGTTCATCAGAACTGTCTAGATCAATAACTTGACTCCATTTCCTTTAAGAGAGCCTCTTTGATCTCTTCTTATTCATTTCATGCATCTGATCCTTAAAATAAATTTAAAATATTTAATACACAAGTTAATAGAAGATTAAATAAATGTTGATATTACCTATTCACTAAATTCATGTTGAAGATCAGATTTGTAGGGACTAAATATTGCACCATAGCAAATAATCTCAACACTATTATCACCATTATCCTGCAATAAAACACATACAATATACCACATAAAATAGCAACCATGTTAATATTAAAAAATTAAACAATAATAAATACAACCTTAGACGCTACTTTAGACGCTTGTATGGCCATTGGTTTGTTCATCTCCGTATGATTTTCATCTAAATGAATCAGCAAAACCAAGAAGTTAACACTTAAATGATTAAGATATGTATAAAAATGTATAATTAGTAAAATGGGATGAATGAACCATAAATTAACAAATAACCAACATTAGAAGCTTCAACTTTTAAGTTCAGCATTGTTGGATCAGTAATGCTCTTGAAGTATTGCTTGCTAGTGAACACTTATGTGTTTAGCAAGTTCAATCAGATTTGCACAGCGGAATGAGTAAGTAAAGTTACACTATCAACAGGAGTTATTACTCCCCCTGGATGTTTGAAAACTAAAGACAAGTTTAATGAGAATCTATGTATTGAATGTGAATGATAATAAATACTCAAACGGATTCTCAATAAATGAAATGGAAATAATAATAATAAGCTTTGAAGGATTTCAGATTCAATTAAAATCAATGTCTAAAACAGAGGGATGAACCCATCTATTTATAGACTTACAAAGTACATGAACCTTGCCAAAAAGCAAGTCTGTAACAAGTTGCAACAAGTTGCATTCTTGGAACTTGCACAAAAAGATAAAGTAATATTAAACAAATAAACTACTGAAACACAAGGCGGTGGAAAGATTCTGGTACAAGTGCTGATGAATGACAAACTACTGATGAGTAGTTTGTCTTCAGTAGTTCTTCAGTAAACTTGTCTGGTTAGACTTTAGAGCTTCTGATACTTCTTCTTCAGTACTTGTTGAATCCTTTTTCAGTACTTTAGTCTTCTTTCTTCAGTAGTTCTATACTTAGAATATTTTGCAGAAGTATGAATTAGACTAAGGTTTGCAAAAGTGGTTTCCTCAATCCTTTTTGTCCTAACAAGCTCCCCCTGGATTGATGAAGCCAAAACCTTTTCTAATTCCTTATTGTTTTCTTCTGTCATTCACAATCTTCCATATCTCCTTGAACATGTAATTCTTCAGTTGATTCAGCTGTTCATCAGTGAGAGATCCCCTTTGAGGTTCCAAGTGTTGAATTGTAAGCAAGTCCTGAGTTGATAGATTCTTCAGTTCATTCATGGACTTGTAGGCCTTGCTTGTAAGATCTCTTCTTGTCACCAATACTGAGTTGTCATCAGTAAAGGATCATCTGATGATCAGCACTTTAGATTTGTCAAAATCTGAAGTATAGGGAACCATGCTGGATCCCTGGGATGTTCCTGAGTGTTGGATGTTTTCTATTTCTGTGACTCTCAGGTGGGATTCACTTCTAACTACTGAAGTTGATACTTCAGAAGTTTTGAACTTCTCTGGATTAGTAGCCTTGGCAGCCTTGTATTTCTTGTATGTGTCCAGTAGTTTGTCTTCTCTCCATTTTGACACAGAGGCTTTTGAACCATAGTCATTAGCTACCAGTTCTTCAATCATTTCTGCTCTCTTGGCTTTTCTATCTTTGTCTGTTGCAAGTTTGTCAGCAACAAGTTGAGCGCTTCTGGTTAACTCATCCATTGAGAGCCCTTTGAGTGAATAGGCTTTTGTTTTGCTGTTCTTTGTTATAAAAGACACCAGTTGTTGTCTTTTGTCTTCTTCAGCAACTCTCTCTGTTTCAGCTTGCCTATTCAACTCTGCTTCATAAGCTTGAAGCTTTTCATTTAAGCTTAAGTCTTCCCTTGCTTCCAAGTTGTTCCAGATCTCTTCTTCCTTAGCCTTTCTTTTGGCTGCAATTAAACTCTTCTCTAGTAGTTCTTTGGACATTGAAAATGGAGAAGGGTTCAGCACAATCATTGTTGTTGTTGTTGTAGGCCTTGGAATAGGAGTTGGTTGTTGTTGTTCAGTTGGTTTGGAAGGCTCTTCAGCTGTTTGTATGTTGGAAGTGTTAACTGTTGAAGTGTTGACAGAAGTGTCAACTACTAAAGGATTGTCTTTAGTACTTTCAGAGTCATCAGCAGTTTCTTCATTATGGCCTTCGGAAGTTTCAGCTTCAACTTCATTTCCAGAAATAAGCATTTGTTGATCTTCTTTTTGTTTTTGGGCATTTTCTAGAAGTTGTTGTTGTTGTAGAGCCACTCTTGCCTTTATCCTGGCTTCCAATGACTCCTTAGGTTCCTTAATCTTCTCCCCCTTTTGGCTTCATCCACTTCTGGAAGCCTGCCAGGTTTAGAAGTTCTACCAGTGAGTTCAGCAAGCTGTCTTGAGTTGTTGTCAATCTTGTTGATCACCAAGTTTCTTGTTGATCACCTCAAATTTAGTTTTGGTTGACAACTCCAAAGCAGTTGTGAAGGATTTGAGGTGATTGGCAATGAGGGTGTTCATCAACTGGTATAGGGGACCATCTGGGCTGCATATTTGGTTCAGGTCTATGCTGGATGACCCAGGGAATTGGGTAGGCATTTTTAGTGAGGGATGTATTTTTGGGTGATCTTCATGTTGTACAAAAGATGCCACTTTAGGGGAATGAGGGATCAAATGGTCTTTAACCTGATCTGGTGTGACCAGCTCTTTAAGCTTAGAGACACCAGGTGCATGACCTTCACTAGCAGCCATCAATTCAAGTTTGGTGGAGTGTGAATCATCATCCAAATCAATGGAATCATCTGAATCCCTGCTTACTTCCTCAATGAGGACAGTATCAGTTATATCATGAGCTGGGCCCAACCCAGTTGTCTCATGTACCTCTTGTTCTTGGTTCAGAGGATTTCCGACCTCAGGCATTAAGACTTCATCAGTAGTTGCCACAAATGAGGTCTTAGCAATGTTACTTTGTCCTCAAAACCACCACTGGGTGGTATATGAGTAGTAGCAGCCTCAAATGTACCTAAAGTCTCTAAGTTTGGGCTTAGAAACCTTGGTTCATCCTCATCTCTTGGGTTAGGGCTATGGACATCCACATCCATGTCAAAGTCTAAAGGTATGTTCCCTGTTTGATGTGGTTGTTGGGGACTGACATGTTCTGATGGGATGGTCTCTTTTAGCCCAGAGAGAACTTTGGCAATTTCTATGGCTTCAGGTTTAGAAGTTTGTGGTATGGGTTCAGTAGTTTGGTCTAGTGGTTCAGCAGTTTCAAAAGAAGAGTCAATGGGGATTGTTTTCTTGTATTTCTTTCTTTTGAATAGAATTGTGATTGGTGCTCTAGTGGGGGTTTGAGATGGATGAGACTGAGAGGAAGTTTCAGTCACATCTTAATCAAGTTCAGGAAGTTGAGATGCCTGAACTGCCTTTCTTTTAAGGCTGCTGGGTTTTTGTTTTTGCTGTTTAGGTTTCTTGGCCTTTTTGGGTGAGGGTTTGGAAGATGAGGGTTCCATGGGGACTGTTGTATGTTCCCCTTGGTCATCTTCTGGCCAGGCAGCCGGTTTATTGTGCGTAGAGTATGCTTGTGAGGTTAATGGGTTTAAAACAGTTGTTTTACCCACAAGCACCTCTTCTCCAAGTTCTTTTATTATGCATTGCATAATGAACCTTGGATACAACAAAAACTTCTTTTTAGAATAGAGGTGATGTAACACCAACTCATTAAAGAAAAGTGCTAATGCCCTGAATTTTGTTTCATTCACAATGGAATGAAAAATAGGTTGAAAAGTAGAGGGCATCTGATCATAAGATCCAGTTTTTGGACTCAAACACATTATTATGTAATGAAACAAAAGTTTATATTTTGGTTCAAAGAATTTCTTAAAAATGGTTGCATGTGAGAGAGTACCTTGGTAACGACACTCTGTCATGGTCAGATGAATTTTAGAGTTTGGAAATTGATCTGGGGCACCCACATCATCTAGACCCAGTCTAATTCCCAAAGTTGCTGGTGTGATTGCCATTCTTCTCCCTTAGATGGTTGAATTGAGGGAGATCACTTGATCATTCGCCCAAAACTCATTTAGAGTTTCAGTGTGGATTGGAGGATCAATGGTGAGGGCAGTGAAGTATTGGGATTTAACGACTAAATCAATGATTTCGTCGTATTGGGACCAGGCTTCATGTTTCTCAAAGTAGCCTCTTTGATTGTGTTCCTGTTTCAGTATTAGAGCCATGGGTTTGTGTGTGTGTGGATCGAACACTATTTTTGCAGGTTAAGGGTTTTGAGAGCGTTTTTGAGAGAGAAGGAGGGAATTTTGCTTTTTGAAAGGATAAGTGTTGGAAAAGGTGTTTATCAGAAGTTTGTAACCGCCCTAAGTCAAACTTCTGAAGTGGGAAATGTCTGATTTGCCGTTAATGACAAAACTGCTGATGAAGAACAATTATTATTAGTAGTTCCCATTTTCTCTTCAGTAGTTTGTTAACAACTGATGAGAATGTTTATAAACACTTTATTCATAACTTCCGAAGATTATTTTATCAGAAGTTAATCATTTTTCAGAAAATATTCCCATACTGATGTTTTTGTTAATCAGTAGTTTCTCTCTTTTTGTTTTTCAGAAGTTTTGGACTAAAAACAGATGTAAGTGAAAAATAAAATATGTACAGGAAAAGTAAAATAACACTTACAAATTTAGCATCCCAAGCATGGATACTAACTTCTGAAATGTTGATGTGTCAAGGGGTTTTCTGAATATGTCAGCTATCTGATTAGCTGTTGTCACATGCTTCACTTCAATCTTGCCTTTTTCATAGTAATCTCTGATGAAATGATACCTGATTTCAATATGTTTAGTTTTTGAGAACTGAACAGGATTTTGAATGATGCTAATGGCAGATTTGCTGTCTACAAGCAATGGTGTCTTGGTCTCTTGGATTCCATAATCAAGAAGTTGATATTGGAGCCATTGTATCTGTGATGTACAACTTGCAGCTGCAATGTATTCAGCTTCAGCAGTTGAAGTTGCAACAGATGTTTGCTTCTTTGATAGCCAGGACACTAGACAGTTTCCCAAGAATTAACAACCACCAGATGTTGATTTTCTTGACATTTTGCACCCTGCATAGTCACTATCTGAAAAAGCTGATAACTTGGTATTGCTAGAAGCAGGATACCAAATTCCAAGTGTAGGAGTTCCTTTCAGATATCTGAAGATTCTTTGGACTGCAATTAGGTGTGATTCCCTAGGAGCTGATTGATATCTAGCACATACACCTGTTGAAAACATAATATCTGGTCTAGAAGTAGTTAGATACAAAAGGGAACCTATCATAAATCTATACATGGTTTGATCAACCTGTTTTCCTTGATCATCTGGTTCAACTTGTGTGGTAAGTGTCATGGGAGTGGAACATGATTTACAGTCTTGTAAAGAAAATTTGTTCAATAATTCTTTAACATATTTAGATTGATGTATAAAAGTTCCATTTGTTTGTTGTTTAATCTACAGTCCCAAATAGTACTGCAGTTCTCCCATTGTACTCATCTCAAATTTTGCTTGCATGAGTTTCTTAAATTCATCACACAATTTTGTGTTTGTTGAACCAAATATGATACCATCAACATAAATTTGAACAAGTAAGACATGATTTCTAACATTTTTAATGAAAAGAGTTTTATCAATGGAGCCTCTTGTAAAGTTATTTTTGAGCAAAAAGTTGGAAAGTGTTTCATACCAGGCTCTTGGAGCCTGTTTTAGCCCATAAAGAGCTTTGTCAAGCTTGTACACCCACTCAGGATGAGAAGGATCCTCAAACCTAGGTGGCTGACAAACATACACTTCATCTTTGATCTTTCCATACAAAAATGCACTCTTAACATCCATTTGAAAAACTTTTATTTGGTTGGAAATGGCATAGGCTAGAAATAACCTGATGCCTTCAAGCCTTACAACTGGAGCAAAGGTTTCATCATAATCAATTCCCTCTTCTTTGAGAGTAACCTTGTACCACCAGTCTTGCCTTGTTCTTAATGATGATACCAGCCTCATCTTGTTTGTTCCTGATAACACCCATCTTGTGCCAATTGGTAGCTTGTTTGGTGGTAAGGGACAGATTTCCCAAACCTGTTGCTTCTTGAATTGAAGCAACTCATCTTGCATAACTTCCACCCAATTGTTGTCTTTGAGGGCTTCTTGGTACTTCTTAGGTTCCAACTGAGAAATGAATGCTGAGAAGAAGCAAAAGTTGGAATGTTGGTTTCTTGTGAGAACACCTGATGCAATATCACCCATGATTTGTTCCAATGGATGATCTTTGTATTCAATCAATTGTTGTAAACCACTGATAGGTGTAGGTGGCTCTTGTACTTCATCAAACAAACCACTAAGGTTTATAATGTCTGGTTCAGCTGTTTGAATATCTTCAGTAGTTGTAGGAGCTGAAGCAGATGTTTGAGTTTGTACATCAGCAGTTGTTGAATCAGAAGTTTGTAAAACTTCTGAAGGCTTGAAAGTTGACTTAATGACTGTTTGAGGAGTCCATGGTGCTGGATCCTCATCATCAAACCTCTGATCACCATAATAAGTAGGTTTAGATGAAGTTACAGTCTTTTCAGGTCCAAAGTGGAAGCTGTAAAGGTCAAAGAGTTCAGCAAGATGTGCTGGAATAAGAGTGTGTTTTGACTCATTGAATTTGACATTCAGTGTTTCTTCTACTATCTTGGTGCTTGAATTAAAAACCTTGTAGGCTTTTCTAGTGGAAGAATAACCAAGAAAGTAACCTGAGTCAACTTTAGCAGCAAACTTTGAAATAGAGTCTTTAGTGTTTAGAATGAAACATTGACATCCAAAAGCCCTGAAAAGGGAGATAAGGGGCTTTATGCCATGAAGAACTTCATAGGCAGTCTTGGAGTGTCTCTTGTTGACAAGGACTCTATTTTGAACATAACATGCAGTGTTAACTACTTCAGCCGAGAAATACAATGGTAGGCCTGAATCAGCTAACATAGTTCTTGCTGCTTCAATCAATGTCCTATTCTTCCTTTCCACCACTCCATTTTGTTTAGGAGTTCTGGGAACACTAAATTGTCTAATAATCCCTTTAGACAAACAGAATTCATCCAGAGTTTTGTTTCTGAACTCTGTCCCATTATCACTTCTAATGGCTTTGACAGATAGAGAATATTGTTTCTCTACTTGTAGAATGAAGAACTTGATGATTTCAGCTGCCTCATCCTTGGAGAATAAGAAGTATACCCATGTGAATCTTGAATAGTCATCAATCATGACGAAGCAGTACTTCTTCTTACCAAGGCTCATAATTTTTACTGGCCCAAATAAGTCCATATGGAGTAGTTGAAGACATGCAGTTGTTTTTTATTCTTCAATAGACTTATAGGAGGACCTATGCTGCTTTCCCTTTAAATAGGATACACAGTGTTCTTGACACTCGTATATTTTCAAGGGTAGACCTCTGACCAAGCCCATTTTTGTGACTTTATTTATGGTTTTAAAGTTCACATTGCCAAGTCTCCTGTGCCAGAGATCAGTTTATGAAGTTGATGCCTTTGAGAAGAAACAGGCAGTGTTGTCCAGTACGTTGTCTTTTTCAATGTCCACTGCATAGACATTGCCACATCTTTTGGCTATCAACAAAGTATGATCTTCAATGATCTTCTCTATCAACTTCTAGCCTTCTAGTGATATGATTTTGCATGCTGTCTTTGTGAAAAAGGAAGAATATCCTTTATCACACATTTGTGACACACTAAGCAAGTTGTACTCAAGGTTTTCAACCAGATTGACCTTGTCAAACTGTATTTTGCCAGAGGAGACATTGCCATGTCCTAGTACATATCCCTTAGCATTGTTCCCAAAGGATACAGATCCTTCTCTTTGACTCATAAAGATGTTTATCAGGTATCTGCATCCTGTCATGTGCATTAAGCCTCCACTGTCAACATACCAAATGCTATTTAAGCCTCTGGAGACCCTTTGCACAAAGTAGCAAATTAGTTAGATTTTGGTACCCAAGCCAGTTTGGCTTTGGGTTTGCCCTTGAGAATATTAACAGTTTATTCTTGACCAGGTTGAGGAATCCATGTCTTTTTGGCAATGGATTTTTCATTAAGAGCAATGGTGGTATCCTTTTGAGGACCACCATCAACCTTGGTCATCAGTAGTTGTACCATATACATGAGATCTTTAATCTCAGCAGTTTGTGAAACTACTGATGATGTAGGTCTAACTAGTGAATGAGAATTTTGAGAAAAAGATTTTTGTTGAGATTTCATCTTTTTTTAAGAAAAGGTGTTTGCTGGTTGTTGTTTCTTGGGAGAAAAAGTTTCTTCCAAATTATTTTTGATTTGTTTTCCCACAACCAGTTGTGAAATTTTCTTGTTGTACTGAATTCCTTTTCTATATCTACAAAATTCTATCTTGTGGTTAAACAAACCACAGATTTCACATTCCTTTGCCTTTTCTTTTTCATTTGAAGGCAAATTTATGACTGTTTTGTTTTGTTTTAGGTCATCAGTAGTTTTCAGGTTCTCAACTTCTGATGTAGATGTAACTACTGATGGCTTAAAGTCAGATTTTATCAGTACTTTTGAAGAACTATCTTTGTGAGTTTTTAGAAAGTTTTCATGAAAAGATGTGCATTTTTTTTCTTCAGAAGTTTCACCTGAAACAATTTTTCTCCCATCTTCAGTAGTTTTGGGGAAAAAATCTGTTGGTGTCTTAGTGTGATTGTACCTTATGCCAAACCTAACATTTGAAGCACTTTGTTTGTTAAGCAGCAGTTGGTACCCTTTACAAGATTCTACCCATTTTTCACAAGTAACCTTGGTGTCAGCAAGCTCTTTTCTGACATTTCCTAGGTCATCTATCATAATTTTAAATTGTGCTTGGGTTTCAATAGCATTATTAGTCAATGTGGTCAAAAGATCCCAGCAGTTATGTCAATGTGGTCAAAAGATCCAAAACTATTTGAACAAGTAGGTGAATCTTGTCCCAATAGTGCTGTACTACCTGGTAGATAGTCATTAGCAATTTTACCAGAACTTTGCAGTTTCTTCTTTTGATCGATTTCTCTTTCAAAAGTTAACAATCTCCCATGCAATTTTGTAAGAGTGAGGGAGCTAAAGTCTGGTGAGGATCTGAGGACTATAGAGTATGTTTCCCATTTTTCAGGTAAAGACCTCAAAAATCTATCAAGTATAGATACAGTTGTGTAGGTCTGACCATTTAATTTTAGCTCAGATATTAATGAGGAGAATCTTTCAAATTATTGAGTTAAAGTTTCCCCATTTATATGAGCAAAAGTTTCATATTGTTGAGCCAGGATTTCTCTGGTGTTGGCAATCACCTCTTTAGTTCCTCCAAACTGTTCTTTTAGGCAGTCCCAAAGCTCTTTGGCACTATCATAATGTAATAGCCCATAGTAGATTTCATTTGGGAGTGCCATTGCCAACATTGAGAAAGCTTTAGCATCAAGCACAAGTTTTAGGAAATCATCATCTGTATAGTCTTTTTGGTCTTTTAGTATTTCTTCTTTAGTTTCAAGATTGATATTTACTGGTTTGTTAGGACCATATATCACAGATTTCCAGCAACCAGTGTTGGTCTGTGATAATGTATGTGCCATTCTCCTTTGCCAGATATTGTATTCATTTCTAACTAGCATAGCAGGTTTATTGGCAGAACCAGTATTATGAGGATCTATTTTAAAGAGTATTTATTTGTTAAATATCTCTTAAAGTGATGGATGTTGATAAAAGTGAACTTTTAATCCTTTAATGAATATCAATAAGAGCCTATGTCTGATTCTCAATGTGTTAGATTGATATGTGATCAGATAAACCAGAGCTCTGATACCAATTGTTGGATCAGTAATGCTCTTGATGTATTGCTTGCTAGTGAACACTTATGTGTTTAGCAAGTTCAATCAGATTTGCACAGTGAAATGATTAAGTAAAGTTACACTATCAACATGAGTTATTACTCCCCAAGGATGTTTGAAAACTAAAGACAAGTTTATTGAGAATCTAAGTATTGAATGTGAATGATAATAAATACTCAAACGGATTCTCAATAAATGAAATGGAAATAATAATAATAAGCTTTGAAGGATTTCAGATTCAATTAAAATCAATGTCTAAAATAGAGGGATGAACCCATCTATTTATAGACTTACAAAGTACATGAACCTTTCCAAAAAGCAAGTCTGTAACAAGTTGCAACAAGTTGCATTCTTGGAACTTGCAAAAAAAAAGATAAAGTAATATTAAACAAGTAAAAAACTAAAACATAAGGCGGTGAAAAGATTCTGGTACAAGTGCTGATGAATGACAAACTACTGATGAGTAGTTTGTCTTCAGTAGTTCTTCAATAAACTTGTCTGGTTAGACTTCAGAACTTCTGATACTTCTTCTTCAGTACTTGTTGAATCCTTCTTCAGTACATTAGTATTCTTTCTTCAGTAGTTCTATACTTAGAATATTTTGCAGATGTATGAATTAGACTAAGATTTGCAAAAGTGGTTTCCGCAATCCTTTTTGTCCTAACAAGTATCCATGCCTACGTATTTTAGCAAGTGAAATATGTGTGCATTAGTATGTATTTTTAGAATAAACATTAGTAGGTTAGCACATGGTTTAATTTTCAAATTCATGATTTTACCACCCCTTTAAATCATGAAATTTTGTTAAACTTTAGTAGGTTAGCACATGGCTTAAATTTTGAAATAGATGATTTTCCCACCCCTTTAAATTAGGAAATTTTGTTTATCTTTGACTAAAGTGTAAAAAATTATTGTGTATTCTATGAATATCGAATTCAGTGCATTTATCTTTTTTTTTTTTTGAAAAAAAACTTTGTTAAAAAGAACCCCTTTAAATTAGGGAGTTTTGTATTAACTTAGATGTTCATATCACATGGATATAGAATATGCATCATGTGTTTTCTACCAAATTGATGCAGCTCAGGGTTTTAAAATAAATTTACCTACAATTAATAACTACAATGCATTTTTATATTTTTTTCTAAACTTAATTATTTTAAAGTTTTATATATTTAGCTAATTATGTATATTTAAAAGTTTAATGAGATTTCTTTTAATTAATTATATTTATGTGTATACCTATTAATATATGCATGCATACCCATATACATATGCACATATTGCTAATGTTGATTATTTAAATAGGGTACTATAATTGAAGCTGTCAGTAACAAACGTGATAAAGCATTCTTAGAGCCCAGTCTTGTGTTGCAGTTTTGTTACCGTGTAATAAATTATTTGTCTGTCAAAGCAAGGATGAACCATAATGTTTAACAACATTATCATATTTTAAGAATCACCAAAGCTGATATGTAGATTTCGAGTGCCTTGTTTGGTTTTTTAAATCGTTGCATTTGATTTATGTGAATTTTTCATAATTGGGCGGAACAATATTTATCACCAAATTCAATTTTACAATTTTAAGTTTTACTTGATCATGAAATGGTGTTATGATTCAACATCCATATTAACAATAAATCCATATTATATTTCATCTAGTTAGTATTTAAAACATAAAATGCAATAATCACTTGTAAATAAGGCATTCTTTCTTGTGCATTTCAATCCACACATCGGTATTGATTAAGACAAACACCGACACGTCGACAAATATGAGTTGGTCGTCATGGTATATTCGAATGTTTTTAAAATATAATAGTTTTGAAGTTATGATAGAATTAAATAAAAGAAATTATAATTTTGTAGGGGAGGGGAGGAAAATTTAAATACTAACTAAAAATTAGAGAATTAAAGTGTAAATAAGATAGGGTATTAAAGTGTAAATAATGCATGAATGACTATTTTACCCTCATTTTAGGGTTGTTAATGAAAAATTAGTTCTTAACTTTTGGGTATCTTAAAATACCTCTCACTCATGCATTATAATATAGTATAGATTATACTAGTCTTCTAATTGCTAAGGAAGGGATAGAGGGGGAACTTAATATGGAATATGAGAAAGGCTTGGTGATTGAACCCACGAAGTGTGTTCATATAAAGATCACTGAACCAAAAGAGTACATGAGTAACTCGCAAAGTAATACCAAAATTATTACTCTACTTAGCTCAATAATGAAATAATTTTGTAAAAGCAAATTCCTCAGAATTTATGAAATCAGTAAAACTAGAAACCACTGAGTCTTTCATACCTGAAACCCCTGTCAGGCCATGACACTCAACTGCTTCTTGTGCGTCAATTGAATCTGTTTTGTCTCAAATTTAGCTAAATCTTTGAAATCAATTAAGTCTGTTAGTGTGATACCCCGAAAATTCAGGTTCTCACTTTAACTGAACTCTAGTTACATTTCCTTGCATTATACTTAACTAGGGTTAGTTAGATAAGACATACGTGCATGGTTGTGAGTCAATGTGTGATTGCATGATTAGTGAACCTCGGACGTTCTTATGTGAAAACCATACGTGATTATGTGAACCTAAACCGAACACGTTAATAGAAATCATTAAAAGTGGAGCATGAGGTTGATTAGGGTCTTAATGCATGGGGTTACACTTGTTACGGTCCGAAATAGCGAAAACGTCAAAGGATAACGCGTCGGGAGACGAAACGAAGCAAGAGCGCGCCACCCGGACCTGTGAGCGGCCGCTCACAGGCACCGAGCGGCCGCTCGAAGTGACCTGACGGGTCTTAACCGCCTCAAACCTATATTTAAGCATCCTAAACTTCCATGCAACCCCCATACTCAACCCTAATCGCCCCCTTACTGCCCCACACGAATATTTCACTCAAACAACCTCTGCTAAGGCTCAAGATCATCAATTGGGAGGCTCCAAGGCGCGCGATTGATCGATTGAGAGAGCTAAGGGTATATCTTACGATTTCTTATGCTTCTATCTTGTGTTTTCATTAATAAAAATCATATAATAAGTTTGTCCAGGTCTGAATGAGTTTATAAAACATTAAAGCATGAATCTTTTTGAAGATTAAATGGATTAAACATACTCATAAACGCTTAGTAACATCGTAGGATACTTGTTGCGCAAGTAATTGGTGTTTTGATTCTTAAAGCTTTGATCTTGACATGTTTGATAATAGGATCTGATGGGAATAGGTATTAGGAAAGTTGTATGAAGATTATTAGGTGTTATTGATTGATAATATGCAACTAGGGTTTGATATAATTGATAATATTGCACGATCAGAATCTGGACAGATTCTGAATGTCGGCTTGTAGGGTCTGTTTCGTGGCTTGAAAATAATTGGATTGATCGATTCTTTGCATGATTGTAACGTACAAGGTCTTAGCTTTTCATAATGGGCAAAACCATCAAATTTGGACATCGTTTGAGTCGTTTTTGGAATTTTAATTGATTAGGGATCATATCAGATTTTCGGATTTGTAAATTGGGCTAACTTTAAATGGTCATAACTTGAGATTTACAAGGAGTTAGGTTATGAAATTTTTACAGTAGGTCAATACTGGAAAAATAGAGCTTTTCCTAGTGGATTCATCTCGTTTGGATGAATACACAATTTTTAAGAATTTTCCTACTAAACTGACCTGTTGAGGAAATTTTCTGAACACTGCTGTGTTGTACGAATTTTTATAATTTTTGTGTTTGGAATTAAGACAAAACAAAAATAGGTATTGTCGAGTGAATCCCAAATAAAACTCAGTAAAAATTTGGGACTCTAATTCATTCGTTAAGTATTTTAAATAAATTCGTTTTGATGGCGCACAATCTGTCCTGAAAACACAGATTGTGTATTATGTGCTTATGTGATTACTTGAGGTCTTAGGTGATCTAAAATTGACATATAACGGAAGCACACATGTTTATGACACATACGGGCTGTAGAAACTAATTATAACCAACTCATTCACCAATGAGTCCGTAGGGTTTACTATTGCATGTAGAATCACTAGGCGTCGCATACACACTTTTGAATATTAAAACGCCTTGGACAAACGAGTTATATGGTGTAATGATGTTGCGCCTATACTCACGTAGTGACACTGTTATTAGGGTGTCGGTAGCATATAATACTTGCTGTTCGGATTCTTTGCTTACGCGATAAGGTGAGTTTCACTACTCTTTTCTCAAAAGCATGCGTCTCGGGTTGAGACAACTTACTTAACGTTTCTAGTCCGGTTTGGGACTACTTTGGGGTGCATGGTTCACGTGGTGAATCTATTTTTACTAATTCATATATATGTCCTTGATGAACTAAACCAAACACATCTTTTAAGTCCTTCAAAATACCGAATCAATTGCCGGTTGGGCAAGCGGGTTAATTAGTTGATAGCGCTATTAGGTCTAACAAACCTCACATCGTGCTGGGGGCACGGATGTGAACTATTAGCTTCAAACATAATCATTGTCGATGGACAATGATGCAAGGCATCCTTATCCCTGTTATGGGAACTTGTTCATTAGTAGTTCGGTATTCGCCGGTTTTAGTTATCATGAGTGGGCTAGCTACCCCTGACATTTGAATTAGCTGTTTACTTGTGGCCAAGGAGGCCGACGTTCTTTCTTATTGTTATGTGGTCTGTGAGACCGACACTTTCATTTGGTTACATGGTTTGGGAAACCTACGCTTTTACTTACTCACCTACTTTACTTAGTGAACTCACCAACATTGTTTGTTGACCCACGATTTACATGCTTTTGCAGGTAGTTAGCTTCCGGTGCCAGGATTAGAAAGCACTGTACACTTCACTGCATCTGGGCTCTCGGGCATACACATAAATTATATATTATGCTTTCGTATGGTTTTAATTTGGGTGCGTTGTTTTGCGCAAGTTTTAAAATGTTTTAAATTTGGTTTACGCTTCCGCAGCTTAACTAAACTTGGTTTTTGAAAACGAACTAAATGGTTTGGGCATTTAGAGTTCGTTCCTGTGACTTATGGCTATGGGATCCTGGTATGTCACGCGCCTCGCGGTATAAACCCCGCAGTGGAAATTTGAGGGTGTGACAGATTGGTATCAGAGCCATTGGTTATAGTGAACTAGGACTGCATGTTGAGTCTAGTCTATAATCATTATAGCATAAGTACACCCACAACTTAAGTGCACAACTAGCTATTAGCTACATATATCTACAACATATGATTTCGGGAGATATGTTATCTCCTAGTTCTAGACTTAATTCTTAACACGTCAATGGTGGGAACCTAGGGTTACACCAGGTGGCGCATTACTGGGAGTAATATCCTAACTAACCTCATGGACGAGGAGACGACAATAGTACAAGGGAGGGAGCCTTGCGAGCGTTATGGCGCACGTACACAGGAAGCTGCACGATGCGCATGACGTGGTACCATTAAATCAACTATGAAGGAATTCGAATGCTGAGACTTATCTTTTGTCACCTAGCAGGGAGACAATTAGTTTCTGTTCCTTGTTACTTGACCCTTCTTACTTCCATTCGTAACACAGACGGGACTGGAATACACAAATAGAACTTATTTCTTACCTTAGTACCTTACGCCTAGTATGAGCGGGTGAAAGTATGACGGCATATCCTCGTTTTCTCATAAGTATATGGTAGATTCATGGGAACAAATTAGATCGGGACTTGTTACACACACTCTTGGGGAGTTACGTAAAGCCTGCGATGTAATGCAACATCACAAGGGAGGATGAAACCTACTAATGGCTAATAACCACGATTTGAGGAACGAGTGGTACAGCTTACCACTAAACCGGTTCACATAGGACTAGAGAAGGGGATTGTACGTGATGAGAACCATATAACACTGACATCGCAAAAGAGGAAGGATAAGAGATGGAAGGGGAACCTGAGCAGGACGAGCACATGGAAGTGAGGATGAAGACTCTACTATCTAGACAGAGCATGGCGACGATTGGCTCTTACCTTTTCTTACCTATCTTTTCTTTCATTTTCCTTTGCTAACTTAGATAAGACTGAGTTCTTATGATCAACGATAGGGTGGTTGAGGCCCTCGCATCTTTCCAAGCTAGTAAAGATCTATTTTGCTAAATCATTCTTTTCCCCTGACTTCCACATTTGAACTTTCTTATACCTTGAACGCACATTGTATTTCCAAGCCTTTTATTGGTTGTAAACCTCGATAACTCCAACGGAACTGAAGGAGACCGTCTGATTGCTTCGGTAGTATAAGTCTTTGCTCTGTGCATTTGCCCCCAGGCGGGATGAGGTAATGTATGCCACATGCACACTCGATGAGTTACAGATACTTGGGTGGAGAATGTAACCCCCATGACGAAGTTTAGAAACTTGTTACCTAAAGACGGATGGGTCTGAAATCGACGCCTACACTACCAAGCTACAGGAGTTAGCTACTACATGCTCATACATATTTAACCTACATTACAAACGGATCGAGCTTCACACCAAAGGGGTTATCCCACAGGTTCGTAGCATGGCTACTACGGCTCACCTACCCAGAATATAACAAACCTTTCACCTGGCTCACAAACTCACCGACAAGGCTGTTGAGCATGGTACTTTTCCAAAGCAGGGTGCTTCATCTCCTACTTTTTGGTGATAACAAGAGAACGTGGGATAGTATGCGGTATAAGTCCTTCAACAATAACCACAACAGTAACAACAACAATGGGGCTCGTGGAGGAGCATTTGTGATGGGCTCTGGGGAGGCCAGGACTGATAACAACGGCGTGACGGATACGTGTTCCTTAAACGCCACTCTCGCTTCTGTTTTATAAGATGCTGGTGCAGACTATAGTTTTGTGTCATCAAAACTTAGCAAACAACTAGGGATAGTTCCTACACTTCTTGATACCCCGTACTTTATAGAGTTAGCTGATGGGAAGCCTGTTAAGGTAACCCACATCCATCGTGACTGTAAGCTCGAACCAGATGGACAGTTGTTTGCCATCGACCTCTTACCTATCACCCTAGGAAGCTTAGATCTCTTGGTTGGCATGGATTGGTTGTCCAAGTAACACGCTGAAAATTCTCTGTCAAGAGAAGATTGTTCGTATCCCTCTCCCTAGTGGAGAATTCTTATCTGTCCAGGGTGATCCTGGTGGTGCCATGATGGGCATCATCTCTTTCCTGAAAGCCTAGAAGTGTATTCGGAAGGGCTACCCAGCCATATTGGCTAACATTTCTGATACTCGAGCTGAAGTTGAAACAAAAATTGAGGATATCCCTGTAGTTCAGGATTTTCCAGATGTCTTCCCAGAGGAATTACCCGGACTTCCACCTGTCCGACAAGTGGAATTTCAAATTGACCGTGCACCAGGAGCCGCCCCAGTTGCGCGTGCACCATACCGTCTTGCACCAGGCGAACTTCAAGAACTATCTACCCAACTCCAAGAGCTATTGGATAGGGGTTTCATCAGACCTAGCTCTTCACCGTGGGGAGCCCCAGTCTTATTCGTGAAGAAGAAGGATGGGAGTTTCCGTATGTGCATCGATTACCGGGAATTAAATAAGGTGACAATTAAAAATCGCTACCCTTTACCTCGCATAGATGATTTATTCGACCAACTTCAGGGGTCGAGTTTCTATTCCAAGATTGACTTAAGGTCGGGGTATCACCAACTGAGAGTCCGAGAGGAGGATGTGCCAAAGACAGCCTTTCGAACTCGTTATGGGCACTATGAATTTTTGGTAATGCCCTTCGGGCTGACCAATGCACCAGCTGTGTTCATGGACCTCATGAACCGTGTGTGCAAACCCTATCTAGACAAATTTGTCATAGTGTTCATAGACGACATTCTGATCTATTCCAAGAGTAGGGGAGAGCACGAGCAGCACCTACGACTGATCTTGGAACTTCTGAAAAGTGAGCAGTTATATGCAAAATTCTCCAAGTGCGACTTCTGGATTCGTGAGATCCAATTCTGGGGTCATGTGGTGAACGAGGCAGGAATACAGGTCGATCCCGCTAAGATTGATGCGACTAAAAGATGGGAGGCCCCTAAGAACTCCCACGGAGGTCCGACAATTCCTTGGCCTTGCAGGTTATTATCGCAGATTCATTCAGGGATTCTCAAAAAAATCGCTCAACCCCTCACTGCTTTGACACAGAAGGGGATTACCTACAAGTGGGGAGATGCCCAAGAACCTGCTTTTCTGATACTAAAGACTAAACCTTGCGGTGCTCCAATATTATCACTACCTGAGGGTACGAAGGACTTTGTGGTGTACTATGATGCATCTATCCAAGGTCTAGGGTGTGTTTTGATGCAACGCGAAAAGGTGATCACATATGCTTCACGACAACTAAAAGTTCATGAGAAAATTTCCCCACTCACGACTTGGAACTGGGAGCGGAGGTCTTCGCTCTCAAAATTTGGAGGCACTACCTCTACGGGACAGAGTGCACGATTTTCACAGATCATAAAAGTCTCCAGCATATATTCGACCAGAGGGTGCTAAGCATACGACAACGCCGATGGGTCAGACTCCTGAATGGTTATGACAGTGCCATCAAGTAACATTCAGGGAAGGCTAATGTAGTAGCAGATGCCCTGAGTCGTAAGGAAACAAAACCCAAACGAGTGCGAGCCTTGCAACTTACCCTACAATCTAATTTTCATGTTAAGATACGTAAAGCCCAGGGCGTGGTTTTGAAAGGGAAAACATCGGGCTTGAAACCTTGCACTGTGCTGATAAGCACCTGGAGTGGAGGACATAGGGTCTTCAGCACTTCATGAATCAAGTCTGGATTCCACGTGTTGGAGATCTCAGACAACTAGTGCTCGATGGGGCACACATCCCTCGTTATTCGGTACATCCTAGTTCGGATAAAATGTACCGAGATCTCAAACTCTTTACTGGTGACCAAACATGAAAGCTGAGAAAAGTCACTTATGTTAGTAAGTGCTTGACTTGCGTGAAGGTTAAGATTGAATATCAGAAACCTTCAGGCCTACTTCAACAACCAGAGATTCCGATGTGGAAATGGGATGGGATTTCCATGGACTTCATTACGAAGCTTCCTAAAACGCCCAGCGGGCACGATATGATTTGGGTCATTATTGACCGTTTGGCCAAATCAGCGCATTTCACGGCAATTAGAGAGGCGGACATGTTGGAACGTCTAGCCGCTTTTGTATTACGAAAATTGTCTCTAGGCATGGGATGCCAACTTCTATCATATCGGATCACGACGCGCGATCTACTTCCCATTTTTGGGAAACTCTCCAAATTGCTTTGGGAACTCATTTGGACATGAGCGCAGCCTATCACTCCCAGACGAATGGATAGAGTGAACGTACCATCCAAACACTAGAAGACCTACTGCGAGCGTGCGTGGTGGACTTTAGAAACAGTTGGGACAAGCACTTGCCTTTGATTGAATTCTCTTATAACGATAGTTATGACACTTCGATCCAGTGTGCACTTTTTGAGGCACTTTATGAACGGGAGTGCAAATTCCCCATATGTTGGACTGAAGTTGGGGATAGCCAACTGACAGGTTCCGAACTTGTGCACCAAACTTCTGAGAAGATAGTGCAATCAGAAAACGGATGGCTGCTACTCTTGAGCGACAGAAAAGCTACGCTGATAAGCGTAGGAAACTTTTAGAGCTCCGGAATGGGAACAAGGTACTATTAAAGGTGTCACCTTGAAAAGGTGCGACACGCTTTGGAAAACGGGGGAAGATGAAACCGTAAAACGTTGGACCATTCGAGATGGTTGATGGGATTGGTCTGGTAGCTTACAGGTTAAACCTGCTTAACAAATTTGGTAGGATACACGATGTATCCCACATATCGTACCGAATCTATAGAAATGCCTGTTGGATACAACACTACTGGTGCCATTGGAGGAGATCCAGGTGGACGATCGGCTACGGTTCATGGAAGAACCAGTGGAGATTCTTGAGCGGGGCGTCAAGAAACTCAAACAGAACACTATACCTATTATTAACGTACAATGAAATTCCCGTCTAGGACCGGAATACACGTGGGAGCGCAGAGATCAGATGCGGCTCAAATATCCACACCTCTTTTCTGAACCTGAACCTGTGCATAGATCAAATGGCGAACATAAAGCAGCTCGCTCAAAGTGAATTTCGGGGCGAAATTCCTTTCAACTTGGGGATGATGTGACATCCGGAAACCAAGCATACATTTTTTTAGCTGGCTTTACTGTTTACTTGCTGAATTTCGGGACGAAATTCTTTTCAACTTGGGGATGATGTGATACCCTGAAAATTCAGGTTCTCACTTTAACTGAACTCTAGTTACATTTCCTTGCATTATACTTAACTAGGGTTAGTTAGATAAGACATACGTGCATGGTTGTGAGTCAATGTGTGATTGCATGATTAGTGAACCTCGGACGTTCTTATGTGAAAACCATACGTGATTATGTGAACCTAAACCGAACACGTTAATAGAAATCATTAAAAGTGGAGCATGAGGTTGATTAGGGTCTTAATGCATGGGGTTACACTTGTTACGGTCCGAAATAGCGAAAACGTCAAAGGATAACGCGTCGGGAGACGAAACGAAGCAAGAGCGCGCCACCCGGACCTGTGAGCGGCCGCTCACAGGCACCGAGCGGCCGCTCGAAGTGACCTGACGGGTCTTAACCGCCTCAAACCTATATTTAAGCATCCTAAACTTCCATGCAACCCCCATACTCAACCCTAATCGCCCCCTTACTGCCCCACACGAATATTTCACTCAAACAACCTCTGCTAAGGCTCAAGATCATCAATTGGGAGGCTCCAAGGCGCGCGATTGATCGATTGAGAGAGCTAAGGGTATATCTTACGATTTCTTATGCTTCTATCTTGTGTTTTCATTAATAAAAATCATATAATAAGTTTGTCCAGGTCTGAATGAGTTTATAAAACATTAAAGCATGAATCTTTTTGAAGATTAAATGGATTAAACATACTCATAAACGCTTAGTAACATCGTAGGATACTTGTTGCGCAAGTAATTGGTGTTTTGATTCTTAAAGCTTTGATCTTGACATGTTTGATAATAGGATCTGATGGGAATAGGTATTAGGAAAGTTGTATGAAGATTATTAGGTGTTATTGATTGATAATATGCAACTAGGGTTTGATATAATTGATAATATTGCACGATCAGAATCTGGACAAATTCTGAATGTCGGCTTGTAGGGTCTGTTTCGTGGCTTGAAAATAATTGGATTGATCGATTCTTTGCATGATTGTAACGTACAAGGTCTTAGCTTTTCATAATGGGCAAAACCATCAAATTTGGACATCGTTTGAGTCGTTTTTGGAATTTTAATTGATTAGGGATCATATCAGATTTTCGGATTTGTAAATTGGGCTAACTTTAAATGGTCATAACTTGAGATTTACAAGGAGTTAGGTTATGAAATTTTTACAGTAGGTCAATACTGGAAAAATAGAGCTTTTCCAAGTGGATTCATCTCGTTTGGATGAATACACAATTTTTAAGAATTTTCCTACTAAACTGACCTGTTGAGGAAATTTTCTGAACACTGCTGTGTTGTACGAATTTTTATAATTTTTGTGTTTGGAATTAAGACAAAACAAAAATAGGTATTGTCGAGTGAATCCCAAATAAAACTCAGTAAAAATTTGGGATTCTAATTCATTCGTTAAGTATTTTAAATAAATTCGTTTTGATGGCGCACAATCTGTCCTGAAAACACAGATTGTGTATTATGTGCTTATGTGATTACTTGAGGTCTTAGGTGATCTAAAATTGACATATAACGGAAGCACACATGTTTATGACACATACGGGCTGTAGAAACTAATTATAACCAACTCATTCACCAACGAGTCCGTAGGGTTTACTATTGCATGTAGAATCACTAGGCGTCGCATACACACTTTTGAATATTAAAACGCCTTGGACAAACGAGTTATATGGTGTAATGATGTTGCGCCTATACTCACGTAGTGACACTGTTATTAGGGTGTCGGTAGCATATAATACTTGCTGTTCGGATTCTTTGCTTACGCGATAAGGTGAGTTTCACTACTCTTTTCTCAAAAGCATGCGTCTCGGGTTGAGACAACTTACTTAACGTTTCTAGTCCGGTTTGGGACTACTTTGGGGTGCATGGTTCACGTGGTGAATCTATTTTTACTAATTCATATATATGTCCTTGATGAACTAAACCAAACACATCTTTTAAGTCCTTCAAAATACCGAATCAATTGCCGGTTGGGCAAGCGGGTTAATTAGTTGATAGCGCTATTAGGTCTAACAAACCTCACATCGTGCTGGGGGCACGGATGTGAACTATTAGCTTCAAACATAATCATTGTCGATGGACAATGATGCAAGGCATCCTTATCCCTGTTATGGGAACTTGTTCATTAGTAGTTCGGTATTCGCCGGTTTTAGTTATCATGAGTGGGCTAGCTACCCCTGACATTTGAATTAGCTGTTTACTTGTGGCCAAGGAGGCCGACGTTCTTTCTTATTGTTATGTGGTCTGTGAGACCGACACTTTCATTTGGTTACATGGTTTGGGAAACCTACGCTTTTACTTACTCACCTACTTTACTTAGTGAACTCACCAACATTGTTTGTTGACCCACGATTTACATGCTTTTGCAGGTAGTTAGCTTCCGGTGCCAGGATTAGAAAGCACTGTACACTTCACTGCATCTGGGCTCTCGGGCATACACATAAATTATATATTATGCTTTCGTATGGTTTTAATTTGGGTGCGTTGTTTTGCGCAAGTTTTAAAATGTTTTAAATTTGGTTTACGCTTCCGCAGCTTAACTAAACTTGGTTTTTGAAAACGAACTAAATGGTTTGGGCATTTAGAGTTCGTTCCTGTGACTTATGGCTATGGGATCCTGGTATGTCACGCGCCTCGCGGTATAAACCCCGCAGTGGAAATTTGAGGGTGTGACAGTTAGTCTAGTAGAAAATCTGATTGTGAATCAACTGTTTTAGCAACATCTAAATATGTCGGAGTTAGAACCATCAAGGAAGTAGCTACTCATTTTAAATGTGTGATTTTTTTTTGTTTGATGCTTTTACTTCATGTACAGAAAATGTCTTAGTTGAAGAGTGGACTGAAAGATGAAAAATGTTTTAACTTTAATGACTCAAACATAAAAACAATTTCTGATTCTTCTGTTAAAAGTGATGCTAATGTGGGTTCTGTTCTTAAGAACAATGAACCTACTACGACTGCTTGTGCTAAAAATTTTAAGTTATCAAACACCGCATGTCCTTATATGCCAAAGAATATCTTTAAACCATCAGTAAATGACACATCTGAGAAATATACGCCACCAAAACATGTTTTGCATAATGAAAATCTCGTTCACATAGGTTTCCAGGAAATCTCGTTCACATACATTTAATAATTCTCACAAATAGGTTCAGGTCAAACAAAGGAAAGCACATGAACAATCAGCACAACAATGGAAATCTCGTTCACATAGGTTTCCAGGAGCTACAAAACAAAGAAAATGTGTGAAAATTGCTAAAGAAAATCATCCAATAAATCTCATCTGTCATCATCTGTCGGTAGAATGAACCAGTGTGACACCCCAAGAAAATCCCACATCGGCCGTGGCAGAGAGAGATCCTTGGTTCATAGGTAATGTCTTGCCACTTAAATCACCAACACGTTTTGGGGCTTAATGTTAGTGGATGAGAGGAGTGATGTGCTCAAAGTGGTTTAATAAAAACTAACTAAATTGACCTAAACTAGACACTCTAAGTTTTAAATTTATAACCTAAGACTCTCTAAACCTAAACCACACAACCGTCAAGTGTACCGGTCAGTGCAGTACAGCTAAAGTAAGTCCGAGTATCGAACCCACGAGACTCTAATGGAAAACGTAAACTAGACTCGACCACTTATCTACAAACTGACTTAATAATGTTTTGTTGCTTAAAAAGGGGGGGTTTTCTAATAAACTAATAAAAATAAATAAAATAAAACTTAAATAATTGAGGACACAAGCTGGGAACTAGAACTAAAATCAGGTGATGGGGAGGCACTACCTAGGCTAGAATCCTACACATGCATGATAAATTTCTAATGGCTATGGAACTGGTGTGGAACCGGGATCTTAAAATACTAAACATCAAGAATAAACTAGACACCCTCGACCCTTCTCAAGGGGAAACCCTAGAATATTGTTGTGCTGTTAAACCACCGGTTGAGAGGTTACCCTCACAGGCTTACCTACTCGAATTTTAAAGTACCCGCTAGACAGTCTACCTCACAGCGCGAAAGTCACAATACACCCTAAAGTGCAAGGGGTAACTACAATATTTCTGATAAGACTTGGCCTACAAGGAATGCTAGGGAAACTAGGAAGATCTTCTCACAAAGGCTCTAGAACTAGCAATTTAACACCCTAGACAGACCAACAATCTCGCACCTCACAGCTATTGAGAATTGGTAGAACACTTAGAATTATCTAACTAACAATTACAACTCCTATGGATAACCTACAGAAATTAACCATAAACTAGTTGCTAATACCCAGTCCGCAACCTAACCCGCATTCATACATGAAAGACATTCACAAAAACGCAAGTGGAGTTTATAAAAGTTAATTAAACAAAACTAAATATGCATATACATCAAACCAGAAAATAAAAAGTTCTTTACTTTAAAATTCACCCACAACCAAAAGTTCCAAAAACCATAAAAACAATAAATCAAACAAGTGCAATCATCATCGCCTAGGTAGCGTCAAGGTTTAGCCAATAAAAGTCATGATAATATCAAAACAATAAAAGCAAGACAAATTCATGGTGTTCACAACGGGTTAGAAATAAATAAATATTAAATATTGAATTAGAACCGACCCGTCCTGACACCTATCCTTCAACCCTGGACCTTCAAAAATAATAATTCTCTTCTTCTCTTGAAATATGCTCCTCCTCTGCTGTTGTCGAGCTCTGCTCCCCTTTATAATTCTTGTCTCTTCTCAAAAAATTAGGGCTGCCGCTATTGTTAATGTTTTTCCCAAAAATCACTATATGCCGCACCTATCTTTAAAGAATAATATATAGTTGTTGATTCTTTTTCCCCAAGACATGATTTGGGCTTCGGCCCTTTTTTACAAATGTGACAAATGTTACAAAGTCACATTCTTTGTGGTTGATTCTTTGTTTTTATTATTATTATTATTATTATTATTATTATTATTATTATTATTATTATTATTATTATTATTATTATTATTATTATTTGGTGCTCTAGACTCGGGTGTTCTTGACTTAACTACGGTTGCTCGTTTACGCTCCAACGTCTATTCGAACACCTACCAAAATATAAAATAAATAAATAAGTACTAAAAAGACACAAAACTAATAAAAATATATAAAAACCTATACTAAATAAAATAGACCAGTACAAGCCTAAAACTAATAAAAACACTATCTAAACGACTCGAAAATTGTACAAACTTTACACTGGAAATAGATGTATTTTGCAATACATCAAATATCCCCACACTTATCTTTTTTTCGTCCCTAAAAAAGAATTATGCTATGGAATCACAGTTAGGTTTACATCCAGTTTCAAAACATAGGTGACTTAATTAATAATCTACTAACGTGTTGATTGCGATTGCAGGTATATTGATCCTCTTAAACCCACACCGGTTTCCAAGCCCCTCTTTTATTTATGTTAAGTTCATGTTGATTAGTCTATCTAGGGTCTCACTCGAAGGAAGCCACAGTTCCTCCTAATCCCGCCTCAAGCTTATGAAGCTAAAGGAACAACTAATTGACCATTTCCCAACCGTCTTATGTAGAAAACCAAGAGAATTTAAAATCACTTTTTTTTTCTGCATACTTAACTCAGAGGGTGTGACCAATTCAAGTCGCTATCCCAGTGGCCAGGCACCTTAAGCTTCAGCATTTTTTTTTCATCTCAGCATACTTAACTCAGAGGGTGTGACCAATCCAAGTCGCTATCCCAGTGGCCAGGCACCTTAAGCTTCAGCATTTTTGCTTTGATTTCTATTTTTTTTAAGTGATTAGAAATTCTAACGGTTTTAAACTTATAACGGTGCTTCTTATACTATTTTTGGCGGTTTCGGTCTCCCCGTTTCTCCTAGATGAGAACCCACAAAATAGCCTAACATAATTAATTTATTACTTTTCAAAGGAAACCTTTCTACCGGTTAAGCCTACCCACATATCCCAAATCAGACACGCTTTCAATCAATTTTAATCTCTTATTATACATACTATTTGAAAACCGGACATCTAACTTTTCCTATCATTTTCCATATTTTATATAATGCAAACTTCAAAATCAGGGATTTTTTTTTTTTTTTTTTTGGACTCAAATTTTGGACTCAAAACGACTCTGTATATAGACTAAATGACAGTTTCCATCCCCACACTTAAACTCTACATTGCCCTCAATGTAGGAATAGAAAACGACTTAAAACGAAAAAAAAAAAAATTCCGAATACAAAAATAAAAAGAAAAGGGCAAATTGGAAAGGACTTAGCTGGTTTATTAACGCGTAAGCTCCGAAAACTCTAGTCCAATCCAGCTCGATCGTATAGCATTTCATTCGCGATCGGCTCTGACACACTGGTAAACTCTGGGCTTGCCTTGATAAATGATAAACAGCTTCGGAATCACCCGAATGGAGATTGGGTACGGGTGGTGCAATCCAAACCTGCGCAAAACGAAACAGACAAAACCTGAGCATAATACCGAACCACACAAAAATAAAAAGACACAACTACTAACTTAGACTCATAATATAACAACAAACAAGAAGACGTACCTGCTTGGCAAAATGGCGGTGAATGGTGGTAGAACCAAATGGGTATAAGAAAAAAAAATCTGGTTCTCGCTCAACGTGAAGGACACTGGTGATCACAACACGCGCCGCAAGCGAAGAAAAATATAACTTTCCGGGGTAATAGCTGGTCGCATAAGGCGAACAAGTCAGCCCAGACTCCTCACATTACATGAAAAGTCTTTTTTCACAGAAAGTTAATTAATTTTTAATTTTTTTTTAAGAAAAAATTATCTTTTATTACCCAAACCTCTACCAAAACTCCCACTCAAAAAAATTATATATAAAGATAATACATGGGATCCGCTCATAGTGAAATTTCCTTTACCTAAACAAACACGCAAACCTGCAAACAGACTCAAAGAAACAAAAACAAATATAAAATAGAAAGATAAAAACCTATGAACCACTACCAAACGACGGACCACAAATAAAAAAAAATGAAAAGCTAGAAAAAAAATAAGTATAAATATAAATTTACAAACTCTACAGAGCCTCCCCACACTTAAACTTAATCAGGGGGCTTCTCTTTTATCTGGACCCGATCCAACCCGTTTAATTCCACCCGGTCCTCGTTAACAATTGAATATTTATTAGTGGAATTGAAAAATAATCTAAGCATTCTTAACGGGTCAGACCACCAAAATTTAAACTTACCTGGATTGAACCGGATGCGTGGCATGTAGCAAGAAGACTGATCGTGCTTGACTTTCACTGGCTTCTTCTTCTCTAACCCGTGCCAGTCTTCGATCCTCTTCCGGTTCCGATCTTTTCTTTTTCTCTTCTTTGCCCTCTCCCGTGGTGCTGTTGATTTTGAAGTTCCATCTATCACTAATACCACGGGCCAGCTATGGTGTGCTTCATCTACCACCATTTCCATGGGATTATCCTTACACTTATTTCTTTCATCGGGTGCAGGTTCAGTCATGTCGGTCGGTTCACCTTCAAGTAGGGCATCTAGGTATGCTATATCCCCATCGGGATCAAACTCCCCAAAATCTTCATAAACAGGCAAACCCTCTAACTCCAGATCTAAAAACTCATCCTCTTCAGACAATGAATTCTCACCCATCTCATTGTCTTCTTCTACACCAAACATCATATCAACGGAATCTCCCAATTCCACTTCTTCTTCAATCCCTTCTTTCCTAATAAATGACCTTTGATACGCCGCCCATTCTTCTTCGTCATCCTCTTCGTCAGAGTCACTCCCAAAATCATATATAGTCACCTGTGGCACCGGAGGTGGGACTTCAATGTCCATTTTCGTCTCCGTGATTGGGATGATCTCTTCATCTGACTCATCTGCGTATTCCATGATCGGCTCTTTCCCTTCTGGAAACGTTGGGAACAACTCCCCTCGAGCGTTCATGTACCCGAGGTAGTTGCCCTCCTCATCATATGTATAACCAACTTTCGGCACCTGCTCTTGCTGAAACTTTTCTTTTTCTTCTTCTAATCTCCTAGATATATCTTTTAGTGTTCTTTGAAGATCTAAAATAGCAGCCTGTCGGTTTTTAAGGATGGCATCGTGGTTTTTTATGAGGATGTCCTGCTCTGCTAACATTTTCTGGGTATTGGCATCTTTCGCAACTAATAATGTCAACAGACTCTCTATTTTACTCCAATCATTACCACTATTCTCACAAGAATTGCTTCCAGGAATTTGATCAGGATACTGATTAAAATGTGGCTGCTGATACGAGTCATCATAATGATATGTAGGACAACCCTGTGAATAACATGGTGGCGGCTGCACAAAGGAATTAGCATAACAATATGCAGAGGACCCCGCATTTTGTGGAAATCTAACGGTAAAATAGGGTCCTCCACAAATTTCAAACATATTTACAGACTTGATAGAAATAAAATACACAAACAATTAGACTCCTACGACTCACTATACAAAAAGGCAAACTCAACACAAAACAAAAGTAGCACAGATATAGCAGATAAGTGTAATCGAAGCTAATAAACGCAATCGCCAAGAGTCCCCGGCAACGGCGCCAAAAACTTGATGTGCTCAAAGTGGTTTAATAAAAACTAACTAAATTGACCTAAACTAGACACTCTAAGTTTTAAATTTATAACCTAAGACTCTCTAAACCTAAACCGAACAACCGGCAAGTGTACCGGTCAGTGCAGTACAGCTAAAGTAAGTCCGAGTATCGAACCCACGAGACTCTAATGGAAAACGTAAACTAGACTCGACCACTTATCTACAAACTGACTTAATAATGTTTTGTTGCTAAAAAAGGGGGGTTTTCTAATAAACTAATAAAAATAAATAAAATAAAACTTAAATAATTGAGGACACAAGCTGGGAACTAGAACTAAAATCAGGTGATGGGGAGGCACTACCTAGGCTAGAATCCTACACATGCATGATAAATTTCTAATGGCTATGGAACTGGTGTGGAACCGGGATCTTAAAATACTAAACATCAAGAATAAACTAGACACCCTCGACCCTTCTCAAGGGGAAACCCTAGAATATTGTTGTGCTGTTAAACCACCGGTTGAGAGGTTACCCTCACAGGCTTACCTACTCGAATCTTAAAGTACCCGCTAGACACTCTACCTCACAGCGCGAAAGTCAAAATACACCCTAAAGTGCAAGGGGTAACTACAATATTTCTGATAAGACTTGGCCTACAAGGAATGCTAGGGAAACTAGGAAGATCTTCTCACAAAGGCTCTAGAACTAGCAATTTAACACCCTAGACAGACCAACAATCTCGCACCTCACAGCTATTGAGAATTGGTAGAACACTTAGAATTATCTAACTAACAATTACAACTCCTATGGATAACCTGCAGAAATTAACCATAAACTAGTTGCTAACACCCAGTCCGCAACCTAACCCGCATTCATACATGAAAGACATTCACAAAAACGCAAATGGAGTTTATAAAAGTTAATTCAACAAAACTAAATATGCATATACATGAAACCAGAAAATAAAAAGTTCTTTACTTTAAAATTCACCCACAACCAAAAGTTCCAAAAACCATAAAAACAATAAATCAAACAAGTGCAATCATCATCGCCTAGGTAGCGTCAAGGTTTAGCCAATAAAAGTCATGATAATATCAAAACAATAAAAGCAAGACAAATTCATGGTGTTCACAACGGGTTAGAAATAAATAAATATTAAATATTGAATTAGAACCGACCCGTACTGACACCTATCCTTCAACCCTGGACCTTCAAAAATAATATTCTCTTCTTCTCTTGAAATATGCTCCTCCTCTGCTGTTGTCGAGCTCTGCTCCCCTTTATAATTCTTGTCTCTTCTCAAAAAATTAGGGCTGCCGCTATTGTTAATGTTTTTCCCAAAAATCACTATATGCGGCACCTCTCTTTAAAGAATAATATATAGTTGTTGATTCTTTTTCCCCAAGACATGATTTGGGCTTCGGCCCTTTTTTACAAATGTGACAAATGTGACAAAGTCACATTCTTTGTGGTTGATTCTTTGTTTTTATTATTATTATTATTATTATTATTATTATTATTATTATTATTATTATTATTATTATTATTATTTGGTGCTCTAGACTCGGGTGTTCTTGACTTAACTACGGTTGCTCGTTTACGCTCCAACGTCTATTCGAACACCTACCAAAATATAAAATAAATAAATAAGTACTAAAAAGACACAAAACTAATAAAAATATATAAAAACCTATACTAAATAAAATAGACCAGTACAAGCCTAAAACTAATAAAAACACTATCTAAACGACTCGAAAATTGTACAAACTTTACACTGGAAATAGATGTATTTTGCAATACATCAAATATCCCCACACTTATCTTTTTTTCGTCCCTAAAAAAGAATTATGCTATGGAATCACAGTTAGGTTTACATCCAGTTTCAAAACATAGGTGACTTAATTAATAATCTACTAACGTGTTGATTGCGATTGCAGGTATATTGATCCTCTTAAACCCACACCGGTTTCCAAGCCCCTTTTTTATTTATGTTAAGTTCATGTTGATTAGTCTATCTAGGGTCTCACTCGAAGGAAGCCACAGTTCCTCCTAATCCCGCCTCAAGCTTATGAAGCTAAAGGAACGACTAATTGACCATTTCCCAACCGTCTTATGTAGAAAACCAAGAGAATTTAAAATCACTTTTTTTTTCTGCATACTTAACTCAGAGGGTGTGACCAATTCAAGTCGCTATCCCAGTGGCCAGGCACCTTAAGCTTCAGCATTTTTTTTTCATCTCAGCATACTTAACTCAGAGGGTGTGACCAATCCAAGTCGCTATCCCAGTGGCCAGGCACCTTAAGCTTCAGCATTTTTGCTTTGATTTCTATTTTTTTTTAAGTGATTAGAAATTCTAACGGTTTTAAACTTATAACGGTGCTTCTTATACTATTTTTGGCGGTTTCGGTCTCCCCTTTCTCCTAGATGAGAACCCACAAAATAGCCTAACATAATTAATTTATTACTTTTCAAAGGAAACCTTTCTACCGGTTAAGCCTACCCACATATCCCTAATCAGACACGCTTTCAATCAATTTTAATCTCTTATTATACATACTATTTGAAAACCGGACATCTAACTTTTCCTATCATTTTCCATATTTTATATAATGCAAACTTCAAAATCAGGGATTTTTTTTTTTTTTTTTTTTTGGACTCAAATTTTGGACTCAAAACGACTCTGTATATAGACTAAATGACAGTTTCCATCCCCACACTTAAACTCTACATTGCCCTCAATGTAGGAATAGAAAACGACTTAAAACGAAAAAAAAAAAAAATTCCGAATACAAAAATAAAAAGAAAAGGGCAAATTGGAAAGGACTTAGCTGGTTTATTAACGCGTAAGCTCCGAAAACTCTAGTCCAATCCAGCTCGATCGTATAGCATTTCATTCGCGATCGGCTCTGACACACTGGTAAACTCTGGGCTTGCCTTGATAAATGATAAACAGCTTCGGAATCACCCGAATGGAGATTGGGTACGGGTGGTGCAATCCAAACCTGCGCAAAACGAAACAGACAAAACCTGAGCATAATACCGAACCACACAAAAATAAAAAGACACAACTACTAACTTAGACTCATAATATAACAACAAACAAGAAGACGTACCTGCTTGGCAAAATGGCGGTGAATGGTGGTAGAACCAAATGGGTATAAGAAAAAAAAATCTGGTTCTCGCTCAACGTGAAGGACACTGGTGATCACAACACGCGCCGCAAGCGAAGAAAAATATAACTTTCCGGGGTAATAGCTGGTCGCATAAGGCGAACAAGTCAGCCCAGACTCCTCACATTACATTAAAAGTCTTTTTTCACAGAAAGTTAATTAATTTTTATTTTTTTTAAGAAAAAATTATCTTTTATTACCCAAACCTCTACCAAAACTCCCACTCAAAAAAATTATATATAAAGATAATACATGGGATCCGCTCATAGTGAAATTTCCTTTACCTAAACAAACACGCAAACCTGCAAACAGACTCAAAGAAACAAAAACAAATATAAAATAGAAACATAAAAACCTATGAACCACTACCAAACGACGGACCACAAATAAAAAAAAATGAAAAGCTAGTAAAAAAATAAGTATAAATATAAATTTACAAACTCTACAGAGCCTCCCCACACTTAAACTTAATCAGGGGGCTTCCCTTTTATCTGGACCCTATCCAACCCGTTTAATTCCACCCGGTCCTCGTTAACAATTGAATATTTATTAGTGGAATTGAAAAATAATCTAAGCATTTTTAACGGGTCAGACCACCAAAATTTAAACTTACCTGGATTGAACCGGATGCGTGGCATGTAGCAAGAAGACTGATCGTGCTTGACTTTCACTGGCTTCTTCTTCTCCAACCCGTGCCAGTCTTCGATCCTCTTCCGGTTCCGATCTTTTCTTTTTCTCTTCTTTGCCCTCTCCCGTGGTGCTGTTGATTTTAAAGTTCCAACTATCACTAATACCACGGGCCAGCTATGGTGTGCTTCATCTACCACCATTTCCATGGGATTATCCTTACACTTATTTCTTTCATCGGGTGCAGGTTCAGTCATGTCGGTCGGTTCACCTTCAAGTAGGGCATCTAGGTATGCTATATCCCCATCGGGATCAAACTCCCCAAAATCTTCATAAACAGGCAAACCCTCTAACTCCAGATCTAAAAACTCATCCTTTTCAGAAAATGAATTCTCACCCATCTCATTGTCTTCTTCTACACCAAACATCATATCAACGGAATCTCCCAATTCCACTTCTTCTTCAATCCCTTCTTTCCTCATAAATGACCTTTGATACGCCGCCCATTCTTCTTCGTCATCCTCTTCATCAGAGTCACTCCCAAAATCATATATAGTCACCTGTGGCACCGGAGGTGGGACTTCAATATCCATTTTCGTCTCCGTGATTGGGATGATCTCTTCATCTGACTCATCTGCGTATTCCATGATCGGCTCTTTCCCTTCTTCTGGAAACGTTGGGAACAACTCCCCTCGAGCGTTCATGTACCCGAGGTAGTTGCCCTCCTCATCATATGTATAACCAACTTTCGGCACCTGCTCTTGCTGAAACTTTTCTTTTTCTTCTTCTAATCTCCTAGATATATCTTTTAGTGTTCTTTGAAGATCTAAAATAGCAGCCTTTCGGTTTTTAAGGATGGCATTGTGGTTCTTGATATACGTTAAAATATACATATTTAAATCCCCGATTAAACTCCCAAATTACGCGTTTTCGACCATAATTGCACGAATTCGGTACTTAACCGCTTCATATTTTTATTGCAGGTCTTAAACGACGTCCCACGAACAAAGTCGAAGAAACCGGGCGAAAAACGGACAAGACGGAATGTTTCTGCAAAATCAGCCAAGTCTGGAAATAGTGCACGGCCGTGCACCCCAGGTGCACGCCCGTGCGGACTCAGTTTACTCGGACACAGACGAGCTGCACTGCCAGTGCGACCTGGCGTGCAGCTGTTGTTCTCGGGCACCCTGATCAGCACTGCCGTGCGGGTGCCCGTGCGACTCAAGTTCCCGGGTGCACTGCCAGTGCACCAGGCAGTGCACCATCAGCACTCGGCCACAACCAGACCCGCACGTCCGTGCACCTTAGGTGCACGGCCGTGCGAAATATCTAGATATTTTCAGGAGCAGACCAACCACTTGCCCACTTGCACGTCAACTCAAAAAGTTAAAGTGCACGGCCGTGCACTTTATGCGCACGGCCGTGCCAAGTATCAAACTTTCTATAAAAACAGAGCAGAACCCACTGATCAAATATTGGGTGTTCTCTGGGCGATTTGGGGCGATTTTCTGGACCTGTGAGCTGCTGGAAAGGCGAGGAACGAGCTCGGGAACGCATCCGGATCATCGATCATCATCCAATCCATCACATTCGAGTTTTATGGTTTGATCTATTATGCTTTCATTTGATTCAAATCAGTTTGTTAAAGCTTGTTTGTGTTGTTTATGTAATACAATATAGTCTAGTAATCATGTTTAGTAATATTTAGTAGAAAAAACAATCGTTTGGCATGTAATCATGTTTTGTATAAATTTGGCGTTTTTTCACGTATTAGATCTTGATGATCATAGCGCAACCTTGTTTCATTGTTGTTGGATTTGTAGTTGTATTTGAATGACTTTGGCGATTACCGAATGTGTTAGGCGGATACATGTTGAAAAACCGTCCGTTTAATCGTCCGGTAGTAGACTCGTTAACTTGTTAATAAGTTTACACCATGAAACTGTAACCGGGTATTGGTTTGGTTAAAGTCGGTCAAATAACGCTTAAAAATGCTTACCGGCACGTAAAAGGGTTTTAAAAGCCTAATGGTGCCGTTACTGATCTTTGACACGGTTAATGATCTTTGGTTGTTATTTTGGTGAAAATGGCGATCTTAGTAGATTCGTGTTCAAAGTTGGTAAAATGGAATAGGTTGTGAAATGCTCCACTTTATGCTAGTTTAGGTGGCTATGTTGTGTATTCGGTATTGCTTTCCTGAATTAGTGAGGTTAGAATACTCTTAACAGATGACTGACTTATCTTTAGAAGATCTGCGTGAGATTATATCAGCTGCTCGCTAATAAACGACTTGAAGTGGTTAACGTGTGTATTCGTGTTAGCTTTCTGTATAGTTGTTATGTTAGGATGCCCGAAAGGGACACTAACTGTCGGAAAATGGGAATGTTGATCACGCGCCTGTATTACTTATTATATTTAGATGACATGCTAGGATTGGCAAATTATAGTTATATTTTGTATTTGGAGTCTTACATATGTTATTTACATGTTTTTAGAATTAATGTAGTTTAAAACATCAAAATCACTATCTTTTCTTACTGGTAAATTGGGGATAAAGTTTTAGTACCATTGCTCCGCGCGCGTCCATGGATCGATACTTGGTTCTTATCTATACGTTACTACATATATGACAGGGTACACTTGCCCTATTGTGTGTGTTTTAATATTAAGGTCTAAACCATTTTTATAAATATTAAAGCAAAACGTGTGTTAAAATCCATCGTAAAATATGTATAGTTACGCACACGTCAAGTTTTTGGCGCCGCTGCCGGGGACGCGACGAGCTTTAGGAACGAACCGAGTCAACTTTTTACCAGTGTACATGCTTGTGAATATTTGTTTATACTTCTTTGATTCGTTATTTCATTAATTTATTTGCATATATGATTATTTAAATTTTTATTAGATTTATCTGTCTGTTGATATATTGGATTAATTTTAGATTGGTTTATAGGTTGCATATAGATTCGTTCATTTATCTGCTTATAGGATTGTTTGATTTGATTTTTCGTTCATTAGGATGTTGATAGATTTAATTTATTGAATATTGGATTAATTGGTTTGTCTATGAATTTGATTTGTTCATTATTTGATTAATTAGATTTATTTGTTCGTATTTGGACTGATTATTGATTTCATTCTTTGTATAGTTTTAGGCTTAGTCTGCTTATTTCTGTTCATTTTATTAATTCTATTTGTTTATATTTGACTTACTTGTATATATTTGCGCTCAGTTATTTTCGCATGAATTTATTGATTCTTTATTTCATTTATTTATTTTTCTGTCTTTTATCGCCTTTTTGGGTTTGTCATATATTCGCCTGTTGCAACTATATCATTCTTACATGCAGGTTGATGTCCACAAACCCAGGGTCTTCTGGTGATCTTTCTGACGAGGAGCTAAGGCGCCTGAGGAGAAGCGAGCGGATTAGACTTCATAAATTGCGTCTTGTTTCTGATATTCTTATTGCTGCTCCTATTGTTGAGGTCCCAATTGAGGAGGCGAGGCACGATCTGGCCGACGACAACGGGTCGGACGCCCACAGCGACATTATCATGGCGGATGACGACATTCCGCTGAATGATAGTGGTCGTCCAGGAGGAGATGGACTCGCGCCGAGTATTGTCCGTCCGGCTATTTTGGCGGACCATTTCGAGATCAAATCTAGTATCGTGAATATGATACAAAACTCGGTGCAATTCGGTGGACTGGAGCACGAGGATCCAGGCCGACATATTGCTGCATTCTTAGAGGTTTTAGCCACCTTTAAGATGACGGGCATCTCCGATGATGCTATCCGTCTCCGACTCTTCCCATTCTCACTGCGGGACAAAGCCCGGACTTGGCTTCTATCACAACCCGCAGGGTCGATCACGACTTGGGCAGAGTTGTCACAACAATTCATGCAGCAGTATTTTCCTCCTGAAAAGACACAAAAACTGAGGAATCGCATCATGACATTTCGTCAGGATGACGATGAATCATTATACACAGCCTGGGAAAGGTTTAAAGACCTACTCTTGAGTTGCCCGCACCATGAGCTTTCGAAAAGGCATTTGGTGCAAACTTTTTATCAGGGACTCGGGTATGCGTCTTAGGAACGCCTTGATGTATACGCTGGGGGAGACATCGGAACAAAGTCTCCTAGGGAAGCGTGGAGCATTATTGAGAAGGCGTCCCTAAAATCTAAATCCCGGCAGAATGATAGATCTCGGTCTTCATCTGCCAAGGCTGGTGTGCATGCCGTGGATAACTATACGGCGATTTCGGCACAGATAGCGGCTCTGGCTACGAGATTCGATAACTCTCAGCAACACGTAGCGCAGTCCGATTGTTTGTGTGTGGAGTGCGGGGTATCTCACGAGCCTGGCTCGTGTGCTCAGGGGGTGATGTATACAGGCCACGAGGAAGTGGACTACATGGGTAATCAAATGAGACCACAGAATAACCCTTACAGCAACACTTATAATCCGGGTTGGAGAAATCACCCGAACTTCGGGTGGAGATCTGGTACTTCCAATCAGAACCCTCTCGGATTCCAGCAGAGAGCCGCCGCACCACAACAATCCTACCAGTCCCAACAGCCTTACCAGTCCAACCAACAGTCCTACCAGTCCCAACAGCCTTACCAGTCCAACCAACAGTCCTACCAGTCCAACCAACAGCCATACCAGGGTCGTGGTCAATCGTCCCAGCAGAGACCGAACCAATACCAGAACCAGGGCGCCGGGAGCAGCTCCCAGCAGCACGCCCCTCATGGTATGTCTAAGCTGGAGGAGATGATGTCTCAGCTCCTTACCAACACCTCTAATTCCAATCAGATCGCTGAGCAGCGCTACCAGCAGCATGAGGAGCGCTTCACGAATTATGAGGGAGAAATGAGGGGCCAAAAGGCGTCAATGCAGGCCATAGAGAGCCAGGTTGGCCAGATGGCAAAGATGATGTCTGAGAGACAGCAGGGTGGTCTCCCAGGCAACACTGAGCCGAACCCAAGAGGGCATGTTAATGCCATTATGACGAGGAGTGGTAAAACCACGGGACCTGACACATCGGGCTCACCACCGATCACTGAGACGGTCCAGACTGAGTCTTCGGACGAGGTGCACGCTAGGCGAGTCCCAGCAAGTACAGCACAGCTACCGAAGCCAGTCACAGACTACACTCCTCCTGTTCCATATCCTGGTAGACTTAGGAAGCAGAAAGACGAGGCGCAATACGGGAAATTTCTCGAGCTGTTCAAGCAGCTACATATAAACATCCTGTTTGTTGAGGCCTTAGCACAGATGCCTAAGTATGCCAAATTCTTGAAGGACATCCTCACAAATAAGCAAAAACTTGAGGACCTGTCCTGCGTTCTATTGAACGAGAACTGCTCTGCAATTCTGCAGAATAGACTGCCCATGAAAATGGGCGATCCTGGTAGCTTTACCATCCCTTGTCTAATAGGTGATATGACTGTCAGTAATGCACTCGCAGACTTGGGGGCCAGCATAAACCTTATGCCTTATAAGGTTTTCGAGAAGTTGGATCTGGGTGAACCTTCACCCACCAGGATGAGTATTCGCCTCGCTGATCGTTCGATCAAGTATCCACGGGGGTTTGTAGAAAATATGCTTGTCAAGATTGACAAATTTGTTTTCCCTGTGGACTTTGTTATCCTAGATATGGATGAGGACTCTAAAGTCCCTTTGATTCTCGGACGTCCTTTCCTTAACACGGCAAGGACGATTGTTGACGTGGCTGCGGGCCAGATCACACTCCGAGTCAATGATGAGCACGTGACTTTTGACATTCAGAGGTCTATGTGCCATCCTGAGAGCCAAGACGATACACTATACTATCTTGATATAGTAGACCGGTGTGTCAGCTCTCATGTCAGAGGTGCTTGGGAGAGAGATGTTTCGGACACACATCTGTTGTGTGGGAGCCTAGATGGCATTATGCAGGAGGGCCATATAGATGAGCAGCCGGTCTATCAGATCGGTGATGATGGTTCCCAAAGTCCGGAGCGTTTTGTGGAAATTGAGCGAGAGGAAGAGGAGAAGGCGAAGCCGTCTGTTGAGGATCCACCGTCTCTAGAGCTGAAGGAGCTCCCGCCGCATCTTGAGTATGCATTTCTGGATGAGGAGGGGCGTCTACCGGTGATCATATCGTCTTCATTGACTGTGGAAGAAAAGAGCGAGTTGTTGAGGGTTTTAAAACTTCATAAACGGGCAATTGCCTGGAAGATCGTAGACATCAAGGGGATTAATCCCTCTTTCTGTACTCATAAAATCTTGATGGAGGATGTCTACAAGCCTTGTGCGCAGCACCAGAGGCGTCTGAACCCGAACATGCAAGATGTTGTTAAATCCGAGGTGATTAAACTGCTTGATGCTGGATTGATATATCCCATCTCGGATTCTGTTTGGGTTAGTCCTGTGCACGTCGTGCCCAAGAAGGGTGGCATGACGGTGGTCACAAATGATAGGAATGAGCTGATTCCTACGAGGACCGTCACGGGGTGGAGAGTTTGCTTTGACTATCGCAAGCTCAATGACGCCACCCGCAAGGATCACTTCCCGCTTCCATTCATCGATCAGATGTTGGAACGACTGTCGGGGAAGTTGTATTACTGTTTCCTTGATGGTTTCTCTGGATACTTTCAGATCCCTATCGATCCTGTGGACCAGGATAAGACGACCTTCACATGCCCTTTTGGCATATTCGCCTACAGGCGTATGCCATTTGGGCTGTGCAATGCGCCGGCGACCTTCCAGCGCTGCATGGTTGCCATTTTTCATGACATGATCGAGGACTCCATGGAGGTGTTCATGGATGATTTTTCCATTTTTGGGAGTTCGTTCGATCAATGTCTGGGGAACCTGGAGCGGATGCTTCAGAGGTGTGAGGAGACCAGTCTTGTGCTAAACTGGGAAAAATGACACTTCATGGTGAAGAAAGGAATAGTCCTGGGGCATAAGGTCTCCCAAAGTGGGTTGGAGGTTGATCCTGCCAAAGTAGATATTATTTCTAGGCTCCCTCCACCCTCCTCTGTCAGAGCGATCCGCAGCTTTTTGGGTCATGCGGGATTTTATAGGCGATTTATCAAAGACTTTTCAAAGATCGCCCGACCGATGACCCGTTTGTTGGAAAAGGATGCACCGTTTGTGTTTGGTGCAGAGTGTGTGAAGGCATTTGGCCTTCTGAAGCGGTTGCTTGTTGAGGCCCCTATATTGGTAGCACCCGACTGGGAGCTGCCATTCGAGATTATGTGCGACGCGAGTGACTTCGCGATAGGGGCGGTCTTGGGACAGCGGAAGGACAAGCACTTCCACCCGATCTACTACGCGAGTAAGACTCTACATGATGCTCAGGAGCATTACACCACGACTGAAAAAGAGCTTCTTGCTGTAGTATTTGCATTCGACAAGTTTAGATCATATTTGGTGCTGTCGAAGACCATCGTCTATACGGACCATGCAGCGATCCGATACCTTTTCAGCAAACAGGACACGAAACCGCGCCTGATTAGGTGGATCCTGTTGCTGCAGGAGTTCGATATAGAGATTCAGGACAAGAAGGGTGCCCTGAATGTCGCTGCTGATCATCTGTCCAGGCTCGAGCATGATGATGCCGAGAACTGCGCGTGGGATACCATTAATGACAACTTTCCCCACGAGTTCTTGATGAGCGTCGAGTCGGTGGAAGATGTATCACCATGGTTCGCGGATTTTGCGAACTACCTCGCGTGCGGGATCCTCATCAAAGGATTGTCGCACCAGCAAAAGAGGAAGTTCTTCGCGGACCTAAAGCATTACTTCTGGGATGACCCATTTTTGTTCCGGGTCGGGGCGGATCAGTTGATTCGCCGTTGTGTGTTTGGGGTAGAGGCGGCGCAGATCTTGCGCGATTGTCACGAGGGGCCTACCGGAGGTCACCATGGAGCGAATTACACTGCTAAGAAAGTGTTAGACTCCGGGTTTTACTGGCCCACACTCTTTCGTGACGCCCAGATACTGGTTGGTGCTTGTGATTCGTGCCAGAGGGCGACGAACATATCGGCACGCGACCAAATGCCGCAAAACCCGATTCAAGTCTGTGAGGTCTTTGACATTTGGGGCATAGACTTCATGGGACCGTTCCCCTCCTCACGGGGCAATAGATATATACTCGTGGCTGTTGATTACGTATCAAAGTGGGCCAAGGCGCAAGCCTTGCCCACAAATGATGCCCGAGTTGTTGTGAGGTTTGTTAGGAGCTTGTTCTCACGGTTTGGTGCCCCAAAGGCATTGATTAGTGACCGTGGCACGCATTTCTGCAATGCGCAGCTTGATCGCGCGTTAGCACGTTATGGTGTCCACCACAGGTTATCCACCCCATATCATCCACAGACAAGTGGACAGGTGGAGGTCACTAACCGTGGTTTGAAGCGAATCCTTGAGCGGTCGGTTAATCAAAACCGCAAGGATTGGGCGGACAAGCTTGATGACGCGCTGTGGGCCTTTAGGACGGCTTACAAGACGCCTAGTGGGACGACTCCCTTTAGGCTTGTCTATGGCAAAGCGTGTCATCTCCCAGTCGAGCTGGAGCATAGGGCATTCTGGGCTCTAAAAACGGCAAATTTGGATCTTAAGATCGGCGGTGAGACCCGTTTCTTACAGATTCACGAGCTGGAGGAGCTTAGGCAACAAGCCTATGAGAGCTCGATATTGTACAAAGAGCGCACGAAGAAGTTGCACGACAGTCGCTTGAAACACCGAGAAGATTTTCAGGTAGGCGACTTGGTCCTGCTTTACAACTCGCGCCTGCGTCTCTTTCCAGGAAAGTTGAAATCCCGGTGGACAGGACCGTACACTGTTAAGGAAGTATATCCTTACGGGACTGTTTCGATTGAAAATTCGGAGGGTGTGACTTTCAAAGTCAACGGTCATCGCCTCAAAGTTTACATTGATGGACCGATTGACAAATCCGTGGAGATGATCGATCTCTACGACCCGCGCGCCTAATAAGTGCGGGGAAGTGAGTCTAGCTAGCGACTCGTTAATAAATATAGCACGGCGTGTATGGGCGCGCCAAATGGGGGAGTAGGTAATTAGTTAGTTTATAACTTAGTTAGTTTAAAAATTTCTTAGCTTTAATGTCGTTTCGAGTTTTGTGCAGGTTCATACAGGTTTGATCGGAGCCGGAAGGAGCAATGAAGCGCATACAGTCGCCAAACAGGTTAAACGTAGCTAAAATGATGTTTTCGGACAAAGTGGAACCGCTGCGCGCGAAACTGCAGTTGCAGCCTCAAAACTGCAAATCTGCAGGTCGTGCACGGTCAAGCGCACGCCCGTGCAGCTGACCGTGCATGACCCAGTGCACTGGGGTGCATAGAAGGGTGCATAAAGGAAGTGCACGGCCAGGAGCACTCCGGTGCACCTGACCGTGCGGGCCAAAAAAGCCCAGTCCATTAACTTGGGTATAAATACTACCTTAACTCCAAAACCCTAATATTCTTGCACTCCCAACCGCACACTCGTTCCATCTTGCAAAAACCACCCGAAATTCATCCTTTTGGCTACAAATCTTCGCTCCTTTCCTTCAAATCCACCGAGGTACGAATCCCTTCATATTATTGTACTTGTATTCGGGATTTTTAGTTTAAATCTGCTTTATTTTCATATGTTAGGTCTTGATTTGGGGGTTTCTTCATAAAAATTTATAAACCCACTAATCTTGTGTAGTTTTAGTTTGTAATAGTTTAGTTTTTGTTTATTGTTAATAAAACCTTGCACTCGCCACCCCAAATCGTGTTTACATTGTTAATCTTTAAAGAATAGTTGTGATTTGGGGATTTTGGGAGAGAAGGTTGCAAAAATAAACAATTTTCTGCAACTGTGCAATCGTGCACGGCCAAGCGCACGCTCGTGCAGCTGACCGTGCACGACCCAGACCTGTGCTAGACATCAAGGCTGCACGGCCAGGTGCACTGCCGTGCACATGACCGTGCACACTCAACAGAATCAGGACAGAACGTACAGAAGTCTGTTTTGGACATCCGGGACCTCTGTTTTTTGTGTACTAACAGTTTTATATTCATTTTTGCATGCAGATGGAACATGACTACCTCGGGTTCGACAACCGACACAAGAGGGAAGGACCGTGTATTGAGAAGCTCCTGAAGCTGTGGGCTAGGCGGAACTCATTTGGAATTCCTATTAGGCTCAACCTCGATTTACTAGACACGCTGAATCAGCGTGAGCGCTATAATGGGTTTATTTCGCAGCCCATGGCGAACTTGTTGAGCATCAATCAGCCTATCTATCGGGAGATCACAATCGAATTCTTAGCTTCCTTCTCCTACAAAAAACCAAAGGAAGGACAGTATAAGGACTTTCATAAAAAAGATATACGGTTCAGGCTATGTGGACAATGGTATCACTGGTCGGTAGCAAAACTGGGGAGGAAGCTTGGGATATACGAGTACCTGGAGACAAACTCTGAAGATTTCTGTGTTATTCATAGCTTCGCGGACAATGCCGAGCGGGCCGCGTTTTGGGCATCGATTGCCATTGGTCCACCTTATGTTCCGAGGTCGGCCAAGGCAACGAAGATTAAGGACCCACTTCTCCGCTTACTACACCATATCTTCAGCCACACGATCTGTGGCCGAAAGGACAGTTCGGGGAACTGTCCCACTCCTGACCTTCTATATTTGTACCATTTCCGTGAGGGTGCCCCGCTGAACTTGGCCGCACGTATGGCCGAGTTCTTTCTCACTGCAGGGGGCACCAAGGAGGGGAGTGAGATACATGGAGGAGAGTACGTGACCCAGATTGCTGAGGCATTGGGACTGCTGACCCCTGAGGTCAAGGAGACGCTGACTTTGGTCACTCTTGGGGTTACATTGGACCTTAGATCAGTCAAGGCTCAGAACCTGGTTGTTGACACGGATGCGGGTCCACGCCTTATCAGTCAGGACATCATATGGGACCCCGAGCCAGCACCACAGGGCGACGAGGATGAGGAGATGCAGGAGCAGCATGCAGGAGGCGGTGGTGACCAGCCACACGACATTCCACACCACTCTCCTCAGCACTTCCAGCCCCAGGACCAGCAGTGGCCTCCAGGCATCCCGACATACCCTGAGTTCTACCAGCGGTTCCAGGCGATGGAGCTGAACATGCACAACATCGGTGCAAACCAGGTGGAGATCAGGCAGGACCAACAGTACATGCGGTCCACTATGGATCGTGTGCAGCAGGATGTGAGGCACAGTTTTGAGTACCTTTTCGCTGGGTTAGAGCAGGTGCATCCGGGTTATTTCAGTAACCCTCCCTCATTCCCTTATGGTGCTCCTGGCGACCAGCCAGGAAGCTCCGGTCAGCACCACGACGACGACCAGTAGCCACGGCAATCTATTGCATGCATTTGTTAGTACTTTTTATTTATTTTTGCAGTTCGTATTCGGGTCTGCGTACCCATGACTTTTTAGTTTTTGCATTTGAACTATTTACTTTTCTGCACTTTAATTTTCAGTATATTTGCTTTGTTTGAATAATTGTGATGATGTATGGATGTGTTTGATGTCTTTTGGTTTTGTCAAGAATGGTGATAGTGCAGGAAACGGCGAGCACCGGTATGGATGCTCAATGCGATCACCGTACTTTTCGATTTATCGACTAAAGGGGAGTATTATTCTCCTTTTTCCCACTATAGATAGCTAATTCATAAACGCTTTCTATTGTCACATTGGGGACAATGTGAAGTTCAAGTGTGGGGAGGGATTATAATCGTGTTTGTCCTCTTGTATATATATATATATATGTTAAAAAAAAAAAAAAAAAAAAAAAAAAAAAACCTTAAAAGTACATATATGTATATATTCTCATATAAACATCAAGCCTAACTAAATTTTGACAAAGATAACTCGAGGCGCGACAAACAGATGAGATACGAGCATGTTATATTCGTACACTTGCACCCATTTCCTTCCGGTTACGTGAGCGTTCGAGCCTTAGAATAGATTACATTTCTTTGACATGCTTGCAAGTGAGCCGGATGTTTTGTGCAGTTTAGAACTTGTCACTAGTATACTTGTTTAGACCAGATACGTGTGAGATTGTACGAACATGATTGAGGCATTTAGGATACCCTTTTGATTTAGCCTTTTCTTTTCGTTCTATCTATTTCCCGCACCTATATATTATCCACTAGTTAACCATGTTGAACCTATTCCCGTGTTTTTTCTTATTTACCACACCATTTCACCACTAAACCAAATAGCCTTTTTCTTTTAAACCTTTTTTGTGTTAAAGCTCGGTTTAGGTTATTGTTTGACTAGTTTTTACGTTGTAAATAGTTCGTTTCGGGTTTATATATTTAAAACCCGTGTGTTGATTATATTTCAGTTTCAGTTTAGTATATATATATCATAGAAAAAAAAAAATCCAGAAAAATAGAACACCCTAAAACAGGGTGAATTAGCAGTGATTCGAGCAGTTTTTAGAGCTTTAAAGTTAAAAGTTTGTGTTTAGCCCGTTTCAAAAGAAAATTCGCCTATATTAGAATTCTTATTGTACAGTTGTAGTTGTTGCTATTAGTTAGACATAACCGCCGGGTTTTAGCCGATTTGTCACTTTAAATATCCATTCCACACCCCTACCTTTGCCTAACATTACAACCCTTACAAGACCTCTTGATTTGTGCTTTTTCACACGTTAGTTGGTGAAGACTAGATCTTTTGACAAGCTTATGATATTTCACGATTCATTGTCTTGGCAATGGAGCGATTTACACATACACATTACACGTATGTATCATAAATAAAACCGAGTGTGTGTGAACATTGTGAGTCGTGTACGGGTTTGCGTGTTTGTAGATCGGAAGTGAGTCGTTGCTGTTTAGTTATCTTATCACCTGTTTATATACCTTTGTCGGGCTTGTCTATTATCGTCTGTACAGGCTATATTTTGTCTTTGTTGCCACTTGGCGAGTTTTTCGTTTATTTCTGTTTAAGTGTTTGCTTGAGGACAAGCAAAGTTTAAGTGTGGGGAGGTTTGATATACGTTAAAATATACATATTTAAATCCCCGATTAAACTCCCAAATTACGCGTTTTCGACCATAATTGCACGAATTCGGTACTTAACCGCTTCATATTTTTATTGCAGGTCTTAAACGACGTCCCACGAACAAAGTCGAAGAAACCGGGCGAAAAACGGACAAGACGGAAAGTTTCTGCAAAATCAGCCAAGTCTGGAAATAGTGCACGGCCGTGCACCCCAGGTGCACGCCCGTGCGGACTCAGTTTACTCGGACACAGACGAGCTGCACTGCCAGTGCGACCTGGCGTGCAGCTGTTGTTCTCGGGCACCCTGATCAGCACTGCCGTGCGGGTGCCCGTGCGACTCAAGTTCCCGGGTGCACTGCCAGTGCACCAGGCAGTGCACCATCAACACTCGGCCACAACCAGACCCGCACGCCCGTGCACCTTAGGTGCACGGCCGTGCGAAATATCTAGATATTTTCAGGAGCAGCCCAACCACTTGCCCACTTGCACGTCAACTCAAAAAGTTAAAGTGCACGGCCGTGCACTTTATGCGCACGGCCGTGCCAAGTATCAAACTTTCTATAAAAACAGAGCAGAACCCACTGATCAAATATTGGGTGTTCTCTGGGCGATTTGGGGCGATTTTCTGGACCTGTGAGCTGCTGGAAAGGCGAGGAACGAGCTCGGGAACGCATCCGGATCATCGATCATCATCCAATCCATCACATTCGAGTTTTATGGTTTGATCTATTATGCTTTCATTTGATTCAAATCAGTTTGTTAAAGCTTGTTTGTGTTGTTTATGTAATACAATATAGTCTAGTAATCATGTTTAGTAATATTTAGTAGAAAAAACAATCGTTTGGCATGTAATCATGTTTTGTATAAATTTGGCGTTTTTTCACGTATTAGATCTTGATGATCATAGCGCAACCTTGTTTCATTGTTGTTGGATTTGTAGTTGTATTTGAATGACTTTGGCGATTACCGAATGTGTTAGGCGGATACATGTTGAAAAACCATCCGTTTAATCGTCCGGTAGTAGACTCGTTAACTTGTTAATAAGTTTACACCATGAAACTGTAACCGGGTATTGGTTTGGTTAAAGTCGGTCAAATAACGCTTAAAAATGCTTACCGGCACGTAAAAGGGTTTTAAAAGCCTAATGGTGCCGTTACTGATCTTTGACACGGTTAATGATCTTTGGTTGTTATTTTGGTGAAAATGGCGATCTTAGTAGATTCGTGTTCAAAGTTGGTAAAATGGAATAGGTTGTGAAATGCTCTACTTTATGCTAGTTTAGGTGGCTATGTTGTGTATTCGGTATTGCTTTCCTGAATTAGTGAGGTTAGAATACTCTTAACAGATGACTGACTTATCTTTAGAAGATCTGCGTGAGATTATATCAGCTGCTCGCTAATAAACGACTTGAAGTGGTTAACGTGTGTATTCGTGTTAGCTTTCTGTATAGTTGTCATGTTAGGATGCCCGAAAGGGACACTAACTGTCGGAAAATGGGAATGTTGATCACGCGCCTGTATTACTTATTATATTTAGATGACATGCTAGGATTGGCAAATTATAGTTATATTTTGTATTTGGAGTCTTACATATGTTATTTACATGTTTTTAGAATTAATGTAGTTTAAAACATCAAAATCACTATCTTTTCTTACTGGTAAATTAGGGATAAAGTTTTAGTACCATTGCTCCGCGCGCGTCCATGGATCGATACTTGGTTCTTATCTATACGTTACTACATATATGACAGGGTACACTTGCCCTATTGTGTGTGTTTTAATATTAAGGTCTAAACCATTTTTATAAATATTAAAGCAAAACGTGTGTTAAAATCCATCGTAAAATATGTATAGTTACGCACACGTCAGTTTTTTATGAGGATGTCCTGCTCTGCTAACTTTTCTGGGTATTGGCATCTTTCGCAACTAATAATGTCAACAGACTCTCTATTTTACTCCAATCATTACCACTATTCTCACAAGAATTGCTTCCAGGAATTTGATCAGGATACTGATTAAAATGTGGCTGCTGATACGAGTCATCATAATGATATGTAGGACAACCCTGTGAATAACATGGTGGCGGCTGCACAAAGGAATTAGCATAACAATATGCAGAGGACCCCGCATTTTGTGGAAATCTAATGGTAAAATAGGGTCCTCCACAAATTTCAAACATATTTACAGACTCGATAGAAATAAAATACACAAACAATTAGACTCCTACGACTCACTATACAAAAAGGCAAACTCAACACAAAACACAAGTAGCACAGATATAGCAGATAAGTGTAATCGAAGCTAATAAACGCAATCGCCAAGAGTCCCCGGCAACGGCGCCAAAAACTTGATGTGCTCAAAGTGGTTTAATAAAAACTAACTAAATTGACCTAAACTAGACACTCTAAGTTTTAAATTTATAACCTAAGACTCTCTAAACCTAAGCCACACAACCGGCAAGTGTACCGGTTAGTGCAGTACAGCTAAAGTAAGTCCGAGTATCGAACCCACGAGACTCTAATGGAAAACGTAAACTAGACTCGACCACTTATCTACAAACTGACTTAATAATGTTTTGTTGCTTAAAAAGGGGGCTTTTCTAATAAACTAATAAAAATAAATAAAATAAAACTTAAATAATTGAGGACACAAGATGGGAACTAGAACTAAAATCAGGTGATGGGGAGGCACTACCTAGGCTAGAATCCTACACATGCATGATAAATTTCTAATGGCTATGGAACTGGTGTGGAACCGGGATCTTAAAATACTAAACATCAAGAATAAACTAGACACCCTCGACCCTTCTCAAGGGGAAACCCTAGAATATTGTTGTGCTGTTAAACCACCGGTTGAGAGGTTACCCTCACAGGCTTACCTACTCGAATCTTAAAGTACCCGCTAGACAGTCTACCTCACAGCGCGAAAGTCAAAATACACCCTAAAGTGCAAGGGGTAACTACAATATTTCTGATAAGACTTGGCCTACAAGGAATTCTAGAAAAACTAGGAAGATCTTCTCCCAAAGCCTCTAGAACTAGCAATTTAACACCCTAGACAGACCAACAATCTCGCTGTAGATGCATTTTGCGACTAGTGATTGGATGTTAACATGTGTTAATAGTGCTGATGGTTAGAAGGTGGAAACTGACTGGTCGAAGGTAGATATATATGGTCGAAGGTAGAAGAATAGTGGACGAAGGTAGCATGGAACTTGATCAAGATACACATTCGTACCCTAGAGTGGGCGAATGTGGAAGAAGTCCACATTCGACCACATCAACTGGGCGAATGTGCAGACTCTATATATTGATTTTGTGTTTTTGTGAATGTAAGAGAGTTATTAGTTATGTGTGTTTTGAGGTCAGGTTCCAGGTTAGATTGAAAGTGTCTGTATTTGATCTAGATTAACAGAATTGTGATTGTAATCAAGTTTATGCAAAAGTTAATCTATGAAAACCTTTGAAAATGATATTGATTGTGTTTTGATTTGAGTTTCTATCAGTTTGTTCAAAGCTAGGGTTTCCGCACCTGGTTTTGTAACTTGTATGATCAAATAATCCTGTTTTTGTCAAAATCTTTCGCTTACAAAGTGGTATCAGAGCCATACGGATCATACAACAACAAATTTGATAAACTAAGAGCTGATTTGGACATATTTTTGATCAAAATACATCTGTTTTTGCATGAAAATGGTTTTTGAGTGTTTTTGATTGATTTGAAGTTGATTTTGTGGTTAAAATCTAAAATTCCAAGAATTAATGTTGCTCCAAATCAATTCCGAATCATAACCTGATTAAGATCATTCAAATCCACAAACTTTTGAAAATCAGAGATCAAAATAACCGTTTTTCAAAGTGTAACCGTTTTTCAAATCTGAAATTTTCTGAAAAATGGGCGAACCTGGAACTTAGTGGGCGAACGTGAGTTGTGTTTGGTCGAACCTAGGAAATTTTGGACGAACCTGGAAATTGTTGGTTAAATTTTTCACTTTCGGGCGGGCGAACCTAAATTCATACTGGTCGAACCTAGAATTTTCTGGGCGAACGTGGATAAGTGTTAGTGTGTTTTTACATTCTGGTGAGTTTTACATTCGGGTGATACTGTTTGGGCGAACTTGAATCAGAAGGGACGAAAGTGAAGTATATCTGGGCGAACCTAGGATTAGTTTTTTTGAAAATTTTCTAAGTGTTGGATTTTTCGAAGTTCGCGATCATGTGGAATTTTCCGACTACTCCGAGACCAGCAACGACACAACCACAACAGCAAGTGATGGACCCATGGACGGTGGCAGCACAAAAGACGAGCACACAGTCTTCGCAACCGATTAACTACATGGCGATGACGAGCTCGATGCCTCAAAGCGTAGCACCTCCAGCACCACAACCTGACTACTGGGGAGTAGCAGCAGCGGTGGTAAACACTCAAACTACAAATGCTATTTCTACATTGATTAACGATTTGTCTTCAGGTAGCGAGAATCGGCCACCGAAGCTCATGGAGATACAAGAATACAATCAGTGGCAGAACAAGTTCAAGATTCACTTGGAAGGCATGGGAGTGGAGGGAGCAGAGGCATGGAGTATGATTGCTAAAGGTTACACAGCACCAGTTTTGGAGAATACCGGTGAACCAGTTCCATTGGAGAGCATGACTGAGGAAGAGAAAAAGAAATTTGCTGTGGAAAAGAAAGCCTTTTCCCAATTGACTCAGGCAATCACAAATGATCTATTGCATCAATTTGGGACTTGTACAACGTCTAAGCAATTGTGGGATGTGCTTAAGAGGAGGCATGATGGGAATGAGAAAACGAGAAGTTTGAGGATGGATGAATTGAGAAAGGAGTTTGAGAATTTTTCTTATATTGGAAATGAAACTTTAAAAGAATTAACTCCTAGATATAGTCATTTGCTAACTGAATTGTCTAGTTATGGTATACAGATTCCTATGAAGAATTTGGTGGATAAGTTTGCAGATGCTCTACCACCTTACTGGGATCAGCATGTGGAAGTTCTCAGGGAGAAGGATGCATATCAATACTGGACTATTCAAGAGTTCATACAGAAGCTGGAAAACAAGGAAATGGAAGAGAAGAGGAAAGCTAGAAGAGCACAGGTTCCTCAGAATCCTAGCTTATACTTTGGAGGCACTTCAGTTCCTGTGAGTAACTCAAGTTCAGGAGGGATAGTTGCACCACATGTTGCTTGCATTTCAAATGTTATGGAATCACCAAAACCTACCATCAATTACATGGCACAAACTTCATCTTACTCACAACCATCATACCCACAACAACCAACACCACAACAACAATACAACAATTCCTACATTTCACCATTCTCCCCAATGCAACAAGCAGGTTTCTACACTGCTAGCCAATCTCAACAACCAATGAACCAAGTTACTCAACCTAATCAACAATAAGTGGTTTTGGAGACTTCTAACTTGGGCAATGTGACAGTGGAAATTGCTCAACAACATATTGCACTAGTCTCTGCAATGGTTTCATCTTACAACGGACTTGTTGCTAGTCAAATTGGGAATAACAACTTAACCAATGAAGACTATGCACAGATCGACAAGGAAGAGATGGAACTCATTGATATCCAATGGGCTTTTGCAAGCATCATGAGAAGAGCAACGGAGTTTATTGAAAAGACAGGTAGAACAGATTTGGGAACTTCTCCTAATATAACCTATGGGTTCAACAAGGAGAAAGTTACTTGTTTTAACTGTGGAGAAAAAGGTCACTTTAAACGTGAATGCACCCAGCCACCAAAACAAGGTAATAGAAACCCATTCAATGCAAGCTACCAGAATCGTCAACAACAAAATCAAAACCGAGTTTCTTACCAAAACAACAACAATTACCAAAACCGTCAAAATAACTCTAACAACAACCAAAACAGACAACCTAACACGTCAAACCAGATCCAAAACCAATCTCCTAACAACACTAACCGAACAGTCATACCGATCACTACACCGAATGAGACACAACAGAACACGAGTCAGAATCAAGCATTGGTGACTCAACAAGATGAAAGGTTTGATTGGTCGGGATTGCAAATAGGAGTGGAGGAAATTACTACTGGTGGCAATGTGTCTTGCGTTGCTTGCAAGGTTGATATTGAAGAGTCGGTGACGGTGGATGAAAAGAAAGAAACTGAGTGTGAAAGTGATGAGTCTGAGGCTGAAATGGATGTGGAGAATGAACCTGTTGAGGTTAAGATTGAGAAAGCTAATTCTGGAGTGGTGATTGATACTGTTTCTGATGTTCCCGAGGAGTGTGAATCGGTTTATTCTGATTCAGACAGTGAATCGGATACGGAAGCAAGTGTTACATCACTAGATGATGACATAGATCAGTTGCTAGCAGAAGCGGATTTTCTGATGACGAGGAAGTCGTGCATTGCTGATGATGCTTTCACCAAGATTGACTATTCCAAATTTTTTACTGGAAAGGAAGCTCATTTCGCATTGATGGCCATGACTGATCCGTCAAAACCTGTAAGTTCTGAATCTAGCACTGATATTAAAAGTGATAAATATTGTGGCACATGTGATAGATTGACTGAGGAGAATAAACAACTCCGTGTTCAACGTGATAGTGCTATCATGAACAGTCAATCTACTCGCAAAGAGTTGAATGCTTTCAACAAGGTATTAGATGGCTACAAAAAGGACATTTCCGACTTGAAAAACACTTTATCATTAAAACAATTGGCAATTAACAACTATATTAATGAAATTGAAAATACCAAGTTGGAAATGGCAGCCATAAAATGCTTTGCTGAGAAAGTAAACAAAAAGTTGGAAAGTTATAAGCACATTGCTTACGTGGTAGACCACATCATAGATGATAACACCACTAATTACAAGTCTGTGCCATCTCCGGTGCTTTTTGAAAATCACAATTGTCACCAAGTTACACCGGAGAGCTCGGTAAAATCAGACTCATCATCGGAAATTGAATCTAATACCTCGAGTATTGGTGATCCTAATTCCGATGTGAGACCGATTTTAGGCTTGAATGATGAGGGTGTTTATGCTGAAAGTGTGGATTCAGATTCAGAGAGTGATGATACTGGTAATGACCAAACTGTTAATGCATGTGAAATTCCAAAAGAAAATCACATCATTACTACTGAACCAGTTTCACCATCTCAACATGTGCATCCGATGGCAAATGCTTATCGTGAGAAAAAGTCTGAAAAGAATGTGATTAATAAGGACCTTGAGAATGAACCATGTGACAAACCTGTCAAGGTGTTTTATCGGATGGAAGGATCCGATAAAATCATCTCTGATGAGGAATTTCCAATCAAAAATGCTAACTATGCTAAAATAGAAAAGATTTGGCAAGAAAGCACTATTTGGTTCCTAAAACATGAGAGAACAAATGAGATTCCACCAGCAATTTTAAAGAAATTGTATTTGGATGTTCCTCAAGAACCAAAGGTCCATGTCACAGAGTTCATTCGACCCAATAACAGAGCTAATGGTTTTCATGAGCCTATTTACTCAAAAGGGCCACTCCCTGAGAGTTTGAGGAATCAACAGTATAATGATCAATATCCTGTTAGATCATTTGCTCAACCAAATGCTCAATATGTATTTGAAGAGTACCGAAAATGCTTTAAATGTGGGGAACGTGGGCATTTATTTGCTCAGTGTCCATATGTAAGGCATAAAAGACACGAGGTTGAAGTGAGAAATTCCATGAGAAAACCGATTGATCATTATGTTCCACCACACAGACGAGTTGTTCCTCAACAACAACAATTTTATAATCAAAACAATTTTCATCAAATGAGGAACAATCGTCCAATTCAATATGATCAAAGAAATTGGATTGCTATGGAACAATCATGGAGAAAGCCTGTGGTGAACACAACAATTGATAGACAAAAGGTTTCACAAAAACCGATTGTCAAATCAAATGTTGGACCTAAGTCTGTTAACTCAGATAAGGTAACCAAGAAAGTTACGTTTGTTAACAATGTTCAGAAACCGACTGAGAAACCAAAATCTCAGATTCGCATTCTTAAAAGGTCTGAACAATCTTGGTCACCCAATGGTACTCCAGGAGCTTCTACTTCTAAGGTCAATGAGAAAAAGGAAACTGTTTTGAACAATCAGAAAAAGATTGATCTAAAACAAAAGTTGTTGAAAATGTTAATGAGAATGTTTCTTTGAAAGCTGATGTTCAAAGCCCCAAGACTCAGGCTTGGGTCCCCCGAAAGAACTAAATGATTTACTTTTTGTGTGCAGGGAGCTTCAGCTGGCCCTATTAGCAGTCTTTGGATTGTTGATAGTGGAGCTTCAGGCCACATGACAGGGGATCTAGCGTTGTTGTTCGACGTGAAAAACATCAATGGAGGGTATGTCGCATTCGCTGGAAATAAAGGTGGATATATCACAATGGAGGGGAGCGTGAGTAATGGGATAGTGAGCTTTGAGCGGATATCTTATGTGAAGCAGATAGATTATAATCTGCTGAGTGTCAGTCAAATATGTGATAAACAATTTTCTGTGCATTTTGATGACAAATCCTGCTATATTCTCAAACCGGGCTTCAAAATTCCAAAGGAGTGGATAATGTTGATGGCACCTCGCGTCAACAATCTCTATATTCTTGATATGTCCAAGGCAATGACATCACAGAGGCAAATAACATGTTTTCTATCCAAAGCGACTGAGAAAGAATCGATAATGTGGCACCGAAGAATGGGGCACATTCATCTGAGAAAAATGAATCAACTTGTGAAAAATGGGCTTGTCGATGGAGTAAACGTGAAACATTTCCATCTGAATGACAAATGTGTCAGTTGTAAGAAGGGGAAGCAACACAAACAGGCCCACAAATTGAAGAAAGTCAACCCTGTAGAGATGCCACTTGAGCGATTGCACATGGACCTATTCGGACCGGTCAAGCGCAAAAGTCATCTTGGAGAGCTTTATTGTTTAGTTGTCACTGATGACTACTCAAGATTTTCATGGGTGATGTGTCTGCAAAACAAAAGTGACACCTTTAACAACCTAAAAGTTCTGTTCACTCGACTGGAGAATCTCTACAATGTGAAGATAAAGAGAATTCGGAGTGACAATGGGACGGAGTTCAAAAATGCCAGGATGATTGAACTTTGTGAAAGCAAAGGAATACATCATGAATATTCGGCTCCGTACACCCCACAACAGAACGGTGTAGCTGAACGAAAGAATAGGACTCTAATTGAAGCGGCTAGAACAATGCTTGCTGATTCAAATCTTCCGGTAATGTTCTGGAACGAGGCGATTTATGCAGCAAATTATACACTAAATCGGGTTCTAACAGTGAAGAAGTTTGGAAAAACATCTTATGAACTGTTACACCGACGAAAGCCAAACTTAGAGTATCTAGAACCTTTTGGGGCGCCATGCACGATGTTGAATCCAGGTGAGAAGTTTAGTCCTAAAGCTGAGGAGGGATATTTTGTTGGATATGCAACCCCGCTCAAACGGGTATTCAACAAGAGAACTCGTCAAGTGGAGGATTGGGCTAACGTGGAAGTTCAACGATATACTCAAAATTTGCAAGGCACGGGTCCTGATTGGATGTTTGATTACAAAGACTTCTTTGAATCATTCAATCTAGATAGCTTGGTTGAAGAAGCTGTTATCAGATTACTTTACGAGTGTGAAAACGCGACGACTTCATCGTTGGTGCGTCCAATTACCGTGAACCCCCTACCAGCTTCTAATGATACCAATGCTCCTATACAAGAGGAAGATGTGTTTCAAGAGGCTTCAACTTCATTAGACTCTTCAGAATCTGAAGTTGAACAATTTGAAGAAGTCATTCTTGAACATGCAGAAGAACCAGAGGCAATACCAGTGAACCCAACTCCAACTCCAGATGTTGCTTCATCATCAAACACGGGTCATGATCTACATGCTGTAGAAAACTTGACTGCTCAGACGGGAGTTATTGTACCTGATTATCCGGAATCTCGGATTAATCGTATTCACCCGCTGGAGCAAGTTATCGGTGATCCTGGAAGTGGTGTTATGACCAGAGGGCAGCTGAAAAGTGTTAACTCGCCAGAGAGTTTTGGTGCTTTAGTATTATATGCCAAAATTCAAAAATCTGATAGTCAAAATGATTGGTCGTTTGCGTGTTATGTGTCGCAGGTAGAGCCAAGGACATACAAGGACGCTTTGAATGAAGATGCCTGGGTTGAAGCCATGCAGGAGGAGTTATTACAATTCCAGAAATTGGGAGTTTGGACGCTCACGGATTTGCCGCCGGGAAGAAAGAAAATAGGCACTAAATGGGTGTTTAAGTGCAAGAAGGATGATCGTGGGGTTATTGTTCGTAACAAAGCCAGATTGGTTGTGCAGGGTTTCCATCAAATCGAAGGGATTGATTATAACGAAATCTATGCACCAGTAGCACGGATTGAAGCTATTCGAATGTTCCTTGCGTTTGCTTCATACAAGAGATTAAAAGTTTATCAAATGGACGTCAAGAGTGCATTTTTGTACGGGAAAGTCAAGGAAGAGGTTTATGTCAGGCAGCCACCAGGCTTTGAGGACCCAATCCACCGGGATAAGGTCTACGTGCTGAACAAAGCTCTATATGGTTTGCACCAGGCTCCGAGACAGTGGTACGAGGAGCTAAGTACATACCTCATCTCCAAAGGATTCAAGTGCGGCCTCGTCGATTGCACCCTCTTCACGAAGAAGACGGGAGATGATTTGCTTCTAGTGCAGATTTACGTTGATGATATAATATTTGGTTCAACTAACGAGCTTTTATGCAGGGAATTCGAAACTGTCATGCAAGAAAAGTTCGAAATGAGCGCAATGGGGGAGATGCAGTTTTTCCTCGGCTTGCAGGTGGACCAAAGACCTGACGGGATCTTCATTCACCAGACGAAATACGTATCCGACATCTTGAGCCGATTCCAGATGGAGGACTCTAAGCCGATGGATACCCCGATTCAACCCAATCACGGGATTGGAGTGGACGCTAAGGGGGAGCTGACAGACCCATTTACATACAGAGCAATCATCGGATCTCTGATGTATTTGACTGCGTCTCGACCAGATATTATGTATGCAACGTGTCTCTGTGCTCGCTATCAATCGAAGCCGAAACAAAGTCATCTGACGGCGGTCAAGCGTATCCTTCGATATCTGAAGGGTTGTCCCTCAAAAGGACTTTGGTACCCTAATGATGATGATTTTGATTTTATTGCTTTTAGTGATGCAGATTGGGGCGGCTGTGACAAAGATAGCAAATCTACTACAGCTGGTTGCCAGTTTTTAGGGAGCAGGTTAATTACCTGGCAGTGCAAGAAACAGACTTCCGTGGCATTGTCTACCTGTGAAGCTGAGTACATTTCAGCCTCGAGTTGCTGTTCGCAAGTACTCTGGATTCAACAGCAGATGGTGGATTACGGTTTGCAGTTTCTTAAAACCCCTATACACTGTGACAACGAAGTCGCAATTGCTTTAACTAAAAATACTGAAAATCATTCTAAGGCGAAACATATCCGGATCAAATATCATTTTATCCGTGATTGTTACGCTAAGGAATTGATAGATATGGTCAAAATCCATACTGACTACCAACGTGCAGATTTGTTTACAAAAGCTTTTGACAGATCCCGCTTTGAATATCTTTTAAAAGTAAACAATATAAAAGAAAAACAGGACTAATCGGCACCTCGGTTTATCGCTTTTTAGTTTTAGTTTTTATTTTTAATATTTTGCTAATTGGGAATTTCTCTTTGCTAATTGGGAATTTCTCTTTTCTATCATAATCCTCAATGAAGTTGATGCTTTCGAGGGGATTGTTTCATCCTCAAAGAAGTTGATGCTTTCAAGTGGATTGTTTCTTTCAAATTTTTGTTTTTGTTTTTCAGAAAAATTAAAAACCCAAAAATATGTTCTTTATTTTAGGGGGAGTCATTTTATCAGAAAAACCAAAAACATTGAAAAATTTCAAAAGACCTAAAAAGTAGAAAAACCAAAATGATTTCCTGGATAAAAAGAGGAAATGATAGTACATCAGTGGGGATCTGACACAGGCTAAAGAATTGAATAGTATAATGAGGCGTATGTTGATTACGTGTGATATGCTGATAGGTTTCGTAGACTAAATATTGCGTGCATTAGTGATACAAACATAACAAACTACGCGTTCGTGGCTGAACACCTCATGGGCATATGGTCTTAGTACCGTAATTTCGTTTGATAGGATTGCCAAAATCTGAGGTTTCGGGTCGTTATGTTATTGTTATCCGGGATATTCTGATTAAACTTCTGTCGTATTGATTTACGGACCTAGTTTCATCAGAATATTTGCAAAAAGAGCTTAATGCCAAAACCGAAAGTTACCGAATTGAGGAACTTTATGTTTTATTGATCAAAGATCATTATTACATCGTATTGAATTACTGATGCAAATCAGTAGTTAATATCAGCCTCAACCTAGTGTATACGCACATGTTACTTTGCTGCATTCGCTTGCTGACCTGTACACCTCTGTGCTATATACTTTGTAATTTTTACGGATAACTTTGGCATAATCACGCGTTACGATGAAGCTTTGTGCAATTACTTGATACGGGAGTATGTCATGTGTGTGGGCACCACAATGTGTTAGTCTAATACATCTAACTCGTATCATTTTAAAGCATTGCGTAATTTTCTGCATGTGAGCTTACGTGGACCACAATATCAGCAATTGCCGTGTCACATATTGTTTCTAATGATAATATTAAACAAACAGATCAACGCTGTGATTAGATTTCTCAGAAAACTGATATGAGCCTCTTACCGGATATCACAAACTGTTTACTGCTTTCATTTACTTTGATGCATTTTATTTTGTTGCATTTTACTTTTATTGTCTAAAAGATACAAAATCCAAAAAGATTTTAGGTGTGTTTTGATAAAATTTCAGAAAACCCAAAATTTTTGCATTTCTGCTTTATTTTTGATAACCGGGGATGCTTGATGGTCAATTTCTGAGATTTGATAACACCATCTGGGCTTTGTATCATTCAAAAAGTGAAAATATGAGTTTTGGAAGTTTAACAGATTGAAAAATGTTGAACGGGATTCGAATTCGTGATTTGGCAAAATTTTCAGATTTTTCCATTTCACATTCGCCCCTTAATTGGGTCGAATGTGGAAAAATCTTTACCTTCGGCCGTTACATATTGGACGAATGTGGGCATTTTATAACAAAATTTTACCTTCGGGTATTCGTTTTACCTTCGGGTCATTAAGTTGGGGCGAAGGTGAAATGGATTCACATTCGCCCACTGAAACGGACGAAGGTGGCTTGTCTATATAAGCCAATGTCAGGTTCGAAACCTCAGTATAGTTTTTCAAAAAAAAATTTCTTTCGATCCTGTCACCTTGTTGCTTTGCTTTCTCTTGCTTGTGTGTTTGATTCCTTGTGATTTACTGATCCTTTCTATATCAAAATCACAGGTAATGGAGCTCTAAACAGTCCGGAATCGTCGTTTTTTCTACCGTACCTAGGGTTTTAGAAATCAAGGACTTAGGGTGTTTGTTAAAGTTTGATTTTGATTACATTTCAATCTATATCAGTTTTAGGGGGAGAATGAATAACAAATTAGGGTTATTACAACGTTTGAATGGTTAATTGATTGTTTAGATAATAAAACCCTAATTTTCCTTTGAAAACTGATATATATTGATTAATTGGAACAACTGATGATGGACGAAGGTTAATCGGCCATATTAGAACACATCCTAATCAAAATTACATGTTAAAAACAAAGTTGTGAAATTTTCAAATTTAGGGGATGAACAGTTTTACATTCGTCCATTCAAACGGGCGAATGTGGAACGTTTTGGGCGAATGTATAATACACTGGGCGAATGTATTTTTAATTCAAAATATGTTCACATTCGTCCAGAAAATTTCACATTCGCACCCTAAAATTCACATTCGTCCAGTTCAAAACGGGCGAATGTGGAACTTTAAAACCTTAAAAGTTTTGAATTTTTGTCGTTTTTGTATTTTGACGTTTGTTTCTGATTTTGATGTGCAGATGGCTGACCAAACTGAGAACATTGAGACTCCAGTGGAGAATATTATTTCAGAACCAGTTCCAGAGACTGTTCAAGAGGCTGAATCATCTACACCGATAAGCTGGCCGTTTGAGAAAACACACAATTGCTGTGCTTATCTTGGCGATGTGGAAAAGAATGTAGAGTTCACTAGAATCATTGAATTCTTGAAGAGGAGCAGAGTTGTCTATGCTTTAGCTACTCCGACTATCATTTACAAAGACATCATTGAAGACTTCTACAAGAATGCGAAGTATGACTTCTGGGATAATCAGACAATCATTAGAAGCAAGATACAAGACTTGGAGATGTTTATTACAGAGTCTGATATTAGAGAAGCACTCCAGATAAAGTTCGAAGTGAGTGAAGATCCCAGAGAACTATCATGGACTGAACAGAAAGCATGTTTCCTCAGAATGAAGTACAAAGGAGCGATTACTGATGGTTCCATATATAAGGGAAAGCTGAGCGTGCAATTCAAATATTTTGCACATGTCATTATCCACGTGTTTGGATGTGTGAGTGGTGGATATGATGTGATGAGGAAAAGTCTAAGCTCATTGATGGTTGCGTTGACTCTCAACAAACCATTCAACGTATCTGGTATGATTTTAGATCACATGCTTGAGATATTAAAGGGATTGAAGAAGAAGCAATTCATGCTATATCCGAGGTTTCTCATGATGATCTTTGACCACAAGTATCTAGAATTGAAGAAGGATCCAACTATGATCCTAGGTCAAGATCACATGAACATTCGTACATTGGTGAGAATGAAAGGATATAAAGGTGTGCCAGACAATGAAAAGCCACCTCACAGGAGACTTTTTGGAGCTTTGGCTAGTCAGGATTACACTGATCCTGGCAAGAACAGAGCAAGACATGACGACAGTGATTCTGATAATGATGATCCCTTGGTGTATGTTGATGCAAGCACTAAGAGGAAGAGACAGGTAGTTAATCCCGGAGCCAAAGGGAAGGGTAAGGGAAAGACTGATCAAGGAAGTTCTAAGCAACAGGAGGTGAGAAAGAAATCAACTGCAAAGAAAGGTACTGGTTTGGTGGATGAAGAATCAGTGGATTCAGAAGAAACTGAGGAAGATGAACGATGGGATTCTGATACTGAGAATGTTAGGACCACCAAATGTAAGGCCACTATGGTTGGTGAGTCTGAATCTTTAAACAAATCGATTGAGGAAGCTGAGAAAAGAAAGAAGTCATTGAATGTTGAAGATGAAGGTTTAGGGATTGATATGGATATGTTGAATACTGGAGAGACTGTGGTTGTAAACTTGCCTAAGCCAAAGCACAAGACCATGTCTAAGAAGACAAGTACTAAACAGTTGAGAGAGAAAGAATTAGCACTATTGTTGAAAGGAAAAATAGTACCCAATGCTGGTACGTCATCAAAGCTATCTTCACCAGTCACCAAAAAGCAAAAGAAATCTAAAGAGGCAGAGACAATATCAGCTGATCAACTAAATGTTGCACTGGACAATGTACTTGACATGTTCAGAAAGCCTCAGAAAGAAAAGGAAGTTGAGCCATCTAGATCCAAATCCAAGAAGGTCACTGTGGATGATGATGTAATGAAGCAACTGAACAAGAAAATGGATGATATGATGAAGATGATTGTGGCTCAACAAGCTGAAATAGTCAAGTTCAAGCAGAATGAAGAAAAGATGCTTCAGATAGTTGTAGCTTCTAAGTCAAATCAAGATGAGATTAACGAGAAGGTTAAGAAGCTTGAAGCAAAGAATAAGAAGCTTGAGGGTAAATGTTCAAGAAACAAGAACAAAATAAAGTTGATTAAAGAAGACAACAAAGAACTAAGGGCTGAGAACAAACGCCTTAGTGATTTGATTGATGATTTGTACAATGTTGCACCCAAGTTGAAGGAGGGTGAAGAAGATAAAGAAGAAGAAGAAGAGAAAGTTGACTATGAACAGTCTGAATCGGATGAAGAAAAAGATGATGATAAGGATGATGAAGAATCAGAGAAAAGTGATGATGAAGATGATAATGATGATGATGATGATGATGATGCAGAAGGGTCTGGGAGACAGAAAGAGGATGATAGTGGTAGTGATGATGATGATGATGGAGGAGATGATACTTCAAAGTTTACATTTGAAGAGAGCACATCCAAAAAGAAGAGTACTGGAGAATCAAGTTCAAAGAAGAAGAAAGGTGACAACGTTGATTCAGATGAAAGTATCTTCTGGAATGAGAAGGTGAGATCTTTATCAGATGATGCTAAACAAGTGTATAAAGATATGTTGGAAAGAAGAGAATGGACTATTGAGTTCACAGGATGTTTTGCTGAGATATTCCAAACTGATGACTTGAGATATGAATTGGAATACGACGATCCTGATCTTGAAGAAGGTGAGGTACCTGCTTCTGTGGCAAAAGAAATTCTGGATGGACTTGCACAGAGGGTAGGGAAAACATTTGAGGAGTTTATAGTAGATGAGTCGATTCCAGATATTTCTGAAAAGGATCATGAAGAATTTCCTCAGTACTTCAGAGAAACAGATGAAGATGAAATATTTCCTGATTTCACTGAGACACCAAACAATTCGGCGAAGAAAAAGGCACAGCAAAGAAGTGCAGAGTTTGTAGAGAAGGTGTTTAGTGCTGATAAGCAAGAATCATCAAATCAATCTGATGAATTGAAGAGTTATTTGAAGAAATTAAGAGAAATGGATGAAAACCGACCAAAGCCTGAAGCTCAAGGAAACTTCTATAGATTTCACAATGCCAAGTTCAAAGGCAGAGCTCTCGGGTGGACATATTTGGGCAGGCTGAAGTGCATAGCTGCTAAATGGGAAACAGGGATTTTGTATTTTAACAGGTTCATTGATTTGCTAACTCTACCGTACTGGGCGGTCAGAGATCTATGCAGATTCCCTATGTCAGGTGCTTCAGTGAACGGTACTCATGTCGGTTGGTGTGCAGATAAGCTGGTTTGGGAAAGTAGAACAAGATGGAATAGATTCAAGCCTCAATATCCCCGAAGGAAAGTTCATAGGGATATTGATCCTCAAACCAAGCTGAAGCGGGTTACTTTGATATACAAGGCACCTGAAGTGATGAGAAAAATACCTTTGATGCCCATGCCACAACATTTCAGTGCTGATTTTATTTTCTGGTATTATGATTGGAGGAAGGCTGAAGCGGTGATAGTGTTGAGAGACGGGAAGGATAAATACAAGCATGTTCATGTATTTGATCCGATGTGGTTGATTAATTGTACTTTTGAAGACATCATCATGCTTTTCTATAATCCGATCTATTTTGAGCCGAAAGACGCTGATCAAGCAAGGAAGTATACTCAAGTGGTTGGAGTTTGCTTTGCTTATGATATTAATGCAGGGAGTAATTTGGAGAACAAACTTGGCAAGACGGTGAAGATGGCGAATGTGTCGAAACCGGTACAGAGAAAGTTTGAGCCTGTAATGACTAATGAGCAGAAGAAACAGCTCAGAATTAAGCTGATGAACAAAACCATGGACGAAAACAGAAGACAATCCAATCAATAGTCGAGGGGGAGTTTGTAGATGCGTTTTGCGACTAGTGATTGGATGTTAACATGTGTTAATAGTGCTGATGGTTAGAAGGTGGAAACTGACTGGTCGAAGGTAGATATATATGGGCGAAGGTAGAAGAATAGTGGACGAAGGTAGCATGGAACTTGATCAAGATACACATTCGTACCCTAGAGTGGGCGAATGTGGAAGAAGTCCACTGGGTTTCCGCAGACTCTATATATAGATTTTGTGTTTTTGTGAATGTAAGAGAGTTATTAGTTGTGTGTGTTTTGAGGTCAGGTTCCAGGTTAGATTGAAAGTGTCTGTATTTGATCTAGATTAACAGAATTGTGATTGTAATCAAGTTTATGCAAAAGTTAATCTATGAAAACCTTTGAAAATGATATTGATTGTGTTTTGATTTGAGTTTCTATCAGTTTGTTCAAAGCTAGGGTTTCCGCACCTGGTTTTGTAACTTGTATGGTCAAATAATCCTGTTTTTGTCAAAATCTTTCACTTACACTCGCACCTCACAGCTATTGAGAATTGGTAGAACACTTAGAATTATCTAACTAACAATTACAACTCCTATGGATAACCTGCAGAAATTAACCATAAACTAGTTGCTAACACCCAGTCCGCAACCTAACCCGCATTCATACATGAAAGACATTCACAAAAACGCAAGTGGAGTTTATAAAAGTTAATTAAACACAACTAAATATGCATATACATCAAACCAGAAAATAAAAAGTTCTTTACTTTAAAATTCACCCACAACCAAAAGTTACAAAAACCATAAAAACAATAAATCAAACAAGTGCAATCATCATCGCCTAGGTAGCGTCAAGGTTTAGCCAATAAAAGTCATGATAATATCAAAACAATAAAAGCAAGACAAATTCATGGTGTTCACAACGGGTTAGAAATAAATAAATATTAAATATTGAATTAGAACCGACCCGTACTGGCACCTATCCTTCAACCCTGGACCTTCAAAAATAATATTCTCTTCTTCTCTTGAAATATGCTCCTCCTCTGCTGTTGTCGAGCTCTGCTCCCCTTTATAATTCTTGTCTCTTCTCAAAAAATTAGGGCTGCCGCTATTGTTAATGTTTTTCCCAAAAATCACTATATGCGGCACCTCTCTTTAAAGAATAATATATAGTTGTTGATTCTTTTTCCCCAAGACATGATTTGGGCTTCGGCCCTTTTTTACAAATGTGACAAATGTGACAAAGTCACATTCTTTGTGGTTGATTCTTTGTTTTTATTATTATTATTATTATTATTATTATTATTATTATTATTATTATTATTATTATTATTATTATTATTTGGTGCTCTAGACTCGGGTGTTCTTGACTTAACTACGGTTGCTCGTTTACGCTCCAACGTCTATTCGAACACCTACCAAAATATAAAATAAATAAATAAGTACTAAAAAGATACAAAACTAATAAAAATATATAAAAACCTATACTAAATAAAATAGACCAGTACAAGCCTAAAACTAATAAAAACACTATCTAAACGACTCGAAAATTGTACAAACTTTACACTGGAAATAGATGTATTTTGCAATACATCAAGGAGAACTCCACATTTAAGCGTGCTCAGGTGGGAGCAATTCCAGGATGGGTAACCTCCTAGGAAGTCTCCACCAGGACAACCAAAAATAAATCCGTGAGCTTTGGATGGGCAACCCATCGGGGCAAAGCGGACAATATTGGTGGTGAGAGGGGCCGAATGTTACAGATGGTATCAGAGCCACTCCTGTGCCGTTCGGGATGGTGGGTGCATACCTCATCAGGGACGATGAGACTCTAACAGGAGGTGAATGTGACACCCTAGGAAAATCCCACATCGGTCATGGCCAGGAGGGATCCTTGGTTCATAAGTAATGTCTTGCCTCTTAAATCACCAACGCGTTTTGGGGCTTAATGTTAGTGGAGGAGAAGAGAACTCCACAGTTAAACGTGCTCAGGTGGGAGCAATTCCAGGATGGGTGACCTCATGGGAAGTCTCCACCAGGGCAACTAAAAACAAATCCGTGAGCTTTGGACGGGCAACCCATCGGGGCAAAGTTAATAATATTGGTGGTGAGAGGGGCCAGATGTGAGAATTCGTTTAGGATCGTAATCACGAACCGTGATCTCACGAATACCAACCGTAGGGTGTGGAATCCCCTCGTGGTTGTGCAAAATGATACAGAAATCAACGTAAACGATTGTGATGAAAACAGATACCGAATCACCGAGCAATTTCCATAACTTTACTCTTTGTATTAGATCAAATCAAGAATATTACAGATGAAATCCTAGACCTAATACAGAGAATATCACACATACACAAACTAGGGAAAAGCTCCAAATGATAACTCTTATTCAAAATAACTAACTTTTCCCTATTTATAAGCTTTCCACCTTCGCCCCTTTCAAGAGGTCAAAAGCGTTCATTCGACCCCTCATGGGTTCGAATGAAACCTTTTATATACTTTCAATCACATTCGACCTATGTTGAGCTACATTCGACCCCTCGTGGGTTCGAATGTGTCTACTAATACTCAACATCTTCATAATCTTGGTCGTTTTCTGATTATCTGAACCTTCGACATTAAGTACCGGATCACTAGCTGGGGACATACATGAATAATTCACTTAAAGGATGTTACAACCAGGATATGCTTCTTACATGAAGAAACAAATGCGTTACAATTGTGGAATTCCTTGTCATATTGCTCGAAATTGCACACATTATCCTTATGTACCATTATCAGAGGTTTACACCTAGATATAACAACTATATCCGGTAAATGAAGGTTCCTCAACCTAGATATTACAACTATTTCCAGTAAATGAAGGTTCCTCAATCTAAGATAAGGAAGAACATGAATGGAAAGGTTAAACTATCTGATGGTGACAAGAATGCTCCTAAGAACAAATGAAAGGATGTTCAAGAACAAAAACAGATTTCAAAATCTTAACATATTGAACAACCTAAGTTACTACTTCAAAAGTAACAAAATCGTTTGTTAAGCCTAAACAACTTCGGAAACCAAAAGCAACAGTAATTATATACTTAAATTACATGTGTTTGAAAGAAGTTTCTTACATTGATGATTCTGGATTGCCCACAGGACCTCTATGGCCTCGAAACCAATGTCTAATTAATCTCCTTATTCATACATGAACAACCAATAAGGATTACCAATAAGCATGGTGAGTTAATAGTGGTTGTTTCAAGCATATATTTGGTGACATTTCTCTGTTTCATAATTTTACATCTTTTAGCACGTGGTATGTTTGCTTTGAAGGAGATAAGGGAGGTAAGGTCATCATGGCAGGTTTATTTAAATTTGATGCATAAATTTTGAAAATTATTGATTAGTTGTTATTTTGAGAATGGTTATAGAAAAAAACAAAAGATTTTTCTTATTTTTAATAAAATTTTATACATAATTTTTTTCTTTTCCCTTTATTTATGGACAAAATTTATAGGGAGAAGAGAGAAACGAGAAAAGATCCAAAAAAATAGTGTTTTATTTTATTTATGTACAAAATTTAGGGGGAGGAAGGAGATTAAAAAAAATACAAAAGCATTTATGAAAAAACGAAAACTATACAAAGAGTTTTTGTTGTATTACTTTTGAAAAAAGGCTGACAGACGTAAGACCAGTATTGAAATGGTTAGACTCTAGGGTGATATGTTGGTAGGCTAGGTCCTGACGACCGAAAAATTGGCCGATCTAGTGACACATTTAAAAATAACATGTGGCCTCTATAGGAAACGTGACTTAAAATTGGTACATTTTTTATTTGAATGCTTGTGTGACGTCCTGGTACACACTGGGTTCTAGGCAATGTCAGTTTCTGCTGCATCTAGATATACGCTGACCTAGTTGTATATTGTCAGGCTGCATGAACAACTTTACTCTTTGTATTAGATCAAATCAAGAATATTACAGATGAAATCCTAGACCTAATACAGAGAATATCACACATACACAAACTAGGGAAAAGCTCCAAATGATAACTCTTATTCAAAATAACTAACTTTTCCCTATTTATAAGCTTTCCACCTTCGCCCCTTTCAAGAGGTCAAAAGCGTTCATTCGACCCCTCATGGGTTCGAATGAAACCTTTTATATACTTTCAATCACATTCGACCTATGTTGAGCTACATTCGACCCCTCGTGGGTTCGAATGTGTCTACTAATACTCAACATCTTCATAATCTTGGTCGTTTTCTGATTATCTGAACCTTCGACATTAAGTACCGGATCACTAGCTGGGGACATACATGAATAATTCACTTAAAGGATGTTACAACCAGGATATGCTTCTTACATGAAGAAACAAATGCGTTACAATTGTGGAATTCCTTGTCATATTGCTCGAAATTGCACACATTATCCTTATGTACCATTATCAGAGGTTTACACCTAGATATAACAACTATATCCGGTAAATGAAGGTTCCTCAACCTAGATATTACAACTATTTCCAGTAAATGAAGGTTCCTCAATCTAAGATAAGGAAGAACATGAATGCAAAGGTTAAACTATCTGATGGTGACAAGAATGCTCCTAAGAACAAATGAAAGGATGTTCAAGAACAAAAACAGATTTCAAAATCTTAACATATTGAACAACCTAAGTTACTACTTCAAAAGTAACAAAATCGTTTGTTAAGCCTAAACAACTTCGGAAACCAAAAGCAACAGTAATTATATACTTAAATTACATGTGTTTGAAAGAAGTTTCTTACATTGATGATTCTGGATTGCCCACAGGACCTCTATGGCCTCGAAACCAATGTCTAATTAATCTCCTTATTCATACATGAACAACCAATAAGGATTACCAATAAGCATGGTGAGTTAATAGTGGTTGTTTCAAGCATATATTTGGTGACATTTCTCTGTTTCATAATTTTACATCTTTTAGCACGTGGTATGTTTGCTTTGAAGGAGATAAGGGAGGTAAGGTCATCATGGCAGGTTTATTTAAATTTGATGCATAAATTTTGAAAATTATTGATTAGTTGTTATTTTGAGAATGGTTATAGAAAAAAACAAAAGATTTTTCTTATTTTTAATAAAATTTTATACATAATTTTTTTCTTTTCCCTTTATTTATGGACAAAATTTATAGGGAGAAGAGAGAAACGAGAAAAGATCCAAAAAAATAGTGTTTTATTTTATTTATGTACAAAATTTAGGGGGAGGAAGGAGATTAAAAAAAATACAAAAGCATTTATGAAAAAACGAAAACTATACAAAGAGTTTTTGTTGTATTACTTTTGAAAAAAGGCTGACAGACGTAAGACCAGTATTGAAATGGTTAGACTCTAGGGTGATATGTTGGTAGGCTAGGTCCTGACGACCGAAAAATTGGCCGATCTAGTGACACATTTAAAAATAACATGTGGCCTCTATAGGAAACGTGACTTAAAATTGGTACATTTTTTATTTGAATGCTTGTGTGACGTCCTGGTACACACTGGGTTCTAGGCAATGTCAGTTTCTGCTGCATCTAGATATACGCTGACCTAGTTGTATATTGTCAGGCTGCATGAACAACTTTACTCTTTGTATTAGATCAAATCAAGAATATTACAGATGAAATCCTAGACCTAATACAGAGAATATCACACATACACAAACTAGGGAAAAGCTCCAAATGATAACTCTTATTCAAAATAACTAACTTTTCCCTATTTATAAGCTTTCCACCTTCGCCCCTTTCAAGAGGTCAAAAGCGTTCATTCGACCCCTCATGGGTTCGAATGAAACCTTTTATATACTTTCAATCACATTCGACCTATGTTGAGCTACATTCGACCCCTCGTGGGTTCGAATGTGTCTACTAATACTCAACATCTTCATAATCTTGGTCGTTTTCTGATTATCTGAACCTTCGACATTAAGTACCGGATCACTAGCTGGGGACATACATGAATAATTCACTTAAAGGATGTTACAACCAGGATATGCTTCTTACATGAAGAAACAAATGCGTTACAATTGTGGAATTCCTTGTCATATTGCTCGAAATTGCACACATTATCCTTATGTACCATTATCAGAGGTTTACACCTAGATATAACAACTATATCCGGTAAATGAAGGTTCCTCAACCTAGATATTACAACTATTTCCAGTAAATGAAGGTTCCTCAATCTAAGATAAGGAAGAACATGAATGCAAAGGTTAAACTATCTGATGGTGACAAGAATGCTCCTAAGAACAAATGAAAGGATGTTCAAGAACAAAAACAGATTTCAAAATCTTAACATATTGAACAACCTAAGTTACTACTTCAAAAGTAACAAAATCGTTTGTTAAGCCTAAACAACTTCGGAAACCAAAAGCAACAGTAATTATATACTTAAATTACATGTGTTTGAAAGAAGTTTCTTACATTGATGATTCTGGATTGCCCACAGGACCTCTATGGCCTCGAAACCAATGTCTAATTAATCTCCTTATTCATACATGAACAACCAATAAGGATTACCAATAAGCATGGTGAGTTAATAGTGGTTGTTTCAAGCATATATTTGGTGACATTTCTCTGTTTCATAATTTTACATCTTTTAGCACGTGGTATGTTTGCTTTGAAGGAGATAAGGGAGGTAAGGTCATCATGGCAGGTTTATTTAAATTTGATGCATAAATTTTGAAAATTATTGATTAGTTGTTATTTTGAGAATGGTTATAGAAAAAAACAAAAGATTTTTCTTATTTTTAATAAAATTTTATACATAATTTTTTTCTTTTCCCTTTATTTATGGACAAAATTTATAGGGAGAAGAGAGAAACGAGAAAAGATCCAAAAAAATAGTGTTTTATTTTATTTATGTACAAAATTTAGGGGGAGGAAGGAGATTAAAAAAAATACAAAAGCATTTATGAAAAAACGAAAACTATACAAAGAGTTTTTGTTGTATTACTTTTGAAAAAAGGCTGACAGACGTAAGACCAGTATTGAAATGGTTAGACTCTAGGGTGATATGTTGGTAGGCTAGGTCCTGACGACCGAAAAATTGGCCGAGCTAGTGACACATTTAAAAATAACATGTGGCCTCTATAGGAAACGTGACTTAAAATTGGTACATTTTTTATTTGAATGCTTGTGTGACGTCCTGGTACACACTGGGTTCTAGGCAATGTCAGTTTCTGCTGCATCTAGATATACGCTGACCTAGTTGTATATTGTCAGGCTGCATGAACAACTTTACTCTTTGTATTAGATCAAATCAAGAATATTACAGATGAAATCCTAGACCTAATACAGAGAATATCACACATACACAAACTAGGGAAAAGCTCCAAATGATAACTCTTATTCAAAATAACTAACTTTTCCCTATTTATAAGCTTTCCACCTTCGCCCCTTTCAAGAGGTCAAAAGCGTTCATTCGACCCCTCATGGGTTCGAATGAAACCTTTTATATACTTTCAATCACATTCGACCTATGTTGAGCTACATTCGACCCCTCGTGGGTTCGAATGTGTCTACTAATACTCAACATCTTCATAATCTTGGTCGTTTTCTGATTATCTGAACCTTCGACATTAAGTACCGGATCACTAGCTGGGGACATACATGAATAATTCACTTAAAGGATGTTACAACCAGGATATGCTTCTTACATGAAGAAACAAATGCGTTACAATTGTGGAATTCCTTGTCATATTGCTCGAAATTGCACACATTATCCTTATGTACCATTATCAGAGGTTTACACCTAGATATAACAACTATATCCGGTAAATGAAGGTTCCTCAACCTAGATATTACAACTATTTCCAGTAAATGAAGGTTCCTCAATCTAAGATAAGGAAGAACATGAATGCAAAGGTTAAACTATCTGATGGTGACAAGAATGCTCCTAAGAACAAATGAAAGGATGTTCAAGAACAAAAACAGATTTCAAAATCTTAACATATTGAACAACCTAAGTTACTACTTCAAAAGTAACAAAATCGTTTGTTAAGCCTAAACAACTTCGGAAACCAAAAGCAACAGTAATTATATACTTAAATTACATGTGTTTGAAAGAAGTTTCTTACATTGATGATTCTGGATTGCCCACAGGACCTCTATGGCCTCGAAACCAATGTCTAATTAATCTCCTTATTCATACATGAACAACCAATAAGGATTACCAATAAGCATGGTGAGTTAATAGTGGTTGTTTCAAGCATATATTTGGTGACATTTCTCTGTTTCATAATTTTACATCTTTTAGCACGTGGTATGTTTGCTTTGAAGGAGATAAGGGAGGTAAGGTCATCATGGCAGGTTTATTTAAATTTGATGCATAAATTTTGAAAATTATTGATTAGTTGTTATTTTGAGAATGGTTATAGAAAAAAACAAAAGATTTTTCTTATTTTTAATAAAATTTTATACATAATTTTTTTCTTTTCCCTTTATTTATGGACAAAATTTATAGGGAGAAGAGAGAAACGAGAAAAGATCCAAAAAAATAGTGTTTTATTTTATTTATGTACAAAATTTAGGGGGAGGAAGGAGATTAAAAAAAATACAAAAGCATTTATGAAAAAACGAAAACTATACAAAGAGTTTTTGTTGTATTACTTTTGAAAAAAGGCTGACAGACGTAAGACCAGTATTGAAATGGTTAGACTCTAGGGTGATATGTTGGTAGGCTAGGTCCTGACGACCGAAAAATTGGCCGATCTAGTGACACATTTAAAAATAACATGTGGCCTCTATAGGAAACGTGACTTAAAATTGGTACATTTTTTATTTGAATGCTTGTGTGACGTCCTGGTACACACTGGGTTCTAGGCAATGTCAGTTTCTGCTGCATCTAGATATACGCTGACCTAGTTGTATATTGTCAGGCTGCATGAACAACTTTACTCTTTGTATTAGATCAAATCAAGAATATTACAGATGAAATCCTAGACCTAATACAGAGAATATCACACATACACAAACTAGGGAAAAGCTCCAAATGATAACTCTTATTCAAAATAACTAACTTTTCCCTATTTATAAGCTTTCTACCTTCGCCCCTTTCAAGAGGTCAAAAGCGTTCATTCGACCCCTCATGGGTTCGAATGAAACCTTTTATATACTTTCAATCACATTCGACCTATGTTGAGCTACATTCGACCCCTCGTGGGTTCGAATGTGTCTACTAATACTCAACATCTTCATAATCTTGGTCGTTTTCTGATTATCTGAACCTTCGACATTAAGTACCGGATCACTAGCTGGGGACATACATGAATAATTCACTTAAAGGATGTTACAACCAGGATATGCTTCTTACATGAAGAAACAAATGCGTTACAATTGTGGAATTCCTTGTCATATTGCTCGAAATTGCACACATTATCCTTATGTACCATTATCAGAGGTTTACACCTAGATATAACAACTATATCCGGTAAATGAAGGTTCCTCAACCTAGATATTACAACTATTTCCAGTAAATGAAGGTTCCTCAATCTAAGATAAGGAAGAACATGAATGCAAAGGTTAAACTATCTGATGGTGACAAGAATGCTCCTAAGAACAAATGAAAGGATGTTCAAGAACAAAAACAGATTTCAAAATCTTAACATATTGAACAACCTAAGTTACTACTTCAAAAGTAACAAAATCGTTTGTTAAGCCTAAACAACTTCGGAAACCAAAAGCAACAGTAATTATATACTTAAATTACATGTGTTTGAAAGAAGTTTCTTACATTGATGATTCTGGATTGCCCACAGGACCTCTATGGCCTCGAAACCAATGTCTAATTAATCTCCTTATTCATACATGAACAACCAATAAGGATTACCAATAAGCATGGTGAGTTAATAGTGGTTGTTTCAAGCATATATTTGGTGACATTTCTCTGTTTCATAATTTTACATCTTTTAGCACGTGGTATGTTTGCTTTGAAGGAGATAAGGGAGGTAAGGTCATCATGGCAGGTTTATTTAAATTTGATGCATAAATTTTGAAAATTATTGATTAGTTGTTATTTTGAGAATGGTTATAGAAAAAAACAAAAGATTTTTCTTAGTTTTAATAAAATTTTATACATAATTTTTTTCTTTTCCCTTTATTTATGGACAAAATTTATAGGGAGAAGAGAGAAACGAGAAAAGATCCAAAAAAATAGTGTTTTATTTTATTTATGTACAAAATTTAGGGGGAGGAAGGAGATTAAAAAAAATACAAAAGCATTTATGAAAAAACGAAAACTATACAAAGAGTTTTTGTTGTATTACTTTTGAAAAAAGGCTGACAGGCGTAAGACCAGTATTGAAATGGTTAGACTCTAGGGTGATATGTTGGTAGGCTAGGTCCTGACGACCGAAAAATTGGCCGATCTAGTGACACATTTAAAAATAACATGTGGCCTCTATAGGAAACGTGACTTAAAATTGGTACATTTTTTATTTGAATGCTTGTGTGACGTCCTGGTACACACTGGGTTCTAGGCAATGTCAGTTTCTGCTGCATCTAGATATACGCTGACCTAGTTGTATATTGTCAGGCAGCACTGTAGATCAAAAACACCAAAAGATACCAATGAGCACCTCAAAAGGGACCCTCTAGTGTCCAAATCACCAAAACCTATATCATTTGAGAAATCAAATTGATTTGTATATTATACCATTCTATCTCTAAATAATCTTTTCTTTTCTCTTCTCAACCAAGTCCATCCTTTGGATAGAAGATATGCGCTGAGCTCCTCGTACCACTGTATCAGGGTCCCAGTGGATAGGATCCTCAAAACCCGGTGGTTGCCCGACATATACATCTTCCTTTACCACACCGTATAGAAAAGCACTCTTAACATCCATCTGATACACCTTGAATTTCATGTAAGATGCATACGCAAGAAACATTCAGATTGCTTCATTGCGTGTAACTAGTGCATTGACTTCCTTATAGTCAATTACCGCTGTTTGACGAAAGCCTTGTACCACCAATCAAGCTCTATTCCTTGCAATAATCCCTCAATCATCCTTCTTGCACTCAAACACCCATTTAGTGCCTATCTTCTTCCTGTTTGGTGGTAAATCGGTCAACTCTCGAAGAGGCTTCTCAAGCTGTAAGTGATATATTTTGAGCTGCACTTAATGTTATCAATATGGTAACTAATTTACTTCGATTATGACGATTTATAGCTTGCAAAGATTAATGGGAAGATGATTGTTAACAAGCCACTTTATGTTGCACTTGCTAAACATAAAGAAGAGAGAAGGGAAAAGTTGCAGGTAATGTCTCTCAGTTTACTGGTTTTTTTTTTTCATTTTCGATTATAGTAATTGTTTTCCACAGGTTGGTTTTGATTACCAACAACAGCTCGTCCCTGGAATGAGGCCAGGTATGCCAAACTTCTTTGTTCCAGTTGCCCAACAAGGTCAACAGGGCCGAAGACGTGGTGCAAGTTCCGTGTCACAAAATCAGCAGCAACCTTTTTCAGTGATACAACAGCAGTAGACGCACTGCTATGTGTACTTCAGTATGCTTTGTGTACTTTTTCAGCTCTCTTTTTATCTATTCAACACATTTTCTATTATAAAAACTAACCTGTGTGTATTTAGGGGTTGCAGAAAGTAGTTGGTTTATTTTTTAGAGGTCTGAACGCATCATCAACACTATGACTGGTAATTCCATAGCATACAGTTCTCTACTCGAATTTGGTTCTATACTATTTCCTCCTAAATATGATAGAGTTGGTATTGAGAATTTTATTCACCCAAAGTAATTTCTCTTTCAGTCTGATATTTTTCTTTTGCCATTTTCACAACATCAATCATAATCTAAAATCTAAAACAAAAACCAACTTTAATTTTTAAAATGCTATTTCTCTTTTTTAGTTTGTTCATATACAAAGTAGAGCAATAAATAATTTTTTTGATCAGGTATGTAGACACCAGTTGAAGAAAAAGGTATGTTAAAGACGTGCGCCACAAGAGCAGAGCTGTTAAAGGGTCTGTGATGGCTGTTTCTCAAATCTAAGACACTGTCTGTGTAAGGCTGACACTACAAGAAAATGAAGCTATTGCAGCACCACTAAAATGTTGCATTAGGCCTTGAAAAAGTTACAATATGTCTAATGCAACCTTTTATTGGGGGCTGCATCAGAAGCAGTTACCTTAGACCTAATGCAACCCTTTATAGGCTTAATGCAACCATTTTTTATAGTGTTACATTTGCTACTCTAATGCAACTTTTTTAGTATGCAACTTTTTCACATTCTAATGCAACTTTTATAACACTCAAATGTAACTTTTATAATACTCAAATGCAACTTTAATTACAAAAGTGTAACCTTTTCTACACTTAAATGCAACCTTTATTATACTCAAATGCAACATTTATTATATTTTAATTACAAATATGCAACATTTTTCTAGTCTTATTGCAGCCTTTATTATTTTTGTTATAGAAATAGTGTAACCTTTTTTCTAATAGATGCAACTTTTTTTTTTGAATTTTAATTACAACAAATGCAACACTTTTACACCAAAATGCAACTTTGTAACATAAATCCAATTACAAATAATTAAATTATGCATTAAATCACGATTATGCGAAAACAATAATAACACAAATATCATCATAATCAAATGATTTACTTAAAATTACTTGTCCAAACTTAAATAACAATAAAGTGTCAATTACAATACTTAAAAGAAATATAAACCTTCTAGTCATCTTGATCTTCAACTTGTAGTTATTTCATAACCTCCTGCATCATCTTGATCTTTTCGAATAACTTCAAGTTCGGCTTTTTTTCTTTCATGGTCCACTTCAAGCTCGACTTTTTTCCTTTGATGATCCTCTTCGATCTCTTTGCGCAATTCTAGCAACTGGTTTTTCTCAACTTCAACGTTTGCTTTAAAAGATTCTATCATCCCCTCTGGAACCATGTATGACATGCAAACACCATCCACTTTTTTTTATCAATATATTTGTAACACCTCTACCATAAATTCGACGATGCCTATAGTTTTCTTTGCTCATAACAACTAAATAAGGATCAACTGTAGCATTGTCATCCTCCTTTGGCTTGTAGTTCTTCATTTGTTCCTTATATATTGTCAAAAAAATTAAGAAAATACTTTAGAAACAATTTCATAATTAAAATCATGCTATGGATAAATGTTAAAAAAAATGGATGTCTATTTTCATGTGTCACTGGAGCTTTTATCAAAATTAAATTAATCCTATATGTAATAAGCAAACATGATAGATGAATATTTACATAAGGTGAACACAGAACATGAATATTTACATAAAGATAAAAGTAGAAAGAACTTACTATTTTCCTTTGCGTGTCATCATATGTATCAACATATACACGCCCTTCCGTCCTTTTACGTGCACGTTCAAACATTTGTGTTAAAGTAGGCAATTGTTGGTTTGGGTCAGCATTTTTCTGTATTCATAATAAAATAAATAAAAGGAAACAAAAACATTAGTGTATTGCACAACAAAAATAATATAAATCATGGGCAAACTAGAAACATATTACCATCTCCTAACAAATCCTAGCAAAACTTTTTGGACCGGCTGTGTGCATATTTTTTTGAGACATGCGTGATTCCCTAACTCGCAAACATCGTTGCTGTAAACACATTAATATATACACATCAACTAATATAAAACTCTAAATAGCAAATACTATTAATGGAGAAATTGTTGAAGAAAATACCGCCACATCTTTATTACTCCATAAACGCAACAATTTTGCGAAATCATCTTCTGGAATGCTGTCAGGTCGGTTCTTCCACCTTGTTTTATTGTCCTTAAATTGATAGAAGTGTTTTCGCTTAAACCGACATTTGTGAACCTTATACAATTCTCCAATAGTGGTTAAAACACATTTCTTAGTAGCATTTGGCACATCATATTTTTCCTTTAAAAAAGTAAGCATTTAGTTAACAATGAAAATCTAACAAATAAATGAAACAAAACTACCAAAAAAACCTTACCAAGACATATTCCCATATCTTTTCTTTATGTGACACCTTCTGCCACGAACTATAAATCAATGGTGCATAACTATGATTACGAGCTAATGTGCCCATATCATTTCCCACTTAGAAACTTCTATATCTTGGATTAATCCCATAAACAAACACAAGACCAATCAACTGGTTGGAAGGAAAACACTTTCGATTCTTGTAAAATACATACATGTTTTCTTTATATGTAGATCATGTGGGGTAGTCTTCTCATAGGGGTGCATGCGAGCCGATTCGAGTTTTGCTTCTAAGGCTCGAGCTCGGCTCGAAAGTGTTTTTTCTAGGCTCGGGTTCGGCTCGTTTTTTATTTATTAATTAAGTATAATTATTATTTTATATATAACTAGGTTATTTTTTATAATTTAATAAATAGTAATTAATATTACTTGAATATATATATATATATATATATATATATATATATAATATATTAATTAAAAGTTGCAATTAACTTTTCATAATGCAACCTTTAAGAAAAAAGGTTACAACATTTAGTAACATTTGCAACCTTTAAATAAAAAGGTTGCAAATTTAGTACTAGTTTGCAACCTTTTATGAAAAAAGTTGCATTAGATCTTTTAATGCAACCTTTATGTTCATCGGAGTTGCATTAGATTCAAATGCAACTTCTTTGAAAAATGTTGCTTCTAAAAGGTTACATTAGGCCTATTTTCTAGTAGTGTGAGGTAAGCCATAGTCTAGAACTTTTGCATCAATGTATTGAGAATTAAGTATCATGGTTGATAAGGATATACATACCTGTAGGTAGACATCCCATCTTATTTTGCTGCATTGCTTTTGATAAACTGTGAGGCACCATACCCAAATCATGGACATGTTATTTTAGCAGACCCTTCACCAATGTTGTGCTATCGTGTCAGCAGTACTAAGATTCGGTGTTTAGTTGATATTCCTGGAAAGAAGATCCCTTTTGTTGCCAATGGTGACATTTTGAAGACAAAAGTCGCCCCTCAGGTACACCATATACATCAACAGCATGTCCCATACCGAAAGGAGAATCATATTTTAAATGACTAAACTTTTTATGTGGTTCAGGTCCCCACTGAGCTGCGGTGTAGCTTCATTGTTGCAGTGGACGAAGGAAGCTTAAAAATGCTGGATTGTATTTCAAGAGGGTACAATAAAAATTAAGAAGAGCTCGTGTATGGTGATAGCTCATCCATAGTTGTCAAGTAAAAGCCATTCAATTCCGTCATAGTACAAACACCGTCACAAGCCCTAAGTTCAATAATCAATAGTTCCAGTCCTTACGCTGCTTTGTTCCACACTCCTCAGTTTTTAGACTTTAATCAATGTATTTGTATTTCCTGTGAGGGTAGTTACGTCATTTTACACATCACCACAAACAAATTAATGATTGTTCATTTATGAAAACCCCATCATGTATTTCCTGATCATGCAAGGGAAACCTCTTGGTTTAATTCAATTATGTTTTTTCTTCTTTTCAAATACAAGATTTTCAGTTTTCTTTAAATTTGCAGGTGTCATGAATGCAAAAATTTATGTACTGTTCTTCTTACAAATGGACATTAAATAGTGAGAAAGATCATAAACATCATGAACAAATTCACAGAAATTGTCCTTTAGGTTTATATAAATTAACTTGCAGATTTCGGCTTTAATACTTAAAAAGCATGTTGACCATCCTTTATGGTTGCTTTTTTGTACGAATTCCTTCCTTTGTTCCACACTCCTTAGTTTTTAAACTTTAATCAATGTATTTGTATTTCCTATTAAGGTAGTTACGTAATTTTACACATCACCCCAAACAAATTAATGATTGTTCATTTATGAAAACCCCATCATGTATTTCCGGATCATGCAAGGGAAACCTCTTGGTTTAATTCAATTATGTTTTTTCTTCTTTTCGAATACAAGATTTTCAGTTTTCTTTAAATTTGCACGTGTCATGAATGCATAAATTTATGTACTGTTCTTCTTCCAAATGGTCATTAAATAGTGAGAAAGATCATAAACATCATGTACAAATTTACAGAAATTGTCCTTTAGGTTTATATAAATTAACTTGCATCTTTCGGCCTTAATATTTAAAAAACATGTTGGCCATCCTTTATGGTTGCTTTTTTGTACGAATTCATTCCTTTGTTCCACACTCCTTTGTTTTTAGACTTTAATCAATGTATTTGTATTTCCTGTGAGGGTAGTTACGTCATTTTACACATCACCCCAAACAAATTAATGATTGTTCATTTATGAAAACCCCATCATGTATTTCCGGATCATGCAAGGGAAACCTCTTGGTTTAATTCAATTATGTTTTTTCTTCTTTTCGAATACAAGATTTTCAGTTTTCTTTAAATTTGCAGGTGTCATGAATGCAAAAATTTATGTACTGTTCTTCTTACAAATGGACATTAAATAGTGAGAAAGATCATAAACATCATGAACAAATTCACAGAAATTGTCCTTTAGGTTTATATAAATTAACTTGCAGATTTCGGCCTTAATACTTAAAAAGTATGTTGACCATCCTTTATGGTTGCTTTTTTGTACGAATTCCTTCCTTTGTTCCACACTCCTTAGTTTTTAAACTTTAATCAATGTATTTGTATTTCCTATTAAGGTAGTTACGTCATTTTACACATCACCCCAAACAAATTAATGATTGTTCATTTATGAAAACCCCATCATGTATTTCCGGATCATGCAAGGGAAACCTCTTGGTTTAATTCAATTATGTTTTTTCTTCTTTTCAAATACAAGATTTTCAGTTTTCTTTAAATTTGCACGTGTCATGAATGCATAAATATGGAGCTCCGTATTTATTAGTATAAAAAACCTCTTTCTTTCATTTTTTTTTCATTCTCCATATCAAAACTCTCATACTACTCTTCTAATTTCTATTGATACTACTCCATATCAAAGCTCCGAATCTAATTCCTAACAAATCTTAGAGGCTTTCTTCTTCATCTTGCATCATTTCTTGATCACCCATAACCGATTAAAGGTAAACATCCATACTACTCTTCTAATGTTGATTATTTACACATATTCAATCGGATTGTGATAAACAGATTTGTAATATAGAAATATTCAATCGGATTTTTTTAAAGCATATTTTGATTCATTTGAAATTATTTGAAGCGTATTTTGATTCATTTGAAACCATATTTTTTTAAAAGCATATTTTCATTCAGATTTGTGATAACCGGATTTGTAATAACCGGATTGGTGCTAAACACATATTCAATCGGATTGTGATAAACAGATTTGTAATATACCCATGTATTCAATCAAAATTTTTTTAAAAACAAATTTGTAATATACCCATGTATTCAAACGGAATAAAAACAGATTTTTAAAAATAGATTAAATGGAATCATGATAAACACATATTCAATCTGATTGTGATAAACGGATTTGTAATATACAAATATTGAATCAGAATTTTTTTTAAAGGGATAATAAGGATTTTTTCATTCGAATATTTGTTAATTTTATTACTATTCAATCGGTTTTACTAATGCTATGTTTTAACATTTGAACAACAGGATTTGATCCGAAGACACAAATTCTAGGATCCAATTAGGTATATGGAGCTCCAGCTTTGTATCTATAAAACCTTTTTGTTTATTTATTGTCTAAATCCTTTTCAAGAGTCTATCGATTCTGTTTATTTATTGTATTCGTTTGAATATTCGGATTTTGTATATGCCACGAGAAACCGACTCTTAATTTTTTTTGAAAATGTTGTTTAACATTCAACAATCAGTCAACAATATTTTTTAAACATTAAACTATTGACAATTTTCTTATGTTAATTTTGATTATTCAATCCTTTATTCCATATTCGGCTGATAATATTAGACCAATTTTAATTTCATGAATTCTGAATTATTGTTATTTATTTACATTAATAAAGTTGACCGAATTTAATGCCATTTAATCAGAAATTTGAATATTAATGATTGTTATCAATTTACATTAATAATATTTTGACCCAATTTAATCTTATTTATTACTATATTTTAATAATTGACCGAATTTATATTAACATTAATACGAATTTAAGTTTACCATAATAAGCCTTATTTATTATATAGAGGTTAGTTATATTATTTTTGTAAAGTTTGTATAAAAAATAAATGAATATTTTCGATAATCATTTAAACCTATTTACAAAAAATATATTTTAGGATAAATGTAAGCATAAAGTTGACAAACCTAGCGACAATTATCTATGCATTTAAATTTGTTTGAAATAAAGTTGACAATTACCTAATATATACACCATATGTAAATTAATAGTAAATTTAAATTAAATTTAAGTTTAGTCAACATTATTAATTTCAATTAAAGATATTTAATAACCTTAAACACAATTTTGTTATACATTGTTTATATAAATACAAAAAAATAACAAATTAAAACCACTAATAAATTTAACGCATCATTTGAACCTAAAAAATGCAAAACCAATTCCAATTAAACTGGCCGAATTATGCCCAACGTCACTCTTTTACCCTGATTCACCAAACATGCCATACACAAAATTTTCAAACAAATGCTCAGCAACTGATAAATTAGAAAAGTTTTTTCAGCCTAGACTTAACTTAGGAAACTAATTTGAATTAACAATTTCAGACATTAAATTATCAATCAATCATTACTAAAGTGGATTACCAATCATGCCATAAATATGCAAAATTCATAAACAAATCGTAGACCATATTTTTAAAGCATTCAATCATTATAAAAACGGTTTCACACAGTCCTCACTCTTTTTCTAAATTATTAAATCATTTTCATTTTCACCTTTTACTCTGAGACCATATTTATAAAACATTCAACAAACTTAATTAAAAATTTTCGATTTACTACACATTTCAAATGTGCACAAAAGACTTATAATTTTTATGCCTAGCCTAAACTTAACTTAGGAAATGATTTTGAATTTAACAAATTGAATAAATCATTAAATTTGGTATTTTTCAAAATAATAATATCGATTACCACTATAAATGGTAAGTCAATCAAGACAGTTAAAAACATTTAAACATCCACCATGTATACAATAGGTTAATTATAATAAAACAAAAATAAATCTTGACCATACCAATTTACGAATACATAATTTGTCATTTGTCATAAAAGATAATCAATGTACGACTACAATTACGTTGCTAATTTTAAGCTTTTTTCATTGATTTAAGTCAAATTCCAATCCTTCTATTTTTATACTTCATCTATTTAATTACATGGCACCACATTGATCACACTTACTCTACACACCATAAACCGAACGTGGAAGCATTCGAAAATGTAAGCATACCTTTAGAACGTTTCTATGATTTTGTTATTTGTTGTTTCTGATTTTTCCTTATGATATAAGTATAATATCTATATAATTCATTTTTGAGAAATATGATGTTATAATTTTCGTTAGTATTGAATATGGACTTGCATTAATAATGATTGAATCGACTAATTTAGTATTGTTTTCAGATGTTTGAATATTAATCCATTTCGATGTATATGAATACCCATATTTTTATAATGTCAATTTTAGTTGATTGTTTATCTTAAATTTTTTACACTTTTATTTCATTCCTAATTTAGTCTAATTTTGTGATTACCCGAAGAGAACAATGGTTGGCCCACAAGCACAAGAGTTTACCATGGTTAACCAAATTGATGTCAACCAAAAGGATGTTGCTTTGAAGGTAAAGATCATTCGGCTTTGGCATCAACCTGATCGTCGCAATCCTGAAGATGTTTACTCAATTGAGATGATAGTCATTGACGAGAATGTAATTCCCAAATCCATATTTTGTATTATCATTATATTTTAGTATTACTTTATTAGCACCACACTTTTTATGATTGGTTAAACTACATTTATTTACTTTGAATTAATCTTCATTTGCGTGCCGTTACAATAAATATATGTTTATTCATTTCATTATTTGTTTTTAAATCACGTTAAATCAAACATTTGTTGATTCATATATTGTTATTAGGTAACATTAAGCTTTTTTATGATAATTTACAATCAATCAAATTTCATACGAATTGTATTACGTAACTTTCAATAGATAAAATTTGCATAAGAATTTTTTTCATTTGACATGGACATATAACGCGTGTACACACAGGGCTCCAACCTAGTAGACTATAAGATACATCATATACTTTTTATTAAAGTTTATGTAATGAAAGTATGAAACTTATTACTTACTTGAAGTATGCTCAACTAGTTATTTGCTAAAAAAGAAACGATGGCTTTTTTTAAGAGCAGAAGAAGATGTATTTTTCACATTATCAATTCCAATTAAACTCTCTTAAACAACTCCAAGTTTATCAACATATCTCACAACTATGGTCATTTATTCTATTAATGACACGTCATGAGACTCGTCTACTAACAACGTCTTTAATTTTTTTCACAAAGCATTTTGGTTACTTCTTTCACAAAGCAATCGATGATCTCTTTTTATATTGATGGAGCTGTCAACTTATTATTCTTTTATGCATTCCCTAATGTACACTTACCAATATCCGAGGTTTTCTCACTAATCAACTTTATAACCAAAAGATAGAGACCTTTAGAAAGGGATTTTTTCGATTTATCATGACAACGAAATGGTAAAGAATCATGTAACAAGATTCGAACACTATGATATTGATTTGCAGTCTTTTCTTCCTTACTATGCTTAGTGACTTTCGCATGATAGGATCGCTTTTGGTTTAAGAGATTGTAACAATTTTGCGCCCTTTTTATGAAAACTAGTTTGTAACCCAACATGATCTCTTAAGACACCCGGTTTAGTCCAATTATAAAAGCCTTCACTTGCAAAAGTATCTCTTCCACCTTGACTATCAACATATCCATTAAACAAGTAACAACATAAGTTATATGTTTTTTTTTTTTTTTTTTTTTTTTTTTTTTTGCTTAGTTCTGTTCTCTAACCAATCATATCTATCAAACCATTTTACATTAAAAGTTCTCCTGCTATTAGGGTAGTTTTCCATTTTAATTGATGATCTCGTGATTGAAAAGCAATTTTAACAAGATATGCTCTTCTTATGTCATCTATTTGATTAGGGTGATAACTAACAATAAGGTCTATCAGAGGGATCTGAAGGAAGAGCATTCGCATCTATTGTATTTCGTATTGAAGCCTGAGGAATGTTTGGACCAACATCATCATTCTTTTGCATATCATTTTTAGCAATATTTGGACTTGGAGTTGAACCAATATCATCATTGTCTTGCATTTTATTATTACCAATATTTAGACTTGGAGTTAAACGAATATAATCATTTCCGAGGCTTTTCTTTTAAACAAATTGCTAATAAGAGCTTGTTAAGAACGTGGTTCATCTTCCAAACAATTACACATAAACCTTAAAATTATAAGTGAGCAACATAAAACCAGGAACAAACTTCAAAAGACTTATATAAAAAACACTTTACATCAAACAATTATAGATGCTTTTTGTGACACCCCAGGAAAATCCCACATCGGCCGTGGCCAGGAGAGATCATTGGTTCCTAAGTAATGTCTTGCCTCTTAAATCACCAACGCGTTTTGGGGCTTAATGTTAGTGAATGAGAGGAGAACTCCACAGTTAAGCGTGCTTAGGTGGGAGAAATTCCAGGATGGGTGACCTCATGGGAAGTCTACACTTGGGCAACCAAAAACAAATCCGTGAGCTCTGGATGGGCAAAGCGGACAATATTGGTGGTGAAAGGGGCGGGGTGTTACAGATGGTATCAGAGCCACTCCTGTGTCGTTCGGGATGGTGGGTGCATACCTCATCAGAGACGATGAGACTCTAACAGGGGGTGAATGTGACACCCCAGGAAAATCCCACATCGGCCGTAGCCAGGAGAGATCATTGGTTCATAAGTAATGTTTTGTCTCTTAAATCACCAACGCGTTTTGGGGCTTAATGTTGGTGGATGAGAGGAGAACTCCACAGTTAAGCGTGCTTAGGTGGGAGAAATTCCAGGATGGGTGACCTCCTGGAAAGTCTACACTTGGGCAACCAAAATCAAATCCGTGAGCTCTGGATGGACAAAGCGGACAATATTGGTGGTGAGAGGGGTGGGGTGTTACACATTTAAATCAAACATCGAAAAACCCAATCAAACATCAAAATTCCTTTTAATTATAACATCCAAAAACTTAATCAAACATTCAAAACCCTTCTAATTATAACATCCGAAAACTCAATCAAACATCCAAAAACCCTTTTAATTATAACATCCAATAACCCATCAAACATCCAAAAACTCAGTTTACTAAACTCTAATGTGTAAACCCAGATCTACATTAACAAAAAAAACTCACGAGTCCCGAGCAGGGGCGGAACTAGAAAGGGCGGTCAGGCGGAGGTCGATGCAGCCAACAAGGGTCTCGTGGGTTGATATTGCAGCCTTGCAACCAGGAGCGGGGGTAAGGGGTGGAACAGTGGAACTGTGGATGGTCGATGTGCCTGGAAGAGACTATGAATGTGATGTATTATTGTTGGGCTATTTGGTTAATGGATTGGGCTTTTAAAGTTTTATATAAAAAAAAAACATATTGGGTTTTTAAAGTTTTAATAGAAATTTGGGCTTAGAGTTTAGTAAAATCATTTAAGGGGTAACAAAAAATAATTTTAAGGGTAACGTAAAAATATTTAACGGGTAACGTAATACAAAAACATAAATAAAAATAAATCCACTTCACCATAAAAAGTTAAAGGGTAACCAAAGCTACCCCTGGCTATTAGACCAACTGTACTGGGGCTTGAGTTATAACGCCCTTGCGGACGTGGCACAAAAATGGCGCCCCCCCACACTGCTACGGGGGGGCTCCATTTTTCAAAAATCTCCTCTGGCGTGATATAAGTAGCGCCCGAAAACAAAAACCCCCAACCAATCACTAATTGACACCTCACACTCTTTCTTTATTATTATTATTATATTATTTTTTTAATTTAAAAGATATAATAAAATATTAATAGGGGCTTTATTTATAAAGCCCCTACCACTACACCCCTTTTTCAGTTTCTCTCTACATGCTGACTCAGCTGCCACGTGGACCAATCAGAAAGGGGGGCTTTATATATAAAGCCCCCCACTACGCATGTTCTTAGCATGTTCCAACCCTATTCAAAACCGGATAATCCGATCTTACTAAACTCTAGTTTAAAAAAACACAATAAAGAATCCATGGCTCACTTAACCAACTTCAATTTCTATGCTACTACCCAACAAATTGGAGTAACCAACGAAACCTGAAAGCTACCTTTTCCACTACTAGTTTAAAAAAAACACCCGGATTGCGACTCTTCAACTTCTCTTGGTTCACCCGCATCATGTTTTTCACTTTGTCATTTCTTAAAAACACATGGACTAGATCTTCCATTTATACTCGTTTCCACACACACGTATGTCACCACTTCTCAATATCCACACGACCCAACATGTGTGGTGAAGCTGTAAGGAAAGCTTGGGTCGTGGCCGCCAGCATTGGGTCGGTCGAGGCGTTGAAAGATCAAGGCGTGGCGCGTTGGAATGGACCGCTTATGGAAATTCATCGATCGTTGTTTGCTGGTGCAAAAAACTATTCTTGTTCATCGAAGACTGTGGCCGCGGGTGAGTACAATGTGATGAGGAGAAACGAGGAGTTGATGAACAAGGTCATGGATGTTAGTTGCTTTGGTCCCAATACTATTAGATTTTAGTAGCAAAAGAAACAATATTGTGATTGTTATTGTTAATTAGTTGCATGGTTTGGGATAAATTATGGTCATGACAATGTTCATATATGGAATCACGGGTTTCACATGATTTAGCAAATTACAATAAATAAACATAATCGTTAAAGTTCTTTTTTCTATTTAATTAACATAACATCCCTCTATATATTCTCACGAGTGTTTTTAATTAGTTTCATATTTTTTTTGTTTTATAAATTGCGAACACTTCCTAAACGAGAATTGGTTGGAATCAACTAGACATAGATTTACAAATGGAGTTATTTGACCGGTTTATTTTTATAGTATTTTGATACCAACCTCAGTGTTGTGCAGGGAATAAATTTCTAAATGACACTAAATTAACATGAAAGTTGTGTACTTGTCTTTAAATTCAAGCATATTCACGTTAGTCTTTGGTTGAACCTTTAAAACACGGATAGTAAACCGGTTGGGTTCGGCTTGGACCAGAAGTAGAGATGGACAAAAAAACCGGTTTTAGAACCCGACCCGGAAAAAAACCGCTAAACCGGTTTGAGGAAAACCGGTTTTTGCTCAAATCGGTTTGAAACCGACCCGGTTCGTCGAATTGGCTGTTGGATATTTTAGTGTAATTGAATTGACTGTTTGACCAATATGTTCATAATAATACATCATATAGGTATGGTGGTGCGGAGTGCACGCTTATTTGAATTTATTATGAACTTAGGGACGAAGCCCCTAAGGAACGGGGGTCCGGGGGCAGCGCCCCTGGGAGCAAGGTCCAAGGGGCAGAGCCCCTGGCTGGAGTCGAGCTGTGGTAAAAATGTCTCAGAAATTTAATTTTCGGAAATAGAGGGACTAATTTTGGCAAAGTCGAAACCATTGGAAAACTGCCTAAAAGGCAGTTTCTGGCCCCAAAATTTCATTACGAATTCTTCTCCTTCTTGGTCAATCTCTCTGGTTCTCATAATCTCAAACAAAACATACATAAAATTTTCAATCTCTGATTGTATCCGGTTGAATATTCGATAGAACCGTCGAATTGATTCAATCTGAAAGCGATCACGTGCCTTCAGAGATTTCTGTTATCCGTTTTTGTTCGTTTATTACGGTTATTCCCCAACAAAGATAAAATCAATTTCCGAAGATGACACACAATGAATCTGTGAAAGATATGACGAAGAACTTTACGAAATTGGACAAGTTTTCTGGACAGGATTTCAGACGCTGGCAGAAGAAGATGCACTTCTATCTCACGAGTCTGAAAGTGGTGTATGTTCTGAGCACTCCTTGTCCCGAGATTGTTGAGAATGAAACTCTTGAACAAACCAGAACTCGTTCAAAGTGGGAAAACGCAGACTACATCTGTCGTGGTCATATTCTTAACGGTATGTCTGATTCTTTATTTGATGTGTATCAAAACGTAGAGTCTGCAAAAGAATTATGGGATGCCCTTGAAGCCAAATACATGGCAGAAGATGCGTCTAGTAAGAAATTTCTGGTTGGTAATTTTATTAACTATAAAATTGTAGACACTAGGCCTGTAATGGAACAATATCATGAATTGCAACGAATACTAGGGCAGTTTCATAAATATGGAATGAAGATGGATGAAGCGATTTCTGTGTCTAGTATTATTGATAAACTGCGACCCTCCAGGAAAGATTTTAAGAATAATCTGAAACATAAGAAAGAGGAAATGAATCTGGTTGAATTGGGAAGTAGTTTCCAAATTGAACAATCCATACGTGATATAGAAAAAGGTTCTGGTGTTGGTAGTAAAACCATGGATGGTTGTTCTTCTGTGAACATGGTTGAGGAGGGTGAATCCTCCAAGGCTTGGAAAAGGAAACGAAAGTTTGAAGGGAACAACAATAAGGGTTCTGATAAGAAGCCTAAAAAGGTTTGTTGGAAGTGTAATAAACCCGGACACTTCAAGAAAGACTGCAGGTCCGGTAAGAGTGGAGGAAAAGGCAAAAACGTGGCTGGTACAAGTGGATCCAAGTGTAACATTACGCATTAAATACTTGTACGTTACAATTTCTATGAATAAAACGTCAAGTTTTCATCATTATTCGTCTTTTAAAAATATTATTGTGGCGCATTTGGAACTCTAATACTATGTCATTTATATATAATATACATATATATAGGATATAATTGTCAAAAATAAATGGCTTGGGCCGAGGTTCGAACCCGCGCCCACAGCCTGGTCAACCAAGCACAACAACACAACCAACTGGGCTACACAACACTTGTGGTTTATCTCCAACCCGTTTTATATATATAATGTATTAGTATACTAACAGTTAACTTAGAAAAGTCAACTGTGATGAACGATCACCATAATCACACCATTTAAACGCGTATTAATCCCGATTAGGAATGATTGGTGATTGATCTGTTAATTACGCGTCCTTTACACGCTGAATGGAGGTCAGAAACATGCCAATTTTATGCAAATTGACGCGTCATCACATTCATGACGGGTCAACTTGCCCAATTCATCAACTCGAGCCTCACCCTATAAATTGGACCTCCCAAACCACTCTCAACTCGCTGATAATCCTCTCTACACCTCCAATTTCTGTTTTAATTCATCTTTCAAAAGCTTTTGCTCGAAGTGTTTGACTTTCTGTTTGACCAAGCGATTATCACGAATTCGTATTTGTAAGTTGTGTTTTTCTTGTGGGTTTTTTTCATCGGCATACACACATTAATAACCCTATGATTAATTGGGTTATTGTTGTGTAAATCAAATTATTGTAAAACTAGGGCACGATCAGATTTGAATTGGGGAAGAACACATTGCAGACTATGGTTATATATTTTAAACGAACACAAACCCAACACAACCACTGATCTAGATCAAGTGGTTGTGTCTGATGCTTGTTGTTCAGGGCACGCGAGTTCGAATCCCACTTTATACGGTTTTAATCCTTTTCTTTTAAAATGAATTATAAGTCAATTTTAACATATGATATATAATTAATTGCAAGTCCAATCTATTCGTTCTCAGGGTTCAGACCAGTTGGTCTGGGCTTGTGATTTAAAACACACGAACCGGCCAAGGGCCCGGGTTCGATTCCCAGCATCATCAACCATTTTTTTATACCATTTAAGCTTCTATATATTCTTTTGTATTTTTAAAATTCGTTTTAAAATACTAAAACTATTTTATAAATTCTACAAAAATTATTTTATGTTATTATAGTAGGAAAGTTTAACATACAATTTTTAGTTTTCCAAAAATTATTTATTTAATATATATAATAAATAATTCAAGTTTATTCTATTTTATTTATAAAATTCTATAAAAATATCAAAACAATTATATAAATTTCCACAAAAATTATTATGAGTTTATATAACATTAAAATTTTCTGAAATGATTTTTATTTCTGAAAAATCATTTATTTAATATTTTTAATCAATTTTTGATAGTTTCAATCATAAATAAATCATAATAAATTCATTTTTCAATATTTTTGCACCAAAATTTTATATAAATTATTTCTATTTATTTGGAACAGAAATATAATTTTTAATTTAATAATTCTTTAATTTTAATATTTTTAAATATTAAAGTTATATTTTGACAATTTGAAATAAATAGATTTAATATTCTATTTTTAAGAAAATAATTTTATAAAAGTTATTTTCATACTTAAAACTTTATATTGTAACCATCTTTAATTTAAAATTTACAAAAAGACTTTTGTTTATTTATTTATCAATTTTCTCTTATTTATTAAACATTTTATTTATTAATCAAACGAACACTTATCCCCAATTCGAAGCCCTAGAAAATATTTGTAGACTAGAAAGACTTAGACATATTTATTACCTTAATTATAGGGTAATCCTTGGCATCGTTGGGCAACACATATTCTATTTTAACGAGACATAACATTTTGCTAACGTGAGTTTTACATAGCCCCTTTTCTATTTTTTCACTATTTTTGGGGTGAAACATGTTACAACATTCTATATACAATTCAATCATAAAGTGTCTATGTGTTTTTCTATGTTGCATTATGTCTTAAACATGACTAGGGTAAGCACAATATTCTAGCATAATCATTAACATTGATCAGCCGACAGTATACAATGATAGATCTATTGGACTAACAATCCCACCCGGATACGTGCCTCCTACATAGGTAGCGTGGGTGATTGTTATTGCATAACATAATCGAGTGAACCATGAGTGTTGGGATGGACCACAATATTCTAGTCACAAGGGTTGATTATGCACTCGATTTACTGCTAGTATGTTTTCACATATGGACTAGACTTGCCATGACACTTGAATTGTACAAGCTTTATTCGATTATCAAAACCTATGTAATTCTCACCAACTTTTGTTGACCCAAAAATATTTTCAAAATTAACATGTTTCAGGTAACAATGAAGTTGAGGCTTAGAGTATGCATGAGGAAATACTATGAAGTTTAGTTTGAAGTTATTTGAAGTTATTGTTTTATTTGATATCATGTATTTGGGATTTCTAGACATCATTTCATTTTGGAAATTTATCTTATGAATAAATTATTTAAAATTTCAATATATACCATGTGCTACTGAAACAATCATCAATACGTGACATCCAGATGTTTCCGCCATCTGTTGGGGTGTTACAGATTGGTATCAGAGCCAGGTTATAGGGAATTAGGTTATTAGAAAATAATCTAGACTATAACCTTAGGGACTTAAACAGTACTTGCTTCTCTTACTTGTAACCCTAATTGCTTCCTTAATCTTATCCCTATCCTATACCTTATACAACACTAAGCCTACAGGTGACTACTCTTATTCGTATGTTGCAATCCTGATCCACCATTAGATTAATAGGACAAAATCCTCAGGTTTATCCTGAACCACCTTGAGATCTCGTCAAAGTTCTAGATTTTAATAACGAACACGTGCAATCTGGAAGGGTGAACGCCTGTATTCTGAGTCTTCTGTCTAGGCTGGCATTGCGCATATATCCCAATCAGACGAGGGACCCGGATGCCTACCTGGGAATCCTCGGGATGAGTGTTCACTTATAGGCTAAAGCATGTCTTCATTATGTTATTAGAATCTAGAATCTTTGATAAGTAAACGTTTTCGTTTATTCGTTTTAATTAATGAATAAATGATTACATTCCTTATATAACCTCATTCATTTCATTGTGTCTCCTACAGATCATGCCTCCACGTCGCAGCACTCGCAATAACAGTGGTGAAAACCAAGAGGAAAGTAGCAACAACCACAACACCAACAATAACAACAACAACAATGGTGTTGATGCCCAACTGGCTGCAATTATTTCTCAACAAATGGCGCAGCAGATCGCGACTCTGGTTCCTAACTTACTGGCTCAAGTCATCCAGATGAACGGAAACGGCAACGGAAACGGTAACGGCAACGGAAACGGTAATGGAAACGGAAACGGAAATGGAAACCACAACGGGAACGGGAATGGTCTTCCAGCTTGCACTCTTAAGCACTTTAATTCCTGTAACCCCCCTAAGTTCAGTGGAGAAGAAGGAGCTACGAGACTTCTACAATGGTTCGAGGGTATCGAGAATACCTTCATTAACAGTGAGTGTCCCGATAATTTTAAGGTCCTTTATGCCATGAGTGTTTTTCACAAACGAGCACTCACTTGGTGGAATGAGGAAAAGCGCACCCGCGGAGCTGAAGTTGCACTTGCTATGACCTGGGATCAAATCAAGGAGGTTATGAAAGATGAGTTCTGTCCCCGCAACGAGATTAAGAAACTAGAAGACGAGTTCCACACCCTTTCTCAAGATAGTGGGGAAAACCTTGCCTACAATACCCGCTTTCACGAGCTCAGTTTGTTGTTGCCCCATAAAGTCACTCCCTTACCTGTAGCCATCGAGAAGTATATCAGTGGTCTACCTATGCAAATTCAGGACACGGTATGGGGAAGGAATCCTGCTACCTTGGAGGAAGCCAAACATCTGGCGGCTACTCTCACTGATAATCATGTGAAGAACGGTACTCTTTTCCGCAAGAACACCAAGAAGACTGCTGCAAAAGACACTCCTCAGCCCGCTATTGAGGTTAAGCCCGAGACCTCAAGCAACAAGAAGCGCAAGGCTAGGAACTACATGGTTGCTACCACCCCACCTGCAGCACAAAACCCAGCCAAGAAACCATACACCGGGCCTCACCCCTTGTGCAACACTTGCAAATACCATCATCCAGCACAGGTGCCATGTCGTTTTTGCACTAATTGTCAAAGGTATGGTCACCTTGTGAACATCTGTCGAGCTCCTCCTGCTAACGGCCCTGCTGCCCAAAACAACCCAGCCAGAAATGCCCCAACTCCCAACCAACAAAATAACAGACTTGCTCGTGGTCAGTGCTACGAGTGCGGTAGCCCAGACCACTATATCAATGCTTGCCCCAATTGTAACCAAAACCAGAACCAGAACCAAAACCGCAACCAAAACCAGAACCGCAACCAGAACCAAGGTGCTCGAGGTCGCGCCTACAACCTCAATGCTAACCAGGCCCGCGACAACAACGAGGTGGTTAATGGTACGTTTCTCGTTAATAACCACTATGCATCCATATTATTTGATTCGGGAGCTGATAAGTCATTTGTATCACTAAAGTTTGAACCCTTACTTAACATACCCCAAACTAACCTAGAGGAACCTTTAGTGGTAGAGGTAGCTAATGGGAAGTCTATCTCAATCGATTCTATTATTCGTAACTATGTGTTGAACCTCGATGAACATACTTTCTCCATCGATCTCATCCCCATGCATCTTGGAAGTTTTGATGTCATAGTAGGCATGGATTGGTTGTCAATTCATCGTGCTGAAATTCTATGTTTTGAGAAAGTCATTCGCATTCCTCTCGAATCTGGTGATATTTTGAAGATCTATGGTGAAAAGCCTTGTGGCGAGCTTAAGCTCATGTCTTGTACTACTGCCCAAAAATACTTACGAAAGGGATATACGGCTTTCTTAACTAATGTGATAGAAAAGAAGGACAAGGGCAAAAGTATCCAAGACATCCCAATCATTCGGGACTATCCTGAAGTCTTTCCAGAGGATTTACCTGGTTTGCCTCCGGCTCGACAAGTGGAATTTAGGATTGATCTTGTTCCTAGTGCAAATCCTGTCGCCAAAGCTCCTTATCGTCTTGCACCCTCTGAGATGCAAGAACTTGCCAGTCAACTACAAGAACTTTCTGATAAAGGTTTCATTCGCCCCAGTTCTTCTCCATGGGGAGCCCCTGTCTTGTTCGTTAAGAAGAAAGATGGATCTCTCAGGATGTTTATCGACTATCGCGAACTCAACAAACTCACCATCAAGAATCGTTATCCCTTGCCTAGGATTGACGATCTTTTCGATCAACTTCAAGGAGCAACCCACTTCTCGAAGATTGATCTTCGTTCTGGTTATCATCAGCTTAGAGTCCACGATGAAGATATTCCCAAGACAGCTTTTCGTACACGTTATGGGCATTACGAATTCATGGTCATGCCATTTGGATTGACCAACGCTCCCGCAGTGTTTATGGATTTAATGAATCGAGTTTGTAGACCCTACCTTGACAAATTCGTGATCGTCTTCATCGATGACATTTTGATTTACTCAAAATCAAAATCCGATCACGAACAACATCTTCACTCCATTTTGGGTCTCCTAAAGAAGGAACAACTGTATGCCAAGTTCTCGAAATGTGAATTTTGGCTTAAGGAAGTTCAATTTTTGGGACATGTCATTGATATGAACGGAATTCATGTTGATCCCGCAAAGATCGAAGCTGTGAAGAATTGGAGTGTTCCTAAAACTCCACTAGAAGTCCGTTCCTTTCTTGGTTTAGCTGGTTATTATCGTCGATTCATTGCCAACTTCTCTAAGATCGTTGTTCCTCTCACTACCTTAACTCACAAGGGTAAACCCTATGAGTGGGGACCAAAGCAAGAGGAAGCATTTGAAACTCTTAAGCTGAAACTCTGTGAAGCTCCTATCCTGTCTCTCCCTGATGGTAGTGATGACTTCGTGGTCTATTGTGATGCATCAAACCAAGGACTTGGTTGTGTTCTTAGGCAACGAGGCAAGGTTATTGCTTATGCGTCTAGACAACTCAAGACTCACGAAAAGAATTATACCACCCATGATCTTGAATTGGGCGCTGTCGTCTTTGCTCTTAAGATTTGGAGACACTATCTTTATGGAACCAAATGCGTGGTTTTCACGGACCATAAAAGTCTCCAACATGTCTTCGACCAGAAAAATCTTAACATGAGGCAACGGCATTGGGTTGAGTTACTTAACGACTATGATTGCGAAATTCGCTACCATCCTGGCAAAGCGAATGTTGTGGCTAACGCACTCAGTCGTAAAGAGCGTATCAAACTTCATTGTGCGAGAGTTCGTACTGATCTTCAGGATCGTATCCTCCAGGCTCAACATACTTCAGTCACCCAAGGTAATATGTACGACGAAATGTCTTGTGGTGCTGAGACTCAGCTTGAAACCAAACCTGATGGTCTACTCTATTTTCTTAATCGACTTTGGATCCCTGACCGTGATGATCTTCGTACCTTTCTTATGAACGAGGCTCATAAGTCTCGTTATTCAATTCATCCTGGAGCTGACAACATGTACCAAGATCTTCGCTATTCGTATTGGTGGCCTGGTATGAAGAATGATATTACTCTTTTCGTTGCAAAATGCCTCACTTGTTCAAAGGTCAAGGCTGAACATCAATGACCATCTGGTATGCTCGAACAACTAGAAATTCCTGTGTGGAAATGGGAGAGCATAGCAATTGACTTCATCACTAAACTCCCTCGTACACCTAAAGGTTTTGACAACATTTGGGTAATCGTCGATCGTTTGACCAAGTCAGCCCATTTCTTACCTATTCGTGAGAAGTATTCTGTGGAATGGTTGGCAAAGATGTACGTAAGTGAAATCGTATGTCGTCATGGTATACCTTTGGACATTATCTCTGATCGTGATGGTCATTTCACCTCTCACTTTTGGGATTCTTTACAAGACGCTTTGGGCACCAAGTTGAACCTGAGTACTGCTTATCACCCTCAAACAGATGGTCAGACTGAACGGACCATCCAGACACTTGAGGATATGCTCAGGGCATGTGTCATCGATTTTGGTGGCGCATGGGATTCTCATCTTCCTTTGGTCGAGTTTTCATACAACAACAGTTATCATGCCAGCATTAACATGGCTCCTTTCGAGGCACTCTATGGTCGTAAATGTCGTTCACCTGTCTGTTGGACTGAGGTTGGCGAAGCCCAGATTACTGGACCGGAACTGATCCAGGAAACCACAGATAAAATCCAACTCATTCAGGATAATCTCCTCAAGGCTAGAAGTCGTCAGAAGAGCTATGCTGATAAACGTCGTAAGCCCTTGGAATTTCAAGTTGGGGAACTTGTACTTCTTAAGGTATCCCCTTGGAAGGGAGTGATTTGCTTCGGTAGAAAGGGAAAACTAGCTCCTCGATACGTAGGCCCATTCAAAGTTCTTAACAGGATTGGAAAAGTGGCTTACAAACTTGATCTTCCACCTGAGCTAAGCAATGTTCACCCAACCTTGCATGTTTAGAATCTCAAGAAATGCTTAGAAGATGAGAACCTCCATGTTCCTCTTGAAGATGTGCAAATTGATGAAACTATGCACATTGTCGAGAAACCCGTCGAGATCGTAGATACTGGAGTCAAGAAACTCAAGCGCAGTCGCATTCCGATCGTTAAGGTTCGTTGGGAATCTAAACGAGGTCCAGAGTTCACATGGGAACGCAAGGACCAGATGAAGTCTAAATACCCACATCTTTTTCCACCAGACTCTCCAACTCCAACTTCGGGACGAAGTTCCTAAAAGTAGGGGAGACTGTAACATTATGCATTAAATACTTGTACGTTACAATTTCTATGAATAAAACGTCAAGTTTTCATCATTATTCGTCTTTTAAAAATATTATTGTGGCGCATTTGGAACCCTAATACTATGTCATTTATATATAATATACATATATATAGGATATAATTGTCAAAAATAAATGGCTTAGGCCGGGGTTCGAACCCGCGCCCACAGCAGGGTCAACCAAGCACAACAACACAACCAACTAGGCTACACAACACTTGTGGTTTATCTCCAACCCATTATATATATATATATATATATATAATGTATTAGTATACTAACAGTTGACTTAGAAAAGTCAACTGTGATGAACAATCACCATAATCACACCATTTAAACGCGTATTAATCCTGATTAGGAATGATTGGTGATTGATCTGTTAATTACACGTCCTTTACACGCTGAATGGAGGTCAGAAACATGCCAATTTTATGCAAATTGACGCGTCATCACATTCATGACGGGTCAACTTGCCCAATTCATCAACTCGAGCCTCACCCTATAAATTGGACCTCCCAAACCACTCTCAACTTGCCGATAATCCTCTCTACACCTCCAATTTCTGTTTTAATTCATCTTTCAAAAGTTTTTGCTCGAAGTGTTTGACTTTTTGTTTGACCAAGCGATTATCAGGAATTCCTATTTGTAAGTTGTGTTTTTCTTATGGGTTTTGTTCATCGGCATACACACAACAATAACCCTATGATTAATTGGGTTATTGTTGTGTAAATCAAATTATTGTAAAACTAGGGCACGATCAGAATTGAATTGGGGAAGAACACATTGCAGACTATGGTTATATATTTTAAACGAACACAAACCCAACGCAACCACTGATCTAGATCAAGTGGTTGTGTCTGATGCTTGTTGTTCAGGGCACGCGAGTTCGAATCCCACTTTATACGGTTTTAATCCTTTTCTTTTAAAATGAATTATAAGTCAATTTTAACATATGATATATAATTAATTGCAAGTCCAATCTATTCGTTCTCAGGGTCCAGACCAGTTGGTCTGGGCTAGTGATTTAAAACACACGAACCGGCCAAGGGCCCGGGTTCGATTCCCAGCATCATCAACCATTTTTTTATACCATTTAAGCTTCTATATATTCTTTGGTATTTTTAAAATTCGTTTTAAAATACTAAAACTATTTTATAAATTCTATAAAAATTATTTTATGTTATTCTAGTAGGAAAGTTTAACATACAATTTTTAGTTTTCCAAAAATTATTTATTTAATATATATAATAAATAATTCAAATTTATTCTATTTTATTTATAAAATTCTATAAAAATATCAAAACAATTATATAAATTTCCACAAAAATTATTCTGACTTTATATAACATTAAACTTTTCTGAAATGATTTTTATTTCTGAAAAATCATTTATTTAGTATTTTTAATCAATTTTTGATAGTTTTAATCATAAATAAATCATAATAATTCATTTTTCAATATTTTTGCACCAAAATTTTATATAAATTATTTCTATTTATTTGGAACAGAAACACAATTTTTAATTTCATAATTCTTTAATTTTAATATTTTTAAATATTAAAGTTATATTTTGACAACTTGAAATAAATAGATTTAATATTCAATTTTTAAGAAAATAATTTTATAAAAATTATTTTCATACTTAAAACTTTATATTGTAACCATCTTTAATTTAAAATTTACAAAAAGACTTTTGTATATTTATTTATCAAATTTCTCTTATTTATTAAACATTTTATTTATTAATCAAACGAACACTTATCCCCAATTCGAAGCCCTAGAAAATATTTGTAGACTAGAAAGACTTAGACATATTTATTACCTTAATTATAGGGTAATCCTTGGCATCGTTGGGCAACACATATTCTATTTTCACGAGACATAACATTTTGCTAAGGTGAGTTTTACATAGCCCCATTTCTATTTTTTCACTAATTTTGGGGTGAAACATGTTACAACATTCTATATACAATTCAATCATAAAGTGTCTATTTGTTTTTCTATGTTGCATTATGTCTTAAACATGACTAGGGTAAGCACAATATTCTAGCATAATCATTAACATTGATCAGCCGACGGTATACAATGATAGATCTATTGGACTGACAATCCCACCCGGATACGTGCCTCCTACATAGGTAGCGTGGGTGATTGTTATCGCATAACATAATCGAGTGAACCATGAGCGTATGGTTGGACCACAATATTCTAGTCACAAGGGTTGATTATGCACTCGATTTACTACTAGTATGTTTTCACATATGGACTAGACTTGCCATGACACTTGAATTGTACAAGCTTTATTCGATTATCAAAACCTATGTAATTCTCACCAACTTTTGTTGAACCAAAAATATTTTCAAAATTAATATGTTTCAGGTAACAATGAAGCTGAGGCTTAGAGTATGCATGAGGAAATACTATGAAGTTTATTTTGAAGCTATTTGAAGTTATTGTTTTATTTGATATCATGTATTTGGGATTTCTAGATATCATTTCATTTTGGAAATTTATGTTATGAATAAATTATTTAAAATTTCAATATATACCATGTGCTACTGAAACAATCATCGATACGTGACATCCTGATGTTTCCGCCATCGTTTGGGGTGTTACACCAAGGATCCCGAAAAGCAATCAGGTTCATCTTTGGTACCATGTGATCATTATATTGAGAATTATTATGTATCAATAATCTCTGAAGCATTTTATGTGCAGGATGATGATATTTCATGGTGGATGGATTCGGGAGCAACATGTCATGTTTGCAAAAATCTTCAATGGTTCAAGGATTTTAAGCCAATTGAAGATGGATCTTTACTGAAGATGGGCAATGTTGCTATTGAACCAATTAAAGGAATAGGATCTGTTCTTTTAGTCTTTACTCCTGGAAACTCTTTACTATTAAATAATGTTCTATATGTACCTGCGATTCGTAAGAACTTAGTATCTGGTATTGTATTGAATAATTGTGGTTATAAGCAGGTCTTGGAAAGTGACAAGTATATCTTGTCAAGACATGGAACCTTTATTGGATTTAGTTATTTGAATGGCGTGTTTAAGTTGAATTTGGATGTCCCTTTTGTTAATAATTCTGTTTGTATGGCTTCTACTAGTTCTAGCAATGATTTTCGTAAATCAAAATTATGGTATGATAGATTAGGTCACGTTAATTATCACATAATGAAAGATATGTCTAAAATGAGTCTTATACCTGCTTTTGACATACAAAAATGTAATGATTGTCATACTTGCAAATTGACAAAAATTACAAGAAAACCATTTAAAGATGTCAAAAGGAATTCTAATGTATTAGAATTGATTCATTCTGATTTATGTGACATTCATAGTACTCCTTCTCTAGGAAATAAGAAGTATGTTGTAACCTTTTGATGATGCAACTAGATTTTGTCATGTATATCTATTGCATTCAAAGGATGAAGCTCTTGATAAATTTAAAGTTTATAAACAAGATGTTGAGCTTCATAGAAATGGTTTGATTAAAAACCTTTGTACAGATAGAGGTGGAGAGTATTATGATCTAGTGTATTTCCAATCTACTGGTATAATACATCAAACAACTGCTCCTTACACACCACAACAATAAGGTGTGGCTGAAAGGAAGAATAGGTCATTGAAAGATACAGTTAATTCCATATTGTCCTATTCTGGTTTAAGTGATGGATTTTGGGGTGAGGCTATGTTGACAGCCTGTTACTTATTGAACCGAGCACCTAATAAAATGTCTAAGGTAACCCCATATGAACTTTGGTACAAAAAGGTACCAGATTTGAGTTTTCTCAAAGTCTGGGGATGTAGTGTCACACCCTCAAATTTCCACATGCGGGGTTTTACCGCGAGGCGCGTGACACACCAGGATCCAAGTCAACGGTCACAATAAACGACATCTATATGATATGAAAACAACGTAAATTGCCCATTAAGTTTCAAAAATTCAACCATCGCTTGCGGAAGCGTAAAACTTTATTACATGAAAGTCTGATAATACTCAAATGAAATGCAAATGGATCCTAGACGCCGTGAGACTCCGTGCGCCTAAACTCAATGCTGCTACCTTAGCGACCTGAGAAAACATGCCAAAAAGACGTCAACATATAATGTTGGTGACGTCAACATATAATGCTGGTGAGTTCACAGGTTTGAGACTCCGTGCGCCTAAACTCAATGCTGCTATCTTACTACTACGACTGTGTTGCTGAAACCATTACTGACAAGCGTTGCATGTGTTGTCGCCCGTGTTTGAGTTGCCGAAAATAGAGACAATATGCACCCGCCCGGCTCCCAGCCGTCGGGTGGGGTTCGTCCAGCCCAATAGATCTATCCACATTTCCCCCGTTGTGCCCCGCACATTCATGGTTTCCCAGGGACTTAGCGTTGCGTTGCGTCGTATAGTAATTTAAAACAAGCGTTGCGTTTCATAAGCGTTGCGTTTCAAAAGTGTTGCGTTTCATAAGTGTTGCGTTTCAAAAGTGTTGCGGTTCATAAGCGTTTCGTTTCAAAAGTGTTGTGTTTCATAATTGTTGCATTTCAAAAAGTGTTGCATTTCATAAGCGTTGCGTTTCAAAAAGTTTTGCGTTTCATAAACGTTGCGTTTCAAAACATAAACGTTGTATTTGTTAAAACGTGTGGCATGCTTCTCCCCCGAGAAAAAGTGTATAAAAGAGGGGCCGTGAAACTCACCTTAGAGTGCGTCTTCTGAAAACTAGAAATCCAACACGTGTATGATGACCCAACTTAGTTACAACCTATCAATGAGTTTGAATAAGTGTATTGACTACTAACCCGAAGGTTAACTAGTCCCCGATTGTCCAGATCTTGACTACGTGCGTTAAAAAGTACGTTTAAACGTTAACCAGACATACCAGACAGACCCGACATCCCGTTGGTGACCCATTACATCAATTAGTCATGCACATAAGGTTAACACATAAGTTTCAAGCATAAAACACTTAGTTTGCATCAAAAATCGCATATACGAAGTCGTAAGGTCGAATCGGGAGTTTCCTGTGTTTGGTTCGCCCCCAAGGGCTTCTGGTTCGACCCATGGACCCTTGGTTCAACCCTCATGATGTTCATTCAACCTATTCACAAGTTCATTTGACCTAACACATGTTTATTTGACCCTAACATATGTTTATTTGACCTTAATGTATGTTAATTCGACCCTAACACGTGTTAATTCGCCCTCGGGCACCCAGATTCGACCCTAGGCACCCACATTCGACCCCTAGACACCCACATTCGACCCTTTGATGCTACATTCGACCCATTTGAGCCACCTTCGACCGTTTTGAGCCACGTTTGACCGTTTTGAGCCACGTTCGACCGTTTTGAGCAACGTTCAACCGTTTTGAGCCACGTTCGACCGTTTTGAGCCACGTTCGACCCTTTTGAGCCACGTTCGACCGTTTTGAGCCACGTTCGACCCTTTTGAGCCATGTTCGACCACACGAAGGGTCGAATGAGTTCCACGTTCGACCGTTTGCTGCAGAACTTCATAAAACACACCAAAACGCATATAAACGCTCCGAAAACATCACGAAACATCACCACTCACAGCAGTCAACTATCATTAACATATTCCTACAAAACCCTACCAATTTTATCCCGAAATCCGTTCGTTTTACAAGTTACCCGAAATAGCAAATTATGGAGATGTCACATCAAACGCATGCAATCTTTACCCAATTAAGAAACTTTCTGAAATCAATCAATAATCAACTTAATATACTCAGATTATCATGAACAAGAAACCCCTAATCATATCCTTATCACTATCATCATGAGCAAGCCCTAGATCTAACCCAAAATCCCCAAAATAAACAAAACATCATCAATAATCAATTGTAACCTATCTCAATCATAAATCATCATCAATAACAGTTCTAGATCATTGTTATAACATCTATACAACAATCAATCATCAAACAATACATAACACCACATAAAAAACCATTAACACATGTTAATTTGTATGAAAACTCATTGTTTATGAATTGGTTTTGTTTAGAAAGATATTAGGAAGGTTTTTATCCATGAAAACATGTTTGAATCAGATCTGGACTCTTGGGGTTTAATGAAAACGAATTGAAATGCTTTAAAAATGATTTAGAATGAAGAACACACCTTAGATCTTTGTGTAGAAGATGTTTGTAGGTTAGATTATAGAAAACAAGGGCAAAAACTCCTTCCCCAATGATTAAAGTTGCTAGAGAGTGTTTAGAGGCGTTTAGGGTTTGTGAAATGGTGAAAAATGACAAAGTGTAGTATTTATACTAGTCCACATTCGCCCCTTTTACATGGTCGAATGTACCCACATTCACCCCTTTCTCAGGGTCGAATGTAACTTATCTGGTCGAATGAAATATTATTATTTTCACATTCCAGGTTCGCCCTTTCAGTAAGGGTCGAACCAAGATTATTTTCCAGGTTCGCCCCCACGCTGTGGTCGAACATGGACCTATGTTTTTCTAGTTTTCCAGTTTGTCGTGTTTAACGCATTTTAACGCATCCTAACACATGAACATGTAATCTTAATCTATGTTTAACATATATAAGCATGGATGATCATCTACACATCGTTTAAACACGTATTTGCATATAATCCACCATATAAGAATCAATCTACACATAACACATCATTTAGTTTATGTAATTCACCAACAACGGGACTCGTAACGTGTGAGTGTGTGTGTGTGACTAACCCAATGATCCTCCAAATCATTGAACCCTGGACAAAACGGACTATGTTCCGACTTGACTGACCCTGTCAAGTATGTTTAATAAACGTTTTTCGCTAAGGTAGACTTATGTGTTTATAAAATGTTGACCCAAACGTGCCGGGTGTCACATGTAGGGCTGTTGTGAGGCTTACTGAGCCCAAAATGAGTACCATTGGTGAAAGAGGCATAGATTGCATATTTATTGGATATGCTGAACATTCCCCTGCTTATAGGTTCTATGTCATAGAACCAAATGATTATGTATCTGTTCACTCTGTCATTGAGTCAAGAGATGATAATTTTGGGAATGAGGATAGATTTTCTTATGTTCCTCGATTGAAGGATATGCCTCAGTGTCTTAAAAATTATGAACAGACAATTTCTCGTGGTGACAATTCAGGTAATTGTGATGATGTACCTTCTACTAGTACTGAGCCTAGAAAAAGTACTAGAGTCAGAAAACCCAAGTCTTTTGGTGCTGACTTTCATCTTTATTTAGTAGAAGGAACCAGAAATGGTGTTGAACATCAATATCAATATTGTTTTAATATTGATGCGGATCCAAAGACATTCAATGATGCTATGTCTTCTAGGGATGCTGCATTTTGGAAAGAAGCAATCTAAGATGAGATTGACTCTATAATGCACAATAATACATGGAAATTGGTTGATTTACCACTTGGGTGTAAACCTTTGGGTAGTAAATGGATCTTTAAAAGGAAGATGAAGGTGGATGGTAGCATAGATAAATATAAAGCCAGATTGGTCATCCAAGGCTTTAGGCAAAAGGAAGGCATTGACTACTTTAATACCTATGCTCCTGTTGCTAGGATAACCACCATAAGATTATTGTTGGCACTTGCTGTGACACCCCAGGAAAATCCCACATCGGTCGTGGCCAGGAGATATCCTTAGTTCATAAGTAATGTCTTGTCTCTTAAATCACCAACGCGTTTTGGGGCTTAATGTTAGTGGATGAGAGGAGAACTCCACAGTTAAGCGTGCTCAGGTGGGAGAAATTTCAGGATGGGTGACCTCTTGGGAAGTCTCCACTGGGCAACCAAAAACAAATCCGTGAGCTCTGGATGGGCAACCCATCGAGGCAAAGCGGACAATATTGGTGGTGAGAGAGGCCAGATGTTACAGATGGTATCAGAGCCACTGTTGTGCCGTTCGGGATGGTGGGTGCATACCTCATCAGGGACGATGAGACTCTAACCTCATCAGCGACGATGAGACTCTAACAGGGGAGAATGTGACACCCCAGGAAAATCCCACATCGGCCGTGGCCAGGAGAGATCCTTGGTTCATAAGTAATGTCTTGTCTCTTAAATCACCAACGCGTTTTGGGGCTTAATGTTAGTGGATGAGAGGAGAACTCCACAGTTAAGCGTGCTCAGGTGGGAGAAATTTCAGGATGGGTGACCTCCTGGGAAGTCTCCACTGGGCAACCAAAAACAAATCCGTGGGCTCTGGATGGGCAACCCATCGGGGCAAAGCAGACAATATTGGTGGTGAGAGAGGCCGGATGTTACACTTGCAGCTATACATAATCTTGTAATTCACCAAATGGATGTTAAAACTGCCTTTTTGAATGGTGAATTGGATGAAGAGATTTACATGAAACAACCTGAAGGTTTTTTCATGCCTGGAAATGAACATAAGGTTTGTAAATTGGTGAAATCTCTTTATGGCCTGAAACAAGCCCCTAAGCAATGGCATCAAAAGTTTGATGATGTAGTGCTGTCTAATGGTTTTGCATTAAACCAAGCGGACAAGTGTGTTTATAGCAAATTTGATACTTCTGGAAAAGGAGTAATTATTTGCTTATATGTTGATGACATGTTGATTTTTGGTACTGACCAAAATGAAGTTGATAAAACTAAGAAATTTTTGTCATCTAAGTTTGATATGAAAGACATGGGGTTGGCAAACGTGATTCTTGGTATTAAGATCATAAGTGGAGAACATGGTATTACTATCTCTCAATCACATTATATTGAGAAGATGTTGGAAAAGTTTAATCATAAAGATAGTTCTCCAATGGGTACTCCTATGGATCCTTCTGTAAAACTCGTACCTAATAAAGGAGTTGCGGTGAATCAACTTGAATATTCAAAGGCTATTCGATCTCTCATGTATGCCATGATTAGTACTAGACCTGATATAGCTTTTGCTGTTGGAAAACTGAGTAGATATACTCACAATCCAAGTTTGATTCATTGGCATTAAATCGAGTATTTAGGTACTTGAAAGGAACCATAGATTTTTGTTTGACTTATACTGGATTTCCTTCTGTTCTTGAAGGTTATTCAGATGCAAGTTGGATTACTAATTTGGAAGATCATTCTTCCACAAGTGGTTGGGTATTCCTTCTTGGAGGTGGTGCTATATGCTGGGCATCAAAGAAACAAACTTGCATCACTAATTCAACAATGGAAGCTGAGTTTGTGGCATTAGCAGCAGCTAGTAAAGAAGCTGAATGGCTAAGAAATTTGATTTATGAAATTTCATTGTAGCCGAAACCGATATCACCATTGTCTATCAGATGTGATAGTGAATCTACCTTGTCTAAGGCATATAGTCAAGTGTATAATGGAAAGTCTAGACACTTAGGTGTTAGACACAGCATGATACGTGGGCTTATCACGAATGGTGTGATATCTGTGGTGTTTGTTGTTGGGAATCATGGTATCGTATACGCAGCGGAAGCAGTTTATATATTTATCAAAAACGGATTATATATACTATATATATAATGGCCGATTAATATGTATAAATATATATTTAATTTTATTAATCCGATTAATAAAATATTCCCAATCAGGATCACAGTTAAACGTGTATAAACAAATAAATAATAAAACAACCATAGGGGGTTTAGTAATCAACCTTTGACGACTACACCGGAATTGTAACACGCGGGTTACAACGAATCCTCGCTAGTAGGAAGTTCACACCGAGCACGAACCAACCGAGAAACAACACTTGCAAGAGGAAGGCGGCGGTTGATGGTTGTTCTTGGCCGGCCGAACCAAAACAAAAGGCGGCAGCCTTCTTTTCTTTGGTGGCGACCGCAAGAAGCCAAGAAGAGGAGGCAAGGGTTTGTTGTTTTATCAAAAGTGTGCATTAGGGTTTACTCCTTAACCCTCCTTTTATAAGACAACAACTTGTAATAAACCCCCTTGCTAAATATCTTAATACTCCTTAATATTAATCTTATTAATATTAAGTCCCTCAAAATACTCCTTAATATTAATCTTATTAATATTAAATCCCTCAAGACTAAAACAATTATTATTTCATAAATAATAATCCACCAACATGTGAACTTATTTGATTCATGTACCAACGTGTAACTCTTCGGATCGTACCGGGTCGGGTTACGTTGATCTCGACTTTTAATTACATCGGACATCCTATATATCCAACAATCTCCCACTTGGACGATTTTAATTAAATGAGTCAACGTGCGCAGAGTTGGACGCCTAGCTGCATCGCATTGCACCCAAACCAGTATGACACTTTACAGTCGTCAACTAGTTCTTTGAGTTCAAGTAACGCTTTACTTAACCAAATACTATAGCCCTGATAATTATATCAATAAGTCCCTTCTGTATAGACATCCGTTGATCATAAGACATGGATCATTCATTCTTATATAGTGACCAATCATTCTCTATTCTCGTCTCTAATTCAAAGTGGTCTAACGAACTACCTTAGTCCGAGCGTGGCCACACGTTTATACCAGTTTGAGTTTTATGAGGGCGCCAGAATGTCTAGGCTTCTAATCCCATAGAAGTACAGAATTCCGTCAGCGTCATACAACTCCCACTTAATCTCGAATTTCTCCCAATGCTACCCTTATAGCTACCCATGTTTCAGGATAGTGTAAGATAACATCAATGATAGTCATTGATCAATGCAGTTTAATATGTGCCTTAGGAAAAAGGACAAATTGAACATATCAATATCAAAACATCTCATGACATAGATCCATGGAGATCGTTTTGAAGCGAGTTACATCCAATATCATTCCCTAATGATATTTGTGAATTATGATTCTCAAACCCTTGAGTTATTCATCTCATGAATACAATCATCTCAATTCACAATAGTCTTACATTCAAATTCATTCCCATGTAATTTGATCAACTACGGATATTTAGAATACTCTTATTCAAGGATTTAAACATACAAATAATGAACACGGTCACAAAATATTTAAATTTGCATTTAACCCATTAAATCAAATAAATATTCAATGTAACTGTTATAGTTCAAATTAAAACACCAATACTAACTACAGATCATGCCCACTGTCTAGCAACTCTAAGCCCTATCTTTCCAACATGCTCCTCATGTTTAACTTGAGGTAAAGGCTTAGTAAACGGGTCAGCCAGATTCAGATCTGTATGAACTTTGTTTAATACAATGTCTCCACGTCCTATTATCTCTCTAATATAGTGGAATTTCTTGAGTATATGCCTTGTGGTCTGATGTGACCTTGGTTCCTTTGCAAGAGCAATGGCACCAGTGTTGTCACACAGTATCTCGTTTGGTTTCTTTATGCTAGGCATAACATCGAGATCACCAATGAACTTCTTCATCCAGGCAGCCTCTTTTGCAGCATCCGATGCAGCATTGTCTTCTGATTCACAGGTGGATTAAGCAACCACACATTGCTTAGAGCTGTTCCAAGTAACAGCCCCACCATTCAGAATGAAACATATCCCGTCTGTGACCTTGAATCATCACGATCAGTCTGGAAGCATGCATCAGTATAACACTTAACTGACAGCTCCTCGTCCAGTCCTCCATATATTAAGAACATGTCTTTAGTCCTTCTCAAGTACTTAAGAATGTTCTTCACTGCAGTCCAGTGACTCTCTCCTAGGTTCTGTTGATATCTACTCGTCATGCTAAGAGCATACGAGACATCAGGTCTAGTACATAACATGGCATACATGATAGAGCCAATCGCAGAAGCATATGGAACACCTTCCATTTTCTTCTTTTCCTCTTCAGTGTTTGCACACTGCTTGTTATTAAGAATGGTTCCATGTGCCATGGGCAAGAGCCCCCTTTTTTAGTCTTGTATTGAGAAGCGTCGTAAGACCTTATCAATATATGTACTTTGACTCAAACCCAATAACCGCTTTGATCTATCTCTATAAATCTTTATTCCCAGAATATAAGCGGCTTCACCAAGATCTTTCATTGCGAAACATTTACCCAACCAGGTCTTAACATCTTTAAGTATAGGGATATTGTTTCCAATGATTAGTATGTCATCTACATACAGTATAAGAAAAGTAATATAGCTCCCACTAGACTTCTTGTAAACACATGGTTCATCTTCGTTCTTGATAAAACCAAACTCTTTGATTTTCTGATCAAAACGGAGATTCCAGCTGCGAGATGCTTGCTTTAATCCATAGATGGATTTATTCAGCTTGCACACCTTATTAGGATTCTTTGGATCGACAAAACCTTCAGGTTGAACCATATAGACATCTTCCAGTAAGTGTCCATTAAGGAACGCGGTTTTGACATCCATCTGCCATATCTCATAGTCATAATACGCAGCAATGGCAAGTAGAATTCTAATAGACTTAAGCATGGCTACCGGCGAGAAAGTTTCCTCATAGTCAATTCCTTGAGTCTGAGTAAAACCTTTCGCTACAAGCCTTGCTTTGTAGGTTTGCACATTCCCATCCATGTCAGTCTTCTTCTTGAAGATCCACTTGTTTCCCACAGTCCGACATTCGGTAGGAAGATCAACCAAATCCCAGACTTGGTTATCATACATGTATTGCATCTCTGCATTCATGGCTTCTTGCCATTTCTTGGATTCTGAATCCAAGATTGCAGCTTTGTAAGTAGTAGGCTCAGCTTCATCAATCATGAAGATATCGTCATACCTTACCGGTGCACGACGATCCCTAATACTTTTTCGAACACTTGGTGTGTTCTGTTGTTTCTTGAGTCCTCTCAGGCTCAACTTCAACAACTGGATCAGTTACATCTGGTTCTGTCTGAACAGCTGGTTCAGTCACTTGTGATTCTCGAATTTCTTCAAGATCCACATGGTTATCTCCAATCCCTCGCGCCAAAGTGCCTCTGCGTTTGGTGAAAATCTTATTTTCAGTGGGGTGGTAGAACAGGTAACCAATCTTCTTACCGTATCCAACGAAAACCACCTTTTCGCCTCTGGGATCTAGTTTATCCGAAGATTCTAGAGTGACATAAGCATTACATCCCCAGACTTTAAGGTAGGATACATGAGGTTTCTTTCCATGCCATATCTCATAAGGCGTTTTAGTAACCCTTTTCGTTGGAGCTATATTCACAAGTCTTGCGGCGGTCTCCAAGCATAACTCCAAAAGGATTTTGGAAGGTTTGTTCGACACATCATTGATCGAATCATATCTAATAGAGTTCGATTTCTCCGCTCAGACACACCATTATGTTGCGGTGTTCCAGGAGGAGTGAGTTGTGAAACTATTCCACAATCCTTTAGATGGTCGATGAATTCCTGACTAAGATATTCACCGCCTCGATCTGATCGAAGCATTTTAATAGTTCTATTTAGCTGATTTTCTACTTCGTTTTGGTACTCCTTGAAGTTTTCAAGAGTTTCATGTTTATGCTTCATAAGATAAACATAACCATATCTACTGAAATCATCAGTAAATGTAACAAAGTATCTTTCTCCATGTCTTGACATTGTTCTGAATGGACCACATACATCTGTATGTACAAGTCCTAACAGATCATTAGCTCTTTCTCCAACATTTGAAAAAGGTGCTTTCGTTAACTTTCCACTTAAGTATGATTCGCATTTTCCAAACGACTCTGAACCCTTGGAATCCAGGATTCCTGCGGTTTTGAGTTGTTTAACACGATTCTCACTTATGTGACCAAGCCTACAATGCCACATATACGTATCATTAAAGTCCAACTTATTACGTTTATGGGAGATATTGCATAATATGTTATTGTTTTGGATTTCTATCTCATTGATCCCATTGTTGGGTTTTGCATCAAAGTAAAATACATCGTTAAAATAAGCAGAAATAAATTCCCCATTGAAACGATAATTAAAACCTTGTCCTCGCAAAGCCGAAACTGAAACAATATTTCTAGTCACACTAGGAATGTAATTAACATTGTTCAAAACAAGTTCTAAACCAGAAGGAAGCAAGAGAACACATTCTCCTATAGCCATCACAGCAACTCTTTGTCCATTGCCAACATGGACCTCCAAGTCGCCTTGTTTCAGCTTTCTAATCTTTCTTAGTCCTTGCAAAACATTACAAATGTGGAAACCACATCCTGTGTCAAACACCCATGTTTTGCTAGGAAAAGCAAAGATTTCAATAACATATATACTTGAGGACTCTCCTCCTGAAGCCTTAGCTTGCTTCAGCTCAGCTAAATACTTAGCACAGTTCCTCTTCCAGTGCCTAGTATCATCACTATGAAAACACTTGGCATCTTTCCGAGGTTTCTTATTGACAACAGATTTGCCTTTGCCCTTCCCTTTGCCCTGATTGCCCATTTTCTTGGTGTTAGGTTTCTTAACTTGTCCCTCCTTGATCACTAGCACTGGTGCAATCTTGCTAGGTATGTTCACCTCAGCAGATTTGAGCATCTGATGTAGTTCTGCAAGTGTCTTTTCCATCCCGTTCATATTGTAGTTCATAATGAACTGGTCATATGACTTGGGCAATGAGCTTAGGATAATATCCCCAGCTAACTCATCGCTCAAGGGGTATTCCAGACAAGCCAAGGGATCAAGATATGCCTTCATTTTTAGCACACGAGTGCTAACTGGCATTTCTAGAACATACAACTTGTTCTCCGCCTTGAGAACAATTTTCAAGTTGCGGTGCCAGTCCATGAAGTTGGAGTAGTTAAGTTTGTCCTTCTCTAAGATGGACTTGAGCGAGAATTGAGAGGCGGAATTGTTTTCAGTTGACATCTACAAAGTTCCAAATCTAATGTATTAGTATTTCATGTTTTAAGTATCCTAATTATTTTATGACCCAAAAAGCAAAATTAATTAGGATGAGATCCCGATTCATCAATACACAATGAACTGGCTTAGCACTGTCCACTGGTATGATTAGGTAGGTAAACAACGATTGTTAATTGTGTCCACTACATAACTCTCCTTTTGGGGTTATCGCTAAAAGCGATGTATGTTTAACCCCAACTATGCCCACTTGTCAAACAAGCGATGTTTGGTCCTTTACTGTTAACTGTAACACCAGCCTATGTTACACAGGAACCGCGATGATTACCTTCACTCATGATCAACGCCCAGATGCAGGGTCAGCACTAACATTTGGGTTCGATATAGAATGAAGTGTTAACTCGTTAAGGGTGGCATGAAACATCAATTTAAAATTGGGATTTAATTTTAATATTTACCATAAATATATTGAATGACTCGTTAGCATGATGTGAGTCACACAACAGTTTATAAAATCCAATTTTATATTGTTCGTGATAATTGAAACTTCTTTCAACACTCGACACGGTATAGTTTTAAATACCCTATTTAAACTACGTTGGTCGTACTATCGCGAATGGACTTGTTTTAATATTAATAAAACTCCTTTTATTAAATATGCTTTTCGGTTTTTATAAAACTTGTTTTAATAAAACCGTTGTCATGATTGTGAAAATTTTATTTATTTTGGGTTATCTAAATTATTTACAATAAATAAACCACAACCACAAAACATAATAATAAAATTAAACGAATCGAGCCCCTAATAGGTCGCCCGTTTCGTTTTAGCCAGAAACGAAACGAACTAGTCAAAAGGGTTTCAAAACAATTTTGATATAGCTCCCACTTGACCTGAGATCTCTATCTTCATGGAACCTGTTCGTCCTTTATATCTTTGTCTTGATCTTGTACTTGTAGGATTACAACAATAAATTTGAAATTACAATAAAATCAAATCTATTCTAATCCTATCTATTACACCGGATCCAATATCCGTAATAAAAAAAAATACCAATCAATAAAGAAATAAAACCATCACAAACACAACCATGACATGGGTCAAATACCTAGGGCTCGATTCACATCACAATCCATGAACAACTAAAAGCTTTTGATCTTTTGTCAAAATAAACAATTTTTTGACAAATAAAACATAGATCAAAATTATAACTTTACCATCTATACGCGCGTAACCGTGGCTCTGATACCACTGTTGGGAATCATGGTATCGTATACGCAGCGGAAGCGGTTTATATATTTATCAAAAACAGATTATATATACTATATATATAATGGCCGATTAATATGTATAAATATATATATTTAATTTTATTAATCCGATTAATAAAATATTCCCAATCAGGATCTCAGTTAAACGCGTATAAACAAATAAATAATAAAACAACCATACGGGGTTTAGTAATCAACCTTTGACGACTACACCGGAATTGTAACACGCAGGTTACAACGAATCCTCGCTAGTAGGAAGTTCACACCGAGCACGAACCAACCGGGAAACAACACTTGCAAGAGGAAGGCGGCGGTTGATGGTTGTTCTTGGCCGGCCGAACCAAAACAAAAGGCGGCAGCCTTCTTTTCTTTGGTGGCGGCCGCAAGAAGCCAAGAAGAGGAGGCAAGGGTTTGTTGTTTTATCAAAAGTGTGCATTAGGGTTTACTCCTTAACCCTCCTTTTATAAGACAACAACTTGTAATAAACCCCCTTGCTAAATATCTTAATACTCCTTAATATTAATCTTATTAATATTAAGTCCCTCAAGATACTCCTTAATATTAATCTTATTAATATTAAATCCCTCAAGACTAAAACAATTATTATTTCATAAATAATAATCCACCAACACGTGAACTTATTTGATTCGTGTACCAACGTGTAACTCTTCGGATCGTACTGGGTCGGGTAACGTTGATCTCGACTTTTAATTACATCGGACATCCTATATATCCAACATTTGTGAGAACTCAAAACAATTTAGCCGATCATTTAACCAAAGGGTTAAGTAGAGATCTCGTGAAAAGGTCGGCTATAGGGATGGGATTAAGGTCCACTAGAAATCTCTGATGTTAAGATACCCAATTCTCATCTAGTACAACGCTAGATGCAGAATTCAATGCGGAAAGCTTAATATGTAGAGATTGGAACACATTAGAAGATTCATCCCAAGGTATGTGTTCAGACCTGCAAGTTAAGGAGGTTGAATGTATATATTCTTAATAGCTTTTTTGAGAAATTGCATTGCAGGTGCAAGACTAAAAGAGCTACCTATGTAAGTATGAAGTTTAGCCGCTTCAAGAAGCTGGGTCTTGGCTTTGACATGCTTATGTAGGATAAGGACATAGGCTAGTAAAACATTATGTCAAGATAGAACTACTATGTATCTAAACTTTTGTGTACATTATCTTTGTGTATTCAAGATGAGTTCCTAGGGTTCAATCCTAAGCGACACCCTGGTATTCGAATATTCAGAATGTGTAATGTACTAATGTGAAATTCAATCGTCACGACATTTCATTTAAGCAAAAGTTTGAATTTTTGAGATTACTTGTTTAGTTAATCAAGGATTACACTAAAATAGGGGAGGATTGTTGCATATTTTAGTGTAATTGGATTGACTGTTTGACCAATATGTTCATAATAATACATCATATAGGTATGGTGGTGCGGAGTGCACGCCTATTTGAATTTATTATGAACTTAGGGACGAAGCCCCTAAGGAACGGGGGTCCGGGGCAGCGCCCCCGGGAGCAGGGTCCAAGGGGCGGCAGCCCCTGGCGGGGTCCAAGGGGCAGAGCCCCTGGCTGGAGTCGAGCTGTGGTAAAAATGTCTCAGAAATTTAATTTTCGGAAATAGAAGGACTAATTTTGGCAAAGTCGAAACCATTGGAAAACTGCCTAAAAGGCAGTTTCTGGCCCCAAAATTTCATTACGAAATCTTCTCCTTCTCGGTCAATCTCTCTGGTTCTCATAATCTCAAACAAAACATACATAAAATTCTCACTCTGATTGTATCCGGTTGAATATTCGATAGAACCGTCGAATTGATTCAATCTGAAAGCGATCATGTGCCTTCAGAGATTTCTGTTATCCGTTTTTGTTCGTTTATTACGGTTATTCCCCAACAAAGATTAAATCAATTTCCGAAGATGACAAACAATGAATCTGTGAAAGATATGACGAAGAACTTTACGAAATTGGACAAGTTTTCTGGACAGGATTTCAGACGCTGGCAGAAGAAGATGCACTTCTATCTCACGAGTCTGAAAGTGGTGTATGTTCTGAGCACTCCTTGTCCCGAGATTGTTGAGAATGAAACTCTGGAACAAATCAGAACTCGTTCAAAGTGGGAAAACGTAGACTACATCTGTCGTGGTCATATTCTTAACGGTATGTCTGATTCTTTATTTGATGTGTATCGAAACGTAGAGTCTGCAAAAGAATTATGGGATGCCCTTGAAGCCAAATACATGGCAGAAGATGCGTCTAGTAAAAATTTCTGGTTGGTAATTTTATTAACTATAAAATTGTAGACACTAGGCCTGTTATGGAACAATATCATGAATTGCAACGAATACTAGGGCAGTTTCATAAATATGGAATGAAGATGGATGAAGCGATTTCTGTGTCTAGTATTATTGATAAACTGCCACCCTTCAGGAAAGATTTTAAGAATAATCTGAAACATAAGAAAGAGGAAATGAATCTGGTTGAATTGGGAAGTAGTTTCCAAATTGAACAATCCATACGTGATATAGAAAAGGGTTCTGGTGTTAGTACTAAAACCATGGATGGTTGTTCTTCTGTGAACATGGTGGAGGAGGGTGAATCCTCCAAGGCTTGGAAAAGGAAACGGAAGTTTGAAGGGAACAACAATAAGGGTTCTGATAAGAAGCCTAAAAGGTTTGTTGGAAGTGTAATAAACCCGGACACTTCAAGAAAGACTGCAGGTCCGGTAAGAGTGGAGGAAAAGGCAAAAACATGGTTGGTACAAGTGGATCCAAGTGTAACATTACGCATTAAATACTTGTACGTTACGATTTCTATGAATAAAACGTCAAGTTTTCATCATTATTCGTCTTTTAAAAATATTATTGTGGCGCATTTGGAACCCTAATACTATGTCATTTATATATAATATACATATATATAGGATATAATTGTCAAAAATAAATGGCTTGGGCCGGGGTTCGAACCCGCGCCCACAGAGGGTCAACCAAGCACAACAACACAACAAATGGGGCTACACAACACTTGTGGTTTATCTCCAACCCGTTTTATATATATAATGTATTAGTATACTAACAGTTGACTTAGAAAAGTCAACTGTGATGAACGATCACCATAATCACACCATTTAAACGCGTATTAATCCCGATTAGGAATGATTGGTGATTGATCTGTTAATTACGCGTCCTTTACACGCTGAATGGAGGTTAGAAACATGCCAATTTTATGCAAATTGACGCGTCATCACATTCATGACGGGTCAACTTGCCCAATTCATCAACTCGAGCCTCACCCTATAAATTGGACCTCCCAAACCACTCTCAACTCGCCGATAATCCTCTCTACACCTCCAATTTCTGTTTTAATTCATCTTTCAAAAGCTTTTGCTCGAAGTGTTTGACTTTCTGTTTGACCAAGCGATTATGACGAATTCGTATTTGTAAGTTGTGTTTTCTTGTGGGTTTTGTTCATCGGAATACACACAACAATAACCCTATGATTAATTTGGTTATTGTTGTGTAAATCAAATTATTGTAAAACTAAGGCACGATCAGATTTGAATTGGGGAAGAACACATTGCAGACTATGGTTATATATTTTAAACGAACACAAACCCAACACAATCACTGATCTAGATCAAGTGGTTGTGTCTGATGCTTGTTGTTCAGGGCACGCGAGTTCGAATCCCACTTTATACGGTTTTAATCCTTTTCTTTTAAAATGAATTATAAGTCAATTTTAACATATGATATATAATTAATTGCAAGTCCAATCTATTCGTTCTCAGCGGCAGCCCCTGGCGGGGTCCAAGGGGCAGAGCCCCTGGCTGGGGTCGAGCTGTGGTAAAAATGTCTCAGAAATTTAATTTTCAAAAATAGAGGGACTAATTTTGGCAAAGTCCAAACCATTGGAAAACTGCCTAAAAGGCAGTTTCTGGCCCCAAAATTTCATTACGAATTCTTCTCCTTCTTGGTCAATCTCTCTGGTTCTCATAATCTCAAACAAAACATACAGAAAATTCTCAATCTCTGATTGTATCCGGTTGAATATTCGATAGAACCGTCGAATTGATTCAATCTGAAAGCGATCACGTGCCTTCAGAGATTTCTATTATCCGTTTTTGTTCGTTTATTACGGTTACAAAAACATTGTGTTAATACATTACATTAGTCGATCTAGACCTAAACATAAACATACGGATCACTTGAAAATGAAGGTCGCGGCATAACCTGACCATTCTTCACGAATAAAATCAATATCCGCGTCCGTGTAAACATCCACTCCTCCCCCAACCTGAGACACAATTAATTTAATAAGATGAAAGGTTAAGGTTCGCGATGGTTTTAGTTTCAAGAAAACAAGAGTGACTAGAATTTGACTCGATCAACTTACATTGATACGACAGTTAACCAAGACATTAAAAATAAGAAAAGTAAAATCTTACTTTCGGGGCATAATCTTCCGTAAGATAGATCATTGTTGAGGTCACGTTGGTGTGTGGTACAGGAGGATTTAGTTCATGCATGTACTCTGGACAATAAAATGTTCCCATGATAATTCTCATCCTTGTGATCCAATCAAGATGTTCAAGCTCTTTGACTGTAACAACCATTTATTTATCTATTTAACATCTAAAAACCACAAACTAATAAAAACATATAAGAACCGAGTTTTCACCGTGTAGATGTTCTGATAGTGAGCCATAAGTAGCATACTCAAACACCATCATCCTAGCGAAAGGTTCGTCCTCGTCACAATAACCAAGAAGATTAACAATTTTTTTTTTTTTTTGTGATTTACTCGTGACAACGCAACAATCTATACAATTTGAAAGAATATATATACGTATGTTAGCTACATTGTGCTTAGATGGATTAAAACCCCAAGAGAAACGAACCTTCTTGCGAAAGCCTAGTTCTGCACGTTTTGGCTAATCTTTGTGACATGCAATGGGGGTTGATGCTACAGAAATCTCAACTCCACTAGATAATGTTCCTTTATAGAGTGTATAACCTTCTCTTGTTTCAATGATGTTGCTAAAATCCTCGCATGTTGTTTCTAGCTCGGAGCGATTTAGCTTTGGAACACCTGTGCATGCATCCAGGATTTTTTCAATCAAGAATGCACTCTTCTGTAACAAATTATAAATTAAAATTCTACATAAATGTGTATGGCTCATCATACATTAGCAACACTTGTAACATATTGATTATTGGCATTGCGTCGAATTCTGAAATATAAAACACACACACATACACAATTAGACTATCCATAAAGGTTTCACATACACAATTAGACCATCCATAATGGTATATGAATATTTTATAATAGCCAATACCATGCCAGATGTCTCTTCTACCACAAAGCAAAACATACCATCGGATAATACACACAGCCGTTGCATACCTGCAAGAAACAGAACTCACTTATAAAATAAAAGATAATACACACAGCTCAGCTCGGTTTGGTCTGGTCTGGTATCAGTTAAACCGAAAACTGAATTCATGGAAAAAATATTACAAGTTAAAACTATTTCCTGAAAACAATAAAAAGGACTAATGTAACCGAAAACTGAATTCATCGCCAACTTTTTCCTGATTATTCCATTTTCAGAGTGAGATCAAATTGTACATAAGTTTGATGTTCTGCTTGAGCATGATGTTTCTTTTGTGACTCCGAAGCATAAGTTTGGATCGAAAATGGTTAAAGAGTCTGCACTGGGACGGGTTCCTTTGATCTTAACAGATGTGGCTAACAAATGTGAAGGGGAATTGGATTTGGAGACGCCACAGAAGAAGCTGTTAAACTCGATCGAGATTGTTGAGAAAGTGGTGATGGAAGAGCTGCAGAGGTTGAAGAGGACCCCGAGTGCTAAACGAGCTGAGAGGGAGAAACGGGTCAGAACTCTAATGTTGATGCATTAAAGGAGGGTTTGGGCTTGAGTTTCAATCTCTTGTTGAGCAGGATGAAGATGGATGGATGGTTTTATTGAAAGAGAGGAATTAGGGGTTTTGTGTAACATTTCGCACTAAATAGATATACGTTACGGACTAAAACGACAAGCCTTATGTTGGTGATATTTTGAACCCCTATACAATAATAATCATTCATACATATGTCTATAAATAATAATAATAATAATAATAATAATAATAATAATAATAATAATAATAATAATAATAATAAAACGCCTAAATATCAGCTTCAAAATAAGCCCACTACTCAAACAGCCCGGCCCAGATACATCCAGAACACGGCCCATCAATGTATTGGGCCCAAAGCTGAGCCCACACCCCCTTATCAGCTTTATTTAAAAAAAATGGGTGCATTGCTTATGCCGGGTATCGAACCCGGACAACCTCCACACCACGCACGCGTTTACACCACTGGACCACACCCTTTAATTGTTTTATTCCTAGCCCTGATTATATTTAAACACTCTCGTCTCTTTCCTTTCTTCCATATGGACGAACATCAGCAGCAGCAGAATAGTATATTTTTTTTTTCTTTTTTTTTTGACCAACCTAATTAGCTTAATTTGCGTATGATTGATCTAAATTAACACAACATCGTAATCTTCAGTTCATTAGACGTCAAACCCACGTTCAATTATCATCAATTCTTACCGATTATAACCATTTTCACGCGTATACAATTGAACGTGGTCAACCTTGCCAAATCTAATGCCTAGACCCGTTCCCTATAAATTGGACATCTACGAATCATTATAACTCGCTCATACTCTCTTCCCAATCCTCAATTCTCTTCCAATAAATCTGAAAATTATCATTTTGAACGCTGTTGACTTTTGTCATTGACCGGGCATTCATCAACGAATCAACACTATGAGTTTAATCTTTTTTTGTGGGTTTTGTTAGTCGGCAACCATACAACAAAAACCCTAACAATAATCGGGTTCAAAATGTATGGATTGATCAATTGTAAAATCTAGGGTTCGTGCTTTGCGATTTGGGGATAAACTCAATTTCATATCGCGTATATAACTATTCTTATACAGGATTCATCACAACCACTGGCCTAGGCCAAGTGGTTGTGACCATGGCTCATCACCAAAGGCACCCGGGTTCGAGTCCCGGCTGTGGCCTTCCATTCTTTTCTTTTTCATTTTTTACAACAAATCATTGTTATATATAAATTATACCTTTAAAACTTATAAATTCATTTTTAAATATTAAAATTATTTTATAAATTCTAAAAAAATTATATTTATTAAATCTAAGTTAAAAGTGTTATTTACAATTTTTATTTTTCTGAAGTTCATTTATTTAATATTTATAATAATTAAATCAATTTTATACTATTATATTTATAAAAATCCATTAAAATATCAAAACAATTTTATTAAATTCAACAAAAATTATCCTGAGTTTGTATAAAGTCAAACTTTACTGAAATGATTTTTAATTCTGAAAAATCATTTATTTTATATTTTTAATCAATTTTTGTTAGATTTAATCATAATTAAATCATAATAAATTCAATTTTCATTATTTTTGCACCAAAATTTTATACAATTTATTTTTAAATATTTAGAACAGAAATATGATTTTTAAATTAGATATTCTTTAATTTTAGTATTTTTGAATATTAAAGTTAAATATTGGCAATTTGTAATAAATAGATTTAAAAATCTATTTTAAAAAAATAATTTTATAAAAATTATTTTTATACTTCAAACACATTATTGTGAACATTCTAAATTCAAACTTTATAAAAGACTTTCTTTTATTTAATTATCAAATTTCCCTTTATTTAATTAACATTTTATTTTTACATTCAACAATTGGATATCCCCAAATCGAAACCCTAGGATACACTTATAAACTAATTAGACTTAGACTTATTTATTACCTTATTATAGGGTGATATTTGGCATTATTTGGACAACACTATTATTTCATCTTTTCAAGAAGTATAACATTTGCCAAGGTGAGTTTTACATAGCCCATTTTCTATTTATCACCATTTTTGGGGTGAAACATGTTACAACAATATTTATGCAATTCAATCATCAATGTGTCTATGTGTATTTCTATGTTGCATTATGTCTTGAACATGACTAGGGTAAGCACAATTCTAGCATAAACATTCATCAGCCAAACGGTATACATTGATAGATCTATTGGACTGACAATCCCACCCGGATACGTGCCTCCTACAAAGGTTGCGTGGGTGTTTGTTACTGCAATATAAACGAGTGAACCATGAGCGTATGGGATGTACCACAATTACAACAGTCAACAAGGTTGATTATGCACTCGATTTACTTCTAGTATGTTTTCGCATATGGACTAGATTGCCATGACACATGAATTGCACAACAATTTTATTCTATTATCAAAACCTATGTAATTCTCACCAACTTTTGTTGACCCAAAACATTTTCAACTTAACATGTTTCAGGTTCTATTTGCTTGAAGATTTGAATTGATGCTTGAAGATATGTGTATAGTTTTATTCAATTTGATGTACAAATTCTAGAACAATTGTATGTAATTCATTTAAATCATTTAATGAAATGTATTATTCACCATGAGCTACTGAACAATCATCAATACGTGACATCCCGATGTTTCCGCCATCGGTTGCGGTGTTACAGATTGGTATCAGAGCCATGGTTATAGGGAATTAGGTTATTAGAAAAATAATCTAGTCTATAACCATAGGATTTAACCAGTACTTGCTTCTTTTACTTGCTATACTCTATCTCTCTCCTACCTCTTATCCCTACTTTCATCCCTACAAGAAAGGTTGCTCTCCATCAGTGGACCTACTCCTAGACTAATAGGACAAAAATCCTCAGGTTTAACCTGAACCACCTTGAGATCTTGTCGAAGTTCTAGATTTTAATAACGAACACGTGCAATCTGGAAGGGTGAACGCCTGTATTCTGAGTCTTCTGTCTAGGCTGGCATTGCGCATATATCCCAATCAGACGAGGGACCCGGATGCCTACCTGGGAATTCTCGGGATGAGTGTTCACTTATAGGCTAAAGCATGTCTTCATATGTTATTAGAATCTGGAATCTTTGATAATTCAACGTTTTCGTTTATTCAAGAATAAATGATTACATTCCTTATATAACCTCATTCATCTCACTGTGTCTCTTACAGATCATGCCTCCACGTCGCAGTGCTCGTCTTAACAGTGGTGAAAATCATGATGAAGGAAGTAGCAATCACAACCACAACCACGACACTAACCACAACAACAACAACAACAACAATAATAATGGTGTTGATGCCCAACTAGCTGCAATCATTTCTCAACAAATGGCACAGCAAATTGCAACTCTGGTTCCCAACTTACTAGCTCAAGTCATCCAGTTGAACGGCAACGGAAACGGCAACGGCAACGGGAATGGACACCACAACGAGAATGGACTTCCAGCCTGTACCCTTAAGCACTTTAATTCTTGCAATCCCCCAAAGTTCAGTGGAGAAGAAGGAGCTACAGGACTCCTACAATGGTTTGAGGGTATTGAGAATACCTTCATCAACAGTGAGTGCCCCAACAATTTTAAAGTCCGTTATGCCATGAGTGTTCTTCACAAACGAGCACTCACTTGGTGGAATGAAGAAAAACGCACTCTCAGAGCTGAAGCTGCACTAGCCTTAACTTGGGATCAAGCTAAAGACATTATGAAGGCAGAGTTCTGTCCTCGTAATGAAATTAAGAAGCTGGAAGATGAATTTCATGATCTTGCTCAAGACAGTGGGGAAAACCTTGCTTACAACACTCGTTTTCACGAACTTAGCTTACTGCTACCCCACAAGGTCACTCCCTTACCTATTGCAATCGAAAAATACATTGGTGGTTTACCGATGCAAATTCAAGACACAGTATGGGGAAGGAACCCATCGTTTGGCTGCCACCCTAACAGATAACCATGTGAAGGCAGGAACCCTGACTCGTAAAGGGGAAAAGAAAAAGGATACTTCCCAACCTGCCGTTGAAATCAAAACTGAGGCCTCAACCAACGGGAAGAACAAGGTCAGGAATTTTGCAATAGACACCACTGCCCCACCCACCAAGAAACAATACAATGGGAAGCTACCTAAGTGTGACACCTGCCAGTATCACCACCCAACTCAAGTACCTTGTCGACAGTGCACCAATTGTCAAAGGTATGGGCATCTTGCGGAAGCTTGTCGAATCCCTGATACAAACGCTCTTGATGCTCCAAATAACCCCGCTTGAAACCCTCCAACTACTTAACAGCAAGCCCTACCATTTGAATAATGTCTATTTTCTCTTTAATTCCATGTATTGCACTTTTGAGTCAAATAATAAATTCAAGTATTATTATAACATCTGTGTGCATGCTTGTTTGAATGTGAACTGATTGCTATAACTATAATCATATTTGCTTACTTGTACAACAATTAGTTGACTACCAAACAACCTACTTAACGATTGGTAGAGGTCATCATGTCTTCCCAACAGTCGGGAGAGGCCCTACCACCTGCTCAACGACTGGTGGGGACTATCAGACCTGCTCAACAATCGGTAGAGTCATAAAAGGACGCAAAACCCTAACGTAAGGTAAATTGGTAATTACGGTCCGGAACGTAATCATGAATTTACAGGTACGTTAAGATAGTGTGAAATTTTATCAAGGTTTCCGGTAGTTGACCAATTGTAAACCTAGTGTTTCTCTTAACTTCGGGACGAAGTTCCTAAAAGTAGGGGAGACTGTAACATTTCGCACTAAATAGATATACGTTACGGACTAAAACGACAAGCCTTATTATGTTGGTGATATTTTGAACCCCTATACAATAATAATCATTCATACATATGTCTATAAATATATAATAATAATAATAATAATAATAATAATAATAATAATAATAATAATAAAACGCCTAAAAATCAGCTTCAAAATAAGCCCACTACTCAAACAGCCCGGCCCAGATACATCCAGAACACGGCCCATCAATGTATTGGGCCCAAAGCTGAGCCCACACCCCCTTATCAGCTTTATTTAAAAAAAATGGGTGCATTGCTTATGCCGGGTATCGAACCCGGACAACCTCCACACCACGCACGCGTTTACACCACTGGACCACACCCTTTAATTGTTTTATTCCTAGCCCTGATTATATTTAAACACTCTCGTCTCTTTCCTTTCTTCCTTATGGACGAACATCAGCAGCAGCAGCAGAATAGTATATTTTTTTATTCTTTTTTTTTTTTGACCAACCTAATTAGCTTAATTTGCGTATGATTGATCTAAATTAACACAACATCGTAATCTTCGGTTCATTAGACGTCAAACCCACGTTCAATTATTATCAATTCTTACCGATTATAACCATTTTCACGCGTATACAATTGAACGTGGTCAACCTTGCCAAATCTAATGCCTAGACCCGTTCCCTATAAATTGGACATCTACGAAACATTATAACTCGCTCATACTCTCTTCCCAATCCTCAATTCTCTTCCAATCAATCTGAAAATTATCATTTTGAACGCTGTTGACTTTTGTCATTGACCGGGCATTCATCAACGAATCAACACTGTGAGTTTAATCTTTTTTGTGGGTTTTGTTAGTCGGCAACCACACAACAAAAACCCTAACAATAATCGGGTTCAAAATGTATGGATTGATCAATTGTAAAATCTAGGGTTCGTGCTTTGTGATTTGGGGATAAACTCAATTTCATATCGCGTATATAACTATTCTTATACAGGATTCATCACAACCACTGGCCTAGGCCAAGTGGTTGTGACCATGGCTCATCACCAAAGGCACCCGGGTTCGAGTCCCGGCTGTGGCCTTCCATTCTTTTCTTTTACATTTTTTACAACAAATCATTGTTATATATATATATATTATACCTTTAAAACTTATAAATTCATTTTTAAATATTAAAACTATTTTATAAATACTAAAAAAATTATATTTATTAAATCTGAGTTAAAAGTGTTATTTAAAATTTTTATTTTTCTGAAGTTCATTTATTTAATATTTATAATAATTAAATCAATTTTATACTATTATATTTATAAAAATCCATTAAAATATCAAAAAAATTTTATTAAATTCTACAAAAATTATCCTGAGTTTGTATAAAGTTAAACTTTACTGAAATGATTTTTAATTCTGAAAAATCATTTATTTTATATTTTTAATCAATTTTTGTTAGATTTAATCATAATTAAATCATAATAAATTCAATTTTCATTATTTTTGCACCAAAATTTTATACAATTTATTTTTAAATATTTAGAACAGAAATATGATTTTTAAATTAGATATTCTTTAATTTTAGTATTTTTGAATATTAAAGTTAAATATTGGCAATTTGTAATAAATAGATTTAAAAATCTATTTTAAAAGAAATAATTTTATAAAAATTATTTTTATACTTCAAACACATTATTGTGAACATTCTAAATTCAAACTTTATAAAAAGACTTTCTTTTATTTAAATATCAAATTTCCCTTTATTTAATTAACATTTTATTTTTACATTCAACAATTGGATATCCCCAAATCGAAACCCTAGGATACACTTATAAACTAATTAGACTTAGACTTATTTATTACCTTATTATAGGGTGATATTTGGCATTATTTGGACAACACTATTATTTCATCTTTTCAAGAAGTATAACATTTGCCAAGGTGAGTTTTACATAGCCCCTTTTCTATTTATCACCATTTTTGGGGTGAAACATGTTACAACAATATTTATGCAATTCAATCATCAATGTGTCTATGTGTATTTCTATGTTGCATTATGTCTTGAACATGACTAGGGTAAGCACAATTCTAGCATAAACATTCATCAGCCAAACGGTATACATTGATAGATCTATTGGACTGACAATCCCACCCGGATACGTGCCTCCTACAAAGGTTGCGTGGGTGTTTGTTACTGCAATATAAACGAGTGAACCATGAGCGTATGGGATGTACCACAATTACAACAGTCAACAAGGTTGATTATGCACTCGATTTACTTCTAGTATGTTTTCGCATATGGACTAGATTGCCATGACACATGAATTGCACAACAATTTTATTCTATTATCAAAACCTATGTAATTCTCACCAACTTTTGTTGACCCAAAACATTTTCAACTTAACATGTTTCAGGTTCTATTTGCTTGAAGATTTGAATTGATGCTTGAAGATATGTGTATAGTTTTATTCAATTTGATGTACAAATTCTAGAACAATTGTATGTAATTCATTTAAATCATTTAATGATATGTATTATTCACCATGAGCTACTGAACAATCATCAATACGTGACATCCCGATGTTTCCGCCATCGGTTGGGGTGTTACATTTTGGTTGCTTGGTGGCTGCACAAATCAAATGCAGAGCTTTTTATACCTAGGTTTTATGGGAGGGAAATTCAATTGTTGTGAAATTATTCGATAGATCAAAGATGACACACAAAATTCTATACTGTCATGTTTTCTATTTTTTAACACTACGTTCTTGACACACAAAAATGCGTGTCATTAATTAACCAGATTTTTTAAAACATGATATTTTTTTTATAACTCACGCTTTTAAGTGTCATAAATAAGTGTGTGCCATAAAATGTGTATCAAGAAATGCACTTTTTCTACTAGTGCATATGAAGTGTAGCAAACTAGAAAAAATCAAATAATATATAGTTGGAATGATAGATAAAGCAGTAGTAGTCGGCTAGTCGCAGCAACAACAACAGTATCCTCCATATTTATAGGAGTGAGTTCTCTATATTATATAGAGTGTTTTCGAGTGAAAGAGAGCAAAAATGTTATTGTTAATCGGTAAATTTGGAGGAGATATTTTTCACCCTCTATAAGTTTTTAATATTTTTTAAAGTGGTTATAAGTGGAGGAGAGAAAAAAATGAAATGATAAAAGTATAAAAAATATTATTTAATTAAAAATGAGAGAGAAAAAGTGATGATTTTATGTTTTTTTTTAACAACCCAACTAAACAACGCCGAGTACTTCTTACGCGGCCCCCCAGTGGCAAAGACAGGGGCACAACCCGGCCCACCCCGGACGCACGAAGCCCCTAGCCCGCCCGACAGCCCGCTTCCAGAGAAAACCCGACCCACATACCCGCCCGAAGGCACGACAGTAGTGAACCGGTAAAACCTGGCGAGATCAGGACTCGAACTCATGACCATAGGCCATGAGTCATCCATCATTTCTCATTATGTCCTTTATGGGAATCGAACCTGAGACCTCAAAGAGAAATCCCTAGTCCATTCACCAACTGCGCTACCCGTGAAGGACGATGATTTTAAATGGAGATGCAGATGCTACTATTAATGCTCAAGGAAAAATAAATGCAACCATAAGGCTAAAGCAAATGAAAGCATAAGAAAACTAAATATAGGAAAAGCTAAAGCCGGACAAATTTACTATAAACAACTATACACTAATTAAAAGTCCCCGACTTATGATATGTCTTTATGAACTCCTATATCTGATCGTGTCCTTGGAGACATGTAATTTTATCAAGTCCTATATAATTCCGCTTATCCCGTGTTACTTTGGGTTTGCCATTGCCCCTATTCCCTCTGTTGAAAGGGTTTTCGTGGTACGTATCATAGTCGTCAGCTTGCTCCTCTTCATATGTCAAATGATCCTCATTTCTAATAGAGAAAATTGCTCGAATAGTCCCTGTGGTTTGCCCAAATTTCACCTTTAGTCCCTAACTTTTCAAAATTACAGGTATAGTCCTCACCTTTTGACATTTTTTAACTCGGATAGTCCCTGGAGTTAACGGAGGTTAGACTATCCAGTTAAGTTGGTGTAAAATTACTAAACTACCCTTGTTATTAAAAATATAAAAAAAAATCAATGTGGGACCCACCCACTTCATCTTCCCCAACCTATCACCTCCTCAAACCACCACCACCACAACCACCGTCCTCCACCCCTCCCCCTCCTTGAACATTAAATATCACCACCCCAATTTCAAACCTTCATCTTCTTCATCAAAATCCTATACTGTTAAACATATAAATCTTCATCATCCACAATTCATAAAAAAAAAATGGTCATCGATGGCTACATCAAAACCCTATAAATCCGATCTCTTTCTGTACCTCAATCATGGCGTTAATTGACGAATCTCGACAGTCCCTAATCCTTAATTGCCTCTATACGTCGTCGTTTTCAACAACCATCCTCCTTATGGAAACATTCAGCAACGATTCGAACCCTAAATTGTTTCCATCTACTTCACCTCCAAAAGATGAGCAAAAGTTAATGAAGATATTGTGTCGGTCAATGGTTTGACCGTTGATAAGTTTTTGTTTTCTTGCTCCCCGGAATATTTAGTCAATGGCTTGGTCAACGGTGCTAAAGGTGTTTTGGGTTTTGGAAGGTCAAAGATTGGGTTTTATTCTCAGATTGTTAACAGTTTTGATTTTCCTATAAAGTTTACTCTATGCTTGTCCTCATCTGAAGGATTTATAATTTCTGGAATTGGAATTTATAATCTTTAACTCATTATTACACACTGTTGGTGTCTCTGTCTAGCCATGGAGGATAAAGGTATTATGTGAATGTTAATGGGATTAAAATTAAGGGTAGAAGATTCGTTGTGGGACAGCCAATACGAGTGGGGGTGGTGGTGGTGGTGGGGGTGGGGGTGGTGGTGGTTTGGGGAGGTGATAGGTTGGGGGAGATGAAGTCGGTGGGTCCCACATTGATTTTTTTATATTTTTAATAACAAGGGTAGTTTTGTAATTTCACACCCACTTAACTGGATTATTTAACCTCAGTTAGCTCCAGGGACTATCCGAGTTAAAAAAAATTCACTGTTTCGGGACTATGGCTGTAATTTTGAAAACTTGGGGACTATAGGTGAAAAAAGTGTAAACCATAGGGACCATTCGAGCAATTTTCTCTTTCTAATATATCCATCTTTTGTGCTTGTTCTTTTTGATGACCCAATAATCCGCTTCCTATAAAAGTTTTGTTTGTAATCTTATTGGGATCCTATTGTCAAACACTACATTTTTAACAAGTCTACACTTACACCAACCAACTTAAATGTAGTGGGCTACATCACTATTTATGACCATTCACTCTATACAACGACCCTAAGGGTCCGTTTGGTATGGGGTAATGGAATGGACGAGAGAATGGAATGACGAGGTAATGGAATGGATCATTTCCATTGTGTCTTGTTTGTTGCCATGTGGGAATGAAACAAAACATTACTTTGTGTTGTTGGATAGGAAGGAAAAGACGAAAGAATAAAATCGGTGGTGAGTGGCTATGGTGGGTGGTGGTCAGTGGCAGTGATGGTAGGTGGTGATATGTGGCGATAGCGGCTGTAGTGGGTGGTGGCGACGGTGGAACGTGGAGGTGGATGGTCGTGATGGTGGGTGGGCGACAATGGTGAGTAGTGGCGGTGGTGGTTGATGGCGGTGATGGTAGGCGGTGATGTGTGGCGGTAGCATGGTGGTGGGTGGCAACGATGGTGGTGGTGGGTGGTGGCGATGACGGTGGTGGATGGTGGCAATTGGTGGAGGTGGACGGTGGTGATGGTGGGTGGGTGATGATGGTGAGTAGTGGCGGTGGTGGGTGGAGGCAACGACAATGGTGGGTAGTGGTTGGCCGCGACAGTGGTAGTATGGTAGTACGGGTAGTATCGGTACCCAAAAACCAAAAATGTGGGTACCGGTAGTGGTACCGAAATTGATTCGGTACCGGGAAATTGGTACCGGTTCGGTAGCGGTACCCGGTACCATTTGCTCATCCCTAATCCAGGTTAGAGCGACTAGGGCTGCAAACGAACCGAACTTTCAGCGAATAGTTCATGAACCGTTCGGCGGGAAGTTCGTTTGTGTTAGTTCGGTTAATAAATGAACAAACATGAACAAAAATTTTCGTTCGTTTAGTTAAATGAACGAACATGAACAGAGACCGCGTTCGTTCGTTTATGTTCGTGAACGTTCGGTAACGTGTTCGTTTGTGTTCAATAGTTTAATAGGGTTTTTAATTTTTATAATTTTTTATATTCTTTTTATTTATTTTACCTAAATAAACAAACAAATAATTTATGCTCGTAAATATATGACTACATGAGATCAATAACCATACTTTTAGTCTTCACGCTCACTTCCAAGTAAATGTTTCGTTCTTATCGAAAGTTAATATAGATTTGTTTATGTTTGTATCCGTTCATGAACACTTCTTTGTGTTCGTTTGTGTTCATTAACGTTCGTGTGCGTTCGTGAACAAACTTAACAAACGAACACGAACACGAGTGCTCTCTTAACAAAAGAACACGGACAATAAAACTCGTTCGGTAAGTGTTCATGAACTGTTCGTGAACACACAATTTCCTTAACAAACGAACACGAACAAGGCCTTGTTCGTGTTCATTCGGTTCGTTTGCAGCCCTAAGAGCGACTAACCAAGAGTGGGGGTGTCAACCCAATATATCTATTCAAGTGTTTCATGGCTAAATCCTAAGCAAATGGTTACGGTAAACTAATTACACGAGGGCTTGGTGAGTACTCTAAACATATTGTTTCATGTATACCGTCTGCTAGGAATTCATTCTAAAACTAGTAAACAATGCATATCTTTTCCCCAAAATATAAAACAGTAAAAAGGGGCCGTGAAACTCACCTCAAGTCTGTGCGAAGGGAGTGGTTCAAAATTTTTGAAACATTTTTTTTGTAGCGTGAGGGATCTTTTTAAAATATGGGGTTGTGTTTTTCACAAGAATGATCTTAACAATGAACGTTTGGAACATTTTTTTTGATATATAAAGTAACGATGTAATTTTTTTGTCATCGCAAAGTGTTTTCCCCTTTGTTTTGACATGCTAGCGATATGATACCAACCGACCAAATAAAGTCGGTGATATTTATACTAGCCACACATGCATTTATCTATATCTATACTTATTTTTATATTATATAATGCATCCTAGATGGGTATTAAGGTAGTTTCACTATCATTTTAAGATAGCATCTCAAAAGCAACAAGTATAAATTCCTAACTTTTACCTATTTTCTTCCTATTATACCATCCTTTACAACCTTTGATGATAACTGTACAAATGCCTAAAGTAACCATTTTAAATCATTACCATGCGCTTGAATACTCAGACTAATTATTGAAGCTTGATGCAATTGAAGTATCAATAGTTATACAAAACCACAGCTGATTACACAATAAAACCACAACTCTGATCTACCCCTGTCCCCCTCATCTTCAGATACCAAAACCCTAAAAGGGGAGAACTTCTGATCTTCAACTTCGATGTGAAGCAAGCTTGCGTTGCGACTCGGTGTATCAGAATAGAGTGCAAGCATTCATTCCTTTGTATGTATTTGTTGTTCATTTTTCATTTGAATTTTGTTTCAGTTTTTGCCCTGTTTTGATTATTTATGTTCTTCCATTTTTAGATTCTAGGTCAAAAGTTGTGGAACATATATGTAGTGTTTTGAAAAATTACAACTTTTACTTTTTTGTACACAGAATTGGTGTGAATTTTGATTCGATTATCACATAAAAGAAGATAACAAGGGTTATCTTGCTATTGTTTCAAATGAACTCTTCATTCATTACTCCCATTTGACTAATTCACATTAGAATATTAGTTATTTGTGTTTAACTGTTTATAGTTCATCACTCATTTGATTTTAATTAATTAATGTTGTTGGTGGTGAAAATCCTCAGGATGATTTTACCTAATATCCTCAGTATAGTATCTTCAGGTTGCTAAAGGACATGACAGACTTCAGGATATACCTATGTTTCAACATGTGCACATCCTGAGGATGTACTAATGAACTCTCTTTATATGATGTAATTGCAGGAATAGCTAAGTTACAATATAGACACGAAACTGTTTCCCCAACGTCTATATTATAATCACTCAGTCAAAACAGTTATTGAAGGAAGAGTTACACTTGCAAGCCAAGGTCTAAACTTGAGGAAAGAGTCAAGGATCAAACCATAAGAATGCTAAAGAGATGGATTGGATGATGAAGAATGGATCGGATGGCTTCCCGAGCTTGTTCCACGCCTATGCAGCACTTCAAAAGCACAGAAAATCGCCAGAAAACGCTCCCCAAAGATCCAACATTTGATCAGTGGGCTGAATGGGAGTTTTATAGCAGAACAGGGCCTATGAGCGGCCACTCGGCCTCTGTGAGCGGCCGCTCACTTTTCAAAAAGTGGGACAAGTTGCTGATGGCTGACGTAGAGCTTCCAGAAGGTCTCCAAAAAGATCTGGAGGGGCGAGCGGCCGCTCACAGGACCTGAGGTCCTGTTTGGGCGCCGAAATCTCCGTTTTTCCTTCTGTTATGCTTCCGGGACATCGTTTAAGACCTGAAAGCGTAAAGATACCCAAATAAGTACTAATTCTTGTGTATAAGGTCAAAAACGTATGATAATGGGAGTTAAACGGGGACTTTTATATGTGTAATTTAACGTATATCAAACCTCCCCACACTTGAACTTTGCTTGTCCTCAAGCAAACATTAAACAGAAAAATAAACGAAAAAGTCGCCAAGTGGCAACAAAGACAAAATATAACCTGTACAAACGATAATAGTCAAGCCACAAAGATATAAACAGGTGAAAAGATAACTAAAAAGCAACGACTTACTTACGATCTACAAGCATGCAAACTTGTACACGACTCACAATGTTCACACACACTGGGTTTTATTTGTGATACATACGTGTAATGTGTATGTGTAAATCGCTCCATTGCCAAGATAATGAATCGTGAAATATCATAAGATTATCAAAAGATCTAGTCTTCACCAACTAACGTGTGAAAAAGCACAAATCAAGAGGTCTTATAAGGGTTGTAATCTTAGACAAAGGTAAGGGTGTGGAATGGATATTTATAGTGACAAATCGGCTAAAACCCGGCGGTTATGTCAAACCTATAGTAGCTAATACAACTGTACAACACAAACGCGAATATAGGCGATTTTTATTTTAAATCGAGCTAAACATATAACTTTTAACTTTCGTCATTATGGCATTAACATGCCCCCTCGGTTTCGGCTCAGTGTTGCCTGGAAGACCACCCTGTTGTCTCTCAGACATCATCTTAGCCATCTGGCCAACCTGATTCTCAATGGCTTGCATAGACGCCTTTTGGCCCCTCATTCACCTTCATAATTGGAGAAGCACTCCTCGTGCTGCTGGTAGCGCTGCTCAGCAATTTGATTGGTGTTTGTGGTGTTGGTGAGGAGTTGAGACACCATCTCTTCCAGCCTCGACATACCACCCTGGGCGTGCTGCTGGGAGCTGCTCCCGGCGCCCTGGTTCTGGTACTGGTTCGGTCGAGACTGGTAAGATTGGCTATGAGACTGGTAAGGCTGTTGTTGGGACTGGTGGGATTGCTGTGGTGCGAAGGCTCGCTGCTGGATTCCAAGAGGGTTCTGGTTAGAGGAACCAGATCTCCACCCAAAGTGTGGGTGGTTTCTCCAACCCGGAATATAAGTATTACTATAGGGGTTATTTTGGGGTCTCGTTTGATTACCCAAGTAGTCCAGTTCCTCGTGGCCAGTATACATAACCCCCTGAGCACATGAGCCAGGCTCGTGAGATACCCCGCACTGTTCACACAAATATTGGGCCTGCGCTACACTTTGTTGAGACCTATCAAATCTCGTAGCCAGAGCCTCAATCTGTGCAGAAATGGCCGTGTAGTTATCCACGACATGTACACCAGATCGGGCAGATGAAGACCTGGATCGGTCACTCTTTCGAGATTTAGATTTCAAGGACGCCTTCTCAATAATGCTTCATGCTTCATTAGGGGACTTTGTTCCGATGTCTCCCCCAGCATATACATCACGGCGTTCCTGAGACTCATACTCGAGCCCCTGATAAAACGTTTGCACCAAATGTCTTTTTGAAATATCATGGTGCGGGACACTCAAGAGTAGGTCTTTGAATCACTCCCAAGCCGTGTACAGTGATTCCCCATCATCTTGACGAAATGTCATGATGCGGTTCCTCAACTTTTGAGTCTTTTCTGGAGGGAAGTATTGCTGCATGAACTGTTGCGATAACTCTGCCCATGAGAATGGGAAGAGTCTCAAACGGATAGCATCATCGGAGATACCCGTCATCTTAAATGTGGCTAAAACCTCTAAGAAAGCAGCAATATGTCGGCCTGGATCCTCGTGCTCCAGTCCATTGAATTACACCGAATTCTATATCATATTAACGATACTGGATTTGATTTCGAAATGGTCTGCCAAAATAGCCAATCGGACAATACTCGGTGCCAGTCCATCCCCTCCAGGATGACCACTATCATTAAGCGGAATGTCATCGTCCGCCATGATAATGTCACTATGGGCTTCCGACCCCTCGTCGTCAGCCAGATCGTGCTTCGCCTCGTCAACTGGGACCTCAACTATAGGAGCAGAAATAAGAATATCAGAAACAAGACAAAATTTATGAAGTCTAATCCTCTCGCTTCTCCTCAAGACACGCCCTCGCTCCTCCTCAGAATGATCACCAGAAGGCCCGGGGTTCGTGGACATCAACCTGCATATAAGAATGATACAGTTGCAACAGGTGAATATATGACAAACCCAAAAGGCGATAAAAGACAGAAAAAATAAATAAATAAAATTTACAATCCATAAATACATACGAAAATAACGAAAAACTATATACTCGAGAAAATCAAATAAAAACTAATAGAATCAATAGAATGAACAGAGATAAACAGACTAAGCCTAAAACTATACAAAGAATGAAATTAATAATTAGTCCAAATACGAACAAATAAATCTAATCAATCAAATAAAGAACAAATCAAATTCTTAGACAAACCAATAAATCCAATAATCAATCAATTAAATCTATCAATATCCTAATGAATGAATAATCAAATCAAACACTCCTATAAGTAGAAAAATGAACGAATATATATACTAACCTATGAACCAATCTAAAATCAATCGAAAATATCAGCAGACAGATAAATCAAATAAACAATCAAAGAATCATATATGCAAATAAATGAATGAAATAACGAATCAACGAAGTATAAACAAGTATTCACAAGCATGTACACTGGTAAAAAGTTGACTCGGTTCGTTCCTAAAGCTCGTCGCGTCCCCGGCAACGGCGCCAAAAACTTGACGTGTCTGGTAGTACGCATAATTTAGCGATAAAATAACACACGTTTCTACTTTAATATTTATAAAAATGGTTTAGATCTTAATATTAAAACACACACAATAGGGAAGTGTACCCTGTCATATATGTAGTAATGTACAGATAAGAACCAGATATCGATCCATGGACGCCCGCGGAGCAATGGTACTAAAACTTTATCCCCGATTTACCAGTAGGAAAAAGATAGTTTGAAGTTTGTTTATAACTAAATTAATTCTAAAACATATAAATAACACAAGTAAGACTCCAAATAGAAAATATAACTATATAGACTATAATATATCAACCCTAGCATGTCATCTACATATCATATAAAATAAAGGCGTGTGATCAACATTCCCATTCTCCGACAGTTAGTGTCCCTTTCGGGCATTTTCACATGACAACTATACAGAAACCTAACACGAATACACACGTTAACCACTTCAAGTCGTTTATTAGCGAGAAGCTGATATGATCTCATGCAAATCTTCTAAAGATAAGTTAGTCACCTGTTAAGAGTTTTCTAACCTCACTAATTCAGGAAAGCGATACCGAATACACAATACAACTTTGAACACAGATCTACTAAGATCGCTATTTTTACCAAAATTACTACCAAAGATCATTAACCGTGTCAAAGATCAGTAACGGCACCATTAAGCTTTTAAAACCCTTTTACGTGCCGGTAAGCATTTTTAACCGTTATTCGACTGACTTTAACGAAACCAATACCCGGTTACAGTTTCGTGGCGTAAACTTATTAACAAGTTAACTAGTCTACTACCAGATGATTAAACGAATGGTTTTTCAACATTTATCCGCCTAACACATTCGACAATCATCAAAGTCATTCAAACACAATCACAAATCCAATAACAATGAAACAAGGTTGCATTATGATCATCAAGATTAAGTCATGAAAAACGCTAAATTTATGCAAGACATGATTAACTATACAAATGATTGTTCAACATACTACATACTAATGTTCTTGCCCATAGGCGTACGATTAACTAAAACAACATCAAAATAAGCATACAAAATCAGATTTGGATCGTAAATAGTTTAAAGGATCAAACCATAAGAATGCTAAAGAGATGAATTGGATGATGAATGATGGATCGGATGGCTTCCCGACCTTGTTCCACGCCTATGCAAGACTTCAAAAGCCCAGAAAATTGCCAGAAAACGCTCCTCAAAGATCCAACGTTTGATCAGTGAGCTGAATGGGAGTTTTATAGCAGAACAGGGCCTATGAGCGGCCACTCGGCCTCTGTGAGCGGCCGCTCACTTTTCAAAAAGTGGGACAAGTTGCTGATGGCTGACGTACAGCTTCCAGAAGGTCTCCAAAAAGATCTGGAGGAGCGAGCAGCCGCTCACAGGACCTGAGGTCCTGTTTACGCACATAAATCTCCGTTTTTCCTTCTGTTATGCTTCCGGGACATCGTTTAAGACCTGAAATCGTAAAGATACCCAAATAAGTTCCAATTCCTGTGTATAAGGTCAAAAACGTATGAAAATGGGAGTTAAACGGGGACTTTTATATGTGTAATTTAACGTATATCACCTAGAAATGCAATCAAATTTCAGGGTCTAGTAGATTTTTTGGCTGATTTCGGTAGTGACATCCTGAGTGAAGTAGAATTTGAAGTGCAACAATTAAAAGAAAATTTAGAAAAATGGACTTTTTATACTGATGGTGCTTCAAATGCAAAAGGAACAGGTTTAGGAATACTACTAAAATCGCCACAAAGGGACAAAATACCCATGCTATTAGATGTGCATTTCAGACAACCAATAATGAGGCAGAATATGAAGCTCTCATTGATGGTTTGCAACTTGCTAAAGACATGCATATTATTAATATTGAAGTATTTGTTGATTCTTTGTTGAATGCTAATCATTTTAATGGATCTTATGCAGTAAAGGGTCAAAAATTAGCTGTTTATCTCGAAAAAGTTAAAAATTTATCAACTTCTTTTGTAGAATTCTCACTAACACAGGTACCTAGAGAAGAAAATGTTGATGCTGATGCTTTGGCAAATCTGGGATCCTCCTTAAATTTACTAGAAGGATCTAAGATTCCCATCATCCACATCCTGAAACCAGCAATTGAAGAGTGGCATCCTAAGGATAATAAAGCACATCCTGAAGATAAAACAGTGCATCTTGAGGATATCACTGTTTTAGCTATTTAGACTCAAGACGATTTATCTTGGATGACTCCTATAGTAAAATATCTACAAGAGGATGTTATCCTAGAAGGAGGAAATACAAAAGCTTTCAGGATGAAGGTAACAAAATTCATTATTTTAGACAATGTTTTGTATAGAAAATCTCTTGCAGGTCCATATTTGAGGTGTCTCAACAAGGAAGAAGCAAACGAAGTACTCAAAGATATCCACGAAGGAGACTATGGAAATCACACAGGAGGAAGATCTCTTTACTCGAAGGTCTTAAGAACAGGATACTATTGGCCAACTATGAAGAAGGATGCCATGCAATATTCTCAGAAGTGTGATCCATGTCAAAGACATAGCAACATCCTTCATCAACTTGCTAAACCATTACATCCTATTATTTCACCTTGGCCCTTCATGAAATGGGGGATGGATATAGTAGGAAAGTTACCCGTAGCTCCTGGTGGAAAGGTGTTTATAATGGTAATGACTGATTACTTTTCAAAATGGATCGAAGCTGAAGCATTTGTACAAGTCAGGGACAAGGAAGTGGTTTTGTTTATCAAGAGAAATATCCTAACAAGATTTGGAGTACCAGCTGAGATCATATGTGATAACGGTTCTCAATTCATTAGCAAAAGAACGACTGACTTTTGTGAAAGCTGGGAATCAAGATGATAACTTCAACACCAGTCCATCCTCAAGCCAATGGACAAGCAGAATCCTCAAATAAAATTATTGTCAACAATTTAAAGAAGAAGCTTGGGGAAAAGAAAGGGAAATAGACAGAAGAACTTCCATTTGTACTTTGGGCTGATAGAACTACTTCAAAGAATGCAACTGGTCAAACACCTTTCTCCTTGGTCTTTGGAACGGAAGCAATGCTACCTACAAAGATGGTCATGTCTACAGCAAGAAGACATCTTCAGGATGCTACTACCAACTCAAAAGCATTATTGCAAGATTTGGAAACAGTGGACAAACTTAGGGATGCTGCTAAATAAAGAATGGCAGCTCATCAACAAAGGATTGCTAAAGCCTACAACAAAAATATAAGGATAAGAAGATTTCAAGAAGAAGATTTGGTACTAAGGAAAGCCTTACAAAATACAACAAAACCAAGTAATGGCAAGCTAGCTCCTAAATGGGAAGGACCATACTTAATAGATTCTGAAGCTGGCAAAGAAGCATATTGGCAGTCGACTATGGAAGAAGAAATTCTACCAAGGGCTTGGAATGCTATTCACTTGAAATATTATCATGTCTAGGGATGCACGTGACTGATCTCTCTGGAAGAGAAACTATAGTCCGAATTACAGGTGGGATGAAGGTGAAGGTTAATAGAGATGAATCATCTCCATATCTAAGTATTCATAACCTATTTCGATCGTTTATTTTAACTAAAATAGTCCATTTCGAGAATTTTGCAGTACCATCCAGAAGATGGAACATTTTGAAGACTAAAGGTTGGCCACCCTCTCATCCGTTAAGGTGTCCGACACCTTCCTAAGGTTTAAAGGTTTTCACCTTTCTCATTGGGTTAGCAACCCCGCCTGGAGCGCACGTTGTTCATATATATTTTCAGGATAGTGGGACCAGTCCATGTAAAAGTGGCTGACAATTTCATCATTTTTGAGATATATATTGAACTCTTAAGGTTTATACATTTTTCAATGTCTCTTACGTATTTGGTCTAGTCGCCAGGGCCTTGTCGCCAGTTATTCCTAAGATAGGCCTTGTCGCCAGAAATTCTCAAGATGCTACATGTTGGTTTTGCACCAAGTCATTCTAAATGGGCTTAACCCCAGTTCACTTAGAGGCCTAGTCGCCAGTTTAATAACAATGATTGCCTTTATACAAGTTATTTTTAAACATTCCTTGAAAAAGTAAAAAATCTCAAAGTCTATCTTGAATATATTATACTGGGGACATCCTCAGAATAATGAGACCATCCTGAGGATGACAAAGAAAGAAGAACTAGGGACATCCTCAAGTTAGTATCATCCTGAGGACGACTATGTAGAGTGAAGGGCATATTCAAGAGATCCATATAAGAAGATTATCTTCAGAAAATAAAGGTATCATTTATATCATTTCCTTATACCTAACAGTTGCTAATGTTTGCAGAATGTCAAAAGAAAGGAACACAAGGCTGTATTGTTAAGTGAGTAGTCGTATTATTTAATTCAAAAACAATGTCAACCCCTGGTTTCATCCTAAACCAGGACCCATCCACCAAGGGTCAACATTTTTCAAGTCAGCTCGGGGAAAGACATTGGGGCTTCGTCTTGAAATTCAAGATCCCTCCACCCCAAAGACTTTCATTGTTCATACATGTTTTGGTCAAAAATTATCTAATAAAAATAACCTTGTATTCCAAATTAGTTAAAGTGGGGTAGAGTGCTAAATGTGTAACAATATGTTAAGGAATCAATAATATTCTGAAGATGGTGTATCAGGATATTAAAGAAGCAAAAATGTGACAACTATGATCGGGATGGCTTAGGTAAGTTTCAGGATGGACAGTTATATCCTCGGGATGAAACTGCTTATAATGGATAAACAAAGTAATAAACACGAAGAACAACACACGATCTACGAGGAAAGCCCTTGATCAGTTGTAGATCGTCGGCATAAAACCTCGGGAGGAGTCGAGGCCCCTGCCTTGTATGTTAATATTAATTTGGTAAAAAGATACAACTTTGGATGAGTATTTGGACGAGTGTACTAAGATTACAATGATAGTGCAAGTGATTTTGATCAGCTAAGTGTATGTGTGTAGCTATAGTGTGAGCAATGTGTCCTATACTCGTCCAACACCCCCATTTATATAGGACATGAAATTAACAAACAATCCGATGAAACTCGCTAAGTAGTTAAGTTCTTTAAAGTCTTCTCATGACCGTTGTGGTTGTTTCATCTCAGGTGAACGTTGTAGCAACGGTTTCTCCTTAGCCAGTTTAATGTTTCAGCTGTTTCCTCATTTGTCGCCGATATTAAATGTATATCAGTTACAACTTTGACCATATCTTCCATCTTGACCACGAGTTATACTTCTATTCTTGAATTCTTCAATTGAAGATGATAATACAGACGTTGCCAAGCATGTAAATCCATATTATAACTTATTTGTACCTGCAATCATACATAGGAGAGTCAACTCGTTAGTTCTTTCTCGATGTGCACATGCTGAAACACTATCACATCCTGAAGTTAGTTAAGTCTTTCAGCATCCTGGGGATGGTACATTAGGGATGTGAGGTAAAATCATCCCGAGGATTTTCACCACCAACAATACAGACATAAAAAGAAATTGTTTAGAATTGTTCACAAACCAACCAATATTATAAAAAATGGGCTCTGGCCTAGTCATCTCATCCTTCATTGCCCACTGGTTCCTCAACCTGGAAATCCTTAGCCACTTCAGCCTCCGTTACCTCAAGCTCCTTTGCTACATCTTTAGGATCAACAGTAGGGGAAGTTTCAGGCACCACCTATTTTCCACCCAGACTAAGGATCTTCTCTTGCCAGGCCTTGACATCCCAATCCTCCGGCTTGAAGTTAGGATCCCTAGCCTGCAAAGCCATCCTTACCCTAGCTTGGAAAACAGAGATCATGGCAGATTGCATCAAACCCTGCTTGTACTCCTCCATTTCCTTTTGATGATCCTGCGTGCTCTTGGCCTGAGCAGACTTTGCCAACTTCAGTTCAGTTTCAACTTTGACCAATTTCCTCTCAAGTTGTTTACCTTTGTCAAGAGCAGACTTCTTTGCATCCTCAAGCCTGGCCTTAGTCTCAGCAAACTCTTTGTTGGCGTCATCCAGAGATTTCAGAAGATATTCATGTCCCTACAGATGTAAACAAGAACAGGTAAGTGTTTAACCCTAGTATGCGCTAAAAATTATTATGAACATCCTCGGGATGGGAGCATACCTGGAGGATAAACTGCGAGATCTTGCTCAAGAGGGCATCACAGCTAAGACCTTTAAAAGGTGAGGTCTCTTGAGCAGAAGAGCTAGCTGCCTTCCTCTTCTTAGAAGGTGCCTTAGGCTTAGTTGTAGGAGGAGGGCTTGTCATCCTAGAACTGAATGGCGAAGCGATCTGTGGAGCCTTGACATCCAGACTGTCAATCTCATCCAGATCAAAAAAGGCAGGCTTTTTTTTTTGCTGAAAAATACAAAAAACAAAGGTTCATACAGGGAACAATACATGAACATCTTCAAGATGTAGTGAGTAAAAACTAACCTGACATCTCCGTAGCTTGTCTTGTGGTAAAACTTTCTTCTATTTCAAAAGTCCTGGCCAAAGAGGGCAAGTCTATTATTCCTTGCGTCTGATAAAGGCATAGTCTAAAGGAGGCACAAGTTTTGCAAAGCAAGCACCTGCAAGACAAAGCTCAGTATTATAGTAACATTTTCAGGATCCTGCTATTATTTTCTTATCGAGAAAAAGTATTTACCACTTCTTAGCCAGGAAATAGGGATATCATTCCCATAAGGAATGGAATCTCTTCTAACAAAAAAGAACTTAGATTTCCAAGGCCTATCAGATTTTATGACCTTATAAAAGAGAGTGGGTTGCTTATTAATAAGCTGAAGGACATAACGGTTTGACCCATGTGTTTTCAACTTATAAAAATATGACAAGTCCCAATCTCGAGATGAATATCATGATTTTTAATGATCTTGTTGCAGACCATTAAAATCCTCCAGATTTCAGGCATGGCTTGGGCAAAAGCCATCCCTGTTATTTTGAAGAATTACTTGATAAAATCTGGGAATGTATACCTCGGACCTAGTTGGAAAGGAAGAAAGAAGAAGCAAACCCAGATAGAAGAAGCAAAATCAGATTTCACACTTGAGTCATAGGCACGTAAAACAGCCGAACTAGGGAAGGCCCCTGAGTTCTTAAGGGCTTGAATATTTCTATCACTAAAAGTGCAAACTTCTTGGTCAGGTTCTTTGAGCAAATTCTGAGGTGTGAAATCCTTAGGGATTCCAACACTCCCAGACGCCCTTGTTAATTTCTTGCTCATTCTCAAAATATTTGTTTTAGAAAAAATTTTGCAGGATCAAAGAGAAGAAGAAAGCAAGAGATAAGGGGAAATAATTACCTTTTTTAAAAAATCTTGGGTGATTATAAAGAAGAAAGGGAAACCTAGATATAGGTGATAGGATATGATGGGTGTAACGGTCATCACGAAGTTTTAGCCTAAAAAATAGCCGTTGCAGCCTCGAAAAAAGTTGAAGCATGCCTATTCGAGAAATTAATAGAGAAAAATATTTCTACCCTTAAGAAATTAACGATAACATATTTTTGGGGACAATTGTTGGTGGTGAAAATCCTCAGGATGATTTTACCTAATATCCTCAGTATAGTATCTTCAGGATGCTGAAGGACATGACAGACTTCAGGATATACCTAACCTATGTATTCTGTGTAGCATCCTCAAATTACTGAAGGACTAAACAGGCTTCAGGATGTAACTATTTTCTGTCTTATGTGCATCCTGAGGATAGACTGACATATTACCTTATTATTATATAATTGCAGGTACACTTAGTCAATAATAAGACTTGTAACTCTTCTCCAATGGTTATATTGTCTTATTAAAATCAAAGGAGCTAAGGATGCAAGAGCTGTTCATATAGAAGAAGTCCAAGACTAAAGAATAGGCCAAACATGTAACCGACGAGCATTAATACTAGGCGAAAATCATGGAAACGGTTAACCAACGTCTATATTGGTTAACTACTGACTTGAAATAGTCCACAAGCTCATAAAGAAGGCGGATTACATGGGATTTTTATTTATTATTTTGTAACTATATAAAGGGGATGATTAACGAGTATAGGACACTTCGGAACACATTATTGACACTTAATCAACACTTGACACTCACTTACTCATTATAGAACACCTGATACTCTCACACACACTGCACAATCATTGTAATCATAGACACTTGTTAATCATTCATCCAAAGTTGTACTCTTTTTTACCATTTTTAATATTAACAAACAAGGCAGGGGCTTTGACTCCTCTCGAGGTTTTGTGTCGGCGATCATCAAGTGATCAAGGGCTTTCCTCGTATATAGAGTGTTGTTCTTTGTTTTTTTTTTTTTTTTTACTTATATTGCTTGTTTCATCATTCTGTCAGATAGTTACATCCTCGAGATATAACTGTCTATTCTAAACACATTCTTTGTCATCCTCAGCATAGTTGTCAAATTGCTATTTCTTTCTTATCTTAAACTGCCTTCTTGAGAATATTACTTAGTTTTTGACATATTTCACACATTTAGCACTCTACCTCACATTTACTAATTTGGAATACAAGATTATTTTTATCATGTAATTTTTTACCAAAACAATTTGGCGCTCACCGTGGGGCAAGTGGTGCTATTTTTAACAAAAACTTTGTTAAAATTCATTCTTAATCAACTTATTTCAAAAATCTTGACAACTATGGCCTTAAACCCAAAATCTGTGTCTTCATCCACACCATCCATAACCTCTGCCAAAAATGTGACATTACCACCTCCCCCTACACATCCTAAAAGTTCTGGACAAGTTACCCGAAATGCTCCTCCAAGTACTGCTAGATCGGGGATGGGAACATCTGGAACTACTCCTCCTATTTTTGTACCAAATGATGAGCTCCTTTCTATGTTTGCAATGGTAAAGGACCAAATGAAGCAGTAAAAGGAAACCAATCAAATGCTGATGAGAGAAATTCAATCTCTCAAAACCTCCTTAAAGAGACCGGTTGAGGATGTAGGAACACCATTACAGCCTAGAGTTTTGGATTTCAATTCTAGTATGTCTGGGGGCATCCATCAAGGAGATTTTATTCCTATGAACACTGGATTCTCTGCTCCTGAGACTATTACAGCACCCAGGATGACTACAACCAGGGATCCAGGATATATTGCTGAACCATCTCGAGGATATGCCACTGAACCATCTCGAGGATACAACAACGGTAACAATTTAAGTTCAAGTACTTTTGCTACTAACGATATTGCTTCTTTGCAGGATACAGGTATAGGCCCACAATTGGCAAGAGAGCTTCAAAAGATTAGGGATATGGTATCTAGTGTACTAGGGATTGTACAACCCATCCCTAAGGTATCCTCAGCATGTCACAGGGTGTCTTGTTTTGCACGTCCATATATGATGCAGAGATCCCAAAAGATTCCAGACTCCAATCATGAAGCTTATGATGGATCTACTAATCCTGAAGAGCATGTAGCACAGTACAGGGAAAGGATGTAAATAAATCCCATTCCTGCCCATCTTAAGGAAGCATGCTTATGCAAAGGATTAGGTTCCACCCTCACTGGTCCAGCCTTAAAATGGCTGCTAAGTGTTCCTCCCTATTCTCTTACTTCCTTTGCTCATTTATTTAATATGTTTAACAATCAATTTTCTTGTAGTCGAACATTTGAACGTTTGACAAGTGATTTATACAGGGTAACACGGCCACAATGAGAATCCTTATGGGAGTTTATTACAAGGTTTGGGAAGAAAGCACTTGACAACCCAAACCTAGATGTCACCACAACAGTTCAAGCCTTCAAGATAGGACTATAACAGGATTCACCACCTTTCTATCAAGAATTGGTGATGAATCCTTGTAGGAATCTTGATGGAGTTCAAAATAGAGCTTTAAGATTCATCCGTCTTGAGGATGACAAGAAGATACAGGAGAGGATAGAAGCATCCTCAAGATAAAACAATCCTAATAAAAAATCCACTCCCACATATGAATATTATAAGCATAAACCATATTCTAAAAGTGATAATAAAAAGGTCAATGTGGTTGAGGATGATGATGATGATGATGATGATGATGATGATAAGGATTGCCCTAAGCTTTCAGATTATTATTTTTTTGTGGATGTAACAGGTCTCATGTATGCTATGAAGGATCTTGGAGAAAAAGAAAGATGACCAAGAAAAAAGAACAAATCAGGATGGAAAGACAAGTCCAAGTGGTGTGCTTTCCATGAAGATTTTGGCCACATTACTAAGGATTGCTTTGCCTTGAGAAAGGAAATAACATATCTTCTAAGTAAGGGCCATCTTAAGGATCTCATGGGCAAAAAGAAGCCTAAGGTTCAGGATAGAACTGGTATACCAGAAAGAGCAGCATCTCCACCTAAGGATGCTGGTATTATCAATTTTATTTCAGGTGGTTCGGACATTTGTGGTAAATCCTACTTGGCAGCAAAAAGGCATGAAAGGGAAACTAAGTCCGAGAAAGGAGAAATACCTACAAAGACCACCATGCGGACAAATGAAAAAGTGATCAGCTTCGAAGAAGATGATCGAGAAAATGTCCTAGATCCTCACAATGATGGTTTGGTGATTACATTATATATTGCTAACCATTTTGTTCGCAGGATATTGATAGATAGAGGGAGTTCAGTCAACATAATACAACTGGAGGCCTTCAAAAAGATGAACATCCCAGAAACCGAGATAGTTGCTAGATCATCAATCTTGTTTGGTTTCAGTGGGGAAACCAAGAGCACAGTTGGTGATATCAAACTGCCTGTTTATGTCGAGGGGGTAAACTTTATTCAAAGGTTTTGTGTAATAGATTCTTTATCCTGTTACAATGTTATCCTAGGTAGCCCTTGGATACACGACATGAAAGCAGTGCCATCAACATATCACCAATGTGTAAAGCTACCAACTCAATGGGGAGTCGTTAAAGTCAACAGTGACCAGCAGGAAGCTAAGGATTGCTACACAACATAAATGAAGGCTTCATTCCAGTCAAAATAAGCATAGCAATCAAAGCAGGATGCACAGTGTTATCCTCATGATGTCAAAGCACATCCTGACAAGATGTTAAAGCAGTCTGCCTTGATGAGAACAATAAGGATATCACTGTGCAGATCGGTAAAAATATTCATAATGATATTGAACAATCTTTGATTTCGTTTTTAAAATGCAGGATGTCAATATTCGCATGGAAACATGAAGATATGATAGACATCTCCAAGGATGTCATTACTCATAAGCTTGGAATTGATAAAAGCTTCAAGCCTGTTCAACAAAAACAAAGGAAGTTTGCACCCGAGAGGAATGTGATAATACAAGAAGAAGTTGACAGATTACTCAAGTCCAAGATGATAAGGGAAGTCAAATTCCTAAGATGGTTGGCCGATGTGGTTGTAGTACAAAAGAAAAATGGAAAATGGAGAGTATGCGTGGACTACACATATCTCAATAAGGATTGTCCAAAAGATCCATTTCCTCTTCCACATATCGATTCAATGGTGGATGCTACAGCAGGCCACGAAGTGTTAACTTTCATGGATGCATCCTCAGGATTTCAACAAATCCAGATGAAACCAGATGACCAGAAGGATACTGCATTCATGACACCATCAGGTATTTATTGTTATATTGCCATGCCTTTTGGACTTAAAAATGCAGGTGCATCATACCAAAGATTGGTAAAGATGATGTTGAAAGAAAAGATTGGGGACACAATGGAAGTCTACATCGATGATATGGTAGTGAAGTCCAAAAAAGCTGAAGACCATCTTCATGATCTCAATGAACCCTTTGACGTCCCTGATGCTTACAACATGAAGTTGAACCCGGCCAAATGCAATTTTGGAGTTGGTGCTGGAAAATTTCTTGGATACTTAGTACCAAAGAGTGTGACATCCGGTAAATTTTCTTTTCGTTTCGTTCTTTTCGTTTCTTTCACTTTGGGGCTTTGTGCAATTTTCGGGACGAAAATTCTTTCAACGTGCGGATGATGTGACACCCGGCATATTTGGCTTAAACATTTTAGTAACATCTAAGTCTACCTTAGCGGGAAACGTTTATAAACGGACTTAACTGGGTTAGTTGAGTCGGGTCAAGTTAGGATTGTCCAGGGTTCAATGATCTGGAGGATCATTGGGAGTCGTTTTAGGAATACACTAGTACCGGGTTCCATTGTTGGTGACATTACATAAATTAATTAAGTGTATGTGTAGATTATGGGTCGTGTGGTGGATTATATACATTGATGTGTTTAAATGATGTGTAGATGATTATCCATGATTAAATATGTTAAACATAGACTAAGGTTGCATGCTCATGTGTTAAGGTGTGTTAAAATGCGTTAAACACGACAAACTGGAAAACTAGATATACATAGGTCTGGTTCGACCACTTCGAGTGGTCAAAGGTGGAACTATGTATTGGTTCGACCCATTGTAAATGGGCGAACCTGGGATGTGGAATTGAAAGAATTCCCTTCGACCAGGACAGGGCTCATTCGACCCTGTGGAAGGGTCGAAGGAGGCTACCTTCGACCACTGATAGGGGGCGAAGGAGGATTAGTATAAATACCAAACTTTGTCATTTTTCACCATTTCACAAACCCTGACCGTCTCAAAACACTCTCAAACGATTTTAATCACTAAGGAAGGAGTTTTTGCTCTTCTTTTTCGTAATCTAACCTATCTACAACATCTAAACAAGAATCCAAGGTGTGTTATTAATCCTAAATCTTTTTAAGGCATTCTAATCCGTTTTTATCTAACCCTAAGTGTCCAGATCTGTTCTAAGGGTGTTTTATGATTTAAAAACCTTTTAAACATATTTCTAAACCAAAACCTTATCATTAAACATAGGTTTTCATGATAATAAACATATGTTAATTATGTATTATGTGGTGTTCAATGATTTGCTGCTGTATCTATGATAGAAACATGATATAGGATTGTTATTGATGCTGGTTTATTGTTGTTTAGGGTTAGAGATGGATAGATGGTGATGTTATTAGGTATTTTGGGGGGTTTTAACGAATCTAGACTCGATGCATGATATTTATGATCAATAGAACTAATTGGGAAAATCGAACACTCGACAAACTGAGCATTTTTAAGTTGAATATGGATTGATTTCAAAAGTTTCCAAATTGGGTAAAGAATCCATGCATGATTATGACGTTTTCATAATTTTTACCATTTTGGGAAAGGGCTGAAATGGATGTATTTTTTTGGTGAAATTGGTGGGGTTTTGTAGGGATAAGTTATTCATGCTTGACTGCTGTGTTTGATGATGTTTCGCGATGTTTCGACTGTGTTTGGAGTGTTTATGGGGAAAATAGTCTGACAGGGTCGAACCTGGGCTCATTCGACCAGTCGAATGGTCGAAGGAGAGATCCCAGGGTTGAACCTGGGAAAATATTGGCGAACGTGATCAAACGGTCGAAGGAGACATCAAACGGTCGAACGAAACATAAAACGGGCGAAGGAGACTTAATCTGACTGGTTCGACCGTTCTGATGCAGAAATGAGATTTTTGATACAAACTAAGTGTTTTATGCTTGAACCTTGTGTATAATCTATGTGTACTTGATTAGTTAACGTAATGAGTCACCAACGGGATGTCGGGTCGGTCTAGTGTGTCGGTCAAACACTTAAACACGTTTTAAAACATACTTGGTCACGATCTGGAAAATTAGGGACTAGATAACCTTATGGTTATTAGTCGGGACACTTATGTGAACATTTTGATAGATCTCCGGTAGTGGGATTATCAAGGGCTTGGCATTTAGATTTTCTTTGGAAACGCAAACTAAGGTGAGTTCACGGCCCCACTTTTACTGCTTTAACTTTTGGGGGAGTAAACATGCGCTAAACTATTTTGGTAACATATGTCATACTACGGTTTTTAACTTTGCATTTCTATACGATCTTTGGAAGTCCCGGGGGAAACCATGAATGTGCGGGGATGCACAACGGGGGAAATGTGGATAGATCTATTAGGCGTGACCTGCCCCACTCGTCGGCTTGGAGGGCCGGAGGGGTGCATGTTGTCTCGAACAGGAACATTGGTATCATGCTGAACATTCGGGCTGCTTAAACATATGCTAAACATTGCTAAACGTGTCTAGTAATGGTTTCCAATCGTAGTAGTAATAAAACATACGCCTAGCTAGCGTACTTGGTAACACTGATATAGTATGGACATGGTAACGTTTTGGTAACACTTGGTAACAAAATGAACAAACCTGTGAACTCACCAGCATTATATGTTGACGTATTTTTGGCATGTTTTTCTCAGGTCGCTAAGGTAGCAACAAATGGAACTAGGCGCACAGGTCTGCATTGGCGTCGAGACTTAGTTCATGTTTTGTAGTAAACACTTGGTACAATTGGGTCTATGATTTGTAATTCGTTAAACGCTTCCACTACTAATTTTGAGATTATGAAAACTATGTCTTTTTGAATGTCATGTATCTTCATATAGAGTTGTTTATTGTGACTGTTGACTTGGATCCTGGTTTGTCATGCGCCTCGCGGTAAAACTCCGCAAGTGGAAACTTGAGGGTGTGACAGATTGGTATCAGAGCCAATGGTTATAGTGAACTAGGACTGCATGTAGAGTCTGGTCTATAGCCGAGTCACACACACTAGACGGTCACATACTTTGAGTCTATTAGTGGGATACGTACTAACGTTGTCGAGGTGTCCTTACATCATCATCATACTTCTTTGTTACATCATCCGTTTTTATTTGGGTTCTTACCTACTCTTGTCTTCTTCTTCTGGATTGAAGAAGGAGGGGTTGATTTGTTGGTTCTAGCACACACATGCCTTCTTACACTTGCACCTATCGTAACACGTTACTAGGCGACGATATTCGGTGACCGGAGTCCGGAATTAGGGGTACATATGGAGGACCATGTAGAGCAGTTTATCATTTCGGGTGCACACGAAATAATAAACTGAAATGCATGAAAATCCCGATGGACTTCGAGTTTGGATGTATAGTCCTGGATTTGTCCCTAAGTTAACTCTTGTAAATTTCTGGTGGTTGACACTAGAAGTGAATCTGAATCCCTCGATTTCTTGATTTGTTAGATCATGTCTGGTGCTCGCGCTGGTGGACGTCGTGGTGGCGGCGGTGGTCGTGCCGGAGGCGGTGGTCGTGCCGGAGGCGGTGGTCGTGGTAACATCAACATGACCCAAGCTGAGCTGAACAACTTGCTACAGCAGCAAGTAAACATGGCTATGGCTAACTTCCAGGCTGGGATTAATGCCATGGGTGGTGAGTTGATTTCTGTCGACCTTGCCTCATTCTTGGGTTTCACGTCCTTTCATTTGTGTTTTACTCGTGTATCGTGTTTCAGGTGTTGGTGTCAATCCACCCCCACCTCAGTGCTCTTATAAGAAGTTTCGGGACTGTCAGCCCCATAACTTCGCTGGAACTGAGGGAGCAGTGGGACTGCTCCGATGGCTGGAGAAGGTTGAGTCTGTGTTCGTCATGTGTAACTGTCCTGCTGGGGACCGGGTGAAGTATGCTACCGTGACATTTGAGGGGCCTGCACTGTCGTGGTGGAATGCTACTACTCAGAACATGGGATTGGGGGAGGCTATTGCTATGCCTTGGGCGGAGTTTGTGCAACTGTTGAGAGGTGAGTACTGTCCGAGGGAGGAGGTACAGAAGTTGGAACACGAAGTCTGGAGCTATAAGATGGTCGGGTCAGAGATTGAAGAGTACATTGTGAGGAGGAATGAGCTGGCAGTGTTGTGCCCTGATTTGCACACACCCGAGTATAGGAGGATTGAGCACTATGTGTCTGGGCTGGTGCCGGAGATTGCTGGGTTGGTGGCTGCTGGGAATCTTCCCACCATTGCTGAAGTTGTCCGATCAGCTCACCGGATGACTAACCTGAAGGTGGCAGAGGGTATTTTGCCTCCTAAGGGTGCTGCTGTGAAGGTTACTGAGGGGAACAAGAGGAAGTGGGATGGTGTGGGGAAGAGTGTTGTGCCATCGCCATCTCAGCCGGCGAAGAAGTTTGATTCATCCCGGTCTTCTTCTGGGCAGAAGTCAAGTGGGTATGTCGGGAAGCATCCCAAGTGCAACAAGTGTGGTTTTCATCATTCTGGGAGTTGTGATCGGGCTCGTTGTCATCGGTGCCATCAGTTGGGGCATCATGCTAAGGATTGCAGGGTGGCACTCACCCCAACTCAGACTCCTGCTACTGCTCCTACTCCTGCTGCTCAGGGGACTCCAGGAAAGCAGGGGTGCTATAACTGTGGTGATACGGGACACTTCAAGCGTGAATGTCCTAAACTGAAGCAGGGCGATAATGGGAGGGGCGGAAACGGTAATGGGAACAACGGCGGCGGAGGCAGGACTGCACGTGCTTTCGTCATTGGATCTGCAGAGGCTAGGCAGGATCCAGACACAGTTACCGGTACGTTCCTTCTTAATGATCGCTATGTTTCTGTCTTGTTTGATTCTGGTGCCGATAAGAGTTTCGTATCTATGGACATTAGTCGATTGCTAGATATAGTACCCACACCTTTAGAGGCTAAGTACTTAATAGAATTGGCTGATGGTAAGAAAATCGAAGCGACACACACCCTTAGGGAATGTCGCTTGGAACTATCGGGTTTGTCTTTCCCCATTGACCTTATGTCGGTACCCCTGGGTAGTTTTGATGTCGTTGTCGGCATGGATTGGTTATCGTTGTATCGTGCGGAGATCGTTTGCTTCGATAAGATTATTCGGATTCCTCTCCCTGAAGGAGAGACTCTTTCGGTTGATGGCGAGAAAAGCGGTGCTTCGCTGAGTATCATTTCTAGCATGAAAGCCCGTAAATACCTTCGGAAGGGTTGTTCGGCCATTCTGGCACTTGTTAACGTTTCTACTGACGATGAGAAGAAGATCGAGGATATCCCGGTGGTTCGTGATTTTCCCGATGTGTTTCCTGATGTTTTGCCTGGTCTTCCTCCCCATCGTCAGGTTGAGTTTGGTATCGATCTTACTCCGGGTGCAGCTCCTATTGCCCGAGCTCCGTATCGTCTTGCACCTCCCGAGATGCAAGAGTTGTCCAGCCAGTTGCAGGAACTCTTGGAAAAGGGTTTCATCCGACCGAGTTCTTCCCCGTGGGGAGCTCCTATTTTGTTTGTGAAGAAGGACGGAAGTCTTCGCATGTGTATCGATTATCGTGAGCTGAACAAAGTGACCATCAAGAACCGTTATCCTCTTCCTCGCATTGATGATCTCTTTGACCAGCTCCAGGGCTCCAGCTACTATTTGAAGATTGATTTGTGGTCCGGTTATCACCAGTTGCGCGTCAAGGAAGCTGACATTCAGAAGACTTCTTTTCGCACTCGTTATGGCCATTTTGAGTTCTTGGTCATGCCTTTCGGTCTCACTAACGCACCAGCAGTGTTCATGGATTTAATGAACCGCGTTTGCAAACCTTACCTTGATAAGTTTGTCATCGTGTTTATTGACGATATTCTGATTTATTCTAAGAACAAGGCGGATCATGAGGAACACCTACGGTTGGTCTTGGAACTTTTGAGACAGGAGCAGTTGTATGCTAAGTTCTCAAAGTGTGATTTTTGGTTACGTGAAGTTCAATTCCTAGGACATGTGGTTAATGAACTGAGAATTCATGTCGATCCGGCTAAGATCGAAGCTATTAAAGACTGGGACGCACCAAAGACGCCATCTGAGGTGCGGCAATTCCTAGGTCTTGCGGGTTACTATCGTCGTTTCATTGAGGGATTTTCTAAGATCGCTCAACCCCTCACTACTCTTACCCAGAAGGACCGAAATTTTGACTGGGATGAACCACAAGAATCAGTTTCAGATGCTGAAGCTTAAACATTGTTCTGCACCTATCTTATCCTTACCTGAGGGTACGGATGACTTCGTTGTGTACTGTGACGCTTCTATTCGTGGTCTCGGTTGTGTGTTGATGCAACGCGGGAAGGTTATTGCTTACGCTTCTCGTCAACTCAAGGTTCATGAGAAGAACTACACTACTCATGATTTGGAACTGGGTACGGTGATCTTTGCGTTGAAAATCTGGAGACATTACTTGTACGGTACCAAGTGTGAAGTATACACCGATCAAAAGAGTCTCAGCATATTTTCGACCAGAAGGTGTTGAACATGCGGCAGCGTCGCTGGGTTGAACTCCTGAACGATTATGACTGTGCTATGAAATACCATCCTGGCAAGACAAACGTTGTAGCGGACGCCTTGAGCAGGAAGGAGTCTGCGAAACCCCGTCGTGTTTGAGCTTTGCAACTCACCATTCATTCCTCCTTGCCTGACCAAATCCGTTCTGCACAACTGGAAGCTTTGAAGGAGGAAAACCTTAAGGCTGAGACTATGCACAGTGCTGACAAGCATCTTGAACTCAGGACGGATGGCTTACATTATTTTGCGGGACGTGTTTGGGTCCCATCGTTCGGGGGATTGCGCGAGCTTGTTTTGGATGAAGCTCACAAATCCCGGTATTCTATTCACCCTGGCTCCGATAAGATGTATCAGGATTTGAAGATACTTTATTGGTGGCCAAACATGAAAGCTGATATAGCTTCTTATGTCAGCAAATGCTTAACTTGTGCTAAAGTCAAGGTGGAGTATCAGAGGCCGTCTGGTCTCCTGCAACAACCAGAGGTTCCAGAATGGAAGTGGGAGCGAATCATGATGGATTTTGTCACCAAGCTACCAAGGTCACCTAGTGGTTACGATATGATCTGGGTGATTGTTGACCGGCTGACAAAATCGGCACGTTTCATACCTATTAAGGAAACCGATGGACTCGAGCGGTTGGCTCGACTTTACCTTAAGGAGGTGGTTGCTCGGCACGGGGTGCCTGTCTCTATTATCTCTGATCGTGATCCTCGTTTTGCTTCGCGTTTCTGGAAGGCTCTGCACAAGGCTTTGGGTACTCAGTTGGATATGAGTACGGCTTATCATCCGCAAACTGATGGACAGAGTGAGCGGACGATCCAAACCTTGGAAAACATGCTTCGGGCGTGTGTTATCGATTTTGGTAAGAGTTGGGAGATTCACCTACCGTTGGTGGAGTTCTCCTACAACAACATCAATCACTCTAGTATCAATGCAGCTCCGTTTGAGGCTCTTTACGGACGGAAATGTCGATCACCACTTTGTTGGGCCGAGGTGGGCGAGAGCCAGCTCACTGGTCCGGAACTTGTATACGAAACTTCGGAGAAATCATGCAAATTCGTAACCGTTTGGCTGCTGCGCGGGATCGTCAGAAGAGTTATGCCGATCGCCGTCGAAAACCTTTGGAGTTCCAGGTTGGGGACAGGGTACTTCTAAAAGTTTCACCATGGAATGGCGTCATACGCTTTGGAAAGCGTGGCAAGCTTAACCCTCGTTATGTCGGACCATTCGCAATCCTGGATCGGATTGGACCGGTGGCATACAGACTTGACTTACAGGCGGAGCTCGGTAGTGTGCACAACGTCTTCCATGTGTCTAACTTGAAGAAGCGTTTGACTGATGAATCTCTCATTGTACCACTGGAAGAGATCAAGGTTGATGATTGTCTTTGTCGGAGTAAAATCCGCATCGTCAAAGTCCGTTGGAACTCGAATCGTGGACCGGAGTTCACGTGGGAACGGGAGGATCAGATGAAAGCTAAACATCCTCATCTTTTTCTGAAACGCGCATTCGAATCGAGACATGTTACGGTTGAAGCAGAATGAATCTCGGGTCGAGATTCCTTTCAACGTGGGGATGATGTGACATCCGGTAAATTTTCTTTTCGTTTCGTTCTTTTCGTTTCTTTCACTTTGGGGCTTTGTGCAATTTTCGGGACGAAAATTCTTTCAACGTGGGGATGATGTGACACCCGGCATATTTGGCTTAAACATTTTAGTAACATCTAAGTCTACCTTAGCGGGAAACATTTATAAACGGACTTAACTGGGTTAGTTGAGTCGGGTCAAGTTAAAATTGTCCAGGGTTCAATGATCTGGAGGATCATTGGGAGTCGTTTCAGGAATACACTAGTACCGGGTTCCATTGTTGGTGACATTACATAAATTAATTAAGTGTATGTGTAGATTATGGGTCGTGTGGTGGATTATATACATTGATGTGTTTAAATGATGTGTAGATGATTATCCATGCTTAAATATGTTAAACATACACTAAGGTTGCATGCTCATGTGTTAAGGTGTGTTAAAATGCGTTAAACACGACAAACTGGAAAACTAGATATACATAGGTCTGGTTCGACCCATTGTAAATGGGCGAACCTGGGATGTGGAATTGAAAGAATTCCCTTCGACCAGGACAGGGCTCATTCGACCCTATGGAAGGGTCGAAGGAGGCTACCTTCGACCACTGATAGGGGGCGAAGGAGGATTAGTATAAATACCAAACTTTGTCATTTTTCACCATTTCACAAACCCTAACCGTCTCAAAACACTCTCAAACGATTTTAATCACTAAGGAATGAGTTTTTGCTCTTCTTTTTCGTAATCTAACCTATCTACAACATCTAAACAAGAATCCAAGGTGTGTTATTAATCCTAAATCTTTTTAAGGCATTGTAATCCGTTTTTATCTAACCCTAAGTGTCCAGATCTGTTCTAAGGGTGTTTCATGATTTAATAACCTTTTAAACATATTTCTAAACCAAAACCTTATCATTAAACATAGGTTTTCATGATAATAAACATATGTTAATTCTGTATTATGTGGTGTTATGTGTTGTTCAATGATTTGCTGCTGTATCTATAATAGAAACATGATATAGTGTTGTTATTGATGCTGGTTTAATGTTGTTTAGGGTTAGAGATGGATAGATGGTGATGTTATTTGGTATTTTGGGGGGTTTTAACGAATCTAGACTCGATGCATGATATTTATGATCAATAGAACTAATTGGGAAAGCGAACACTCGACAAACTGAGCATTTTTAAGTTGAATATGGATTGATTTCAAAAGTTTCCAAATTGGGTAAAGAATCCATGCATGATTATGACGTTTTCATAATTTTTACCATTTTGGGAAAGGGCTGAAATGGATGTATTTTTTGGTGAAATTGGTGGGGTTTTGTAGGGATAAGTTATTCATGCTTGACTGTTGTGTTTGATGATGTTTCGCGAAGTTTCGACTGTGTTTGGAGCGTTTTTGGGGAAAATAGTCTGACAGGGTCGAACCTGGGCTCATTCGACCAGTCGAATGGTCGAAGGAGAGATCCCAGGGTCGAACCTGGGAAAATTTGGGCGAACATAATCAAACGGTCGAAGGAGACATCAAACGGTCGAACGAAACATAAAACGGGTGATGGAGACTTAATCTGACTGGTTCGACCGTTCTGATGCAGAAATGAGATTTTTGATACAAACTAAGTGTTTTATGCTTGAACCTTGTGTGTAATCTATGTGTACTTGATTAGTTAACATAATGAGTCACCAACGGGATGTCGGGTCGGTCTAGTGTGTCGGTCAAACACTTAAACACGTTTTAAAACATACTTGGTCACGATCTGGACAATTGGGGACTAGATAACCTTATGGTTATTAGTCGGGACACTTATGTGAACATTTTGATAGATCTCCGGTAGTGGGATTATCAAGGGCTTGGCATTTACATTTTTTGTGGAAACGCAAACTAAGGTGAGTTCACGGCCCCACTTTTACTGCTTTAACTTTTGGGGGAGAAAACATGCGCTAAACTATTTTGGTAACATATGTCATACTATGGTTTTTAACTTTGCATTGCTATACGATCTTTGGAAGTCCCGGGGGAAACCACGAATGTGCGGGGATGCACAACGGGGGAAATGTGGATAGATCTATTGGGCGTGACCTGCCCCACTCGTCGGCTTGGAGGGCCGGGGGGGTGCATGTTGTCTCGAACAGGAACATTGGTATCATGCTGAACATTCGGGCTGCTTAAACATATGGTAAACATTGCTAAACGTGTCTAGTAATGGTTTCCAATCGTAGTAGTAATAAAACATACGCCTAGCTAGCGTACTTGGTAACACTGATATAGTATGGACATGGTAACGTTTTGGTAACAGTTGGTAACATATTGAACAAACCTGTGAACTCACCAGCATTATATGTTGACGTCTTTTTGGCATGTTTTTCTCAGGTCGCTAAGGTAGCAACAAATGGAACTAGGCGCACGGGTCTGCATTGGCGTCTAGACTTAGTTCATGTTTTGTAGTAAACACTTGGTACAATTGGGTCTATGGTTTGTAATTCGTTAAACGCTTCCGCTACTAATTTTGAGATTATGAAAACTATGTCTTTTTGAATGTCATGTATCTTCATATAGAGGTGTTTATTGTGACCGTTGACTTTGGATCCTGGTTTGTCATGCGCCTCGCGGTAAAACTCCACAAGTGGAAACTTGAGGGTGTGACAAAGAGAGGCATAGAATCCAGTCTAGAACAAATCTCCAACAAATATCTAGGATGTGCAAAGATTGACTAGCAGGATAGCAGCTCTGAACAGATTCATCTCGAAGTCCTCAGAAAAATGCAAGGAGTTCTATGACATCCTGAAGAAGAACAATAAATTTGACTGGGGACAAAAGCATGAGGAAGCATTGCAGAAATTAAAGGAATATCTTGCAGTAGCTCCACTCCTAATGAAACCTGAGGATGGTGAGCCTCTCAAGTTATATCTTGCAGTTTATGGAAATGCAATAAGTGCAGTCTTGGTGAAAGACTTTGAAGGACAACAACATCCTGTTTATTATGTAAGTAAAACTTTATTGGATGTTGAAACCAGGTATTCACATCTTGAAAAACTTATTTTAGCTTTAAACATGGCATCTACCAAGTTAAGGCATTATTTTGAAACACATAATATACATGTTCAAACTAATTACCCTATTAAAAATGTGCTTAGAAAACCAGAAATGTCTGGTAGAATGGAAAAATGGTCAGTAAAACTAAGTGTTTTTGACTTGGTATATGAGCCTAGAAATGCAATCAAATCATAGGCTCTAACTGATTTTGTGGTTGATTTCAGTAGTGACATCCTAAGTGAAGTTGAAAAAGAAGTACAACAACTAAATGAAAACTTAGAAAAATGGATTTTATACACTGATAGCGCCTCAATTATGAGAGGTACATGGTTAGGAATACTACTAAAATCGCCACAAGGGGACATAGTACCCTATGCAATTAGATGTGCATTTCAAACAACCAATAATGAAGCGGAATATAAAGCTCTCATTGCTGGTTAGCATCTTGCTAAGGATATGCATATTGTAAATCTAGAAGTATTTGTCGATTCCTTGTTGATCACTAACCATTTTAACGGATCTTATGTTGTCAAAGGTAAAAAATTAGCTGAATATCTTTAAATAGTCAAGAAATTAGCATCTTGTTTTGCATAATTTACATTAACACAGGTACCTAGGGAAGAAAATGCTGAAGCAGATGCTTTGGCTAATTTAGGATCCTCCTTGAATTTACCGGAAGGATCCAAAATCCCTATCATCCACATCCTGAAGCCGGTAACTAAAGAATTGCATCCTGAGGATAACACTATGCATCCTGAGGATAACACGCTGCATCCTAAGGATAACACTGTTCTCGCCACTCAGGATCAAGATGATACATCCTGGATGACTCCTATAATAAAGTATCTTAAGGAGGGTGACATCCCTGATGAAGAGAATCCAAGGGCTTTCAGGATGAAGGTATCAAAATTTATTATTATCAACAATATATTGTATAGAAAATCTCTTGCAGGTCCATGCTTAAGATGCCTCAACAAGGATGAAGCAAAAGAAGTTCTCAAAGATATCCACGAAGGAGATTGTGGAAATCACACAGGGGGGAGAGCTTTATACTCAAAAACATAAAGAACAAGATACTATTGGCCGAACATGAAGAAAAATGCTATGTTAGATTCTCATAAATGTGATGCATGTCAAGGATATAGTAACATCCTACATCAGCCTACTGAACCATTGCATCCCATCATTTCACCATGGCCTTTCATGAAATGGAGGATGGATATAGTGGGAAAGTTTCCTAATACTCCTGGTGGAAAGGTGTTCATGCTAGTCATGACTAATTATTTCTCAAAATGGATAGAAGCCGAAGCATTTGTGCAAGTCAGAGACAAGGAAGTAGTATCCTTCATAAATAGGAACATCCTAACAAGATTTGGCATACCAGCTGAGATTATATGTGACAATGGATCTCATTTCATCAGCAAAAGAACAACCAGTTTTTGTGAAAACTGGGGGATCAAGATGATAACATCAACACCTGTCCATCCTCAAGCTAATGGATAAGCATAATCATCCAACAAGATCATTGTCAACAATCTAAAGAAGAAGCTAGGAGAAAAGAAAGGGAAATGCGCAGAAGAACTTCCATTTGTATTATGGGCAGATAGAACTACTTCCAATAATGCAACTGGCCAAACACCTTTCTCCTTGGTCTTTGGAACAGAAGCCATGCTCCCAACAGAATTGGTAATGCCTACAGCAAGAAGACATCTTCAGGATGCAACTACCAACTCGGAAGCATTATTACAAGATCTTGAAACAGTGGATGAGCTTAAAGATGCTGCCAAATTGAGGATGGTTGCCTATCAACAAAGGATAGCCAAAGCTTACAACAAAAACATAAGGATCCGAAGGTTCCAAATAGAAGGCTTGGTTCTTAGAAAGGCTTTTCAAAATACTACCAAGCCAAGTGATTGTAAATTAGCTCCTAAATGGGAAGGACCATACTTGATTGATTCTGAGGCTGGCAAAGGAGCATATTGGCTCTCAACTATGGAAGGTGAAATTCTTCCAAGGTCTTTGAATGCAATCCATCTTAAATACTATCACATGTGAGGTATTAAAACTTTCTATCCTTATCTACATTCCATTTTCCTAAATGATATCACAACTTAATATGGTCTAGTATATAGTCCATCCTCAGAATTTTTCAGGTCTATCCTGAAGATGCAACTTTGAAGACTAGAGGGTTGGCCACCCTCTCCTACGTTAAGGTATCTTATACCTTCCTAAGGTTTAAAGGTTTTCACCTTTCACAATGGGTAAGCAACCCCGCCTAGAGCGAACGTTATTCATGTATATCTTCAGGATGGTGGGACCAGTTCACACTACAATGGCTGACAATCTCATTATCTTTGGAATATACATTGAATCCCCAAGGTTTAGAAATTTTTCAATGTCTCTTTCTCGTATTTGGCCAAGTCGTCAGGGCCTTGTCTCTAGTTATCCTAAGGCTGTAACGCCAGTTTATCTTTTGGCCATGTCACCAGTTATCCTCAAGATGTTACATTTGTCCTTGTCGCCAGTTATCTTAAATGGGCTTTGTTTTGGTCAAAAATTATCAACTAGAAATAAACTTGTTTTCCAAATTAGTAAAAGTGGGGTAGATTGCTAGTTTGATAAAAAAACTTAGTGTTATTCTCAGGATGGTGATTTGTAAATGTAAATAAACACTAAGATGACAACTATGCTCGGGATGGTGATGATAAAGTTGAGGATGGACAGTTGTATCCTGAGGATGCAACTATCAGTAACAAGTAAAGTAAAGGCTAAAACACAAAGAACAACACTCGAAGTACGAGGAAAGCCCTTGATCAGTTGTAGATCGCCGGCATAAAACCTCGGGAGGAGTCTAGGCCCCTGCCTTGTTTGTTAATATTAATAATGGGTAAAAATGTTACAACTTTGGATGAATGATAAACGAGTGTACAAAGATTACAACGAATTGTGTTAAGTGTGTGTGAGTTTTTCTATGAGCAACAGAGTGTTCGTGTGTTTCAGGTGATAGAAATGTGTCCTATACTCGTCAATCATTCCCATATTTATAATACATGAAAGTAAACAAAAGATCTTGTGTAATCCGCTCATTAGTTAAATTCCTTGAAGTCTTCATGTGACCGTTGTAACTGTTTCAGCTCAGGTAGACGTTGTAGCAACGGTTTCCACCTTCTTCGCCTGTTTTTAATGCTTGTCGGTTACATCCTTGATTCCTTCTTCAAGCTTGGACCTTGGCTTGCAAGTGTAACTCTTCCACTCATAACTCTTTTCACCGAGTTATTATAATATAGACGTTGAAAAACAGTTTCAAGTCCATATTATGACTTAGTTGTACCTGCAATCATGTCATATAAATATAGTTCGTTAGTCCATCCTCAGGATGTGTACATGCTGAAATATAGTTATATCCTGAAGTCTGCCATGTCCATCAGCATCCTGAAGATGCTATACTGAGGATATGAGGTAAAATCATCCTGAGGATTTTCACCACCAAAAATTGTCCCCAAAAATATGTTACCGTTAATATCTCAACGGTAGAAATATTTTTCTCAGTCGAATAGTTTCTCGGATAAGCATGCTTTAACTTCTTTCAAGGTTGCAACGACTATTTTTTTGGCTAAAACTTCGTGATGACCGTTACACCCCATCATATCCTATCGCCTATATCTAGGCTTTTCTTCCTTCTTTATAATCACACGAGATATTTTAAAAAGGTAATTATTTCCTCTTATCTCTTGCTTTCTTCTTTTCATTGATCCTGCAAAATTTTTCTAAAACAAATATTTTGAGAATGAGTAAGAAATTAACAAGGGCTTCTGGGAGTGTTGGAATCCCTAAGGATTTCACACCTCAGAATTTGCTTAAAGAACCTGATCAAGAGGTTTGCACTTTTAGTGATAGGGATATTCAAGCCCTTAAGAACTCTAGGGCCTTCCCTAGTTTAGCTGTTTTTCGTCCCTATGATTCAAGTGTGAAATCTGATTTCGCCTCTTCTATTTGGGTTTGTGATGTGTGAAATGTGTAGTAAATAAATCGGTCAAGTTTTAAAAATGGAAAAACCTACAAAACCACACACTAACGGCAAGTGTACCGGTCACAGTGTAGCAGAGCAAGTAAGTCCGGAATATCGAACCGCGGACACAATAAAGCGACTCTCGATACTAGACCTCTATCGACTCCTAGCCTAATAAATTGGATTTTTGTGATTTTTATTTATTAACTAATTACTAAAGCAAATAGACTAAAAGACTCAAACTAACAGATAGCAGAGGATTGATAGGGAGAAAAATCAGAGATGGGAAAGGCAACCACCTAGGTATCGAATCCTACTAATGAAATTGGAACTGCCCCGGCTTTGGAAACTATGTTGGCAATCAGGAACTTATAATATTCACCCCTAGTATCCTAGTGGCTCTCGGATCATTTACCAAGACTGACCGAAAAGGAATCATAAAGGCTACTAATCTCACTGATTGGTTAGATCACCTCTCGGTCTCACTAACTATGCTAAAGTACTCTCTAGACTGGTTTAGATTTCTCACTCTCCAATCACAATACACCCTAAAGTGCAAGGAGTAACCTGTAAAGTCAATCTATGACATAGATAAGCAAATAATACTAGAGAACCTAGGAAAACCTGATCTCTCAGCGTTTCTAGCCTAAACCTCTAGCACCAAAGACAAACCTGACTACTTATCACCTCTCGGTCTCAAGAGTAGGAAGAATACTAATTACCTCTAAACTCACAATCAATGTTGCTATGAAATTTAGGCCTAAAACCATAAAGTAAACTACAAGCACAAAGCAAGTATTTCTAACAAGTGTCCAAACATGAAAGACATTCACTAAGACACTCGTGGAACATCAAAAGATAATAAATTAGTAAAGTACGCACACACATCATAGAATCATAAACAAGTTTCTTACTAAAGCATAAATCCAACTATAAAATCGAAATCCGAAACATAAACCAAAATCAAATAGTCATCATGTTCAACCTAGGTGGCCACTAATGTTTTAGCCAAACATAATTAGAGAAAACAATAAAAACATAGGTTTAAGAAAAATAAAAGTTATAGTAATAATATTAATAAACACAAAGTCAATAAATATAAAAACTAAAACTTATTATAGTCAAACCCGTTAGTTCAATCTTGAACCCGTGCCTTCTTCCCCTTCACTTCTTTCTTTTTGTCTTTGGCGGCTGATGTGTTCGTCGATCCCAATATTATGTCTTCGCCGCTGTTTTGATAAAATGTGCCTCCCCCCAAATATATGTTCGCCGTCCAATATATAAACCTCCTGTAGGGTTTATTACTTTGACTTTTTTGTCTTGGGCCAAGAATAAATTAATTCCACGTGACTTTTTTTATATCCTTTTTAAATTATTATTATTATTAGTAGTAGTAGTATACTTCAAGCTCGTATCCTGGGTGTTCTGGACACTACCAAAATTTCTCGTTTATGCTCTAACGTTCTTGAACACCTCCTCTCAACTGTTGGTGTCTCGATTAAAATTCTTTCATTTTGAGCTTATTTTCTCTAAACACCTATAAAATAATAAAATACATAAATACATAATAAAAACGACACAAAACAACTAAAAACCTGACTAAGTAATATACAAAATACATAGGAAAAGAGATGTGTTTTGCAACACATCAAGCATCCCCACACTTAAACTTTTTTCGTCCCTGAAAAAGACTGCAATGGAATCATAATTAGAATTCTTGGTTTCAAAAACCTTTAGGTTCATTAATTAAGATCTAATTACGCATCAACCAAAACTGTTGGTATTGTTGTCCACCTAAACCCAACCACTAGCTAATCAGACCCCAATCATGTAAAGCAATTAAGTTCATATTATTACAATCAATCTATGGGTCTCACACTCAAGATATCCAGCTTCACATAATCCCACCTCAAACTTTCGAAGCAAAGGTTAAACCATATAGATTTACCAACCACTGCAAACTAAACTCCCTAATGTATTAGAAATTAAATTTATGATGGATGATGGATGAAGTTTATGAGCTTAGACACATTTGTTTTTTTTTTTTTCATACCTAACCCAGAGGTTGTCTCAATCAGAGTCACCATCCCCAAAAGCGACAGCATGAGCTTCGGTATTTTTTTTTTCAACTTGACCTCGAGGGAGTTTCGATCAGAGGCTTCAGTTTTTTTTTTTTTTTTGGTCTAGCTCAATTGATGGACATGTGGATTTTTTTTTTGGCGCCACTTTTCACCTGATTTCTTCTCGTAAAAAGGATCAAGTGTGCCATTTAATTAATAATACATATGGGCTTTCAACCTACAGTGGTACCTCTAATTACTATCAGCGGTTTCAGTTCTACCGTTTCTCCTAAAATGAGAACCCACAAGATTTCATGATTTATTAAGGTATATTAAGAACAATCCTAGGACCTTTCAAAGCTAGTTGGGCCTACCGACACATCTTAAGCAAACACGCTTTCAATCTATTTATTTTCTCATACATATAATATTTTGAAAACAAAAAAATCCCAATTTTACTATCATTTTCCGTATAAAATGCACAAAAGATCAGGGACATTTTTTTTTTCAATTTTTTTTTTGTTTTTTTTTTTTTTTTTGACTCAACCTACAACTAAGCAAAATAAAGACGAAGTCTCCCATCCCCACACTTAGAAAGGCACAATGTCCTCAATGTGCTCCTAGATACAAAGCAGACTAAAAATAAAAATTTAAAAACAAAGAAGATGTGAAAAGAAAAAAAAATATATATATAACAACAAAATAAATGGAACGAACTCCCGTGGAATATGTGGCAATAGCTCGCAAAAAGTGTCCTGTCCGTCCATCATCTACAGTCGTATAGCATTTCCTTCGCGGCCATAGTCAAATTCCTGAAAAAATAAACTAAAACAAAATGAAAGTAAAATGACTCGATGACAAGTGAGACGCCTGTTTACAAAAAAATAATTTTAAGATCGACCCAACCGAATGGAGATTGAGTACGGGCAGGGGAGATCTAACAGTGAAAAAGGCCAAGGCAATCCCACACGGCTCGATAAACAAAAAAATAAAATAAAGAAGAATGAAAATAAAAAAAATAAAATAAAATAAAAAACATACTTGGCAAATGATGATACAAAACTCTACACTTGGGTTTTAACCCAAGTTCAATCAGGTGGCTTCTCTTTTATCCACCCTTTATCCAACCCGTTTAATTCTGATCGTTCACCATTGTTCGTCAAAAGACGAATGATGAATATACAGTAACGTTTGAAAAATTCAAACGAGTCAGAGCACCTATTCCTACACTTACCTGGACCAAACCTCGTATGTGGCATATGATGAGGGGTATGGTCCATGTGACTGTGAACCCTCTCCCGTGATGGTGGCGGCACGGGCCGGCAATCCTGAATGTGATGAGGTGGTTTGGTCTTCTTCTTTGTTACCACCTCTTCCTCTTCTTCATCGTTTGGTGTATTGATCTCCGTTGTTGCATCCCTGAAAGTAAAGTCTCTAAAAATGTAAGATCACCAACTGGGTCCAATTCTTCTTCTTCAAGAGTTAGTAAATTATCCAACTCATCACCAAACTCTTCCTCCAAAGATGGTATATGCATATCTTCTTCTTCATCTCGCATCTTGTTCTCCTTCTCAATAACCTCTTCAATCAATCCGACGTCTTCTTCAACCTCATTACCACTCCAAAAATCATTTTCAATTGGTTCTTGTTGGACAAGAGGTGGGACTTCTTCGTCCATTATTGTCTCCGGTGCTGGAGTGATATCAAATGGTTGTAAGTATGGATTTTCCCCTTCATACCAATTTACAAAGATCCTTGGTATTGAAGAGGCAAGAAAACTATCGGGCTCCCTCAAAATAGGCATATAGTGATTTTGCATTTGTGTGTAGATGCCTTCTTCATTGTAACCAGCCTGGTCACGCTCTCTTATGTAGTCTGCTACAGTCTTTCTTCCACTAGCATCTGGCATCCTAAAAATCTCACTACAAACAGACACTAAACAAACAGATCACGGCCACCAGATAGAGAAAATATATAAAAATAAATAAATAAATAAAAATAAAGAGAAGAAAAATAAATAAAAATATCTACAAAATGACTAGATCCCCGACTCGGGCCATCCTCGAAAGTGCACTGTGTCCCCGGCAACGGCGCCAAAAACCTTGATGTGTGAAATGTGTAGTAAATAAATCGGTCAAGTTTTAAAAATGGAAAAACCTACAAAACCACACACTAACGGCAAGTGTACCGGTCGCAATATAGCAGAGCAAGTAAGTCCGGAATATCGAACCGTGGACACAATATAGCGACTCTAGATACTAGACCTCTATCGACTCCTAGCCTAATAAATTGGATTTTTGTGATTTTTATTTATTAACTAATTACTAAAGCAAATAAACTAAAAGTCTCAAACTAACAGATAGCAGAGGATTTATAGGGAGAGAAATCAGAGATGGGAAAGGCAACCACCTAGGTATCGAATCCTACTAATGAAATTGGAACTGCCCCGACTTTGGAAACTATATTGGCAATCAGGATCTTATAATATTCACCCCTAGTATCCTAGTGGCTCTCGGATCATTTACCAAGACTGGCCGAAAAGGAATCCTAAAGGCTACTAATCTCATTGATTGGTTAGATCACCTCTCGGTCTCACTAACTATGCTAAAGTACTCGCTAAATTGGTTTAGATTTCTCACTCTCCAATCACAATACACCCTAAAGTGCAAGGAATAACCTGTAAAGTCAATCTATGACACAGATAAGCAATTATACTAGAGAACCTAGGAAAACCTGATCTCTCAGCATTTCTAGCCTAAACCTCTAGCACCAAAGACAAACCTGACTACTTATCACCTCTCGGTCTCAAGAGTAGGAAGAATACTAATTACCTCTAAACTCACAATCAATGTTGCTATGAAATTTAGGCCTAAAACCATAAAGTAAACTACAAGCACAAAGCAAGTATTTCTAACAAGTGTCCAAACATGAAAGACATTCACTAAGACACTCGTGGAACATCAAAAGATAATAAATTAGTAAAAAGTACGCACACATATCATAGAATCATAAACAAGTTTCTTACTAAAGCATAAATCCAACTATAAAATCGAAATCCGAAACCTAAACCAAAATCAAATAGTCATCATCTTCAACCTAGGTGGCCACTAATGTTTTAGCCAAACATAATTAGAGAAAACAATAAAAACATAGGTTTAAGAAAAATAAAAGTTATAGTAATAATATTAATAAACACAAAGTCAATAAATATAAAAACTAAAACTTATTATAGTCAAACCCGTTAGTTCAATCTTGAACCCGTGCCTTCTTCCCCTTCACTTCTTTCTTTTTGGCTTTGGCCGCTGATGTGTTCGTCGATCCCAATATTATGTCTTCGCCGCTGTTTTGATAAAATGTGCCTCCCCGAAAATATATGTTCGCCGTCCAATATATAAACCTCATGTAGGGTTTATTACTTTGACTTTTTTGTCTTGGGCCAAGAATAAATTAAGTCCACGTGACTTTTTTTATTTCGTTTTTAAATTTTTATTATTAGTAGTAGTAGTAGTATACTTCAAGCTCGCATCCCGGATGTTCTGGGCAATACCAAAATTTCTCGTTTATGCTCTAATGTTCATGAACACCTGCTCTCAACTATTGGTGTCTCAATTAAAATTCTTTCATTTTGAGCTTATTTTCTCCAAACACCTATAAAATAATAAAATACCTAAATACATAATAAAAACGACACAAAACAACTAAAAACCTGACCAAGTAATATACAAAATACATCGGAAAAGATATGTGTTTTGCAACACATCAGTTTGCTTCTTCTATCTTTTTCCCAACTAGGTCTCAGATATCCATTCCCAGATTTCATCAAGGAATTCTTTGATGTAACAGGGATAGCTTTTGCCCAGGCCATGCCTGATATCTAGAGGATTTTAATGGTTTGTAATAAAATCATTAAAAATCACGGCATTCAACTCGAGATTGGGGACATGTCATATATTTAAAAGTTGAAGACACACGGGTCAAGCCGTTATGTCCTTCAACTTATCAATAAGCAACCCCCTCTCTTTTATAATGTCATAAAATCTTATAGGTCCTGGAAATCTAAGTTCTTCTTTGTTAGAAGAGACTCTATTCCTTATGGGAATGACATCCCTATTTCCTGATTGAAAAGTGGTAAATACTTTTCTGGATAAGAAGAAAATAATAGAAGCATCCTGAAAAATGTTACTAATATTCTGAATTTTGTTTTGCAGGTGCTTGCTTTGCAAAACTTGTTCCTCCTTTAGATTCTTCCTTTATTAGACGTAAGGAAATAATAGACCTACCTCCTTCAGCAAGGACTTTTGAAATAGAAGAAAGTTTTACCACAAGCCAAGCTATTGAGATGTCTGGTTAGTCTTACTTACTACATCCTGAAGATGTTCATGTTTTGATTCCTGTGTGAACCTGTGTCCTTTGTCTTTTCCAGCAAAGAAACCTGCCTTTTTTGATCTTGATGAAATTGATAGTCTGGACGTCAAAGCTCCACATATTACTTAACCCTCCAGTTGCAGGATGACAAGCCCTCCTCCTACAACCAAGCCTAAGGCACCTTCTAAGAAGAGGAAGACAACTAGCTCCTCTGCTCAAGAGACATCTCCTTTTGAAGGTCTTCGCTGTGATGCTGTTTTGAGCAAGATCTCGCAGTTTATCCTCCAGGTATGCTCTTATCCTGAGGATGTTCGTAATAAATTTTTAGCGTATAATAGGGTTAAACACTTACCTGTTCTTGTTTACATCTTGTAGGGACATGAATATCTTCTAAAATTTCTGGATTATGTCAACAAAGAGTTTGCTGATACTAAGGCCAGGCTTGAGGATGCGAAGAAGTCTGCCCTTGACAAAGGTAAGCCACTTGAGAAGAAATTGTCCAAAGTTGAAACTGAGGTGAAGTTGGTGAAGTCTGCTCAGGCCAAGAGCATGCAGGACTATCAAAAGGAGATGGAGGAGTACAATCAGGGTTTGATGCAATCTGCCATGATCTCAGTTTTCCAAGCTAGGGCGAGGATGGCTTTGCATGCTAAGGATCCTAATTTCAAGCTGTAGGATTGGGATGTTAAAGCCTGGCAAGAAAAGATCCTTAGTCTGGGTGGAAAAGAGGTGGTGCCTGAATCTTCCCCTACTGTTGATCCTGAAGATGCTGCAAAGAAGCTTGAGGTGACGGAGGATGAAGTGGCTAAGGATTTTCAGGTTGAGGAACCAGTGGGCAATGAAGGATGAGATGACTAGGCCAGAGCCCACTTTTTTAGAATATTGGTTGGTTTGTGAACAATTCTGAACAATTTCTTTTTATGTTTGTATGAACAATGAATGTTTTTTGGGGTGGAGGGATCTTGATTTTCAAGACGAAGCCCCCAAAATCCTTCCCTGAACTGGCCTGAAAATGTTGACCCCTGGTGGATGGGTCCTGGTTTAGGATGAACAAGGGGTTAACATCAATTTTGATCTTAATAAATAATATGACTACTTTTTTGACGCTACATCCTTGTGTTCTTTTCTTTTGATATTCTGTAAACATTAGCAAATGTTAGGTATAAAGAAATGATATAAATGATACCTCCATTCTCTGAAAATAATCTTTTTAGATGTCTTGAAAATGTCCTTCATGCTGCTTTGTCATCCTCATGATGATACCATCTTGAGGATGTACCTAGTTCTTCTTCTTTTGTCATCCTTAGGATGGCCCTAGTATAATATTTTCAAGATAGACTTTGAGATTCTTTCCTTTTTTAAGAAAAGTTTAACAATAACCTGTATAAAGGCAGACATTGTTATTATACTGGCGACTAGGCCTTTAAGTGAACTAGGGACAAGCCCATTCAGAATGACTTTGTGAAAAACCAACATGTAGCATTTTGAGAATATCTGGCGACAAGGCCTATTGTAATATCTTAGGAATAGCTGGTGACAAGACCTTGGCGACTAGGCCAAATACGTAAGAGACATTGAAAAATGTCTAAACCTTAAGAGTTCAATATATATCTCAAAAATGATGAAATTGTCAGCCACTTTTACATGGACTGGTCCCACCATCCTAAAAATATACATGAACAACGTGCGCACCAGGCAGGGTTGCTAACCCAATAAGAAAGGTGAAAACCTTTAAACCTTATGAAGGTGTCGGACACCTTAACGGAGGAGAGGGTGGCCAGCCCTCTAATCTTTAAATGTTCCATCTTCAGGATGGTACTGCAAAATTCTTGAAATGGACTATTTTAGTTAAAATAAACGATCGAAATAGGTTAAGAATACTTACATATGGAGATGATTCATCTCAGTCAGCCTTCACCTTCATCCCACCAGTAATCCGGACCATGGTTTCTCTCCTTATACGTGATAATATTTCAAATGAATTGCATTCCATGCTCTTGGTAGAATTTCTCCTTCCATAGTCGATAGCCAATATGCTCCTTTGCCAGCTTCGGAATCTATTAAGTATGGTCCTTCCCATTTAGGAGCTAGCTTGCCATCACTTGGTTTTGTTGTATTTTGGAAGGCTTTTCTTAGTACCAAATCTCCTTCTTGAAATCTTCTTATCCTTATATTTTTGTTGTAGGCTTTAGCAATCCTTTGTTGATGACCTGCCATCCTTAATTTAGCAGCATCCCTGAGTTCGTCCACTGCTTCCAAATCTTGCAATAATGCTTTTGAGTTGGTAGTTACATCCTGAAGATGCTTCCTGGCTGTAGAGGCATGATCATCTCTGTAGGTATCATTGCTTCTGTTCCAAAGACCAAGGAGAAAGGTGTTTGACCAGTTGCACTCTTGGTGTTTTGGTCAAAAATTATCTACTAAAAATAATCTTGTTTTCCAAATTAGTTAAAGTGAGGTAGAGTGCTAGTTTGATAAAAACTAAGTGTTATTCTCAGGATGGTGATTTGTTAATATAAATATGCTATGAATTGAAAACTATGTTCGGGATGATAATGAGAAAATTGAGGATGGACAGTTATATCATGAGGATGTAACTGTTAGGCTAAAATGTGAATTAAGCTAAGATAGACAATTGTAAGTAAAATGCTATAAAGAAACAACACTCGATGTACGAGGAAAGCCTTTGATCAATGATAGATCGCCGGCATAAAACCTCGGGAGGAGACTAGGCCACTACCTTGTTTGTTAATATTAATGTGGTAAAAAGGATTACACTTTGGATGAATGAGTGGATGAGTGATCTAATATTACAATGATTCGTGAGTATTCTATGTAGCTGAGTGTGTGTGTATAGCTCTAGTGAAAGCAATGTGCATGTACTCATCCAACATTCCCTATTTATAATACATGAATGTAAATAACAAGTCCCGTGTAATCAGCTAGTTAGTTAAGTTCCTTGAAGTCTTCTTTGTGACCGTTTGTGGCTGTTTCTGCCCAGGTAGACGTTGCAGTAATGGTTTCCACCTTCTTCGCCTATTTTTAATGTATGTCTGTTACATCCTTGACTCTTTCCTCAAGTTTAGACCTTGGCTTACAAGTGTAACTCTTCCTTCAATAACTGTTTTGACTGAGTCATTATAATATAGACGTTGGAAAACAGTTTTGTGTCAATATTGTAACTTAGCTATTCATGCAATTACATCATATAAAGAGAGTTCGTTAGTACACCCTCAGGATGTGCACATGTTGAAACATAGGAATATCCTGAAGTCTGTCACGTCCTTCAGCATCCTGAAAATACACAAATGGAAGTTCTTCAGACCATTTCCCTTTCTTTTCCCCAAGCTTTTTCTTCAAATTGTTGATAATAATTTTATTTGAGGATTCTACCTGTCCATTAGCCTAAGGATGGACTGGTGTTGAAGTTATCATCTTGATTCCCCAGCTTTCACAAAAGTCAGTCGTTCTTTTGCTGATGAATTGAAAACCGTTGTCACATATGATTTTAGTTGGTACTCCAAATCTTGTTAGGATGTTCCTCTTGATAAATGACACCCCTTCCTTATCCTTGACCTGTACAAATGCTTCAGCTTCGATCCACTTTGAGAAGTAATCAGTCATTACCAATATGAACACCTTCCCACCAGGAGCTACGGGTAACTTTCCTACTATATCCATCCCCCATTTCATGAAGGGCCATGGTGAAATAATAGGATGTAGTGGTTCAGCAGGATGATGTAGGATGTTGCTATGTCTTTGACATGGATCACACTTTTGAGAATATAGCGTGGCATCCTTCTTCATAGTTGGCCAATAGTATCCTGTTCTTAAGAGCTTTGAGTAAAGAGATTTTCCTCCTATGTAGTTTCCACAGTCTCCTTCGTGGATATCCTTAAGTACTTCATTTGCTTCTTCTTTATTGAGACACCACAAATATGGATCTGCAAGAGATGTTCTATACAAAACATTGTCTATAATAGTAAATTTTGTTACCTTCATCCTAAAAGCCTTTGCATTTTCTCCTTCTGGGATGACATCTTCTTGTAAATATTTTATTATAGGAGTAATCCAAGATGGATCGTTTTGAATCTGAGTGGCTAAAACAATGATATCCTCAGGATGCACCGTTTCATCTTCGGGATAATTAGTGATATCCTCAGGATGTGCCTTACTATCCTCAGGATGCCAATCTTCAATTGTTGGTTTCAGGATGTGGATGATGGGAATCTTAGATCCTTCAGGCAGATTTAAGGACGATCTGAGATTTGCTAAGGTATCAGCTTCGGCATTTTCTTCCCTAGGTACTTGTGTTAGTGAAAATTCTACAAAAGAGGTTGCTAAATTTTTAACTTTTTCGAGATAAACAGTTAACTTTTGACCTTTTACTGCATAAGATCCATTAAAATGGTTAGAAATCAACAAATACTTCAATATTAATAATATGAATGTCTTTAGCAAGTTGTAAACCAGCATGTAGAGCTTCATATTCTGCCTCATTATTGGTTGTCTGAAATGCACATCTAATAGCATGGGGTATTTTGTCCCCTTGTGGCGATTTTAGTAGTATTCCTAAACCTGTTCCTTTTGCATTTGAAGCACCATCAGTCTATAAAGTCCATTTTTATAAATTTTCATTTAAGTATTGAAATTCAGATTCTACTTCACTCAGGATGTCACTACTAAAATCAGCCACAAAATCTGCTAGAGCCTGTGATTTGATTGCATTTCTAGGCTCATATACCAAGTCAAAGGCACTTAATTTCACTGACCATTTAACCATTCTTCCTGACATTTCTGGTTTTCTAAGTACATTCTTAATAGGGTAATTAGTTTGTACGTGTATCCTACGTGTTTCAAAATAATGCCTTAACTTGGTAGATGCCATTATTAAAGCTAAAACAAGTTTTTCGTGATGAGAATACCTGGTTTCAGCATCTAGTAGAGTTTTACTTACATAGTAGAAAGGATGTTGTTGCCCTTCGAAGTCTCTTACCAAAACTGCACTTATCGCATTCCCAGAAACTGTAAGGTATAGCTTTAGAGGTTCTCCATCCTCAGGTTTCATCAAGAGTAGAGCTGCAACAAGATACTCCTTCAGCTTCTTAAATGCTTCCTCGTGTCTCTGTCCACAGTTGAATTTACTATTTTTCTTCAGAATGTCATAGAATTCCTTACACTTCTCTGAGGATTTCGAGATGAATCTGTTTAAGGCTGCAATCCTGCCTGTCAGCCTTTGTACATCCTTGATATTTTTTGGAGATTTGAGATCAAGGATGGCTTTTATTTGTTCGGGACTAGCTTTTATCGCTCTTTTAGTCACTAGATATCCAAGAAACTTTCCAGCACCAACTCCAAAGTGACACTTTGATGGATTTAACTTCATATTGTAGGCATCCAGGATGTCAAATGCCTCCTTAAGATCTTGAAGATGGTTCTCTGCCTTCTTGGATTTAACCACCATTTCATCAATGTATACTTCCATTATGTCCCCAATCTTTTCCTTGAACATCATATTCACTAGCCTTTGTTAGGTTGCACCTGCATTTTTTAGTCCAAATGACATTGCTATATAACAACATATACCTGATGGGGTCATGAATGTTGTATCCTCTTGGTCATCTGGTTCCATTTGGATTTGTTGGAATCCTGAGGATGCATCCATGAATGTCAGCATTTCGTGGCCTACTGTAGCATCCACCAATGAATCTATATGTGGTAATGGAAATGGGTCCTTAGGACATGCTTTATTGAGGTCTGTATAGTCTACACATACTCTCCATTTCCCATTTTTCTTCTGCACCACTACCACGTTTGCCAGCCATCTTGGGAATTTTACTTCCCTTATCATTTTTTATTTGAGCAACCTGTCCACCTCTTCTTGTATAATGACATTTATTTCTAGTGCAAATTTTATTCGTTTTTGCTGCATAGGTTTGAAGCTCTTATCAATCCTAAGTTTATAGGTAATAACATCCTTAGAATTGCCAGTCATATCTTCATGCTTCTATGCAAAGGTAGACATCCTGCATTTAAGAAATGAAATTAGTGATTGTTCAATGTCTTGAAGAATATTCTTACCAATCAGCACAGTGATATCCTTGTTATTGTCGGCAAGGCAGACAACCTTTACATCCTGATCAGGATGTGACTTGACATCCTGAGGATGGCACTATGCATCCTTCTGTAATTTCTATGCTTGTCGTGATGAAGCCTTCATCGATGTAGTATAGCAAACCTTGGCTTCTTGTTGATTGGTATTGACTTTGACAACTCCCCATGGTGTAGTTAACTTTATACACTGGTGATATGTTGAAGCAGCTACCTTCATGTCATGTATCCAGGGTCTCCCCAAGATGACATTATAGTAGGATAAGGAATCTATCACACAAAATCTCTGGATAGAATTACTCCCTCTACATACACCGGTAGCTTGATGTCACCTATTGTACTCTTAGTTTCTCCACTGAAGCCCACCAGGACTGAAGATCTGGAAACTATTTCAGATTTCGGGATATTCATTCTTTTTAAGGCTTCTAGTTGGATTATATTCACTGAGCTTCCACCATCTACAAGGATCCTGCGAACAAAGTGATTAGTAATATATAAAGTTATAACTAAACCATCATGATGAGGATCAAGGATATTTTCTTTGTCTTCTTCCTCAAAGCTGATCACTTTAGAGGTCGTCAGGATGGTGGTCCTTGTGGGTCTCTCTCCTTTTCCTGATTTTGTTTCTCTTGCATGCCTTTTAGCATGTGAATATGAGGTTCCACAGATGTCTGATCCTCCTGAAATAAAGTTGATTATACCAGCATCCTTAGGTGGGGATGCTGCTCTTTCTAGGATGGTGGTGCCATCTTGAACCCTTGATTTCTTCTTGCCCAGAAGATCCTTAAGATGACCCTTGCTTAAAAGATATGCAATCTCTTTCCTCAAGGCAATACAATCTTCAGCGATGTGATTGAAATCTTCGTGGAAGGCACACCACTTTGATTTGTCGTTCCATCCTGCCTTGTTATCCTTCTTAGGCCATCTTGCTTTATCCCCAAGGTCCTTCATGGCATACATTAATCCTGTAACATCCACAGAAAAATAGTAATCTGATAATTTAGGACATTCATCCTCATCGTCATCCTCTACCACATTGACCTTTTTATTGTCAGGCCTAGCATATTGTTTATGCTTGTATGGTTCGTATGTGGGAGTGGATTTTCGATTAGGATGGTTATATCTTGAGGATGATTCTATCCTCTCTTGAATTTTCTCGTCATCCTCGAGTCGGATGAACCTTAGAGCCCTGTTCCTGACTTCATTCCAAGTTTCTACAAGGATTCATCACCAATTCTCGGTAGAATGTTGAATCTCTTTGCAGCCCCATCTTGAATGCTTGTACTGCCGTCGTGACATCCAGGTTCGGGCTGTCGAGTGCTTCTTTTCCAAACCTTGTAATGTCTTCTCTTAGTGATTCCCCCTGTGGTTGAGTTACCCTGTATAGGTCACTTGTCAAACGTTCGAATGTTCGACTACAAGAAAACTGATTATTAAACATGTTAATCAAGTGTGCAAAAGAAGTAATTGAGTATGGAGGAACACTTAGGAGCCATTTTAAGGCTGGAAGAGTGAGAGTTGAGCCAAATCCCTTGCATAGACACGCTTCCTTAAGGTTGGAAGGAATTGGATTTATCTCCATCCTTTCTCTATATTGAGCTACATGCTCCTCGGGATCTGTAGATCCATCATATAGCTTCATGCTAGGAGTTTGAAACCGTTTTGGGATCTTTGCATCACATATAGGAGGTGCAAATCGAGACACCCTATGACATGCTGAGCATACTTCGAGGATAGGTTGTACTATCCCTGGTACACTTGATACCATATCCTTAATTTTCTGTAGCTCCCTTGCTAGCTGTGGACTTATACCTGTATTCTGCAAAGAAGCATCATCATTAGCAGTGTAAGTACTGGAAGTTAAATTGTTACCGTTATTGTTGTATGCTTGGGATGGCACAGGTGTATATCCTGGATCCCTAGTGGTTGTCATCCTGGGTGTAGTAGTTGTTTCAGGAGCAGAGAATCCAGTGCTCATGGGGATAAATTCTCCTTGATGCATGCCCCTAGAGATTCCAGAATTAAAAACCAACGCCCTAGGCTGCTATGGTGTCCCCATGTCTCCTTGAGGATGACTTGAGAGATTGTATTTCTCTTATCAGCATCCGGTTTGTGTCTTGTTGTTGCTGTATTTGATCCCTCATTAATGCAAGCATAAAGAGGAGTTCATCATTTGACACAAAAATAGGTCGAGTAGATCCAGATGCCCCCATCGATGGTCTAGGTGAGATTTGAGAAGTAGAACTTCTCGGTAATGCAGGTGGGGGTGGCATTGTTGCATTTCTGACAAAGGTTGTGGATGGCATGGATGAGGAAACGGATTTTTGTGAGGAAGACATAGTTGTCTGAATATTGTAAAGTGAGTTGTTTTGGAAAAAAGTTTTAACAAAGTTTTTTTGTTAAAATAGCACCACTTGCCCCACGGTGGGCGCCAAATTGTTTTGGTCAAAAATTATCAACTAGATATCTTGTTTTCCAAATTAGTAAAAGTGAGGTAGAGTGCTAGTTTGATAAAAACTTAGTGTTATTCTCAGGATGGTGATTTGTAAATGTAAATAAACACTGAGATGACAACTATGCTCGGGATGGTGATGATAAAGTTGAGGATGGACAGTTGTATCCTGAGGATGCAACTATCAGTAACAAGTAAAGTAAAGGCTAAAACACAAAGAACAACACTCGAAGTACGAGGAAAGCCCTTGCTCAGTTGTAGATAGCCGGCATAAAACCTCGGGAGGGGTCTAGGCCCATGCCTTGTTTGTTAATATTAATAATGGGTAAAAATGTTACAACTTTGGATGAATGATAGACGAGTGTACTAAGATTACAACGAATTGTGTTAAGTGTGTGTGAGTTTTTCTATGAGCAGTGATGTGTGTATATGTATATATATATATATATATATATATATATATATATACTAGTAGGGTGCCCGCGCAATGCGGCGGGGAACACATACACTTCTAATGGTGTGCATCGTTCGGTTATTAGTCTCGATCGAAACCAAAGTCATCGGTTAATTGATCTTATTAACCAATCGATTGATTGGTTCAGTGTAGTTTGTAAGATTGTCGATTTTTTGTTTGGTTCAGTTAATTTTTGTTAATAACCAAACTTTGGTTTTTTGCTTAGAAATACATGAAATGGAGGTATAAAAGCTAAGTTTATACGAATATATAAGTTGTTTAGTTTTGGTTTGCTTAATTTTGGTTAACTAAGGGTATGAAAAAATCGATAACCGATTTTAAGTTAATTCGGTTTTTTTGTTAATTCATTTTCAATTGATAAATTTTATAGTACTTCTGTTATTTTTCTTATTTGCAACATCAGTGTGATCTAATTAAGGATGGGCCTATTGCACCGAATACTGAACCGATACCGATACCGATACCGATCCCAAACCGATCCTGTACCGAACCGAGGGTGTTCGGTATTGGTACTCACATTTAGAGGTTTTCGGTTTCGGTATTTTTGGTATAGGTACAGGATCGATGTGGTATCAGTATTTTAACTGCTACCGTATGTTTCAGTATCGGTATTGGTATTAGGTTTCGGAGTTTTCGGGATCGGTATCGGTATCAGTTGGTACCGATACTATCCCTAGCTCATCCCTAGATCTAATTTGATTTATTTAAATTTGGTATGAATGTCAAGTTTGAAAAATTAATTATGATATTTTGAAGTATGGTAAATATATATTTAGTTTTATAATTATAAATAGATATTTATCAATCCAAATTTGATATATTGTATGGTCCATTAGTTTTCTTATTCGTAGTATCGGGGTGGTCATTGAAGCCTTACAAATTTCAACTAAATAATAACAAACATACGAATAAGAAGATACTAGTTTATACCTCGGGAGCGTCCCGGGTTGAGAAATCTAAGTAAAGTGAATAAAATTAGAAGTATCTAAACTATAAAAATAGCATCTACCAATATATGATTAATGAATATTATTATTATTATTATTATTATTATTATTATTATTATTATTATTATTATTATAAACAAATCTCTGCCATAAGTTATCATAGTCTAATATAAAAAGGGGTAATTTGGTCGGGTATCACCTAATCCCAGTCCCGACCCAAACCCACAATTTTTTTAAACTAATTCCAAACCTGACACAATGCCTGTCGGGAGTTTCATTTAAGGGGGGAAAGAGAAAGGATTGGAAAGGAAGTGGGGGAATTAGAAAGGAAGTGAGGGAAAAATGCGTTCCAGAGTTTTTTGTAGGAGGGAAAGGGAGGGAATGAGAGGGATAATATAGAGCTTTTTGGAGTGATTTTCAATCTTTCCAATTTGGAAGGAACTGGAGAGAAAGGAAGATGAGGGAGATCCTTTCTCTCCCCCCTTTAAATGAAACTCTGGAACACAGCGTAAAAGATTGTAGAACTTTAATGTAACTCTAATATTAAGACCTATCTTAAAAACTAAGCAAATGTACAACTCTAACATACTAATATTGATACCTAACTTAAAACAACGTATAACTCTATTAACCTATTCGGCTCTGGTTGAAAAAAAAATCATATTTACTGATTTAAACATAATTAGTGACTTGTTTATACAAGATTAATGATTTACCTGAACACTTAATGTTTTTTTTCCTGTATGAACAAAACCCCACAAAAAAATTTCTCCGTTTTTTATATAGCACTATGGTACTCGTTGGAAAGATAATAAAACGCTCGTTAATTTGGTGTAATTTTTTTCCTTAAAAAATCTCGTATATTAAAGATATTAACGTTTAAAAATTATGTGAGGAAACATGAGGGTGAAAAATCCAATTTTGTTTTTAAATTATTTTTTTTCCTAAAATATCTCAATGCCACATGGGATGACACATGGCACATTCAAAGAAGAGAATGTCTCTTTGATTGACATGTCATTAAAATGGCTTTGGTTTATTATATGTATAGATAGATAAGAGATAAACACAATAATTTACAAAAAGAATCCGAACAAAACTAAGAGGGTGTTTGGGATTGCGTTTTGAATCTGATTTTTAGATTATTGCGTTTTGAAAATGCAGATAATCAGTTTTTAGTGTTTGGCTTGCGTTTTGAAAACGCAGATAATCAGTTTTTTAGGCTATCAAAACGCAATAATCTATAAGCAGCTCCACTCCTGCTTTTCCAAAACGCATAATCTATTTTGAATAATCAATCCCAAACACCCCCTAAGAAAATATCAATCATAATAAACATAGTAATTTAGAAATAAAAATCCGCCAATCAATTACTTGCATTATGATAACATTAATTTTTGCCACAAGCTTATACATCTAGATTACCCCATATACATCAACCACCTTTCATCGTAATTTTTATATATTTAATTTTAACGACCTTTCCTAGATTATGGATGTTAATTTTGTTAATAATAAAATAAAGATAACTAGTGTGTTTCAATATCGCGCGTTGCGCGAAAGGCATGCATGATTTTTGTATCTGTTGTTTCTGGGTCAACCGGCGTACCATAATAACCTGTTTTTAGATTTGCTAGTTCTCGCATTTTATAGTGTTGATGTTTACATAGTCTAAGCATTAATTAGGCATGTTTTGACAACACGGGGTCTCAATATACAAGTGCAAAATCTTAATATACAAGTCTTTGCACGAACGTTTTGGTGACTGTTAATTCTATGATAAAGTTGTTGGTATCATCATTCCTTCCTTCGGCACCGGACTTCCAAAAGCTGCATTAAAGATTGTTTTTGAGTGGTGGTTATTTTACATGAAATGTGTTTGTATTGATTGAGGCTGCATACCTTCCAAATGGAGCAATTAGCGTTTTGCGGAGCTACTATTATTGTTTTTCAGTGCGGGGTTGCTGGTTTTGAAGTTGTTGACATGTTGATGGTGGTGTGCTACTGGAAGCGAATCCTATTGCCGATGGTTTTGTAAGGTAGGCCGCGTTGTTGACAATGCAATGCAACGCACTGTCCCTGTTCGGGTGTCTTTTGTGCTTAAATTTGGAGTTGTCCCTATTTGTTTTTTATTCCCTGCAACAGGAAATCTGTATTTTGTTTGGCAAGCAATTCTTCACATGTGATTAGTAGGAGTTGGTTTGCCGTCCGATCAAATGTTGTGGCGTTGATAGTTCCTGTTTTATTTGATATTGTAGCCAGCATTTGGTACCTGCACTAAGCGTTGTGTTAGTAGTTTGTACGTTGTCTTTAAATTGGTTACATTATGTTAAATACCACTAACCCAGCAAGGTTGCAATTTTTTTTTTTTTTTTACAAATATGCAAAGAAATAACGAAGGAACCCACACGGTGGATAAATCCGATACACAACAATGAGAAGATAATATAACCCACAAACCAAAGAAGTGTATACAGCGATGCCAATGATTTACCAACAAAGACACGCATTACGGATTCTGAACAATACTTAACCTCCTAAATAAATAAGCACTCGTGTACTTTTAAACGGAGTCATCCACGCAACAAAATGCAGCTCTTTAAACACGTATCATATATCAAGAGTTGCATAAACTGTTGACAAAGGTCAGCTAAAAGTAATTCTGCAGCCATAGATCAATATAATCAGAAAGCCATGTAATGAACCACAAAAACCACATATATTACGCTGCAAGCGGTACACAAAGGACAATTAAAGCCATCACATGTTGAGACATATATTGAAACATCACTAACCAGCGACGTTGCAAAAATAGATACTACATATAACACACATAAAAACGGCACCTAAGACACAAAACATTATAATAAACATTATGATCCACATAAAAGAAATGTATACAACAGAGACACGCATTGCGGATTGTAAACAATGCATAAGCCGCTAAAGAAAACTCATCCACACAACAAAATGCAGCTCTTTAAGTGCATAAACTCTTGACAAAAGTTATCGGTGCAAACCAATAAACACCACACGCGATCAGCATAGAAGCCAAAAGAATTGACAAAAGCCGGTTAACAAACGGAACAGGCGTGCTTTATATGATATGTAAACATAAAAAGTAGACAAATTAAACTTTGAAACCAATATGAAATTGTCGAACACTACAGTAAAATATAAGGAAAATTCGGTCATTTACAAACACAGCGCATATCATGAAAATAACAACTTCATAGAGTAATTCATAATTGATATTTAAAAAAAGAAAATGTGATGAGAGAAAATCTGAATACAAATCCGAAAATACATTTTGTATCATTTATGCTTTCCAATAATTTTATAAAGTAACATACAGTTCATGAATCAATATATAATAGCATTCATATACCAACATGAAACATCCTACATTAATTTTCAAATAACAGCACCATAAACAACCAATTGATAAACTTTGTTGTAATTTTCACAAATCAACCTCACCGAAAAAAAAAAGTTACATGCAAGCATAGGTTGAAGATAAAACACAAAAACTAAGTACAGAATTGTTACCAAATATGTCTCGGTATTGGTATTTTCAGTACCGGTTCAGTACTCGGTACCAAATGCTCATTCATATCCCAGGTTACCTAGAAAAACCAAAACTCGTTCAGTTGAAATCACACAATTAGGCCACCTTCTCAAATAATATTACATTAAAACACACTGATAACATTAAAAGACGGAGGAAAATTTACACAAATCCCACAAACAAAATTCAATGATAAAATTACATCTATAAACACAAAAAATACATAATTTTTAAGTGTGAACCATCTAGCAAAGTGTTTTACATTCTATTTCCCAGAATTATGGAGTGCATAAACATAAGAACCCAAATGCAGAAGGCTATTCATACCTGTGATTTCTAAACCATCAATGTTCTGTTGATAAACCTTTCAGTAATATATATAACTGGTGAAGTTTATAGAACCTGATACACATGGCAGGATAATTAAATAAATAATAGGGTTTGATGTATTGGTTGAACTCAGTCTTTGTGAAACAAATAATAACAATTTAGCCGACAAAATCAATGCTCATTCAACAATTCACCATGTTTAGTTACCAAGAAAACTTCTTTTAATTTAACTTTATTCAGATCATAGCTATTAAAACTAATTGACAAAAACATTAAAAAGCCCTAAAAATAAAAAATTACCTCGTGTAGATATTGAGGTCATCATTGATACCGCCGATCAAAATCATAGACCGCTGCTTACCTTCATCGTCGGCGGATCTGCACTAAGATCCATTGCGTTGTAGCACCAGCTTCGCAGATCAGGACAATAGAACGACCGTCAACGGCGCTCTTGATTCCTTGTCGTGAGAGTCGGCCGAACAACGGGACAACGGAGATGGTGACAGACCGATAGTGTTGATGGTAAGTGGTGACGCTACTCGACAGAAGCGACGGTTGAAGTAAAAGACCTTCAAAGGGCGTATGGCCAGTTTGGGAGAGGAGGTGGGAGACTGCTGGAAGCAGAAGCTATGTCATATACACGCGTTATATGACATACGCGTCAGGAAGCCAGATGGCAAACAACTGTTGGACTCTTGTTACACGCGTCAGGAAGCGAGTTGCCTGAAAACTAACCTGCATCCGACAACAGAACCGCAAATGCGCCGCACACAAAATAAGGTTGTAAGAAAGACGAATAAAATTTAATAGTGAATTCGATATATGCACATAGCGTTAGGATTAAAAAAACTAATCACTAAAACTTAAAAAAAATAATAAAACAATAGAACAGTAGACCAACAACCGACACAAAAACGACTCTAAGAAACAAACTTTCGCATGTCTTTAATTCTCATCCGCCATTCCAAAGTATTAACAAACATGCAAATTATAAGTCGATTGATAATAATTCGTAACAGGAAAAAGAGTCATTTGGTCTTGACCTCGAAAACCTCAATCAAGAACCAATTGCAATATAATCATCAAACGCAAAAACATAAAGAACCATGTGTTCTATCAACATTATTAAACCTGAGCTATGGGTGTTCTGTTTTGATACATTGTAACAGTAAAATGTGTAATTTGTTTAAATCAGTCAGTCTTCATGAAACAACTTCAAGGCAACAGTAATACACACAAGAACATACAAAATAACTAAAACATATGAAATGTGCATACAATCATTTTTTTTGTTTTATCTTTGGAACAAATTGTGATGCTCTATTTCCATACACTGTAACCATGAAATGTAGCATTTGCATGTTTTTAAAGAGGCATTTCATCGTACAACTTGTAAACAATAATAAGAACACCCAAAAAAGACATCAAAACCATAAAAAACTGTTACCAAACCAACATAAGTAAGTAACCAAAATATATTAAGGAATACCCAAAAAAAATATTGAGATATACACTCTGTGAGCTACTACAATGATGACCTGTATTTGTTTAGTCACCATCGCAACAGAGACGGCCGGAGTGGAGCCGAGAAAGCCACTTGATTGCAAATTGTTAAGTCGCCATCGCATCGCATCGCATCGTCACTTTCTCTCTCTAGCTCCTTGTTTCCGAAAAAAAGGAAATTCCAATGTGTGTTTTTGGACGGACAAAGAGGAAAGATAAATACTGTGGTGTGACGCGTGTCTGGCTTTGTTGAGGAAACTCTCCCACCGCCCAAACAATCCAATACGAAGCTTCCACCGTTAGAAACCCATGATACACCACCATGACATAATATACCCTGATAGACTATTTAATTACAAAATTGACATATGTTACAAGATAAATGATAAAAAAAAAATAATAAGAATTGGCCTCTTACCTTGCTCGAACCTGAGCACAATCACTAAAACAACAACACCCACACCACCTGGTCCGGATAAACTTCTGTTAACATAATCAAAACAGTCTATATAAATAGCACTATAACAGGTAAAGCTGAACAAAAAAAGCACTATTCATGAAAGTTTGTAATTCATAATATAGGATAATTACAAAACATGTAGGCTTTGACCGTTTGTCTTCTTGACACTACAGTTGAAATGAATTTGAACTCCCTCTTAAAAAAGATGTCTGATGTGAAAGAGACAAAAGTAAAAATACAAATTGAAAGCTGAAAGGGGGACTGAAGAATCTGAATATTGTCCTTTGGCAAGTTGACTTCCCACTCAAAAACTTGAAAGTGACTGGTCATGTGAAAGAGAAACAATAGGTCTCAAGAATTTGGGTAAATTAAAGCAAAAGTTGGGTTGTGTATTCCTTGTTCGGGACATTAGTTAAATTGATAAAAAAATAATTAATAAAACTTTTTCCAAAATTAAATTTAGTTTTATAAAGTTTATTAGTTTATAAGTCTAAAACAATTTTTGTAGAATTTTTATAAACCGTTTGGTGATATTTCTAGAATTTTTATATTTATTTATAAATAAACTTGTAATATCCGATTGTATATACGCTATTATAACCCAATTAAACATGCACCCAATCTCTGAAACTTGCGACTAAGAAAAACCCTTTATCATATTCACCTTTCCGTCACTGGAACTCCTCGAATTTGAAGCTTTGGGGTCACGACTTGTGCTTAGATTTGCACCATCATTCGGTAACATTTAATCTTGATTATCTGGTCCCTTTTGATCGATTTTTGATAGAGTTTAAAAGCCCTATGTTTCTGTTTATTAACTGTATCAAAAATATTTTCAATTGTAACGATTTAGCGTTAGGGTTTAAATCAGATTAATTTAGGGAAGATGACATAGATCGTTATTATGTAAAAAGTTTCTGAACTGAGATGAAACACCAACAGACATGTGGAGCAGATGGTATTCTGTTTGTGCATTCATACGCTTGGTCTTGGGTTCGAAACCGAGCTACAACATTTTTTTTATAAGCATTCATTCTATTATTTAAACATACCATATAACCAATTAAATCTGAAACCATCTTGTTCTCAGGGTCCGGACCAACTGGTTTATAACTAATAAATTTTATTATATAATTTTTATTTTCAGTTTATTAACTTATATCTACAAAATTTATTTTATGATATATAACTAATTAATTTTATTATATAATTTTTATTTTCAGAAAATTCTTTTATTTAATATATATAATAAATATTACAAGTTTATTTATAAATAAATAAAAAAATTCTTGAAATATATCACCAAACGGTTTATAAAAATCTACAAAAATTGTTTTAGACTTATAAACTAATAAAATTTATAAAACTAAATTTTAATTTTGGGAAAAGCTTTATTAATTATTATGTTTTATCAATTTAACTTATTTTAAACATTATAAATTCATAACAAATTATTTAATTAACAATTATTTTAAATTAAGAATTAAATGCCAAATTCGTCCCTGAAGTAAGGTTGAATTTAAAATGCCAAATTCGTCCCTGAGGTAAGAAGACAACACTATCCCTGACATTAACGAGCTTTTTTAACTGGGTTAGTGAAAAGGACGAATTTGGCAAAAAAAATCCAAACCTCAGGGAAGGAATTGCAAAAAAAAAAAAAAAAAAAAAAAAAAAAAAAAAAAAAAAAAAAAAAAAACTTTTGTACTAGAGTGGCAAACTGGCCCAAACCTCAAGGACGAAATTGGCATTTAACTCAATAAAATTAACACCAACACACATATATCAAACCAACAATAAAATTAAAATCATGTAATTCTACACATCAAAATTAAAACCAAAAATCATTAAATACTACATAAAACGTGTCTAGTTCATAAACCTAAGCAACCATAAAAGTCTAGTTCATAGTTATAATCAGAAACACAAATTCAAAGTCTATAAAAAACAATTTCATCATGTCTCTAAAAAATTAAAACGAATAAATAAACTAAACCAAACCCGAGGTTCCTTGAATATTAAACTTTAATGTGCCTGGGACCTTCTCCTTCAAAGCTCTCCTCCTTTTTTTCGTTTAGAAGCTGCTGTGTCGAGATGATCCCCCTCTTCTTGGCGGCTACTGTGATGATCCTCCTATTTATAATATTTTCCGTCCCCTCCTAATCTTTCACAATATATAGTCTCCTCAACAATTAGTGGAGCCCTCATGTGATGATGTGAATTTGGGCCATGGGCTTTTGTGACTAAAGTGACGATATTGTTTTTTTTTCCTATTATTATTATTATTATTATTATTATTATTATTATTATTATTATTATTATTATTATTATTATTATTATTATTATTATTATTATTATTATTATTATTATAACTTCGTGCTTTAGACTCGGGTGTTCTTAACTTGACCAAAGTTGCTCGTTTACGCTCCAACGTCCATGAACACCTACAAAATAAAAAATAAATAAATAAATAAATAGTAAAAAAAGACCCAAAACTAATAAAAATCTATAAAATCTATACTAAATAAAATAGATCGGTACAAGCCTAAAACTAATAAAAACTATATACAAAAGACTCAATTATGACTCAAAATACATAGGAAAATAGATGTGTTTTACGACACATCAAACATCCCCACACTTGACTCTTTTTCGTCCCTGAAAAAGAATTATGCAATGGGATCACAATCAAATAATCTGGCCTCAAAACATAGGTTACTTTAATTTTAAACATCTAATCACGTGCCAACTGCGATTGCAGGTATACTTGTCCTCTTAAACCCAACCGCCGTTTTCTAAGCCCCTTATCATGTTAGTTTATCTTTAGGTTCATTTAGTCTACCTAGGGTCTCACACTAAAGAAGCCACAGTTTCACCTAATCCTGCCTCAAGCTTATGAAACAAAAGGAACAATCAATTGACTATTCCTAACCGTTTTATGTAGAAAACCAAGAGAATTTAAAATTATTTGTTATTTTTTTTTCTTTTTTTTCATCTCAACATACTTAACTCGGAGGGTGTGACCAATCCAAATCGCTATCCCAGTGGCCAGGCACCTTAAGCATCAGTATTTTCGCTTTGATTTCTAATAAATTCTTGAGCTTTTTTTAGATATTTATTTTCAGACAATCCTAGAGGGAGTCGAGTCCGGAGTCACTATCCCTAGAAACGACACCATTGGCCTTGCCCTTATTTTATATCCAGCTCTTTTTTTTTCAACTTTTGATTAGAAATTCTAACGGTTTTAAACTTATAACGACATTCCTTATACTATTATTGGCGGTTTCAGCTTCCCTATTTTTTCCTAGATGAGAACCCACAAGGTATCCTAATATATTTAGGTGTATTCGCTTAAAGGAAACTTTTCTACCGGCTGGGCCTACTCACACATCCCAAGTCAACACGCTTTCGATTATTTATTCTTCTAATACATATAATATTTGAAAACCAGACACTTGACTTTCCCTATCATTTCCCATATTTTATAATGCAAACTTCAAAATCAGGGACTTTTTTTTTCGTTTTTTTTTTTTTTTTTACTCAAACGACTCTATATACAAATTAAACGAAAGTTTCTCATCCCCACACTTAAACTCTACATTGCCCACAATGTAGGAATAGAAAACGACACAAAACAAAAAAAAATTCCGAATACAATAATAAAATGACGAGGGCAAATTGGAAAGGACTTAGCTGGTTAATTTTTCTTCGTAAGCTCTAGTCCAATCCAGCTCAATCGTATAGCATTTCATTCGCAATAGGCTCTGACACACTGGTAAACTCTGGGCTTGCGTTGACAAATGATAAACAGCTCTGGAATCACCCAAATGGAGATTGAGTACGGGTGGTGCAATCCAAACCTGCGCAAAACGAAACAAACAAAACCCGAGCATAATACCGAACCACACAAAAAAAAATAAAAAAAAAAACTCAAACTACTAACTTAGACTCATAATATAACAACAAACAAGAAGACGTACCTGCTTGGAAAAATGGCGGTGAATGGTGGTAGAACCAAATGGGTAGAAGAAGAAAAAAAATCTGGTTCTCGTTCAACGTGAAGGACACTGGTGATCACAACACGTGTTGCAAGCGAAAAAAATATAACTTTCCGGGGTAATAGCTGGACGCATGAGGCGAACAGGTCAGCCCAGACTCCTCACATTACGTGAAAAGTCATTTTTTAGAGAAAGTTAATTATTATTATTTTTTTAAGAAAAAAAAATTCTCTTATAACCCAAACCTTTACCAAAACTCCCACTCATAAAATATATCTAAAGATAATACATGGGATCCGCTGATTGTGAAATTTCCTCTACCTAAGCAAACACGCAAACAGACTCAAAGACACACAAAAAAAAACAAAAATAAAAAAAATAAAAACCTATGAACCACTACCGAAGGACGGAACACGAATAAAAAAAATGAAAAGCTAGAAAAAAAAATAGGTATAAATATAAATTTACAAACTCTACAGAGCCTGCCCACACTTAAACTTAATCAGGGGGCTTCTCTTTTATCTGGACCCGATCCAACCCGTTTAATTCCACCCGGTCCATATTATTTAGCAAAATTACATTAGTGGAATTGAAAAATATTTTATCGAATTTAAATGGGTCGGGCTACCAATATTTAAATTTACCTAGACCAAACCTGATTCTTGGCATGTAATGAGGGGACTTGTTGTCTCTGCAACTCCTGATCCTCACCCTGTGTCAGTCCAGGTGCCTCTTCGCCTTCTCCCGTGGTGGTGCCATGGTGGTGGCACTAGTAGCAGTGTAATATCCAATGCCTGCACGGGCCGGCTGTGGTGTTCTTCTTCTTCCACCACTGCTTCTTTCTCATCTTCCTTGTTTGGTGACACTTGGTCAAAATCTTTGTCCCCTCTTGGAGCTGACAAATCAACCAATTCGTCACCAAACTCTGCTTCCCCATCAGCTACTTCTTCAAGCAGGTCAATGGTGTCTTCCTCTTCCACCACTTCTTCCTCAAACAGCCAGCCTGTGGATTCTGAAAAATCCATATCTTCCTCAGCCTCCCTCCAGACATCTGCCCCCCAAGGATATGTTGTTGAACTAGAGATCTGGCAAGGCTGCTCATCCTGCTGAACCAAAGATGGGACTAAGGCGTCCATTTTGGTCTCTGGCTCTAACCCTGAATCCTGCAAAATATCATCCTCGAGCATGAGCTGTTGATTAGCAAGGAAGGCGTCTTGCTTAGCAACAAGGGCGACAAAGTCGGGCCTAGTGTGAGACGAGACATCCTGATAATCGGGATGTGGATACAAATGTTGGCTAGGTGGATACTCTAACGAGCTACCACCATGCCTTTCCTCAAATGTCTCAGCTTGTAGACGATTAGGCCGACTTTTTATTCTATCTAGTGACTTAGATGTTGCAGGGTTAAACCACCGGTCAGCCTGTGGGTATGAAGGTTGGTATGACTGGTATGGCTGCGGCTGCAAATACTCGTTAAAAAAATAATCCGTGGAATACCCCGTTGAATATGAATGAGGGCATCTTATGGTAAAATGGGGTCCTCCGCAGATCTCGCACATGATAAAAAAAATTATATATTACGAATAAAATAATAATAATAAGAAGAAATAAAAAAATAAATAAAAGCAAAAATTATTCACAAAATAGTAGACCAGAAACGGATCAGATAATTCTCAAGAGTGCAAATTGTGTCCCCAGCAACGGCGCCAAAAACTTGATGTGTGTAAATGTATATATATAAATAACACAAGCTTTAATTAAAACGACTCACCTAAAAACTACACACGCACGGAAAGTGTACCGGTCGCAAAGCAGTAAACAGATAAGACCGAGTATCGAACCCAAAGACGCGAATGCAACTCTAAATCACAACCTATACCGAATACTAGCCTAAATAAATATATACTTATGTGGGGGGTTAAACTAATGATTATAAACTTAATTAAACTAAATAGATTAAACTTAACTTAACTCGATAACTAATACGAACTTAAAGAACTAGAGAAATCAGATAGGAAGAAGGCTGGTTACTTAGGTAAAATCCCTAGACACTAGCAATAAATCCTGAATCTGGTAATTAACTTGAGACCCTATTCTTATCTAATAAACCTCCTGTCAAGGATAACTTAATAGACTCGAGGCGGGACAAGTGTAGAAATACTAAAATGGATCCGGATCGCCCTAGCGTACCAAAATCCCACAGAAATCAGATTAAAACCTCTCCTGGATTAAAACCCTCAAACTATTAAGCAGACTTAAACTCTACTAAAGAAAACCTAGGAAAACTCTAAACACGAACAAGTAGCGACTCCCGCCCTAGCGCTTGCCAACTACCGAACAATGCCTAGTTAGTTACCTAGCAAACTCGAGTTAGATTTCTCACCCTCAAGAATGGACTGCGCGTCTTAGTTAATTTATTATATTAGTTTGTTAAATTTGTGTCGTACTCCAACTCCAAATACTAGCATGCTAACCTAAGTTGACGAACTAGATTGATTTCAAGGCCTAGAGGGTATCTCTACATGCCTAGCTCTACAAAACCAATAAACAAACTTCAAATAAAATTAACACCAACACACATATATCAAATCCAACAATAAAATTAAAATCATGTAATTCTACACATCAAAATTAAAACCAAAAATCATTAAATACTACATAAAACGTGTCTAGTTCATACACCTAAGCAACCATAAAAGTCTAGTTCATAGTTATAATCAGAAACACAAATTCAAAGTCTATAAAAAACAATTTCATCATGTCTCTAAAAAATTAAAACGAATAAATTAACTAAACCAAACCCGAGGTTCCTTGAATATTAATCTTTAATGTGCCTGGGACCTTCTCCTTCAAAGCTCTCCTCCTTTTTTTGGTTTAGAAGCTGCTGTGTCGAGATGATCCCCCTCTTCTTGGCGGCTACTGTGATGATCTTCCTGTTTATAATGTTTTCCGTCCCCTCCTAATCTTTCACAATATATAGTCTCCTCCACAATTAGTGGAGCCCTCATGTGATGATGTGAATTTGGGCCATGGGCTTTTGTGACTAAACTGACGATATTGTTTTTATTTCCTACTACTATTATTATTATTATTATTATTATTATTATTATTATTATTATTATTATTATTATAACTTTGTGCTTTAGACTCGGGTGTTCTTGACTTGACCAAAGTTGCTCGTTTACGCTCCAACGTCCATGAACACCTACAAAATAAAAAATAAATAAATAAATAGTAAAAAAAGACCCAAAACTAATAAAAATCTATAAAATCTATACTAAATAAAATAGATCGGTACAAGCCTAAAACTAATAAAAACTATATACAAAAGACTCAATTATGACTCAAAATATATAGGAAAATAGATGTGTTTTACGACACATCAAGCAGCAGAGTGTTCGTGTGTTTCAGGTGATAGCAATGTGTCCTATACTCGTCGATCATTCCCATATTTATAGTATATGAAAGTAAACAAAAGATCTCGTGTAATCAGCTCATTAGTTAAATTCCTTGAAGTCTTCATGGGACCGTTGTAACTATTTCAGCTCATGTAAACGTTGTAGCAACGGTTTCCACCTTCTTCGCATGTTTTTAATGCTTGTCGGTTATATCCTTGACTCCTTCTTCAAGCTTGGACCTTGGCTTGCAAGTGTAACTCTTCCACTCATGACTCCTTCGACTGATGTATGTGCGTGAAAGGATCGATAAACAACAAAGAATGATCAAACAAGTTAGTTTTAGGTGCGGAAACCCTAAAACTATCACAAAATAATAGTCAAACAAATTAAAACACACAGATCATCATTTTCAAAGGTTTTCATTAATTAATCACTCGATTACACGTTGAAATATGATTACAATCAAGGTATGAACGATAAACGAGTTAAACCAAAACACTAGAGAGAGTTTCAGAAAGTGGAGGGAATAATAATGACCAAAAGTTACATTCAAAAAACAAACTTGTCTATTTATAGACTGCACATTCGCCCAAATTGATTGTGCGAATGTGCAGGTTCGCCCAAACAGTCTGGTCGAACCAAGCTTTACAATAAACTAATTTCTCATTCGACCATGTCTTCTTCCTTCGCAGCTTTTATCTACCTTCGCACCTACAAAAAGTCTCCTTCGCACCAACTTAAACTCTCCTTCGCACCAACGACATGAACCAAAACATTAGTATTGTTCAATCCGAAGCATTAGTCGCACTTTTGCATCTACAAACTCCCCCTCGACTATTGCTTGGATTGTTGTCGTCGTTCTTCGTTCATTCTAATGTTCATCAGTCTGATGTGTCGTTGAATCTTCTGTTCTTTCGTCATCACCGGTTCCTAAAATTGCTTTTGCTTCTTCGTTTTCAGTTCAGGCACCTTTTGCTTTTCAACAAACTTTCCCAGCTTCTCTCCATAGTCACACCCAGCATTGATATCATACGCAAAGCATAGAAATACCACACGTTGGTACTTTCCTGCTTGCTCAGCATCTTTTGCATCTGAATAGATCGGATTGTAGAACAACATGATAATATCCTCATGTGAACAGTTTATTAACCACATGGGATCAAAGATGTGTACTTTCTTGTAGTTCATCTCTCCATCTTTCAACACAATCACGGCCTCTGCAATCTTCCAATCATAATACCACCAGATGAAATCTTTGGCGAAGTGTTGTGGGATAGGCAACAAAGGAATCTTTTTCAACACTCGCGGTGGTTTGTACTTTAACGTCACCTTGGGCATACCAGTAATCTGATCAATATCCTTCTTGTGAACAATTCGCTTCGGATATTGTGGTTTAAACAAGACCCACTTGGTTCGGCTTTCTCTAGTCATTTCTCAGCAAAGTAGGTAATCTGACTATTTGACGCTCCCCTTAACCGGTGACGACAAATATCACGGATTGCCCAATAGGGAAGAGTCTTCAAGTGATGAAACTTGTCGAAATACAAGATCCCCTTCTCCCACTTTACTGCAAAGCATCTTAATTCTTTAACAAACTTCCAGGCCAATGCACGACCTTTGAAAATACCATTATGAAGTTTGTAAAAGCTTCCTTGAATATCAGCTTTAGGACGATTGTTTTCTTTTTCTTTCAACTCCTTCAAAAATTCTTTCAAACTCTCCGACTGCTCGAACCGTGGTTTGTCATGCCCTTTAAAGATTTCGTCTTCAAACGCTTTGCTCTTCTCTTTCGCTAGTTTCTCGGCATGGTTTAGCAGTTCATCTGAGAAGGAAAATCCACAATCTTGATTAGTCTTGAAGTATTGTGGATACTCCTCGCTCGTAATATCTTCCATTTCAACTTCCTCAAATGCAGGAACGTCACGGTCATCAGAATGATTCCCGGCTTCCTTTTCAGGTATCTTAGGAATGAAGTTGTCAGCAAGTAATTCTTCCAAAGTTTTGCCTACTTGCTTTGCTAAACCCTCAAGTATTTCTTTTGAAATTGCCGCAGAAACTTCACCATTTTCAAGATCAGGGTCATCAAACTCCAACTCGAATAGTTTATTGTTTGATTCAAATATCTCTGGAAACCTGCTAGTCATGTCGATCGTCCAGACTCGATCAGTGAGCATCTGGCGATACTTGTTCTTATCGTCTTCAGACAATGACTGCAATTTCTCGTTCCAGAAGATATCATCATCTACATTCTCTCCAGGAGCCTTAGAGCTCGATTCACCACCCTTACTTGAGTCACGCTTCTCGTATGTAAACTTGTCAGTGTCATCATCATCATCATCACTACTATCGTCAAAAGCAGAGCCGTTTCCATCACTCGAACCATCATCTGAACCTCCATCATCCTTATCATCTTTCTTCTTCTTCTTTGTATCGTTTCCTGCATCTTCATCAAGTTCATCATCTTCTTCTTCATCAGATAGTTCGTAATCAACCTGTTCTTCTTCTCTTTCCTTATCTACTTCACCAGCTTGAAGTTGAGGAGCTTGAGAGTACAACTTCTTGATCAAATCATCCATATGCTTGTTACTCTTCTTCAACTGTTTGTTCTCCTCCTTCAAGACTATGATTCTCGTGGTGTTTCGTTGCTCGTGCTTCAGCAACTTCTTATTTTCTCTCTTCAATCTCTTAATCGTTTTCTTCAAAGTTTCATTATCATCTGCTGATGTGACTACGACCTCCAACATCTTCTTATCATTCGACTTTAACTGCTTGATCTCAGTTTGTTGTTTGTTGATCAAATTCATCACCTCAGACAATCTCTGATTCACAGCACTCATAATGTCACTGTCCACCAAAACTTTCGTCTTCTTTGGTGATTTAGAACTAGAAGCCGGTGGTAGTTTCTTACCAACTATCAATGATTCAATCTCTTTCTTCCTCTTGATGCTCGGCTTCTCCTGTTTCTTCTTTTCTTTCCTAGCAGCTTGCACAGGAGAACCAATAAACGTCTCATCTACATTCAAACCCAACTCTTCTTCATCAACAGGAATAGGACTTTTGTTCCCTTGATCTTCAACGTTCTGGCTAGCAGACGCACTAGCCTCAGTGGCCTTGGGCATGGTTGTCTCTACCGTTTCAGCATCTGAATTCCAACGTTCATCCTCTAGCGTCTCTTCTGAATCAATAGACGCTTCATCAACTAAATGTAATCCCTTTTTCGCCATCGTCTTGTTTCTTCTTTGCGTGCTTTTCTTCTTCTCAGGTTCAGAAACCTCTAACCTTATTTCCTGTTTCTTTGTCTTCCCACTCTTTGCGCCAACATTCACAACTTGTCTTTTGCGTTTAGCATCAGGATCAACATGATGTAACGGATTATCAGGATCAGAATCACTGTTTACATTCCTCACAAGCCCTTCACCCGGATCTGTATAATCAACTCTAGCTAGGTGTCCAAATAAACGTCTTACTGGAGGACGTTCATCAACTGACAATCCTTTATACGCTTTCATCCTAGCGAGTGTATTCAGCGACATATGTTCCTGAACAACAATGTGTTTAGGATCTCTTTTCAGCTCCTTATACTTGTGATCAAATATCATTTGGAGGAAACGAGGACATAAAAGAAACTTCAGATTCCTCGTGCCGTTCACAGGCTCTAATAAATGAGACATCAACATGCCCGAGACATTGAACGGTTTGTTCAATACTAAAGCAACCATCATAGAACTGATGCTCTTCCTCATCAAATCATATCCTCCAGCTGCAGATCCGAATACGTGAATCAAAACATGTGCCAGATATTTGAATTATGGGCACAGTTTTCCTTTATGCAATGAACCGTCAGTGATTGGTCCATTGTATTTCATTCTGAGGAAGCACTTTCGCTGATCCATAAAAGTAAACTCCTTTGGATCTGTCGGCTCATCATTCAAGTTCAACGCTTCTCTCAGATCTTCTTCACAAACAATGACTCTTTGTCCTTGAATCTTGCTCGTTAAACACGATTCATACTTACAGAAATCAAGCTTAGCATTCGACCAATATTCTTGTATCATATCCCTGTAGATAACTTTCGGGGTAGCAATGGCATCTATCACCCTGCATCTCTTCAGAAAATCAATAATGCCAACAAACTCTGTATGCTTCTTTACGTCTCCGAGATATGCACAGCAGTTATGCGCATTTTCAAAATCTAACTGTTTGGCAGGCTGTGATGATGATCCAGCTTGTTCCGTCGTCTTCTCTTGTTCAGACATCGTTAAATCTGCCAAACAAACAAAAACACACGTTAAAAATTGACAAAATTTCAAATTGAAAAGTTTTGGTAACAAACATTCTCTTTCGCCCAAACGGGAGTACGAAAGAGAACTTGCAAGGTGCGAATGTGAATCATAGATGGTACGAATGTATAAATTTTAAATAAAAGTTTCATTCGCCCACTTATTCTTCATTCGACCGTTTTAACTTCTCCTTCGCCCATTCGTACTGGTCGAAGGAGTCTGTTCATAATTTTGAAATTTCAATTTTGAAATTGAGTGATTCTGAACATGTCCATTTGATTGAAACAAGTCCTAATGATGCCGATTAACAATCCTAAACTAACAGATTCATCAATTATGTATTGTATTTGTGTTTTCACATAAAAACTAGGGTTTAAACACAGATTGATCAAACAATCGAGTTTTAAACCAATGTTTTTGATATATCTCCCCCTAAAACACACATACAATAAACCCTAAGTATCAATTGTTACAATTATGGTGATTTTAAGCAGGTTTGAACAGTTAGGGCTCGGAATGTAAAACAGGAATTAAATCCTTAAATCCTTGATGATAACCTGTGAATAAGATGGCAAAATGATCAGTATGATGTGGCGAACACAATGGAATGATTTAAAATAAACGAGCAACAAGGTGATTTTATGATGAAAAATCTGGAAAAAATATGGAATGGGTTCGAATGGGCAAATGGGTTTATATAAGCATACTCCTTCGCCCATTCTATACATACGAAGGAGAAACTTTTGTCTCCTTCGACCCTAGTGAAAGGGTACGAATGAGGCAAAAGGGTTCGAAAGAGATAATGTTCATGAACACTCTCCTTCGCCCATATAAAACATACGAAGGAACATGTAAAATCCCACATTCGACAAACCGAATGGGCGAATGAGAAATGGGAATTTTTGAAAATTTTCCAAATCTCAAAAACGAGTCCCGGTCCAATTATTTTCCAACTTTTAAGCATCCAACAATCATGTTTTCACATTTTAAAAGTTACAAAGCTCAAATGGTGTATCATGGTTTAGAAAATCGACATCAACCACCATCAGTTATCAAAAATAAGATGAAAAAGAAAAATCTTTTTGGATTTTCTAAAGTTTATGCTAAAACACACCTAAAATCTTTTTGAGTTTTGTAATTTTTGACGATAAAATAAAATGCAGAAATGTAAATGAAAAACTGTAAATGTTTTTGGGATTTTCGGTAAAGGGATCATATCAGTTTTTGAGAAATCCAATCACACCGTTGATCTTTTTGAAATTTTTATCATTAAAGACAATGTGTGATCTGACAATTGCTGATATTGTGATCCACATAAACTCACATGTAGACTTTTATGCAGTGCTTTATACTGATACTGATATTTATAGCATAAACGAAATTGTCTGTGGTTCCCACGCACACGACATACTCCCGTATCAAGAAGTAAATGCACAAAGACTCATTGTAAAGTGTGATTATGCTTTCGTCGTCTGTAATTGTACAAGATAATAATGCATAGAGGTATACAGGTCTGCAAATTAATGCAGCAAAGTAACATATGCACTATACCAGGTTGAGGACTAATATTAATCATGACTTGCATTAGTGATCAATACGATGTAATAGATAATCTTTGATCATCATATAACATGGAAAGTTCCTCAATTCGGTAACTTTAGGATTTGGCATATAGCTCTTTTATAAAGACACCCTGTCTAATCTAGGTCCGTAATGACTTACAGCAGAAGATCAGAGAGGCTATCCCCAGACAACTAATAACATAACGACCCTAAACCTCTGAGTTTTGTACAGATACCCTATCAAACGAAGTTACGGTACTAAGACCATATGCCCATGAGGAGTTCATCCACATATCAATTCGTTTGATATGTATGTATCAGGCACGCAGTAATAGGTCTACGAAGCCTATCAGCACATCGCACAGACTCAGACACACGCCCTATATAGCAATACATTACTTAGAATGTGTCAGATCCCCACTGATGTACTATCATTTCCCTTTATACTCCAGGATATCATTTTAGAATTTTCTGATTTTTAAAGATTTTCGAATTTACTGTTCCCAAGGATAAGCTGGAGCATTTCAAATATGTGACTGCCCAGATATCGTTTGTTCACAGAAATCTGACGGCATTAATCTAAGGGAAGAAGATATAGCAGTCAGCAAAGAAATTTTCTAATTTGTATGGTTTTTGAAATTTTTCAATGTTTTTGGATTTTCGAAATTATTCTGAAAAGCAGTAAAAATTTAAACTAAAAAGTGATAGACTGAGGTGGTGATCAGTCCTGTTTTTCTTTAATACCATTAGCTTTTAAAAGATAATCAAATCTGGATTTGTCAAAAGCTTTGGTAAAAAGATCTGCGCGTTGATAATCAGTATGGATTTTGACCATATCGATCAACTCTTTAGCATAACAATCACGGATAAAATGATATTTAATCGGGATACGTTTAGCCTTTGAGTGATTTACTAAGTCTTTTGTTAATGCGATTGCGGCCTCATTATCACAGTAAATAGGGGTTTTAAGAAATTGCAAACCGTAATCCACCATCTGCTGTTGGATCCAAAGAACCTGTGAGCAGCAGCTCGATGCTAAAACGTATTCTACTTCAAATGTGGATAGTGCAACTGCGGTTTGTTTCTTGCATTGTCAGGTCACGAGCCTGCTCCCCATAAACTGACATCCAGCCGTTGTGGATTTGCTGTCTTTGTCACAGCCGCCCCAATCTGCATCACTAAAAGCGATTAGGTCAAAATTATCATCATGAGGGTACCAAAATCCTTTCGATGGACAACCCTTCAGATATCTAAGGATACGCTTGACAGCTGCAAGATGACTCTGTTTCGGCTTCGATTGATATCACGCACAAAGACATGTCGCAAACATTATATCGGGTCTAGACGTTGTGAGATACATCAGAGATCCAACGATTGCTCTGTATGTAAATGGATCAGTCAGCTCCCCCTTAAGGTCAACTCCAATCCCGTGATTGGGCTGTATCGGGGTATCCATCGGCTTCGAATCATCCATCTGGAATCGGCTCAAGACTTCAGAAACGTATTTCGTCTGGTGAATAAAGATCCCCGTTGGTCTTTGCTCCATCTGCAAGCCTAAGTAAAACTGCATTTCTCCCATTGAGCTCATTTCGAACTTTTCCTGCATAACTTTTTCAAATTCCCTGCACAGAAGTTCGTTAGTTGACCCAAAAATAATATCATCAACATAAATTTGTACAAGAAGCAAATCATCTCCTGCTCGTTTCGTGAACAGTGTGCAGTCTACCAGTCCGCGTTTGAATCCTTTCGAAAGAGGATACGTGCTCAGCTCCTCATACCATTGTCTCGGAGCCTGGTGCAACCCGTAGAGAGCTTTGTTTAACACATAAACCTTATCCCGGTGAATAGGGTCCTCAAAGCCTGGCGGTTGACCTACGTAAACTTCCCCTTTGACCACACCGTAAAGAAAAGCGCTCTTTACATCCATCTGATACACCTTAAATTTCTTCCATGATGCAAACGCTAGGAACATTCGGATAGCTTCCAAGTGTGCAACCGGGGCATAGATTTCATTGTAGTCGATTCCCTCAACCTGATGAAAACCTTGAACGACCAAACGAGCTTTGTTTCGCACTATGACTCCTCTGTCATCCTTCTTGCACTTAAACACCCATTTGGTTCCAATTTTCTTTCTTCCAGGGGGCAAATCTGTCAGTGTCCATACACCAAGTTTCTGGAATTGTAATAACTCCTACTGCATTGCTTCCACCCAGGCATCATCCAAAAGAGCATCCTTGTAAGTCCGCGGCTCGACCTGCGAAACATAACAAGCAAACGACCAGTCATTTTGAAAACCAGATTTCTGTATTTTGGCATATAAAGCAAGGTTGCCAATATTTTCTGGTGCTTGAGCATTTCTCAGCTGCCCTCTTGTCATCACACTGCTACCAGGATCACCAATAACCTGTTCAAGCGGGTGTATCCGATGTATCCGAGATTCCGGATAATCAGGTACTTGTACTCCCGTTTGAGTTGTCAAATTCTCTGTAGAAACCAGATCATTACCCACATTTGATGTTGAAGCATCAGTATTAGTTGGGTTCACTGGTGGTGTCACTGTAGCGTTGTCCAGAATAGCTTCACTAGTTGCATCATCGTCTTCATCTTCTGAATCTGATGAATTAAGCGTTGTGGAAGCCTCTTGGAACACCTCTTCTTCCATCACAGGAGCAGTGGTATCATTAGAAGCTGCTTGTGGGTTTACAGTGATCGGACGCACTAACGGTGAAGTCACGGCGTTTTCGACCTCGTAATATATGCGAAGTACAGCTTCTTCAACCATGCTATCTAGATTGAATGATTCAAAGAAGTCTTTGTAATCAAACATCCAATCTGGTCCTCCACCCTGTACATTTTGTGTATATCTTTGAACTTCGATGTTAGCCCACTCCTCGACTTTTCTAGTTCTTTTGTTGAATACCCGTTTTAATGGGGTTGCATATCCAACAAAATAACCTTCTTCAGCCTTTGGTGCGAACTTCTCCGAAGGATTCAGCATTGTACACGGGGCACCAAATGGTTCTAGATACTCCAGATTCGGCTTGCGTCGGTTTAACAGCTCATAAGAAGTTTTGCCAAACTTCTTCACTGTCAAAACACGGTTAAGAGTATAACATGCTGCGTAAATAGCTTCGTGCCAGAACATGACTGGAAGATTTGAATCCGCAAGCATAGTTCTCGCCGTCTCTATTAGAGTCCTGTTCTTTCTTTCTGCGACACCGTTCTGCTGGGGTGTATACGGAGCGCTATATTCATGATGAATTCCTTTGTTTGCACAAAGATCCTCCATCTGAGCGTTTTTGAACTCCGTCCCATTGTCACTCCGGATTCTTTTGATCTTCAGACCATATATATTCTCCAAACGTGTAAACAGAACCTTCAGATTGTCAAAAGTGTCGCTTTTCTGATGCAAGCACATGACCCATGAAAATCTTGAATAATCACCAGTCACCACAAGACAGTACAACTCCCCGGCATGACTTTTACGTCTGACTGGACCGTATAAGTCCATATGCAAACGCTCAAGCGGCAATTCAACGGAATTGACTTTCTTTGGTCTATGGGATTGTTTGTGCTGCTTTCCCTTTTTGCAACTAACACACTTGTCATTCAAATGGAAGTGTTTCACATTATCTCTCGTGACAAGTTCATTCTTCACTAACTGGTTCATCTTTTGCAAATGGATGTGTCCCATTCTCCTGCGCCACATAATGGATTCTTTTTCTGTAGCCTTAGAGAGGAAACACGTGACTTGGCCATGGGTGGTCATTGCTTTGGACATATCGAGAATATACAAGTTGTTTACTCTCGGTGCCTTCAGCATCACCCACTCTTTCGGAAGCTCAAACCCAGGTTTCAAGATGTAGCAGGATTTGTCATCAAAATACACAGAAAATTGTTTATCACAAATTTGACTAACACTGAGCAGATTGTAATCTATCTGTTTCACGTATGATATCCGCTCAAATGTCACGACCCCATTGCTTACACTACCCTCCATCGTAATGTAGCCTCTCTTATTACCAGCAAATGCCACATAACCTCCGTTAATGTTTTTGATATCAAAGAGTAGCGTGAGGTCCCCTGTCATGTGACCAGAAGCTCCATTGTCAACAATCCATAGGCTGCTAACAGGGCCAGCTGGAGCTCCCTGCATATATAAAGTAAAGCAGTTAGATCTTTCGGGGGACCCAAGCCTGTTTGGTCTTGGGTCTTTGAACGGGTTGTTTCAAAGATTCTTTCAATTCACAAACATCTTGGGTTAACTCAACCCCTTTCTTCTCCCTCACAATTTTCTTTTTCTCACTCTTCTCTTTCTGTGAAGTAGAGGCTCCTTCAGATTCCTTAGATGACCAAGATTGCTCAGATCTTTTCAAGATCCGAATCTGAGATTTTGAAGTCTCAGTCGGTTTCTTTACTTCTTCTTTAAAAGCAACCTTCTTGGTTACCTTCTCTGATTTAACAGAGACAGGTCAACTGCTTGTTTTCCATTAGGTTTAGGAGTAACCTTTTTGTTATCAGCAGTTGAGTTCATCACAGGTTTCTTAGCAGATTTATCATTGGTTATCCGGTTGCGTTTATCATACGTCATCGAACGGTTTTCCCTCTTGTTGTAAAAATTGTTTTGATTATGATAAGATTCTTGCTGAGGGAAATACCGTCTTTGTTGATAACCGTAGTTGTCAACCGGATAATCATGATATTGCCTCATCTCCACCTCGTGCCTTTTGTGTCGTACGTACGGGCAGGCGGCAAGTAAATGTCCCCGTTCCCCGCACTTATAACACACACGATATTCCTCATAGTTTTCTTTGATCGGCGACTTGGAAAAACTAGCAATGGGATATCGATCGACCATGCATTGTTTCCTTAAACTCTCAGGAGCTGGGTCCTTCGAGTAAGTCGGTTCAATAAAACTATTTGCTTTATCAACAGGCAAAACAAATTGTGTGACATTGACCTTGCATCTTTATCCGAATAAATTTTATCTAAAATTTCTTGAGGAATGTCATTGGTTCTTTCAAATTTTGGAAACCAAATCGTACTTTCCTGCCAGATCTTTTCGATTTTTGAATAATTGACAAACTTAATCGGATATTCATCATCAGATAAAATCTTATCGGAGCCTTGCATCCGATAGAAGATTTTGACAGGTTTGTCACACGATTCGTTGCTCATATCATTAGATTTTTCAGATTTAAGCTCATTTTTCTTTTCAACCGGTTTCAGCACATTTTTCTCAGATTTAGTTTCATTTTTCTTATCTTTCGGTTTAACAACATGTTTCTCAATTTTCTTTACCTCTTTCTTTTCAACACCCTTACCAACAGACTTTTCATTTTTCTTAACCACATTTTTACGATGAGCATTTGCCATGGGATGAACGATCTGAGACGGTGAGACTGGCTCAGTAGTGATTATGTGATTTTCATCAGGGATATCACTTTCATTTTCAACCATCTCAGATTGTTCATCTTCTTCATCTGAATCATCAGCAGCGACCACACCCTCATTATTTCCCAGTATTGGTCTCACATCAGAACAAGGATCACCGACACTAGAAGTGTTGGGCTCGTTTTCTGATGTTGAGTCAGAATTGACTAAAGTCTCCGGTAATATTGCATGTAAGTTGTGATTCTCAAACAATACCGGAGATGGGACCGCCTTATAGTTTGCACTATTCGACTGGGAGGGTTCTTTTATGATATGGTCAACTACATATGCTATGTGCTTGTAACTCTCTAACTTCTTGTTTAATTTTTCAGCAAAGCACTTGATGGTTGCCATTTCCAATTTAGTGTTTTCCATTTCATTGATGTAATTATTAATGGCAAGTTGTTTAATTGACAATGTCTTTTTAAGTTCAGACACATCCTTTTTATAACCATCAAGAACTTTGTTGAAATCTTTTAAATCTTTTTGATAAATATGACAATTGAGTTTGGCACTCTCAAGTTGGACCTTGAGAAGCTTGTTCTCATCTGTTAGTTTTTCAAAATCAGCACATTTATCACATTTAACACACGCTTGAGATTGAGTTTCAGAACTTACCGGCTTAGGAGGTTCTGTCATGGCCATCAAAGCGAAGTAAGCTTCCTTCCCTGCGAAGAATTTGGAGTAGTCAATCTTGGTGCACGCATCATCCACCATACATGACTTGCAGGTCATCAGGAAATCAGCTTCAGCTAGCAGTTGGTCAATGTCATCATCTAGTGAATTCACACTAGCCTCTGAATCAGATTCACTCTCCATATCCGAGTAAGCTGAATCGTAGTGGTCTCCAACATCCGTGACAGAATCAAGAATCATCCCCGATTTCTTGTCTTCACTCTCAGCAATCACATCCTCATTCACTTCCTCAATTTTCAACTCTGACACTTTTTCAATCACAACCTCCTCTTCAATCTCCTCATTCTCATCCAAACTCATCTGCTGTGCCACACATGCCACGTTCCCAGCAGTAATCTCCTCCACCCCCAATTGCATACCCGTCCAATCAAAACCTTCATCCTTTTGGATCACAAGTGCTTGGTTTTGATTATCAGTTTGGTTTTGGTTTTGTGTGTTAGGTGTAGAGATAGGAACAATAGTTCGGTTTGGATTTTGTTGAGGTTGGTTTTGAGTTGTGGATTGTCTGGTGTTGGTATTTTGTTGATGGTTCTGATAATTGTTTTGGGGTTGAAAGCTTGAGATGTTAGGACTGTTGTATGACACTTGATTTTGGTTTTGGTTTTGTCTGTTTTGGTATGTTGAATTGAATGGGTTTCGATTACCTTGCTGTGCTGGCTGTGTGCACTCTCTTTTAAAGTGTCCCTTCTCACCACAATTGAAGCATGTAACTTTTGCTTTGTTGAATCCGTATGTGGTGTTGGGAGAGGTTGAGAGAGAAGTTCTGCCAGTCTTCTGAATAAAGTCAGTGGCTCTCCTCATAATGCTTGCAAAAGCCCACTGAATGTCCATAAGCTCCATCTCCTCTTTGTCGATTTGAGCGTAGTCCTCATTGGTGAGATTGTTGTTTCCAATTTGACTCACAACCAAACCGTTGTAAGAAGCAACCATAGCAGATACAAGAGCAACATGCTGTTGAGCAATTTCAACAGTCACATTGTTAAGGTTCGAGGTCTCTAACACAATCGGGTTTTGACTTGATTGTGCTTGAGTAATCTGCATCTGATTCATGTGAGGAGGATATTGTTATTGTTGTTGTTGTTGAGGTTGACTTGATGTGTAGCATGCGACTTGTTGTAATGGTGAAAAAGGTGGAATAAAGTTTGATGTTTGATAAGGTTGTTGTGTGTATGATGGTGTGTAGGATGAAGTTTGAGCAAGGTAGTTGATGGGTGCTTTTGTTGGTTCAACAACGTTGGATACACATGCTATGTGAGGAGCAACATTAGAAGTGGTGCTTGAAGCAGAAAGAGAGTTAGACGTACCACTCACATATAGATCAGGATTCTGTGGAATCTGAGCTCTCTTAGCTTTTCTCTTCTCATCCATCTCTTTGTTTTCCAGCTTTTGAATGAACTCGTTAATAGTCCAATACTGGTATGCATCCTTCTCCTTCAACACTTCAATGTGTTGGTTCCAGTAGGGTGGTAAAGCATCAGCAAATTTATCTACTAATTCTGACATTGGTATGCTTATCTCATAGCTCGACAGTTCAGTGAGCAAATGGCAATACCGTGGAACCAACTCTTTTAGGGTCTCATTACCCATGTAACTGAAGTTTTCAAATTCCTTCTGAAGCTCTTCCATCCTCAGCTTCCTTGTCTTCTCATTTCCATCATGTCGATTTCTCAGCATATCCCATAGTTGTTTGGATGTGGTACACGATCCAAACTGATGCAATAGATCAGTGTTGATCGCCTGGGATAGCTGAGAGAATGCCTTCTTCTCTATCGCAAACCTCTTCTTCTCATCATCCGCCAAATTCTCCAAAGGTATCGGTTCTCCAGTATTCTCCAGAATAGGAGCAACGTAACCCTTCACTATCATTTGCCATGCCTCAGCTCCCTCATTTCCTTGTCCCTCAACAAGGATCTTGAACTTCGTCTTCCAAGTATTGTACTCCTTCATGTCCATTAGCTTTGGTGGACGATTGCCGCTTCCAGAGGATAGATCATGAATAAGAGTGGATATGGCGTTGGTCGTCTGTGAATGGACTGCTGCTGCTGCTACTCCCCAATAGTTGTCAATCGGTTGTTGTAATGGTTGAACAACTTGTTGAGGAGCCGAACTCGTCATTGCCATATAATTGATTGGCTGTGATGGTTGACTAGTCTTCTGGGCTGCAACGGACCACGGATCTTGTGTTGTCTGCTGTTGTGGTGCTTGAGTAGGTCTAGGCGTTGTTGGGAAGTTCCACATCTTGTCCTGCAAACGATTAAACACGAAAAGATTAGAAATGTTTTAAAACAGGATGCTCCTTCGTACAGTCGAACGTGCGAATGAGAAATAAAGTTCTCCTTCGACCGTTTTTTATTGATACGAATGTGAACTGAAATAACAAAATCTCCTTCGACCGCTCTCGTCTCTCTTTCGACCGTTCTCCTGCTCCTTCGACCGTTCGATCAGACGAAGGTGATACAACTGGGCGAATGAACAAAATAAGCAATCAAAGTCTTCTTTCGACCACTATAACACCTCCTTCGACCACAAAATCCTTCTTTCGACCCAAATAAATTTCCACTTTCGACCAAACTCTCTCTTTCGACCCCTGAGATTTCAAAAACGGTTATTCTTTGAAAATCAGTTAATGTTGATCATGTTTATCAAATGTTGATGGATTTTGATGATCTAAATCAGGTTTTGAATCGGAATTGATTTGGAACAACTTTAATGAAGAGAATTATCCAATTTAACCTCGAAATCAAGTTGTAATCAATCAAAATCTTATCACATCAGTTTGTTCATTGAAAACAGAAACATTTTGACCAAAATTGGGTCCAAATCAACTGAGAAACTATTAATTTGTGGTTGTTTGATCCAGAATGGCTCTGATACCACTTTGTATGTGCGTGAAAGGATCGATAAACAACAAAGAATGATCAAACAAGTTAGTTTTAGGTGCGGAAACACTAAAACTATCACAAAATAATAGTCAAACAAATTAAAACACACAGATCATCATTTTCAAAGGTTTTCATTAATTAATCACTCGATTACACGTTGAAATATGATTACAATCAAGGTATGAACGATAAACGAGTTAAACCAAAACACTAGAGAGAGTTTCAGAAAGTGGAGGGAATAATAATGACCAAAAGTTACATTCAAAAAAGAAACTTGTCTATTTATAGACTGCACATTCGCCCAAATTGATTGTGCGAATGTGCAGGTTCGCCCAAACAGTCTGGTCGAACCAAGCTTTACAATAAACTAATTTCTCATTCGACCATGTCTTCTTCCTTCGCACCTTTTATCTACCTTCGCACCTACAAAAAGTCTCCTTCGCACCAACTTAAACTCTCCTTCGCACCAACGACATTCACCAAAACATTAGTATTGTTCAATCCGAAGCATTAGTCACACTTTTGCATCTACAACTGAGTTATTATAATATAGACATTGAAAAACTGTTTCAAGTCCATATTATGACTTAGTTGTACTTGCAATCATGTCACATAAAGATAGTTCGTTAGTCCATCCTCAGGATGTGTGCATGCTGAAATATAGTTATATCCTGAAGTCTGTCATGTCCTTCAGCATCCTGAAGATGCTATACTGAGGATATGAGGTAAAATCATCCTAAGTATTTTCACCACCAACAGGCTTGACCCTAGTTTCTATAAGGCCTTGTCTCCAGAATTATAAATTTACCTTTTTACAGGTTATAACTTCAAAGTTATTGATACTTCTTTATTAAGGGAAAATATATCTTTAAGTCTATCTTGAAAATATAACAGGTTAAACACTAGGAACATCCTCAGGATGATGAAGACCATCTTAAGGATGACAAAAGAAACCTTGGAAAATATCCTAAGGTGGAAACAGAGAAAATACTTGGGAAATATCCTAAGGATGATCACAAAGAAATCTTAGGAAACATCCTATGAATACAACAGGAACTAGGGACATCCTCAAGATGTTACTATTGTTGAGATTGTTCTCAAAACACTTATCAGAATACTTTGAAGACCAATTGTTGAATTGGGATGAAGGTACAACATTATAACCAATTTCATTCTATTTTATGTTTGTTACTTAACAACATTGCAGGTATCAAAAGAATTAAGAAAGAACACAAGGATGTAGCGTCAAAACAGTCACCATCTTATTTATTTATTAGTCAAAATTGAAGTCAACCCCTGGCTTCATCCTAAACCAGGACCCATCCACCAGGGGTCAACACCTATAGTCCAGGTCTAAGAAGATTTGGGGCTTCGTCTTGAAAATCAAGATCCCTCCACCCCAAACCTTTCATTGTTCATGCATACATAAAAAGTAAAATTGTTCAGAATTTTTCAACCACAGACCACCACAAAAACAACCACATAATTCTAAAAATGTGGGCTCCAGCCTAGTCATCACATCCATCATTGCCCACTGTTGGCTCCACCACGTACTCCTTAGCCACTTTAGCCACCAGCACCTCAGTCGCCTTCCCCGCATCCTTAGACCTCTCAGGTGCATCCTCAGGATTTGCAGGAGCAGCAGGTTCATGAACCACTTCCTTCCTGTCCAGGCTCTTGATCTTCTCCTGCCAGCCTTTGACATCCCGTTCCTCATGATTGAAGTTGGGGTCTTCAGCTTGCAGGGCTATCTTTACCCTTTCCTGCAGAACAGAAATAGTGGCACACCTCATTAAGCTCAGCCGATAATCCTCCATTTCCTTCTCATGCTCCAGCACCATCTTGGCCTGCTCGGACTTCGCCAGCTTCAGTCCAGCCTCTACTTTAGCCAGCTTCTTCTCAAGATGCTTGCTCTTTTCCTGGGCAATCTTCTTCACATCCTCGAGAGTGGCTTTGGTATTATTTATCTCCTTGGAAACCTCATCCAGGGACTTCAGCAGATATTCATGTCCCTACAAAAGAAGGAGAATATGTAAGTATTTTATCCTTAACATTTATATAAATATTTTTGCCATCCTCAGGATAACACTGTACCTGGAGAGTGAACTGGGAAATCTTGCCCAAGACATCCTTAAAACTGAGGCCCTCAAAGGGAGTAGTCTCTTGGGCTGAAGTAGAGGTAGTGACAGTCTTCCTCTTCTTGGAGGATGCAGGTGCCCTAGACTTAGGAGGAGGAGGGCTAGTCATCCTGGAACTGGATGGCGAGGTGATCTTGGCTGCCTTAACATCATGGCTGTCAATCTTATCTAAGTCAAAGAAAGCAGACTTCTTTGCTGAAAATAACAAAACACATGTATAGTTAATGATATATGACAAGAACAACCTTAGGAAGTAAACAGGTAATACTTACCCGACATTTCTGTAGCTTAGCTAGTGGTGTAGCTTTCTTCTACTTCAAATGTCCTTGCTAAGGGAGGTAAGTCAATGACTTCTTTATACCTTATAAAAGCGTCGTCCAGAGGAGGAGCAAGTTTAGCAAAAGAAGCACCTGAAACACAAAAAATTTCCAAAATGTGATATCTTGAGGATATAACTACAAAATTTTTATAAACTTTAAACATCCTAAAAAACTTTTACCACTTTTTAACCAGGACATCGGGATATCATCCGCATAAGGAATGGAATCCCTCCTCACAAAGAAAAACTTGGACTTCCAGGACCTATCAGATTTTATGACATTAAATTGAAAAGTAGGTTCTTTATTGATAAGCTGAAGAACATAACGGTTTGAACCATGTGTTTTCAACTTATATATGTAAGACAGGCCCCTAATATGATGCTGGATGCCATGGTTCTCGATGTTCTTATTACAGACCATCAAGACCCTCCAAATCTCTGGCAAACCCTAAGCATATGCCATCCTAGTAACATCAAAGAAGTCTTTGATAAACTGAGGGAATGGATATCTTAGGCCAAGATGGAATGGCAGGTACAAGAAGCAAACCCAAACAAAATATACGAAATCAGATTTTGCACTTGAATCATAGGGATAGATAACAACAGAACTAGGGAAGGCCCCTAAGTCCTTAAAGGCCTGTATATCCCTATCATTGGAAAGCTAAAGCATTTCATAGTTTACTTTAATGCATTAACATCCAAAAAGCAACATTGATTAGTACAAACATCCTAAATTATATTTATGGCTTAGCATATTACAAAATAACCAAGTATCTTCATAAGTTTATCAAAACATTGCGGAAACGGACGAGTTAAGCATGTTCGGTTCTTCAAATAAGCCTCAATCCTCATCCGGTTCATGTAGCTGAGTACCTAAGGGTTTATCACAGTTAGACAACCCATAAATATGTTATTATGATTGAATTTAGATGCAAAATACAAAAAAAAATGAATTTTGGCTGATTTGGCGTATCCTACGCCAGTTTTGGCGTATCCTACGCTATTGGCGTAGGGAGAGAGCATCTGGTGGCGTAGGACAGCAGAGATCAGCGTAGGCACTCTGACGTTGGCGTATCCTACGCCAAAATTGGCGTATCCTACGCCATTGTCATAGGCAGTTGGCGTAGGAAACTCCAAAAGTGGCGTATCCTACACCAAATCCTGACAAGGTGCAAAATGTTTCAGCACCAAGCTGCCCCTTTTGGGTCATCTAAAACCTACTCCAGGGGCTTTCCGGAAAGCGTTTAATGGTTCCCATGCGATCAACTAACATGGTTAAGGGTAGTTTTATATTCCTTCTTCGGTTTCTAACTTGTAAACCACCATTTATCTACCCACCTTTAGGCTACCCCGAGTAGTTTTTGAACATATCTAAATCATAAGAAAATTGTAGTTACCAAGTTCTAGTTATGGTTTTTACCACTTGTCAAGTCCTAACTTGACTAGAGAACTTCATGCCCAAGTCATTTATGCCGTGTTTTGTGGTGCTTCGCGTCCATGGCCACATGTGCCATTTCTCTTGGTCTCATTCGCTCGGCCTCTATGACTTGCGACATGGGTTTTCATTCAATCTTTTCTATCCCTTGGAAACCACCAAAGACATCTTTTACTAATGACACGACTAAAGTTATCATCCGTGATTAAGCATACATGTATTTATTTATAACAAGTCAAAGATATGACTTACCTTACTCGTGGCCTTTTTGCTTCAAGTCCTTACTCGAGTGGCTCCCCGAGGACTCAAGCTTTGTACCTAGAATTGGATATTTCACATTTACGTTTAGATACTCATTCATAAGCGAAATATCACATACTCCTACAAGCTTCACGCAAGAATATAGGTTCAAATGAAATCGAGTTTCATTGAGGCGTTTCATCAAACACTTGGTAGGCGTCTTTAAACAAAGTTATTTTCTATGGCTAAAGGACCTCATTAACCCATTTTTAGCACAATTTCAATAACATAGCATAAGCTTAAACATTCAAATCATAGGTTTCATTAAAAATCATAACATAGATGATTCTTTCCTAGTTCTAAGGCATCTCCTACCATTTTATCAGAACCCATAACTTCCGATCATAAGGATTCTTATGAATCCTTCATCATACAAGTATTTCATCAAACACACATTATTTAGCTTATAATGAGTCACCCTTACACTAGAGCAACCTCTACAAACTCTCAACTTCACGTTTTTGGGATAACCCACAATTATCACATAGCCATGTATGACACCAATCAACAATTAAAGTCAAATAGATGTTACCTAGATGATTATCAAGCTTAGATGACCCGATTTAGGCTAAATACAAGCAAGAATTCTTTGATTGGGTCTTGGATTGGACTTGATCTTGAGCTCTAGGTTTAAGTGTGTGTTTGTGTGTGTGTTTTTTGGATGGATCGATTCTTCTGGATATAAGAAGATCATCCACCAGTTTCCATTTTATTGAAAATATTATTCACTTTGAAGAGTTGTCAATATTGGCCCCTTTGTGTTTAGTAAACATGTTTTAGTACCACAATGTAACACCCCGCTATTACGTGTCCGAGATTATATTAAACCCATAATTAATTAAGTAGTAATAGAAATATTATTATGTATAGTTAATTATATACATCAACACAATTGTCACCAATTATATAAACCCACACATTATCATAAGATATATATATTTCCAACTTCTTAAAGAAGTTTGGCTGCACATGGGACACCTTCTATTATCATGTGACTTGAGTCTATCTATCCATGCCATCTCTATCTTATCTTATCATACACATGCATGCAATTGCTATGCTTCAATCCTACGCACATCTCCACCTGTCCATCCTCATCATCTTCTCATGATTACATTCATGAACCAGTGATAATATTTATACACAAATATTCAAGTATCCATGAATACAATGCACTAAACAAATAGAAAGAATGAAGAATCAGAAAGAGAAATGGTGAGTTAAGAGAGTGAGAAGAGAGAGACGTAAGAGAGAGAGAGAGGGACACCAAGGTCCGATCGTCTTCTCCAGCCTGTTATCACCTCCGGTCCCGATCACCTCACCGGTAACCACGCAACCCACCCTCTGGTTCGGTCTCCCTCTCCGGCCAACCACCTTCATCTCCTTCGACCAAGGTTCCGATAGTATTCTCCGTCACCTGTTATGACTAACCCGACTCTTTTCCGGTCGCTATGTACCACCACCTTCAGGTCATCACCTCCTCCGACGTCCTCACCCAGTTCCATCCACCCACTGTCACTTAACTTACATCTCCACCGAATACCCGCCTCCGACCATGGTTATTACAGGTCATCGGATGTATATATCCGACCACCACTTATCTTATTTAGAACCTACCACAGCCTCGTATCATCTCCAACGAACCTTCTATTTAGAGCTATAAACCAGAACCAAAGCTCGACGAACCTGTGCCCGACACCTCTTCGGTCCTCTCCTCCAACCGATAAACCAGCACCATCATCGTTATAGTACAAACACCTCACGTTCGACTTTAACCCACCTCCTTATAAACACTATCGGTTCCTGTAACCAACCAAAGTTCATATCCGTTTACATCTTGAAACTGTTCGGAACATGCATGGAAGCTAGGAGGTTATGTTTATTATTATTATTATTATTATTATTATTATTATTATTATTATTATTATTATCATAAACGTGAAACGTGTGGGACGATAAATATTAACCCGACAATATTAAACCGAATACTGATAATAAACCCACTTATATTTTATATAAGAATATAAAAGTATTAAAGAATAATGATACAGAATTGTCCCCCGGTGTTATCACGTACACAAGCCTTGCATGCGCTAATATTTATAAAACATAATAGGTACAATATATCTTGGAATATACCGATAGGAAATAGACTACAGAATCAGAAGAATATTATTAAAGGTGAGTACATGACCTTCCCCTTTTTATTTATAAAGCTTTTGGGGCTGATTACATGCTGTCCAGTCGTTATCAAAGTATTTTATATGGTTTATATTATAAAAGTGTTATCGAGTTGTTAATAGAATATCATCCAATCATGATCATGTTATAATTCGGTCGAATAGAAATCACGTAGAATGGATCCCTTCGGTATTATGGGAATATATTTTTCTGAACCAAGCAGAGGTTTGGAACCACAATAAGCATTTGTATGGTGCTCCATCGATAATATATTCCACCTTAGAATGACCGAATCATATAGAAAGAGTTGTATGTTTGTTAAACTTGAGTTATTATTATTAGTATGTCTAAAATGTCGACATGTCTCACTAGTATGAAAATACTAACGTAGTTTAAGCATGTGGTCAGGTATTTATACAAGATTATTAAGGAGAAAGCTGACAACTAGAAGATCTGGATAAGAAGAGGATGCTATGGCTACATTTTATGTATTTCATTAGTATTGAAATTCAGTTTAATGTAATCATTACAATTAAACCTGTTAACGCTAATCCGCTGCGCCACCTAGGTCGTTACACACAACACTAATCAATTAATATTGTGTGAGTATTTAGGCCAAGATGAGGATTTACTAAAATTCACTCGTCATACTCGGTTAGTAATTTCCTCTTATTTACTTAAACGAGTTCAATGATAAACGATAGATTTTGGGGCGTTACAACTCCACCCCCCTTAAGAGGGTTTCGTCCGCGAAACTAGAAACATACCGAATAGGTGTGGATAGAACCGTTTCATCTCTTCCTCGGACTCCCATGTGGTGTCCACTCCTTTTCTATGATCCCATTTGGCCTTTACTTGGTCAATGCTTCAATTTCTGAGATGTTTCACTTTTCGGTCTAGAATCTCTATGGGGCGAGCCACATAGTTTAACTTCTCATCAATTTAGATTTCTTCCATGGGTATATATGTTGCTTCATCCGTCAAGCACATTCGAACGTATGAAACATGGAAGGTATTATGAATACGGTTTAACTCTTCGGGTAATTCCAAACGGTAGGCGACTTGTCCCACTCGTTCAAGGATTTTAAATGGCCCAATAAACCTTGGACCCAACTTCCCCCTTTTTCTAAACCGGATTACTCCCTTCCACGGGGAGACTTTTAACATTACAAATTCTCCCGGTTGAAATTCAATCGGCCTACGCCTTTTATCTGCGTATGATTTCTGACGATCTTGAGCGGCTTTTAGGTGTGCGCGGATCATATCTATCTTTTCATTCGTGGCCTCGACCACATCTTTGTGAGCAAGCTCGCTAGGACCCACCTCCCCCCAACATACCGGGGTTTGGCATTTTCGCCCAAAGAGGGCTTCGAACGGTGGCATACCTATGCTAGCGTGGTAGCTGTTGTTATACGAAAACTCTACCAATGGTAGATACGTGTCCCAACTACCCCCGAAATCGATAATGCATGCCCGGAGCATGTCTTTAAGTGTTTGGATCGTTCTTTCGCTTTGTCCATCGGTTTGCGGATGGAATGCGGTGCTAAGCAACACTTTGGCACCCAATTGTGTTTGAAAGTCGCGCCAATAGCGCGAAGTAAACCGTGGGTCCCGATCAGAAATGATTGTCATGGGTACCCCATGCCGAGCTATTATCTCATTTAGAAATATATCTGCCATCTTCTCGGACGTATAAGTTTCGCGTATTGGGATAAAATGCGCGGTCTTTGTTAATCGATCCACCACCACCCATATTGCATCAAATCCCCGAGACGTTTTGGGTAGTTTGGTTAACAAATCCATCGTGATGTTCTCCCATTTCCACACGGGTATTTCCAAGGGTTGAAGTTTCCCGTATGGTTTTTGATGTTCCGCTTTGACTTGCATACAAGTCAAACATTTCTCTACATGTTTTGCTATATCCCGCTTCATCCCGGGCCACCAATAGTTAGGCTTTAAATCTTTATACATTTTAGTGGCCCCCGGGTGGATTGAATAGCGTGATTTATGGGCTTCTTCAAGTAATAGGGCCTTAACCCCACATGTGTTTGGAACCCAAATTCGGTCGAATCGGGTTTTTAACCCTTCGGAATTTTCCACCAACTCGTTAATTTGCCCTTGGATTCTCTCTTTCTTCTAGTTCTCTTGCTTTAAGGCTTCTGCTTGGGCTTCCCGGATTCGATCAAGAAGACCCGAAGTTACTACGAGTTGCATAGATCGCACTCGTATAGGTGTATAGCCTTCCTTGCGACTTAGGGCATCAGCCACAACATTGGCCTTCCCTGGATGATAATGGATTTCACAATCATAATCCTTTATTGTTTCCAACCATCGTCTTTGTCTCATGTTTAGATCTTTCTGGTTAAAGAAATACTTTAGGCTTTTGTGGTCTGTGAAGATTGTGACTTTTACTCCATATAAGTAATGCCTCCATATTTTTAAGGCAAAGACCACGGCGGCTAGTTCTAGATCATGAGTTGGGTATTTGGTCTCATGGACTTTCAACTGTCTCGATGCATAAGCTATAACTTTGCCTCGCTGCATTAATACACATCCCAACCCAAGGCTAGATGCATCAGAATAGACCACCATGTCTTCCGTGCCTTCAGGTAAGGTAAGCACCGGAGCCTGAGTCAGTCTTTCTTTAAGTGTGTTAAACGCTCGATCTTGTTCTTCTTTCCATGAGAACTTTTCATCTTTACGAGTTAGCTTGGTTAATGGGGCGGCAATCTTGGAGAAATCCTGAATGAATCTCCGATAGTATCCCGCGAGCCCCAAAAAGCTTCGGATTTCAGAGGGGTTTATGGGTAGACTCCATTTGGATACGGCTTCTATTTTTGTGGGATCCACCAACACACCCTTGCTACTGATCACGTGCCCAAGAAATTGGACCTCTCGAAGACAAAACGCGCACTTCGAGAATTTAGCATAGAGTTTCTCTCTCCTCAAAGTGGAGAGTACCTCGCGTAAATGGCGAGCATGATCGGTCTCACTTTTTGAATAGATGAGGATGTCGTCAATGAAAACTATCACCGATTTGTCAAGCATTGGTTTGCAAACTCGATTTATTAAGTCCATGAATGTCGCGGGGGCATTTGTCAGTCCGAATGACATAACCAGAAATTCATAATGTCCATACCGCGTTCGAAACGCAGTTTTGGGCACATCAGCCTCTTTTACTTTCAGTTGGTGATATCCTGATCTTAAGTCGATTTTGGACAACCAACTCGCACCCTGGAGTTGATCGAATAAGTCATCAATTCGTGGAAGTGGATACTTGTTCTTCACCGTGAGTTTATTCAACTCCCGGTAATCGATGCACATCCGGAGATTCCCATCCTTCTTTTTCACGAATAAAACCGGTGCTCCCCATGGAGACACACTCGGTCGAATGAAACCCCTATCAAGGAGGTCTTGCAACTGGGCCATCAATTCTTGCAGTTCGGATGGTGCGAGTCTGTACGCTGCCTTAGCAACCGGCATGGCCCCTGGAATAAGTTCTATCCCAAATTCTACCTCTCTATCGGGAGGTATGCCCGGAAGTTCATCCGGAAAAACGTCTTCGTATTCTTGCACTACCGGCACGTCTTGAATACCCGTGACTTTTCCCCGTGTATCAGTCACATACGTGATGTAAGCCTTGCACCCGTGTTGCATAAGCTTTTTGGCTTCAAGAATAGAGCATACGATGGGGTTACAGTTCGCTTCCCTATTTATTGTGATTTGCTTCCCACTTGGGGAGGTGAGCTTTATCGTTTTGTGGTAACAGTTTACTTGGGCATGGTATTGAGACAAACAGTCCATCCCTATCACCACTTCGAATTCTCCCATTTTCATAGGCACTAAATCTACCGGGAAGTCCTCCCCGTTTAGGCTGATCTTACAACCTCGGCATATATCAAAAACAACAAAGTGTTTATTATTACCTACTTCTACTTCAAGAGGAACATGTAATTTTATAAGTACAAATGATGGGTGTCGAATAAGCTCGTGCGAGACGAAAGACTTATTTGCACCCGTATCGAATAAAACTTTAGCTAGTATTGAATTAACAAGAAAAGTACCTGCGACCATGTTCGGGTCTGACTTGGCTTCCTCGGCAGTGATATTAAAAGATCTCGCCTTTGACTTGGAAGCAGCAGTTGTGCTTTTGGTGTTGGCACTTGACTTGTTCATCTCCGGGCACTCAGATTTCTTGTGACCCGGTTGATAGCATTTAAAGCAGACATCAGCTTTGGTGGGGCAGTTGGCCACAATGTGTCCAGTTTTCTTGCAGTTGGGGCACGGTTTGTTTTTGAAGTAGCATTCCCCGCGGTGGGTCTTGCCACATATTTTACATATATTGGGCGACCCGCCCTTCGTGCCCCCCTTTTTAGGATATTCACCCACCCTTTGCTTTTTATTTGGATTTGGATTTGTATCTGCTAATATTCTTTCACCACGCTCGATTTGTTTCTTGAGTTCCATTTCCCTCTCACGGGCTGCATTGATCATATCAGTCAAGGTTTCGTATCTTGAGAGGGTCATGAACTCTCTATACTCGGCCCCGAGCATATTGTGATAGTAATAGATTTTCTGCTCTTCTGTTTGAGCTAAATCACCACAAAATTTGAGTTTATCGAGGAAGATCCCCGTAATTTTATCAATTGGTTCCCCTTTATGTCTGAGTTGCGTGAACTCTTCCTTGATCTGATTTACAGCTGCCTTTGGGCTATGATGTTGGAGGAATGGAACTTTAAATTCCTCCCAAGTCATGGCTCTTAAAGCCTCCGAGCTTAACCCACTCCTTTTCACGTCCCACCAATTCTTAGCTAGGTCGCGTAACTGCCCAGTGGCGTAAGTCACTTTATCCTGCTCTTCACAGCCAGTTCGGTCAAAGATGTCTTCCATCTCTGTTAGCCATCGTTGGCATAGAACAGGGTTAACCTCCCCTTCATATAAACTTGGCTTACATGCCATAAACTTGTTATATGGGCAAGCCTTTCGAACTTGGTTTCGATTAACTTCTTAGAGAACATTCTCCTTGATTTCATTACATTTCTCATCCATCACGGAGAGAAGTGTTGATTGTAGTTGACTTAAGAAGCCGGGTATCCCGGTTTGCATTGCCCTTCCGATTTCTTCGGAAATGATGTCTTTGATTTCTTCCCGTGTAAGGGAAGCTTTTCGTCTTGTTGCTTCATTAGCCATCGTGTAGCTGAAAGGAATTTTATCAGTGTTTAGAAGCATTTCTATAGATTCAAATTTATTATGCTACTTTAATCGTATTCGATTGCACCTTCTAGATGATGCAATCATGTTTTCCCAATTCCCGGTTCAGCCGAGTTTTAGCTCGCCATGACCGTGCAAATGATACGTGTACGTGTTTTAGGTACCCGTGGTACCTTTCCAGTGTATCCCTTAAGTAATACAATAAGAATTCCCCAACTTTCGGCTAACCTTTACCGTGTAGTTGGAATTTCGTGTTTCTTGGGTGTTAGTGTTTAGCACACTATTCCCTTAGTTCGTTCTGATTGACACATGTTCAATCATAATATAATTCATTTTCGACTAAGTTATCACATTTTGGAAGTGAATTCCTTACCGGATGGATGATCAAGCTTGAACCGAACGCTTAACTTGTTTAACCTTGGGCTCTGATACCACTTGTAATACCCTACCCATAATAGGGTAATTAAAACGATAATATACTTGGTTTGTACTTGGAAAGCTAAAGCATTTCATAGTTTACTTTAACGCATTAACATCCAAAAAGCAACATTGATTAGTACAAACATCCTAAATTATATTTATGGCTTAGCATATTACAAAATAACCAAGTATCTTCATAAGTTTATCAAAACATTGCGGAAACGGACGAGTTAAGCATGTTCGGTTCTTCAAATAAGCCTCAATCCTCATCCGGTTCATGTAGCTGAGTACCTAAGGGTTTATCACAGTTAGACAACCCATAAATATGTTATTATGATTGAATTTAGATGCAAAATACAAAAAAAAAAAATGAATTTTGGCTGATTTGGTGTATCCTACGCCAGTTTTGGCGTATCCTACGCTATTGGCGTAGGGAGAGGGCATCTGGTGGCGTAGGACAGCAGAGATCAGTGTAGGCACTCTGACGTTGGCGTATCCTACGCCAAAATTGGCGTATCCTACGCCATTGTCGTAGGCAGTTGGCGTAGGAAACTCCAAAAGTGGCGTATCCTACACCAAATCCTGACAAGGTGCAAAATGTTTCAGCACCAAGCTGCCCCTTTTGGGTCATCTAAAACCTACTCCAGGGGCTTTCCGGAAAGCGTTTAATGGTTCCCATGCGATCAACTAACATGGTTAAGGGTAGTTTTATATTCCTTCTTCGGTTTCTAACTTGTAAACCACCATTTATCTACCCACCTTTAGGCTACCCCGAGTAGTTTTTGCACATATCTAAATCATAAGAAAATTGTAGTTACCAAGTTCTAGTTATGGTTTTTACCACTTGTCAAGTCCTAACTTGACTAGAGAACTTCATGCCCAAGTCATTTATGCCGTGTTTTGTGGTGCCTCGCGTCCATGGCCACATGTGCCATTTCTCTTGGTCTCATTCGCTCGGCCTCTATGACTTGCGACATGGGTTTTCATTCAATCTTTTCTATCCCTTGGAAACCACCAAAGACATCTTTTACTAATGACACGACTAAAGTTATCATCCGTGATTAAGCATACATGTATTTATTTATAACAAGTCAAAGATATGACTTACCTTACTCCTGGCCTTTTTGCTTCAAGTCCTTACTCGAGTGGCTCCCCGAGGACTCAAGCTTTGTACCTAGAATTGGATATTTCACATTTACGTTTAGATACTCATTCATAAGCGAAATATCACATACTCCTACAAGCTTCACGCAAGAATATAGGTTCAAATGAAATCGAGTTTCATTGAGGCGTTTCATCAAACACTTGGTAGGCGTCTTTAAACAAAGTTATTTTCTATGGCTAAAGGACCTCATTAACCCATTTTTAGCACAATTTCAATAACATAGCATAAGCTTAAACATTCAAATCATAGGTTTCATTAAAAATCATAACATAGATGATTCTTTCCTAGTTCTAAGGCATCTCCTACCATTTTATCAGAACCCATAACTTCCTATCATAAGGATTCTTATGAATCCTTCATCATACAAGTATTTCATCAAACACACATTATTTAGCTTATAATGAGTCACCCTTACACTAGAGCAACCTCTACAAACTCTCAACTTCACGTTTTTGGGATAACCCACAATTATCACATAGCCATGTATGACACCAATCAACAATTAACGTCAAATATATGTTACCTAGATGATTATCAAGCTTAGATGACCCGATTTAGGCTAAATGCAAGCAAGAATTCTTTGATTGGGTCTTGGATTGGACTTGATCTTGTGCTCTAGGTTTAAGTGTGTGTTTGTGTGTGTGTTTTTAGGATGGATCGATTCTTCTGGATATAAGAAGATCATCCACCATTTTCCATTTTATTGAAAATATTATTCACTTTGAAGAGTTGTCAATATTGGCCCCTTTGTGTTTAGCAAACATGTTTTAGTACCACAACACTAATCAATTAAGATTGTGTGAGTATTTAGGCCAAGATGAGGATTTACTAAAATTCACTCGTCATACTCGGTTAGTAATTTCCTCTTATTTACTTAAACGAGTTCAATGATAAACGATAGATTTTGGGCCGTTACATTTCTTGCCCATCCTCGGAAAGTTTTCGAGAAATTAAAGAAAAGCAGAGAAGAAAGAAGATGTTACCTTTCTGGTAATTAGATTGTGATTATAAAGGAATGAAGGAAGAAAGCCTAGATATAGGCGGAAGAAGATGATGATGTGTAATAGTCATCACGAAAATTATGCCTAAAATATAGCCGTTGTCATCCTGACAAACGTTTAATCAGCTTCAGAAGATAACCTCAAGTGTTAAAAATATTTTTACCGTTGAGATATTAACGGTAACATATTTTTGGGGACAATTGTTGGTGGTGAAATATTCAGTATAGCACTAACCTATGTTTTCTATGTAGCATCCTCATGATACTGAAGGACTGGACAAGCTTCAGGATGTAACTATGTTCTGTCTTATGTGCATTTTGAGGATAGACTGACATATTACCTTATTCTTATATAATTGCAGGTACACTTAGTCAAAAATAAGACTTGTAACTCTTCCCCAATGGTTATATTGTCTTATTAATATCAAAGGAGCTGAGGATGCAAGAGCTATTCGTATTGAAGAAGTCCAAGACTAAAGAATAGGTCAAACATGTAACCGATGAGCATTAGTACTAGGCGAAAATCATGGAAACAGTTAACCAACGTCTATATTGGTTAACTACTGATTTGAAACAGTCCACAAGCTCATTAAAGAAGGCGGATTACATGGGATTTTTATTTATTCTTTTGTAACTATATAAAGGGGATGATTGACGAGTATAGGACACTTCGGAACACATTATTGACACTTGATCAACACTTGACACTCACTTACTCATTATAGAACACCCGATACTCTCACGCACATTGCACAATCATTGTAATCAACACTTGACACTCACTTACTCATTTGAGGCTTATTAGTTTCTCTCGAAACAAGTTTAGGTTAATGAGGACCCAGTTAAGGCCAAGAAGGATGGGCTGATGACAGTGTTAAGGTGAGCAATTGCTTTATTAATTTGGAATTCATGTTGGAAAAGATTTTATAGATCATCTTTCTTGTAGATATGCAAGCAAATGGGGTTGATCAACATGGTCAACAAACAAGATCATCAAATATTGTATCAACTTCAGATATAAAATAGTGAACTGGTGCAAATTATTTGGATATTAATCATTGTAACACCCCAACCGATGGCGGAAACATCGAGGTGTCACGTAAGAATGAGTATACAGTAGCACATGGTATTCAAGTTTTAATTGAAATTTATTTAAAGGAAAAATATCCAAAAATTTGGAAATACATAACAAGTCTTGAATGAAATTCTAATACATCAATAGCCAAACAAAACATAAACTTCAAATTGTCTCTTCCTGCTAGTTCTAGACTTCAAGCATCATTATTTCCTTTTGAGTTTGTAAAAATGGGGGAGGGGGGTCAACTAGAAGTTGGTGAGAATACATAAGCCATGTCAAGCAATTAAGTTTAAGAATAATAAAAGTTTAGCAATTCATATGTCTATCGTAAGTTTAAGTCACATGAATAAACATGAAGTATAGTATGCACATAATCAAACCTCTGACAAGTTTAGGTCCATCCCGTCATCCACGGTTCACCTTAATATCACGTTGGAACGATAACAATCACCCGCGCTCCCCATAAAAGATGGTCAACGAATCTAGGTGGGATTGTCAATCCAATAGATCTATTATTGAGTATCGCCGGCTTGGCCATAGCTAATGATTATGTGAGTTTAAGTTTAAGTCTAACAGTAGTTGTCTAAGTCATGAGGCATTAAAGTTTACAACTAGACATGTATGTAGAATTGCTTAAGTATAAAGTTTCAAGTATAAAGAATTGCGTAAACATGATTACGTAAACTCACCTTAGCAAAGTATTAAGTCTCGAGAAAAAGAATATGTGTAGCCCAAAGTTTCCAAGTATTACCCTATGTATAAGGTAACAAATAAGTCTAAGTCTTTCTAGTCTACAACTATTTTCTAGGGTTTCGAATTTGGGGATAAGTATTCGTTTGATTAATATTTAAATTGTTTAATAAATAAAAGAAATTCGATAAATAAATAAACAAAAGTCTTTTTGTAAACTCTAGATTAAAGATGGTCGACGAGGGAGTTTAGTGATGAAGTCCATTGCTATGCTCTCCCATTTCCATACAGGAATTTCTGGTTGTTCAAGCATACTAGATGGTCGTTGATGTTCAGCCTTGAGCTTTGAACAAGTAAGGCATTTTGCAACGAAAAGAGCGATATCTTTCTTCATACCAGGCCACCAAACGAATAACGAAGATCTTGGTACATCTTGTCAGCACCAGGATGAATAGAATAACATGACTTATGATCCTCGTTCATAAGAAAGGCACGAAGATCATCACGGTTAGGAATCCAAAGTCGATTGAGAAAATAAAGTAGACCATCAGGTTTGGTTTCAAGTTGAGTCTCAGCACCACAAGACATTTCCTCGTACATGTTACCTTGGTTGACTGAAGTATGTTGAGCCTGGAGGATACGATCCTGAAGATCAGTACGAACTCTCGCACAATGAAGTTTGATGCGCTCTTTACGACTGAGTGCGTCAGCCACAACATTCGCTTTGCCAGGATGGTAGCGAATCTCACAATCATAGTCGTTAAGTAACTCAACCCAACGTCGTTGCCTCATGTTAAGATTTTTCTGGTTGAAGACATGTTGGAGGCTCTTGTGGTCCGTGAAAACCACACATTTGGTTCCATAAAGATAGTGTCTCCAAATCTTAAGAGCAAAGACTACAGCGCCCAATTCAAGATCATGGGTGGTATAATTCTTTTCGTGGGTCTTGAGTTGTTTAGACGCATAAGCAATAACCTTGCCTCGTTGCATGAGAACACAACCAAGACCTTGATTTGATGCATCACAATAGACCACGAAGTCATCATTACCATCAGGTAGAGACAGGATAGGAGCTTCACAGAGTTTCAGCTTAAGAGTTTCAAATGCTTCCTCTTGTTTTGGTCCCCACTCATAAGGTTTACCCTTATGAGTTAAGGCAGTGAGAGGAACATCGATCTTAGAGAAGTTGGCAATGAATTGATGATAATAACCAGCCAAACCAAGGAAGGAACAGACTTCTGTTGGAGTTTTAGGACACTCCACTCTTTGGCAGCTTCGATCTTCGCGGGATCAACATGGATTCCGTTCTCATCAATGACGTGTCCCAAAAATTGAACTTCCTTAAGCCAAAAATCACATTTCGAGAACTTGGCATACAGTTGTTCTTTCTTTAGGAGACCCAAAATTGAGTGAAGATGTTGTTCGTGGTCGGATTTTGATTTTGAGTAAATCAAAATGTCGTCGATGAAGACGATCACGAATTTGTCAAGGTAGGGTCTACAAACCCGATTCATTAGATCCATAAACACTGCGGGAGCGTTGGTCAATCCAAACGGCATGACCATGAATTCGTAATGACCATAACGTGTACGAAAGGCTGTATTGGGAATATCTTCATCGTGGACTCTAAGCTGATGATAACCAGAACGAAGATCAATCTTCGAGAAGTGGGTTGCTCCTTGAAATTGATCGAAAAGATCGTCAATCCTAGGCAAGGGATAACGATTCTTGATGTGAGTTTGTTGAGTTCACGATAGTCGATACACATCCTGAGAGATCCATCTTTCTTCTTAACGAACAAAACAGGGGCTCCCCATGGAGAAGAACTGGGACGAATGAAACCTTTATCAGAAAGTTCCTGTAGTTGACTGGCAAGTTCTTGCATTTCAGAGGGTGCAAGACGATAAGGAGCTTTGGCGACAGGATTTGCACCAGGAACAAGATCGATCCTAAATTCCATTTGTCGAGCAGGAGGCAAACCAGGTAAATCCTCTGGAAAGACTTCAGGATAGTCCCGAATGATTGGGGATGTCTTGGATACTTTTGCCCTTGTCTTTCTTTTCTATCACGTTAGCTAAGAAAGCCATATACCCCTTTCGTAAGTATTTTTGAGCAGTAGTACACGACATGAGCTTAAGCTCGCCAGAAGGCTTTTCACCATAGATCTTCAAAATATCGCTAGATTCGAGAGGAATGCGAATGACTTTCTCAAAGCATAGAATTTCAGCACGATGGGTTGACAACCAATCCATGCCTACTATGACATCAAAGCTTCCAAGATGCATAGGAATGAGATCGATAGAGAAGGTATGCTCATCAAGGTTCAACACACAGTTACAAATAATAGAATCGATCGAGATAGACTTCCCATTAGCTACCTCTACCACTAAAGGTTCCTCTAGGTTAGTTTGGGGTAAGTTAAGTAAAGGTTCAAACTTTAGTGATACAAATGACTTATCATCACCCGAATCAAATAATATGGATGCATAGTGGTTATTAACGAGAAACGTACCATTAACCACCTCGTTGTTGTCGCGGGCCTGATTAGCATTGAGGTTGTATGCGCGACCTCGAGCACCTTGGTTCTGGTTGCGGTTCTGGTTTTGGTTGCGGTTTTGGTTCTGGTTCCCAAGTCTAGGGCAAGCATCCCTATAATGTTCCGTACTTCCACATTCATAGCACTGGCCACGAACAGGCCTACCATTTTGAGCATTAGAAGCTGGATTATTTCTGGCAGGGTTGTTTTGAGTGGCAGGGGCTTGGCAAGTATTAGCAAAGTGTCCATACCGCTTGCAGTTATTACATTGGCGGCATGGTCTGTTAGCAGCATGGTGATATTGACAAGTGTTACAAAGAGGGTGGTTCCCGACATACGGTTTCTTGGCTGGGGTTTGCACTGCAGGTGGGGTGTTAGCAACCATGTAGTTCCTAGCCTTGCGCTTCCTGTTGGTTGAGGTCTCAGGTTAACCTCAATAGCGGGCTGAGGAGTGTTTTTTGCAGCAGTCTTCTTGGTGTTCTTGCGAAAGAGAGTACCGTTCTTCACATGATTATCGGTGAGAGTAGCCGCCAGGCGTTTGGCTTCCTCCAAGGTAGCAGAATTCCTTCCCCATACCGTGTTCTGGATTTGCATAGGTAGGCCACCGATATACTTCTCGATGGCTACAGGTAGGGGAGTAACTTTATGGGGCAACAACAAACTGAGCTCGTGAAAGCGGGTATTATAAGCAAGGTTTTCCCCACTATCCTGAGCAAGGGTGTGGAACTCGTCTTCCAGTTTCTTAACCTCGTTACGGGGACAAAACTCATCTTTCATAATCTCCTTGACTTGATCCCAGGTCATAGCAAGTGCAACTTCAGCTCCGCGGGTGCGCTTTTCCTCATTCCACCAAGTGAGTGCTCGTTTGTGAAGAACACTCATGGCATAACGGACCTTAAAGTTATCGGGACACTCACTGTTAATGAAGGTATTCTCAATACCCTCGAACCATTGTAGAAGACCCGTAGCTTCTTCATCTCCACTGAACTTAGGGGGATTACAGGTATTAAAGTGTTTAAGAGTGCAAGCTGGGAGACCATTCCCGTTTCCATTCCCGTTTCCATTGTGGTTTCCATTGTCGTTTCCGTTGCCGTTTCCGTTTCCATTACCGTTTCCGTTCATCTGGATGACTTAAGCCAGTAAGTTAGGAACCAGAGTTGCGATCTGTTGTGCCATTTGTTGAGAGATGATCGCAGCCAGTTGGGCATCAACGCCATTGTTGTTGTTGTTATTGTTGTTGTTGTGGTTAGTGTCGTGGTTATGGTTGTGGTTGTCGCCACCTTCCTCATGGTTCTCACCATTGCTATTGCGAGTGCTGCGACGTGGAGGCATGATCTGTAAGAGACACAATGAAATGAATGAGATAATATAAGGAATGTAATCATTTATTCATTAATTAAAACGAATAAATGAAAACGTTGACTTATCAAAGATTCTAGATTCTAATAACATAGTGAAGACATGCTTTAGCCTATAAGTGAACACTCATCCCGAGAATTCCCAGGTAGGCATCAGGGTCCCTCGTCTGATTGGGATATATGCGCAATGCCAGCCTAGACAGAAGACTCAGAATACAGGCGTTCACCCTTCCAGATTGCACGTGTTCGTTATTAAAATCTAGAACTTCGACGAGATCTCAAGGTGGTTCAGGCTAAACCTGAGGATTTTGTCCTATTAGTCTAAGAGTAGATCCAGTGATGGAGAGCAATCTTCTTGTAAGGATTAAAGTAGGGATAAGAAGTAGGAGGAAGATAGAGAATAGCAAGCAAAAGAAACAAGTACTGGTTAAATCCTATGGTTATAGACTAGATTATTTTTCTAATAACCTAATTCCCTATAACCATGGCTCTGATACCAATCTATAACACCCCAACCGATGGCAGAAACATCGGGGTGTCACGTATTGATGATTGTTCAGTAGCTCATGGTGAATAATAAATTTCATTAAATGATTTAAATAAATTACATACAATTGTTCTACAAGAATTCGTACATCAAAATGAATAATACTATGCACACATCTTCAAGCATTAACTCAAATCTTCAAGCAAGTAGAACCTGAAACATGTTAAGTTTGAAAATATTTTGGGTCAACAAAAGTTGGTGAGAATACATAGGTTTTTGAATATAATTAATAACAATAGTTTGTACAACAATCACAGTTGTATAATGATAGAATATGAGTCCGACATGTAACAATGCGTCTTTGTACAATCAAACCTTGTGTCGACTGAGGACTAACTCGCAAGTTAGTTAAATGTTGTTACTGTTATCGATCATCTAATGGTGGATCAGGATTGCAGCAGACAAATAAGAGCAGTCAACTTGTAAAGGCTTAGGGTTGTATAAGGTATAGGATAGGGATAAGATTAAGGAAGCAATTAGGGTTACAAGTAAGAGAAGCAAGTACTGTTTTAAATCCCTAAGGTTATAGTCTAGATTATTTTTCTAATAACCTAATTCCCTATAACCAAGGCTCTGATACCAATCTGTAACACCCCAACCGATGGCGGAAACATCGAGGTGTCTCGTAAGAATGAGTATACAGTAGCACATGGTATTCAAGTTTTAATTGAAATTTATTTAAAGGAAAATATCCAAAAATTTGGAAATACATAACAAGTCTTGAATGAAATTCTAATACATCAAATAGCCAAACAAAACATAAACTTCAAATTGTCTCTTCCTGCTAGCTCTAGACTTCAAGCATCATTATTTCCTGTTGAGTTTGTAAAAATGGGGGGGGGTCAACTAGAAGTTGGTGAGAATACATAAGCCATGTCAAGCAATTAAGTTTAAGAATAATAAAAGTTTAGCAATTCATATGTCTATCGTAAGTTTAAGTCTACATGAATAAACATGAAGTATAGTATGCACATAATCAAACCTCTGACAAGTTTAGGTCCATCCCGTCATCCACGGTTCACCTTAATATCACGTTGGAACGATAACAATCACCCGCGCTCCCCATAAAAGATGGTCAACGAATCTAGGTGGGATTGTCAATCCAATAGATCTATTATTGAGTATCGCCGGCTTGGCCATAGCTAATGATTATGTAAGTTTAAGTTTAAGTCTAACAGTAGTTGTCTAAGTCATGAGGCATTAAAGTTTACAACTAGACATGTATGTAGAATTGCTTAAGTATAAAGTTTCAAGTATAAAGAATTGCGTAAACATGGTTACGTAAACTCACCTTAGCAAAGTATTAAGTCTCGAGAAAAAGAATATGTGTAGCCCAAAGTTGCCAAGTATTACCCTATGTATAAGGTAACAAATAAGTCTAAGTCTTTCTAGTCTACAAGTATTTTCTAAGGTTTCGAATTTGGGGATAAGTATTCGTTTGATTAATAATTAAATTGTTTAATAAATAAAAGAAATACGATAAATAAATAAACAAAAGTCTTTTTGTAAACTCTAGATTAAAGATGGTCACATTATAATGTTTTAAGTATGAAAATAATTTTTATAAAATTATTTTCTTAAAAATAGAATATTTAATCTATTTATTTCAATTTGTCAAAATATAACTTTAATATCTAAAAATATTAAAATTAAAGAATTTTTAAATTAAAATTTGTATTTCTGTTCTAAATGGACAGAAATAATTTATATAAAATTTTGGTGTAAAAATATTGAAAAATGAATTTATTATGATTTATTTATGATTAAAATAACCAAAAATTGATTAAAAATATTAAATAAATGATTTTTCAGAAATAAAAATCATTTCAGAAATATTTAATGTTTTATAAACTCAGAATAATTTTTGTGGAAATTTATATAATCGTTTTGATATTTTTATTGAATTTTATAATTATAATAGAATAAACTTGAAATATTTATTATATATAATTAATAAATGATTTTTGAAAAACTAAAAATTGTTTGATAAACTTTTATATTAGAGCATCATAAAATAATTTTTGTAGAATTTATAAAGAAGTTTTAGTATTTTAAAACCAATTTTAAAAATATTAGTGAATATATATAAATCTAAAAGGTTAAAAAAAAGTTTTGCTCTTGCAAGGAATCGATCCCGGGTCTGGTGACCGGTTCGTGTTTTATATCACAAGTCCAGACCATCTGGTCTGGACCCTGAGAACGATTAATCTCGGTTTAAAATTAATTATATAGTATTACTGTTAATAGTTATGTAATCTTTTTTTAAAAGAAAGGAAAAAGGTTGTGGGTTACGGGACTCGAACCCGCGTTCCCTGATTTACAAACAGACGACACAACCACTTGATCTAGATCAGTGGTTGTGTTTGTTTTGTTTCTGTTTTAATTAAATAACAAAGTCTGCAGTATCCATTATCCCCAAATCGTGGCTTACAAGCCCTAGGTTTCTTAATAACCACAATTAACAACCAATAGCCCCTGATATGATGGGGCTATTGTTCGTCGGGTGCCGAAGATTATAACCAACGAACAAATTGAAAACTTACAAAGAGAAATCGTGTGTTTTGAGATAGTCAACGAAAAAGTCAACTATTCGAGCAAAGAAGCTTGAAAGGGTGTTTTTTAGCAGAAATTGAAGGTGAGGAAAGAGACATCGGCGAGTGTAGGACGATGTGAAGGTCTTAATTTATAGTGGAAGGCTCGAGTGATGCGAATTGGTAAGTTGACCCGATTAAATACGATGACGCGATAATTGGACACAATTTTGGAATGTTTTAATGTTAATTGGTGTGCATAAGACGTGTTTTAGTCAACAAATTACATAGTTTACCATATCAGAGGTTAATTACACGGATTGATATGCTAAATTTGGTTAATTGGGTTCGCAGGTTCACTTCTTGAGTCAACTGATACAAATCAGCATCCATATATAATTAAAAGCTTGGAAAATGAAACAGATAAGTTGTGTGGACCAGATGGTGGGGTTGTTTGTGTAAAAGAGTGAACCGGCCATGGGCTCGGGTTCGAACCCCGCCCCATGCCATAATTTTTTTGATAACTAAAACAATAATATAATGATATTATATGTATATAGTATGGTACTACGGGTCCAAATGCGTCACGGAATATTTTTAAAAGGACGATAAATGATAAAATTCGACGTTTTATTAATAATCATCGTAACGTACAAAGAATTCAATGCGAAACTAGTGTGAGCAGAAAACTGATTTACGATGCTCTACATGCTATCGTACTTTCGTTGGGTATTTGTCTCAAATGGCTAGGTCTACCAAGATTAGGTCTACCTAGATGGAGCTCATACTTATTACAATATGCTATAACCAAGACTGTAAATTAAAAGACTTTTTAATATGAACTTGCCGTGCATGAACTCTCAAACATTACTGTTACTTAAAATCTGAAAACCGATTTACCCTGAAAATGGTTAACCAATGGTCCAGGTTAATTTTTTGTAACCAACTTTTTGGTAGAGTAACATTTAACTCACTTGGTAGAAACTCTTGTCTCTTAGTGGGAGGTCTTGGGTCCAATCCCAAGCAATAGGTGTGTTATTTGTAAATAATGGAAAAGTAACATTTAGCCGTTAAAAAAAAAAACTTTTTCAGCGCGGTATTGGTTCCATACATCTATAATACCGAATTAAAGGACCAATTAAGTTTCAAAATTTAGCCTCGAGTTTAGTTAACTTTTGTGTTCCATGTATTCAGCAGCAGAAGGAACATGTGTCCTTTGCTATGTGCAAAGCATTCTTTTGGCGTATTAAAATCCAAACATATTTCATTAACTATGATTAAAGGTTGTGCCCAATATTAGACAAATCAAATTAAAAAATTGAGCCTAAAGAAACGATTGTTGGTCAGGAAAATGTACAAAAGTCGTCACAAAGTCAACAAAATCAATTAACCGCAAACCAACATTTTGTATTATGTTGGAAGTTCTCTATAACTGACATTTTTTATTATGTCAGAAGGTAAAATCCACCCAAACCAGTCCATGGACGCCCTGTTTATAATACTGTATGTATTAACTCCAGACTTAAGAATTGTCAATTGAGTAATATCGGACATCCCATGACACTGGCCTGTTAAAGGCTATAATGTATAAACACTATAAATAATTCTTTCACTTATGCACATGATGAATGAGATCATTGGTTAGTTGAAATAATATTAAAATATATATTAAAATGCTATAATGTAACAAATCAAAATGTTTATATTTATTTAATTACTATTATTGCTTTTATTCTAAATAGAGGAGTAGGTAACCAAACAACACAACTGCTTTCTTTTGTATATTATCTCTATTTGATTGATTGATATATAGTTTTTAGATATATGTGGGGGTTCAGGTCATAAAAAAAAAATAATTCTAAGTTTCTAAATTTTAAAACATAAAAAAATAATAAAAATCCAATTTGTATTCATCTATCATGATTCATGAAAATCAAAAACAAAATCAATAAGTTTCGTTTATTTATATAACCTAAACATATATATATAAAGCATGTGTAGATAATCGTATAAAAACATATAAAAAAATTAGGTTAATGGTGTTTTATATACATACCATATAAATTTGTAAGTAATGAAATTTTAAGAATATACAAAGCATTGATATATAGAAAACAATAAACAAAAACGATTTTGGTTTGTTATCATGTTCTCACAATAATTTACTATTTAGTAGTAATGAAGTTCACTGTACACAGTACACAAAACATTTTTTTTAGGGAAAATGACCAATATAGCCCGTTGACCGGGCATTTTGCACAAATAGCCCTCTCCACCGTCTTTGGAGAGACGGGACACGGCTCCCAACCAGCCTGAACCGTCTTTGGAGAGACGGGACACGTTGTGACCCCCCCAACCGCCGTGGCGTCTCTGATCCCGAGATGTACCGTCTCTCTCCAGACGGGTCAGAACCCTCTCCCAGACGGTTCACGTTTCCCAAGACGGCTGACCCTTCGGTTCAACCGTCTCCCAGACGGTTCACGTCTATCAATGCCGGCTGACACTTCGGGTCAACCGTCTCAAAATGACGGGTCACCTTTCCCAAGACGGCTGACCCTTCGGTTCAACCGTCTCTCAAGACGGTACACATTTACCGACGCGGTGGTTCCCGATGAGCGGCGACGCTTCGGTTGTCCGGCTCAGCCCTATAAATACCCGTCTCCCGTCCATTTCCCGTCATCCAACCCCGTCTGAACACAATCCACCACCGTACAACTCCGTCCAAACACTATCTACTACCCGACGACCACCGTCCAACACCGTCCAAACCACCGTCCAACACCGTCCAAACCACCGTCCAACACCAATGGCACCCCAAAGATGGACGGAAGAACAAGAGATTGCGTTGATTGCGGCATGGCTGCATGTTGAAGAGAGTACACACCTCAACAACAAATGGTTCCGGATCCTGAATGAATACAACCGGCTCGTTGGGGGGTCACAACGTACCACCGAGTCGCTTAGCCGCAAGTTGAATGATTTGACGACAAAGTGTCAAATATTCAACGGCCACCACAACCGGACCCTTTACGACGTACCCTCAAACTTTCCTGAAGACGTGGCCATTAGACACAGTCTAAGGCAGTATAAAAACAGGGAGGGTAAAGAGTTTAAACATGTGTCCGTGTGGCAAATGATTAAACATCGTCTTATGTAATTTGTAATTATATTTTTATTTATTTGTAATGGTTTTATTTTTAATGCAATAGTTGGTTATATTTTTAATTTGTCGTTTTGTTTTTATATTTAAACGTACTATACTATTACAATCACAAATAAACAATAAATATTATTACAATAACAATTAAAAAACTACACTATTACAACAAACTTCCCGAGAATAAAGAAGCAACAAGAGAAAATTAAAAAGCAACAAGTAAAAAACTACACTATTACAACAAACTTCCCAAATTTACTTCCAGAACTAGGAACTTTGTTTGAAGTAATAGTAATGTCTAACCAACTATTGAGGACTACATCTTAGTGTTAGATGTTTTGTCCTCCACAGCGGCGGTAGTAGCAGTGGTCTACATAGACGTTGTTTCGAATGGTGTATGTGCTCTACACAGACAAGTCCGAAACATTTCCTCGTTTTATGTAACAATAGTTCTCAGTGAGCACACGTCGAACATCGAGACATAAATTCGGAAAGCGAACGAACTTGCCTAAAATGTAGACCACCACATCATCGATCCATTACACGGGTTGCAAACCACGCGCAAATGGAACAACAATCCAAGTAGCCGTACGCAGATGAAACAACAATCCAAGTAACCGGGACATATTTTCCGAAGCCGGTAGGCTTCGGCTGGGAAAGTCAAAAAGGCTTCGGCTGGGAAAGTAAAAAATCATTTCAATAGATAAAAGGTAATGAGGAGACGGGTGGGTGCATGGAAGATGAAAGCTTAGAGGAGAGCGGTGGGTGCAAATTTCGTTAAGTTAATTGGGGTATTTATATACACTCGTGAGACGTCTTGGGAAAGGTGACCCGTCTGTTTGAGACGGTTGACCCGAAGGGTCAGCCGGCATTGATAGACGTGAACCGTCTGGGAGACGGTTGAACCGAAGGATCAGCCGTCTTGGGAAACGTGAACCGTCTGGGAGAGGGTTCTGACCCGTCTGGAGAGAGACGGTACAGCCTCGGGATCAGAGACGCCACGTGGCGGTCCTCTGTTGGCTGAAATGGGAAGCCTCTCGGGAGACGGTTCAGGCGGGTTGGGAGCCGTGTCCCGTCTCTCCAAAGACGGTGGAGAGGGCTATTTGTACAAAATGCCCGGTCAACGGGCTATATTGGTCATTTTCCCTTTTTTTTAGTTAAACCATACACAATACATGTGTTTGAAACTTCTAAACAATATTCATGGATCACATAGTACATAGCTCCATGACTTGCTATTAGTCCACTCACCCACTTTTATATAGCTGAACCACCTTTGAAAATATTGAACCCACCCCACTCCATCAAGCTTAATTCAATTTCTATAAATAACCAATCGGTGGACTTCCAAAAAACAAACACACAATGACCGAGCACATGGTCACCCTTATCTTCTTCCTCTTCTTAGCCACTGGAGCCTCAGCTCAAACCGCTAATGACGTGAGTTGGGCCAAACGGGTTGACTCGGGCTCACAGGTCATAACAACCATGCAATTTTACTTCCATGACACCTTGAGTGGAAACAATCCAAGTGCAATCAAGGTGGCACAACCGCAGTCATCCACCAACTCCCTTGGCGGGTTTGGCAACCTCATGATGATCGATGACCCGTTGACTGAAGGAGCCGACAAGAATTCCAAGCTCATTGGACATGCACGTGGGATGTATGGTTCAGCCGCACAAAATGAGCTCGGGTTGATTATGGTTTTAAACTATGGGTTCATTGATGGAATATATAAAGATAGTTCATTTAGCCTTTTGAGTTTAAACCACGCAATGCAAGCGGTTCGTGAGATGACGATAGTTGGGGGTACAGGACTTTTTCGTCTCGCGCGAGGGTACGCATTGGCTCAAACATATTGGGTTGATCCTAGTACAGGAGATGCCATTGTTGGGTACAACGTCACAATTGCAACTTATATTTAGGTTACAACATTTTTTTTTTTTTTTATTATATTACGTAGTTTTGGATTGTTTTACACTCATAAATTAGAAGCTGTTTTATGTTTTTTTAATAACTGAAGGTGCATTTCTAGCTATTTATAGTTTAGTTCTTTCTAAATTGTAACGTGATGGCTTGTTTTAGTTATGTCAATGGACAGGGGCGGAACTAAAGGGGGGTCAGGAAAGTCCGTTGACCCTCCGGACACCGGCCGACCATACAAGCTTTGATAAATCATCCAGTGAGTTTTCGTATTTTTGACCCTCAAAGATTGTTGGATGACCAGCAATAAGTGCAGCGAAATTAAGAAAAGTTTTAATTATCACCGGAATATTTTCTGATCTGTGCAATTATTACAGAAAAGAGCAAAAATGGAATGGTGTGTTTCGTGAAGATGATGATATACAGTGGTAAATGAAGGAGTTTGTGTAATTTAACATGTCATAAAAAAGGTAGTGGTCAATGTCACTGTGTGTTGCTTGCTTTCTTTTTTTTAAATGTTTAATCGGTTTTATTAGCAATGCATTCACTCTATGATACTTTCTTTCTTTTTTTTTAAATGTTTTACTTGGTTTCTTAGATATTAACTAAAGTAACAGTTAATGGTAACAAACACAATTAATAGTTTAACCTAAGCCTACTAGAAATTTTCCTCTTTATTAATTTTGTTGTTCGTATATTTGATTTAGTTTTATAAAATGTCATCACGCGTTATCACTCTTTTATTCTTTTTCTAATACTTTTACAACAATAAAATAATTGTTATTAGACCATGTATAGTAGGGGTAAAATTTAGAGCCCCACACTTGGGCAAATGTTGACACGCGTCGTGTGGGTCCCACCAGGGGCTTAAAATTTATAAAGGGTGTGGTGGTGTTAGTGTGTGTATATAAAATGATATTAAATTTGAATTAAAAAAAGAAAAAAAATGAAGTGGCATGACCTCATTGGAGGAAGAGAGGTTTAGCCTGTGCGAAATATTTCGCGAGAAGGGCCTTAGCGTTCGTTTAACAAAAGGGGGAGGGGGTGCAGGGGCATTTTTTGGGCGCCAAAACCTCCCATTCACGCCCATTTCAATGACCACTACGTATGGTCTTTTACACTAGCATATGTATGTGTAACTGTATATAAGATATTGACCCCTTGGTTAAAAATTTCTGGTTCCGTCACTATCAATGGATCCCCATTAGAGATGGCAAGCTTTTTTTGTTTTTTATCATGTTATCTTTTATTGGGACCCGGTTACAAATTTCAATGCATTTGTTTTGTCAAAATTCGCGTGTTGATTTTTTCATGCATTGTTGGAACTAGATGTGACTCATTACAACCTATACCACAACTTAGGCTAAAGGGTGTGGAGGAGGCCATCATCCATAATGATCCTTTACCTCAGCTGTCACTTCAGCATAGGGTAGGAGTATTATGTAGATGATGGTCCAAAGGTGTGGAGGAGACCCATCATCATTTAATTCTTCTTCTTTTTTTCTTTTTGTTTTTTTTAATTAAATAATATTATAATATTAATATTAAAAGTTAAAATTACATTAATAAACTTAAAACTTGCCGATGCTTGTCTTCATATTTACGCATCGCTTCCTTGAAAATCATTTCCTCGTTTCACCCACTTGGAGGTTTCACAAACAACGGATTATAATACTTGATGAACTTGCCGATTGTAGTATTCAATTTTCTCTACTTGGAACTTATGGACTCGAAGTTGCGATATGGAGGTTACTCCATTATTTGGTGGAATTTAGTGGCTACTTCGATGTATAAACTATATCCCGTTTGATTGTTCCCTACATTTTTAAATAAAACGTATATTAGACCATTAAAATAAAAAAAATGTAACACGAAATAAAAAAATTGTAACATGTTATATTAAAGCACTAAAATAAAAAAAAATTGTAACACATATTAAAAGAAATTTTTTTACCAACAACGGGATCTTTTGAAGTAGCCAAATACGCTTTTGCTAATGTTTCTTCTTCTATTTTCGTCCATGGCCTTTTGGACGAGGTCGTTTCAATGTCTTTAGCCCGACTTTTCTTTTTTTTGCCCTTTGAAGGTTCGGGTTGTGTTTCGGGCACGACCTCTTCCACCTCATCTTCTTCTTCACGTTCGAAAGTAGGTTGTCGTTGTGGTAGTTGTGACGGTTGCGGTTGTTGAGATGGTTGAAATGGCGGAGTTTGCAAAAGTTGGGTGAAAGATTGAGGGTTATGATGCATTTGCATATGGCTAAACTGGTTTAAAGTAGTGAGGCCTTGGTGCATTTGTGAGTATTGGGTGAAAGGGTTGAGACTTTGTTGGAACCCCGAAAATGTAGCCCAAGTTGGATCGATTGGAATTGTGTAACCCGGTGTCGTGAACGGGTTTTGATTCGAGTTGTTTTGGTTAAGTTGTGGGGTTTGATTCGGGTTTGGGTTTGGGTTGTTTTGGTAAGGATCCATGATGATAAAAATATAAAGTTGTAGAAGAAATGTTTGAAAAATGAGTTGAAATGGTAGGTATTTATAATAATTAATAAACTTTTTTTTAAATCCCAAAAATAGCCGTTTGGCAACGGCTCTCAAGTCCCAACGGTAACATTTGGCACGGCATCCCAGGCGTGAAGGTGCCTGTCTTGCCGATGCCGGCCCCAGGGGGTGTTTGTCGGGCTTGCCGGGCCTTGCCGTCCCCTTGCCGCATCACACACCCTTCAGCCTTAACTGTTTTCATTGTTAAATCATGAGTCAAATTTTGTCGACCCTGACGGAATGCACGGGTTCCCCACTAGTACCTTATTAAAGAAACTCAATTGATAGATAAGTAATTTCATCAAATTTTTAAGATGGGAGGTGAAAAGTCCATTCACAAATCTCTACTTTTTGGTCATTATTGTATCTTTGTGTAATACACACTTAATATCTCTCTCAAGATGTACCCACACTCATAAAACCAAATAAAACCCATTAACCTTGGGAAAAATCAATCGACTTATAACTTGAGATTTCTTCAATTTGCCATTTAAATGTTGAATTCAATATAGTGTTAGTTTCAAATCCCTTGTGTTTATCATGTGCAATGCTGGTTCCATAGACCTAATCGCATCACCCCTTCAGGTTAGATTCTATGTATTGTTTTTTTATGAGTTCTTTTATTTTTTGTTCTTTTGTTAGTATTGCATAAATTTTGCAGACAATTGTTTGTGTAAGCATTGGAATTTAGGTTACGCATTTCATCTTATAATTAATCATCATCTAATTATGATCACAATCATCATCACAGCCACAACCCCTTCGACATCAGTTATCCCTTTGCGGTAATTTAATTGTTTTTATCTCCTTTGTATTGTTTTTCTCAGCATTTACGGGTCAGCCATGTTAGGTTTGTAGCTTTTGTGGTTGAATACTGTTAGATATGTCTGATTCAATATATTTGTTAATTATGATATTAGGGTTTTTGTTCTTCAAATTGAATTGTTTGTTTAGACCTGTTTTTCAATTGCAAATGCAGTTTGTAACTTAGTTAGTACTTTGTGTTTGGATCTCTTCTTTTTTTATTTGATTCATCTTTTTTGTTACTTGAATTCCTCTTAGTGAAATGTAAATTCTATGGTTCATACCCAATGCACTAAATCAAGAAGGTTGATTTTGCCAGAAAATGGTAAAGTTTTTTTTATACCCAATTTTACGTTCAAAACAGACACCTTTTTCGCTTTAGGTACCACATAAAGCTTTACACCTTTGGTGAATGTTGAGTGACAATAAACTCATCAAGAGGTCAGAATTCATGAATGTTTATATACTTACTTATTCCCTTAATGTCATGTTTATTTCATTATTTTTTATCGTGGGTTGACAGTTGATATAAATATAAAAAAGTAAACCAAAAAAGGAAATGGCAAATGACTCAAACCGGTTAAAGTTAAACTTACCAATTTCTAATGCTTACAACCTCCTAATTAGTTTTATTCGAATTATACAAATAATATTGTAATAATTTTGTTTTTCTAATCATATATAACACATTGATAATTTTTCTGACATATAAAATGAACAAAGTTATTATCTCCAATGCCATTTAATATATTTATCTGCAGTGCCATGTGTATCAAGTTGATTCTTTTAAGATTAGAAAATAGAAAGGAAAAATAAGATATAATCTTTAATATGATTATTGACATAAATTGAGTTGACTTCAAGAAGTCAACGGGTTGTCAAAGAGGAAGCAATGTTTAGTTCATCCTACAGGCTAAGGTGATGCGATACATGTACTGAGAATACCTGAGAACAAGGTATGTTTTAATGAAAAAATGAGTATATCACATAAAATTGCAAGTATTATTGGTTAGGTTTTGATTATGTGTGAGATATATTTGTGTGTTGTGATATATAAGTTGCCTATTGTTGGGAACTTTAATTAATCGGTTAGTAAATCTGATTTTGGTGTTTCTGATGTCAATAGGATCAAGTAGACATCTGAAGATACATGGGGGATAATTGAGTCTTTGGTAAGAAATAAAAGGGATTAAATTTAGGAGAAAGGGTATGATTATAATAGACCAATGATCACACAATATTTTTGAATTTGCCTACTATATGGTGTATAGTGTATGTACCTACACACAAAATCGTAAAGATTCTAAAATATATTTTGTAGTTATCCAGCCAAAAAAATGGATTACAACTCTTATGATATTGATGTAAAAGCTGGGAAAAAAATTCTGCACATTTTTTAATAAAATAAATCTTTTAAAAGGTTGGGTGTTACAATCTTGTGGCACTTTTAGAGTTATCTAATATTAGTTGAAGATTCTTGAATGTTTTCCTTTGAGTACAGGCTAGATATCGTTTAAACATGCCTCGGTTGATCAAAGGTAGTGAAAAAGATCATTGTGGGTGGTGGGAAATCAACTCTGATCAAGGTTCTGTTTAGATTGGTTGGGACGTGTGGCTTTATTTATGTTTATCATATTACTACTTGCTAACAAAAATCCTCATCATATTTAGAGGTTAGGGTTAAGAAGATGAAAAGAAAGTGTTATGTTTGGGAAGAATGTTTAAATTTGCGGGGAGTTAATTAGTTGATGGCCGGGAATAGTAGAATGGTCGTTTGACATACTAAAGTAATGATGGTCAACTGAGGTGGATATTGGTCATACTGCATTTGATCCAAGTATGTTACGAAGATTGTGAAACTTTATTTTCAAATAAATTATAAAGTTGAGATTATTTGTTGGGAGTTTTGATTTATGAACGTTACAAATTGTCTGTTGTAGCAAACTGGTTTCAAAAATAAATTATGTGAAAGTCGTCACACATGCAGCAGTGTTGGTAGGGTTGAAGAAAAACCAAACAGATCCGTTAATTGGTTAAATCTAAAACTTAGCTCGAAATGAAGGTGGTTGAGCGGGCTGAAACATCTAAAGTGATATTTAAATGTTTTCAAATTTCTAAAATGATATATTCAAATAAATTAAATAGTTTATTAATAATATAGTTTTTTATCTTAAATAGTTTTTTTTCTTTAATATTTTATGATTTGATTATTTGTGAAATTTCTAAAAATGCAAATAATGGAATATAAGTGTTAGTACATTCACCAATGATCTCCAGCCCAGCTGGTTTGAGGTGGGAAGGTTTACCTCCTTGGTGGGTTCCTGCCCGGGTTTGGTCTCAGGTTCGAATCTCACGCTCCACCGAAAAAATAACCGCTTAGGTTTGAAAAGAAAAACCCGTGTGGTGCTATGGGATTCGATCCTAGGCAGTGGTCGCTTTGTAACAAAGGATTTACCGCTGAAACACTACTCTCCAAAAAAAAAAAGTGTTAGTACATTCGCTTGGATCCATTTGTTTTTAACTCCCGCGATGCAGCGAATAACAACAATGTCGGTCATGTGGTGGGTAGTTTTCAGATCTAATTGTGGCATATGGGGCAGCCGCTATAGATATTATTACAGGCTGAAAGTAATGGTAAAGCGGTACCAAATAGTAATGATTGTGGGATGTCCAAGTCGACTATAAATTGGACAGAAGCGTCACACTTCCAGACAAGATTTCAAGACCGAATTATCTGGTAAAATGTAGTAGTGAGTCGGCATCTTTTACATCTGTTTGAGAAGTTCTTCAGGGATGAAAATGGTGTCCAAATAGTCATGGGAAGTGTCGATAAGGGCTGCCCTAAACAGATCGAGAACTGGATGACAACATCGAGTGTCATTATCATCTAACCACATGGTGTCTGTGCTCGTGTAAGCATTGGTCAGGTGCTTCTTTCTGTTCGTTGCAAGGATACCAACAGCCCACATGCCCAAGAGGCCTTGCGTCGTGCTAAATTCAAGTTCCCTGGTCGTCAAAAGAATATTGTGTCTAGGAAGTGGTATAGTTTGCACATTACTTTTTTGTAGCGCGTATTAGCATGTTACACATTGTTCTTTAGTGAAGTTGAAATTAATGTTTGTAATCTTTATTGCAGGGGCTTCACTTGCATATATGCTTTCATATGGAAGATTGGAAAGAACAGGTAGGGCAAGAAAGTTATCTCTGGTTGCCAACTATTTACCTGCCATCAGCAACGGCCTAAAATGTGTGGAACTACATCAGGGCAACATCCTCACAGCCTCCATTGTAGCCGTGGGTGATGAAATTTTGTAAGTTCTTTGTTCTATATTTATACATGATGTTATGTGATTTAACTTAGTGAAATTATACTGTTTTGCTGAAATTGTTTATGTTGCAAATAGTGTATTAAAACATGAAAATCTTTGCTAACCAGGTGAAGTATTCAAAGATATTGTGGGAAGCGCATATTACATCGCGCCTGAGGAAATCTTGAAGTTGTTATTGGTTTTGAGATACTAAATAATCCTGAAAGTGATCTTGAAGTTGTATTTAACTGTTGGCTATTGTTTTGTGTAGGGGTCATCGTATGCATCTTCATGTTGTTTTACAAGCTTGCTCATTCAATGGATCTTCACGTTGTTTTACAAGCTTGCTCAGTTAATGGATCTTCACGCTGTTTTACAAGCTTGGTCAGGTAATTTGTGCTTTTATTTATATTATGTATTTGTAGCATATTTAGATTATGTATTTGCAGCATATTTTTTTTTTAATTGAGATGTTTTTTAGGCGATTTGGGGTTTTTAAAGGTTCGAACTCAAATTGTTACAGTGACGATGACGATAACGTGTTCGGTTGATGAAGGAGAGCGCAAGATTAGTCAAGACATTCATGGTTAGTGCTTTAATAACACTTATGTTTAATTAATGGTTTTTATAAGTTTTCATGAATATTTGAACATGATAACCTGAGTTTCTCTTTGCTATCTTTAATTTACATAAGATGTGACAAAGTGGACTAGCGAGGCTGATGACGTAGGTCCTAAAACGACCACGTTTAAGTCCCTCGTCAAAAAATAAAGTAATGTAAAGCGTTAAGGTTTGCCTGACTTAATGGAGCTGAAAAACTAACGTAAGGCAGTGTGGCTACCATACGGTAACTATGCAGCAGAAAGCAAATGGTAAAACTCATTGGAAACATAAAAAGGTATTTTGGCTTCTTACTATGGTCAAGACAAAACCATCACACAACTCCAAGCAAGACCTAGGAAATAGTAAAAGCTGAAAACATACCAAATGGGCAAAGTCTCACTGCAGAGAGCATATAGAGAGTCAATCTTTACCAGGTATAGTAGGAGGGCTACCATAAGGGAGCTCCCGGGCAGAATTTCATTGCCTATATAAGGAGACCCTTGGGTTGTCATTCTACACACTCACTCCACACTTCTTCTCTTTACTCTTACACTCTCTATTTCATTATTTCCCAACTCCAATCGAATATGTACTTATTCTCACGCCGGAGTCCAAACGCAGGAGGCCCCCTCCTGCGTTACGGCTAACGGTGTCTGTTACCTTGTGCAGGTCCCTTCCAGGAGCTCCAGGACCCTCTAAACCTAACACACACATAACCAATAACACTCTTAACCTAATCCCGATCATTTTCCTTGTTGTAGCAACAAGTGGCGCCCACCGTGGGGCTGTCGCTACTTTGAACAAATATGTTGGAAGTTTCTACAGTCCCTTTTGTTCCTAAGTAACCCTTTTTTGTGATGACGAGTGGAGATAACCACCCAAACGATGGTCCCTTGGAAACTCCGGCCAGCAGTCACACTACCGGTGACACCACTGGCCGAGAAACACCTGGAACGGACGGAGCACATGTCGAACCGTCTCTGGGGGACATGCCTGACTTCCAGACTCCACAGTCCTCACGAGCTTTTAACTTATCCCCTGGAGATAACGTGCTATTACCCATATCACCCCGGACGGAGTACGAAGAAATTTCTTGCAACTCCGAGACCTCCTGAATGGTTATGTACGGGAGGAAAGGTCCCGATGCGTAAGAGTCAGGTTGTCTTACGAAAACCAGCTGTTACCCTCTCACCTGGACCTCCAGTAGTCGGAACTACTACCTCGCCGGTCACCAGACGCCTCAATACAAATCCTCACCCTTACCTGAACGATCAGGGGGGAATCCTTTCCGGTGTAGGCCCTAGCCATTCCGTACTCACCCCCGGGGCCCAAGAGTACACGGTAGAACATCTGTTGGAAGCTACGCACGCTTTTCATCCCTCTTCAACACCCCTCTCCTATGGGGAAGCTTTGAGATCTTTACCCCTGGCCAGAAGTGCAGTCGCCACTTCCCTAATGGGAGTCAGTTGTCCTGCTGGAGGACCTGTCTTCTCTACGGGAACGGTGTACCCAAACTACCTACAGTACTCACCTTACATGCCGCCGTACTTCCCCAGTTGGCCAGGAGGTCATCCATGGTAGGTTCCACCTCCCCTCAACCAAGTAACAGGAACGTCTCTTCATGAGAGCCTAGGTCCAGGAACCTCCCAACCTCCTGTCATCCCACATGTGACAGAACCAAGAATAGAAGCTACCCTTTCGGAGTCTTACTGTCCCACATCCCTGGAATGTTTCGCCGAACACATAGCCCATTTTGATTTCCCCAACAAGATCAAAATGCCGGCTAACGTAAAAACATACGATGGGACTGAAGATCCAGATGACCACTTGAATGTCTTCTCTGGGGCAACTACCGTAGAAAAATGGAACAATGCTGAGTGTTGCCACATGTTCATGCAAACGCTTGTAGGACCAGCTCGCCTATGGTTCTGTGGCCTCCCTCCTCGGAGCATTACGTCTTTCGATGACTTGAGGAGAAGTTTCACGTCAAACTTCAACCCCCTAAGAAAATGTACCAAAGATGCTGCAATCCTGCACCAGATCCAGCAGGGGGAACATGAGGACCTTCGAACCTTCATCGAGAGATACAAAAGGGAAGGCTTGCAATACAGTGGAGCCACATAGAAAATCAGGGTGTCGGGTTTCATGGGTGCCATACGGCCCAAAAATCTTTTAAGAAGATTTCATGAAGATGTTCCTCAAACAATGGAGGAAGCCTTTGAAAGAGTAGAAGCCTACCTCACGGGAGAAGATGCTCTCAGTAGGCAGGACTCCAAGAAACGAGATAGGGGAAGCTGGAGAGACAGCCCGTCCAGCTCTCGAAGACCAGGATTCCAGCCTTACAATGAGAGGCGATCCGGCAGATCAATCGAGCCCCAAAGGAATGAGGAACGGAGAAGGTCTCCCAGATCAGGGAGGTACCATGATAAAGAGAAACAAGTATTCACAGTCCTTACTAAGACACCTCAAGAATTACTCTCAACTGGAGAGGTCAAATACTTCTTTCGCCCTCCAAGACCTTTATCCAAACCAGCTAACAAGAGGGATGCTAGTAAACACTGTGCCTTCCACAACGATACCGAGCACCACACTAACGATTGCTACCAGCTGAAAAAGAGGATAGAGGAGGCCGTGAAGTCCGGTGAGCTGGCTCACCTAATCAAGGACATCAAGGGAAGTAAGGATGATGGAAAAAGAGATAAGGAGGTCAACATGATCAGGCAGGAAGGGAGTCAACAGACTAAGAGGCCCTGTACCGAGCCTTGGAACAAACAATACATATGTCTCCCCTTGCCCCAGACGAGTTGATTGTCACCCCGGTGATAGTAGAAGCAGAATTGGATGGTTTCCCAGTGGATAGGGTGTACATGGACTGTGGTGCCTCATCGGGGGTGATGTACGGATGATGCTTCAAATCATTGAGTCTAGAAATCAAAGCCAAACTCAAGCCATCAGACGCTTCCCTGGTAGGTTTCTCTGGGGAGCGTGTACATCCCTTAGGGAAGCTTACCCTGAGCGTCTGCTTCAAAGATGGGGATTTAGCGAGAACAGAGGAACTGACATTCTCAGTAATAAGGTACCTATCCAGTTATAACGTCCTCATCGGGAGGATGGGCATCGCTACTTTTGGAGCCTTAGTCTCAACAACGCATGGCCTAATGAAGCTTCCCACTCCCAACGGGATTGCCACACTCAAACCCTCAGCTGAAGCCTTGCTTATAGCCACTGTAGAAGAAGCCAGAGACCTCAGGGAGGCGAAAACATCAACCTGTGATCCTGACCGGGAAGTCAGCATAAATCATGCCTACCCGGAGCAGACCATCAAAGTTAATGTATGTGCGTGAAAGGATCGATAACAAACAAAGATTGATCAAACAAGTTAGTTTCAGGTGCGGAAACCCTAAAACTATCACAAAATAATAATCAAACAGATTCAAACACACAGATCATCATTTTCAAACGTTTTCATTAATAAAACACTTGTTTACATGTTGAAATATAGATACAATCAAGGTATGAACGATAAATAAGTTTAACAAAACACTAGAGAGAGTTTCTGAAAGTGGAGGGAATAATAATGATCAAAAGTTACATTCAAAAATCAAACTTGTCTATTTATAGACTGCATGTAACACCCCAACCGATGGCGGAAACATCGGGGTGCCACGTATTGATGATTGTTTTCAGTAGCACATGGTATAATATAAATTTTAAATAATTTATTCAAACATAATATCCAAAATGTGAAATAATGTCTAAGAATTCAAATACATAACATCAAACAATAACTTCAAAAACTTCAAATAAACTTCAAGATAAATCCTCATGCTAACTCAAGCCTCAGCTTCATTGTTACCTGAAACATGTTAATTTTGAAAGTATTTTGGGTCAACATAAGTTGGTGAGAATTACATAGGTTTTTGATGATAAATGAATAAAATGTTATGCAATTCATGTGTCATGTTAATCTAGCCCATATGTGAGAAACATATTAGAAATAAATCGAGTGCATAATCAACCCTGCTGACTGTTATAAAATGATACATACCATACACTTATGGTCCCAATATGTTATGCGATAACAAACACCCACGTAACCTTGGTAGGAGGCACGTATCCGGGTGGGATTGTCAGTCCAATAGATCTATCAATGTATACCGTCGGCTTGTACGGAGTTAATGATTATGCTAGAATGGTGCTTACTCTAATCATGCTCAAGACAATATGCAACATAGAAAACACATAAACACATTGATGATTGAATTGCAATGAAAAGTGTTATAACATGTTTCACCCCAAAAGTGGTGATAAAAGGGGCTATGTAAACTCACCTTAGCAAATGTTAACTTGTTGAAAAGATATGATAATTGTGTTGCCCAAAGTGATTCCAAATATTACCCTATAATGAGGTAATATATAATAAGTCTAAGTCTATGTAACTAATATGTGTATCCTAGGGTTTCGATTTGGGGATAATCAATTGTTAAATTTAATTTAAAAATGTTAATTAAATAAAGAAAATTGGATAATTAATGAAAAATAGTCTTTTTATAAAGTTTGAATTTTGAATGAGCACATTAAAGTGTTTGAAGCAATAAAATAATTTTTTATAAAATTATTTCATTTAAAATAGATTTTTAAATCTATTTATTTATAAATAGCCAATTATTAACTTTAATAATCAAAAATACTAAAATTAAAGAAATCTTATATTAAAAATCATATTTTTGTTCTAAATGATTAAAAATAATTTGTATAAAATTTTGGTGTAAAAATGATGAAAATTGGATTTATTATGAATTAAATATGATTAAATCTTACAAAAATTGATTAAAAATATAAAATAATTGATTTTACTGAATTAAAAATTATTTCAGTAAAGGTTGACTTTATAAAAAGTCAGGATAAATTTTGGGGAATTTAATAAAACTGTTTTGATATAATAATGGATTTTTATAATTATAATAGTAATAAAATGATTTAATTATTATAAATACTAAATAAAAGAATTTCTGAAAAATAAAAATTGTAAATAACACTTTTATATCAGATTAAACAAACATAATTTTTTTAGAATTTATAAAATAGTTTAGGTATTTAAAAAGAATTTTAAAAGATTAAAGGATTTAATATATATATAATTAATTTTATTGTTAAAAAGAAAAGAAAAGAAAAGATTACAAAAACCCGGTCAGAGCCGGGACTCGAACCCGGGTGACCATTGTGGAGGGTCAGCGTCTCAACCACCTGGCCTAGGCCGGTGGTTGTGATGATTTCTGGTTTAAAATTAATAAATACAGTAGCGAAAATCAGTATTATCCCCAATTATAAACGCGATGAACCCTAGCTTAACAATCAGATGATTCAAGCAACAATAGCCCGATTAATGTTAGGGCTATTGTTGCTGGGATGCCGAAGAACTAAACCCACTAAAAAAATTAGACTCACAGTGCTTGATTGATGATGATGGTCGGGTCAAAGGAAAAAGTCAACCACGAGCAGAAAATCAAATACAGAGAGAATTTGAGAGAAATAGGGATTGAGAGAGAGTTGTGAGCGATTAGACAAGGTCCAGGAAGCCTCAATTTATACTAGAGGATTAGGGTTAGGGTTAATTAGATGGTTTGACTTTCCATATAACAATACACGTTCAATTGATGATTAGGGCAACGATTGCCGTGTTTTTGATGTGTAATCATGTTGGATTGGGCCGGATTATACACGAATATACCATAGATAGCAACATTACGCGTTAAAACTTGGATTGATTAACAAGGAATTCCCACAGTTGACTTTCCTAGTCAACTGTGGGGATTTAAACACGCGTATATAATTATAATGGGTCTGGGTTATAACAACAAGATAGGCTAGCCCAGTTGGTTTGTGCATTGTGTTGGTTTGGATCAGACCGGCCTTGGCGCGGGTTCGAATCCCGGCCAAGGCAATTCATTTTTTTGATTTTAATTATCACTCACACATATATATATATAATATTATATATAGTATTAGGGTTCCATAATAGCGACAAAAATAATAAATGCGAGGATAATTATGAAAACTTGACGTTTTATTAATGTCGATGGTGTAACGTACAAGTATTAAATGCGTAATGTTACAGTCTCCCCTACTTTTAGGAACTTCGTCCCGAAGTTGGAGTTGGAGAGTCTGGTGGAAAAAGATGCGGATACTTCGACTTCATCTGGTCTTTACGCTCCCAAGTGAATTCTGGGCCTCGTTTAGATTCCCAACGAACCTTAACGATCGGAATACGACTGCGCTTGAGTTTCTTGACTCCAGTGTCAACAATCTCGACGGGTTTCTCGATAATGTGCATGCTTTCATCGATTTGCACATCCTCAAGAGGAACATGAAGGTTCTCATCTGCTAAGCATTTCTTGAGATTCGAAACATGGAAGGTCGGATGAACATTGCTTAGCTCAGGTGGAAGCTCAAGTCTGTAAGCCACTTTTCCAACTCTGTCAAGAATTTTGAAGGGGCCTACGTATCGAGGAGCTAGTTTTCCCTTTCTACCGAAACGAATAACTCCTTTCCAAGGGGATACCTTAAGTAGCACAAGGTCCCCAACTTGAAATTCCAAGGGTTTACGACGTTTATCAGCATAACTCTTTTGGCGGCTTCGAGCCTTGAGAAGATTATCCTGAATAAGCTGGATTTTGTCTGTGGTTTCCTGGATTAGTTCGGGTCCAGTAATACGAGCTTCACCAACCTCGGTCCAACAGACAGGAGAACGACATTTCCGACCATAGAGTGCCTCAAAAGGAGCCATGTTAATGCTGGCGTGATAACTGTTGTTGTATGAAAACTCAACCAAAGGAAGATGAGAATCCCATGCGCCACCAAAATCGATGACACACGCCCTGAGCATGTCCTCAAGTGTCTGGATGGTTCGTTCAGTCTGACCATCCGTTTGAGGGTGATAAGCAGTGCTCAGGTTCAACTTGGTACCCAAAGCATCTTGTAGAGATTCCCAAAAGTGAGAGGTGAAACAACCATCGCGATCAGAAATAATGTCCAAAGGTATACCGTGACGACATACGATTTCACTTACGTACATCTGTGCCAACCTTTCCATAGAATACTTCTCACGAATAGGTAGAAAGTGAGCGGACTTGGTCAAACGATCGACGATTACCCAAATACTGTCAAAACCTTTGGGTGTGCGAGGGAGTTTGGTGATGAAATCCATAGCTATGCTTTCCCATTTCCAGACAGGAATCTCTGGTTGTTCAAGCATACCAGATGGTCGTTGATGTTCAGCCTTAACCTTGGAACAAGTGAGGCATTTTGCGACGAATAGAGCAATGTCTTTCTTCATACCAGGCCACCAATAAGAATAACGAAGATCTTGATACATCTTGTCAGCTCCAGGATGAATAGAATAACGAGACTTATGAGCCTCGTTCATGAGAAAAGTACGAAGATCATCACGGTCGGGAATCCACAGTCGATTAAGAAAATAAAGGAGACCATCGGGTTTGGTTTCAAGTTGAGTCTCAGCACCACAAGACATTTCATCGTACATGTTACCTTGGGTGACTGAGGTATGTTGAGCCTGGAGAATGCGATCTTGAAGATCAGTACGAACTCTCGCACATTGGAGTTTGACACGCTCTTTACGACTAAGTGCGTCAGCCACAACATTCGCCTTGCCAGGATGGTAGCGAATTTCGCAATCATAGTCGTTAAGTAATTCAACCCAACGTCGTTGCCTCATGTTAAGATTCTTTTGATCGAAGACATGTTGGAGACTTTTGTGGTCCGTGAACACCACACATTTGGTCCCATAGAGATAATGTCTCCAAATCTTGAGTGCAAAGACAACAGCGCCCAATTCAAGATCATGGGTGGTATAATTTTTCTCGTGAATCTTGAGTTGTCGAGACGCATAAGCGATAACCTTTCCTCGTTGCATGAGAACACAACCGAGACCTTGGTTCGATGCATCACAGTAGACCACGAAATCATCATTACCATCAGGTAGAGATAAGACAGGAGCTTCACAAAGTTTCAGCTTAAGAGTTTCAAATGCTTCCTCTTGCTTAGGTCCCCACTCATAGGGTTTACCCTTGTGAGTTAAGGTAGTGAGAGGAACAGCGATCTTGGAGAAATTGGCGATGAATCGACGATAATAACCAGCCAACCCAAGAAAAGAACGGACTTCTGTTGGAGTGGTAGGAACACTCCAATTTTTCACAGCTTCGATCTTTGCAGGATCAACATGAATTCCGTTCATATCAATGACATGTCCCAAAAATTGAACTTCCTTAAGCCAAAATTCACACTTGGAGAACTTGGCGTACAGTTGTTCTTTCTTTAGGAGACTCAAGATGGAGTGAAGATGTTGCTCGTGATCGGATTTTGATTTAGAGTAAATCAAAATATCATCGATGAAAACGATCACGAATTTGTCAAGATAGGGTCTACAAACCCGATTCATCAAATCCATAAATACTGCGGGAGCATTGGTCAAACCGAAAGGCATAACCATGAATTCATAGTGACCGTAGCGAGTGCGAAAAGCTGTCTTGGGAATATCTTCATCGTGGACTCTAAGCTGATGATAACCAGAACGGAGATCAATCTTCGAGAAGTGGGTTGCTCCTTGAAGTTGATCGAAGAGATCGTCAATCCTAGGAAGTGGATAACGATTCTTGATGGTGAGTTTGTTGAGTTCACGGTAGTCAATACACATCCGAAGAGAACCATCCTTCTTTTTAACGAATAAGACAGGGGCTCCCCATGGAGAAGAACTAGGGCGAATGAACCCTTTATCAGAAAGTTCCTGTAATTGACTAGCAAGTTCTTGCATCTCAGAGGGTGCAAGACGATAAGGAGCTTTAGCTATAGGATTAGCACCAGGAACAAGATCAATACGAAACTCCACTTGTCGAGCAGGAGGCAAACCAGGTAAATCCTCTGGAAAGACTTCAGGATAGTCTCGAATAATAGGAATGTCTTGGATACTCTTGCCTTTGTCCTTCTTCTCTATCACGTTAGCTAAGAAGGCTGTATACCCCTTTCGTAAGTACTTTTGGGCAGTAGTACAAGACATAAGCTTAAGCTCACCACAGGGTTTCTCACCATAGATCTTCAAAATCTCACCAGATTCGAGAGGAATGCGTATGACTTTCTCGAAGCACAGAATTTCGGCACGATGAGTTGACAACCAGTCCATGCCTACTATAACATCAAAACTACCAAGATGCATGGGAATAAGATCGATAGGGAAGGTATGATCATTGAGATTCAACAAGCAGTTACGAATAATAGAACCGATCGAAATAGACTTCCCGTTAGCTACCTCTACCACAAAAGGGTCTTCTAGATTAGTGTGGGGTAAGTTAAGTAAAGGTTCAAATTTCAGTGACACGAATGACTTATCAGCTCCTGAATCAAATAATATGGATGCATAGTGATTATTAATGAGAAACGTACCATTCACCACTTCATTGTTGTCACGAGCCTGGTTAGCGTTGAGATTGTAGGCGCGACCTCGAGCACCTTGGTTCTGGTTGCGGTTCTGGTTTTGGTTTTGGTTCTGGTTTTGGTTTTGGTTACGGTTACGGTTAGGGCAGTTGTTGATGTAGTGATTAGGGTTACCACACTCGTAGCATTGACCACGAGTAGGCCTGTTGTTTTGTTGGTTGGGAGCTGGGTTGTTGTTGTCTTGGGCAGCAGGAGATCGACAGACGTTCACCAGGTGACCATATCGTTGACACTTAGTACAAAATCGACATGGCACCTGTGTGGGATGGTGGTACTTGCAAGTGTTGCACAGAGGGTGAGGTCCGGTGTATGGTTTCTTGGCTGGGTTTTGGGCAGCAGGTGGAGTAGCAGCAACCATATAGTTTCTAGCCTTACGCTTCTTGTTGCTTGAGGTCTCAGGCTTGACTTCAATTGCAGGCTGTGGAGTATCTTTGGCAACAGTCTTCTTGGTGCCCTTGCGAACTAGAGTACCGTTCTTCACATGATTATCAGTAAGAGTGGCCGCAAGACGTTTGGCCTCTTCCAGAGTTGCAGGATTTCTACCCCAAACAGTGTCCTGGATTTGCATGGGCAGACCACCGATGTACTTCTCGTTGGCTACCGGCAGAGGAGTAACCTTGTGTGGCAACAATAAGCTAAGCTCATGAAAGCGGGTGTTGTAGGCAAGATTTTCCCCACTATCTTGAGCCAAGGTGTGAAACTCATCCTCAAGCTTTTTAACTTCATTTCGAGGACAGAACTCCTCCTTCATGATCTCTTTGACCTGGTCCCAAGTCATAGCAAGAGCAACCTCGGCCCCACGAGTACGCTTTTCTTCATTCCACCAAGTGAGTGCTCGTTTATGGAGAACACTCATGGCGTAACGAACCTTGAAATTGTTGGGGCACTCACTGTTGATGAAGATATTTTCAATACCCTCAAACCATTGGAGAAGTCCAGTAGCTCCTTCTTCACCGCTGAACTTTGGAGGGTTACAGGAGTTGAAATGCTTGAGGGTGCAAGCTTGGGGTCCATTACCATTGCCATTGCCATTGCCATTTCCGTTCCCGTTGTTGTGACCATTCCCATTCAATTGGATGACCTGAGCAAGTAAGTTGGGAACCAGAGTTGCGATTTGCTGCGCCATTTGTTGAGAAATGATCGCAGCCAGTTGAGCATCGACCCCATTGTTGTTGTGGTTAGGAACTTGGTCATGGTTGTGGTTATGGTTATCACCACCTTCTTCGTGGTTCTCACCATTGTTGTTGCGAGTGCTGCGACGAGGAGGCATGATCTGTAATAGACACAATGAAATGAATGAGAGTTCATATAAGGAATGTAATCATTTATTCATTAATTAAAACGAATAAACGAAAACGTTGACTTATCAAAGATTCTAAATTTTAATAACATATGAAGACATGCTTTAGCCTATAAGTGAACACTCATCCCGAGAATTCCCAGGTAGGCATCCGGGTCCCTCGTCTGATTGGGATATATGCGCAATGCCAGCCTAGACAGAAGACTCAGAATACAGGCGTTCACCCTTCCAGATTGCACGTGTTCGTTATTAAAATCTAGAACTTCGACGAGATCTCAAGGGGGTTCAGGTTAGACCTGAGGATTTTGTCCTATAAATCTAATGGTGGATCAGGATTGCAGCAGACAATTAAGAGTAGTCACATGTAGGTTTAAGGCATAGGATAAGGATAGGATTAGGGAAGCAATTAGGGTTACAAGTAGGAGAAGCAAGTACTGTTTTAGTCCCTAAGGTTATAGTCTAGATTATTTCTAATAACCTAATTCCCTATAACCAAGGCTCTGATACCAATCTGTAACACCCCAACCGATGGCGGAAACATCGGGGTGCCACGTATTGATGATTGTTTTCAGTAGCACATGGTATAATATAAATTTTAAATAATTTATTCAAACATAATATCCAAAATGTGAAATAATGTCTAAGAATTCAAATACATAACATCAAACAATAACTTCAAAAACTTCAAATAAACTTCAAGATAAATCCTCATGCTAACTCAAGCCTCAGCTTCATTGTTACCTGAAACATGTTAATTTTGAAAGTATTTTGGGTCAACATAAGTTGGTGAGAATTACATAGGTTTTTGATGATAAATGAATAAAATGTTATGCAATTCATGTGTCATGTTAATCTAGCCCATATGTGAGAAACATATTAGAAATAAATCGAGTGCATAATCAACCCTGCTGACTGTTATAAAATGATACATACCATACACTTATGGTCCCAATATGTTATGCGATAACAAACACCCACGTAACCTTGGTAGGAGGCACGTATCCGGGTGGGATTGTCAGTCCAATAGATCTATCAATGTATACCGTCGGCTTGTACGGAGTTAATGATTATGCTAGAATGGTGCTTACTCTAATCATGCTCAAGACAATATGCAACATAGAAAACACATAAACACATTGATGATTGAATTGCAATGAAAAGTGTTATAACATGTTTCACCCCAAAAGTGGTGATAAAAGGGGCTATGTAAACTCACCTTAGCAAATGTTAACTTGTTGAAAAGATATGATAATTGTGTTGCCCAAAGTGATTCCAAATATTACCCTATAATGAGGTAATATATAATAAGTCTAAGTCTATGTAACTAATATGTGTATCCTAGGGTTTCGATTTGGGGATAATCAATTGTTAAATTTAATTTAAAAATGTTAATTAAATAAAGAAAATTGGATAATTAATGAAAAATAGTCTTTTTATAAAGTTTGAATTTTGAATGAGCACATTAAAGTGTTTGAAGCAATAAAATAATTTTTTATAAAATTATTTCATTTAAAATAGATTTTTAAATCTATTTATTTATAAATAGCCAATTATTAACTTTAATAATCAAAAATACTAAAATTAAAGAAATCTTATATTAAAAATCATATTTCTGTTCTAAATGATTAAAAATAATTTGTATAAAATTTTGGTGTAAAAATGATGAAAATTGGATTTATTATGAATTAAATATGATTAAATCTTACAAAAATTGATTAAAAATATAAAATAATTGATTTTACTGAATTAAAAATTATTTCAGTAAAGGTTGACTTTATAAAAAGTCAGGATAAATTTTGGGGAATTTAATAAAACTGTTTTGATATAATAATGGATTTTTATAATTATAATAGTAATAAAATGATTTAATTATTATAAATACTAAATAAAAGAATTTCTGAAAAATAAAAATTGTAAATAACACTTTTATATCAGATTAAACAAACATAATTTTTTTAGAATTTATAAAATAGTTTAGGTATTTAAAAAGAATTTTAAAAGATTAAAGGATTTAATATATATATAATTAATTTTATTGTTAAAAAGAAAAGAAAAGAAAAGATTACAAAAACCCGGTCAGAGCCGGGACTCGAACCCGGGTGACCATTGTGGAGGGTCAGCGTCTCAACCACCTGGCCTAGGCCGGTGGTTGTGATGATTTCTGGTTTAAAATTAATAAATACAGTAGCGAAAATCAGTATTATCCCCAATTATAAACGCGATGAACCCTAGCTTAACAATCAGATGATTCAAGCAACAATAGCCCGATTAATGTTAGGGCTATTGTTGCTGGGATGCCGAAGAACTAAACCCACTAAAAAAATTAGACTCACAGTGCTTGATTGATGATGATGGTCGGGTCAAAGGAAAAAGTCAACCACGAGCAGAAAATCAAATACAGAGAGAATTTGAGAGAAATAGGGATTGAGAGAGAGTTGTGAGCGATTAGACAAGGTCCAGGAAGCCTCAATTTATACTAGAGGATTAGGGTTAGGGTTAATTAGATGGTTTGACTTTCCATATAACAATACACGTTCAATTGATGATTAGGGCAACGATTGCCGTGTTTTTGATGTGTAATCATGTTGGATTGGGCCGGATTATACACGAATATACCATAGATAGCAACATTACGCGTTAAAACTTGGATTGATTAACAAGGAATTCCCACAGTTGACTTTCCTAGTCAACTGTGGGGATTTAAACACGCGTATATAATTATAATGGGTCTGGGTTATAACAACAAGATAGGCTAGCCCAGTTGGTTTGTGCATTGTGTTGGTTTGGATCAGACCGGCCTTGGCGCGGGTTCGAATCCCGGCCAAGGCAATTCATTTTTTTGATTTTAATTATCACTCACACATATATATATATAATATTATATATAGTATTAGGGTTCCATAATAGCGACAAAAATAATAAATGTGAGGATAATTATGAAAACTTGACGTTTTATTAATGTCGATGGTGTAACGTACAAGTATTAAATGCGTAATGTTACACTGCACATTCGCCCAAACTGTTTATGCGAATGTGCAGGTTCGCCCAAATCAACTGGTTGAACCAAGCTCTACAATAATCTAATTCTTCATTCGTCCACATTGTCTTCCTTCGCACCTTTCATGTTTCCTTCGCACCTCTTAAAACTCTCCTTCGCACCTTCGATATTACCAAAACATATTAAGTTGTACAATCCAAAGCTTTAGTCGCACTTTTGCATCTACAAACTCCCCCTCGACTATTGCTTGGATTGTGTTCGTCGTTGTTCGTCCATCCTTATGTTCATCAGTCTGATGTGTCTTTGAATCCTTTGTTCTCTTGTCAACACCGGTTCATGAAATTGCTTTTGCTTCTTCGTTTTCAGCTCTGGCACCTTTTGCTTCTCCACATACTTTCCCAACTTCTCATCATAGTCACACCCAGCATTAATATCATACGCAAAGCACAGAAATACCACACGTTGGTACTTTCCTGCTTGCTCAGCATCTTTTGCATCTGAATAGATCGGATTGTAGAACAGCATAATAATATCCTCATGTGAACAGTTTATCAACCACATGGGATCAAAGATATGCACTTTCTTGTAGTTCGTCTCTCCGTCTTTCAACACAATCACGGCCTCTGCAATCTTCCAATCGTAATACCACCAGATGAAGTCTTTGGCGAAGTTTTGTGGGATAGGCATCAAAGGAATCTTTTTCAACACTCGCGGTGGTTTGTATTTTAACGTCACCTTGGGCATACCAGTTATCAAATCAATATCCTTCTTATGAACAATTCGCTTTGGATATTGTGGTGTAAACAAGTCCCACTTGGTTCGGCTTTCTCTAGTCATCTTCTCAGCAAAGTAAGTAATCTGACTATTTGACGCTCCCGTTAAACGGTGACGACAAATATCACGGATTGCCCAATAAGGAAGGGTCTTCAAGTGATGAAACTTGTCGAAATACAAGATCCCCTTCTCCCACTTTACTGCGAAGCATCTCAACTCTTTAACAAACTTCCAGGCCAATGCACGACCTTTGAAAATCCTATTGTGAAGTTTGTAAAAGCTTCCTTGAATATCAGGTTTCGGACGATTGTTTTCTTTTTCTTTCAACTTCTTCAACAACTCTTTCAAACTTTCTGACTGCTCGAACCGTGGCTTGTCATGCCCTTTAAAGATTTCGTTTTCAAAGACTTTGCTCTTTTCTTTCGCTAGCTTCTCGACCTGGTTTAGCAGTTCATCTGAGAAAGAGAATCCACAATCTTGATTTGTCCTGAAATATTGTGGGTACTCTTCGCTCGTAATATCTTCCATTTCGACTTCCTCGAATGCAGGAACGTCACGGTCATCAGAATGATTCCCGGCTTCCTTCTCAGGTATCTTAGGAATAAAGTTGTCAGCAAGTAATTCTTCTAAAGTTTTTCCTACTTGCTTTGCTAAACCTTCAAGTATCTCTTTCGAAATTGCCGCCGAGACTTCCCCATCCTCAAGATCAGGGTCATCAAACTCCAACTCGAATAGTTTATTGTTCGATTCAAATATTTCTGGAAACCTGCTAGTCATGTCGATCGTCCAGACTCGATCAGTGAGCATCTGGCGATACATGTTCTTATCCTCTTCAGACAGTGACTGCAATTTCTCGTTCCAGAAGATATCTTCATCAACATTCACACCAGGAGCCTTAGAGCTCAATTCACCACCCTTATCTGAGTCACGCTTCTCGTATGTAAATTTGTCAGCGTCATCATCATCATCATCACTACTATCATCAAATGCAGAGCCGTTTCCATCACTCGAACCATCATCCGATCCTCCATCATCCTTATCATCCTTCTTCTTCTTCTTTGTATCATTTCCAGCATCTTCATCAAGTTCATCATCTTCTTCTTCATTAGATAGTTTGAAGTCTACTTGCTCTTCTTCTCTTTCTTTGTCTACTTCACCAGCTTGAAGTTGAGGAGCTTGAGAGTACAAGTTCTTGATCAGATCATCCATATGCTTGTTACTCTTATTTAACTGTTTGTTCTCCTCCTTCAAGACTATGATCCTCCTGGTGTTTTGTTGCTCATGCTTTAGCAACTTCTTATTTTCTCTCTTCAATCTCTTGATTGTCTTCTTCAAAGTCTCATTATTATCCGCTGATGTGACTATAACCTCCAGCATCTTCTTATCATTAGACTTTAACTGCTCGATCTCCGTTTGTTGTTTGTTAATCAGATTCATCATTTCAGACAATCTCTGATTCACAACAGTCATAATATCACTGTCCACCGAAACTTTTGTCTTCTTTGGTGGTTCAACAGCATCAGGCAGTTTACCTTTTCTGATTTTCTTTAGCACATAATCCAATGCTTCATTAACATCATCCATCGGTATTTCTTCAGTCTGTGGGATACTTGATGTTGTTGCAGTCTTCTGCTTCTTATGAGCTGGTGCAGTAACCGGTGATTTAGAACTTGTAGCGGGTGGCAGTTTCTTACCAGCTATCAAAGATTCTATCTCTTTCTTCCTCTTAATGCTCGGCTTCTCCTGTTTCTTCTTCTCTTTTCTAGCAGCTTGCACAGGAGAACCAACAAACGTCTCATCAACATTCAAACCCAGCTCTTCTTCATCAACGGGAATAGGACTTTTGTTCCCTTTATCCTCAACATTCTGGCTAGCAGACGCACCAGCCTCAGTGGCCTTGGGCATGGTTGTCTCTACCGTCTCAGCATCAGAATTCCATTGTTCTTCCTCTATCGTCTCTTCTGAATCAATAGACGCTTCATCAACTAAATTCAATCCCTTTTTCGCCATTCTCTTATTTCTTCTTTGAGTACTTTTCTTCTTCTCTGGTTCAGAAACCTCAATCCTTATCTCTGGTTTCTTTGTCTTCCCGCTCTTTGCGCCTACATTCACAACTTGTCTTTTGCGCTTAGCATCAGGATCAACATGATGTAAAGGATTATCCTGATCAGAATCACTGTTTACATTCCTCACCAGCCCTTCACCCGGATCTTTATAATCCACCCTAGCTAGGTGTCCAAATAAACGTCTCACTGGAGGACGTTCTTCAACAGACAAACCTTTATATGCTTTCATCCTTGCGAGTGTATTCAGCGACATGTGTTCCTGAACAACAATGTGTTTAGGATCTCTTTTTAGCTCTTTATACTTGTGATCGAATATCATTTGGAGGAAACGAGGATAAAGTAGAAACTTGAGATTCCTCGTGTCGTTAACAGGCTCCAGTAAATGAGACATCAGCATGCCAGAGACATTGAACGGTTTGTTCAATACTAAAGCAACCATCATAGAACTGATGCTCTTCCTCATCAAATCATAACCTCCTGCTGCAGATCCGAAGATGTGAATCAAAACATGTGCCAGATACTTGAATTGTGGGCACAGTTTTCCTTTATGCAACGAACCGTCAGTGATTGGTCCGTTATACTTCATCCTGAGGAAGCACTTTCGCTGATCCATGAATGTAAACTCCTTTGGATCTTTCGGATCATCATTCAGATTCAATGCTTCTCTCAAATCCTCTTCGCACACAATGACCCGTTGTCCTTGAATTTTGCTTGTCAAACAAGATTCGCACTTCCAGAAATCAAGTTTAGCATTAGACCAGAATTCCTGAATCATATCTCGGTAAATAACTGTCGGCGTAGCAATGGCATCAATCACCCTGCTTCTCTTCAGAAAATCAATGATGCCGACGAACTCTGTGTGCTTCTTCACATCTCCAAGATACGCACAGCAGTTGTGCGCGTTTTCAAAGTCTAGCTGTTTAGCAGGCTGTGATGAGGATCCTGCTTGTTCCGTCGTCTTCTGTTGTTCAGACATTGTTAAATCTGCAAAACAAACAAAAACAAACGTTAAAAATCGACAAAATTTCAGGTTGAAAATTTTTGGTCATAAACTCCTCTTTCGCCCAAACGGGGGTACGAAGGAGTTTTTGTAAAGGTACGAATGAGAAATAATAGGTACGAATGTAATGGTTTTGATAAAATGTTTCATTCGCCCAACTAATCCTCATTCGACCATTTCATTTTCTTCCTTCGCCCATTCGATCTGGTCGAAGGAAACAGTTCATAAATTTGAAATTTTTTTTTTTTGCATAGCTAGGATTTTGTTAAAAACCAACAAAATTTACAAGTGAGTGACGGGTAAACGGGCTACAAGTTGCGCCGCTACCCCCTTTTGAATAGCAAAACCAACTCTATTAAAAATAAAACGTGAGTCCTTGGTCGCTGGGGAGTTACTCTGCACCACCTTTTGTACTCTTTCCAAGAACCGAATTGCTTCGGGCGCTAGACCTCCAAACGTGTCAAAGGCAAAGGGCACAAAGACGTGTTGGTTCTCCAGACAGGCAACTTCATGTTTGGCAAATTTATTGGATTCTGCTTTCAAGACTGCTTGCCCTGCCACAAACCCAGAATCCCGCAGTCCAACCAACGGAGACACCCCTGTAAGATCAACGCACGCATGTTTACCCTGTGCCCACCCGAACACGAGGACATCCGCTGGCCTTAGGGTGGACCGCCCTTCCAGGGGGTCTGTCAAAAAGTTAACCGGGGCTTCTTTCCTAGCCAAAATCCCTGCCCTTCGTAAGACGTCCCATAAAACATCCCTGACCAGATCATATCTGTATTTAAATCCGGGCAGCTCCTTACAGTGAAGGGCATGTTCTCCAAACTTATCTAAACATGCCTTTTTGCACACCGGACATGGCTCATCAACCGGAAAGATGGGAATCATGAGCCTGTATTTGAGGATAGCCCGATATTCAACAGCTGACATGTGTTGCCTAAGTCCATCAATAGGAAGGACAGCCAAGAAATCTTGAGCATGCGATACTTTGAGGCATTCAAACACCGCCTTCTGGCGCGGAGACATGGCAAACTTCTCTCCCATAGTCTGGAGGGTTTTACAGTTAAAAGCACTCGCCAAAATCTTTTGAGGTTTTTTGGGGGCGGTGTCTTTATCTATAAACCCACCCAAATCTAAATCAGGAAGAGAGTTGCGAACGTTGTCTAAGGCAAGCTCATAATCCAAGTCCATCCCCACTACCCCGCTGTTTCGTAAGATGTGGTCTTGAAGTTTCCAGGACTGAACTCTAGAGGCCACAAAGGCATATGCTGACACGTCCTCCGCCGTACAAAGGCCAAGACCTCCCGACCGTACCGGTAGAGACGTCAATCTCCATTGAAAATCCCCAAAGAACGCCCCCCACAAACCACAATATCTTCGACCGCTTCACGAAGCCCTTTGTCGAAAATGGATATGGCCTCATCAGCAAAGGTTGGTTGACATGTCCGAAGACCAAACAACAATTTAGCAACACCCATACATGAACGGAGCAACAAAAGTTCACTTTGGGGGTCCCCCAATTTCTGCAGAGAAACCATCAGATCCACCGCCCGTCGAGCCCTTTTAGCACCCAAAGCACCAATATATCCCCCGTCCCGACTAACGGCACCCCCAGTAGCTTCACACCTCCCTCTGGTCTCCCGATCTCGCTAGGAAATAAACCAGACTTCACTTTTGCCCCATTACACGATGGCCAGAAAATTTCACATTTCTTAATATTAAGCGTAAGGCCCAGATTCGGGCCCTCAGCTCGGATAATATCAAAAGCCTTGGCCACTTCCCCGACCTTTCCCATAATTGTGCCATCATCAAGATACCAAGCATGAAACGGAAGGGAGCAACATTCTTCTAGCCGACGAACCAACGGGTGTAGGACAAGAGCGAAAAGAAGCGGCCCCAATGGGTCCCCCTGCTGGACCCCGGTGAACGCCCCAATACAAGAATCTCCCACATAAAGCCTAGCGGGTTGGGCATATATGAACTGAACCCAAGGGTAAATGGATGGGCATCGGACGCTCACTTCCCTCAGGAGAATCGTCCTGTCAACCAAGTTAAAGGCGTTCGAAAAGTCGACCGTAAGCATGGCCAGAGATCCGTTATCATGGAACGCATTCAAAAACCTATTCGCGCTATGGAGAATAGCCTCTGCCCCGTTGGGGACCCCCACCCCAAATTGATAATCACCTAAGTAAGCCGCCATCTCCTTCCCAACTCTACGCATCGCGACTTTAGAGACTAACCTTCTCCAAATGGCCCCAACAGCGATAGGCCTAATTCCGTTATCGGGCTTTAGCAACGGAGTTAAGGGGGCAGAAGCGATAAACTCCGCAAGACCTTTTGGGCAGAGCCCCCTTAACCAAATGTTAACCACTTCAGTGATTGCCAAAAGTAGATCAGAGGGTGGCGAGGTCCCTTGCCCACAAAGGGCATCTAAAATGTGTTGAGCTCTGAGGCCGTCTCTCCCACACGAAGTTCCTTTAGGGAAGGATTTAATACTCCTTAACACACAATCAATATCGACTTGAAGAGCATCCTCAGATGGTAAGACATTAGGCAGTGTAGGGGGGTCGGTGATAGGGTGTTTATCAATCAGGGCCTTCAAAGTGGAATCCCCAACCGGGGCAACCCCGGAGGAACATAAAACCTTAACTGCCGCAGTGAAATGGCCATCGGCAACCTTCCGCAGACACTGCTTTATATTGCCCCTGTTATCTAAGTCAGGCTGGGCGCTGGGCGCCTTAACTAATCCTTCATCAGATTGGTTAAGAAGTGGGAGGACGAGTTCCTCTATCCCAGCCCCGTCTTTCCAAATAGCTAAAGCACGCATGATACTGCTGCACTGTAAGGATTTACGGTTCCCAAATCGCCGCTCCTGCCTAGAGGACGGTCGTATAACACGCAGGGTGCAACGAGGCAACAACAACAGCTTAACCCATGCCTCAATAGATCCAGGGGCAGCCACAACTCTACGCAGGGTCCCTGTTAACGCCTGGGCAAACGTCATCCGACAAGAAGACGGAATGCTTTTGACAGTCGCTATTGGCATCGCGAAAAGTTGTTCTAGAAGGCTAATATCTATAGCTACCCTCCCACCGTGCTCAGGAATATGAACATTTTGGGACACTGGTGGGCAAGGCTTAGGGATCCCCACAATGAAGTCATCGACACTATTGGTAGAATGGGAGAACTTCACTACACCTTCTTCGTGATGACAACCCCTGCTGAGAGCATGCAGGGACATGCACCGTGCACACAACCACTGATTAATACCCCTCAAGGCTCCCCCTAACTCCCGAAAAAGGTCTGGATCCTCAGAAATTGCGCTACGCAGAACGGCCCTACCATCATCCCACCCTAAATGGTCACGTTTTAGGTGGGCAAGTAGTCGGGCGCTGCTAAATTTGAAATATCAATTTTGAAATTTAATGATTCTAAACATGTCCATTTGATTGAAATCAGGCCTAATAATGCCGATAAACATTTGTAAACTAACAGTTTCAACAATTATTTATTGTGTTTGTGTTTTCACCCAAAAACTAGGGTTTAAACCATGATTGATCAATCAGACCTGTTTTAAACCATGTTTTTGGTTCTATCTCCCCCTAAAACACACACACAATAAACCCTGAGCATCAATTGTTATTATTATGATATATTTAAACGATTTTAAACACTTAGGGCTCGGACTGTAAAAACAGAGATTAAAGGCTGAATCCATGATGATAACCTGTTAAAATGATAGCAAAATGATCAGTGTGAATGCACGAACACAATGGAATGGTATAAAATGAACGAGCAACAAGGTGAGTTTAAGTGTAAAAATCTGGAAAAAATATGACTGAGGTTCGAAAGAGAAGATGGTTATATATAGGCATGCCCCTTCGCCCGTTTTAGTCATACGAAGGAGAAACTTTTGTCTCCTTCGACCCTATTGAAAGGGTACGAATGAGCCAAAAGGGTTCGAAAGAGATAGTTGTCTAGAACACTCTCCTTCGCCCAACCAAAACACATGAATGAACAAGTGAAATCCCACATTCGACCAAACGAATGGGCGAATGAGAGTTGGGATTTTTGAAAATTTTCCAAATCTCAAAAACGAGTCCCGGTCCAATTATTTTCCAACTTTTAAGCATCCAACATTCATGTTTTCACATTTTAAAAAGTACAAAGCTCAAATGGTGTATCAAGGTTTAGAAAATCGACATCAACCACCATCAGTTATCAAAAATAAGATGAAAAAGAAAAATCTTTTCGGATTTTCTAAAGTTTATGCTAAAACACACCTAAAATTTTTTTGAGTTTTGTAATTTTTGACGAGAAAATAAAATGCAAAAATGTAAATGAAAAACTGGAAATATTTTTGAGATTTCCGGTAAAGGGATCATATCAGTTTTTGAGAAATCTGATCACATCGTTGATCTTTTTGAAAGTATTATCATTAAAGACAATGTGTGATCTGGCAATTGCTGATATTGTGATCCACATAAACTCACATGCAGATTTTTGTGCAGTGCTGTATACTGATACTGATATTTATAGTATAAACGCAATTGTCTGTGGTTCCCACGCACACGACATACTCCCGTATCAAGAAGTAAATGCACAAAGACTCATTGTAAAGTGTGATTATGCTTTCGTCGTCTGTAATTGTACAAGATATAATGCATAGAGGTATACATGTCAGCAAATTAATGCAGCAAAGTAACATATGCACTATTCCAGGTTGAGGACTGATATTAATCACGATTTGCATCAATGATCAATACGATGTAATAGATAATCTTTAATCATCATATAACATGGAAAGTTCCTCAATTCGGTAACTTCAGGATTTGGCATATAGCTCTTTTATAAAGACACCCTGTCTGATCTAGGTCCGTAATGACTTACAGCAGAAGATCAGAGAGGCTATCCCCAGACAACTAATAACATAACGACCCTAAACCTCCGAGTTTTGTACAGATACCCTATCAAACGAAATTACGGTACTAAGACCATATGCCCATGAGGAGTTCATCCACACAACAATTCGTTTGATATGTATGTATGCGTGAAAGGATCGATAACAAACAAAGATTGATCAAACAAGTTAGTTTCAGGTGCGGAAACCCTAAAACTATCACAAAATAATAATCAAACAGATTCAAACACACAGATCATCATTTTCAAACGTTTTCATTAATAAAACACTTGTTTACACGTTGAAATATAGATACAATCAAGGTATGAACGATAAACAAGTTTAACAAAACACTAGAGAGAGTTTCTGAAAGTGGAGGGAATAATAATGATCAAAAGTTACATTATTTAGAATGTGTCAGATCCCCACTGATGTACTATCATTTCCCTTTATACTCCAGGAAATCATTTTAGAATTTTCTGATTTTTATAGATTTTTGAATTTACTGTTCCCAAGGATAAGCTGGAGCATTTCAAATATGTGACTGCCCAGATATCGTTTGTTCACAGAAATCTGACGGCATTAATCTAAGGGAAGAAGATATAGCAGTCAGCAAAGAAATTTTCTAATTTTTATGGATTTTGAAATTTTTCAATGTTTTTGGATTTTTGAAATTTTTCTGAAAAGCAGTAAAAATTTAAAATAAAAAGTGATAGACTGAGGTGGTGATCAGTCCTGTTTTTCTTTAATACCATTAGCTTTTAAAAGATAATCAAATCTGGATTTGTCAAAAGCTTTGTTAAAAAGATCTGCGCGTTGGTAATCAGTGTGGATTTTGACCATATCGATCAACTCTTTAGCATAACAATCACGGATAAAATGATATTTAATCCGGATATGTTTAGCCTTTGAGTGATTTACTAAGTCTTTTGTTAATACGATTGCGGCCTCATTATCACTGTAAATAGGGGTTTTAAGAAATTGCAAACCGTAATCCACCATCTGCTGTTGGATCCAAAGAACCTTTGAGCAGCAGCTCGATGCTGAAACGTATTCTGCTTCACATGTGGATAGCGCAACTGCGGTTTGTTTCTTGCATTGCCAGGTCACGAGCCTGCTCCCCATAAACTGACATCCAGCCGTTGTGGATTTACTGTCTTTGTCACAGCCGCCCCAATCTGCATCACTAAAAGCGATTAGGTCAAAATTATCATCATGAGGGTACCAAAGTCCTTTTGATGGACAACCCTTCAGATATCTAAGGATACGCTTGACAGCTGCAAGATGACTCTGTTTCGGCTTCGATTGATATCGCGCACAAAGACATGTCGCAAACATTATATCAGGTCTTGACGCTGTGAGATACATCAGAGATCCGACGATTGCTCTGTATGTAAATGGATCAGTCAGCTCCCCCTTAAGGTCAACTCCAATCCCGTGATTGGGCTGTATCGGGGTATCCATCGGCTTCGAATCATCCATCTGGAATCGGCTCAAGACTTCAGAAACGTATTTTGTCTGGTGAATAAAGATCCCCGTTGGTCTTTGCTCCACCTGCAGGCCGAGGAAAAACTGCATTTCTCCCATTGCGCTCATTTCGAACTTTTCCTGCATAACTTGTTCAAATTCCCTGCACAGAAGTTCGTTAGTTGACCCGAATATAATATCATCAACATAAATTTGTACAAGAAGCAAATCATCTCCTGCTCGTTTCGTGAACAGTGTGCAGTCTACCAGTCCGCGTTTGAATCCTTTCGAGAGAAGATACGTGCTCAGCTCCTCATACCATTGTCTCGGAGCCTGGTGCAACCCGTAGAGAGCTTTGTTTAACACATAAACCTTATCCCGGTGAATAGGGTCCTCAAAGCCTGGCGGTTGACCTACGTAAACTTCCTCTTTGACCACACCGTAAAGAAAAGCGCTCTTTACATCCATCTGATACACCTTAAATTTCTTCCATGATGCAAACGCGAGGAACATTCGGATAGCTTCCAAGCGTGCAACCGGTGCATAGATTTCATTGTAGTCGATTCCTTCAACCTGATGAAAACCTTGAACTACCAAACGAGCTTTGTTTCGCACTATGACTCCTCTGTCATCCTTCTTGCACTTAAATACCCATTTGGTTCCAATTTTCTTTCTTCCAGGGGGCAAATCTGTCAGGGTCCATACACCAAGTTTCTGGAATTGTAATAACTCCTCCTGCATTGCTTCCACCCAGGCGTCATCCAAAAGAGCATCCATGTATGTCCGCGGCTCGACCTGCGAAACATAACAAGCAAATGACCAGTCATTTTGAAAACCAGATTTCTGAATTTTGGCATATAAAGCAAGGTTGCTAATATTTTTTGGTGCTTGAGCATTTCTCAGCTGCCCTCTTGTCATCACACTGCTACTAGGATCACCAATAACCTGTTCAATCGGGTGTATCCGATGTATCCGAGATTCCGGATAATCAGGTACTTGTACTCCCATTTGAGTTGTCAAATTCTCTGTAGAAACCAGATCATTACCCACGTTCGATGTTAAAGCATCAGTATTAGATGGGTTCACTGGTGGTGTCACTGTAGCGTTGTCCAGAATAGCTTCAGTTGTTGCATCATCGTCTTCATATTCTGATTCGGATGAATTAAGCGATGTAGAAGCCTCTTGGAACACCTCTTCTTCCAATACAGGAGCAGTGGTATCATTAGAAGCTGCTTGGGGGTTTACCGTGATTGGACGCACTAAAGGTGATGTCACGGCGTTTTCGACCTCGTAATATAAGCGAAGTACAGCTTCTTCAACCATGCTATCTAGATTGAATGATTCAAAGAAGTCTTTGTAATCAAACATCCAATCTGGTCCACCACCCTGTACATTTTGTGTATATCTTTGAACTTCGACGTTAGTCCACTCCTCGACTTTTCTAGTTCTTTTGTTGAAAACCCGTTTTAATGGGGTTGCATATCCAACAAAATAACCTTCTTCAGCCTTTGGTGCAAACTTCTCCGAAGGATTCAGCATTGTACATGGGGCACCAAATGGTTCTAGATACTCTAGATTCGGCTTGCGTCGGTTCAACAGCTCATAAGAAGTCTTGCCAAACTTCTTCACTGTCAAAACACGGTTAAGAGTATAACATGCTGCGTAAATAGCTTCATTCCAGAACATGACTGGAAGATTTGAATCCGCAAGCATAGTTCTCGCCGTCTCTATTAGAGTCCTGTTCTTTCTCTGCGACACCGTTCTGCTGGGGTGTATACGGAGCGCTACATTCATGATGAATTCCTTTGTTTGCACAAAGTTCCTCCATCTGAGCGTTTTTGAACTCCGTCCCATTGTCACTCTGGATTCTTTTGATATTCAGACCATATATATTCTCCAGACGTGTAAACAGAACCTTCAGGTTATCAAAAGTGTCGCTTTTCTGATGCAAGCACATTACCCATGAAAATCTTGAATAATCATCAGTCACCACGAGACAGTATAACTCCGCGGCATGACTTTTACGTCTGACTGGACCGAATAAGTCCATATGCAAACGTTCAAGTGGCAGCTCAACGGAATTAACTTTCTTTGGTCTATGGGATTGTTTATGCTGCTTTCCCTTTTTGCAATTGATACACTTGTCATTCAGATGGAAGTGTTTCACATTAACTCCCGTGACAAGTTCATTTTTCACAAGCTGATTCATCTTTCGCAAATGGATATGTCCCATTCTCCTGTGCCACATAATCGATTCTTTTTCTGTAGCCTTGGAGAGGAAACACGTGACTTGGCCATGGGTGGTCATTGCTTTGGACATGTCGAGAATATACAAATTGTTCACCCTCGGTGCCTTCAGCATCACCCATTCTTTCGGTAGCTCAAACCCAGGTTTCAAGAAGTAGCAGGATTTATCATCAAAATACACAGAAAATTGTTTATCACAAATTTGACTAACACTGAGCAAATTATAGTCTATCTGTTTCACGTATGAAATCCGCTCAAATGTTACGACCCCATTGCTTACACTACCCTCCATAGTAATGTAGCCTCCCTTATTACCAGCAAATGCCACATAACCTCCGTTAATGTTTTTGATGTCAAAGAGTAGCGTGAGGTCCCCTGTCATGTGACCAGAAGCTCCACTGTCAACAATCCATAGGCTGCTAACACGGCCAGCTGGAGCTCCCTGCACATTTAAAGTAAAGCAGTTAGTTCTTTCGGGGGACCCAAGCCTGTTTGGTCTTGGGTCTTTGAACTGGTTGTTTCAAAGAGTCTTTCATATCACAAACATCTTGGGTTACTTCAACTCCTTTCTTCTCACTCACAATTTTCTTTTTCTCACTCTTCTCATTCTGTGAAGTAGAGGCTCCTTCAGATTCCTTAGATGACCAAGATTGCTCAGATCTTTTCAAGATCCGAATCTGAGATTTTGAAGTCTCAGTCGGTTTCTTTACTTCATCTTTAAAAGTAACCTTCTTGGTTACCTTCTCTGATTTAACAGAGACAGGTCCAACTGCTTGTTTTCCATTAGGTTTAGGAGCAACCTTTTTGTTATCAGCAGTTGAGTTCATCATAGGTTTCTTAACAGATTTATCAGTGGTCATCCGGTTGCGCTTATCATACATCATCGGACGGTTTTCCCTCTTGTTGTAAAAATTGTTTTCACTAAAATATGGTTCTTGCTGAGGGTAATACCGTTTCTGTTGATAGCCATAGTTGTCAACCGGATAATCATGATGTTGCCTCATCTCCACCTCGTGCCTTTTGTGTCGTACGTACGGACAGGCGGCAAGTAAATGTCCCCGTTCCCCGCACTTATAACACGCACGGTATTCCTCATAATTTTCCTTGATCGGCGACTTGGAAAAGCTAGCAATGGGATATCAATCGACCATGCATTGTTTCCTAAAACTCTCAGGAGCTGGGTCCTTTGAGTAAGTCGGTTCAATAAAACTGTTTTCTTTATGAACAGGCAAAACAAATTGTGTGACATTGACCTTAGTATCTTTATCCGAATAAATTTTGTCTAAAATTTCTTGAGGAATGTCATTGGTTCTTTCAAATTTTGGAAACCAAATCGTACATTCCTGCCAGATCTTTTCAATTTTTGAATAATTGACAAACTTAATCGGATATTCATCATCGGATAAAATCTTATCGGAGCCTTGCATCCGATAGAAGATTTTGACAGGTTTGTCACACGATTCATTGCTCACATCATTAGATTTTTCAGATTTAAGCTCATTTTTCTTTTCTACCGGTTTAATCACATTTTTCTCAATCTTAGTTTCAACTTTCTTTTCAACCGGTTTTCTCAAATTTTTCTCAACCTTCTTTACCTCTTTCTTTTCAAAACTCTTACCAACAGACTTTACATTTTTCTTAACCTCATTTTTACGATGAGCATTTGCCATTGGATGAATGATCTGAGACGGTGAGACTGGCTCAGTAGTGATTATATGATTTTCATCAGGGATATCACTATCACTTTCAACCATCTAAGATGGTTCATCCTCTTCATCTGAATCATCAGTAGTGACCACACCCTCATTATTTCCCAGTACTGGTCTCACATCAGAATATGGATCCCCGACACTGGAAGTGTTAGGCTCATTTTCTGGTGTGGAATTAGGATTGATTAAAGTCTCCGGTGGTATTGCATGTAAAGTGTGATTCTCAAACAATACCAGAGATGGGACCGACTTATAGTTTGCACTATTTGACTGAGAGGGTTCTTCAATGATATGGTCGACTACATATGCTATGTGCTTGTAACTCTCTAACTTCTTGTTTACTTTTTCAGCAAAGCACTTGATGGTTGCCATTTCCAATTTAGTGTTTTCCATTTCATTGATGTAATTAGTAATGGCAAGTTGTTTAATTGATAATGTCTTTTTAAGTTCAGACACATCCTTTAACCATCAAGAACTTTGTTGAAATCTTTTAAGTCCTTTTGATAAATCTGACAGTTGATTTTGGCACTCTCAAGTTGAACCTTGAGAAGCTTATTTTCATCAGTCAGTTTTTCAAAATCAGCACATTTATCACATTTAACACACGTTTGAGATTGAGTTTCAGAACTTACCGGCTTAGGAGGTTCTGTCATGGCCATCAAAGCGAAGTGAGCTTCCTTTCCTGCGAAGAATTTGGAGTAGTCAATCTTGGTGCATGCATCATCCACCATACATGACTTGCGGGTCATCAGGAAGTCAGCTTCAGCTAGCAGTTGGTCAATGTCATCATCTAGTGAATTCACACTAGTCTTCGAATCAGATTCGCTCTCCATATCCGAGTAAGCTGAATCGTATTGGTCTCAAACATCAGTGACAGAATCAAGAATCATCCCTGATCTCTTGTCTTCACTCTCAGCAATCACATCCTCATTCACTTCCTCAATCTTCAACTCTGACACTTTTTCAATCACAACCTCCTCTTCAATCTCCTCATTCTCATCCAAATTCATCTGCTGTGCCACACATGCCACATTCCCAGCAGTGATCTCCTCCACCCCCAATTGCATACCAGTCCAATCAAAACCTTCATCCTTTTGGATCAAAAGTGCTTGGTTTTGATTGTCAGTTTGGTTTTGGTTTTGTGTGTTAGGTGTAGTGATAGGAACAATAGTTCGGTTTGGATTTTGTTGAGGTTGGTTTTGAGTTGTGGATTGTCTGGTGTTGTTGTTTTGTTGACGGTTCTGATAAGTGTTTTGTGGTTGAAAGCTTGAGATGTTTGGACTGTTGTATGACACTTGATTTTGGTTTTGGTTTTGTCTATTTTGGTATGTTGAATTGAAAGGGTTTCGGTTACCTTGTTGTGCTGGCTATGTGCACTCTCTTTTAAAGTGTCCCTTCTCACCACAGTTGAAGCATGTAACTTTTGCTTTGTTGAATCCGTATGTGGTGTTGGGAGAGGTTGAGAGATCAGTTCTGCCAGTTTTCTGAATAAAGTCAGTGGCTCTCCTCATAATGCTTGCAAAAGCCCACTGAATGTCCATCAACTCCATCTCCTCATTGTCGATTTGAGCGTAGTCCTCATTGGTGAGATTATTGTTACCAATTTGACTTGCTACCAAACCATTGTAAGAAGCAACCATAGCAGATACAAGAGCAACATGCTGTTGAGCAATTTCAACAGTCACATTGTTAAGGTTTGAGGTCTCTAACACAATCGGGTTTTGACTTGACTGTGCTTGAGTGATCTGCATCTGATTCATTTGAGGAGGATATTGTTGTTGTTGTTGAGGTTGACTTGATGTGTAACATGCGGCTTGTTGTAAAGGTGAAAAAGGTGGAATAAAATTTGGTGTTTGATAAGGTTGTTGTGTGTATGATGGTGTGTAGGATGAAGATTGGGCAAGGTAATTGATGGGTGCTTTTGTTGGTTCAACAACGTTAGACACACATGCTATGTGAGGAGCAACATTAGAAGTGGTGCTTGAAGCAGAAAGAGAGCTAGAAGTACCACTCACATATAAATCAGGATTCTGTGGAATCTGAGCTCTCTTAGCTTTTCTCTTTTCCTCCATCTCTTTGTTTTCCAGCTTTTGAATGAACTCGTTAATAGTCCAATACTGGTAAGCATCCTTCTCCTTTAACACTTCGATGTGTTGGTTCCAGTAGGGTGGTAAAGCATCAGCAAATTTATCTACTAACTCCGACATTGGAATGCTGATCTCATAGCTCGACAATTCAGTGAGCAAATGGCAGTACCGTGGAACCAACTCTTTTAGGGTCTCATTACCCATGTAACTGAAGTTTTCAAATTCCTTTCGAAGCTCCTCCATCCTTAGCTTCCTTGTCTTCTCATTTCCATCATGTCGATTTCTCAGCATATCCCATAGTTGTTTGGATGTTGTGCACGATCCAAACTGATGCAATAGATCAGTGTTGATCGCCTGGGATAGCTGAGAGAATGCCTTCTTCTCTATCGCAAACCTCTTCTTTTCATCATCCGCCAAATTCTCCAAAGGTATCGGTTCTCCAGTATTCTCCAGAATAGGAGCAACGTAACCCTTCACAATCATTTGCCATGCCTCGGCTCCCTCAAGTCCTTGTCCCTCAACATGGATCTTGAACTTCGTCTTCCAAGTATTGTACTCCTTCATGTCCATTAGCTTTGGTGGACGATTGCCGCTTCCAGAAGATAGATCATGAATAAGAGTGGATATAGCGTTGGTCGTCTGTGAATGGACTGCTGCTGCTGCAACTACCCAATAGTTGTCAATCGGTTGTGATAATGGTTGAACAACTTGTTGTGGAGCCAAACTAGTCATTGCCATATAATTGATTGGCTGTGATGGTTGACTAGTCTTCTGAGCTGCAATGGACCACGGATCTTGTGTTATCTGCTGTTGTGGTGCCTGAGTAGGTCTAGGCGTTGTTGGAAAGTTCCACATCTTGTCCTGCAAACGATTAAACACGAAAAGATTAAAAATGTTTTAAAACAGGATGCTCCTTCGTATATACGAACGTGCGAATGAGAAATAAGGTTCTCCTTCGCCCGTTTATGATTGATACGAATGTAAACTAAACAACAAAATCTCCATCGACCACTTTAGTCTCTCTTTCGACCGTTTTTCTGGCTCCTTCGACCGTTCGATCAGACGAAGGTGAAACAACTGGGCGAATGTGAAAAATAAGAAATCAAAGTCTTCTTTCGACCACTATAACACCTCCTTCGTACACAAAATCCCTCTTTCGACCCAAATGATTTCCACTTTCGACCAAACTCTCTCGTTCGACCCCTATGATTTCAAAAACGGTTATTCTTTGAAAATCAGTTAATTTTGATCATGTTTATCAAATGTTGATGGATTTTGATGATCTAAATCAGGTTTTGAATCGGAATTGATTGGAAACAACTTTAATAAAGAGAATTATCCGATTTAAACTCGAAATCAAGGTGTAATCGATCAAAATCTTATCACATCAGTTTGTTCATTGAAAACAGAAACTTTTTGACCAAAAATTGGGTCCAAATCAACTGAGAGATTATTAATTTGTGGTTGTTTGATCCGAAATGGCTCTGATACCACTTTGTATGTGCGTGAAAGGATCGATAACAAACAAAGATTGATCAAACAAGTTAGTTTCAGGTGCGGAAACCCTAAAACTATCACAAAATAATAATCAAACAGATTCAAACACACAGATCATCATTTTCAAACGTTTTCATTAATAAAACACTTGTTTACACGTTGAAATATAGATACAATCAAGGTATGAACGATAAACAAGTTTAACAAAACACTAGAGAGAGTTTCTGAAAGTGGAGGGAATAATAATGATCAAAAGTTACATTCAAAAATCAAACTTGTCTATTTATAGACTGCACATTCGCCCAAACTGTTTATGCGAATGTGCAGGTTCGCCCAAATCAACTGGTCGAACCAAGCTCTACAATAATCTAATTCTTCATTCGTCCACATTGTCTTCCTTCGCACCTTTCATGCTTCCTTTGCACCTCTTAAAACTCTCCTTCGCACCTTCGATATTACCAAAACATATTAAGTTGTACAATCCAAAGCTTTAGTCGCACTTTTGCATCTACAGTTAACAACCAGCTCACTGAAGAGATCATGACTAAACTAACTGACCTGTTGCAGGAAAGCAAAGACGTGTTTGCTTGGTGCTCAGGAGATATGACTGGAGTCCCAAGAAACCTTGCTGAGCATGCATTAAACATAGCTCCCTACTACAAGCCGGTCATCCAGAAGAAGAGAAGCTTGGCCCCGGTCAGGAGCCAGGCGGCTTGTCAAGAGGTCTCAAAGTTAGTACAAGCTGGCATCCTAAGGGAGGTCCAATACCATTCTTGGGTTTCCAACCCAGTTATGGTGGCAAAGCAAGACGGAACTTGGAGGATGTGTGTGGATTTCAAGGATCTTAACAAGGCCTGCCCTAAAGACTGTTATCCCCTGCCCGAAATTTATTGGAAGGTAGATTCCCTCACAAGTTTTCAGTACAAGTGTTTCTTGGATGCCTACAAGGGATAACATCAAATACAAATGAAACCGGAAGACGAAGAAAAGACAGCCTTTCATACCAACAAGAGGATATTTTGCTACAAAAAGATGCCCTTTGGATTAAAAAAAAACAGGGGCAACTTACCAACGTCTGGTAGATCAAGCTTTCTCAAAATAGATTGGGAAAAATATGGAAGCCTACGTAGACGACTTGGTCATAAAGAGCAATTCTGGGGAGGCCATGATCCAAGACATCCGAAAAACCTTCGATAACCTCCGAGGAATAAACATGAAGCTCAATCCAGTGAAATGTTCCTTTGGGTTCGAGGACGGTAAATTCCTTAGCCATATTGTGGGGAAGCAAAGTATCAAGGCTAATCCAAGCAAGATTCAGGCTGTCCTAGACATGAAGTCGCCTGCCACAAAGACGGAAGTGCAGAGCCTCAACGGTAAAATTGCTGCTTTGAAACGTTTCTTGCCCAAGTCCGTGGAAAAATCCTTACCTTTCTTTAAAACACTCAAAAACTTTGTTGATAGGAAGGATTTTCGTTGGACGGTAGAGGCAGAAGCTACCTTCCTTGAGCTTAAAAAACACATAGCTTCCTTGCCAGAAATGGCCGCACCTGAAAAGGGGGAAGTAATAACAGTTTATGTAACACCCCAACCGATGGCGGAAACATCGGGGTGCCACGTATTGATGATTGTTTTCAGTAGCACATGGTATAATATAAATTTTAAATAATTTATTCAAACATAATAACCAAAATGTGAAATAATGTCTAAGAATTCAAATACATAACATCCAAATAATAACTTCAAAAACTTCAAATAAACTTCAAGATATATCCTCATGCTAACTCAAACCTCAGCTTCATTGTTACCTGAAACATGTTAATTTTGAAAGTATTTTGGGTCAACATAAGTTGGTGAGAATTACATAGGTTTTTGATGATAAATGAATAAAATGTTATGCAATTCATGTGTCGTGTTAATCTAGCCCATATGTGAGAAACATATTAGAAATAAATCGAGTGCATAATCAACCCTGTTGACTGTTATAAATAATACATACCATACACTTATGGTCCCAATGAATAATGTTATGCGATAACAAACACCCACGTAACCTTTGTAGGAGGCACGTATCCGGGTGGGATTGTCAGTCCAATAGATCTATCAATGTATACCGTCGGCTGATCAATGTTAATGATTATGCTAGAATGTGCTTACTCTAATCATGTTCAAGACAATATGCAACATAGAAAACACACAAACACATTGATGATTGAATTGCAATGAAAAGTGTTATAACATGTTTCACCCCAAAAGTGGTGATAAAAGGGGCTATGTAAACTCACCTTAGCAAATGTTAACTTGTTTGAAAGATATGATAATTGTGTTGCCCAAAGTGATTCCAAATATTACCCTATAATGAGGTAATATATACAATAAGTCTAAGTCTATATAAACTAATATGTGCATTCTAGGGTTTTGATTTGGGGATAATCAATTTGTTAAATTAAAAAAATGTTAATTAAATAAAGAAAATTGGATAATTAATGAAAAATAGTCTTTTTATAAAGCTTAAATTTTGAATGAGTACAATAAAGTGTTTGAAGCAATAAAATAATTTTTAATAAATTATTTCATTTAAAATAGATTTTTAAATCTATTTATTTATAAATAGCCAATTATTAACTTTAATACTAAAAAATACTAAAATTAAAGAAATCTATTTTTAAAAATCATAATTCTGATCTAAATGATTAAAAATAATTTGTGTAAAATTTTGGTGCAAAAATGATGAAAATTGGATTTATTATGAATTAAATATGATTAAATCTTACAAAAATTGCTTAAAAATAATAAATAAATGATTTTACTGAATTAAAAATTATTTCAGTAAAGTTTAACCTTATAAAAAGTTAGGATAATTTTTGGAGAATTTAAATAAATTGTTTTGATATAATAATGGATTTTTATAATTATAATTGTATAAAAATGATTTAATTATTATAATTATTAAATAAAAGAATTTCTGAAAAATAAAAATTGTAATAAATCTTTTATATCAGATTAAGTAATTATAATTTTTTTTAGAATTTACAAAAGAGTTAAGGTATTTAAAAAGAATTTTAAAAGATTAAAAGGATTTATATATGTATATAATTATTTAATGTTTGTTAAAAAGAAAAGAAAAGAAAAGGTGCAAAAGCCGGTCAGAGCCGGGACTCGAACCCGGGTGACCCGTGTGGGAGGTCAGTGTCTCAACCACCTGGCCTAGGCCGGTGGTTGTGATGACTTCTGTTTTAAAATTTATAAATACGCGATGAACCAGAAGCCTTATCCCCAAATCAAGAACACGATGAACCCTAGTTATGCAATTAGATGATCCAGGCAACAATAGCCCGATTAATGTTGGGGCTATTGTTGCTTGGATGCCGATGAACTAAACCAAACAACAAAATCGAACTCACAGTGTTGTAAGGATGATTATGATCGGGTCAATGAGAAAAGTCAACCACGAACAATAATCAACGATTAAGGCAGTAATAGAGAGTAATAGAGATTGAAGGAGAGGTATGAGCGATTGTACAAGGTCCAGGAAGCCTCTATATATACTAATTGATTAGGGTTTAGGGTTAATTGGTTCGTTGACTTTCCTAATTATCAAACGCGGCCAATTAAGACGATTAGGGCAACAATGCCGTGTAATAGCTGTTCAATTGTGTTGTAATGGGCCGGATATTGCACGAGTTTACCATAATTTTAGAAATCACGCGTTAATACTCGGATTGATCAACAAGAAATCCCACAGTTGACTTTTCAAGTCAACTGTGAGGATTTAAAAAAAACGCGTATATAATTATTGTTGTCCGGGTTTATAACAAGAAAAAGGCTTAGCCCAGTTGGTTTGTGCATTGGTGTTAGTTTGGGCCGGTTCTTGGCGCGGGTTCGAACCCCGGCCAAGGCAACATTTTTTTTTGATTTTATTTTAATACCACACACACATATATAATTATATATATATCATTAGGGTTCCATATAAGCGACAAAAATAATAAATGCGAGGATAATAATGAAACTTGACGTTTTATTAAATGTCATACGTAACGTACAAGTATTAAATGCGTGATGTTACAGTCTCCCCTACTTTTAGGAACTTCGTCCCGAAGTTGGAGTTGGAGAGTCTGGTGGAAAAAGATGCGGATACTTCGACTTCATCTGGTCTTTACGCTCCCAAGTGAACTCTGGGCCTCGTTTAGATTCCCAACGAACCTTAACGATCGGAATACGACTGCGCTTGAGTTTCTTGACTCCAGTGTCAACAATCTCGACAGGTTTCTCGATAATGTGCATGCTTTCATCGATTTGCACATCCTCAAGAGGAACATGAAGGTTCTCATCTGCTAAGCATTTCTTGAGGTTCGAAACATGGAAGGTCGGATGAACATTGCTTAGCTCGGGTGGAAGCTCAAGTCTGTAAGCCACTTTCCCAACTCTGTCAAGAATCTTGAAGGGGCCTACGTATCGAGGAGCTAGTTTTCCCTTTCTACCGAAACGAATAACTCCTTTCCAAGGGGATACCTTAAGTAGCACAAGGTCCCCAACTTGAAATTCCAAGGGTTTACGACGTTTATCAGCATAACTCTTTTGGCGACTTCGAGCCTTGAGAAGATTATCCTGAATAAGCTGGATTTTGTCTGTGGTTTCCTGGATTAGTTCGGGTCCAGTAATACGAGCTTCACCAACCTCGGTCCAACAGACAGGAGAACGACATTTCCGACCATAGAGTGCCTCAAAAGGAGCCATGTTAATGCTGGCGTGATAACTGTTGTTGTACGAAAACTCGACCAAAGGAAGATGAGAATCCCATGCGCCACCAAAATCGATGACACACGCCCTGAGCATGTCCTCAAGTGTCTGGATGGTTCGTTCAGTCTGACCATCCGTTTGAGGGTGATAAGCAGTGCTCAAGTTCAACTTAGTACCCAAAGCTTTTTGTAGAGATTCCCAAAAGTGAGAGGTGAAACGACCGTCGCGATCAGAAATAATGTCCAAAGGTATACCGTGACGACATACGATTTCACTTACGTACATCCTTGCCAACCTTTCCACAGAATACTTCTCACGAATAGGTAGAAAGTGAGCTGACTTGGTCAAACGATCGACGATTACCCAAATACTGTCAAAACCTTTGGGTGTGCGAGGGAGTTTGGTGATGAAATCCATAGCTATGCTCTCCCATTTCCAGACAGGAATCTCTGGTTGTTCAAGCATACCAGATGGTCGTTGATGTTCAGCCTTAACCTTGGAACAAGTGAGGCATTTTGCGACGAATAGAGCAATGTCTTTCTTCATACCAGGCCACCAATAAGAATAACGAAGATCTTGGTACATCTTGTCAGCTCCGGGATGAATAGAATAACGAGACTTATGAGCCTCGTTCATGAGAAAAGTACGAAGATCATCGCGGTCGGGAATCCACAGTCGATTAAGAAAATAAAGGAGACCATCGGGTTTGGTTTCAAGTTGAGTCTCAGCACCACAAGACATTTCATCGTACATGTTACCTTGGGTGACTGAGGTGTGTTGAGCCTGGAGGATGCGATCTTGGAGATCGGTACGAACTCTAGCACATTGGAGTTTGACACGCTCTTTACGACTAAGTGCGTCAGCCACAACATTCGCTTTGCCAGGATGGTAGCGAATTTCGCAATCATAGTCGTTAAGTAATTCAACCCAACGTCGTTGCCTCATGTTAAGATTCTTTTGGTCGAAGACATGTTGGAGACTTTTGTGGTCCGTGAACACCACACATTTGGTCCCATAGAGATAATGTCTCCAAATCTTGAGTGCAAAGACAACAGCGCCCAATTCCAGATCATGGGTGGTATAATTTTTCTCGTGAATCTTGAGTTGTCGAGACGCATAAGCAATAACCTTTCCTCGTTGCATGAGAACACAACCGAGACCTTGGTTCGATGCATCACAATAGACCACGAAATCATCATTACCATCAGGTAGAGATAAGACAGGAGCTTCACAAAGTTTCAGCTTAAGAGTTTCAAACGCTTCCTCTTGCTTAGGTCCCCACTCATAGGGTTTACCCTTGTGAGTTAAGGTAGTGAGAGGAACAGCGATCTTGGAGAAATTGGCGATGAATCGACGATAATAACCAGCCAACCCAAGAAAAGAACGGACTTCTGTGGGAGTGGTAGGAACACTCCAATTCTTCACAGCTTCGATTTTCGCAGGATCAACATGAATCCCGTTCATATCAATGACGTGTCCCAAAAATTGAACTTCCTTAAGCCAAAATTCACATTTGGAGAACTTGGCGTACAGTTGTTCTTTCTTTAGGAGACTCAAGATAGAGTGAAGATGTTGCTCGTGATCGGATTTTGACTTAGAGTAAATCAAAATATCATCGATGAAAACGATCACGAATTTGTCGAGATAGGGTCTACAAACCCGATTCATCAGATCCATAAATACCGCGGGAGCATTGGTCAAACCGAAAGGCATAACCATGAATTCGTAGTGACCGTAGCGAGTGCGAAAGGCCGTCTTGGGAATATCTTCATCGTGGACTCTAAGCTGATGATAACCAGAGCGGAGATCAATCTTCGAGAAGTGGGTTGCTCCTTGAAGTTGATCGAAGAGATCGTCAATCCTAGGAAGCGGATAACGATTCTTGATGGTGAGTTTGTTGAGTTCACGGTAGTCAATACACATCCGAAGAGAACCATCCTTCTTTTTAACAAATAAGACAGGGGCTCCCCATGGAGAAGAACTAGGGCGAATGAACCCTTTATCAGAAAGTTCCTGTAATTGACTAGCAAGTTCTTGCATCTCAGAGGGTGCAAGACGATAAGGAGCTTTAGCAATAGGATTAGCACCAGGAACAAGATCAATACGAAACTCCACTTGTCGAGCAGGAGGCAAACCAGGTAAATCCTCTGGAAAGACTTCAGGATAGTCACGAATAATAGGAATGTCTTGGATACTCTTGCCTTTGTCCTTCTTCTCTATCACGTTAGCTAAGAAGGCTGTATATCCCTTTCGTAAATACTTTTGGGCAGTAGTACAAGACATAAGCTTAAGCTCACCACATGGTTTCTCACCATAGATCTTCAAAATCTCACCAGATTCGAGAGGAATGCGTATGACTTTCTCGAAGCACAGAATCTCGGCACGATGAGTTGACAACCAGTCCATGCCTACTATAACATCAAAACTACCAAGATGCATGGGAATGAGATCAATAGGGAAGGTATGATCATTGAGATTCAACAAGCAGTTACGAATAATAGAACCGATCGAAATAGACTTCCCGTTAGCTACCTCTACCACAAAAGGGTCTTCTAGATTAGTGTGGGGTAAGTTAAGTAAAGGTTCAAACTTCAGTGACACGAATGACTTATCAGCTCCTGAGTCAAATAATATGGATGCATAGTGATTATTAATGAGAAACGTACCATTCACCACTTCATTGTTGTCACGGGCCTGATTAGCGTTGAGATTGTAGGCGCGACCTCGAGCACCTTGGTTCTGATTACGGTTCTGGTTTTGGTTTTGGTTCTGGTTCTGATTTTGGTTTTGGTTACGGTTACGGTTAGGACAGTTGTTGATGTAGTGATTAGGGTTACCACACTCGTAGCATTGACCACGAGTAGGCCTGTTGTTTTGTTGGTTTTGGTTGGGAGCTGGGTTGTTGTTGTTGTCTTGGGCAGCAGGAGATCGACAGACGTTCACCAGGTGACCATACCTTTGACACTTAGTACAGAATCGACATGGCACCTGTGTGGGATGGTGATACTTGCAAGTGTTGCACAGAGGGTGAGGTCCGGTGTATGGTTTCTTGGCTGGGTTTTGGGCAGCAGGTGGAGTAGCAGCAACCATATAGTTTCTAGCCTTGCGCTTCTTGTTGCTTGAGGTCTCAGGCTTGACTTCAATAGCAGGCTGTGGAGTATCTTTGGCAACAGTCTTTTTAGAGCCCTTGCGAACCAGAGTACCATTCTTCACATGATTATCAGTAAGAGTGGCCGCTAGACGTTTGGCCTCTTCCAGAGTTGCAGGATTTCTACCCCAAACAGTGTCCTGGATTTGCATGGGCAGACCACCGATGTACTTCTCGATGGCTACCGGCAGAGGAGTAACCTTGTGTGGCAACAGTAAGCTAAGCTCATGAAAGCGGGTGTTGTAGGCAAGATTTTCCCCACTATCTTGAGCCAAGGTGTGAAACTCATCCTCAAGCTTTTTAACTTCATTTCGAGGACAGAACTCCTCCTTCATGATCTCTTTGACCTGGTCCCAAGTCATAGCAAGAGCAACTTCGGCCCCACGAGTACGCTTTTCTTCATTCCACCATGTGAGTGCTCGTTTATGGAGAACACTCATGGCGTAACGAACCTTGAAATTATTGGGGCACTCACTGTTGATGAAGGTATTTTCAATACCCTCAAACCATTGGAGAAGTCCAGTAGCTCCTTCTTCACCGCTGAACTTTGGAGGGTTACAAGAGTTGAAGTGCTTGAGGGTGCAAGCTTGGGGTCCATTGCCATTGCCATTGCCATTGCCATTCCCGTTTCCGTTGTTGTGACCATTCCCATTCAATTGGATGACCTGAGCAAGCAAGTTGGGAACCAGAGTTGCGATTTGCTGCGCCATTTGTTGAGAAATGATCGCAGCCAGTTGAGCATCGACCCCATTGTTGTTGTGGTTAGGAGCTTGGTCATGGTTGTGGTTATGGTTATCACTACCTTCTGCGGGGTTCTCACCATTGCTGTTGCGAGTGCTGCGACGAGGAGGCATGATCTGTAATAGACACAATGAAATGAATGAGAGTTCATATAAGGAATGTAATCATTTATTCATTAATTAAAACGAATAAACGAAAACGTTGACTTATCAAAGATTCTAAATTCTAATAACATATGAAGACATGCTTTAGCCTATAAGTGAACACTCATCCCGAGAATTCCCAGGTAGGCATCCGGGTCCCTCGTCTGATTGGGATATATGCGCAATGCCAGCCTAGACAGAAGACTCAGAATACAGGCGTTCACCCTTCCAGATTGCACGTGTTCGTTATTAAAATCTAGAACTTCGACGAGATCTCAAGGGGGTTCAGGTTAAACCTGAGGATTTTGTCCTATAAATCTAATGGTGGATCAGGATTGCAGCAGACAATTAAGAGTAGTCACATGTAGGTTTAAGGCATAGGATAGGATTAGGGAAGCAATTAGGGTTACAAGTAGGAGAAGCAAGTACTGTTTTAGTCCCTAAGGTTATAGTCTAGATTATTTCTAATAACCTAATTCCCTATAACCAAGGCTCTGATACCAATCTGTAACACCCCAACCGATGGCGGAAACATCGGGGTGCCACGTATTGATGATTGTTTTCAGTAGCACATGGTATAATATAAATTTTAAATAATTTATTCAAACATAATAACCAAAATGTGAAATAATGTCTAAGAATTCAAATACATAACATCCAAATAATAACTTCAAAAACTTCAAATAAACTTCAAGATATATCCTCATGCTAACTCAAACCTCAGCTTCATTGTTACCTGAAACATGTTAATTTTGAAAGTATTTTGGGTCAACATAAGTTGGTGAGAATTACATAGGTTTTTGATGATAAATGAATAAAATGTTATGCAATTCATGTGTCGTGTTAATCTAGCCCATATGTGAGAAACATATTAGAAATAAATCGAGTGCATAATCAACCCTGTTGACTGTTATAAATAATACATACCATACACTTATGGTCCCAATGAATAATGTTATGCGATAACAAACACCCACGTAACCTTTGTAGGAGGCACGTATCCGGGTGGGATTGTCAGTCCAATAGATCTATCAATGTATACCGTCGGCTGATCAATGTTAATGATTATGCTAGAATGTGCTTACTCTAATCATGTTCAAGACAATATGCAACATAGAAAACACACAAACACATTGATGATTGAATTGCAATGAAAAGTGTTATAACATGTTTCACCCCAAAAGTGGTGATAAAAGGGGCTATGTAAACTCACCTTAGCAAATGTTAACTTGTTTGAAAGATATGATAATTGTGTTGCCCAAAGTGATTCCAAATATTACCCTATAATGTGGTAATATATACAATAAGTCTAAGTCTATATAAACTAATATGTGCATTCTAGGGTTTTGATTTGGGGATAATCAATTTGTTAAATTAAAAAAATGTTAATTAAATAAAGAAAATTGGATAATTAATGAAAAATAGTCTTTTTATAAAGCTTAAATTTTGAATGAGTACAATAAAGTGTTTGAAGCAATAAAATAATTTTTAATAAATTATTTCATTTAAAATAGATTTTTAAATCTATTTATTTATAAATAGCCAATTATTAACTTTAATACTAAAAAATACTAAAATTAAAGAAATCTATTTTTAAAAATCATAATTCTGATCTAAATGATTAAAAATAATTTGTGTAAAATTTTGGTGCAAAAATGATGAAAATTGGATTTATTATGAATTAAATATGATTAAATCTTACAAAAATTGCTTAAAAATAATAAATAAATGATTTTACTGAATTAAAAATTATTTCAGTAAAGTTTAACCTTATAAAAAGTTAGGATAATTTTTGGAGAATTTAAATAAATTGTTTTGATATAATAATGGATTTTTATAATTATAATTGTATAAAAATGATTTAATTATTATAATTATTAAATAAAAGAATTTCTGAAAAATAAAAATTGTAATAAATCTTTTATATCAGATTAAGTAATTATAATTTTTTTTAGAATTTACAAAAGAGTTAAGGTATTTAAAAAGAATTTTAAAAGATTAAAAGGATTTATATATGTATATAATTATTTAATGTTTGTTAAAAAGAAAAGAAAAGAAAAGGTGCAAAAGCCGGTCAGAGCCGGGACTCGAACCCGGGTGACCCGTGTGGGAGGTCAGTGTCTCAACCACCTGGCCTAGGCCGGTGGTTGTGATGACTTCTGTTTTAAAATTTATAAATACGCGATGAACCAGAAGCCTTATCCCCAAATCAAGAACACGATGAACCCTAGTTATGCAATTAGATGATCCAGGCAACAATAGCCCGATTAATGTTGGGGCTATTGTTGCTTGGATGCCGATGAACTAAACCAAACAACAAAATCGAACTCACAGTGTTGTAAGGATGATTATGATCGGGTCAATGAGAAAAGTCAACCACGAACAATAATCAACGATTAAGGCAGTAATAGAGAGTAATAGAGATTGAAGGAGAGGTATGAGCGATTGTACAAGGTCCAGGAAGCCTCTATATATACTAATTGATTAGGGTTTAGGGTTAATTGGTTCGTTGACTTTCCTAATTATCAAACGCGGCCAATTAAGACGATTAGGGCAACAATGCCGTGTAATAGCTGTTCAATTGTGTTGTAATGGGCCGGATATTGCACGAGTTTACCATAATTTTAGAAATCACGCGTTAATACTCGGATTGATCAACAAGAAATCCCACAGTTGACTTTTCAAGTCAACTGTGAGGATTTAAAAAAAACGCGTATATAATTATTGTTGTCCGGGTTTATAACAAGAAAAAGGCTTAGCCCAGTTGGTTTGTGCATTGGTGTTAGTTTGGGCCGGTTCTTGGCGCGGGTTCGAACCCCGGCCAAGGCAACATTTTTTTTTGATTTTATTTTAATACCACACACACATATATAATTATATATATATCATTAGGGTTCCATATAAGCGACAAAAATAATAAATGCGAGGATAATAATGAAACTTGACGTTTTATTAAATGTCATACGTAACGTACAAGTATTAAATGCGTGATGTTACAGTTTACTTGTCTGCAGGATCAGAAGCGGTCAGCTAAGTCGTCCTGGTTGACCGGGGGAAAGAGCAAATTCCTGTCTACTTTGTCAGTCGGGCCCTCAAAGATGCTGAAATCAATTATGCTCCCATAGAGAAGCTGGTGCTAGCACTTGTGCACACTGCCAAGAGGCTGAGACGATATTTCCAAGCTCACCCAATGAAAGTCGTCACTGGCCAACCTATACGCTCTTTCCTAGAAAAACCTGAAGATTCGGGGAGGTTGGCAAAATGGGTTGTTGGCTTAGGGGAGCACAAGATAGAATATGTGCCCAGGAGGGCCTACAAAGGACAAGTATTTGCTGACTTCCTCACTGAGTTACCCATCCAACAGACAGAAGAAGATATGAATGAGGTCAAGGAGGAACGGCCTGACCTCAAAGGGAAGTGGTGTCTCTTTACTGATGGAGCCTCAAGTGTAGAGGGTTCCGGGGCAGGTCTTGTCATCAGGATCCCCCAAGGAACTGAATACACTTATGTGCTCCATCTTGACTTTTCCTGCACTAACAACGTTGCTAAATACAAGGCATTGCTGGCCGGCTTAAGATTGGCAATAAGTATGAAGGTTCGAGAACTAAAGGTGTTCGTTGATTCCAACCTGGTGGTCAAACAAGTAAATGGAGGGTACACAGCTAAGGAGCCTTCAATGATCAAGTACAAAGATAAGGTTAAAGAGCTAGGAGTTCAAGGCTTTCAAACTTGAGCAAGTATCAAGGACCAAAAATAAACAGGCTGATGCCTTGAGCAAATTGGCTTCCCTAACGTTTGCTCACCTAACTAAGAAGGTCCTGGTTGAGGTGCTCCGAGAACCATCCATTGACGACAAAGAAGTGCAAGATGTTGTCATTGAGACAGAATCCACATGGATGACTCCCATTGTGTCCTACCTTAAGGAAGGGAAGCTTCCAGATGATGAGAAAGAAGCAAAGAGGTTGGTCATCAAATCAAGGCAATATGTGATTGAAGACGATAAGCTCTACAAGAAGGCCTATTTGGCACCCCTACTCAGGTGTGTGGGCCCCAATCAAAGCAATTATCTCATCAGGGAGATACATGAAGGGATATGTGGCATGCATGCTGGACCTCGTGCTGTTGTGTCGAAGCTAATGAATCTTGGCTATTATTGGCCAACTATGCACAAAGATGCATTCGAAACAATACGCAAGTGTGAAGCATGCCAATTGCAAACACCGGTGAAGACCAACCCAAAGCATGATCTTGTACCCATCATCTCTTCCTGACCCTTCTATAAGTGGGGGATGGACATAGTGGTCCCTTCCCATAAGCCCCGGGAAAGCTAAAGTTCCTTCTGGTAGCCGTCGATTATTTCACCAAGTGGCCAGAGGTCAGGCCATTGGCTACCATATCTGGGAAACATGTGATGAACTTCATGTGGGAACAAGTAATTTGCAGATATGGGCTACCAAGAGAGATCATCACGGACAACGGAAAGCAATTCGCCCACAAACCGTTCAGTGGCTGGTGCTCCGAGCTAGGCATCAAGCAAGTATTTAGCTCAGTAGCTTACCCCTAGTCCAATGGGCAGTTTGAACGCATGAATAGAAGCATCGTCAAAGGAATCAAAATAAGGCTGGGAAGATATGGTAACAAATGGGTCGATGAGCTCCCAAGTGTGTTATGGGCAATAAGAACCATGGAAAAGACTAGCCACCAAAGGACGCCCTACAGCCTTGTCTTTAAATGAGAAGTTGTCATACCTGCAGAAATTGGGGTAAGCTCCAGGAGAAGTGTTTGCAAAAACTCACAACACAATGACGAGGAGGTGCTGCTCCACCTGGACCTCTTGGAAGAAACAAGGGATCAAGCCTTCATCAGGGAGGCTAGATACAAAAAGAAACTGGAAGCCTACTACAACACAAGGGTTCGAAAGGAGGTTTTCAAACTAGGGGATCTTGTGTTAAGGTGCAATGAAGCCAGCAAGCAGCAAAGTGTGGGCAAGATAGGTCCCCGATGGGAGGGCCCCTATGTCATCAAAGAGGCTCACAAGGGGGGTCTGAAGAAACACGAATCCTGGATTACTGTATAGGCGTTAATCCTTGTAGTGATTCTACTATATTTTATAAAGATGAGTGTTTATAAAAGACGTGTAGGTCTAAGAACAAGACCAAAGAGTTTAGGAGACTACCGATTAGAAGAGCCGAGCCTCTAAAGGTTAGTACAATATACAAGGGGTTGAAAAAGATATGAGAGAGTTCGTAGTCTTTTTCAATGAAAGTCTATGTGAATATCCGATGGCAACAAAAGGAGAAGGAGCTCCTCCTTTTGTAGTACCTTGACGTCACACTTTCCCAGCCCATCCTCTACCCTTGATGGGGCCCGGCCCAGGTAGAGGCGTCTCCAAGTTTCCGGCCCAAGTCCTTAAGCCCAATTGGTGCAGGTGGGTTTTGGTACAAAAGGAGAAAGTAAAGTGCAAGGGGGGATGTTACCGTCCTGACGATAGTACGCATGGCGTCCGCTGAGTGGACGCCGGTGGGCGGCGGACACGTGGCGTCCGCCTACTGGTAGACCGGGGGCGGTGGGAAATCATCCTTTTTCTTGAAACTCGAGACAAGTTGAGAAAGCCTGGTGTCAGAAAGATATCTTGGCTGGGAGGCTACCACGTCATCGTCCTTTTTCATGTCAGACTGGGAGCAGTCTTTGATTGGAGGGGAACTCTGATGGGCAGCCTGTTGCGTCAGGAACAATTTCCTGGGGCAGGGGTGTAAGTCCCAAGGCTGCCCCGGAAGGCATCTTCTAGTCGTACTGACAAAGCTTCATCTGGCTAGGTTGGGAAGCTTTGAAGCGTACTGGGCCCGCCGATGTAAAACGGGCGGGTGCGCTTGCATCTGGCGTCGGTTGGACGCCAGGTGTATCGCCGACGTAAAATGGGCGGGTGAGCTTGCGTCTGGCGTCGGTTGGACGCCAGGTGTATCCCCGACGTAAAACGGGCGGGTTAACGCTGGACATTCCGCTGACGTAAAGCGGGCGGATGGACGCTAGACGATCCGCTGACGTAAAACGGTCGGATGGACGCCAGGCGATGCCTGTTTTAGTTGGTCGATGATATGGCATTTGTGTTGTTTTAACACCATATCCCTTCAGGGTCCTACAAGCTAGCTGACCCCAACGGCAAGATAGTCCCAAGACATTGGAATGACAAACACTTGAAACGATTTTATGTTTAATTGGTTGTAATACCACTATGTACTCCAAACGTTATGACTAATGAAAAGAAATTTGTTTTAAGAACGATTTACTTGTCACTTATCTTATAAAGGGTGAGCCCCTCCTAACAAGGCTCCATGGGATCCGGCGCTATACCTACCCATGAAACGGGGATGAGCCCCTTCATGTATACAGGGTGAGTACCTAATACAATCCACAACTCCATGGGACAAGTCCTAAAAGGAAAACCTAAACCCATGAAAGAGTGTGAGCTCCTCACACCAAGACAGCTCATACATGTTCACATAAAAATATAAAAGACGAACATTTAAAATAACAACCATTGAATAGGGTTCCTAATAAACAAACAAGCTGATAAGGTAAGTATTGCATCGGCTCCCTGGCTAAGTAACTTGGGCTGGATGACTGCAACATCCAACTCTATGTGAAAGATTAAGAACATTGTAAACACAACACATGATAAGTAACATATTCAAAACAACCAAGCATTAAACATAAAAAGAGCATTACCCCTAAAGGGGGAGCATTTCCATTAAAAGTCCTAAAAAGCCCCTATGGCTAACAACCAATAGTTCATTACAAAAGATAATTTAAACATAGCTAGATCAGGGGGTAGCAGAGTCTTCAGCTTCCTTGGTGGCATCACCTTCACCGGGGGAAGCTAGGGTCTTGTTACCAACATCTTCATACAGGCCATCAGTGTCCAGGCCAACAAACGGATCATCTTCGGCAAAGGGAGGGGTAGAACCAACCTCAAAGGCTTGAAGTGGGGTGGGACTCTCAAATACCTGCTCCAAGTGTGGAACCCCGGACGAACCAGTAGGCTTAAAGCGTTTCGAACTACCTTCCCCACCACTACCTCCCTCAAGCATGATCTTTAGAGGACTCTTAGACACATAAGACTGGAACATCTCGTTGGCCACATCCTTCTTCAAACCCTTCGGATCCAAGTCTTGTAGGAACCTAAGAGGCTGCTGAGAAGCCTTGGTTATAGCAGAAATGTAAGGATAAGTGGAGAGCTCCATCGCTTTCACTGTATCAATAAATTCAGTCCTAGATGAAGGCTTAAAGGATGGAAAATCCTCGGGCTTCTGACCCTCCTTTGCCGCTTTGAAGCCAACCTGGATTCCCCCATGACGACCAAAGGCTATAGCCTTTGCATAGATATCAGCAAGAGGAGTGTTAAACTCCTGGGAATGCAAAAGGTTGCTGACAAAGCGTGCCACACCTTTAGATATCAACCACTCCTTCTCCTCGGTCAGACGATCAACCTGAGCCCAAAGCTCCAAACCAACCTTTTCTATCGCCACTTGTTCCTACTTAACAGCTTCACGAGCCCGAGCCAACCCCTACCTCTCCTCAGCAACTTTCTCTTTCTCCTCATTCATCCCTTTAAACATCTTATCAAACTTTTCTTTCTCCAAACCAAGTTGAGTCCTGGACACAGCCAACTCATGCACCAAATCCTTCTCTCTAGCAACATAACGTGACAATTCCTCCTTCACCTTCACCAGCTCAGCTTCATGCTCCTCATAGAAAGTCTCAACCTGTTCCCGGAGAAACATCAACTCGCCCCATCTGGCCATCCCATCCGGGAACAAAGACAAGAACTGCCCAAAGTGATAATACATCTTTTTCATGACATCACGATTCAGCCACTCTTTGTGTATTGCCTTTTCAGCATCAGGAATGCAATTATCGATCAGATCACGACAAACGGAAGCTTTCTTCAGAACATCACTACTCTTCACATCCCACTTCGGCACAAAAATCCCTTCACCATGACCCTGTTGTGCAGAAGGGTCACCAACAACATCGGCAGCTGCGTTGGAGCTCTCACCTCCCTTACTCTGCAATAACAAAAGCTCCTGATTCCCACCCTCAACTGCAACATCCTTCGGCTTCTCAAACACAGCATTATCCTTCTTGGGAGAAGACGGAGTAAGTTTGCCTTTCCTTGAAGCAGGTGCATAACCCATAGCAGAGGCTATTATTGAAGAATCTTCATCCGCATCCTCAAGAACCAAGGGAATCGCAGTTGTGTTTCCCTGAGAGGAAGAGGCAGTCTGAAGTCGCTTGTTGGAGCAACGAACAATGACTACCTTCTTCCTAGAAGGCTCTGCAACAGTTGAGGTGGATGAAATAATGCTAGTATACTCCCCTTGAAAACGAACATGCTCGGTCCTCACAACCACGTTTTTCCCTTCACTCGAAGCACGAACCTTGAACTTGGCATCAGAAATATCATCCAACGCGAGAAAATCCAGGGTACTCATCTCTGCAAAAAGAAAAGAAAGTTAGGAAAGAAACAAACAAGGAAGGATGGGTAGGGAAAGCAAGTCACAATAACACATACCCTCCCCACCATGATATATCACCGGTTCGGTCTCCGGATCATCCCAATTAGTACTCAAACCCATAATGACTAAGAAATCCTCAGGGAAAGTACGGAGTCGAGTGGGAAAAGCATGAAGTTTTTCCAACAATTCCTGATCAAGGGTGTTAGGATCAGGCTCCTTATCATTCAGGGGAGCTTCAGAAGATCTCCTAGGAGCTTTGAAAGGCAGGAAATCAGAGTTAAGAAAGAAGAACTTGTCTTTCCAAGTAGAGACAAGCCCTATGACACTGGAAATTAGGGTTGGTTCACATTGGGTCTTTTCAATGGTAAACCAGTTCCCATTCTTGGCTAGCCTGAAGAAGCGACGATACATGGCCAAGGGAGGCTCAAATCCAAGGCAACGGCATACAATCTCAAAGTGTAAAATTTGAGCAACGCCGGAGGGGCATAACTGGTCAAGAGAGAGTTGATGATACTCAAGAACATTAAGAAATAAGTTAGAAAAGGGGTACTGCAGGTTACCCTGATCAAACTGGCGGGTATACACAGCTATCTTCCCTACCGGAACAGTGGTCACCGGATTCTTCCCCTTCAAAACAACGGGCTCGAATGACAGAGGAATACCAATCTCGGTGCAAAACCGTTCGGCATCGGGTTTAGATAAACGAGTGAACTAGGAGGAAAGATCATTTTTAGACATAATGAAAACAAGTATGATGATGAAGGAAGTTACTTACCAAATATAAAGGAGGAAAATGGAACGCCGGCGAGAGAAGATGGTGGGAAAGAGAGAAAGGTTTTTACTAAAGAGGGAAGAAAATGAGGGATTAGTGAAAAGTTGCAAGTTTTATAGGAATTTAAAATTTGAATTAATGGCTAAGGACGGTTACCGAGGGAGTAACCACCTCACAGCTGTCCCACTTGCATGATGTCAGCCTAGGCACCCATCAAATCAAGGGTAGTCTGCAGCAGCTGATAGGACGCGAAGCTGTTCCCGAGAAACAATTATGACCATTTATATTATTTAAAAAGGAGGTCATGATAAGAAGCAAAGGGCCAAACACTTACATTAAATTGGTGAGGACACACGATAAGTACCATGCTCCCAAGGGGGAGCCTGGAATTTAATAACTCCTCGATACCAAAGTAAGAATGGCTAACATTGTCAACAAGGAGCCAGATAATTTACAAGTCACAAGCACTTATAATTTATTTACAAATGCTTATGACTGGGGGGCTGATAACGTAGGTCCTAAAACGACCACGTTTAAGTCCCTCGTCAAAAAATAAAGTAATGTAAAGCGTTAAGGTTTGCCTGACTTAATGGAGCTGTACAACTAACGTAGGGCAGCGTGGCTGCCATACGGTAACTATGCAACAGAAAGTAAATAGTAAAACTCATTGAAAACATAAAAAGGTATTTTGGCTTCTTACTATGGTCAAGACAAAACCATCACACAGCTCCAAGCAAGACCTAGGAAATAGTAAAAGCTGAAAACATACCAAATGGGCAAAGTCTCATTGCAGGGAGCATATAGAGAGTTAATCCTTACCAGGTATAGTAGGAGGGCTACCATAAGGGAGCTCCTGGGCAAAAATCCATTGCCTATGTAAGGAGACCCTTGGGTTGTCATTCTACACACTCACTCCACACTTCTTCTTTTTACTCTTACACTCTCTATTTCATTATTTTCCAACTCCAATCGAATATGTACTTATTCTCACGCCGGAGTCCAAACGCAGGAGGCCCCCTCCTTCGTTAAGGCTAACAGTGTCTAGTACCTTGTGCAGGTCCCTTCCAGGAGCTCCAAGACCCTCTAAACCTAACACACACATAACCAATAACATCTCTTAACCTAATTCCGGTCATTTTTCTTATTTTAGTAAAAGAGGCGGATTGGGTAATGGGTAAAAAGGGTTATTAAACTGGTCAACAGTTTTCTTATAAGATATGGCATTAGTACAGAATAATTAAACTACTTCAATATTAGTTTGGTTTTTTCGAGTTAATTTATATATCAAGTTTCACACATTAAAACTACACTTTCGGTGACCATTGGTCATTTTTTATTTGTATGTTTTATAATGGGAATTAGAGATTATGTAAACAATTATCTAAGCAAGCTAGAAACCATTCATACAAGGCGAAAGTTGCGTGATGGGTATTAATGCTTGCAAGCAACAACTTTTTAAATGTGGAAAATAATTTACTTTTAAATAATTTAGATTTTGTATTCCATTTTTAGAATCTTAATAAAAGGAGCAAAGTGTTGGGGACTCAAACGTGATCTATCTTAGAAATGCATTTGTTTTGATCCGATTCTCCGAATTCATATGACTATTTTTCTATCTCAGCTAAATTCAAGAGAATAAACTTTTGCATGTACCAAATGTGATAATAATATTTTTGTAAATATGTTTAATATATCAGGAAAGGTTCAAAGAGCGGTGCTTCGTCAAAATGTTATGGATGCCAAGGTTCTGGGATGCGGATCACCACCCGGCAAATCGCCACCGAAATGATCCAACAAATGCAGCATGTTTGTCCTGAATGTAGAGGATCTGGTATTTCTCAATCCTTGAAGCTCTATTCATCTTTTAGGTGGGAAGAAAATTATTTTCTACTCCATATATTTTGACATTATGTTTTATTAAACAGGTGAATCGATCAATGTGGGAGATCGATGCCAATGGTGCAAAGGAAAGAAGGTTACACAAGAGAAGAAAGTGCTTGAAGTTCATGTTGAAAAGGGAATGCAAAATGGGAGCTGGTTGGTGCTGATGTTGCTGTTTAGAAGCTGGAAGCAAGGAAAGAGTCGAAGATTTTTTTGTTTTAGCTAAACTTTAAGAATTGATATGGATTTTGTAGTTGAAAATGAGTTGGTTTGACATTAACAGACAAAACAACATTTGTTTTAATTATTACTATTCTCTTCATGGGTAATTTGAGTAATAAAGATCCAATCTTTACCTTCAGGTGCATCTGTTGAGTTGGTCTGGCCAGTGGTCATCTCATCTGTGATTTGTGTAACAGATCTTCATTCTTCATCAACAGAGCTTATATCACAGCAGACCTTGATCATTCTAAAGTCTGTTGAATGTCTGTTCTATCCAACAGACCTACATGTGTGTCTGTTTGAGCTGGTTTGGACAGTTGCTATCTCAACAGTGGTTTGAAGCAAACTGTTGTTTGAGCTAAACAGATCCACAAATCAACAAAGAATGATCAAACAAGTTTGATTTAGGTGCGGAAACCCTAAACCAATCACAAAATGATAATCAATCAGATCAAAATAAGTAAATCATCATTCAAAGCTTTTTCATTAATAATCAAGACTCAATTACACGTTGATAAAGTGAAAACAACAAGGTATGAATGTGAATTAAGTTTACAAAAACACTAGAGAGACACACTAGACTTGGAGGGAATAATAATGCTAAAACTTTCTTTCAAAAATCAGCTTAACCTATTTATAGGCTGCACGTTCGCCCACTTTGTTCGTGCGAACGTGCACATTCGACCAAACACTCTGGTCGAATGAAGCAATACATAACAATCAAAAACTTCCTTCGCCTCATGTGTCTCCTTCGTATGATATTCTTCCTTCGTACCTTCAGATTTCTTCCTTCGCCCATTCAAAATCTCCTTCGCCCATTCGACTATCAACAAAAACAAGTTTATTGTAAATCCAAAGCGTTAGTCGCATAAATGCATCTACAAACTGTTAAAGGAACATTTGTTTGAAGCAATAGTTGTTTCAGACAAATCTTCTTAACAAACTCATTGCTCTGAAACAGACTTTGCTTACAACAGATGATTGACTTTGATAATTCTATTAAAAAATGATTTAGACTTCCCATGCATCACACGGGCTTTAATCTAGTATATTAATATATGTATTTTTCATACCTTATTAATTTGATGATTAAACTTAATAATATTTTGCTACGGTTTCCTACACTTGCTATGTAAACCCCTAACATTCTAGTCGGAGCTTAGACTACTGGGTGTGGGAACGCGAGAGAGGGAGACGGGGGGTGGGGGCGGTGTTGAGACGGGGGAGACGGCGAAAGGTGATCGGTGGTGAAAGGGGATTGGCTCGTCCCTGCGTTACGGGGGAGATGGGGGAGACGAGGGACGGGGGTGGGGCGGTGTTTAGACGGGGGAGATGAAGCAAAGTGCAAGGACGGGGGTTGCCCCGTTTGCATACCCACCAGCCTTAACAAATTGTAACCACACAACAAATTATAAACGTCGAGCATAACAAAGATTTTGGTCATATTGTAGATTAAATGAAAAATACGGTTTCATTAAAACAAAAGGTTCTTTGATTTATGAATATTTCTAGAAACAACTAGTTTAGTTGAAAGGATGACGGTTTCTGAGCAAAAAGAAATCAACATGTTTGACGGTGAGAAAAGAAGAAGACAACAAATTATCAACATCGATCATAACAAAGATTTTGGTCATATCGTCATCGAATGGTTGCCCACCGCTTCATACGGTGATCTGATCTGATTAGCTCTAAGGTTCTTGAAATGCAGGTCTATCCATATAGTGAGGATTGACAAAAGAAAACATGTGGGTTCCTTTACACATGTGACTAGATCAAATTTGGCCCAACCACGAAGGTGTATGTTACTATTAAAATGCATGGTTTTATAAATATACTAGCTGATTATTTCGGAAGGGTCACGGGGTTGAAAAATCTAATTTTACGTGATAACCTATTGCAAATGGCTCAAGTTAACTAACCACAAAATCTCTCAATCATTGCATGTTCATAGTATTCTAATCAGTAATAACTCATATTCCCTAATCTAAAACCTAATCAGTAATCATTTAAAGAATTACTTATGTAAGCTGCAACTATTAAAAAACTCATCACATCTCTCTAATTTCTCACATTCTAATGGCTCTTATAATTCCTAACCTAATCAACTAAACAAACACTTAAGTTGGAAGTTGTAATCATTGCATCTCATTATGCCACGTGGCATAATCAAGAGATGGTTGAGGCCACCATTGAACGTCACATCAGCAACTATCAATTCTTTCCGGGAGCGTCCAGGGGTTGAAAAATATAACCATTCTAATAATACTAATACTAATAGTAATAATTATTACTCTTGTAATTAGATAAATATAAAAATAACCTTGCTATAAGGTGACACCGTGTTTTGCAGTGTTGCGCGATTCTTTCTCCTAACTTCTCTTGATGAAGTATACCTAGTAAAATTTCAATGATAACATGGCGATTGGGCTGATTTTCAACATCGTAGATAAGAACCTGGTTTAAAAGAAAAAACACGATTAATGAATAACATGAACACTTTGTGTGTTTTTTTCTGTATGAACGAAACCCCACAAAAACTAGTCGATTTTTCTCCGTTTTTTATATAGGACTACGGTACTCGTTGGAAAGATAATAAAACGCTCGTTAATTTGGTGTAATTTTTTTCTTTAAAAAATCCCGTATATAAAAGATATAAACGTTTAAAAATTATGGGAGGATACATGAGAGAGAAAATTTTAAATTTTTAAAAAAAAAATTCCTAAAATAACTCAATTTAATTTAGGGTTTTATGTTTATCTTTTTTTTTAATTAAAAAATAAAATAGTTCAAAAACACTAAAATCTTTAAATTATGATGCCACGTAACACTCTCAAGGAGAGGCTGAGGCCTCCATTACACGCCACGTCAGCATATATATTTTCTTTTATATATATAGATAGATAAAATAAAATATAATAAATTATTTGTACTTTTTTAGGTTTACCTAATTCATATTTATTCATGCCACGGTATATTTTTGGCCATGTTATGGTTTTATGCTTTAGTTACACGAAACATATATATTGTTGTGAATTACTTTCTTATTTTGTAACATATGGATAAGTGAAAATGACTGTAATAGACATTGACTACCTCCATCTACTAAAATAAACATGTTTCCCGACTAAGCTCTAGGGTTCACTTATATCATGTGGACTAAGCTTTAGCCGTGATAACCATCTACTTAGCAACCAATCGTTTCCCTAACTTCTAGTGTTACCTTTTTTCTTAGTCATTTCCTTCATTTCTTCCTTAAGTTCTAATCATTTGTTTCTTCCCTCTAACTTGTAGTCGTTTCTACATTCATCCCTGAGTTCTAGCCATTAGTTTATTCCCCTAACTTATGGTCATTTTTCTATTCATGCATAAGTTCTAGCCATTTGTCTCTTCCCCTAATTTCTACCCGTATCTTCATTTCATCTCTAATTTCTAGCCATTTGATTATTCCCCTAACTTCTAGCGGTTTCTTCATTCATCCTCAAGTTCTAGCCATTCATTTTTCCTCTAACCTTTAGGGGGTTAAATTATTTTGGGTTTTTTAAACTATAGGGGTTTAATTTGAAAAGGGCTAAACATGGCTAAGATTTAGGGCATGTTAAATAAGAAAAAAGTTTAAAGTTCACGGCTAAATTTTAGCCGGTTAACTTTGTAGGGGTAATGTTAGTCGTTTCAGTGTTGGGACATGTGTACATGCTTTATTGATTTAAAGGCTGGGGCCACTTCATTTAAACAGGTATAGTTTAGCCATTTAAGACAGGTCTTACTCATTGCACTTATATATCATTTTTCGTGAACCCCCTAGAGTTATAGCCGTAAAATATGTTCATTTTGGTGAATAGAGGCAAGTCAACGTTTATTTCAGTGATTTTCCCGATGGATAATTAGCATGCTTTCATTCTCTTGACTTTTATTCTTAGCTGGTGTTCCACAACAATTTTTCGACTCCTCATGAGCGAGGATTTGTTTTTAGTATATTAGGGTTCTCTACTTAGAAAATGATAATGGCCCAGCTTATTACTTGCATATCTGTTATCCTTAGGCTATTGGGTATACAGACGGCACCCTGCCACGTCCTCTCACTTTTTGCTATGTCTTGGACACCAACACCACCCCCTTCCATGTCCTCCCCCCCCCCCCCCCCCCCCCCCCCCCGGGTCCCATGCACCCCCGTCCCTCCCATCTCGCCGAGGACATCTTGGACGCTCCAATCAGGTATTTTCTTTTTTTTCTTTTTTTCTTTTTTTGAATTTGAACCAATAGGGTGTTTTCCTATTATTTTTATTTTTATTTTTTTTAATGCTTGAGACATCAACATTAAGATGACATCTTACGTGACACTAAGACATAATATTTTTTGTGTCTCCACACCCTATAGTCTTATGTATTTTGCCCCTTATTTATAAAAATATTAACTACTTTCTAAGAATATACGGATATTCTCACGTAGGTAAGGTTTTACTTTTGTTGTTTTGTTAATATTTAAACTACTTCTTTAGATAATAAAATTCTCCAACTTCCCATATGCAATACTGCAATTTTTCAACCAAACATATATTTAACTTTGTGTTCTAAACTTAATCGTCTTTAAAATAAATATATTATATTATTATATTATTGGAGATATTAATATATTTCCTCGCCACACAAAAAGCATGATCATTTGCAAATTCGTTGATTAAAATAGGGATGATGCATTGTGTGTCTTTGGTTGGTTACTTAATACTTGCTACATCTTATCTTAACAAGTTGCATTCAGTAATAACCATATTAACTAATCGTTTTTGAACCGCAAAAAGACACCTTTACTGAAAGAACCTTGGTTCAAAAAGACACTTTCACCGAAAGAACCTTAACCAAGTATGGTACTCTCATAATAGTTTATATAATGATTAGGAAATTTATACTTTAATAATTAAAAAATTTTACTTACTAACCAATAATAATATATATCAATAAAATTACAAATGATAATTATAACTTTCACTTGATTTACATTTGTTTTCAACTCACATAATAATCTAAGATTTACATTTACATTTGATTTCCACTCGGGCTCACATGAATGATTATGAGCCAACAGTAAAAATATAATCGTTAAGAGCGAAAATAAGTGGAAATTAAGTGTAATGTGTTTAAATCTATTGTAATTATGCGAAAGAGATTGTACATTTGTACTTAACGCTAAAAGTAAAAGTTAAGAGCGCCACTTCATAAATTTCAATGGGGTGGGCTAAACGTACCCCCCTTGTTACTTGTCATACCCCCTCCCTGAAAAACCACTTTAAAATTTGTCAACTTTCCCTCTCTAATTTTTTAGATTTATCAAATCGTTTAACCCACACATGAATATCAATTTAACGAACTTATCAATTTTATAATATATATAAATTTAGATTATATCATTTGAAATTATGAAAAAGGATCTTAATAATCTTTATAAAATTATATATATATAAATTCAAAAGATTATGGAATAAAGTTTAGCAAAAAAGAAAGTAAAAGGTTAAATTTGTATTATACAAAAACTTGAAGGAGGGGTATATTTAGTAAAAATAATATAAAGAGGGATACGTTTAGCAGCCCCCATTTCAATACGGTCAATATGTTAAAATACTAAAATCCCATTTATAATCTATATCAGTATATCTTTATCAACTAGGACTCTAATTTAGACTTTCGTCATTTAAAAATAAAAATATTAAATTGACATAAAACTTATATAGTTTTTCTGCATTAAATATAGTTTTTCTGCATTAAATCCATGTTAATGACATTTATTAAGATCCATAATTTTCTTTAGTTTGTATCATTTTTTAAGAATAGTTGAACCATTAACACTCTGTTCCAGAGTTTTATTAAATGATGGAAGAGAAAGGATATCCCTCCTCTTTCTTTCTCTCCAATTCATTTCAAATTGGAAATATTAAAAATCACCCTAAAACCTCTCTATTATCCCTCGCATTCCCTCCATTTCCCTCCTATAAAAAACTTTAGAACACATTTTTCCCTACTTCTCTTCCATCTGTTGAAACTCTGAAACATAGTGTAAAGGGTGTAAAAATGGGAGAGATGTTGGGTTTTAAATGAGAGGTTGAGAGTTCAAGCCTCATAAGAATAAAAAAGAAATAGGAGAGAAAATTAGCCTTTCAGAAAAATGAACCATTAATGAAAATTTTGATTTACATACATACCAAAAGTCAAAAAAAAAATTGTGTTTATGTTTTCTCTATTAGGCTATGGGGTGTGGTTACTTCTGGAGTGACCACTAACCTTCACCTCAAGGTCATGTCAGCACGCTTAGGGATGAGCATTGTACCGGTCCGGTACCGATAATACCGTTATCGAAATTCCTCAAAAGTGGGTACCGGTACCAAAAACAACCGGTACGGTATGGTACCGGTTCGGTTCGGTACTGGTACGGTTTTGGTATTTGAGCATAAAAACCGGTATATAGCGGTACCAAAAAACCAAAAAAATGGGTACCGGTAGTGGTATCGAAGTTGATTCGGTACCGGGAATTCGATACCGGTACCCGGTACCATTTGCTCATCCCTAAGCACGCCCATTCCATCATCTCCCTCTTTCACTAACAGGGGATGTGATCACTACCCATTACCACCCTCCACCATCTCTCTCCCTTGGACCAATATTCCTTCTCTCTTATTTGTGGCCACGATTCACTACCATAATCTCTAATGCCCCAAAACATGTATTTTCTTTATTAATTAGTATGTTTATTTTCTTATGACATCAAACAATATAACTAAGTTACCTAACTTAGTTAGAATGTACATTGACTTAAAATAAGGGGAAGTTTGATACAAAAGTGAATGGATACTAAACCATAGGGGCTGAACTTGTAACATACTTGATTAAAACACTCACTTAGTGGTTTTTGGTGGAAGATCAGATGATATGATCGATGTTGGAGGAGAACAAACCATACCAAGACCAATTTCTAAAATATCAGCCCAAATCAAGGTCAAGATGAAAGGTAGATAGATGCATGTTTGAATATTCATGGTCCATTAGTAGTAACAAACATGAGGTAAGTGATAGAATTTCATTGATGATGAAATATTGGGTTTTTGTTAATTATTGTAATAACCTATGTAAGGATTATATGTGGAAATTGTCAACAAACTTGAATGAATGGTAATTATGAGAAAATTTAGTAAGTTGAAGAAGTCTCATGTAGTTTGGAAGTGGGTGTTGATCTTTGGGTGTAACCCATGATCATTCATTCATAAAATTGATGAATAGATTGAAGGAATTTAATGTTCTGTTATGTGTGATGTCTATTTAATGGATGGTACTTGATGTAGGAAAACAGACATGGTGATTGATAATATCGACTACGGATCTAAGCATGAAATACTTGTACGTTGAGCTTAGAATGTTGTATGCACACCAAGTGTTTGATAAAATCTCTAGATTAGTATGATGTGTGAATTTGTATGCAAGACTTGACAAATATGAAAGTAATGTGATAATAGATACAATTGATAGCATGTTAACATGAGGGTTGTGTTTTAGAGAGTATTCATGTGGGAAGTTAATTGATTGTATGATTTGGTAAGAAGTATGCATTAGTAGCGTGTACACTACGCTTAAATAATATGATGCACACTATGTGTTGAGTTAATTTGTAAGATGAATGATCTTGTATTTTAATGAGATGTGGATATGGTGACATGAAAGGATATGCAAGATGGACTCAAGCATGGGAGGCTAATGGGTCAAGATGAGGCAAGTAAACAAGCATAAACTTGGAGGACTTGAGGTAAGTGATTCCCGAGCTTAACTTGCATTATGATATCAAATTTATATGTTCATGTAGTATGAGAATCTTGAAAGAAACAAATAATTAATGGTTGTGCCAAGGTAAGAAACTTGGTGATGGGTCAACTATAGATTGACCCATGCTTGGTTGCATATAAAGGAGGCAAACGGGTCATCAAGGAAATGTTACGCCATTCGTGAAGATATCACGTAATCTGGGTAGTTTAACGCTTAGGAAAATCATGGGGAATGGCCTTAAAACTTGGTGAGACTTGGGCATTAACACATGCCAATAAACTATGAAAAGTGTAGTTTGTGCACCCATATATCAGACTTGGGCGCAAGGTAGGGTCACAGGGTGGACTGAACGGGCGCAACCTGGCTCTGATGGAAAAAATGGCCTGATGTGCGCCCTCTAGGGGCGCCCCTACCCTCTGGGGGCGCAAGCTTGCACCCCGTACTGGGTTTTTGTCCGTTTTATCGTATTTTGATGTTAAGCCTATATGCGCAATCCGTATTCGCGTCTAACACATCGATAAGCATTGTTTGACTTTGTGAATGCTAGTTATGGGTGTAGCAAGTAATAGGAATGTCGTATTTGTAAATATGACATAAATACGGAATGATGCATGTGTTTGTAATTAGATTGATATGTGTGTATATATGGTAACAAGTATGGTACGTATATTGTTACGCTTTTGTAAATTGAGTAATGTGATGTATGTATGGGTACTTATAACCGGGTTTGTGTGAGAGTTTAGTGTATGTATAGGTTGGTCATTATGTGTGGATTGAGTATAAGATCAGAAACGTCATGGTTATCCTAGAGAATACATAAAGGAAGAATAGTATGACGGGTCAAGATAAGTTATGTATGGGAATTGCACGCACGCATGTATGTATTGTAGTGTTATTAACCTTTTTGTTATGAGAATGGTAATAAAGATGCAGGTATGTAAGTATGAATGCATGGAAATTGGAGGTTCGAATCCGGATATCAGACCCGAACTTGCAAAAAGGCGTTTGAAAAAGATTATTGAGCATTGTTGGATGTTATTTCTACATTGTGAGTAATTCGCATGAAGTCACTTAACGAACTACCGAAACGGTTATGCGGTGATTGCAGGTTGTCTTGTCTAGCTTATAAATCAAGGAAATGATGGAGATCGAGCGAGGACGCGGATTGTACGTGGTTACGGTCACGTAACCTAATAAAGATGAGCCGTGTTGAATGTAATAAGAAACAATAAAATATTAACACCTAAAATATCTCTTAGATATGGTTTCCAAACATTTGAGAATGTTCTATAAAGCAAGAAATTTTCTAGTCTGTATTTCTGCTACGTATTTTCTGTTACAATAGTTTAGGGTGTTACATAATCATTAGGGGTGGTGAGAAAATCATGGCTGCAAGTGCCATGTCACTCCACAAAGCCTTCTTAATTACCACACTGTATGGCCTTAATGAAATGTATAAACATATTTCAAATTTTATTCCCATGTGACCTACTTTTTTTATATTTAATTTCATTAACTTATATTATTAAAAGTAAATTATTTTGTATATTTTAATTCTCATCCATCGGAGTTTCGAGTAGATAATTTACAAGTACAGAGTTTAATTAGACAACCGAGATTCTCGTAAAGACAAAGAGAGGATATATCTCTTTGCAACTAAGCTTTCGTATAAGACTGCAATTTGCGTCCCTGTGGTTTCAAGGTGGATGCATGTTGCGCCCATTTTTGAAATCTGTCGCAACTTGAGCCACTGTCCTTGTATTATCTTGCACTTTGAGCCCAATTGTTACCATTTCATCCAAAATGAACGTTAAAAAAATGAAGTTACAAAAATACCCTCCTTCATCTCTCTTGATAAAACCCAATTTTAGAGCCCTAATTCTTTCCCTATTACACTACTACAATCGACTGATGCATTCAATCTACCCATCCAACTTATTTCTTGCATATTATTTCTTCTTATGAATATATAAAAGTCAAATGATTAATTAAACATCCAGTGAAACAAAATTGATTATTAAAAGGTGGAATAACGATGCCTATATAACCTTGTATTCCAAAAACTCAATGCAATCAAAAGATAATGTTATAACTTGAAGCTTTTGAAACACATCAAAACACACGTACCTCTTATAACAGTTAATTAGCTGATTTGATTCTGATTAAGTATGACATCATAATGCTTGACGTGTGTGTAAGGCTCGTTTTTTTTAAAACATAAGGATAATATAAAAACATTCATTTTATATACATACCCCAAACGTCTTGTCAGACAACATACTAACAACCTTGGCGACACTAGTTAAGTTTACAAAAGACAATGCCCAAGTTGGCTACCATGTGAATCTTTGACCCATAACCAAAACCATGTACAAAACATTAACAATTGTTTAAATGACTCAAAGATCCTAATACTACCATGGTACCCAACCCAAAAGAAACGTGAGCGTGCATAACCCATCCTCGTTTGAGACTTGATCTTCAATCATGTGCTTTACCTATTACAAATCAACAAGGCAAACATTTAGTAGGCTATAAACAATATCATCATCTTATCCAAGGAACCCAAGAAGTCCATGGAACCATGACGAAATCCTTACTTCTACCATTTTGACCCGTTAAGGGTGTTCCTACTATTTTGACCCGTTAAGGGTGTTCCTACTATTTTGACCCGTTAAGGGTACTTCCACCATATTGACCCGTCGAGGGTGTTCCTACTATTTTGACCCGTTAAGGGTGTTCCTACTATTTTGACCCGTTAAGGGTGTTTCCACCATTTAAACCATTCTACCAATTTGCACCCTTGTGTAGCCACAAGGATACTTCATATTACTTCCATTCTACCAAATTCATCCACAACAAATGCATACATAACAACTATGACTAATATACTCATTAAGCTACATAGTTGGTAGTAACCAACTTACCTTTATCGTGCGCACCTTGCTCCTTGTAACCGCTTGTACCTTCCACCTTCACACCTACATAGCGAAGGAATTCATACTTTAGCTTTTCGTACTTTACCCTTTACCATTCTTGGTTCAAGGTAGATAAACTAGCATAACCACATAGCTACAACATCTACCATCATATTTATCATGTATTTTTCCACAATTTCATCTATTCTAAGATACTCGGCATTTCATCATACAATTGGTGTGCATAACCATACATTCAAGTGGTCATAACATTGTATGATGCAACATCTCCCATTCTACATTAACATTTACAATCTACCTTTCTAATTTAACAACAATACTTAATCAATGGAGTTTTCTTGGTGTTGAGGTCCTGTTTGACTTTTAAAAGTCAACAGAAAACCTTCATTCCAACACCCACTTAACACATTCTCAATTCAACCCTAATACAAACAATTAACATACATTCTCTTCAATTTCACACTACTACACATAACAAGCATGCTTTCCTAACCACAAGAAGCAATTATCACAACATAATCATGAAATCCACCATACTACTTCCAAACTCTACCAAAATAGATCATACAACTTTCCAATGAGATTAGCACCACAAGAGGGTTAATAATCCAAGAACATGCAGGGACTCAAGGGTGATTTCTTACTCAAATTTGTAGCTATGATGGCTGATTTGGAGACCCCTATGTCGCCTCCCTCTCTCTCTCTCTCTCTCTGCGTACTCTATTCTTTTCTTTTTCTAAACCCCCAATTTTTCCTTCTAACCCCGTATCTAGTTAGTCTTTCAAATCTTCCAAAAACCCACCCCTCAAGATGAGTGTTGGTTCATGTTTAACCCCTCCCTTTTTTACCAACTAAGTTTCTACCCATTAACCAAGTAGCTAACTTGGTTAGTTTTATTTTTGTTACATGTACAACTACCAATGCACTACTTACAACTAGGGGTACACACATATACATACATATATCCACGCATACACACATACTCGCAATAACATATATATACATATATATATATATATATATACATATATATATATATATATATACTTACCATATTACCATTAATTTAATATTTTTAGGGTGTTACAGTGTGCCGTCCCAGCAGTACTGTCTACACGATTTGGGTCATTCTTAAACATTTTTCTTAAGTGTAAACATAATAAATAATATAAATTTTTTTGTTATTGTACTGTATAATCTGGTAAAACAAGTAGTATCTTATTTTTCCTACAAGAACACATTAAGGATTACAAATTCTTTTAGGTAATCATTAGTCTTGTTTCTGTTTGCGTGAACTTGTCTGCTTCAAGTATATAGGAGCATTGCATATGTTTCTCAGTCTGCTTGGATTTAAACAGGAAGTATGAGTGGAAAGAATAGGGTCGATTGTAGTAGTGTAAATGGGGAAAGAATTAGGGCTCCAAAATTGGGTTTTATCAAGAGAGATGATGGAGGGTATTTTTGTAACTTCATTTTTTTAACGTTCATTTTGGATGGAATGTTAACAATTGGGCTCAAAGTGCAAGATAATACAAGGACAGGAGCTCAAGTTGCGATAGATTTCAAAAATGGGTGCAATGTGCCTCCACCTTGAAACCATAGGGACGCAAATTGCAGTTAACTCTTTTTTATTTCTTCCAAGAGAGAGATATTGAGGTAAACACGTGGTAGATGGTTTAACACTTTCCTTATAGATTGGCAGTTATTTTTTTTATCACTATATAAGCACGACCTTGTCATTAGGGTCTAGTTGACCAAAAATGTCCTAGGGTTTGGATATGGCCCATCGGCTGATATGTGATGGGTTAGATTCGAACATTGTATTCTACTATTCCTAATCGTGTATGTGGGGCTGTTTGGTAGCTTCTTAATGATTCTATAAAGATGCTACCTCCGAATCAGGGGCAAACATACCTTGGTTACAGGGGTAACACCTGCTACTCCTCAACTTTTGCGGCGTGATGGATTTTTATATTTATTTTTTTTACATTTTACATGTTACGTGTTACGTTACCCTTGAAATTTTATTATGTTACCCCTGAACAGGGCGAAGAATGCTGCTCTGGTGGTCGTTGGTGACGCTGCAGTGGCTTCAATAAGCGGAGAATGACTCTGTTTTTATGTAAACAAAGAAGTGAAGAAGATGACAATGATGAACCTACACCATGACTAAAATATAACTAGTGTGTTTAAAGGCGCGCATTGCACACCTTACAATTTTGTCGTATCCAAAACACTAAAAAACTATTATCAACCAAGTAACTACCAATTTTCATACCATAATTTAAAACCGACATCTCACACAAACATAGGTATATTTGTATTTATTACTTAATAACATGTTGTGAATAAAAAAATGGACTCGCCCCTTGCCCTTCCCATGTTTCGAACCTAAGACCTTAAACAATAGAAATGCACCACAAAGCACTCTATCACTAAGCTATGTTGTTATTTATTATGAAATAATATATTAAAAAGTGTTTGGACCTTAAAAAAAAAACCTTGCACTTCCCATGTTTTGAACTTGAGACCTTAGGGAATACAAATGCACCATAAACCACTCCACCACTAACCCATTTTGTGATTACAATTGCGGGAATATTCTAATCAATTTTCATGAATTATTAGTGTTTGTAAAAAAAAAAACAAAAATCCCAAGATTCGAACCTGAGACCTCAAGCCACACAAATGCACCACAAACCACTCCACCACCAACAAACTTGTGATTTATAATGAAACCATATATATATATATATGTATATGTAGAGGATCCGGTATGAAAATTGTTTTGTGTAGGAAGTGTATGAAGTATTTTCAACCATTAGATCAAATCTGAATAAATCTTTAGATTAAGGGCATTATAGACTTTTTATCCATCTTTTATTTATTACAAACCCACTAAATTAGCAAATAACATCTGGATATTTATGAAAATTAATCATCCTAAATTAACTAGTTATTCATTATTTTTCATAAGAATCATAAGATATTCATATCAAATAAGTTGATCAATACCCAAAAAGTTGCTCGATTCTTCAAACATATAACCTATCTCTATCACCTGTTCGATTAATCTAGTCATGGTAGAAGGTTAACATCAGGAGTGTTTTATAAAAATGTCAGGAGTGTTTTATAATGAAAGAGAAACTAGTATGCATTAATAAGGAGTGTTTTATAATATCATCGGAAGTGTTTTATAGCAGTATAACATCAAGATTATTTTATAACTGGATGTGTTTTATAACAAACAAAACACCATTGAAATGTTTTAATCCACAACAACAACCACACCTAATATACATAAACATTTAAACACTTCTTATGTTTATCCATATAGAACAGTCAACTAACAAAAGCCTTATATAAAACACTTCAGATGTTATGATTTTATAACAAATAAAACACCGCTACGTGTTTCTTACACGCAAGATAAAGATGAATGTTGAAGATATGTGCACAATTGATTTTGTTTTGTGAAAATGAATGTTTGATTTTGGATGATATTAATGAAAATAATAATTAGGAGAGAGAGAGGGGAGAGGGGGGGAGATACCATAAATGTAGAAAGCATTCAAATAGTTTCTAAAAATATTGATATAAAATGACCTTGACACCCTCATTTAAAACACATATTGACGATCATACCCTTATATTCTATAATATATTAATTAGATTTTAAACACCATCCCATCTTTTAATCTCCACCATCCATCTTTAAATTTAATGGTTGAAAACACTTCCTACACAAAACTATTTTCCTACAGGAACTATACCCTATATATATATATATATATATATATATAGGGTAAGGTTCCTGTATGAAAATTGATTTGTGTAGGAAGGGTAGGAAGTGTTATGAGCCCTTGGATATTAAAATGGATGGATGAGATTAAAAAGATAAATGTGTTTTAATTATAAGTAATTATCTTTATTGATAAGGGCAAAAATGTCTATTGTGTGTTTTATTAAGGGTTATGATCGTCATTTTGTGTGTTTTAAATTAAGAAAGTTTTATTATCTCCTAATTTTACTCATTCTTTCAATAACTAACACAATCTTCTCTCTCCACACATATTTAATCAGATTTCATATAATCTCAACACAATCAACAAACCTCACCCATAGTGCCTACCGTGCCTGCCGAATATATTTACGATATAAAACACTGCTGTAACGATATAAAACACTGTTGTCAATACCATTTATATTATAAGACACTACTTAACTATAATAAACAACTACCATTTTAATTAACAATCGTTGTTATATAATAATCTTCTAAAAACATTATTAAAAAAACATTAATAAAAAAGTACATCACATTTTTTTTCTAACCAATCAAACCATTTGTTAAAACACTATTAAAACATAACTTCGAAACATTAAAAACATGTTATTGTATTATTTCTAACCAATCAAACCATTTGTTAAAACACTATTAAAACATGACTTCAAAACATTAAAAACATGTTATTGTAAAACAAGGTGACAGACATGATTCTCAACTGGATTATAACACTAATAAACAAAAATACATATTTAACTATTTAAACCACTGCAATATAAAAAAATACTCCAAAAAAACAATCAACAAACGTTACCACCATTATTTAAAACACACTAAACTACAAATCTAATCATACAATGGGAGTGTTTTACAAAGAATGTATATACTTTATAAAACGCTTTTAACATATACAACACTGTTGTAACAATATAAAACACTGCCTACCGAATCGTCCTTCATAACTTCTACCATTTAACATTGTGATAATCGAAATGGACACGGCAAAAGTGTGGTACAATCGGAACACTAAAAATTGATGAAAGATGGATTATAAATCTTTACTTAATTAGTAAAAAAATGATGGATTATAAAAATCGATGAAAAATGAATTATAAAATCGATGAAAAGATGGATTAGTAAAAAATTGATGAAAAATGGATTAGTAAAAAAAACAATCAATTTAAATCCCATAATTTTAGGCTTTCCATAACTTAATTTTGTGTTAAATTTACTTAATTATCCTTGATCTCTAATTTTGATCCAAGGGTTATAATTCTTTCCTACACTTCCTACACAAATCAATTTTCCTACCGAATCCTATATATATATATATATATATATATATATATATATATATATATATATATATATATATATATATATATATATAGGGTTAGGATCCAGAGAAAACCCTTGTTATAGTGAAAACTCTGACTTCCCGAGCTTTTTAGGGCCTGGAAATTTTAGGGCATGTAATATACATGATTTTAAGCACTTTGAGCCAAAAAAACTATTTTCCTACAGGAACCCTACCCTATATATATATATATATATATATATATATATATATATATATATATATATATATAGAGAGAGAGAGAGAGAGAGAGAGAGAGAAAACCCTTGTTATAGTGAAAACTCTGAAAACTCTGACTTCCCGAGCTTTTTAGGGCCTGGAAATTTTAGGGCATGTAATATACATGATTTTAAGCACTTTGAGCCAAAAAAATCAAAAAAGCGCCGAGGACCTTTTAAAAAAAAAGTTTTCGAGTAACACATGTTAAGCGAAATTAACATGTGTTAACAATGTGTTACCCGAAAATTTATTTATTTTTTTCAAAAAAAAAGTGCTCGGCGCTTTTTTGATTTTTTGGCCCAAAATGATTAAAATCATGTATATTACATACCCTAAATTTTTCATATAAAAAAAGCTCGGGAAGTTAGAGTTTCCAGACTTTTCACTATAAGAAGGGTTTCCAATATATCCTTATACTATATATATATATATATATATATATATTAGTAATTAAATGTTTGTAAAAAAAAAAAGAAAAAGGAAAAGAGTTTGTAGCAAACACTATTCATTTAGTGGAGGGATAAATATAAGTAAAATTCTTTGTTATACTTTTTCTTGTTCAATTTCTTTTTATTAGGGAGGAAGGGGTGTATCACTGGTTTTTTTTTTCTTTCACTGATTTCAACAAATCCTGATTTGCCGCATTACTTCACTAAAACACTTTTTTGGAGGCAACGCTTCACTGATTCTTTTATTTATTTTCATTTAAATACCCAAACTTTTTTTTTGTTTTTTTTTTTTAATTTTCACACGGTTTTAAACTTTTAAACCGGTTATTTAAAATTTAACTCATACTGTTACAACCGTCCCACCAAACGGTCAGCAAAATAAATTTGTAATTCTTGGAAACCGTCGAATGAATTTAATTGTTATCACCTAAACGGCCAGACATTTATTTTTAAACACTTCTACCGTTCAAATTTTTGTATATAAATAGATGAAACCGTGGGGTTAAAACCCACACAAACAAACGGTAAAAAAAATACCCACCCACCAAGATGAATCCATGGACCGAGGAAGAAGAGATGACATTAGTGGTGTGCCACAAGGACACCACAAACGGCCCAGAGATTCAAAAACTCCCGAGAGACGAAGGGTCGGCCTACCCCCGGAGGGGTTTTGGGCACGCCTGTTGAGCGACTTCAACCAACACGTTGGCACCAACAACAAGATCCTCTGAGACATCCAGTTCAAGTGGGCCGATCTCAATATCAAGTGTGAGAGGTGGACCACCCTCTACGAGCAAACGATGAGGGACGATCCGGACCTCGATCATGAGTTGGCTATCGACTTCACTCACTATGAGTATGAGGCTCGATACGGCAACAATTTCGACCATGTCGAGGCATGGCAATTGTTGCGTCAACCTTAAGTTTTTTTTCTTTGTTTTAATGTATTTTTGTTTTATGTTTAATATTATTATGTTTCAATTTTATGTTTTAATGAATTGTTCTTATTTATATTTTTTTATTTAATTAGATTTTAGAGAGAATTACAAAGATTGCCCTTTAATTATTATAAAAATTGCATGTTTTGTCCTATATGGAAATTTTTCACTCATTCTGTCCTTTATTTTCTCAATTTGCTACACCCTCTGTCTTTTAGCCTAACTTAGTTAAAAAACTTGGTTAACTTTATTTTCTAAGTTTACACTTTTAGCCCCTATAGTTTTGATTGAACCATAACCCTTGATTGACCTCGAATTCGACCACGGCATCTAACGAAATCATAGGGCTATTATTGAGTATAAAATTCCGATCAAAACCATGTATAATAATCATATTGACCTGATCGTTTTCGAGGCTAAATCGAACGATTAAAATTGCGACTGGTTGATCTTGTTCTTCTAGTTACGAACGATTTCGCGAGTGTTTATGGTATATTTTTGCACAGAAACGATCGACTAAGGCATAAGATGTTTAGCACGTTCCATAAATGTTTAAAAATGTATTTTGAGAAAATAAAGGTCTTCAAACGTTTTAAAAACCCACTTGCAAACCGAGCCTCTATACCATAAATTGAAACTTATTATAACATCTTATGCCTTAGTCGACCGTTTATGTGCAAAAATATACTATAAACACCCACCAAATCGTTCGCAATTTGAAGAACAAGATCAACCAGTCACAATTTTAATCGTTCAATTTAGCCTCGAAAATAATCAGGTCAGTATGATTATTATACATTGTTTTGATCGGAATTTGATGTTCTATAATAGCCCTATGATTTCGTTAATTGCCGTGGTTGAATTCGAGGTCAATCAAGGTTAGGGTTCGATCAAAACTATAGGGGGTAAAGTGTGAATTTAGAAAATAATGCTAACCAAATTTTTTAACTAAGTTAGACTAAAAGACAGAGGGTGAAACAAATTGAGAAAATAAATAATATATAGAATGAGTGAAAATTTTCCATAAAGGACATAACATGCAATTTTTCTAATAATTAAAGGACAGTCTTTCTAATTCTCTCTAGATTTTAAAACAAACAAAATAATTAAAAAAATTTATAAAACAAATGGTAAAAATAATAAAACAACACTAAAAACAAACGGTAAAAACAAAAAATTTGGCATTTACAAAAGTCAAAAATAAAATAAAAACCGGTTATCAACACGGTAGATACAACCAGTAAAACAGTCTACGGGACCATTGCCAGCATGGGTGACGGCGGTGTTACCATGCTGGTAGTGGGTACCCATGAACAATTCGGGTGACGCCCCATCCCCCTTAGATATGTTATTAACGTATAAGTATGTTTATGTTTTGTTGTATTTTTTTTTTCATTTGACTAATTAATTTTGTTATGTTTTTCTTTAATTTAGAATATATTTATTTATTTCATTTTCTTAGGTTATCTTTTTTTTTTTTTTTTCCAAAATGTTTTATAATTTATAACCAATTAACCATTTGTTTATTTAAGGTGATGTTTCCTTTTTAAAATATTTAATTTAACTAAAAATATATTATTAGATTAATACTTTAAATACAAATGAAAGTAATGGTTATGATTAAATACAAAGTGAAACAAAAAATTGGAAGTTGTAGGGTGGGTATCAAACAAAGTCCGATTGAACTCATTCAAGTGGCATTAAAACCATCTCATCATAAAAAAGACATCATTTCTTTATTAACACACCAATTGACCATAGATTAAGTAAGTAATAAGTTTCATACTTTGGTGCAAGCAACATGCAAGGAGAATTTAATGGATTAAAACCTTTGATTTTGAGAGAAAATCCATCAACTCATTACACACATTGCTTTACGCAATCAAATAGGTAAGAAGTATTTGACAATGTTCTAATTTGTGCGGAGAAATCTATTAGGTATTTGTTTAACTTTATATTATTATGATGTTTTTTTTTTGCTTCGTTTGCATTGTATGAAAGTAGGGCAAAACAAAATTTTTGAACGTTACCCCTGATTTTTTTTGTCTAGATCCGCTACTACTTTGAATGAATCAACACTAAGGGGTTGTTTGCCAACTGTTTTGATAAAACATTACCGAAGTGAAATTGTAACCAAACTTTGATTGTGAGGTAGTGTGCTTTTCAGGATAATGAAATGTAAACAAGAATTCGAATGTAAAAATGTGAAAGTGACTCAAGGATGTACGAAGAAAGCCCTTGATCTGTGAGGATCTCCAACATAAAACCTCGGGAGGTGAAAATCACAGTGCTTAGTTACTTTTATTAATGAAAAAATAGTATAAGGTGGAGCTTAATAATCAAAAGCTATTACAGTAGTGTTGCGAGAGTAAGTAGAGTGAATGTGATGTGTGTTCTTAGGTCGATCATCAGCTCATTTTATGGTACAAATGAATCTAGCAAACTATGCTACAATCCCCGGATTTCTCCGAGCCTTCATAAACAGCCATTGGTTTCATGTAACGTGTCTTGAGTCTTCGGTCTATAACTACGTTAACGTATAATCAGCTGGACTTAGTCATCAACTAATTGTAGCCGTTGTACAGCGAATATAAAACAAAAGACAAGAAAAACTATAACGGTCGAAACATAATTCAAGATACTAAGACTAACCAGGATACCCGATGATCCCTAATGTCCAAGAATCCTGAGTGGTAAAACTTCACCCCAACAACAATCCGTGTTCCATTAAGTGCTGAGCTAGTAAGAGGTCCGACTGGGCAAGAGACTCTAAACCATTAAGAGCACGTCGATGTGATGGTAGTGGATTAAGGTGGTGTTTGTTTTTCGATAGATACACTTCCTGATCTCTTTTGTCTGCCCCGCATGGACGCGGGCAGACATTGAGGTGCTACAGACCGTTTTTTTTTTTGGAAGACATGGGCCTAAAAAATGTCTGCCCTTCCTCTTCTTGGAGCAGACATTTTCAAAACACTTCTCAAGTCTTTTTGCCTCTTCTCCATTCTCTCATCTCCCTCACAAAACCAAAACCCTAACTTTCCAATCTCCCTTCTCACCCACATGCACCACCGCCCTTAGCTACCCCCTCCTCCCCCACCGGCGTCTCCTTTCTCCTTCTTCCCTCCCAGGGCCGCCACCTCACCTCCTCCCTCCCAACTCCGCCACCTCACATTCTCTTCATTTCACATTTCAATAATCCGTTTATTATTATTATTATTATTATTATTATTATTATTATTATTATGTTCAGAGTTATTATTTGAATAATCACTTTATAGTTTACAATTACGTTCAGATTTATTATTATTATTTTGTTTGTTAGAATGTTGATGCTAATTGTTTTTGTTTATATATGGTTATATGATGTTTGCGCGTAGTTATGTTTGATATATCTGGAATAAATGCAAATGTTATATTTAATTCAGTTTTATTGGAGATGATTTAGATTTGTCGTATTGCAGTATAAGCTATACTGTTGTATTAAATTGAGTTTCTGTCATGGTGGGTTGTGGTTATGATGGGTTGTGGTGATTCACGGTGGTTTTGGTGGGTTGTGGTGGTTATGGTGGGTGTTGGTGGTGGTGGGTTATGGTTATGGTGGGTTGTGGATGGTTATGGTTATGGTTAGGTTACGCTACAGACGTTAACAAACAAACAATTTTCTTCTTGCAGACTGTAGACTTTTTATATTTTCAAAAACAAACAACACCTAAGTGAATGTGGGTCGAGGAGGTGTGTTTAGTTCACTAGAAAAACACATCTGAATCAGGTAGTAAGCTTCTTACCCAGATAGTTTCAAAATGATGTTGAATGAAAATTTTATCCTTCATTCACCTGTGTTCATAACCCTCACCCTACCATTTAGGCATCACCACATCAGCGTACTCATACTTGTTCAAAATCTATTAGACCACATGTAATGGTCATGTGAATGAGGCGTTAATGCCAAATTTCGCGCCCAATTCACCCAAGCACACCCCCTTGTGAAAGGGGCGCTAACCTTAGCTGAGCGAAATATTTCGCGTAGGTGAAATATTGGATGGGCCAATCAGAACATGCCATTTCATTTTTATTTTTTTAATTCAAATTTAATATCATTATATACACCCACTCACACCACACCACACCACACCACTACACCTCTTATAAATTTCAAACCCATTTCACCCACCAAGTGACCCCCCCCCCCCCAATACCACATGTCAAAAAATGTCCATTTCACTCACCAAATTTCATCCACTACTACACACAGGGGCAATGCTTAGTGGGGGCGGGAGGGGACGGCCGCCCCCCGCCCCCCTGAATTTTCTCGCAGAAGTTCCGATTATATAGTATTCGTATAGAAAATTTTGGAAATATAGGGTTTCGACCCCCCGAAACTAGTGACTTTCAATCCCCGATGACTTCTAACCCCCAAACTTTCGGGTCAAAGCTTCACCACAGACATAGTCTTACCTAATATGTATCTTAGTGACTTTGAGGCATCCAAACAACCCATTTACCATTCAAAAGCACACTATTTGAACATACCAACACAAAAAGAAATAAACATGAATGTCATAATACTTTCTTCCAATCCCTCACATAAGAAAACAAAAAACACATTAAAAAACTATCACATGGCATTTTATTATTTCCCTTAAATTACAATCATGATGTAAATAAATCTACAATAAGTAAAATCAGATCCCAACCGAAAATATTATCATATTAATAATAATGTAGCACCCCCACCCCACCCCACCCCGCCACTACCACCAACCTGAACATATTCAAATATTTCCCTTAAAGCAACAAACAAATAAATCATGTTTTCTGTCACTTATTTTTCTCGAACCCCCCCAAAATTTTTAAATATCACAACACCTTCTTCTTCTGCTTCTCTCACCACATAATTCCTATTTTCCGCCTTTTCTTCCTCTCTCTGTCTGTCTCTCCTTAATTCACCCATCTTTCTTCTAACTCTTTAAATTTTATTTAATTTTATAAAAACTATAATTTATTTTACTTATTTACTACCATTTTACCTCACATCCCACTCATTCTTTTACATTTTGCTTGTTTTTAAACATTTGTCTGTGTTTCATTTCACTCAGAAAGAAACATGGTTCATGATTGTATATCTCTTTTACAGCTCATGGTTTTGGTTATTGTTTTTTAAATCTTTGTTTTTTGTTTGCCCCTAAATTGTTAGGGTTAGGGTTTTTTTTTATATGAATTGGTTGAAAGTTTTTGAATTTGGTGTTTTTGGGACATGGGTTTTGATTATTATGGTGTTATTATGTGAATTTGATATGGGTTTGGGAATATTGGATTAGGGTTTTGAAGTTATTGATTTTGATTTGGGGAGGTGATAAATTTAGGGAAAATGATATCAGTTTCATCGCCTTCTTCGGTGGTTCGGAGTTCGTTGGAAGAAATGCTGGAGTCTCTCCAGCGAAGAGACGAGGTCAAGAACCCGTCAGACTCGCCACCCGCTTTGCCTGCACGGCCGGCTTCTAAAGCGCGCCTTCCTAGGCGTCCGCTTCCAGCCGTCTTTACCGTGTCATCGGATGATGGTAAGACGCAAGATGTTGGCAATGGTAGTTTTGTCAGGAGTAAGGTTTTGGAAACAGAGGGATGTGTTGAGTCACCTTACAGTTTAGCAGCTGTGCATGAACATAGATTGGCGGAGAACGGTGGGGCCGGTCTTGCCACTGCCTCGCCGCCTTCATCGTCGAGCTCGGGATGGGATACTAGCATTCATTATTACATCAAGAAGGTTCATTTAAATTCCTGTCAATGATTTGGGCATTTCTGCATTGCATTGTGAGCATAGAATGGATCATGATATTATCTTTAAAATGATTAAAGTTGCTGACAAAAGTTGTGGTCACGTTACTACAGAAAAGAAAAGCTATATAAAGTTGCAGGATTAATCATTACAAACACTAGTTGTATTGATAATTGCACACACAGTTAGTTTTCTTGTAGTTTAAAAGTTTGCTTTGGTTATTGCAGCATATACATTAAAAATATAGATTAGGCTGGTTCTTTTTTATTGTTTTTCACTTGGAAAATGATTGTGAAGGTTTTAAAAAGCATGAGGCCCACCGCTTTTTGTACCTGAGGCACAAAATAATTATATATATTAATTAGATTTGATCATAGGTTTCTAGCATCACGTACTCACATTTTTGACAACGTTTAGACAAAAATAAAAAATATCCTATATGTACAAGCTAAAAAGCTATATGTACAACATCCTGATGTACAAAACCTTCTCCTTACAAGAGACTCGCCTCAAGACCGTGTCTCAGACCGCATCCACCTTGTTCGCATTATGTTCACCTTTTGCACGCACCTCTCGTTTTCATGTTCGAAGCGATTGGTCTTGTGCCTGAGGTCGCCTCGCTCCTACGCGAGCTTCTTAAAGTTTAAACAAAGCTTCAGGGGTGTTTGGATGTGTGACTAAAGTTATTATTGTGATATCAAGTTGCAATATTTAGTTTTAGTGTATGTCAAAAACTGATTATGTTATTATTGTAGGAAGCATATAAAGATATATGTTACGTTTCCAAACTACCCCTGAACTTTTTTTTTTTGTTTCAGCAACTTCGAGTGTGGTGTCGCCTCCAAACCGGGAAGTGGGAATTGGGAAATATCCAATCAGCCGCAGGAGGAAAAGCATCTGTTACACTGTTGAATGGAACGGTGAGTTTTGTCGAAATGGGACAAATATGCTGTTTTGAACAAGGGTATATAAGTAATTTTCCTGTTTGTAAATGCAGGTCATGACAGTGTCTACAGGAGAGCTGCTACCTGCAAATTCAGAAATCCTTGATGGTGTGGATAATCTTGTAGGACTTGGTTATTTGAACGAGCCATCAGTTCTATGTAATCTCCAGTATAGATATAACCGCGACGTAATTTATGTATGTACATTTTCCATGTATTATTTCATGCCTATATAATAATATTAGTTTCCGAGTTATATTTACCTGTAGTCTTTCTTGCAGACCATGGCAGGGCCCGTTCTATTAGCAATCAATCCGTTTAAAGATGCATTGATTTCTGGAAGTGAGGTCGTCACGGCTTACCGAGAGAAGATTTTGGACAGCCCACATGTATATGCCGTAGCTGACACTGCCTATAGTGATATGTTGAGAGGTGAGGTTCACAAATTTTATAGATGATGTAACGTTAATGTTTTCTCTGGATTATAATTAGTTTTGGATATAATAAAATAACAGTAATTTCTTGTATTTTTAACGTAATTGATTATATGATGGTTACAACTTCAAAGAACCGTACGTCCGTACCATATCCAAACACGCCATCTATATCTATTTTTAGTTGTTCAACCAAAATTTGATATCACTTTCGTGATGATGCTTGCAGATGGTCTTAATCAGTCTATCATTATCAGGTTAGTTGATTTGTATTAACTATTAGCTTCAATGCAGCCATAGCTCATATGTTGCTTCTTCCCAATTATACAATTCAGAATCCGGCTCGAAGGAAGGAGTAGAGTCAAAGAATGAAACAGGGCACATGAAACGGAATTTAGAATTTGCAAGAGAGATTTTGATCTGTCTCAATAGCAACTGTAGACAACAGAAGCACCCGCCCCAAAATGAAAACCAAGCTACCTCTAGACAAAATAACAAAGATTCCAACAAGTATTTTGCTGGTAGCTCGGTTTTAATTTTGGAGCGGGCGGTTCTGTTGTCTACAGTTGCTATTGAGACAGGTCAAAATCTCTTCTTGCAAAAGCTAAATTCTGTTTTTCGTGCACCGGTTTCGTTCTTTGACTCTACTCCTTCGAGCCATATTTGATAATTTTTTTTTTCTGATATAGCGGGGAAAGTGGAGCTGGAAAGAGCGTAACAGCAAAATTAGCTATAGAGTATTTGGTAGAAGTTGGAGGTGGCAATAGTGAGATAGCATGCAAAATACGTGAATCCGGCTTTATACTAGAAGCTTTTGGGAATGCGAAAACATCGAGGAATAAAAATTCTAGCCGATTTGTAGGTTTTAAAACTTTTTAGTAGAGTGAATTTGATGTTCATGCAAGGTGTCTGTTTGACTTGAATTTTTATTATGCTGCAGGGCAAATTAATTGATATTAATTATAATGCAAACGGGACACTTCGAGGGGCTTGTATCCATACGAGTAAGCATATTTACTGATATTTATATTGAGAGAAAGTTAATTCATTTACACGTAACTAACCAACTTAAATTGTTCATGGTCAACATCAACTCCTATGATACTGCGAATAGTTCCTCTTGAAAAGGTACTTCATTTTCGTATTTTTGTATTTAGTTTGAAGTTTAATTCTCATTTAAGAATCACCCAAATTGAAGATTTTGATAATCTGAGCAGTCAAGAATATCTCAACTCAGTCGAAGTGAAAGGTCATTCCATGTCTTTTACCAAATGTGTGCTGGGGTGCCCTTTGATATGAGAGGTTTGTTTTACATTCATTCATACATACACATATTTATCATAGAGAGAGAGAGAGAGATGTTCAATACGGAACCAATTTTAAGTATAGAAATCCGAGACCTGCATAAACTTGTATGCTGTGCTTTAATTGTGATGCATAACTGGTTAAGTGGTTATGTAACAGCTTAGTCCCATTATATCTAGCACGCACTGTGTACAAGTGAACTGTGATGTTCCCGTAGTTTTCTACATAAAATTGATTCTGTATTGAACACGCCCATATATATGTATGCGTGTGTATATATTAGCTATATGCTTAACAAAAGTTATTTACTTAAAACTAAGTTTATTTCACAGATAAACTGAATCTAAGAATGGCGAGCGAGTACAAGTTCCTCAATCAGAGTGGGTGCTTGAAAATCCATAATGTTGATGACGCCGACAATTTCAATAAACTGATGGTAAACTTGAAGAGTAGTGTTTGAAACCATGATTATATCGGATATTATGGGTATGTTTGGAAAGGAGCTTTTAAGAGCTTGCTTTTAAGAAAAAGCTCCTACTTAATAAAAAGTCTTGTTTGGTTGAAGGGGCTGGAAGCTTTTAGGTTAGAGAAAAAGCTCTCCAGTGAAAAGCTACTAGTAGTAGCTTTTAAGAAAAAGCTCTACTAGCTACAAGCTTTTAATTAGTAAATGACACAAATACCCATTCTATTTTAAAAATAAAATAAAAACCTTCCTTACAAACTTTTAATTATGCCCATTTTGGTCATTTTATACATTTTATTAAAAGCTCCAACTATTCTGCCAAACACCAAAATATATTTAAAAAGCTTCTAGCTACCAGCTACCAGCCTCTAGCTAGTTTTGCCAAACATACCCTATAATTATATGTTGAATCTGGAACAAAGTACTTTAACAAGGATATATATATTGGACCAGGAAGCCATGGATGCTCTTCAAGTTTCTCATGAAGATCAAGAGCGTATCTTCAAATTACTTGCTGCAATTTTATGGTTAGGAAATATTTCATTTGAAGTAACTGACCATGAAAATCATGTCACCGTTGTTGTTGATGAAGGTATGCTATGGTTGGTAGGCCTTAATGTTTTAACCCTTTTGACCCGTAATATTGTCACATTTAGATAAGTTCATGATTGTGTGTTTTGACAGCTAGTCGAAGCGCTGCTAGGTTGATAGGTTGTAAGATGAACGACCTCACCGTAGCTCTATCTACACACAAAAATCAGATCTTGATGCTGCAGCAGGTAAAACGAAGAACTCATATAATAGCACACACCGCATGTTCTTAGTTAAAAATATTGAATTTTTATTCTTTTCATATCAGGCAATTGATACAAGAGACGCCTTGGCAAAGTTTGTTTACACAAGCTTGTTTAGTTGGCTTGTAGAAAGGATTAATAGATCACTCGAGGGGGACAAAGAGCTTACTGGACGGTCTATAAGCATTCTAGATACCTACGGATTTGAGTCGTTTCAGGTATACACTTGATTCGATCTTATAATATTTTTTATTTTTCTTTATTAAACTTCAACATCCCATATCTTTATTTTTCCAGAAAAATTGCTTTGAACAACTGTTAATAAACTATGCTAATGAGAGGCTTCACCAGCATTTCATTCGACATCTATTTAAGCTTGAACAAGAGGTGAGAATCACAGCTCCCTTATATGTTTTTCCGCTACAAATCATGTTGATAATTCAGCGTAAGCCTGGCAAAACGATTGGGTTGGGTCGGCTGGGTAGGTATCAGGTCAAAATGTGTTTGGGTCGGAACTGTGTTTTTTAGAAGAAACCAATTTGGTTCGGGTCAAAGCCGGTTCCGGCTAAAATGGGTTCGGGTTAAAATGGGCTGTTTAGAAAAGTGACTAAGATTAATACTTGTAGCAACTATATCTATCATCGGTAAAACGAGTGGGAAGGGTGGTGTTGATTAGTGGGTCGGAACGGGTTGAAGTTCATCTTTATGTTTATCTAATAATGACTACTCTATTCTTAGGAGTATGAATCAGAGGGCATTGACTGGAAAAAGGTAGAATTTGTAGACAACCAAGGCTGTTTAGATCTCTTTGAGAAGGTAATGATTCCATTTTTGTTTTATGTATTTTTTTTCTTACTTTATCTTACTTTTTTGTCGCGCTTTCAGACCATTTTTTTTTAATTTTGTATTATTATTTGTTATGTTGATTTTTTAGAAACCTGGGGGGCTATTATCTACATTAGATGAGGTTTCAAATGATTCTGAAGCGACCAGTTTGACCTTTCTTAACAAGCTCAAACAACGATTAAGTCCCACTTTGTCGTTGAATGTTGAAAAGAGAGCTTTTAAAGTTCAGCATTATGCTGGCGAGGTTCAATACGAGTCAACCGATGTGTTGGAAAAAAACCGAAAGGAGTTGAATTTGTCTGACACTATTCGGTTTCTCTCATCAAGCTGCAAGAATCTTTTAACGGATGGGTTGAATTCGTCTGATTTGAAAAAACAAACTGTTGGGACAAAATTCAAGGGCCAATTGTTCCAGTTGATTCAACGGTTGGAAAATTCAAAGCCGCATTTCATCCAATGCATAAGACCGAATGCTAAACAACTACAAGGAACGTTTGAAAAAGATACCGTGTTGCAACAACTGAGGTGTAACCGTGTTCTGGAGACTCTGAAAATGTCAAAATCCCGATATGCTACACGTATGACGCATCAAGAATTCGCCACTAGGTTTATAAAAACTAAATATTTTATTAACCTCCCATTTGGTTGTTGGGAATTGTTTTTGAAGCTTTAATGGATTATTATTGTTAATATTAGGTTTGGCTGCCTTCTTTCGGACAATACTCGTTGTCAGGATTCATTGAGTGCATCGATTGCTATTCTGCAACAATATCGTGTTCTTCCAGAAATGTACCAACTTGGGTTTACAAAAATATATTTTCGAGCGGATCAGGTTAGTGCATTGGAGAAACGTAGACAGCACGTTATGCAAGGCATACACAAGGTGGAAAACCGGTTTCTCGGTGGCAGAGCTGTCTGTGACTTCCGTGAACTAACGTCGGCAACTGTCACACTTCAATCATGTAAGGAAAATGCAATTTTTTTTTTCAAAGATTAAATTCCCCATCTATCTGTTGAATAATTGAATTTTTTTTGCAGTCATTCGTGGTGAGAATTCAAGGAAGTGTAATGTTTTAACAAAATTGCGTCCCCAGCTTGCACCTAAATCACCTCATAATTTGAAAGCGGTTGTACATATACAATCGGGTAAATATTTTTTTACCTTTTTACCCTTATGAGGTTTAGTGATTATAGATTTGTAACACATACTTATCCTTTTTTCAGTTACTCGTGGGTGGTTGGCTCGAAAGTATTTCCGTCATTTGTGTAGGTGGAAGAAATCAGCCATCGGGAGTCCGAGGCAAAAGGTATTTCAATTCCTTCATATGAAAAGTGTAATAAAATGATTTTGAGCATCAATTTTAGTTTTACGTATATTGTATAGGATATTATGTCACAAGAAAATAGCCCCATTTCGCCCTCAAAGGTGGAAGAGCTGCAAAAGCTAGTTATGAAGGCAGAAGTGACGATGAGCCAACAAGAGCAAGAAAATGCGGCGTTGAGGGAGCAAGTAAGACAATCCGAAGCGCGGTGGTTAGAACATGAAGTCAAAATGAAAACGGTTGAGGAAACATGGCAAAGGCAAATAGCTTCTTTACAAGTGAGTTTACCCTTTTACATTACATTCTCGATTAGCCATTAGCGTGTCTTTACATGGAATTAAAAAGGTACTTTTGACATAACTGGTTGGATCGGGTTGGTTTGGGTTGACATGCTAACACATTTTGTCATTATTATTTTACAAAATATTTTTGTAGCATTAAACATACTTATACTATTGAAATAAGGGTTAATATCGTTTAAAATGCACGTAGTTTTGCCAGTTTCTTTTATACTAATGTGTTTTTAACTCATATTGGTCAAGTTAAGGACAGTAATATACAAAAATTAGTGTGTGTTTTTTTTTTTCAGTTGAGGAACTCTAATATACCAAATTTAGGCTAGTGTTTATTTATTTTTTATTGTATTAACCCTTGAAATAATCATTTAAATATATGGAAGAAAATGATGCGGTGGAGGTTATAAGCTACACCTGTTTGTCATTTTATTTGCATTTTTTAAATAAATTGATACTTGTTTGTCCCATTGTTATTAGCTTTATATACCTTTGATGCTACAAATTATTATTCTTGGCAATAAAGTAATATATTAACAAATGGCCTGTTTTGTTAAAACGTCGTAGCTATTTTTTTTTACGGCGGGGTTAAGCATTTTTACATAAGTGTGCAAAAAAGAAATTTAAATTTCACATTTTACGTCGGAGTTCTCGCGGTTCTCACAACTCGACCTAGTTCTCATTTGATCCGGATCCTATATAGTGTGTATATATAACTAAAAAACCAAGCGCAATGGTCACTGGAGTGGAAAATGTTGCGTTGATTTATTATTAACTGTGGTTGGTTTAACTATGCAGAAGAGTCTGTCCGCAGCCAAGAAGAGTCTTGGTGCAGGCGAACCCAGGGATGACACTTCAGGAACTCAAAATCAAGATTGGGGTAGTCTTGTGGATAACCTAGCCAAGGAGTTGGAACAAAAAAGACAGAATTTTGACGATGATGCAAAAGCCATTGTTGTCGAAAGAAAATCATCATATTCTAAGCAAATAGAGGAATTCAGAAAGGTAAAAGATAGATTCGAGACGTGGAAGAAAGAGTACAAGAATCGGCTAAGGGAGACAAAGGCAAAACTGGTAAACAACGGAGGAAAACAGTCGTGGTGGGGGAAGTTTAGCAAGAGATACACGGCTGTTTGAGCCATAGTTAGGACCGCGGTTTTGTGTGATTGCGTGTAACCACAGTGCGTGATTGCGGTTTTAGCTGGTCGGATTCTGACGCAGAATGCGCAGTTTATCTACCCTTGTTTTTATGATATCAAGTTTTATATATCTTGTAAAGTGTTTTAGCATGTGAGTTTCAAATATCTTGGAATATAGAACATGATAGTGTTAATGATGAAAATTTATGAAAAAGGAAGTTCTTAATCAATCAAGTTCTTATTTCATAATTACTAGCATGTTTGTTCCGTTATTCAAGTTTGTGTTAGTACAAGTTTACAGCCTATTAAAAAGATGAAAAGCTTAAAAGAAAACACAGGGTCATAATAGATTTTTATTAGTTCCTTTCAAATTAGTTATGTTTCTTTGCTTGAGATTTTATCATACGTCTAGAAATAACTTCTTAAGGAATAATTAAACTTTAGGTTGACAAATGATTTTTATTAAATGCTGTTTTCTTAGGTTCTAACCACATTTTTATTAATTTCATTGATATTTAACAGATTTGTGAAAGCATAAATTGGTATGGTTTGAGTTTGTTTGCACCGGTTGATTATTTCATATTACATGTATTAAAAACATAAATGAAAGTTATATAGTTACATGTATTAAAAAAAAAGATAAAGACTATATAATAAGAAATAATCAACCGTAAATCAGATGGTTTAAAAATATCTATAATTTATAACTTATAATAAAAGAATTGAATTTCTATAAGGTGACATTCAATGGAGGGTGCCATGTGGCACTTTGAAGTTATGACATTTTTTTTGAAATTTTTTTTTACACCAAATTAACGATCACTTTATTATCTTTCCAACGAGCACCATAGTGCTATACAAAAAACGAAAAAAAAAATGTTTTTTAGTGAGTTTTTGTTCATGCAGAAAAAAAACACATGTGTTTAGGTGATTTATTAATCATATATAGGCAAGTACTAATCGGGGTAATCAGCTAGTGATATTATATGAAAAATAAATTAATGAAAAACTATATGAATTTATCTTGAAAGTCAAATCCTACCGAGAGCTTGTGATGTGATGTAGAGTAGCTGTGGAGAGGATGATGATAAAAAATATAAGTGTACAATAAATAGCAAAATATTAGATTTTAATCTTTTGAAGGGAAAATGTTTGCAACACGTTTTCGTATTTCTCTTCTTCTTCTCCATCCATGTTTCTTACTCCTTTTTACCGCTTCCTACCAAGCTTGCTAAAAAAAAAAATGATGGTTCTTATACATATTTTACCATTCCATTCACATTAACTCTTTACTAGGCACACGGACGAAGGATAGGTTACTTTTTTTGGCCCAGTAGTTGAAATTTGCGATTTTCGTAGGTAAATTAACTCCGGGTTTAGTCCGGCTCCCACCGATTTACCACTACCTATCGAAAAAAATTAAGTCCGACCCCTTTCAATTCGAGACAAGCCACTGACTAGGGATATTATAAAAGGTCAAACTATTATAAAGATTATTTGTGGCATATTCGCTAAACTGCGATTTAGTCGGCGGCCGGAGGGTCAAAGTAACTAGAGCCTAGAGGTCGTCAAAAAATTAAATATTATACTGCTACAATTTTCGAATTTCATACAACTTTTGCATTTTAGAAAAGGGGCTAAAATCTACAATTGGGTGCTCTTTTAAGCAAGGGCAAGCGCATATATATATATATATATATAGGGTTAGGATCAAATACACAAGACACTTTTTCTAAGAAGGGTGAGAAGGATTGTGATCCATTGATCATATAGTTGAAGGGTTGAGATTAGTTTGTTTGAAAAGAATAAATAATAAATTAGAGGAAGGGCATAAAAGGAAAACCACATTTGTTGTTGAGAGGATGATGAATTTAGTTCTTGAGAGGATGATGAAAAATCTTGAAGCAGAATCAAGGTTGTGAGAGATAGTGAATGTGAAGATAGTTTATAAAGAGTTTATTTTATAGTAAGGAGATTATGTAGCAGTGTAAATTTTGGGGTTTGGATCAAAGGTTATAATCAAGTGTATAAGAAAACATGATTGTGGTATATGCCAAATATTGTAAAAATTTGAACACGTTGAAAATGAGTGAGTGTCGATGGAGAATTTAGAGACTAGATATTATTCCTATGGAAAAAAAAAAATCTTATTTTCAAAATTGGTTTTATACATAATGCAAAAGTTGTTAAATAGTACAAGCTAAGTGGGCTTTGATTAAAATATTCCCGTTAGTTGGAGATTTCAAACATGACATTAGGTTTTGAAGATCAAGGTTCTATTAAGTGATTTTTAATAGTTTAAAGCATTATATAGAAAATTGTTTGTTACGTCAATAAATAAACAATTGAATTTAAGTTCGAGGACATCTTTTGACAAAAATATGTACTTTGTAAAGTTACTAGGTAATGAAAATACAACAAGATTTAGAAATCTTTAGTTTGTGCTAAGGTATGAGGTTATAGTTTTTAAAAAAATAAGTAACATGTGGAGAAATGAAATAATATGATTTGGGTAGGGTGTTGAATATTTAAAAAGTCGCTAAGATGGTAAGGTCAAGTGTGATTGTGAAATCCATAGATGGTTATGAAATGAGATTGATTTAAGCTGTAAAATTTTGAGATTTTAGAGCTTAGTTTAAGGAAAGTGAGTGTAATCATTTATTCATTAATTAAAACGAATAAACGAAAACGTTGACTTATCAAAACTTCTAGATTCTAATAACATAATGAAGACATGCTTTAGCCTATAAGTGAACACTCAACCCGAGAATTCCCAGGTAGGCATCCGGGTCCCTCGTCTGATTGGGATTTATGCGCAATGCCAGTCCTAGACAGAAAACTCAGAATACAGGCGTTCACCCTTCCAGATTGCACGTGTTCGTTATTAAAATCTAGAACTTCGACGAGATCTTCAAGGTGGTTCAGGCTAAACCTGAGAATTTGTCCTATTAGCCTAAGAGTATATCTTGTGATGGAGAGCACTCTTCTTGTAGGGACTGAAGTAAGGATAAGAAGTAGGATAGAGAATATAAACAAGTAAGGTTGCAAGTAAAAGGAGCAAGTACTGATTAAAATCCTATGGTTATAGACTAGATTTTTTTTTTTCTAATAACCTAATTCCCTATAACCATGGCTCTGATACCAATCTGTAACACCCCAACCGATGGCGGAAACATCGAGGTGTCACGTAAGAATGAGTATACAGTAGCACATGATAATCAAGTTTTAATTGAAATTTATTTAAAGTGCAAATATCCAAAATTGAAAATACATAATGAGTTTTGAATGGAATTCTAATACATCAAATAACCAAATAAAGCATAAAGTTAAATTTGTCTTCTCATGCTAACACTCTAGTGTTCACGCATCATTATTTCCTGTTGAGTTGTAAAAATTGGGGGGGGGGGGGGTCAACTAGAAGTTGGTAAGAATACATAAGCCATGTCAAGCAATTAAGTTTAAGTATAAAAGTTTAGCAATTCATATGTCTATCGTAAGTTTAAGTCTACATGAATAAACATGAAGTGTTGAATGCACATAATCAAACCTCCGACTAGTTTAGGTCCATCCCGTCATCCACGGTTCACCTTAATATTATGTTGGAACGATAACAATCACCCGCGCTCCCCATAAAAGATGGTCAACGAATCTAGGTGGGATTGTCAATCCAATAGATCTATTATTGAGTATCGCCGGCTTGGCCATAGCTAATGATTATGTATTGTTGAAACTTGTTGAAACGAGTATAACTGTTGTTGTTGTCTAAATCATGAGGCATTAAAGTTTACAACTAGACATGTATGTAGAATTGCTTAAGTATAATGTTGCAAGTATAAAGAATTGCATAAACATGGTTACGTAAACTCACATTGGCTAAGGTGAATTATCCTCTAAGTGTTGTGAATGTATGCGAGGCGAATCCCAAAGACTCAACAACGTAGCTAGTCCAAATTGAAGAAATAAAAAAAAAACGAAAAAGAAAGAATATCAAATTCCAATTCGCCAGTTACAAGAGCTTATAATTAAAGCTTCAATTATAGAAGTAATAGACTATAGAAGAAAGGTATGAGGGAAAGTTTAATCGGATTGAAACAATCGATTTAGAGGTGCCAAGTATAATGGGTCATAGGTGGGTTTTATACTAGTTTTGGATTCAATTAGCCATTAAAATTGGTCAACACCATAAAGTAAGGTTTTATGATGAATTGACTATTTGACCAAGACTTTGACTAGGACTTTGACCAGGACTCTGACTAGGACTTTATTTAAAAAAAATTCTTGACAAGTGTATGTGTAAAAAAAAGAATTTAGATCATATTATTATTATTATTATATATATTCATTTATATATATATATATAAGTTGTGAGTTAGGATAATAAAGACTTAGGCACATTTGTATAATATTAAAAAAAATAAGGGCTTTTATGTATTAAAATTTGGGGAAAAATTTTGCGATGTTACAAGGACCGAACAAGCGGATACGCAACCTACAAATGCACGTGATCGAGCGCGTCCCTAGACATAACTGCCACATGACAAACAAGGGAACCAGCGGGCATCGGCGCAACAAACGACCATTGACAGAAGCAAGGGGCGACTCATGGAAGGAACAACCGGTTGTCTTGCCTACCATCAAGGGAGGAGCCTCATCCACATCCCCGCTAATCATCACGGGGGTCTTCGGTCATTACCGCACTCCATACATGTTCCTAGATCCAGGAAGCAGTGCGGACATCATGTACGACCAATGTTTCAATCAGCTTGATGAGTCGGATAAGAAACACCTGGTGCCAGTAACTGAATCAATATCAGGATTCATCCACGAATCGATAATGCCTCGCGGTGTCATCACATTCCCGGTCACCTGGTCGGATGGTAAGTTGTCCAGAACAGAAGAATGCGAGTTCATGGTGCTCCCAGTCATCTCGTCACACGACTTATTAATAGGAAGGGAGGGCTTAGCCAAATTCAACAGCAACACCTCCACGCCACATCAAATGGTCGGGTTCCCAACCCGCAACGGAGTAGCATTCATCCGAGGTAACCGCCAGTGCCATGCGGCGGAAGCCCCTAAGCCAGTCAAGTCCGCCAAGAGGCCAAGCCATACGGAACCAGAGAAGTGGATACTCAACCCCAGTTTCTCAGAGCAAACAGTCACCATTGGGCCCTCACTATCAGACACAGTGCGAACCCATCTGAAACAGCTACTCATTAAGAACATGGATATCTTTGCATGGAAACCCGCGGACATGGTAGGGGTCCCTCGTGAGATAGCAGAGCACAGACTGGCCACATATAAGTCAGTCGAACCGGTGGTACAAAAGAAAAGGAGCATGGGTCCAGAAAAAACCAGGGCAATGAATGAGCAGGTCACAGAGCTCTTGAATGCGGGTATACTCCGCCCCGTGAAATACCAAACATGGGTAGCCAGCCCCGTCATGGTAGGCAAGGCCAACGGCGGATGGCGGATGTGCGTTAATTACAAGGACCTAAACAAGGCCTGCCCAAAGGATTGTTACCCGCTCCTCGAAATAGATTTGAAAGTCGACTCTTTGGCTCCTTTCCGATTCAATGCTTCCTCGATGCCTACAAAGGATATCATCAAATCCAAATGGCGAAAGGGGATGAGGATAAAACAACATTCAGAACGGACATGGGCACCTTTTGCTACACCAAGATGCCCATCGGACTCAAAAACGCAGGAGCCACGTAGCAGCGCCTCATGGACTCAGTGTTCGCTGAACAGATTGGCGTAAATCTGGAGGTATACGTGGATGACCTCGTAATCAAAAGTGTAGAAGAGGACCAAATGCTGGCTGACATACAAAAAACGTTTGAACAATTGCGAAATGTTCGCATGAAGCATAACCCAAGCAAATGCTCCTTCGACATGGAAGAAGGCAAATTATTAGGTGTCATAGTGACGAAAGATGGTTTCCGAGCGAACCCTGAAAAGGTACAGGCGATAGAGCGCATGCCGTCGCTAGCGTCAGTCAAAGAAGTGCAAACCTTAATGTGCCGCCTCATAGCCTTGAACCGCTTCTTATCAAATTATGCATCCAAGTCATTTCCCTTCGTCAGCACACTCAGAAACTGCTTAAAGAAAAAAAGTTTCCGATGGACACCTGAAGCAGAAACCGCGTTTCAGGACATGGAGCAGTGCCTCATGAACTTACCAACGTTAACAACACCGCGCCCAAAGGAACCGCTAACGTTGTACTTGGCAGTATCAGATAAGGCAGTTGGTGCGGTCTTACTAGTCGACCGAAGAGGCGTTCAAACACCCATTTACTATGTTAGCCGCACACTCCTGGACGCAGAGACGCGCTACTCAGTCATGGAGAAACTGGTCTTAGCCTTAGTTCATGCTTCACGACGCCTACGACGATACTTCCAGGGGCACCCGATAAATGTGCTCACGGATTACCGCATAAGCGACGTGCTGAAAAAGCCAGAGCTTTCGGGAAGGCTAGCAAAATGGGCAATAGAGTTGGGAGAGCATGAGATTTTCTACAAACCAAGACCAGCCATCAAGGGACAAGTCTTAGCGGATTTCGCCACAGATGTCCCTACAGACAAGGTAGCAGAATGTCTAGTGGAACAAGACCCACCGCCTCCAACGGTCGAGAAAGACAAATGGTTGCTATACACAGACGGCACTAAAAGCGACGACGGAGTGGAAGCGGGTCTGCGGCTCATCAGCCCCGACGGCGCAGAATTTACATACGCCATCCGCTTGAACTTTGAAAGTACAAACAACGAGGCGGAGTACAAGGCGTTGCTCGCGGGCCTTCGGATCGCGGACAAAATGGGTGCCCGCTTCCTCAAAGCACATGTAGACTCCATGCTTGTCGCAGCCCAAGTGAATGGAAAATATGAAGCGAGAGATAACAAAATGGCCCTGTATCTTGAGCAGACCAAAAGGCTCATGCAGCGGTTCGAGCATTGCAAAATCCTCCATATCAATAGAGGCGAGAACAAACCCGCTGACGCTTTAAGCAAAATGGCAGCAACCGTCTTTGAGCATATGGCAAAAGAAGTCAGGGTCGAGGTCTTGAGCACACCGTCTGTACCTTCTCATCAAGTAAACGTTGTTCAAACGGGCACATCATCCTGGATGACTCCAATACTCGGTTACTTAACGAGCGGCACTCTTCCTAAAGACAAGCTAGAAGCACAGAAAATCCAACATAAGGCCATGCATTACCAAGTTTCAGAAGGTACATTATACAGGCGATCGTACTTGGGACCCCTTTTGAGATGTGTCGACGCAGAGAATGCAACATTCCTGGTCAAAGAGGTACACGAAGGAATTTGCGGCCTACATGCAGGCCCACGAATGGTAGTGGCGAAGTTCATGAACACGGGATATTATTGGCCAGGCATGCATGTTGATGCCGTCAAAATACTCCGCAAGTGCCATGCATGTCAACGCCATGCCCCAAGCACACTGCGCCCCAAGAACGATTTAGTACCAGTCACATCCGCATGGCCGTTTAAAAAATGGGCAGTAGAAATAGTTGGACCATTCCCCAAAGCCCCGGGAAATGGTCGATACCTCATAGTGGCAATCGATTATTTCACAAAGTGGATAGAAGCAAAGCCACTAGTATCTATCAACACTCGCGCAGTTAAACGCTTCATCTGGGAATTCATCATATGTCGTTTCGGCTTGCCAATGAACATCATCAGTGACAACGGCCTCTAATTCACAGATCAAGGGCTTCAAGAATGGTTAGCGGGCATGGGGGTGGAGCAAACTTTCACTTCAGTAGCTCACCCACAGGCTAACGGACAGGTTGAACGGGCAAACCGCAGCATTGTCGATGGTATCAAGGCGCGCTTGAACACCAGGCGGCCAGGATGGGTCGACGAGATACCAAACGTCCTATGGGCGCACCGAACGCTAACAAAATCAAGCAACGGGGAAACGCCGTTTAGCCTAACATATGGCACTGAAGCTATGATCCCCGCAGAAATCGGGTGCCCATCCGCACGCGTGCTCCTAGCCTCAAAGACAGACAACGACGCTGAACTACGCCTCAACCTAGATCTCTTAGAGGAACGCAGAGAGCTAGCCGCATTCAAGGAAGCCAAATACAAGCGACAATTGGAGCGTTATTACAATGCTCGCGTCAAAAAGATGCATTTTGAAGTGGGTGACTTCGTCTTTCATCTCAACGAGGCCTCAACAGCGGAAGCACCCGGCAAGCTTGCACCAACTTGGGAGGCCCCCTACAAGATACAAGAGGTGCTCGGGAAGGGTGCATACGCATTAGAGTGCTTGGACGGCACCCCAATCCCAAGATCATGGAACGCGGCTCAGTTACGCGTTTGCTACATGTAGTTATATGAACCGCAGTAGTATCATGTACTTGTTCTACACGGCTTTACGCCCTATCAATGTTATATATTTTTCCCTTTACTTTCAGTTACATAAGCGAACATAATAATCTCGCAGATAACAGTATTTTATGAAAAGACGCATCAGTGTTTTCACACGATGACGTCGCCTTGGTCCGCGAGTAATGCTTTAACAAGCAATTCACCGCGGACTAAGCAGACTAGAGACGCATCAGCGTTTTCACGCGATGACGTCACCTTGGTCCGCGAGCAATGCTTTAGCAAGCAACTCACCGCGGACTAAGCAGTTCCGAGACTCATCAGCGTTTTCACGCAATGACGTCACCTTGGTCCGCGAGCAATGCTTTAACAAGCAATTCACCGCGGACTAAGCAGACTAGAGACGTATCAGCGTTTTTACGCAATGACGTCACCTTGGTCCGAGAGCAATGCTTTAACAAGCAATTCATCGCGGACTAAGCAGACTAGAGACGCATCAGCGTTTTCACGCGATGACGTCACCTTGGTCCGCGAGTAGTGCTCTAACAAGCAACTCACCGCGGACTAAGCAGATCAGGGACGCATTAGCGTTTCCACACGATAGTGTCACATTGGTCTTGAAGTAATGATCTCAGCGAGCAACTCGCCGCGGACTAAGCAGGTCAACGTCTCAACGTAATAACATCATAACGTGAAATGACACATCTACACAAGGACACTGGTTACACAAGCAATATACAAGGATTCAAAGCCTTAGCCATAAATACATTTCATAAAAGATCATATGAACAAAAAACCCTAGGCACCCAAATACACATACAAAAACAAGCCCCACGGGAGCACAACATGGATGGCTCAGGGTACTATTACATACATTTTCAAAAAAGGAAAATAGTAGACACCAAAACTTAATCTTAGACAATCAAGTGGGCCCACGAGTCACCATTGCGGCGGAAGCGGACCTTAGGGGTAGGTCGGACCACCGCAGGATAGTTAGTTTTAACATGAATTCTATGTGTTTCAAAATGGTGCTTTAACTTGGTTGATGCCATTATTAGAGCTAAAATAAGTTTTTTAAGATGTGAGTACCTGGTTTCAGCATCCAATAGAGTTTTACTTACATAATATATAGGATGCTGCTGTCCTTCGAAGTCTTTTACAAGGACTGCACTGATAGAATTTCCAAAAACGACAAGATATAACGATAGGGGTTCACCATCCTCAGGTTTCATCAAGAGTGGAGTTGCTGCTAGATATTCTTTCAATTTTTGTATTGCTTCCTCATGCTTTTGTCCCCACCCGAATCTTTTATTCTTGTTTAGGATGTCGTAGAATTCTTTACACTTTTCTGAGGATTTTGAGATGAACATATTTAAGGCTGCTATCCTGCCAGTCAATCTTTGCACATCCTTGATATTTGTTGGGAATTTGAGATCTAGGATGGCTTTGATTTGCTCTGGACTGGCTTCTATAACTCTCTTGGTTACCAAGTATCCAAGAAACTTGCCAGCACCTACCCCAAAGTGACATTTGGCTAGATTCAACTTCACGTTGTATGCATCCAGGATGTCAAATGCCTCTTTGAGATCTTGAAGATGATCCTCTACTCTTTTGGACTTGACCACCATATCATTGATGTATACTTCCATAGTGTCCCCAATCTTGTCTTGAACATCATATTCACCAATCTTTGATATGTTGCACCTGCATTCCTTAGTCCAAATGGCATGGCAATAAAACAATAAATACTTGAGGGAGTCATGAACGCAGTATCCTCCTAGTCATCTGGTTCCATTTAGATTTTTTGAAATCCTGAGGATGCATCCATAAATGTTAACATTTCATGACCTGCTGTGGCATCTACCATCGAGTCGATATGTGGAAGAGGAAATGGATCCTTAGGATAGGCTTTGTTGTGATCTGTGTAATCTACACATACTCTCCATTTCCCATTCTTCTTTTGCACCACAACTACGTTGGCCATCCATCTTGGGAATTTGACTTCCTTTATCATCTTGGACGTCAACAATCTATCTACTTCTTCTTGAATGATAATGTTTCTTTCAGGTGCAACTTCCTTTGTTTTTATTGTACAGGTTTGAAACTCTTATCAATTATAAGTTTATGTGTAATGATATCCTTGGAAATTCCTGTCATATCCTCATGTTTCCATGCGAATGTTGACATCCTACACTTCAAAAATGCAATTAAATGTTGTTCTATATCTTTAGGAATATTTTTACTGATTTGCACTGTGATATCCTGATTGTTTTTCTCGATGCAAACTGCCTTTACATGCTGATCGGTTTGTGCTTTGTCATCCTCCAGGATATCACGTGCATCCTGCTGTAATTGCTATGCTTGTCTCGACTGGGATGATGCCTTCATTGATGTAGTGTAGCAGTCTTTAGCTTCCTACTGATCATTGTTTACCTTGACAACTCCCCAAGGAGTGGGTAACTTCACACATTGATGATATGTTGAGGGAACTGCCTTCATGTCGTGTATCCATGGCCTACCTAGGATAACATTATAGCAGGATAAGGAATCTATAACACAAAATCGTTGTATAGCGTTAATCCCTTCGACATATATAGGCAGCTTGATCTCCCCAACTGTACTCGTAGTTTCTCCAGTGAAACCAACCAGGATGGATGACTTGGAAAGTATATTGGTTAGCAATATATAAAGTGATTATCAAGCCATCATGATGTGGATCTAGGATGTTTTCTCGATCATCATCTTCGAAACTGATCACCCTTGCATTTGTTAGCATGGTGGTCTTTGTAGGTCTCTCCCCCTTCTCGGACTTCGTTTCCCTAGCATGTCTTTTTGCTGCTGAGTAGGATGTGCCACATATATCCGAGCCACCAGAGATGAAGTTAATAATTTAGGGCAATCCTCATCATCATCATCATCCTCAACCCCATTGACCTTTTTATTATCATTCTTAGTGATATACGTTAAAATATACATATATAAATCCTCAATTAAACTCCCAAATTACGCGTTTTCAACCCTAATTGCACGAATTCGGTACTTAACCGCTTCATATGTTTATTGCAGGTCTTAAACGGCGCCCCAAATACAAAGTCGAAGAAATCGGGCGAAATCTGGACCAAACGAACAGTTGCGGCACAATCAGTCAAGTCTGGAAGATGTGCACGGGCGTGAAAGATTTGTGCACGCCCATGCGGGTTTACTTTACTCGGACACATAGGGCTGCACTGCCAGTGCAGCTGCTAGTGCACATCAGATTCTCAGGCACCTTGATCAGCACCACCGTGCACCTGCCCGTGCGACCTAGTTCCTTGGGTGCACTGCTCGTGAACCAGCCAGTGCACACCTTGCACCCGGACACCAGCTGACCCGAACGACCGTGCACCCCAGGTGCACGACCGTGCGGGACCCAAGATATTTTCAGAAACCTCGTGGCCACTTGCCGACTTGCACATCACATCAGAAAAGTTAATGTGCACGGCCGTTGAAAAACTTGATGATCATATTGCAACCTTGTTTCATTGTTATTGGATTTGTGATTGTGTTTGAATGACTTTGATGATTGTCAAATGTGTTAGGCGGATACATGTTGAGAAACCGTCCGTTTAATCATCCGGTAGTAGACTAGTAAACTTGTTAATAAGTTTACGCCATGAAACTGTAACTGGGTATTGGTTTGGTTAAAGTCAGTCGGATAATGATTAGAAATGCTTACCGGCACGTAAAAGAGTTTTAAAAGCTTAATGGTGCCGCTACTGATCTTTGACACGGTTAATGATCTTTGCTAGTTATTTTGGTAAAAATAGCGATCTTAGTAGATATGTGTTCAAAGTTAGTAAAATGGAATAGGTTGTGTTTGAATGACTTTGATGATTGTCGAATGTGTTAGGCGGATACATGTTGAAAAACCGTCCGTTTAATCATCCGGTAGTAGACTAGTTAACTTGTTAATAAGTTTACGCCATGAAACTGTAACCGGGTATTGGTTTGGTTAAAGTTAGTTGGATAATGATTAGAAATGCTTACCGGCACGTAAAAGGGTTTTAAAAGCTTAATGGTGCCGTTACTGATCTTTGACACGGTTAATGATCTTTGCTAGTTATTTTGGTAAAAATAGCGATCTTTGTAGATATGTGTTCAAAGTTAGTAAAATGGAATAGGTTGTGTTTGTATGACTTTGATGATTGTCGAATGTGTTAGGCGGATACAAGTTGAAAACCGTCCGTTTAATCATCCGGTAGTAGACTAGTTAACTTGTTAATAAGTTTACGCCATGAAACTGTAACCGGGTATTGGTTTGGTTAAAGTCAGTAGGATAATGATTAGAAATGCTTACTGGCACGTAAAAGGGTTTTAAAAGCTTAATGGTGCCGTTACTGATCTTTGACACGGTTAATGATCTTTGCTAGTTATTTTGGTAAAAATAGCGATCTTAGTAGATCTGTGTTCAAAGTTAGTAAAATGGAATAGGATGTAAAAATGCCCTACTTTATGCTAGTCTAGGTGGCTGTATTGTGTATTCGGTATTGCTTTCCTAAATTAGTGAGGTTAGAAAACTCTTAACAGATGACTAACTTATCTTTAGAAGATTTGCATGAGATCATATCAGCTGCTCGCTAATAAATGACTTGAAGTGGTTAACGTGTGTATTCGTGTTAGCTTTCTGTATAGTTGTCATGTTAGGATGACCGAAAGGAACACTAACTGTCGGAAAATGGGAATGTTGATCACACGCCTTTATTTCATATGATATGTAGAGGACATGCTAGGATTGATATATTATAATCTATATAGTTATATTTTGTATTTGGAGTCTTACATATGTTAGTTAGATACTTTAGAATTAATTTAGTTTAAACAAACTTCCACTATGTTTTCCTACTGGTAAATTAAGGATAGAGTTTTAGTACAATTGCTCCGCGCGCGTCCATGGATCGATATCTGGTTCTTATCTGTACATTACTACATATATGACAGGGTACACTTGCCCTATTGTGTGTGTTTTAATATTAAGGTCTAAACCGTTTTTATTAATATTAAAGTAGAAACGTGTGTTATTTCATTGTAATTAGTGACCGTGGTACGCATTTCTGTAACGCGCAGCTTGATCGTGCATTGGCACGTTATGGTGTGCACCACAGGTTGTCCACCCCTTATCATCCACAGACAAGTGGACAGGTGAAGGTCACTAACCAGGGTTTTAAAAGAATCCTTGAGCGGTCGGTAAATCAAAACCGAAAGGATTAGGCTGAGAAGCTTGATGACACGTTGTGGGCCTTCAGGACTGCATGTAAGACGCCTATTGGGACAACTCCCTTTAGGCTTGTCTATGGTAAGGTGTGTCATATCCCAGTCAAGCTTGAGCATGGGGTGTTCTGGGATTTGAAGACGGCGAATTTGGATTTGAAGACCGGCGGTGAGACCCGTTTCTTGCAGATTCATGAGATGGAAGAGTTGAGGCAACAGGCCTATGAGAGCTCGAGTTTGTATAAAGAGCGCACAAAATGGTTGCACGACAGTCGCCTGAAACACCGAAAATATTTTCAGGTAGGCGACTTGGTCCTGCTTTATAACTCTCGCTTGCGTCTCTTTCCGGGAAAGTTGAAATCCCGTTGGACAGGCCCGTACACAGTTAAGGAAGTATATCCTTACGGGACTATCTAAATTGAAAATTCAGAGGGTTTGACTTTCAAAGTCAACGGTAATCGCCTAAAAGTCTACATTGACGGACCGGTTGACCAAGGCATAGAGGTACTTGATCTCTACGCCCCACATGCCTAATAAGTGTGGGGAAGTGAGTCTAGCTAGCGACTCGTTAATAAAATTAGCGCGGTGTGTATGGGCGCGCCATAGGGTAAATATGTAAAAAGTGTTAATATTTCTTTGTTTATTTTAAATTTCTTAGTTTAACGTTTGTTCGAGTCTTGTGCAGGTTCGTACCGGTTTTGAGCGGAGCGGGAAGGAGCAATGGAGCGTGAGCAGTCTACAAATAGGTTATACTTGGCTTAAATGATGTTTTCGGACAAAATAGGGGCGCTACGCAGGAAAATGCAGCTGCAGGCTGCAAAACTGCAGATCTGCAGATCTTGCACGACCGTGCGAGCCGAGGTGTGCAACAACATGATCAGCACTCTAGTGCAAGGGTTAGTGCAGAGGATGTGCACGACCGTGCGGGCCAAAAAGCCTAGCCCATTTTCGTGGGTATAAAACCATCCTTAACTTCATGAGGAACCCTAAACTTTGCACTAACGGCTGCGCACTTGTTACACCCCTCAAAAACACCGAAAACATCATCATTTGCTCTAGATCTTCACTCTTAACTTCCCAATCCTTCAAGGTATGAATCCCTTCATAATTTTGCACTTGTTTTATGCATTTTTAGTTTAGTTATGTTGGTTTTTGATTTCTAGGAAAAAGATTTTGGGGCTTTCTTCATATCTCTTTAATAAACCCACGAATCTTGTTAGTTTATAGTTTAAAGTTAGCCGTTTTTGGTTGATTTTGTTGAATCCGTGCGCACTCATGCCCAAATCACTTGTATTGTGAGTTTATTTGAAAAGTATGTGAGATTTGGGTGTTTTACTTGGAAAAATTTTGAAAATCTGGAAGGTGTGCACGGGAGTGCAGCTCGGAATCACCGAGCCGAACTGACCTGCACGGTCGTGCGACTTAGGTGCACGACCGTGTGTGCCGAGAAACTTAGGCTGCACTGATAGTGCACAAGGCAGTGCAGCCTCTGGCCTGCTAACCAAACAGACCCGCACGACCGTGCAGGTTAACCAGAAGCAGGTCAGAACTTATGCAGCTCGATTTTGCGCAACCAGGACCTCATTTTTGATAATACTACAACTAGAACTTTGTTTTTTGTATGTAGATGGCTCACGAGTTCCTCACTTTTGATAACCGAAAGAAGAAAGAAGCCGTGTGTCTGGACAAATTATTCAAGCTTTGGAACCGACGAGACGCGATCGGTACTCCCATTCGGCTAAATTGGGACCTGCTGACCATGCTAAACCAATGTGAGAGGTTCGACGGGTTGATTTTGCCATACCTGGCGAACTTGCTGAGTATCAACCGACCAGTCTACAGGGAGCTTACTATCGAGTTCTTACCTTCCTACTCCTATAAAAAACCAAAGGAGGGGGTGCTTAAGAACTTCCACGACTAGGACATTCGGTTTAGGCTATGTGGGAAATGGTATCATTGGTCAATGGCAAACCTGGGGTGGAGACTTGGGATCTACACGCACGAAGACACCGATTCGGATGAGTTTTGCTCGGTCCACAACTTCGCGGATAATGATGAGCGGGGTGCATTTTGGGCTTCGATAGCCATTGGTAGACCTTATAACCCGAGGTCAGCCAAGGCCACGAGGATAAAGGACCCGCTACTCCGTATGTTGCACCATGTTTTCAGCCACACTATCTGTGGCCGAAAGGACAGTTCTGGGAACTGTCCCATTCTTGATCTACTTTACTTGTATCATTTTTGTGAGAGTGCCCCGTTGAACTTGGCTGCACGGATGGCCGAGTTCTTTCTCACTGCTGGGGGCACCAAAGACGGGAGTGAGACACATGGCGGGGAGTACATCATCCAGATTGCCGAGAGTATGGGCGTCCTGACCGTCAAGGTCAGGGCCATATTGACACAGGGCACAGCTGGGGTCACACTAGATCTCAGATCACTTAGGTCCCAGAACCTGATTGCAAAGACAGCGGAGCGGCCACGCCTTATTAGCCACGACATTATATGGGACCCCGTACTGGTGGTAGAGGACGAGGAGATGCACGAGCAGCATCCGAAGGGCGGTGGTGACGCACCACATGACTCTCCCCAGCACTCTCCTTAGTACTTCCACCAGTATGACCAGAAGTGGCCGCCCGGCATTCCATCCTACCCTGAGTTCTACACTCGGTTCCAGGCCATGGAGCTGAATGTGCAGAACATCAGTGCGCAGCAGGGCGAGATTAGACATGACTAGTAGTTTATGCGGTTCACTATGGAGCACGTGCAGCAGGATGTCCAGTATGACTTCCAGTACGTTTTTGCTGGCTTGGAGTCGGTTCATCCGGGTTCTTTCAGTAACCCGCCCTTGTTCCCATATGGAGCACCACCTGGCGACCAGCCAGGCAGCTCCGGTCACCACCACAGGGACGGGGATGACCAGTAGCCGATTCCACTGCATTTCCAGCGTTTGTTAGTATTTTATTTTTATCTGCTTTCAATACTTTTATTTTGAACATTTTGGTTTGTATTGTACTTTGAATTAAGTATTTAAATTTTTAATTTAGTTTGCTTATGTTTATGATGATGATGAGTGGGTTTGATGTGTGTGTTGTGTCAGGAATGTTGACTTTGCAGGTAACTAGCAAGCACCATTGTCGATGCTCTTGCCGTTCATTTACTCGACTGTTTCTTCGACACTAGGGGAGTATTATTCTCTTTTTTTCCCACGAATAGTTAGCTATTTCATAAATGCTATCTATTTTTTCACATCGGGGACAATGTGACGTTAAAGTGTGGGGAGGGATTATATCTTGTTCTTCTTGTCCTCTCGTGTGTGTATATATATATATATATGTATTAAAAAAACCCTTTAAAAGTACATATATGTATATATATTCTTATAAACATCAAGCCTAACTAATTTTTGATAAAAATAACTTGAGGCGCGACAAACAGACGAGATACGAGCATGTTTAATTCGTACACTTTCACCCATTTCCTTTCGGTTACGTGAGCGTTTGAGCCTTAGAATAGATTACATTTCTTTGACATGCTTTCGAGTGAGCCGGATGTTTTGTGCAATTTAGAACTTGTCATTAGTATACTTGTTTAGATCAGATACGTGTGATACTGTACGAATATGATTGAGGCATTTAGGATACCCTTTTGATTTAGCCTTTCTTTTCGTTCTATCTGTTTCCCGCACCCAAATGTTATCCACTAGTTAACCATGTTGAACCTAATCCCGTGTTTTTTCTTATTTACCACACCATTTCACCACTAAACCAAATGGCCTTTTTACTTTAACCGTTTGTGCTAAAACTCGGTTTAGGTTATTGTTTAACTAGTATATGTGTTGTAAATAGTTCGTTTTCGGGTTTATATATTTAGAACCCGTATGTTGATTATATCAGTCTTAGTTCGGTTATATATATCATAGATATATATATGCTAAAGAAATATAGAACACCCTAAAATATGGTGAATTAGCAGTATTCGAGCAGTTCTTAGAGCTTTAATGTTAGAAGTTATATGTTTAGCTCGATTTAAAATAAAAATCGCCTATATTCGCGTTTGTGTTGTACAGTTATATTAGTTATTATTAGTTAGACATAACCGCCGGGTTTTAACTGATTTGTCACTGTAAATATCCATTCCACACCTTTACCTTTGCCAAACATTACAACCCTCATAAGACCTCCTGATTTGTGCCTTTTCACACGTTAGTTGGTGAAGACTAGATCTTTTGACAAGCTTATGATATTGCACGATTCATTGTCTTGACAATGGAGCGATTTACACATACACATTACACGTATGTATCATAAATAAAACCGAGTGTGTGTGAACATTGTGAGTCGTGTACGGGTTTGCGTGCTTGTAGATCGGAAGTGAATCACCGCTTTTTAGTTATCTTGTCGCCTGTGTTGATATCTTTTGTTAGCTTGATTATTATCGTCTGTACAAATTATATTTTGTCTTTGTTGCCACTTGGCGAGTTTTTCGTTTATTTCTGTTTTGTTGTTTGCTTGAGGACAAGCAAAGTTCAAGTGTGGGGAGGTTTGATATACGTTAAAATATACATATATAAATCCTCGATTAAACTCCCAAATTACGCGTTTTCGACCCTAATTGGATGAATTCGGTACTTAACTGCTTCATATGTTTATTGTAGGTCTTAAACGGCACCCTTAAGACAAAGTCGAAGAAACCGGGCGAAATCTGGACCAAACGGACAGTTGCTGCACGATCAGTCAAGTCTGGAAGATGTGCACGGGCGTGCAAGATTTGTGCACGCACGTGCGGGTTTACTTTACTCGGACACATAGGGCTACACTGCTAGTGCACATCAGATTCTCAGGCACCTTGATCAGCACCACCGTGCACCTGCCCGTGCGACCCAGTTCCTCGGGTGCACTGCTCGTGCACCAGCCAGTGCACACCTTGCACCCGGACACCAGCTGACCTGCACGACCGTGCCTCCCAGGTGCACGACCGTGCGGGACCCAAGATATTTTCAGAAACCTCGTGGCCACTTGCCCACTTGCACGTCACATCAGAAAAGTTAAAGTGCACGACCGTGCACTTTAGGCGCACGATCGTGCACAAAACCAAATTTTGTATAAAAACAGAGAAGAGCTCAATGATGTGGTATTGGGTTTTCTGGAGACATATTTGGGCGATTTTCAGGGTTGTTGAAGTGCTGCAAAGGCGTGGAACGAACTCGGGAAGCCATCCGATCCATCCATCATCATCCAATCCATCACATTTGCATTTCTATGGTTTGATCCTTTAAACTATTTATGATTCGAATATGATTTTGAATGCTATTTGTGATGTTTATTTAGTAGATTGTACGCCTACGGGCAAAAAACTAGTATGTAGTACGTAGAAACAATCGTTTGTATAGTTAATCATGTCTTGTATGAATTCGGCGTTTTTCATGACTTAATCTTGTTGATCATAATGCAACCTTGTTCATTGTTATTGGATTTGTGATTGTGTTTGAATGACTTTGATGATTGTCGAATGTGTTAGGTGGATACATGTTGAAAAACCGTCCGTTTAATCATCCGGTAGTAGACTAGTTAACTTGTTAATAAGTTTACACCATGAAACTGTAACCGGGTATTGGTTTGGTTAAAGTCAGTCGAATAATGATTAGAAATGCTTACCGACACGTAAAGGGGCTTTAAAAGCTTAATGGTTTCGTTACTGATCTTTGACACAGTTAATGATCTTTGCTAGTTATTTTGGTAAAAATAGCGATCTTAGTAGATCTGTGTTCAAAGTTAGTAAAATGGAATAGGTTGTGAAATGCTCTACTTTATGCTAGTCTAGGTGGCTGTATTGTGTATTCGGTATCGCTTTCCTGAATTAGTGAGGTTAGAAAACTCTTAACAGATGACTAACTTATCTTTAGAAGATTAGCATGAGATCATATCAGCTGCTCGCTAATAAATGACTTGAAGCGACTTGAAGTGGTTAACGTGTGTATTCATGTTAGCTTTCTGTATAGTTGTCATGTTAGGATGCCCGAAAGGGACACTAACTGTCGGAAAATGGGAATGTTGATCACACGCCTTTATTTCATATGATATGTAGAGGACATGCTAGGATTGATATATTATTGTCTATATAGTTATATTTTGTATTTGGAGTCTTACATATGTTAGTTAGATACTTTAGAATTAAATTAGTTTAAACAAACTTCCACTATCTTTTCCTACTGGTAAATTGAGGATAGAGTTTTAGTACAATTGCTCCGCGCGCGTCCATGGATCGATATCTGGTTCTTATCTGTACATTACTACATATATGACAGGGTACACTTGCCCTATTGTGTGTATTTAATATTAAGGTCTAAACCATTTTTATAAATATTAAAGCAGAAACGTGTGTTATTTCATTGTAAAATTATGTGTATATCCGCACACGTCACTTAGTATAAGGTTTATGTTTGTGAGGTTCATATGTGGGTGTGGACTTCCTATTAGGATTGTTATATCTTGAGGATGCTTCTATCCTCTCCTGAATCTTCTTGTCATCCTTAAGACTGATAAATCTCATTGCTCTATTTCTGACTTCATCGAGAGTCCTACAAGGGTTCATCACCAATGTGAGCGTTGGATTTTAGCTAAAACAGGATTACACGATCATACAAGTCACAAATCTAGGTGCGGAAACCCTAGATCTGAACAAATTGATAAAACACAAATCACGACACAATCAAGATCATTTTCAATAACATTTCATAGATTAACTTTCATTCAAAAAGCATTTACAATGAGTTTATGTTAATCTAGATCACACAGATAATCTCTCAAAAACACCTATGAACCTGATCTGAACCTGGACACAAATGACAACTCTCTTACATTATCAAAAACTCAAAATCTATATATAGGCACTGCACATTCGCCCCTTACAACTGGTCGAATGTGAGTGTTTTCCACATTCGCCCACTACAAGTGGTCGAATGTGTCTTTTGATCTTGTCCAGTCTTCCTTCGTCCAGTCCAAAACTACCTTCGCCCCTTTCTATTCTTCCTTCGCCCATACATATCTACATTCGCCCATACTGATTCACCTTCGGCCATCACTAACATATGTTAATTATTGTATATCCAATCCTTAGTCGCAAAACGCATCAACAAACTCCCCCTCGACTATTGATTGGATAGTTTTCTCTGATAGTCCATCGTCTTGTTCATCAGTTTGATTCTGAGCTGCTTCTTCTGCTCAGAAGTCATTGGCGGCTCGAATATTTTCTTCACAGGCTTTGACACATTGGTCATCTTCACAGTCTTGCCAAGTTTACCCTCCAAGTTGCTTCCTGCATTTATATCATACGCAAAACACACTCCAACAACTTGAGTATACTTTCTCGCTTGAGCAAAGTCATTGGGTTCATAGTAGATCGGATTGTAGAATAACATGATGATGTCTTCGAATGTGCAATTGATCAACCACATAGGATCAAATACATGAACATGCTTGTATTTATCCTTTCCATCTCTCAACACAATCACCGCTTCTGCCTTTCTCCAATCGTAATACCAAAAGATGAAATCAGCACTGAAATGCTGTGGCATTGGCATCAACGGTATCTTCCTCATCACATTAGGTGCTTTATAGATCAAAGTAACACACTTCATATTGGTTTGTGGATCAATATCCCTATGCACTTTTCTTCTGGGATATTGTGGTTTGAATCTGTTCCATTTCGTACGACTTTCCCAAACCAATTTGTCAGCGCACCAACCGACATGCGATCCATTTACCTCGGCTCCTGACATTGGGAATCTGCATAAGTCTCTCACCGCCCAGTACGGTAGAGTAAGCAAGTCACAGAATCTGTTGAAGTACAGAATTCCGGTTTCCCATTTTGCAGCAATACACTTCAGTCTGCCTAAGTAAGTCCACCCGAGAGCTCTGCCTTTGAACTTGGCATTATGAAATCGATAAAAGTTACCTTGAGCTTCAGGCTTAGGTCGGTTCTCATCCATTTCCTTCAACTTCTTCATATAATTCTTCAACTCATCAGACTGGTTAGAAGAATCTTTCTTTTCATTACCAAATACCTTTTCAACAAACTCTTCACTTCTTTTCTTAGCTTTCTGTTTCGCTGACTTATTTGGTATCTCAGTGAAGTCAGGAAATACTTCATTCTCATCTTCTTGTCTGAAATACTGGGGAAACTCTTCATGAGTAATATCTTCTATTTCAACTTCATTGTTCTCTGGAGTATGCACATCATCTGAATGACTTCCCATATCCTTTTCAGGAATATCAGGAATCGATTCATCCATCATAAACTCCTCAAACGTCTTTCCTACCCTCTGTGCAAGACCATCTAGTATTTCTTTCGCCACAGATGCAGGTAATTCCCCTTCTTCAAGATCTGGATCTTCATATTCCAACTCATATCTCAAATCATCAGTCTTGAATATTTCAGCGAAGCATCCTGTGAACTCAATGGTCCACTCTCTCTTTTCCAACATATTCTTATATAACTGTTTAGCATCATCAGACAGAGATCTCACCTTCTCGTTCCAGAAAATACTTTCATCCGAATCAACATTCCCACCTTTCTTCTTGGAACTCGATTCTCCAGTATCTTTCTTCTTCTGTGGTGTTCTCTTTTCATAACTAAATCTAGAAGTATCATCTCCTCCATCATGATCACTTCCACTGCTAAACTCATCACCTTGCTTTTTCCCCGTTCCTTCAGCATCATCATCATCATCATTATTGTCATCATCATCATCATTGTTGTCATCACTTTTATCCGATCCATCATCATCCTCATCATCATCTTCTTCTTTCTCAGATTCAGAATACTCATAATCAACTTTCTGTTCATCTTCTTCTTCATCTTCTTCACCCTCTTTCAACTGTGGTGCTCTACTATACAGCTCTTCAATCAAACCACAAAGGCGTTTGTTTTCCTTCTTTAATTCTTTGTTATCAGCCTTAATCAGTTTGATTTTGCTCTTGTTTCTTTCACATTTTCTTTCAAGCTTCTCATTCTTAGCTTCAATCAACTTAATCTTATCATTTATATCACCCTGATTAGATTTCGAAGCAACTACAATCTGGAGCATCTTCTCCTCATTCTGCTTGAACTTAGCAATTTCAGCTTGTTGAGCAACCAACATCTTCATCATGTCCTCCATCTTCTTATTAACTTGTTTCATGACATCGTCATCCACAGTCACTTTCTTCGACTTAGATCTGGATGGCTCAACTTCAACAACTTTCTCTTTCTGAGGCTTTCTAAACATATCGAGCACTTTATCCATATCGATATTGAACTGATCGATTGGTAAAGTCTCTGCCTCTTTCGCTTTCTTCTGTTTCTTGGCAACTGGTGAAGATAGCTTAGAAGGTGTTCCAGCATCAGGTAATCTCTTTCCCTTCAACAACTGAGCCAACTCTTTTTCCCTCAGTTCTTTTACGCTTGATTTCTTTGCCATAGTCTTTTGTTTCTTTGTTTTCTTGGGCAAATTCACAACTACAGTTTCTCCAACACTCAGTTCAGCTAGATCAACACCTAGACCTTCATCTTCAACTGATTTCTTTCTTCTTTCAGCTTCTTCTATCGACTGGTTCAAGGATTCAGACTCACCAACCATAGTGGCCTTACGTTTGGTGGTCCTCACATTCTCGTCATCAGAATCCCACTGCTCATCAACTTCAGTCTCTTCTGAATCTACAGTCTCTTCATCCACCAAACCCGATCCTTTCTTCGCCGTCGATTTCTTTCTAGCTACTTGTTGCTTAGTGCTTCCCTGATCTATAGCCTTTCCCTTGCCCTTCCCTTTGGCTCCAGGATTGACTACTTGACGTTTCCGCTTAGTGCTTGAATCAACATACACTAAGGGATCATCGTTGTCCGAGTCACTATCATCATGCCTTGCTTTGTTCTTGCCAAGATCAATGTAATCCGGACGAGCCAAAGCACCAAATAATCTCCTGTTAGGTGGCTTCTCACTATCAGGCACACCTTTATAACCTTTCATCCTCATCAAGGTTCTAATATTCATATGATCTTGACCTAGGATCATTGTCGGATCCTTTTTCAGCATAGAATATTTGTAGTCAAAGATCATCATCAGAAACCTCGGATACAACATAAACTTCTTGTTCTTCATTCCCTTCAGCATCTCCAGCATATGATCAAGAATCATCCCAGAAACATTAAATGGTTTGTTGAGTGTCAACGCAACCATTAATGAACTCAAACTCCTTCTCATCACGTCATAACCACCACTCACACATCCAAAGACATGAATCAGAACATGTGCAAAATACTTGTACACCACTCCCAGCTTCCCCTTATACATAGATCCGTCAGTGATTAGACCTTTGTATTTCATTCTTAAGAAGCACGCCTTCTGTTCTGTCCACGATAACTCCCTGGGATCTTCACTATCTTCAAATTTAATCTGTAAAGCCTCCCGAATATCAGCTTCAGTTAAGAACATATCCATCTCCTGAATCTTGCTCTTGATGATCGTCTGATTCTCCCAGTAGTCATACTTAGCATTCTGGTAAAAATCTTCTATGATGTCTTTGTATATGATGGTTGGTGTGGCTAAGGCATGAACAATCCTGCTCCTCTTCAGAAATTCTATAATCCCTGTAAACTTTGTGTTCTTCTCAACGTCTCCTAGATAAGCGCAACAGTTGTGCGATCGTTCAAAAGGCCAACTGCTAGGAACAGATGTTTCAGCTACTGGTAATGGATCTTGAACTGTGATCTCAGCTGGAGTTTCAACATTCACTGCTGGTGATTCAATATTCTCGGGTTGTTCAGCCATCTGCACATGAAAATCAATAAAAACACGTCAAAATACAAAAACGACAAATTATAAAAATTTTGGTCAAAACTAATCTGCACATTCGCCCGTTTTAAACTGGTCGAATGTGAGATTTTGTGGTCGAAGATAGAAAATTATGGTCGAAAGTGTAAAAGTTCTAAGTAAAAATCACATTCGTCCACATTGTTCCACCTTCGTCCAACCTGATTCCACCTTTGCCCGGTTTTTGAACCGAAGGTGAAAAAGGTTTTCCCCCAAAATTTGAAATTTTGCCATTGTTTGTTTTAACTTGTAATTTTGATCCTAAAACATACTAACATGTCCGACTAACACTCGTTTATTACCAATTTTGTCAAATAATCAGTTTTCATTGGTTTTAAAGTGGAATTAGGGTTCATCTGTGTTTAATCGATCAAATTAACATCTAGATGTGTTATTATCCTAATTCCTTCCACATTCTCCCCCTAAAACCTATGAGAACTGATCGGAAATGAAAAACAAGCATCAATAATCATCAAAAATCCCTAGAATTTGAAACCCTAGGTCCTGTGTATAAACCGATCAATTTTGATCTGATATGAAGTCCATTACCTGCAATATTAGTCTTAAAATGATGAGTAATGATCAGGGAACAAATCAGTGAATCAATAAAAACACAAGCAACAAGGTCTGGTACTGATGATATTTTGAAAAAAATTTTGAATGAGGGGCTCGAACCTGAATGACGTATATAAAGAGGTCCACGTTCGACCGTTTTAGGTGGACGAATGTGGGTTAAGTCCACATTCGCCCCAAGTTAATGACACGAATGTGAAAGAATTTCCACCTTCGCCCCTATTGAAAGACCCGAAGGTGAAACTTGTACCCGGAAGTGGAAAATACACCCGTTAGTGAAAATTTCCACATTCGCCCTTTTTCACAACGGTCGAAAGTGATGATTTTTCCACATTCGACCCATTTAAGGGGCGAATGTGAAATGGAAAAATCTGAAAATTTCGCCAAATCACGAATTCGAATCCCGTTCAACATTTTTCAATCCGTTAAACTTCCAAAACTCAAATTTTCACATTTTGAATGTTACAAAGTCCAGATGGTGTTATCAAATCTCAGAAATTGACCATCAAGCATCCCCGGATATCAAAAATAAAGCAGAAATGCAAATCTTTTGGATTTTATGAAATTTTTATCAAAACACACCTAAAATCTTTTTGGATTTTGTATCTTTTTGACAATAAAAGTAAAATGCGACAAAATAAAATGCATCAAAGTAAATGAAAGCAATAAACATTTTGTGATTTCCGGTAAGAGGATCATATCAGTTTTCTGAGAAATCTGAACACAGCGTTGATCTGTTTCAATATTATCATTAGAAACAATATGTGACACGGCAATTGCTGATATTGTTGTCCACATAAGCTCACATGCAGACAATTACGCAATGCTTTAAAATGATACTAATTAGATGTATTAGACTAACACATTGTGGTTCCCACACACACGACATACTCCCGTATCAAGAAGTAATTTGCACAAAGACTCATTGTAAAGCGTGATTATGCTTTCGTTGTCTGTAATTGTACAAGATATAATGCATAGAGGTATACAGGTCAGCAAATTAATGCAGCAAAGTAACATATGCATCATACCAGGTTGAGGACTGATATTAATCATGATTTGCATCAATGATCAATACGATATTATAGATAATCTTTGATCATCATATAACATGGAAAGTTCCTCAATTCGGTAACTTTAGGATTTGGCATAAAGCTCTTTTATAAAGACATCCTATCTGATCTAGGTCCGTAATGACTTACAGCAGAAGATCAGATAGGCTATCCCCAGACAACTAATAACATAACGACCCTAAACCTCCGAGTTTTGTACAAACACCCTATCAAACGAAATTACGGTACTAAGACCATATGCCCATGAGGTGTTCATCCACAAACGCGTAGTTTGTTATGTTTGTATCACTAATGCACGCAATATATAGTCTACGAAGCCTATCAGCATATCACACGTAATCAACATACGTCTCATTAAAACTATACAATTCTTTAGCCTGTGTCAGATCCCCACTGATGTACTATCATTTCCTCTTTTTATCCAGGAAATCATTTTGGGTTTTTCTAATTTTTAGGTATTTTGAAAATTTTTCAATGTTTTTGGTTTTTCTGATAAAATGACTCCCCCTAAAATAAAGAACATATTTTTGGGTTTTTAATTTTTCTGAAAAACAAAACAAAAAATTTGAAAGAAACAATCCACTTGAAAGCATCAACTTCTTTGAGGATTAAACAACCCCTTCGAAAGCATCAACTTCTTTGAGGATTATGATAGTAAAGAGAAATTCCCAATTAGCAAAGAGAGGTTCCCAATTAGCAAAAATTTAAAACTAAAACTAAAAACTAAAAATGATAAACCGAGGAGCCGATTAGTGCTGTTTTTCCTTTATATTGTTTACTTTCAAAAGATATTCAAAGCGGGATCTGTCAAAAGCTTTTGTAAACAAATCTGCACGTTGGTAGTCAGTATGGATTTTGACCATGTCAATCAATTCCTTAGCATAACAATCACGGATAAAATGATATTTAATCCGGATATGTTTCGCTTTAGAATGATTTTCAGTATTTTTAGTTAATGCAATTGCGGCTTCATTGTCACAGTGTATAGGGGTTTTAAGAAACTGCAAACCGTAATCGACCATCTGTTGTTGGATCCAGAGCACTTGCGAACAACAACTCGAGGCTGAAATGTACTCGGCTTCACATGTAGACAGTGCGACGGAAGTCTGTTTCTTGCATTGCCAGGTAATTAACCTGCTCCCTAAAAACTGGCAACCGGCTGTTGTTGATTTGCTGTCTTTGTCACAGCCGCCCCAATCTGCATCACTAAAAGCAATAAAATCAAAATCATCATCATTAGGGTACCAAAGTCCTTTTGATGGACAACCCTTCAGATATCGAAGGATACGCTTGACCGCCGTCAGATGACTTTGTTTCGGCTTCGATTGATAGCGAGCACAGAGACACGTTGCATACGTAATATCTGGTCGAGACGCTATCAAATACATCAGAGATCCGATGATTGCTCTGTATGTAAATGGATCTGTCAGCTCCCCCTTAGCGTCCACTCCAATCCCGTGATTGGGTTGAATCGGGGTATCCATCGGCTTAGAGTCCTCCATCTGGAATCGGCTCAAGATGTCGGCTACGTATTTCGTCTGGTGAATGAAGATCCCGTCGGGTCTTTGATCCACCTGTAAGCCGAGGAAAAACTGCATTTCCCCCATAGCGCTCATTTCGAACTTCTCCTGCATAACAGTTTCAAATTCCCTGCACAAGAGTTCGTTAGTTGAACCAAATATAATATCATCAACGTAAATTTGTACTAGAAGCAAGTCATCTCCCGTCTTCTTCGTAAAGAGGGTGCAATCGACGAGGCCGCGCTTGAATCCTTTGGAGATGAGGTATGTACTTAGCTCCTCGTACCACTGTCTTGGAGCCTGGTGCAAACCATATAAAGCTTTGTTCAGCACGTAGACCTTGTCCCGGTGGATTGGGTCCTCAAAGCCTGGTGGTTGCCCGACATAAACCTCCTCCTTGACTTTACCGTACAAAAATGCGCTCTTGACGTCCATTTGATAGACTTTGAATTTCTTATACGAAGCAAACGCAAGGAACATCCGAATAGCTTCGATTCGTGCTACTGGTGCATAGATTTCGTTGTAATCAATTCCTTCGATTTGATGGAAACCCTGCACAACCAATCTGGCTTTGTTCCGTACAATAACTCCACGATCATCCTTTTTGCACTTAAACACCCACTTAGTGCCTATTTTCTTTCTTCCCGGCGGCAAATCCGTGAGCGTCCAGACTCCCAATTTCTGGAATTGCAATAACTCCTCCTGCATTGCCTCAACCCAGGCATCTTCATTCAAAGCGTCTTTGTATGTCCTTGGCTCTACCTGCGACACATAACATGCAAACGACCAATCATTTTGGCTACCAGATTTCTGAATTTTGGCATACAATGCTAAAGCACCAAAACTCTCTGGCGAATTAACGCTTTTAAGCTGCCCTCTGGTCATCACTCCACTACCAGGATCACCGATAACTTGCTCCAACGGATGAATACGATGAATCCGAGATTCCGGATTAACAGTTACAATCACTCCCGTCTGAGCAGTCAAGTTCTCTACAGCATCCTGATCATGACCCGTGTTAGATGATGAAACAACATCTAGATTTGGAGTTGGGTTCACAGTTTGCTCTTCTAAGTCTTCTGCATGTTCAAGAACAGCTTCTTCAAATTGTTCATCTTCAGATTCTGAAGTGTCTAATGAAGTTGAAGCTTCTTGAAACAACTCTTCTTCTTGTGTAGGAGCACTGGTATCATTAGAAACTGGTGGGGGGTTTACGGTGATTGGACGCATCAACGGTGAAGTTGACGCGTTTTCACACTCGTAAAGTAATCTGATAACAGCTTCTTCAACCAAGCTATCTAGGTTGAATGATTCAAAGAAATCTTTGTAATCAAACATCCAATCAGGGCCCGTGCCTTGCAAATTTTGTGTGTATCGTTGAACTTCCACATTAGCCCAATCCTCCACTTGACGAGTTCTCTTGTTGAATACCCGTTTGAGCGGGGTTGCATATCCAACAAAATATCCCTCCTCAGCTTTAGGACTAAACTTCTCGCTTGGATTCAACATCGTGCATGGCGCCCCAAATGGTTCTAGATACTCTAAATTGGGCTTTCGTTGGTGTAACAGCTCATAAGATGTTTTTCCAAACTTCTTCACTGTCAAAACCCGATTTAACGTGTATTTTGCTGCATAAATCGCCTCATTCCAGAACATTACTGGAAGATTTGAGTCAGCGAGCATTGTTCTAGCAGCCTCAATCAGAGTCCTATTCTTTCTTTCAGCAACACCGTTCTGTTGCGGGGTATACGGAGCCGAATATTCATGATGAATCCCTTTGCTTTCACAAAGTTCATCCATCTTTGCATTTTTGAACTCCGTCCCGTTGTCACTCCTGATCCTTTTTATCTTCAAATTGTAGATATTCTCCAGTCGAGTGAACAGAACTTGTAAGTTGGTAAAGGTGTCGCTTTTGTTCTTCAAACACATCACCCATGAGAATCGTGAATAGTCATCAGTGACGACTAAACAATAAAGCTCTCCAAGATGACTTTTGCGTTTGACCGGTCCGAAAAGGTCCATGTGCAATCGCTCAAGCGGCATCTCAACAGAGTTAACTTTCTTCACTTTATGGGACTGTTTGTGTTGTTTTCCTTTCATGCAGCTCACACACTTGTCGTTCAGATGGAAATGTTTCACGTTTACTCCATCGACAAGTCCATTTCTCACTAACTGATTCATTTTCCTCAGATGAATGTGCCCCATTCTTCGGTGCCACATTATTGATTCTTTTTCGGTCGCCTTGGATAGAAAGCATGTTATCTGTCCCTGTGATGTCATCGCCTTGGACATATCAAGAATATAAAGATTGTTGACTCGAGGTGCCATCAACATAACCCACTCCTTTGGAATCTTGAAGCCCGGTTTGAGAATATAGCAGGATTTGTCATCAAAATGCACAGAAAATTGTTTATCGCATATTTGACTGACACTCAACAGATTATAATCTATCTGCTTGACATAAGAAATCCGCTCGAAAGTCACAATCCCATTACTCACGCTTCCTTCCATCGTAATATATCCTCCTTTATTACCCGCGAACGCAACATATCCTCCATTAATATTCTTCACATCAAACAGTAACGCCAAATCCCCCGTCATGTGGCCTGAAGCTCCACTATCAACAATCCAGAGACTGCTAATAGGGCCAACTGAAGCTCCCTGCACACAAAAAGTAAAGTTTTAGTTCTTTCGGGGGACCCAAGCCTGAGTCTTGGGCCTTTGAACATTTGATTTCAAAGAAACATCCTCAATGACTTTTTCAACAACTTTTTGTTTTGAATCAACCGTTTTCTGATTTTTCAAAACAGATTTATTTTTCTCACTCACCTTCGAAGTAGAAGCTCCTGGAGTACAATTAGGTGTCCAAGATTGTTCAGACCTTTTGAGTACGAATTTGAGATTTTGGTTTCTCAATAGATTTCTGAACATTGTTACTAAAAGTAACTTTCTTAGCAACCTTATCTGAATTAACAGACTTAGGTCCAACATTTGATTTGACAATTGGTTTTTGTGGAACCTTTTGTCTATCAGCCGTTGTGTTCACCACAGGTTTTCTCCAAGATTGTTCCATTGCAATCCGATTCCTTCGATCATATTGAAATGGACGGTTGTTCCTCATTTGAAAATTGTTTTGATTATAAAAATGTTGTTGTTGAGGAACAGTCCGTCTATGTGGTGGGACATAATGATCAATCGGCTTTCTCATGGAATTCTTAACCTCAACCTCATGTCTTTTGTGCCTTACATATGGACACTGAGCAAGTAAATGCCCGCGTTCTCCACATTTAAAGCATTTTCTGTATTCCTCAAACACATAATGAGCATTTGGTGAAGCAAATGATCTGACAGGAAATTGATCATTATACTGTTGATTTCTTAAACTCTCAGGAAGTGGTCCTTTCGAGTAAGAAGGTTCATGAAAACCATTTGCTTTATCATTTGGTCGAATGAACTCAGTGACATGGATCTTTGGTTCTTGAGGATCTTCTGAAAACAGTTTCTTTAAGATTTCTGGTGGAATTTCATTGGTTCTTTCATGTTTTGGAAACCATATTGTGCTTTCTTGCCAGATTTTGTCAAGTTTAGAATAGTTAACATTTTTAATAGGAAATTCCTCATCAGAAATGATTTTATCGGATCCTTCCATCCGATAAAACACTTTAACCGGTTTGTCACTTGGTTCATTCAACTCATTCTTTTTGACCTCATTCTTAACAACATTATCTTTCTTAACATCAACCTTTTCAGACTTTTTATTACGATTAGCATTTGCCATCGGATGAACATGATCAGATGGTGACACTGGTTCAGTAGTAATGATGTGATTTTCTTTTGGAATTTCACATTCATTAACAGATTGATCACTACCAGTATCATCATTTTCTGAGTCTGAACTATCACTCTCAGCATAAACACCCTCATTGTTCAAGCCCAAAATCGGTCTCACATCGGAATATGGATCACCAATACTCGAGGAATTAGATTCCTTTTCCGATGATGAGTCTGATTTTACCGAACTCTCCGGTATAACTTGGTGATAGTTATGGTTTTCAAAAAGAACCGGAGATGGTACAGACTTGTAATTGGTGGTGTTATCATCAATGATATGATCTACCACATAAGCAACATTCTTATAACTTTCCAGCTTTTTGTTCACCTTTTCAGCAAAGCATTTTATGGCTGCCATTTCCAACTTGGTGTTTTCAATTTCATTGATATAGTTATTTATTGCCAATTGTTTCAATGACAAAGTGTTTTTCAAGTCGGAAATGTCCTTTTTATAGCCATCTAATACTTTGTTGAAAGCATTTAACTCTTTGCGAGTAGATTGACAGTTCAAGATAGCACTATCTCGTGAAATTCGGAGTTGTTTATTCTCCTCTGTCAATCTATCACATGTTCCACAATATTTATCACTCATAACATCAGTGCTAGATTCAGAACTTACAGGTTTTGGCGGTTCAGTCATGGCCATCAACGCAAAATGAGCTTCCTTTCCAGTGAAAAACTTGGAGTAGTCGATCTTGGTGAAAGCATCATCAGCTATGCACGACTTCCTCGTCATCAAAAAGTCAGCTTCTGCCAGCAACTGGTCAATATCATCATCTAAAGAATCAACACTTGCCTCTGTGTCTGATTCGCTCTCAGAATCTGAATAAACTGATCTACACTCCTCGGGAACATCAGAAACTGAATCAATCACCATTCCAGAACTCTTTTCCTCAGCCTTAACCTTAACAGGTTCACTCTCCACTTCCATCTCAGTCTCAGAATCATCACTTTCACTCTCCTCAGGTTCTTTCTTCTCATCAACTGCCACCGACTCTTCCATATCAACCTGATAAGCAACACATGCCACATTCCCACCAGTAGTCACTTCCTCAACTCCTATTTGCATACCCGACCAGTCAAACCTCTCATCCTGTTGAGTCACCAAAGCTTGGTTCTGACTCGCATTCTGTTGAGTCTCATTAGGTGTAGTGATAGGTACAACTGTTCGGTTTGTGTGATTAGGAGATTGATTTTGAATCTGGTGTTGAGTGTTTGGTTGTCTGTTTTGGTTGTTAAAGTTTCGGTTCTGATAGTTGTTGTTATTTTGGTAAGAAACTTGGTTTTGTTGACGGTTCTGGTAATTTGCATTGAAAGGGTTTCGATTACCTTGTTTAGGTGGCTGGGTGCATTCCCTTTTGAAGTGTCCTTTTTCTCCACAATTAAAACACGTAACCTTCTCCTTGTTGAAACCATAGGTTGTGTTGGGAGAAGTTGCCAAGTCAGTCCTTCCAGTTTTCTCGATGAACTCTGTTGCTCTCCTCATTATACTCGCAAAAGCCCATTGAATGTCAATGAGTTCCATCTCTTCCTTGTCTATCTGTGCGTAGTCTTCGTTGGTTAAGTTGTTGTTCCCAATCTGACTAGCAACCAACCCATTGTAGGATGAAACCATTGCTGAGACTAATGCAATGTGTTGCTGAGCAACCTCCACAGTCACATTTCCCAAGTTAGATGTATCTAAAACCACCGGTTGTTGTTTATGTTGAGTAACTTGGTTTAATGGTTGTTGTGATTGGTTAGCAGTGTAAAAACTTACTTGTTGCATTGGAGAGATTGGTGAAATGTAGGAACTATATTGTGGTGGTGTGTATGATGGTTGTGAGTAGGAATTGTATTGTGGTGGTGTGTAGTTGGTGGTTGATTTTGATGAATCCATGACATTGGAAATACATGCAACATGTGGTGCAACGCTTCCAGAGCTCGAGTTTCCAGCTGGAACTGAAGTACCTCCAAAATACAAACTGGGATTCTGAGGAATCTGTGACCTTCTAGCTTTCCTCCTATCCTCCAACTCTTTGTTCTCCAGCTTTTCAATAAACTCTGAAATGGTCCAGAATTGATAAGCATCCTTCTCTCTGAGTACCTCCACATGCTGATCCCATTGTGGTGGTAAAGCATCTGCAAACTTATCCACCTGCTTAGTCATTGGAATCTGTACACCATAACTAGACAATTCAGACAACAAATGCATGTATCTAGGAGTTAGTTCTTTCAAAGTTTCATTATTAATGAAAGAAAAATTCTCAAACTCCTTGACTAATTCCTCCATTCTCAGACTCCTGGTCTTCTCGTTACCATCATGCTTCCTCTTCAGCTTATCCCAAAGCTGCTTTGATGTAGTACATGTCCCAAACTGATGCAACAGGTCACTTGTGATTGCCTGTGTCAGTTGAGAGAACGCCTTCTTCTCTACCACATATTTCTTCTTTTCATCCTCAGTCAAGCTTTCCAGAGGAATCATCTCACCTGTGTTCTCCAGAATCGGTGCTGTGTATCCTTTGACAATCATGCTCCATGCCTCTGCTCCTTCAACTCCCATGCCTTCCAGTTGGATCTTGAACATGGTGTGCCACTGGTTATACTCTTGCATATCCATGAGCTTCGGTGGCCGAGTTCCACTACCTGTAGACAAATCTTTAATCAAAGTAGAAATAGCATTAGTGGTTTGAGTATTTACCGCCGCTGCAGCTACTCCCCAGTAATCAGATTGTAGTGCCGGATGTGCTACACTTTGAGGCATCGTGCTCGTTGTTGTCATGTAGTTAAGTGGTTGTGAGGATTGCGTGTTCGTCTTTTGCGCTGCCACTGTCCATGGGTCCATTGTCTGCTGTTGTGGTTGTGTTGTTGCTGATCCAGGAGTAGTTTGAAAACGCCACATGATCTTAATCTGAAAATCTCAACACTTAGAAAAATTTTTCAGCAAAAATCCTAGGTTCGCCTGAAATTCAGTACGTTCGTCCAAATAATCCTAGATTCGTCCAAAATTTCTCACTTTCGTCCCTTTTGGTTCTACTTTCGTCCAAACAGTAACAACCGAAGGTAGTCTTTGATCAGAATGTAAACACAGACTAACACTATTCCACTTTCGCCCAAATCAGAACGGTCGAATGTGGAATTTTCTACCCGAAAGTGAAAAACTCAACACAAATTTTTCAGGTTCGACCACTATTTTCTCAGGTTCGCCCACTTTTTATCAGGTTCGACCACAACACTCAGTCCAGGTTCCAGGTTCGCCCAAAACTAGCAGATCTCATTTTTGAAAAACGGTTATTGTTTGAAAAACGGTTATTTTGATCTCAGATTTTCAAAAGTTCATGGATTTGAATGATCTCAATCAGGTTATGTTTCGGAATTGATTTGGAACAACTTTAAGTCTTGGAAAACTTGAATTCGACCACAAATTCACCTTTGAATCGATCAAAAACTCTTAAAAACAAGGTTTATGTAAAAACAGATGATATTTTGTCAAAAACATGTCCAAATCAGCTCTGATCTTATCAAATTTGTTGTTGTATGATCCTCTAAGCTCTGATACCACTTTGTGAGCGTTGGATTTTAGCTAAAACAGGATTACACGATCATACAAGTCACAAATCTAGGTGCGGAAACCCTAGATCTGAACAAATTGATAAAACACAAATCACGACACAATCAAGATCATTTTCAATAACATTTCATAGATTAACTTTCATTCAAAAAGCATTTACAATGAGTTTATGTTAATCTAGATCACACAGATAATCTCTCAAAAACACCTATGAACCTGATCTGAACCTGGACACAAATGACAACTCTCTTACATTATCAAAAACTCAAAATCTATATATAGGCACTGCACATTCGCCCCTTACAACTGGTCGAATGTGAGTGTTTTCCACATTCGCCCACTACAAGTGGTCGAATGTGTCTTCTGATCTTGTCCAGTCTTCCTTCATCCAGTCCAAAACTACCTTCACCCCTTTCTATTCTTCCTTCGCCCATACATATCTACATTCGCCCATACTGATTCACCTTCGGCCATCACTAACATATGTTAATTATTGTATATCCAATCCTTAGTCGCAAAACGCATCAACAACCAATTCTTGATAGGATGGTGAATCCTTCTGTAGTCCCATTTTGAAGGCTTGAACCGCAGTTGTGACATCTAAGTTTGGGATGTCAAGTGCTTCCTTCCCAAACTTGGTAATGCATTCCCTTAGTGATTCTCCCTGTGGTTGTGTTACCCTGTATAGATCACTTGTTAAACGTTCAAATGTATGACTACATGAAAATTGGTTATTGAACGTGTTAATCAAATGAGCAAATGAAGTAATAGAGTAAGGATGAACACTTAGCAGCCATTTTAAGGCTGGACTAGTGAGGGTAGACCCAAAACCTTTACATAAACATGCCTATTTAAGGTTAGCAGGAATGAGATTTATTTCCATCCTTTCCCTATATTGAGCCACATCTTCTTCAGGATTTGTGGATCCATCATAAAGCTTCATACTTGGATTCTGGAATCTCTTAGGGATTTCCACATCATGTATTGAAGGTGCAAATCAAGATATCCTGTGACATGCTGAGGATACTTCAGGGATGGGCTGTACTATCCCTAGTACACTGGACACCATATCTTTGATCTTCTGGAGCTCCCTTGCCAATTGAGGGCTTATACTTGTATCTTGCATGGAACCAAAGTCATTAGTAGCAAAAGTATTAGTATTCACATTGTTACCATAGTTTTATCCTCGAGATAGTTCTATTGTATATCCTGGATCCCTGGCAGATGTCATTCTTACTGTCGAGGTAGTTTTAGGAGTAGTAGATACACATGGGGATAAAATCTCCTTGATGGTTGCCCCCAGAGATGGCAGAATTGAAATCCAAATTCCTAGGTTGTAGAGGTGTCACCACATCTTCAACTGGTCTCTTTAAGTATGTTTTGAGAGATTGAATTTCCCTTATCAACATTTTATTAGTTTCCTGTTGCTTCTTCATTTGGTCCTTTACCATTGTAAACGTGGACAAAACATCATCATTTGACACAAAAATAGGAGCAGTAGATCCAGATGTGCCCATCCCAGATCTAGGATTAACTTGAGGAGCAGTTCGAATCAAAGGATCAGAACTCTTAGAAAATGCAGGGGGAGGTGGTATTGTAAGATTTTTGGCAGAAGTTGAGGATGGCATGGATGAAGACACAAATTTTGGGTTTGAAGCCATAGTTGTCAAGAGTTTCAAAATAAATTGATTAAGAATGAATTTTAACAAAGATTTTGTTAAAAATAGCACCACTTGCCCCACGGTGGGCGCCAATTCTTTTTGGTCAAATATTATCAAGTAGAAACCAATTTTGTTTTCCAAATTAGAATTGTGAGGCAGAGTGCTAAAAGTGTTTGTTATGTTAAAAAATCAGGTATATCTTTAGGATGGCACATTTAGGATGTAAAAAGAATAAGTTTTGACAACTACGTTCAGGATAACAAAGGAAATGATAAGGATGGACAGTTATATCCTGAGGATGGAACTGTCTGAGATAAAATGAAATGTTAGGTTATAAATGAAATGTAACAATGCAAGAACACACGATATACGAGGAAAACCCTTGATTAGTGATGATACCCATCACAAAACCTCGGGAGGAGTCTAAGCCCCTACCTTTGTAGTTTATATTAATAAAAAAGATAGTTACAACTTTGGAAATGGAATGGACGAGCTTCTATGATTACAAGTTGGTGTTTTTGTGTGTAAGCTTATAGAAAGTAAGATAACTAAAGATCCAGTCCCCTATACTCGTCCATAACATCCCTATTTATAGTATAAGTAATCAACAAAGATCTCTATAAATCCGCCATCCCTGATTGTTTCAGCTCAACGTCTTTATGCTTGAATTATTTGATACAGCCGTTACATAACTGACTTCTATGTTCTCGCCTGATATTAACTTTAGGCGATTACAATTGGACCTCTTCTTCATCAATGACCTTTTTCACACGTTTTCTTCTCCTCTTTAGATTAGACTAGGTCAATAGATTCGTTGGAGGAGATCATTAAGACTTTATATTGTTTAAGTGTACCTGCATTTACATAAATTCAAGATAATTCGTTAGTCCATCCTCAGGATGTACATAGGATAATATACAATTATATCCTGAATCCTGCACCACCTTTAGTATCTTAAGGATGTCAAATAGTAAATACAAGTTAGTAATATTTTAAAGATTTCACCACCAACATGTATAACCTATGAGAACTAAATCTTTCCCTTTGAAAGATAACCCCATATTTGATGTTCCCTTCAAATAGTGAAGCACCTGTTTAACTTCTTCCCAATGTTCTCTTCCCAGATTTGACATAAACCGACTGACAACTCCGACTGCGTGTTCTATGTCAGGTCTTGTGCACACTATAGCATACATCAAACTACATACTGTAGATGCATACGAAACTCTAGCCATATCAACGTTTTCTTCTTCAGTTCTAGGACATTGATCTTTGGTAAGCTTGAGGTGACTCCCCAAGGATGTGTTTCTCGGTTGGTCTTCTCACAGTTAGTACCGAATTTCACTAACACTTTCCCAATGTATTTATCCTGGGACAGTGTCAAATATCCATCCTTCTTGCTCCTGGTGATACTCATCCCGAGTATCTGTTTAGCTGCACCCTAATCCTTCATCTCGAATTCTTTGGACATTTTCTTCTTCAACTTACTGATCTCATTCATGTCTAATCCTGCAATCAACATATCATCTGCATACAGAAGTAGAATGATATATGAACTCTTGAACTTCTTCAGATAACAACAATGATTGGCTTCACATCTCTTGTAACCGGTTCTCATATGAAATAATCGAACTTCAAGTACCACTGCCTTGGCGCTTGTTTCAGACCATACAAACTCTTCTTCGACTTAGACAATAAGTTCTCTTTTCTAATAACCTGGAATCCCTCAGGCTGTGCCATGTTAATATCTTCATCAAGGTCACCATGTAGGAATGTTGTTTCACATCTAGCTGCTCTAGATGCAAATTCTATGCTGCTACAATACTCAGAATTTACCTGATGGTGGTTATCTTCATCACTGGAGAGAAGATCTTATCATAATCAACTTCCTTCTTCTGCTGCAATCCCTTGATCACTAAACGGGCTTTATACCATTTAGACCCATCATGCTCATCTTTGACCCTGAAACCCTGAAAACCCATTTATTCTGAAGAGCCTTCTTGTCTGGCGGAAGCTTTATAAGAACCCAAGTCTTGTTCTTGTTTAACGAACCCATTTCTTCTTTCATTGCTCACTCCCACTAGAATGAGTCTTTCATCTTGACTGCTTTAGAGTAGCTCTCTGGTTCACCATTTTCTGTTAAGAGAATATAATAAATTGAGGGATTCGTGCAACTGGGACTGTACCTATATGGTGCATTAGAAACTTTGGTGGATCTCCTGACCGAAGTATCAGATTGGTCAGGCTGCTGTGGAAACTGTTCGTCTTTAGACTCTGAACTCCGACTGTCAGAAACTCCCACTGACTCTTCATTCTCACCATCTTCAATCTCTGGTTCTGTGCTATCTTCAGATTCTGTTAAGGGCTCTGTGATAGATTTTTTCTTCTGATTCTCAACCTTAAACTCAATTGTTTCTTCCTCAACCTTTGACTTATCCAAGGCCCTTGTACAACTCTTCTTCATTGAACTCAGCGTGCTTGCTTTTAACTACCTTTCTTCTTTCAAAATCACAAAGCCTATAGCCCATTTTATCTGCCCCATATCCAATGAACATATACTTCTTTGCTTTAGTATCCAACTTTTTGCATTCAAGGTTGATATCATAAGCATTACACCCGAAGATTCTCTGGTGTTCATACTCAACTGCTTTACCCTTCCTTTCTTCTTGAGAAAGCTTGAGTCTTAACGGTACCAAGGATCCACGGTTGATATGATACACTGCTGTGTTAGCTGCATCAGCCCAGAACATCTTTGGAAGCTCTACATTCAGTCTCATACTCCTAGCTCTTTCACATAATGTTTTGTTCATTCTCTCTGCAACTCCTATCTGTTGCAAAGTTCCTGGAATTGTATTTATCATCTTGATCCCTCTATTAGCACAATAACCTGTAAACTCCTTGATGATGTATTCACCACCGTTATCCGACTTCAAGCATTTCACCTAAAATTAGTTTCTAGTTTAACAACAAATTTCCATTTCTTAAAAGTATCTTTAAGACAACAAACCCATAGCTTGCGTGTTGAATCATCTATGAAGGACACAAAGTAGCGAGCTCCTCCAAGTGAAGCTACTGATGTCAGTCCATATACATCTGAGTGAATAAGCTCCAATTTTTGAGCTTTCGGTGTTCTCCCAGTCTTTACAGAAGTCACTTTCTTTTTCTTGCCTAGGATGCATGGTTCACAAAATTCCGACTCAACCTTCTTCAACTTTGGAAGTTTTCCCCTGGTAACAAGCATCTTCATCCCCTTTTCACTTATGTTCCTAAGTCTTTGATGCCATAACTTTGTCTGACTTGGTCATTCGATACTGCATCCACTCCATTAGCTGATGTTTCAACCATGTACAAACTACCTCTCTTCTTGCCTCTAGCAACTACCATACTGCCCTTAACAACTTTCCGTTGTCTTCTACCGAAGTAAACATCATATCCCTGATCATCTAGCTGACCGATGGATATAAGCATCCTCTTCAAACCAGGAATGACCCGAACATTCTTCAAGGTCTAAATGGTTCCTAATGGCGTTTTAAGGTTTATGTCTCCAATTCCTGTAATATCAAGACTCTGATTATTAGCCAAACGCACTTTACCAAAGTTACCTGTTCGCAGATTCTTCATCTTCTTCGTGCTAAAAGTAGCATGGAAAGATGCTCTTGAATCCATAATCTAGTCTTCAACAAAACTCTCGATACAACAGATAAGAGCATCCTCTGAATTTGAGGATGTAGTAGCATTCACCTTCCTTTTCTCTCTTGTAGGTTCAGAACACTGACTTCTGAAATGCCCAAACTCTTTACAGTTCCAATACTGTATATCTTTCCTTGGCTTTCCAGGTCTTGACTTGTTCATGCATTTTGACTTTGACCTACCCCTGTTTCCTCATCTATTATTACTTCTCCCTCTTCCTTCAGTACTGTGCAACAAGCTTGACTCTCCATTGTTCCTTCTTCTTGAATCCTCATTCAGTAATAAATCATGAACTTTTCCAAAACTAAGAGTCTCAACTGACCCTGTGACTGCTGTGATTGTGCCTGACCAGCTGTCAGGTAATGAGGATAACAATAGACAAGCCTGCAATTCATCATCTATCTTAAAGTTCACAGAAGACAAACGTGTTAAATGTGATTTAAATAAATTAATATGCCCAGTAACAAAACTTCCCTCTTTCATTCTGATGTTGACTAACTCCCGACTCAGGAACACCTTGTTTGCAGGATACGGCTTCTCGTACATATTGGACAAAACTTCCATAATCTCACGCGCTGTGGTTTGTTCCAGAATGTTGTAGGCTACATTCATGGAGAGAGTAAGCCTAATCGTTGACTGTGATTTCTTGTCAAAATTCGTCATTCTTTCGTTATGGTCTCTGGGGGAGGGTCTAGTGCAGCATCTAACTCCGTCTGTATAAGTAAATCCTTGATTTGCATCTTTCACCAACCAGAATTCTTACCATCAAATTTCTCTACCTTGACTTTTCCTTCTTCAGACATTGTACTGTTTTCTTGCGTTGATAAAAAAATAAACTTCACAAAAGATATTAAATGTCTTTTTATAAATTAAAAAAAACAAAGCAAAGAAATAACTTGCTTTTATTTTGTTTTCTTTTGTGTACTAATCCACACAAAAGGACAAAACAATTAATTGTTTTTATCCACTTTATTAGCACTAGAAACCACAAAGCACAAAGGTAGTAGGAAGTATCTTATTCAACGAATAAACGAATCACAACCCTTTTTCTTGTATATTCGATCGAACAAATAAATAAAGATGGCAGAAGGGTTACAAAGGGAGGTTGGTGTCCGGCAGAAACCCAACGTCAATTTTCAGGGGCAGAACTACAGGGGGGGGGGGGGGTCAGGAGGGTCCGTTGACCCGCCGGCCGACCATGCATATTGCGATCCTTCATCCATTGGGTTTTTATGTTTTGATCCGCATGATTATTTATTGAACAGTTAGTACAACGAGGAAGATGAAAATCATAAGAAAGTGCTTATCGGATTTTTTTCTGATCTGTGCGATTATTACAGAAAACAGATTTTGAGTGGGATGAAGAAGAATGTTTAGAGAAATATTAAAAGTTGTAGGGTATTTATGTCATTAGTCAGAAATCTATTGTGGTCAACATCCGTCCATTTTTAAATGCTTTAATTGCTTTTTAAATATAAAATATACTATTAGGTATTTATTACCTGTTCAAAAAAAGGTAACAATACTTAATAATTTAAAAGAATAGTTTGAGTATACTAGAATTTTTATATTTTATTATTTTTCTTTATTCGTTAATTGATTTAGTTTACACATGTTAACATTTTTAAATTAATCATTTCATCTATTTTTTTAAATATTTTTATATAAGTAAATAACTATTATACACTAGCGGATTTTTGTGTGTGTATATATTGCCCCCCGGTTATCATTTTCTTGTTCCGCCACTGTCGACTAGGGTTTGGTGCGGCGAGTAGTATACAAGCAAGGAGGTGGGTCAAGTATGGAGGAAGAGTGGCAGCGGCCGGTGGCTAAGGTGACTGGTTGGCGGAGGTGGGGTGTCGGTTGTGGTGCAGGTGGTTACATGTATGTTCTTCCTTATTAGATCAAGAGCCTGAGCTCTAATACCAGTTGTTAGGATCGAGAACACAAACGCACACGAACACGAGATTTTACGTGGTTCGGTCTAAGCTGACCTACGTCCATGGGGCAACTGGGGTTTTCTTATTATTGAGTGATACAAAAAATACAAGTACACGAGATATATTTTTATAGGCACTAATTATTATTAAACCCTACGCTAAACTTGCTTAATAAGTTAATCATACTGGGCTTAAAACAGTTGGGCCTATAAGTGGGCTGAAGAAGACAACATCTCCAACAAATTAAACAATAACGGAATTTCGGTCTATACCGGCACCATCATATCAGATTCAGGAGGAAGATTAGAATTTGAAATTTATAGAAGGGAAAAGATAACGTACATATCTTCCATAACGTGAGAAGCGTAGGAAATATTCTCAGCCCTTAGATATAGGCGGTGGCACGATGGTAATTAACAACCCTAATCATGGTCGGCTTAATCTAACCAAGGGTACATTAGGAAAAAGCGTTCAATTTTTTTTATTTCAGTAGAGAGTTAACCGAATATTAATTTACAGGATTTCAAATCGATTAAAGGTTATAACAGAGTTTGAATCAAAAAACAAGAAAAAGAAGAATAGAGAGTCATGCAAAAAAAAAACAAAGCATATACTGAATCTTAAAAGAAGAAGAAGTAATGAATAAACGCTCGTTATTGTTTTGAAATACTTACGATTATATTTCATGAAGATGGTGATAACAGAGGGTGTAAAAACACACGTACATGTAGGTTCATTATTATAAACGCAGGTTCGTTATTCTTTAAACGCACTTGTATATTCTTTAAAAGCACGTTCTACAATCTTTAAACGCACATTGTATATTTGGGTTTGCCAAATAAACACACGTTATAAAAAACACACCTTTGAAAAAATTGAAAACGCACCTTTGAAGAATTGAAAAAACTTCAAGCGCACCTTTTAAATACTTTAAACTCACCCTGTTGAAAATTTAAACACACCTCACACCCACACCCACACCCTAATACCAATCTTTCTGAGAAATATGAAGTCGAGAAAGAGAGAAAGATAAAGGAGAAACAGAGAGGAAGATTGGTGGGTCTCTGGTCAACAATCACGACGGAGCACCACTTCCAATGGCGGCGCCTCTCTCCAACCCGGTGCGTGTTTCTTTGTTCCGACTAGGGTTCGGATGTGGGGATTCATAGGGTATCAACGACTGAGGCGTAGGAAGACAATGGTGGCTGAAGATGTTAGGGATTACGGGTACGGTGGTTGTTGTGGTCAATAGGACTCACGATGGCGGATTTGGTGGTTCTGGACGAAGGTAACGATGGTGACAATGATGCTTTGAGAATGGTTAGGTCATGCACATCAATGAACATGTAAGTTATAAGACCTTCCCTATTTTATTCTCAATCAATTTATTGTTGGTTGCTGATCGGGGCTCCGCCGTCAATGGTAGTGGAGAGGTCTCTGGCTCCTCATGTGACACCCCGCATTTTCAGGTTCCTACTTTAACTAAACTCTAGTTAACTTTACTTACATTTACAGCATGTCACATAACTAGGGTTAGTTAGGTGAGTCACACGTTGCACAGTTATAGGGTAATAACTGCATAGAAATAGAAAGGTAATTCGGGGAATTACCGAACTACGTATCACGAGTATCGAACCCTGAACGTTGGTGAATTGAGAATATGGATAATTTTGAATTAAGTGTTTGATATTAATTGTAATTACGTGTTTCTGTGAATCTATGTGTAAACTGTTATGTGATTAAGTGAATTTAAACCGAACATGTTATCAAAATTGTAATCGATGAACCGTTAGGATGGTTGGGGCCTAAATACATGGGGTTACGCTTGGTATGGTCCAAAATAACAAAAACATCAAAGAAAACGTGCAATACACTGAACTGGGACGCGCGAAACGGGCATGGTCAAAGTGAACGGCCGTTCACTTTGGCCGAACGGCCGTTCGGCGGGCCCAGACGGGTTAAGCCGACTTAAACCCTCTATTTAAGAAACCTTAAGCCCCATGCACCTCATAACCGCAACCCTAATCGTCCATAGCAGCCCCTATACGAAAAATAAACCCTCTAACACCTGCTAAGGCTCAATAACATCATCCGGGAGGATTGGAAGGTGTTCGGTTCTTGATTTTGAAGTGCTTTAGCTATATTATCTTAAAACTTTGTGTTCTAACCTTCTTGATTATGTTTAAACACCATAATATAGTTTGTCCAGATTTGAAACAATGTTATAAAGATTAAAACATGAGATTTCAATAGATTAAGATGTACATAAGGTTTCACGATACTTATATGATTATGTTTGCATGTTAGTGTATGTTATTGATTGTTGAACATCTAGGGTTTGTAGATGATTGTATTCATGGTGAATCTTGCATGTTTTGGTCATTTTAATGTATTAGGGATATTGTATAATGATTATTTGAGGTTCTTGATTGATAATGTACACCTAGGATTTGATATAGTTGAGAAGATTGTATGTTTAAAATCTGGATGGAAGATGATTGTCAACTTGTAGGCTCTGTAACTTGACTTTAAATGTTGGTTTTGATCTATTCTTATTACGTGCATGTCGTACATGGTCTTAGGTTTCTGGAATGGGTAAGATCATGCGATTTGGTTGTCATTTGATATATTTTTGGAATTTTATTTTAATAAAGGTCTAAACTGATTTTCGGATTAAAAACTCGGGTCAACTTTAATCGGCTATAAAATTAGTTTTATAAAGAATTAGGTCGTGAAATGGGAATAAGTTAGCCTTTCCAAGTGGATTCATCCCGATTGGATGAATACACAATTTTTGAAATTTTTTATCGTAAATTGACCTGATGTGAAAGTTTTCACAACCTAGTTGTAGTATTTGATTTTTCATAATTTTTCAACAAGGTTTTAATGCGAAATAAAAATAGTGACACGACTATTGGACTTCTCGGAATATTCAGTAAAAGTTTGGGAATCTAATTCGTTGTGTAGGTATTTTTAATAAAATTGTTTCTGTAGTGCATAATCTGTCCAGAAAATGCAGATTGTGTTATATGTGTATATGTGCTTATTTGGAGTCTTGTATGACTTGATTTTGACTTGATCTTGCATGTACACTTATATGAGATGTAAGTAACGCGTATGATTGATAATAAACATGACGTTCACCAATGGGTTCGTAGGGTCTACCTGTGCATGTAGTTACGATAGGTGTCACTTAAACGTTTTCGTATAAATACACGTCTTGGACAAACAAGTTATGTAGTGTATCATGTATACACATGTACTCAGATAGTGGCACATATAATAGGGAGTCGGTAGCACGTCCTTATTACTATTGGATTGGATTTTAGCTTTGCAACCTAAGGTGAGTTTCACTACTCTTTTCTCAAAAGCATGCGTCTCGGGTTGAGACAACTTTCTAAGCTTTTTCTAGTCTGGTTTGGGACTACTTTTTCATAGTCCGGTTTGGGACTAATTTTACATACTGGGTTTGGGGTGCTTTGGTTCACAGGGTGAGTCGGATTTTACTAATTCATGTCTTTGTCCTTGATGAACTAAACCAACACTATCATTGAAGTACTCCTTTATACCAAATGAGTTGCCCGGTTGGCAAGCAGGTTATTAGTTGATAGCGCTATTAGGTCTCACAAACCTCAAATCGTGCTGGGAGCACGGGTGTGAACTATAACTTAACATTTATTATCATTGTTGATAGGAAATGATGCAAGGCACTTTGGTCACTGTTGTGAGAGCTCGTTGTTTAGCAGTTCGGTATGCTTGTGTTTAGTTCTCATGAGTGGGTTAACTACCCGTGGCATGTGATGAATTAGCGGTTACGTAGTTTTTGAAACCTACGCCTTGACTTACTCATTTACTTGGCTTTGTGAACTCACCAACTTTATGTTGACACACGCTAGCATGCTTTTGCAGGTCGCTAGGTTTGGAGCACTGTAGGTCATGCATCATTGAGTCATGGGTTATTGAACATTATTAAACTTATACTTTATTTATCATTTGGTTTTGCTAATAGGCGCGTTTTTTTGCGCAAGAACTTAAAACGGTTATGTTTGGTTTACGCTTTCGCAACTTACTTAAAATTTTGATTAAACGTTAAATCATATTTTTGAAAACAAACTAAATGGTTTGGGCATTTAGAGTCGTTCTTATGACTTATGGCTATGGGATCCTGGTATGTCACGCGCTTCGCGGTATAAACCCCGCAGTGGAAATTTGAGTGTGTGACAGCTCCCCTCTCTCTTTGTTCTCTGGTTTGTGTAAGTATGTCATAACAAAGAAGGGTGGGTTTGGGTGTTTTATAAAAGTCTAGAATACACTTTTAATCAACCAGGATTAAGTTAGTTAGAGTTAACTAGGGTTTACACGTGCTAAGCTGTGGTGGCTTCCTACACTTCCCATGTTAAGGGAACTTTGTATCATATACTTTCTCTTGATAGAAAAGCAATGGTCACATTTTATTCATGAAATAGATTGTTCTTAAAGACATAAAAATGACTTAAAGATTTAAGAAGACTTAAAGACTTAAAAAGCAATAAATAAATAAATAGATTGACACATAAGAAAAATAAAAGAACAAACAAGAAGAAATACGTCCACCCCTTACGGATTTAATAACCTCTGCTACAAAGTAACTCATAAAACCGAAACTTTAGAGTTCACGAGTTCATAGTCTTTTAATATATGAAAACCTTGTTTAAATTGCAAGATTATGACAAACGAATCTTTCAAGGATAAGAGAGAGATTGCTTCCAATATATTGAATTTAAAACACACTGTTGTAAGTGGCTCTTTTAGAACAATGCCTAGATGTTGTGAAAGATATTTTATTACATTTACCGATAATTTAAGCATATATGGGTTTGTTTACTGCATTAACATGAAACTATTGAAATATCAAAAGCTTTTAAAATTGAAGTACACAATCAAGTCCACTATAAAAGTCATTTAGTTGGATCCAGTGACGGGTATCTTAGACTCTTAGTTACAACTTTATTGAATATCTCCATAATTGTTAACAACTCACTCCACCTAGAACACTTCTAACATAATGATGTATTTGAGTGTAGATAACAAAGGCGTATTGGACCTGGAATTACATTAATGATATGTCCTACAAGCGTGATTTACTCGTTTTCGAACCGTGCCTTTGAAAGAGTTGCTCGTATATCAATATAGACCCTACAAAAAAGGTGGACATGACTTTGCATGGATTATGGTACAGAAGACTCTAAACCTATCTTTCATAAGCTTTTGGTTGTGAGCCTATATAAAGCGCGATATTACAACAAGTTACCCTAGATGCTTGTTGGTTATCCTAAGAAAATACACAACCAAGGTTAAAGTATTTATCAGTCAAAAGGTTTCTTTTTGGAATAAGAATCTATTTAATGAGGGACAAGCAAAATGAGCCATAATGGTTTCTTTGATGATCTAGCCATCAACCAGTCTAAAATGGAGTACCATTCTGAATATCGTCAACACTTCAGCTACAAGAATGTCTTTCACCTAGTGAAAGACGAATGGAAATGACATGAACCGCTCCCATTGGTGTCTAAAATGCCAAAGACATTGGAATCAGGATGTAAGCATCGTCTGCTTCCGATATGATTGACTTGGATGACAACGAAATTCCGACCTTGGTTTGGTCATTGGATATCAAACTTGGGGATGAGGAAGATACCCCGTTCGAAGAGTTGCCTCGTCCAATGGGGAGAAAGGATAAAGAGGCTCACCAAAAGGAAAGAAAAGGATCAAAACACAAGGAGATGGCAGGTGCATCCATAGATGACCTAGTCAAGCTTCGTGTGGAAACGGTTTAGGAACGTTTCCATGGATCGATTAAACATTTACAGCTCAATTTTAGACAGAGATTAGAGACGAAACAGAAATAGATAAAAACCACGTCAACACAGATTCGTATTACATCAGAAACGATTACAGACACTGTCATCAGTAGGATAAACATCTATCTCGGGGCCAGGGGAGGTCGGGCATGACCTCCCCTAGAGAGCATTCTAAGCACAAACTCACAATCTTAATGAACTCAACACATGATATTGCTATTAATAGACCAATTTGGTTCGACCTTTCGAAAGCACGAACCAATTGGTTCAACCCTATGAAGGCACGAACCAAATTCCTGATTTCTTGGTCGACTTAAACAAATGCATCAGATCCATAAATGCCGTTATGGATCACCACAATCTCATGTTATATAACATATGACTCAACCCTAGTCTATTCGACAGCGACGACCACACACAAAGTGCATCAACACTTCGGATTCAAGAATTTATCATGAAAAACGAAGACTTGATGGACGGGCTCAAAGGAAAACTCGATAAATTCGTTGAAAATCAAGACTTAACCATCATCTTCATAGACAATTTTATCATTGATTTGGTTGGACATGAAATTCATTATCAGGTTTGTAAGGAAATTAGGAAAAACTAGGCTATTAAGTATGTTTTTTTTTTAATTTTATGTATCATTTTAGTTTTAGTCTAGTCTTTTAGCATTTTTTTTATTAAAAATATTCTAATATTTGGCTATTAATTGTGTATTTTTTTTTAAATTTTCTGTAATTTTAGGCTTAAGTGTGTTATAGAATGAATTATATTGTTTTTAATTTTATTTTATCATATTTTTAAATATTTTAATTAATATATAAATAAAGAAAAATTACAGAAATCGTCCTTTATGTTTACATTGTTTTTCAGTGGTTGTCCTTTAACTTCAAAATTGATGAGAATCGTCCTTTATGTTAGGGGTGTTCATCGGTTCGGTTTACGGTTTATTTGGTTTATTCGATTCGGTTTATTCGGTTTTCAAAATTTTGTACCTCAAACCAAAAACCAAACCAAACCAAACCAAATTAAGAATATGAAAACCAAACAAAATTCAACCAAATTGAATTCGGTTCGGTTTCGGTTTAAAACCAAACAAACCAAATTCAACCAAACAAACAAATTGAAACGAAGTTTTTTTTCTCTAATTTATATACCTATATGTTCCAAAATCCGAAAAGAAAGTTTGCAATAAATATAAACCAAAAAATCAAACCACGTAAACAGAAACTTCATAAAAATTAGAAATTGTAAAATGAACCCTAGTTTACTAGTTTATACTCAGATTATTACCTCTATAAATTGGTGGGCTTTATTTATTTTGGGTTGGGTTTAATATTTTGGGCTTATATATTATATATGAGTTATTAAATATTATTATTTTTATTTAATAATTAATTATTTACCGGTTTATTCGGTCATCCAAATAAACCAAATACACCAATTAAAAAAAATGTAGAACCAAAAACCAAACCAAACACCAAATAAGCAATTCGGTTTCGGTTAAAACCAAACCAAGAACCAAATTCGTTGTTCGGATTGGTTTTTTCGGTTACGGTTACGGTTCGGTTTTCGGTTTTTATTTGGTTTGCGGTTTTTCTGAACACCCTACTTTATGTTATAAAATGTTACAGCTCTCGTCCTTTAACACTAACCTGGTTAGTTTTCATGGTTAATTCTTACCAGATAGACCCACATGAGGGTAATTTGGTCTTTTCACCCACTAATCAAATATTAAATATATAAAACAATAAGAATATTTTAAAAGTAAAAATTAAAAATATTATATAAAAACAAAAACCATTAACTCTCTTTGATTTCTATCTCCTAACTTCATGTCCCTCTATCTACCTTTCTTACACCACCAGCCACCACCCAACCTCCGGTAACCACCACCACCCAACCTTCGGCAACCACCACAACCCAATCTTTGACAAAGTAAACACCAAACCGTGCCTTAAAAATCCCATCCTTTCCACTATCAAAAACCCATCGATCACCATCTTCATCTGGGCCATAAAACGTTACACCGCCATTCGCGACCTGTAACCACCATCTTCACTCAATAAACCCCCATATCCAAAAACCCAACCACCATCTTCACTCAAGATCGAAACACCCAAATCTAGAAACCCTAACCACCATCCTCGCTGAAGAAACCCCCAAATTCAGGAACCCTAACCCACGTTTGAGCCTACATACATAGAGTGAGCCTAAAGGTGGACGGAGGTGAACATGGAGGTTTGTTACGTGAAGGTGGTAATATAATCTGTAATTTTATATTTTCCTTTATTTTGAAGCTTCTTTATAGATCACCTAGTGAGCTAGAGCCAACTTCTTTGAACGATTTGAGATATGATTCAGGTGGAGGGAGGTGGACGATGGTCGTGGTTACCGGTGGAGGGAGGTGGTTGTGGGAGTTATTACAGGTGGTCAAAGATGGAGAGGGAGTTTATGGGTGAAAAGACCAAATTACCCTCATGCGGGGTCCATCTGGTAAGAATTAACCATGAAAACTAACTAGGTTAGTGCTAAAGGACCAGAGCTGTAAAATTTTACAACATAAAGGACGATTCTCATCAATATTGAAGTTAAAGGACAACCACTGAAAAACACTATAAACATAAATGACGATTTCTGTAATTTTTCCTATAAATAATATTCTTATAAGTAAATAGATAAAAAATAAACTATATAAATTTAGACAGAGGTTAAATAAAAGGGAAAACTAGGTGATGAAGTGGACAATGAGTTGGATGCTTGAATAGTTTATGGTTGTAGGAAAAAGTTAGTTTGAAAGGGTTGTGGTTTGAAATGATGTGACATACTAACGTGATGGTTTGAAATTTCAAACCACACTTACCATTGTTGATGCTCTAAGTGTTTCAATTTGCAACTAGCACAACAACTTCTATGTCTATACACTTATATATTGTAGCTACAATTGTGTTATGCTATAGTTGGTTCTCTTCATTATTAGAACACACCTAACCATCTCCTCTTATCACTGCTGAAAATTAGGCCCCACAATGGACTTCCATTAGGGGAGAGATAGTCGATAGTTCTGGTTGCGACATCAGGAAGCAGCGTGGTTAGGGGTGTTAAATGGGTCGTGTTTGCGGGTCTAACCTGATCTGAACCCATTAATTTCACACGAAAGTTGTGTCAGAGATAGGAACCCGAACACGACCCATGAATTCATGGTTTGACCTTAGAAACAAAATTACAAATCAATGTAAAAAATAAATTTCGTGTTAGGTTCATGTCGTGTTTTTGGATCCTATCAGAAACTCACACTCCCTAAGTGTGGTGGTGTTGGCGTGGACGACGAATTAATTTTTTATTCAAGGTGGTATGCAATAGTTCCGGTTATGAGCAAGTTGATGGGACCAATGAAGATATAACATGGTGAGATTGATAAATCGTCTAAAGTTTCTTCTCCAAATCGTCGATGGTCTTGTTCTTGAACCGATCCTGAAGCTTAGAGGCCGATAACGACGAGTTAAATCATCTTTTTTGTTGCACTATTTAGTTTGTGATTATAGTTGTAGGTACTACTGGAAAATTGAGGTTTGAAAATGAGATGGGTGATTTTACTAAGATAACTAGATGGTGAAGATGAAGATGGGCGGTTGTGGTGATGGTGGTTTCTGATGGTAGTCACTGTTGGTGGTGGTTGACAGAAAAAAGCAAAGATTCTTTAAAGCTGTGGAGGGAGAGAGAGGGGGAGAGATGGAGAGAGAGGAAGGGAGAGAGAGAGAGACTAGAAAAGTCAATGACAAAAAGTCTTTTGTAGGAAATGGATATATGCATCATCCATAGAGACTAAAATTGGAGCGTACTCGTTTTTTTAGAACAAATGGGTTTCACCCCATAGTTTCGAGTAAAAAATTAAATTTTGGATCCGACAATGTCACCTGTCTACAAGGATACCATCCGAAAGACCAGTGAGAGGAGGAACAAGAGTAGATATGTAACATCAGTCCATATGTGTGAAAAATGGGAGAAATCGATCGACACCATATAGGTTGGGCACCGATCCAATGTAGAGGGATCAGTGCCTGCAATGTCATCCCTGAGATTTTTAGAATCCTTATACGTGACAAGTAGAAATGGAACACTTAAAATATAAACTAATATATAAAAACAAAATTCACTAGTATGATGGTGGGATTGTTTATAGTGACAGATCCATGATTTTTCACTAGAAGAAAAATTAGGATTGCTAGAAGGAGAGTATATTTAGAGAGAGAAAAGAGAATTGGTTTAAAGGTTCGCTTAATTACAATCCTACTCTTAACAATTACCTAACAATTTCACTTGATTTAATCACGTTATTTCATGCATGCAATATAACCATTTCCTAATCCACTAATGCATATATATAGCAGAAACATCAGAATATGGCCAGAAGAAAATCAATAGTTTTTGAAATTTCTGGTAATTTTTATTCAATATACATGTGTAAAATATGTTGGTACTTTTTAGATAATAATAGTAATAACCTGCCTCTATCCACATAGTAGTGTTCTATATCTTGTCTAGCTAAATTAATCACTACTTAAGCAAACTTATGTTACCAACAAACAGAATGATCTAAGAGTACCAATTCATGTCCCGAAACTGACACGGTTGCTGGAAAACCCTTTCTCTAGGAGTTACTACCATGGTTTGTTGTTCCCCTGCAGTGGCGGTCATTTGTGTATCCATTGGACTTATGTTTGTGTTGCTATCAGTAAGAACCATACCAGATGAGGTGGACACGATGGTGTTGTGGCACTGGTTGTTATCGTCGAAGCAGGCCCCAGCTTCAGAGTTTAACATGTTATTAAACAACACATTGTTGTGATCATGATTCTCAAACGTTATATTGTACCCTGTGGCCCAACTTGTGGTAGGTTTCATTAGTTCCTGGTAGTTGTGTGATCTACAAGGTGGTGGAGATGCTAACATTCCACTGGTCATGTTTAGATTACTACCGCGATTATCGTTTACTTCCACCTGTCCCTGCATGCCCATCTTCTTGTAGATCCGACATAACACCCAATCATCTAACTGCAAATTAAGCATGTAATTAGTTACACACATTTTGGCAAGCCGAAAGAAAGAAATGTTATTTCACATATTGTGTGTCTTATTTTTAGTATTACACTACGAACTAAGTAGATATATATATATATATATATATATGTACATATATGTACATATATATATATATATATATATATATGTCTACTCAGTTCGTAGTGTATTACTAAAAATATGTTCTTTGTGTACTCTTTATATACATGTCTACTTAGTTTGCAGCTTGTTGCCCGTCTCTGAATACTATTTTAATGTAATTTGACAATTGTGAAATGAAATCAGTTTTAAATTCTTAACGTATTTAATTTCTAAGTTTTAAATAATTTGCATAACTTAAAAAACTAGCATAGATCATATAACCAAATTCTGAGGTATGATATGTTAAATTTCCATCTCCATCTAGTTTTTGTGATTAACTGTAAGAGATGAAGGACCTGGGCCTTTACTGGCCAATCCCCACAAACATCCCCTTTCTCTATCGTGCAGGGGCGGAACTAGAGAGGTTAAGAGGGTCCATTCGCTCTAAGCCAAGAGAACTTTTTGGATTTTTATATACAAGTTTTGATATTAATATGATAAAATACATGCTTTGCAACAAAGAGAGCGTTATGATGATGATCCTGACAAAGAAGTTCTAGTTCCGCCACTGTAAGGATCAATTGTGTGAGACGTTGTCCCTTTCTCTTTCACGTAAGCCGCCTCTCTCCTCCATCTCAACCCTCTCTCTCACACACAAACAAAAAAAATAAAAAAATAAATAAATAATCAAGAACCGAATATGTAATTACCCGTAACGATCCTTTATTTTTTGCAGTATCATACACATGCGGTTTGCAAACCGTTTTACCATCAGTGAGTCGATACTCATGCATGATCCAGTTTGTCTTAACACCTTTTGGTGGCTTACCACCATAGAAAACAAGAGCTTTTTTCACACCAACTTTCTGTGTACCACCAGCCGTCCACACCAGTTTATCAGTCCCGGTAGCCTTCCAGTACCCCGATGAAGCCGTCCTGTTAGGCCGAGCTCCGTTGGGATACTTTCGATCTCTATGACTGAAAAAATACCACTCGTGTTCGCCAAACGTCGCCTTAGCTATACACCAAGACGAAAGTAAAATCAGAAAACACGTAATATATAAATAGAGATCGAAGAAATGTATCGTATACATATAAATATATATATATATATATATATATATATGTGCATATTTTCATCCAGATCTCTATATTTGTCTTTTGGACAGAGAACATGTTTACGTTCATCGCATCGTCCCTAGAGACCCTAGTAAGATTTTACTGAATACTTTTGTTTGTATATTTTCATCCAATTGTTTTTACCGATTCTCTAGCTGAGACATAATTCTCTCTGGATATATTTCTCGACATATTTTCTTACGAAGTTGTTCATAAAACTATATGATAAAGTAATAAAAAATATTTCATCCAAGGTTTATCATAGACCCTGGTCTATGAGTGAGATATTACTGATTACGTTTATTTGTATATCTTCCTATATCGATTTTTAATAACCAAGAACATATATAGATGGTGAGTAGTATTTGTCAATCATTAATTTAAACCTGGAAGTTCCCATGGATCGAACTTATAGAGGTCGATATCCGCGATGATGGCCACAGGAAGCGGTGCAGCCGCTTCTTTTTTCTTGAGGTAGTGAACCACTAGCTCTTCATCGGTGGGGTGGAAGCGAAACCCGGTTGGAAGTTGTGGTTGTTGTGATGACGTAGATATATCATCCATTCTTTGTAGAATATTTTGGTGTCGTGTTTAGCTTTAGAACCGTCCTGAGACGATCTGTAACATGCTTCAAACACTAACGATAATGATAATGATAATGATAACGATAAAGTAAAACAAAAACAAAGAGTTGTATTTGAAGAAGTGGGAGTATATATTAGGAAACGTAGCATTTAACATGGTGTGAACGGGTATGATCGAGTGGAACACTCTATTAATATGAGACTTAGTTTGGAGGACCTAAAGTTTTTTATGGGATGCTTGGGTTCAATTCCCACTAGCTACATTTGGAGGACATTAGTGGAGGGGAAATGAGGGATGACCCAGACATTGGCTTGGGTTCGAGTCCTGATCCCGACTGGTTTTACCGATTATTTCACTGTCGTGCCTTCGGGCGGGTGAGTGGTTGGATTTTCTCGGGAATTGGTGGCAATTGGTGGCTCGTGTACTCGCGAGTACCTGATTCGCCAAAAGGGTACCCGAGAGTGCTCGGAAGTTGAGTCGTTGGCCGTTTAAAAAAAAAAATATGAGACTTAGTTTAACGAATAATATTATGCCACTTGTCATAAAATGGTAGGCTGGTAAGTAAATAATGTGGTTGTAGAGTTGTAAGCAGGGTTGTGGGTACAGAGGATGATATCGAAGGACGATTTTGGTCGCTAAATGAGAGCCAATGAAATGTTGACACGCGTGTAGAGGAGATGCCACGTGGAAGAAGAAGAAAGGAGGATAGAAGTAAACAAGTGGGGACCACGAAGACTAGATTTTTTGTGTGGCTGAGATATTTTAAGATAGAATTGATGCTGATGGTGTTTTAAAAAGGTTAGTGGATAACATTTTGAGGTAAATAATGAATTCATACGTTTAAAAATTGTAAGATAGAGGAATAATTAATAAATTTCTGTTTAAAATAATTAATAATCATTTAGGATATGTTTGATATGAGGTAATGAAACGGACGATAAAATATAATAAATGACGAAATGAAATGGATGATGAAATATAATCTATACTATATTAAAAAGAATGAAGGAAGAATTCCAACTAAATTTAAATAATAACAACATATAATGCATATATGATATAATAATTTAATGAAGGTAGTAAAAGGGTAAAGTTGTCTTTTTACATTAACAATTAAGTTGATTATAAAATAATAAAGTTATTAGTGACCATCCATGTTCCTAACTTCTTTATTTCAATTATGTCATACCTTCTATTAGAGCCCTATAAATAGTGGCAATTGTGTTGTTATTATATACACCCCAATGAAACAAATCTCTCATTCCTTATTCTCTTTAATAGGCATTGTTACCGGTTTCTTTCTTCACTTTGTACCATTATGAGGCTTTATTATTATCGATATCTTATGGCTACTTTCTACCATGAAAACAATTAATAAACCATTTTCTTTTGTTTCTACAGATTCATAAGGGATTTTGGGTACGAGAATATTGCGGATAACCGTCATGTTGTATTTGGTCGTTCAAAGTTTCGTAAAATTTAGGGTACTGATCTTAAGGTAATCTTTTGTTCACCATTAAAACAATATTCTTGCAAACATTATGTATTTACGCCCTCAACCAATACATATTTTGTTGTTTTTATAATATTTTATACAGTTAATATCTAGGGTTGTATAAAATTTTATATTTAGGAAGTTCATAGAAAAGAAATCGAATAATATATTGATGCATGAATCTATCGTAGTCGCTCATAAAATTGATAGATTAGGTAGAGTGAGATTGTTTTGTATGTTTGGGCTTGACATGCATGAGAAACATGACCATATTATGGCCTTACTAATGGGTTAATGTATAGAAAACTCTTAAGGGTTGTCATAAAAAAAAGTTTTTGCAATTAAAAACCACAAAGTATCCATATGATCTGAATACAATATATAACTTACGTTTATATAGTGGTATACACAACTGAGTTGGTGGTTCACAAAAGACACTCATTCATTGGACAACAACTTGCATATGGACCGATTAATCAATGTCATATATTTTTTTATTATTTAAACCAGCGATGTCATTTGACTTTTTATAATAAAATGAGAAATAAACATAGCATTAAATGAGGGAAGCTTACCACGTACTTGTAGAGTAAAACAATAAATGAACTATGTTTATGTTTTGTAAACATGGGAGTTAAAATAAAAAAATATAAAAAAATAGAATGAAAATGAATTCGTAACAATCGAGCCGGTAGTTTAAGTTGAATAATTCTTAACCTAAACAATGTCTATAAATTGAGACATAAATATAGAATGAAATGATGGAAGCTTACTACATATTTGTAGATTAAAACAATGAATAAACTATGTTTAATTTATAAAAACATGAGAGTTAAAATAAAAAAATGCAAAAATAGCTAAAAAAAAAATAATTCGTAATAATCGAGCCGGTAGTTTAAATTGAATAATTTTAAGCTTAAACAATAAAACTATATTATTCAAAATAATAAAGACAATAAATTTTTAGTAGTAACTAAAGATGTGGAAGATACAATACTTTAAATTTTCTCCTTACTTGTGGAAGATACAATGGTTAAATTTTTCCCTAAACCGACATGGACAATACTTGTACATACATGACTATAAGAGTTAAACATAGAGAATTCCTAAAATGCTTTTATCTATATCTATAATATATTATAAAGTATTTAGGAAGGTCACCCACAAAATTTAAAAAAAATAATAGGAGATGACAAACTTCTCTTTTTCCAACCTTATACTACTATATGTTAATCAAAACTTACACGCATATCGAAACTTGATCATTGTGTCAAGCCTTAGTGATAAGTCTATGATGTCCTTCTTTGTCTCATGTAAGAAGCAACAAGACTATATGACACGTGTCCTGCCCTTGTTTACATTTATCATTACATAATTATTTTTGTTGTTGCTTCATTTTTAGTAAATATTATGCTCCCGCCGCAACGCGCGGGCAACCCACCAGTAGATAAAGGAATATGAACAAACAATGAGTATAACCTACACTGAAAGTGAGTTGGTTTGGTTTGATACTCATGTTCGCTCAAGGTATAATCCTTCGCTCACACTAATGAGAAAACCGAAACCCTGGGGGGAGAAGAGTGTAACGTGTGTGGTGAGAGTGAGTACACAAGAATATAAGTGGTTCGGTCTTGATCGACCTACGTCCACTGTAAAGAGAGATATATTATTGCTCGGAAATGATATAAAGTGATTCCAAGTGTTTTCTCTCTAAGCTAATTCTTGCATGAAGTGATCCATTCTTAGCAAAGGAGAGGAAGTCTCCTTTTTATAGGGAAAAGCCTGGGCCAACCGATCTAGCTCAAGAAGGAAGTCACAGATCAGGGCCTTTGTTCAGGCACAGGTGTCTTCGGCCCAGAAAATGGCGGAAAACAGGTGGCCATTGCCATTAATGCTGATGTGAGAGAAGGCATGACTTAGACTATAGAAGATCCACGTGGCGCTGTCTGATTGGGCGCAGGCGGCGCTTCCCTCTGACACATCATGGTTGACCACCAGCTGGCGTTTGACGTGGCGTCTGGCAGCAAGCAGACATGCTTGAACAGTGCTTTGACCAACACTATTCGCAGCAGCATGGTGGAAGCATGGAAACAGTTAAGTCATTTTTCCTTGTCGGTGGTTATTGGACCACTCCTAACTTGTGTTGCTATCTGATTGGCGTAGGTTATGCTCAGATCTGACCAAATCTTCTTAATTCTTGATCGTCCGTACCTCGTACCAAAAGTTGAGGTTGGACGAATGTTCCGCACGTATGTAAATGCGCGAAGATTGCCTTTCATTGATGATGTCATAGAGCTAAAGTCATCTCGCGCATGAGCTGGTTACCATGTGCGAGATTGGTTCCACGACAGTCTTACTAGTCCTTTGCAGGCTTCTGTTCGCAGACTAGATTACTGCGGGGTCCTTATGGAAGACATAATTTCTGGAATAGGGACGTTAGCCGTGCTGGGATTAGGTACCCTATCCCTTCAAGTCCCCTCCAGTCTAGTGCTTCACCTGGCCTTGATGAAGAGCAGGTGGAGTACTAGACTATATTAGTTGTTGACCGCGGATGACAACTCATTCGGTTTGCGCTTCTGAGAACGTCTGTTGACATTTTACGTCAATCGCCTGCTGAGGATGACGTGGTACACCGGATCCTGACAAGGCGTTAGGTGGAGAACGTCTTTTGAAATTTACGTTAACCGTCCGTTGAGGATGACGTGGCACGCTTGATTCCTAGAAGAATTCAGGCGGAGAACGTCTTTTGAAATTTACGTTAACCGTCCGTTGAGGATGGCATGGCACACCTGATTCTGAGAAGAATTCAGGTGGAGAACATCTTTAGAAATTTACGTCAACCGTCCGCCAAGCATGACGTGGCACGCCAGATTCTGAGAAGAATTCAGGCGGAGAATGTCTTTTGAAATTTACGTCAACGGTCCGCTGAGGATGACGTGTCACGCTTGATTCTGAGAGGAATTCAGGCGGAGAACGTCTTTTGAAATTTACGTCAACCGTCCGCCGAAGATGACGTGGCACGCCTGATTCTGAGAAGAATTCAGGTGGAGAACGTCTTTTGAAATTTACGTCAACCGTCCACCGAGGATGACGTGGCACACCTGATTATGAGAAGAATTCAGGCGGAGAACGTCTTTTTGGTTGATGTGAAATCAGCGCGTGTGCTGTCGCAGCGGAGTTGGTTTAAATTAATAGAAGTGGATGACGTGATTTCCCCTTCGACATAGTTAATGCACTGCCAATGGTGTATTAAATGTGGGAATGATTGGAATTAAATATGCTCCAAATGATTTGAAGTAAATGCACCGAGAATTTGAAAAGGTGCATTAACTTCGGAGGGAAGTTTTGGTGCAAATCAAGGCGTCTCCTGTTTCAGACAGCTGAGTGGAGCGTCATGATGAAGTGTGTCACATCTGGCATGTGGCAGACAAAAAATTCGTCTGGTGTCAGGCACGTGGTGAACCACGCACGCAAGTGGAGGAAATGGAGTGTCAGGATGCTGCCACGTGGTGATTACCACGTGTGGTGTTAGGCGCGTGTGCCGCTATGCGCTTGGAGGCAGTTGCCATCATCCAGCTGTGCGACACGTGTCACATCCAGGTCATGTGTGTGAGGCGCGTGGGCGTCCATGCGCGCGAGTTTAACTTCCTCTTTGTAAGTGGGACACGTGGCACAATACTGAGCGTCTGAATGAGAAGAAGGACGGTTTCTTTTCTCCTGGTGGGACCCATCGCCATTAATACGATAGGTATAAAAGGTTCATTTTTCTCATTTTTCCTTCACTTTCTCAAGAATTATCTAAATTTTTCTTTGCATTCTCTCCACCGTCTTCAAGATTTCCGAATGATCTTAAAGTATTCCGGTGGTCATTTAACTTTTCCGATTACTTTTTTCCAGATCTACCCAGAAATTTCCCCATTTCTTTCCCTCTTCTTCCCTTTCATTTCCTTCAGTTGAAATGTCAGAAGATTCGGTCAGTGGTTCTCACTCGTCGGAGTAGAACCCGGAGCAACCACTTGTACAGGAGAAGGTGAAAGAGAAAAAACTTACGTACAACACTCATGTGAAGTTGAAGAGGGCCAACTTTGAGGAGTTTTGTAGTACCCTTGAGATATTTCTGGAGTTGCCCGGTGCTGGTCAGACTGTATTGACCCTCACCGACGGCAAGATCGTTTTATATGAAGCCCACTTTGTCAAGTTTGGTTTTCGTCTTCCAGTAACCCATTTCCAGATGGACTCCCTGGTTACGTATGGAGTAGCTGTGCCCCAACTCAGCGCCTTTGGGATGCTGAGATTGGTGCATTTTGAGGCGTGTTGCCGCGCCATGGACATTTAACCAACCGTTGACCGGTTCAATGTCTTTTATTATATGGCTAAGGATAAGACGTGGTTCACTTTCAAAACGTGACCCAAGGTTATGCCGCTGACGTCCGTCGTGCCCAAGTCCTTTCACGATTGGAAGGAAAAATATTTTTATGTGAAGAGGGGCATTATACCAATGGCGATACCCTGGAAGATTTTGGCGGAACGCGAGAGGCTGAAGGATCGCCAAGTGATGGCTGGGTGCAAAGAGGAGCCGTGGTTTATCGCGCTGACCACGAACGTGTGAGCTTGCGGCTAGGCCAAGAGCCATACATCCTTGAGGAGGGTAAGTTCAATTTTCTGTGCTTGCCATAAAAGTGTTTTAAGTCTTTGTTGCCTCATTGATTACTTTTGTTTACAGGTGTATCCAATTTTGAGGCGTCTTTGGATCACGCTCGCGCGAAGCTGAAGTGGCGGCCGGTACCAGACGGTGAGGCCTTTGTTCTTGATAACCTGGTGGTTAGATTTTACTATCCGTAGCTGGAAGATGCAACTCCGCACTTCAACGTCACAAGTTAGTACCCTAACCATGATCACCTTAGTTCTGTGGCGCCAGATGGGATCTCGTCCGTCTTTGTCTCTAACTTAGAGTCCACTGGCTCTTCTAGAGGGCTGCGATATCATTTGCAGGCGTCTGGGGGTCGCGGACGCTGGAAGACCATTCTGTGGACCCATACTTTGGCTTCTAGGTTTACTTCAGAAGTATATGATTCCGATTCAACAAGTGTAGGGGGTGAAGGCATGTAGGGTAAGGATAAGAGGAAGGATGCCCCCTCTTTTGGTATTGAGGGGTCCGATGACAAGTTGGTGCACCTGAAGAGGTGCCGTGAAAAGACGTCGTCATGGAGCAGAGGGGGCTCCAAGACAAGCGAGGGATGTGGTAAGGGGATTGGGGAGCCTAGTCCTACTAAATTTGTCGATCCAAAGGACAAGGAGACATTTCCCTAGTTCTCCTTCAACTTCACCGTTGTAACACCCCAACCGATGGCGGAAACATCGGGATGTCACGTATTGATGATTGTTCAGTAGCTCATGGTAAATAATAAATTTCAATAATTGATTTAATTACATTACATACAATTGTTCTACAAGAAGTTGTACATCAGAATAGAAAAAAAAAATACTAGCTACACATCTCCAAGCATTAACTCTATTCTTCAAGCAAGCAAGCTATAACCTGAAACATGTTAAGTTTGAAAATATTTTGGTCAACAAAAGTTGGTGAGTAGATAAGAAGTAGGATAGAGAATAGAAACAAGTAAGGTTGCAAGTAAAAGGAGCAAGTACTGGTTAAAATCCTATGGTTATAGACTAGATTATTTTTTTTCTAATAACCTAATTCCCTATAACCACGGCTCTGATACCAATCTGTAACACCCCAACCGATGGCGAAAACATCGGGATGTCACGTATTGATGATTGTTCAGTAGCTCATGGTAAATAATAAATTTCAATAATTGATTTAATTATATTACATACAATTGTTCTACAAGAATTTGTACATCAGAATAGAAAAAAAAAAAAAAACTAGCTACACATCTCCAAGCATTAACTCTATTCTTCAAGCAAGCTATAACCTGAAACATGTTAAGTTTGAAAATATTTTGGGTCAACAAAAGTTGGTGAGAACTACATAGGTTTTGATAATTGAATAAAACTTGTACAATTCGAGTGTCATGGCTAGTCTAGTCCATATGTGAAAACAAAACCATCGGGTAAATCGAGTGCATAATCAAACCTTGTGACTAGAATATTGTGGTCCATCCCATACGCTCATGGTTCACTCGATTATGTTATAAATTCGATAACAATCACCCACGCTACCTATGTAGGAGGTACACGTATCCGGGTGGGATTGTCAGTCCAATAGATCTATCATTGTATACCGTCGGCTGATCAATGTTAATGATTATGCTAGAATAATGTGCTTACCCTAGTAATGTTTAAGACATAATGCAACATAGAATAACACATGGACACTTATGATTGAATTGTAAATTGAATGTTGTAACATGTTTCACCCCAAAATAGTGAAATGGAAAAGGGGCTATGTAAAACTCACCTTAGGTGCATAATGAGTTCGTGCGTTTTATTGAGCGTGCAAACACTTAGTAATAATGCCTTGGAAAACTCGGAACTAGCTAGAGGAGATAATGATGGATGAAAACATTAGTCTATGGGAGATGGGATAATAATGTTTTTTTTATTGAATGGTATAAAGAGTTGAATGGTAGGCTATAGTATTTATAGTGTATAATTTGGAGTTGTAATTAGGGACTACTTTGACTAGGCTAGAATTTAGGAACAACTTTGACTTGACTAGAAGACCATATTTACTAACACTTTGACTTGACTAGGAGACCATATTTACTAACACTTTGACTTGACTTGACTAGGAGTCTACGTTTGACTTTTCAGGTTTGACTAAGGGACCTTGAAAGGGTTTAAGTTTAATTGGTTTTAATTAACATCACAAAACACAAAATGGTGTAGTGGTTTGTGTGGTGTGGTTAAGGTTTAGCCCGCCAGGGACTCGGGTTCGAATCTTGGCACAGGCAAACATTTTTTTAACGTTTTTAAATCAGAATTTTTAATACAATCCAATTTAATATTGATTATAAGTCATTATTTAAACAAAAAAAAATTAACAAAATGGATGGTAAAGATACTGTAAACATGAATCGGATGAATAAACGATGGAGTTCTATATATATATATATATATATATATATAAAGAAAATTTGTGTGATGTTACAGTCTCCCCTACTTTTAGGAACTTCGTCCCGAAGTTTATTTTAAGAAGAAACATTTGAATAGTGTTGAGGATAGTTAGGGTGACTATGGTTCAGAGTAGGGTAAGAGTTTAAGGAATGTATAAGATAACCATAAATGCTAGATGGACTACCAAATAACTAGGGTTTGTTATTGGTCTGACCCTACAATATCCCTTTCCACGTATCATTAGTGTTTATATATAGGGTGTACTGCAGCTAACCCATCACACCTCTGATACTTCGAAAACATACGGGGTATCTCCCAAAACCTTAATAGAATTTCACACTACCTTAATGTACCTGTAAATTCATAATTACGTTCCGGACCGCAATCACCAATTTACCTTACATTAGGGTTTTGTGTCCTTCTATGACTCTAAACACACATGTAAGTAATGCAAAATAGCCTTGTGATTGAATCGTATACAATGTATCCAAAAATAAGTCCAACTGTTGAGCAGGAAAAAGACCTCTACCAGTCAGTGAGTAAGAACCTCTACCGATTGTTGAGCAGGTGCGATAGCCTCTACCAGTCGTTGAGCAGGTTGTAGGGCCTCTACCGACTGTTAAGCAGGCATGATGACCTCTACCAATCGTTGAGTAGGTTATTTGGAACTCTACTAACTGTTGAGCAACTACTTCATCCTCTATCAGTTGTTTGATTAAGTGTACCAATTATTACACACATGAATTGCAAATTGATAATATGTACATGTAAGCAATCAAGTATTAAGTATAGCATACGAGTTGTAATAGAGTTGCCCTAGACAAGGTTAATGACTCTAGGTGTGTCTATAGAAAATAGTTTATATTCCATGAATTCTAGTTTCAAATGTTCAAATATGGTAGATAGTCGAATCCTCATGTATAACTAAGGATTATGTTTGATGCAACACACAATCAAGTTTCAATAGTTTGGTTATCATGGGTAACTATCTCATGTGTGAGAAGGTGAAGGATATGAATTTAGTTCTTGAGAGGATGATGAAAAATCTTGAAGCAGAATCAAGGTTGTGAGAGATAGTGAATGTGAAGATAGTTGATAAAGAGTTTATTTTATAGTAAGGAGATTATGTAGCAGTGTAAATTTTGGGGTTTGGATCAGAGGTTATAATCAAGTGTATAAGAAAACATGATTGTGGTATATGCCAAATATTGTAAAAATTTGAACAAGTTGAAAATGAGTGAGTGTCGATGGAGAATTTAGAGACTAGATATTATTCCTATGGATAAAAAAAAATCTTATTTTCAAAATTGGTTTTATACATAAAGCAAAAGTTGTTAAATAGTACAAGCTAAGTGGGCTTTGATTAAAATATTCCCGTTAGTTGGAGATTTCAAACATGACATTAGGTTTTGAAGATCAAGGTTCTATTAAGTGATTTTTAAAAGTTTAAAGCATTATATAGAAAATTGTTTGTTACGTCAATAAATAAACAATTTAATTTAAGTTCGAGGACATCTTTTGATAAAAATATGTACTTTGTAAAGTTACTAGATAATGAAAATACAACAAGATTTAGAAATCTTTAGTTTGTGCTAAGGTATGAGGTTATAGTTTTTAAAAAAATAAGTAACATGTGGAGAAACGAAATAATATGATTTGGGTAGGGTGTTGAATATTTAAAAAGTGGCTAAGATGGTAAGGTGAAGTGTGATTGTGAAATCCATAGATGGTTATGAAACGAGATTAATTTAAGCTGTAAAATTTTGAGATTTTAGAGCTTAGTTTAAGGAAAGTGAGTGTAATCATTTATTCATTAATTAAAACGAATAAACGAAAACGTTGACTTATCAAAACTTCTAGATTCTAATAACATAGTGAAGACATGCTTTAGCCTATAAGTGAACACTCATCCCGAGAATTCCCAGGTAGGCATCCGGGTCCCTCGTCTGATTGGGATTTATGCGCAATGCCAGTCCTAGACAGAAAACTCGGAATACAGGCGTTCACCCTTCCAGATTGCACGTGTTCGTTATTAAAATTTAGAACTTCGACGAGATCTTCAAGGTGGTTCAGGCTAAACCTGAGGATTTGTCCTACTAGTCTAAGAGTAGATCTTGTGATGGAGAGCACTCTTCTTGTAGGGACTAAAGTAAGGATAAGAAGTAGGATAGAGAATAGAAACAAGTAAGGTTGCAAGTAAAAGGAGCAAGTACTGGTTAAAATCCTATGGTTATAGACTAGATTATTTTTTTTCTAATAACCTAATTCCCTATAACCACGGCTCTGATACCAATCTGTAACACCCCAACCGATGGCGAAAACATCGGGATGTCACGTATTGATGATTGTTCAGTAGCTCATGGTAAATAATAAATTTCAATAATTGATTTAATTATATTACATACAATTGTTCTACAAGAATTTGTACATCAGAATAGAAAAAAAAAAAAAACTAGCTACACATCTCCAAGCATTAACTCTATTCTTCAAGCAAGCTATAACCTGAAACATGTTAAGTTTGAAAATATTTTGGGTCAACAAAAGTTGGTGAGAACTACATAGGTTTTGATAATTGAATAAAACTTGTACAATTCGAGTGTCATGGCTAGTCTAGTCCATATGTGAAAACAAAACCATCGGGTAAATCGAGTGCATAATCAAACCTTGTGACTAGAATATTGTGGTCCATCCCATACGCTCATGGTTCACTCGATTATGTTATAAATTCGATAACAATCACCCACGCTACCTATGTAGGAGGTACACGTATCCGGGTGGGATTGTCAGTCCAATAGATCTATCATTGTATACCGTCGGCTGATCAATGTTAATGATTATGCTAGAATAATGTGCTTACCCTAGTAATGTTTAAGACATAATGCAACATAGAATAACACATGGACACTTATGATTGAATTGTAAATTGAATGTTGTAACATGTTTCACCCCAAAATAGTGAAATGGAAAAGGGGCTATGTAAAACTCACCTTAGGTGCATAATGAGTTCGTGCGTTTTATTGAGCGTGCAAACACTTAGTAATAATGCCTTGGAAAACTCGGAACTAGCTAGAGGAGATAATGATGGATGAAAACATTAGTCTATGGGAGATGGGATAATAATGTTTTTTTTATTGAATGGTATAAAGAGTTGAATGGTAGGCTATAGTATTTATAGTGTATAATTTGGAGTTGTAATTAGGGACTACTTTGACTAGGCTAGAATTTAGGAACAACTTTGACTTGACTAGAAGACCATATTTACTAACACTTTGACTTGACTAGGAGACCATATTTACTAACACTTTGACTTGACTTGACTAGGAGTCTACGTTTGACTTTTCAGGTTTGACTAAGGGACCTTGAAAGGGTTAAAGTTTAATTGGTTTTAATTAACATCACAAAACACAAAATGGTGTAGTGGTTTGTGTGGTGTGGTTAAGGTTTAGCCCGCCAGGGACTCGGGTTCGAATCTTGGCACAGGCAAACATTTTTTTAACGTTTTTAAATCAGAATTTTTAATACAATCCAATTTAATATTGATTATAAGTCATTATTTAAACAAAAAAAAAATTAACAAAATGGATGGTAAAGATACTGTAAACATGAATCGGATGAATAAACGATGGAGTTCTATATATATATATATATATATATATATATGAAGAAAATTTGTGTGATGTTACAACCGTCCCTCCGACGCGCATGCCTATTCGTCATAAAACCTTGAAGAAAACTCCTCGTAAGTAATACCTCCCTTTTTTGAATTTCTCTATTTCTTAAAGTTGTCTTTTTGATTTGCCTATTTTCCTCACAGTGGTAGCGCCTAAGATTATTCATTCTTTCACTCCTCCAACTCCTACCGATGAGGAGATTGCTGAGGCGGAGAGGAAGAAGGAGAAGGAGAGATTATGGAAGGAGAAGGAATAGGGTGAGGCCAAGGAAAGGGCCGATGAAGCCTTAAAGAAGGCGCATGAGGGGAAGGCGGAAGCGGAGTGTATCTGTCTGGAAGAGGAAATGATCTAGCCGGAGAAGCCCCGTCTTGAAAAGGAGAGGGATGAGGCGGAGTTCAAGAAGCAGGCCGATTATGCTGCTCGAAAGAAGATGGTAAAGGCCACCCCAACGGGAGGCGCTGGGGATGGTAAGGGTATACTGGGCGAGACGGGCATTGCGCCGTTTGGTCCACAGGGTAGGGGGACCTCTGGGTCCACATCGATGAAGGACCCCTTCAAGGGGTTGGCCAAAACAACCCGTGACGGTGCTGCCTCAAGTTAGGTAGAGGGCGATGTCATCTGGAGCCCTCGCTGGAGTTTGAGGGAAAACACTAATTTCGCCAACCCCTTGGCGATAGAGGAGTTTGTGGTGGAGGTGGTCCCTCCCCATGAGAGGGCGTACCAGGATAGCTTGGAACGTCCCTCTCTGATCTCGGATATATGCGTCGCTCAGGCTTTACACCTGGCGGCCATAGATTCTTTGAGGAGGCGTGATGCTGCTTTTCAGCGCAGCATCGAAGACTTCAATGCTGTAAAGGCCACCCAGACAGAGAGGGAGGCCAAGTTTAAAGGCGAGGTTGACAGGTACCGTTGCCGCACTTATAAACCTGAAGACAAGGTGAAGCTCTTGGAGCAAGAGCAGGCGGTGGCGCAGAAGCTGTGGACCGAGTCATGCAGCCACATGAACGAAGAAATGATTACACTGAAGGAGTGGATTCAAGTGCTAAATCATGAGAACTCCCAGCTACGTACGGTTGTTGACGATCATTCTAAGGCCCTGGCGGAGAAGACTACCAGGTATGTGGAGGTGCGGTCGGATCTCCAACTGAAGGATAACGAGCCTGTTGTCGCGACCTATCGCATGTCTGTGCTGAAGGAGGAAAAAGTCTCCATCTTAAGGGTTAAGGTGGATTTGGAGGAGGAGCGGGCCGCCCTGGAAGAGTCCTGTGATGTTGCGGTTGAGGAGGAGAAGAATTCCAAGGTTCTCCTCGACCAGTCTGCCGCTGCCCAAGAGAAGGCGTAGGAGGCCATGCACTAGGTGATGACTGAAGGCATCGAGGGGGTAAGTAACTTTTAACTCTCCTCGTTTTGTTTTGTTTGCAAAAATTTTCTGACACTTGTGTTGTGTTTCGTAGATGTTCAAGCGATTTTGTAATGAGCCTAAGCTCGGGGATCAAGTTGCTGCCGTTGCTGCTATTTCTTACGCGTATGGGTTCGGCAAGGGTTATGACGCCGGCTTCCATCACTGTCTAAACCGCGGTCGTATTGACGAAGCAGAGCACTACGACAAGACCCTGAAGAAGGAATATGAGGCGGAACTTGCCAAATTTGAAGCGGTCGAGTTCCCCAAGCGGAGCACTACGACAAGCCCATGCTCGTTCCCTCCAGTACTTCATTGAAGAATCAGATCGGTTGGGTGTGGAGGCCTAGAAACGAGCAAGCAAGCGGAAGGCGAACACTTAGATAGGGAGCGTTAGGCCGCCGCTGGAGAGGGTACGTCTGTGGCATATCATGAAGCTGAAGATGATTTGCAGCATATGGATTTTAGCGGCTCTGAGTAGGATAGGTCCTTTCATGTAATTTTTGTTTGCTTGTAAATAGCCAAGTCCTTTAGCACCATGTTTTTGAAATGGAATGGACTTTTTGTGCTATTTACTTGTACTTCTTATTGCTGAATGAATATGTGGTTCGGTGCTAGGTGCTTAGAGCGCCTGCGCCATAACGGCTGAAATACTAAGTAGTGAACACAACAGGTAATGAAGCTTGCATTGATAATTAAAAATAAGTAGGCATGTGTTGCCCATGTATGTATAATAAGTTTAGATAAAGCAAGTACGAAGCTGCGCAACATTCCAAGACCCGGGGACTGGCGTGCCATCTCGTTTTTCTAGCGCGTATTCACCCTTCCCCAATACTTCTTGAATCTTGTATGGCCCTTCCTATTTAGGCTCCAATTTTCCTTGTTGCTCCGCGTTAGATGCCTTGTTGTTGCGGAGGACATAATCTCTGACGTTGAACTTGCATTATTTGACGCGCTGATTGTAGTAGCGCTCCAGTTGTGTCTTGTACATTGCATCTTTGATTGAGGCAAGTTCGTGGCGCTCTTCAAGAAGGTCAAGGTTTAATCAGAGCTCTTCGTTATTGTTCCCTTTGTCTGCCATGAGTACTCTTGTGGAAGGGCAATGATGTGTGTGGGTGTTTCAAGAAAACTTAACTTTTTTTTCAAAAAGGGCAAAGTCCCGAAGGAAGTGCTAAAAGCTTTGGTGAAAAGGTGAGTAAGTTAGAAAACAATAAGACACTTGCAAGTTTTAAATTTATAATTTAAAACGATAGTTGCTCAACGTTCTAAACCTAGCACAATAGGAAAGCGTACCTATCGTGTAGAGTATAGAAATGTGCAAGTACCGAGTATCGAATCCGTGGACACGATTCTTACTACTCAGCTCCCTAAAATTACTAAAAGACATTTTAAAATGCGAGAAGAAAAGTAAAAAGAGAGATGTAAACTTTTAAGAGAAATCAATGACAAAACAATGGTGTTGCTTCGGGATCAGATGTAACCTTGTATGATGATAGTTATCTTTATTTAAAGTGGTGTGTTTAAGTTGCGCGCTTGTGCTTAAAGTTAGAATTGCTACTGCATTTTCTGGAGGTGACTGTTTTCGCATAACTGTATAAACAGCTGTGTTCTTAGTGTTATTATGAGGGTCTCCCAAACCGGGCAGCTTAGCTCTCAACACTGAAAAGAAAATGACTTGAGACTATGTCGACTCAACCCCGAATTACCTACCTCCTAGTGTTGCAATATAGACATCAAACTACTCTAGACTTTTATGAATAACATGCCAGTGGCCGGAGCATGATCGAACAAGTTACCACTTAATATCATAGAGGAGTCATGACTAACCAGAATACGTGCATCCCCTACTTGATTTAATTAATTTATCAAAAAGTGAGCGCATAACCAAACCTTGATATGTTGTGCCTCGCCCATTGAACACTCAAGACAATGAATAAATGTGAAATACAAGCACTCTTTTGATATCTGTCATCTGGCCATAGCGACTGACCAAGAGTGGGGTGGTCAACCCAATAGATCTATTCCGGTGTTTCAAGGCTAAGTCCATAGCTAATGGTTATGGTGTGATGTATGACACGAGGGCTTTGATAGATCCTGAATCTTAATGTCTCATGTTCACATAATAATCATGATTGTAACTGAAAACTGTACGCATGTCCCCCCCCCCCCCCCCCCAAATGTAAACCGTGAAAAGGGGCCGTGTAAACTCACCTTAGGTATCTAGAAATGAACTAATGAGCCTAGAGCTAGAGATATCAACCTACGTGTCCTATGTAAAAATGGACATTTTAGTTCTATGTTAGTTGTGCTGTCTACAAGTTGTTCTCCTGTTATGTTTGTCCTTGTCACTTAACCCTTTAAGTTTGGCGTGTCTTTGATGTAGGGATTTGTGTATTCAACACTTTGTTTCCCAAAGATACAATGTTTATCATTTAAAAAGGTTCTATATTAAGGTTTCTAGGTGTAACTTTACCCATAACATGAACCTCAGGTTTTGTTTGGCAAGATCTACTATCTTTATGTAAACTAGTGACTTTAGAGAAAAAGATAGCATTATCTTTTGTGAAAACATCACTTTTACTTGTAAAAACATGTATTTTTATACACTTTGGATGGTGTATATGTTCATGTGTTGTAGCTTTTAAAACCTTTAACTTGAGATGTGTATAGATCCACAATATCTAGGTATCTTAACTTATCATTTTCATAAGTCTAGTAACCTTTGTGAAAGTAAAAATTGCCATATCAAAATGAAACTTTTTCTTGAAAATATAAGCATTTTTGTAAGCCTTGTTATGGATCTAACATGTCACACATGATTCACAATTATCCACATTATGTCTTATGTTAGTGAGCTTTGGAAAACATTCAAATCTTTCTTACAAAACTTTCGGCCCATATAGATATGTGTATGCATATATGTTTCGTCTCATAGGGTGTGTAAATACATACATTTTCCAACAAACTTTATGTATTTTAAGTCATGAGATTACCCATTTTACTTGGTTTAGTTACAAGTGCCAACACACTAGTGAACAACTTGGTGTATGAAAGAAAATAAAAACACAAGTTTAAAAAAATAAGATTATACCTCACAGTGCCTAAGAAATGAGGGAGTTAGGGGCCTTGTACACCTTGGTTATGCTCCTTGTACCCCTAAAAGTCCCTTGAAAGTGGTGATCTTTGGATGTGGGTCGAATGGTGGTGACGGTGTTTCGATGGTGGTGATGGCCGAGGGTGGTGGGGTGGTGCCGAGAGGGGGAGTGGGAGAGGTAGAGGGGTGTGTTACTTGATTGGTGGTGCACTTAAGTCTCCTACCTTGGCCCTTATATACTAAAAGTTTTGGCATGGTTGGATCCCTTCTCCAAAGTGTATGGAAAGCATCTTTCCATTTTGGTGCAAGGTCTTGTTAAGGTGATTTTGGCTAGATTGTGGGAGCATATGGAGTTGATGGATGCATGGTATTTCTTGGGGAATGGGGGCCGAAAATTTGGGCTTGTGTTGGAGGTTTAGGTTTAGTCAACTCACTTAGAAGTGATATATGATAATCATGTTTTCTTGCCAAGTTAGTGAAATCCTGGGAATGATATGGTAGGATCATATGATAATCATGTTTTCTTGCCAAGTTAGTCAAAAACGTTAAGATTGTTAACATGAGCCTGACTATTACCATCATACTTTGAATAAACATGTCTTTTTCTTTAAAAGGAAATATATGTTCAAAAAACTTTACATCCCTAGAATAAAAGGTTGTTTTAGTATCTAAACTGAATACTTTATAGCCTTTCTTTTCTATTGAATAACCTATTAGAACACATTTTTCAGACCTACTTAAACGTTTACTAGGCTCATTCAGATTTGTACAAAAATTTAAACACCCAAACACTTTTAATTGTTCAAGAAAGGGTTCAAAACCAAAAACTAGCTCATATGGAGTCCTGCCACCTAAGACTGAAGAGGGTGTCCTATTTATAAGGTAAGCAGCAGTTAGAACACAATCTGACCAAAACCTGACAGGTATAAAACTTTGAAACAAAAGAGGCCTAGCCACATTTAAAAGGTGCCTATGCTTCCTTTCCACTATCCCATTCTGTTGGGGTGTATATGTACAAGAGGTTTGATGTAAAATCCCCTTTGATTTTAGAAATCCACTGATATGACTATTAATAAACTCACTGCCATTATCACTTATAAAGCATTTGACTTCCTTTTTAAACTGAGTTTTAATAATTTCAACAAAGTCCTTTACATTTTCAACCACCTCTGTTTTAGTTCTCCAAGTTCATTTGATTTATGTGACTCAAAGGGAAAGATTCCCTATGTTGTTTAGCCCTAAGACAAACCTCACAAGGTTCAGATTTGTCTTGGTCAGGTAATCCTAGTTTGGTCTTAAGACATCTAATAGCTTGATCAGATGGATGACCCATCCTAGCATGCCACATATTAGCTATACTGCTATTATTAAAACACACTATACTTAACATCAAAGAGCTACCACAAAAGTATAGACCATCAACTTGACTACCAGTCACCAGGACATTCTTGGTTACCAAGTCCTGTACATAGCATTTATGTTCATCAAAAACCACATTTACTTTATTATCTTTACCTAGTTTATGAATGGACACTAGGTTTATAGAATACTCAAGTACAACCATCACATCAAACAAGACAACATTGTTTGCTAACTTAACATTTCAATTTTTGTAACCTTAGCATTAATACCATTAGGATATTTTACCTTAATGTTAACTTCTGTTACATGTATAAAATCTATTAAGTTTTCTTCATTTTTAACCATGTGTTGGTTTGCCACTGAATCAAATATCCAACCCCACACTTTATCCTTTCTTAGACTAGCAGCAAAGCAAAAAACAGGTTTGCAACAAACACTAGCACTAAAGGGACTGAACCCACCTGACACATTGCAGCTCTTAGGAGCTTCACCAGACTTATCATTCAGTAAATTCAACAGTTTATTAAACTACTCACTAGACAAAGTATTTAAAGATACATCAGAACTATCACATACAACAGAACTAGAATTTGCAGTTGCCTTCTTTTCGTGTGCCCCTCTTGGTCTCATCCAAGAGGGATACCCTATTATTTCAAAACACTCATCAGCATTATGACCTATTTTGTTACAGTTAGAACATTTAAGATTTTGATTTGAAACCTTATTTGTTTTCTTAAACTCAATCGGTTGATTAGTTATTGAAAACAGAGCCATGTTTTGACCCTTCCTGTTGCCATTGCTAGCATTCCTATGGGATTCCTCCCTAGAGATGATGGCTAAGGCTTCTTTTATAGAGGGCAAAACTTCTTTTATTAAAAGACTAATTCTAACAGATTGATAGTAACTATCTAGCCCCATTAGAAATTGCATTAACTTTATCATATTACTAAAGTTATTAAAGTCCTTACCAGCATCACAAGTACATGCAGGCAACTGTAAGATCTGGTCTAACTGTTTCCACATGATGTTCAATTTATGATAGTGAAACAGTCATACCATTTTGTCTAAATGAATTTATTTTATGATATAAGTCAAAAACAACAGAACCATCTATTTTATCATATGTTTTTTTTAACTCAGCCCTGACATCACAAGCTAATTTTGAAAACACATGACCCATATATAACTCTTCACTTATAGAGTTTAAAATCCAAGTTAGAAGTATAGAGTTACATCTGTGCCATTGTCTACCCAAAACCTCATTATCACTTGACTTAATACACGATTTGTCAATAAAGCCCTATTTATTTTTAACCTGTAAAGCAAGTTGCATAGCATTTGTCCACACTGTATAGTTTGCTGACCCTTTCAATTTAACAGACGCAATTGTTAAATTGATATAGTCAGAAGCATGAAGATATAGAGGGTCACTAGCATCTAACTTGCTAACTAATGTCTCACTAGGTCCACCCCAGAGGGTGTTTGAACATCACCATCCACCGTGATTAATCACAGTAACAGATATGTTCACAACAAAGACAATTACACATAGAAAAACAAACAGTAACACAATCCTTGTAAAACAAAAAGTCACACACGCGGCGAAGCCACAACAGAGGCCAGATCGTTGGTTCGTCACTCAACGGTGCTAACGCAAGCGTGTTGAGGGAGCCTTCCTAATGCTCTAGATAACACAGACAACTCACACAACCAATCAATCGACGCCGGTCCCCCTAACTCGGCCAAAACAGTTCTAAACAATATGCAAATATACTGAATAAAACCAAGAAAAAGTAATGGAACAATCTCACTGGGTAGCACAGCTTCCAAGAATCACAAAGCGTTAGCTCCTGAGATTAATCCTAAAATTAGGGTTTATTCCACATCAGTTGATGTTCTTTAACCAGATAAACACCAAGGATCTTAATGACAAGAATCTTTCTAAATCTGATTAGATCGGAAGATAACAAGACAGATCTGACCACACACAGCAGAATGAACCAAAATCCTAGATGAACAAACTTCACTGAGAGATAATCAAGGCTCTGATACCATGTCAAGAACATGATATGATACTAGAAAGAATACTTCTTATTATTATTATGAACCCAACCCAATGTTTATTATGAACTACCAATACCTTTAATCTAAGAAAGATCAAAGGCTAAGACAATGAAACCCTAACAGAGAGAACAAAGAGATGACTAAAAGTAAATGATCTCGAAAACTGATTTTGTGCAGAGATAAGATGCTTTTAGAGAAGCATAAGAATCTTCTATTGTGAAAGCACAAAACAAGACACTCTCCACCCTTGGATCTAAATAAGCACACGGATCACCAAATAGACGGTGGTGATCAAGTGAAAGTGTGTTTGTTATAATAACCCTATTGTGGACTGGGCTCACACAATATGGGCCTTCTATCTGTCTTCAATACTCGACCTCAACTCTTGGCCCACGAACATCAACTCTATAGCCACAGGCCACGAACAAAGTGTGATACCCCGCAATTTCAGGTTCTCCCTTTAACTAAACTCTAGTTACATTCCTTGCATTCTACTTAACTAGGGTTAGCTAGATAGGATACATGTTGCACAGTTATAGGTTAATAACTGCATGAAGTGGTAATTCGGGGAACTACCAGACTGTATACATGATTAGTGAACCTCGGACGTTGGTGAACAATGAAGTTAAATAATTGTGAATTAATTGATTGAGATTGATTTCAATTACATGCTACTATGATACTCTATGAAACTATGGGCAAACCGTATGTGATTACGTGAACTTAAACCAAATACGTTAATAAAAATCGTAATAGGTGGACAGGTAAGATGGTTGGAGTCTTAACACATGGGGTTACACGTATTATGGTCCAAAATAGCGAAAATATCGATGAAAACACGTTTTACGACGAAGCAGGTAACCCGACGCAGGCCGAAGCACTGTGAGCGGCCGCTCACAGGCTTCGAGCGGCAGCGCGCGGACATCTGATATCACCAAACCGCCTTAAACATGTATTTAAGCAACCTTAAGCCTCGTGTATCTCCTAAACTCAAACCCTAATCACTCCCACTGCCCTATTACGAAATATTAACCCCTAAACACCTACTAAGGCGTAAGAACATCGATCGGGAAGCTTCAAGAGCATTCGGTTGATTGTTTCGAAGAGCTTGCGATATAATCTTTAATCTATTGTGTTTTAATCTTTCTTTAATATGTTATAAAACCTTATAACTAAGTTTGTCCAGGTCTGAAACCTTTTTATAAAGATTAAAACTTGAAGTTTATAAAGATTGAATGGGTTAAACATAATCCTATGCGATTAGTAATTGATAGGTTGCATGATTATGCATGTTCTTGATGTTTTAGACTCCTAGGGTCTATGAATGATGATGTTTATGATGTATCATTAGGGTTTTGATCAGATGTGGCTCTTATTAATGTTATATGATGATTATTAGGTGTTATTGATTGATAATATGCAACTAGGGTTTGCTATAATTGATAATATTGCATGATTAGAATCTGGACAGAATCTAAATGTCAATTTGTAGGGTCTGTTACGTGACCTTAAAATATTGATTTTGATCGATTCATTGCATGAATGGATTCTACATGGTCCTAGCTTTTTAGAATGGGTAAAATCATCTGATTTGGATGTCGTTTGATATGTTTTTGGAATTTTCTTCGAATAAAGGTCATATTAGATTTTCGGATAAACAAACGGAGACAACTTTAGACAACCATAACTCGGGTTTTACAAGGAATTAAGCTATGAAATTTGGACAGTAGGTTAACATTGGAATAACTCGGCTATTCCAAGTAGATTCATCCCGTTTGGATGAATACACGATTTTTGGGAATTTTTCTACTAAACTGATATGTTGTCTGTCATTTCTGGACAAATCTGTGATGTACGATTTTTTATAATTTTTGTATTTGGTTTTTAGACAAAACAAAAATATGGGTTAACAAACGAACCCCAAAGAATATTCTGTAAATATTTGGGAGTTTAACTCATCGGTTAGGTATTTTAAATAAATTAGGTTTCATGGCACATAATCTGTCCTAAAAACGCAGATTGTGTATTATGTGTTTATGTGACTAATTGGAGTCCTATGTGGTATGTATTTGACATGTACTTGAATGGGCACTTGTATGAGACACATATGAAGTGTAAAACTAATGATAACCAACATATTCACCAACGGGTCTGTACGTTTTACATATGCATGTAGAATCACTAGGTGTCACTTACACGATTTTGAACATTTAAACGTCTTGGACAAACGGGTTATATGGTGTAATGGTATTACACATATACTCACTTAGTGACACATGTACTAGGGAGTCGGTAGCACACCCTACTTTGGAGTTTGGATTTATTTGCTTGCATACTAAGGTGAGTTTCACTACTTTTTCTCAAAAGCACGTGTCTCGGGTTTGAGACAACTTACAAAACATTTTCTAGTCCGGTTTGGGACTAATTTTACATCTCGGCTTTTGAGATGCTTTGACTCCTTGTGTGGGTCGGGTTTTAGATTCCTTGTGTGGATTGGGTTTTGATCAGTTTAAATCTTATTGGTCCTTTGTGAACTAAACACTCTATCACTTGAAAAAGTCCTTGCATATTATTGGGTTAATCGCTGGAGGCGAGTGGGGTATTAGTTGATAGCGCTATTAGGTTGTGCAGCAACCTCATGTTTGCGATGCTGGGAGCATGGACATGAACTTCTGACCACATTCGAGAACTAGTGTTGATAGACACTAGTTATTGAGGCAAATTATTTTACTGAAGGTGTCCCAATAATACTGTTTAGTTGCAATGAGTGGGTTAGCTACCCCTGACATGATTAAACTGATAACACTTGAACATTTTGGTCTGGAGGACCTACGCTTTTACTTGGTTACGTGGTTTTGGAAACCAGCGCATTTGCTTACTCACTTTCTTTACTTTGTGAACTCACCAACATTGTTTGTTGACCCACGATATACATGCTTTTGCAGGTAGTTAGCTTCCGGTGCCACGATTAGAAAGCACTGCACACTTCACTGCATTTGAGTCTTGGGCATACACCTAAATTACATATCATGCTTTTACGTTTTCTTTCATATGGTTTTAATTTGGGGGCGTTGTTTTGCGCATGGTTTTAAAAGGTTTAAATTTGGTTTACGCTTTCGCAGCTTAACTAAACTTGGTTTTTGAAAACGAACTAAATGGTTTGGGCATTTAGAGTTCGTTCATATGACTTATGGCTATGGGATCCTGGTATGTCATGCGCCTCGCGGTATAAACCCCACATTGGAAATTTGAGGGTATGACACAAAGTCCAGCTCCCAGCTCCAAAGTCCAGCTCCAATAATCCAATGCAATATAACAAAATGAGTTAATAGCCATTTTCGTCCCTGAGGTTTGGGCCAGTTTGCCACTCCAGTACAAAATTTTTTTTTTTTACAATTCCTTCCCTGAGGTTTGGATTTTGTTGCCAAATTCGTCCTTTTCACTAACCCAGTTAAAAAAGATCGTTAGTGTTAGGGGTATTTTTGTCTTTTTACCTCAGGGACGAATTTAGCATTTAAAATTCAAGGATTTTTTTTGCCAAATTCCCTCTCCCCCACCCCCACCCCCACCCCCACCCCCTATATCTCTCTCTCTCTCCCGTCGTTTGAGCTCATTCAACTTAAAAGTAATCAACCGATCCCAATTCCCACCTTTAAACAACACTCCAGCCTTCCCATCAGTAATCCTCTGCACAATCCCACAATACATATAATAAGGACTATTAGCATTCTTCACAATAGCAATCATCCCAGGCATCAAAAATGGAAGTTCAGGAGCTTTCGGCTTACGTGTCAAACTCTGACTGACCGTCGTTGATGATGATGATGATGATGATGATGATGATGATGATGGTTGTTTTTTAGGAGGTGGGTTCTTTTGGATAAAATCTTGAAGACCCTTTTCACCACCAGGGAATCCACCGGTTAATCCTAACAACTCCTTTTCGAAACCGTCTTCTGGTACAGTAAATGATACAGGGTCTTGTTCATTGGTGGTGGATTGTTGATCAGGTGATGGTGGTGATTGTGATTGGTCAGGTGATGGTTTCTTGAGTTCTTGTTGAAGGCCTTCTTCTCCATTGCATAAGCCTCTGTCACCCAAGATTTCATAAAGGTTGAATTTTGCAGATGGGGTTGTGATATGATGTGATGAGTGTTTTGGTTGTGGATATGGTGGTGTGGCTAAGGAAGTGAGATTTGTGAAGGTGAAGAGTAAGGAGGTTGAAGGAGTTAGCCATGAGAGAGAGAGAGAGAGAGAGAGAGAGAGAGAGAGAGAGAGAGAGAGAGAGAGAGTTTGGCAACAACAAAAAATCCTTGAATTTTAAATGCCAAATTCGTCCCTGAGGTAAAAAGACAAAAATACCCCTGACACTAACGACCTTTTTTAACTGGGTTAGTGAAAAGGACGAATTTGGCAAAAAAATCCAAACCTCAGGGAAGGAATTGCAAAAAAAAAAAAAAAAAACTTTTGTACTGAAGTGGCAAACTGGCCCAAACCTCAGGGACGAAAAATGGCTATTAACTCTAACAAAACACAACAAATAAAAACATGTATTAATATCATGTGCAAGTATAAAATTGTATTAGTATTAGGTATTTATTTTAGCAATAAGAAGTGACAATGGGACAGAGTTCAAAAACAAAACTCTGGATTATTTCTGTCTGTCTAAAGGGATTGTTAGACAGTATAGCATCCCAGAACTCTTGAACAAACTGTGTGGTAGAAAGGAAGAATATAACACTAACAGAAGCAACAAGAACAATGTTAGCTGATTCAGGCCTACCTCTTTATTTTTGGGCTGAAGCAGTCAATACAGCTTGTTATGTTCAAAATAGAGTCCTTACCAACAAAAGACATTCCAAAACTGCTTATGAAGTTTTTCATAGCATCAAGCCTTTAATCTCCTTTTTCAGGCCTTTTGGATGTTAATGTTTTATTCTAAACATTAAGGACTCCATTTCAAAATTTGCTGCAAAAGTTGATTCAGGTTAATTTCTTAGTTATTCTTTCACAAGAAAATCCTAAAAGGTTTTTAATTTCAGAACCAAGATAGTTGAAGAAACATTGAACGTTAAGTTCAATGAGTCAAAACACACACTCATTCTAGCACATCCTGCTGAACTCTTTGATCATGATAGTTTTAATTTTAGACCTGAAAAGACTGAAATCACTTCATCTAAACACACTTATTATAGTGATCCAGGGTTTGATGATGGTCCTCCATCATGGACTCCAAATGTAGTCAAATCAACTCCCGTAACATCAGAAGTTTCACAAATTTCTGATTCAACAAACTAAACAATTGCTGATATACCCCAAACTTCTGATTCAGTTCCCAAAACTGTTGAAGCTGTACAAATAGCTGAATCAGACACCATTGACCTCAGTGGTTTGTTTGAAGAAGTTCAAGAGCCCACTCCCACAACATAAGAACTACAATTGATTGAACACGGAGATCATCCATTGGACCAAATCATGGGTGATGTTGTTGCAGGGGTACTTACAAGAAACCAACCCTCCAACTTCTGCTTTTTCTCAGCATTCATTTCACAGTTGGAACCAAAGAAGTACCAAGAAGCCCTCCAAGATAACAGTTGGGTTGAAGCTATGCAGGATGAGTTGCTCAATTCAAGAAACAGCAGGTCTGGGATGTTTGTCCCTTGCATCCTAACAAGCTACAAATTGGCACAAGATGGGTTTTTAGGAATAAACAAGATGAGACTGGTGGTCCAAATTTTCTCACAAGAAGATGGAATTGATTACGATGAAACTTTTTCTCCAGTTGCAAGGCTTGAAGTCAACAAGTTATTCTTGGCTTATGCTATTTCCAACAAAATTAAAGTTTTTCAAATGGATGTAAAGGGTGCATTTTTATATGGAAAGACAAAAGAGGAAGTGTTTGTTTGTCAACCACCTGGGTTTGAGGATCCTACTCATCCAAATTGAGTGTACAAACTTGACAAGGCTCTATATGGGCTAAAACAAGCTCCCAGAGCTTGGTATGACACACTTTCAACATTTTTACTCAAAAATCACTTCACAAGAGGCTCCATTGATAAAACTCTTTTCATTAAACATGTTGGAAATCACATCCTCCTTGTTCAAATTATGTTTATGTTATCATTTTTGGTTCAACCAATACAAAACTGTGTGAAGAATTTAAGAAACTCATGCAATCTAAATTTGAGATGAGTACCAGATACAATGGCTGTACTTCACAGATACAAACTCATGCAGCTGCAAGCTGTACTTCACAGATACAATGGCTTCAAAATCAGTTAGGAAACTGATGTAATCTAAATTTAAGAAACTCATGAAACTCATGCAAACTCATGCAGCTGCAAGCTGTACTTCACAGATACAATGGCTTCAAAATCAATTACTTGATTCCGGAATCAAAGAAACCAAGACACCATTACTTCTAGATAGTACCTCAGCCATTAGCATCATTCAAAACCCTGTCCAGTTTTCAAAGACAAAGCATATTGAAATCAAGTATCATTTCATCAGGGATTGCTATGAAAAAGGCAAGATTGAGGTCAAATATGTGTCAACAGCAAATCAAATTGCTGATATTTTCACAAAACCTCTTGACACAACAACCTTTCAGAGGTTATTTTCCATGCTTAGGATGTTAAATTTGGAGTAATTTTTGTAAGTGTTTTTATTTTTCTGCACATATTTCACTTTCACTTATTTTTATTACTCAACTTCACAAACCTCTGATGACCATACAGGGAGAAAGTACTGATGTACAAAACATCAGTATGGGAATATTTTTCTGAAAAGAGAAACTGCTGATGATAATAAAATCATCAAAAGTTAAATTAGGTGTTTTCAAAAACAAAAACTCATCAGCTGTTCAAAACTACTGATGAAATAATGGGAAACTACTAATGAACAATTTTGTTCATCAGAAGTTTTGACCAAAAGGGACCAATCAGTCTTTTCCCATTTCAGAAGTTTGACCTAGGGCGGTTATAAACTTCTGAAAACCTCTCTTTTCATACTTATCGTTTAAAAAAACAAAAATTCCTTCTCTCTCTCTCTCTCTCTCTCCAATCCTCTGCAACCTAAAATAGTGTTCAATCAAAAACCACCATGGCTCTCGTTCTTAAACAGGAACAATCAAAGAGGCTACTTCACTAAAGATTCATCCTGGTCCTAATACGACGGAATCATTGATTTAGTTGTAAAATCACAATATTACACAACGTTCACCATTGACCCACTAATCCATAATGAAATGCTAAATGAGCTCTGGACAAACGCTGAGGCTGTTACCGTTACTGGTAAGGTCATTTTCCTAAAGACAATGATCAAAGGGAAAGTGATGGCAATCACACCAAAAACCCTGGGAATCAGACTAGGTCTGAATGATGCTGAAACCCGGAACAAATTCCCAGTGGAACCATTGAATTAACCATGACTGAGTGGGATTACCAAGGTACCCTATCACATGATACTATTTATAAGAAATATTTTGATGCAAAATACAAACTTTTGTTTCATTATATAACCATGTGTTTGAGTCCAAAAACTGGATCATATGATCAGATGCCCTCAACTATACAACCTATTTTCTATTCCATTGGGAATGAAACTACTTTCAAGGCATCATCATATTTCTTTAATGAGTTGGTGTTGCATCACCAAAATGATAAAAATAAATTTTTGTTGTATCGAAGGTTCATAATGCAATGTATTATCAAAGAACTTGGTGAGGGAATATTTGTGTGTGACAACCGTTGAAATCACAAGTCATATCCGTACATTAGCTACACGTACACATTGTGCATGACATTTCATTTTGCATGTTTCATTACATTTGGGTCATACAGGGTTCCGACATGACAATTTTGATGCTTACAGACGAGCATTAGGGCCACTAGTTAGTAACAAATTCAGGACTAGACCGATAGTTATCATGGCTATAGAGAGATCCCACCAAAACCCTAGTTTAGGAAACCCAAACAATTGTACATAACGTTTAAATTGTGATCCAAACAAGAACAAAAACAAACAATGTCCGTACATGAGGATACCCGAACACAATATCCAAAAACGACTAGTAAAAAAACTAGTTAAAAAGTATAAATATTGTGCACACAATTACAAACTATTTTGTATTACATAGACTTATACAAAGATTATACTTATCATCAAAGTATAATGTGTAGCCATACATTTGTATAAAACAAATTAAAAAGTTCAAAAAAATATATATATGTGTATATATACATATACTTGACGGCACACACACATATATGTGTGTATGTGCTTCCCAGTGTTTAAACTCATACATCTTAATGATCTATCATTTCATCTAGATTCCCACATATTTGGTATACACCTTTACACTTATTCATCCCATGAGCTTTTGACTTACCACAAATACTTACTCATATATATATATATATATATATATATATATATCGACACACGCATATATATACTACACAAGACACAAAGATTCTTGATAACAACTTTCACCAACTAGGAAACAAGACTTTGAGCAATGTATGATGACTTACCCCATTTAGTTTACACAATCTTCCACCAAGATCCTTCCAACACATGCTCTAATCACATCCATCATATTCCTAGACTTTACACCATAATAGAAAGATTCCTATGACATCTAGGAAAGTTCTAAGTTGATTTACCTCATTTGTTAATCAACTCTTCCACCATGATCCTACCATAATCTATTAAAGATCTCACTAATGTGACTAAAGAGAATGATTATCATACATCAACATTAGATGATTTAGACTAATCTATGACCACACAACACCTTCTAAATTTTCGGCCTATATATCCCAAAGACAAGGTCTCACCACATCAAATCCTATAATGTCTCAAATCTAGCCAACACCATGAACACCTTACATCAAATCCAAAGAGTTGACTCATCCAAACCTCCACACACTTCCCCATTTTCGGCCCCCATTAACCAAGGAAACATGCACAAGTCAAGTCCAAAATCTTTTCCTAATCTCATCAAAATCACCTTTAGAAAATATTAATCCATATTAGGAAAGATGCCTTCTTTTGCCTTTCTTAAAGCATCATGACTTACCATTATAAATCCCTGTATATATGACTAGTGAGAAGAGGATTAGTGCACCCAAAAACAACCAACACACTCTCATCTCTCCCTCTCCTCTCCTCTCGGCCGAACCACCACCACCACACCATCACCACCATTCGGCCACCACAACTACAAAACAACCTCTCATCCAAGCCCTTACACATAAATATTAACTTCCAAGGGATCATTAGGGGTACAAGGAGCATAACTAAGGTTGTACAAGGCCCCTAACTCCCTCTTTTTCAAGTTGTTCACTAAGTATGATTACTCTTGTAACTTAATCAAGTAAATGAGTAAATCCATGTTTTAAATACATTATGTTGATTAGAAAATGTATGTATTTTAACACCGTAAGGGCCGAAATATGTATATAGATATATACATACACATAGCCGAAAGTTTTATAAGAAACCTTATGTGTTCTAAACTTATTAACATAAGACATGATGTTGAAAGTTATTTGTCATACATGACAAGTTATAACAAAGCCTACAAGGATATATATGTTTTCAAGGAAGTAATGTTTCGACATAGAATATTATTATTTTCTCAAAGTTGTTAAACCATGAAAATAATAATTAGTTAAACATATCTATACATATAGTAAAGGTTGTAAAACCTACAACACATGAGAACATACTCCATCAAAAGGGTATAAAACATATGTTTTCACAAGTAAAAGTGATGCTTTTACAAGAAACAAAGCTATCTTTTTGTCAAGATCACTAGTTTACATAAGCATGGTGAATCTTGTAAAACACCATCATAAGATACATATTTTGAAGAATACTACATTAGGAGCCCTAATGTGGGACATTTAAAAGATAAACATTGTATCTTTTAAATAAAGATGTTACATACATACACCAAGGACACATTTAACTTAAAGAGTTAAGTTACAAGGATAAGCGTAACAAGAGAGCAACTTGTAAACAGTACAAGCAACATAGACCTAAAATGTCTCTTTTACATAGGAGGACACATAGGTCGATCTCTCTAGCCCAGATTCATTAGTGCATTCCCAGACACACCAGAAGGTGAGTTTCGTAGCCCCTTTTTCACTGTTTTTACATTTTTCGGGGGGAAAATATGCGTACAGTTACAGTTTTCAATTACATACATACATACATGACTACATATGTGAACATGAGACATGAAGGTTCAGGATCCATTAAGTCCTCGTGTCATACATCATACCATAACCATTAGCTATGGATTTAGCCATGAAACACCGGGATAGATCTATTGGGTTGTCACCTCGTGTCATACATCATACCATAACCAGTGCTAGTATTTCACATTTATTCGTTGTCTTGAGTGAAAATGGGCGAGGCACAACACGTCAAGGTTTGGTTATGGGCTCATGTCAGATCACATATCAATTATTGCCCTAGCTAGGCAATAATTTAGTCGGTTTTGGATTACAGGTCCAACATACAAAAACCTGTGAACTCACCAACTTTATGTTGACCCAATTATTTTTCATGAATGTTTTTCAGGAAATTAGCATGGAGCATGGAACTTGGGAAGGTCGCGTGCGAGCATTTTGTGGGGGATACCATCTTTTGATCCGTTGTTGTGATGTTTTGATCTAAACACTTTTGACAATGGTGTCTAGTTAAACAATTAACATTATGTTTTGTAAAACTTGAATGTTTTAAATGGTATTTCATGTTTTCTTAAATGATGCTCGTGTGACTTTTGTGCTTGAAAATCATTTCAGTTGCACCTCGTGTTTCTGCCTTAGGCGGGGTGTGACATTGTGGGTTAGGCAACAGAGTTAAATCCTTTGACCTTACAAGTATTCTCTAGGCATAACAAATTGGCTACCTTGCTAGAAGATGACCAAGGGGAACAAGAAACAGTCCCCAAGGAACCCACATCTTCCAAACCCACTCCTAAAAAAAGCCTAAACAGCCCAAACAGCAAAAATCCAAACCCACCAACCCTAAAAGAAAAGCAGTTTAGGAGGTTGAGATGCCTGAAACTACTGATGTATAATCTGTACTTGAAAAAGATGCAACTGAAACTTCCTCTCAGTTACATCCATCTCAATCCCCCAAAAGAGCAAAATTTTCTATTCAGTATTCAAGAAAGAAACACAAAAAGACTATAACTACTGACCCTATTTTTGAAACTACTAAACCATAAGTTTCACACCAAACAGTATAAATTGCTCAATTTCTCTCTGGGCTGAAATAAATCATCCCATGAGATAATGTCAATCCCCAATCACCACATAAAACAGGGGATAAAACCATATAAATGGACATTGATGAGGATGTAATCAACCCTATACCAAGAGATGAGGAGGAACCCAGGTGTCTAAGCCCAAACTTAGATACTTTAGGTGCATTTGAGGTTGCTACTACTCTTATACCACCCAGTGGTGGATTTGAGGATAGTAGTAACATAGCTAAGACCTCACGTGTGGCAACTGCTGATGAAGGCCTTGTGCCTGAGGCAGGAAAACCCCAGAACCAAGAAAAAAGGGGTTCATGAGACAACTAGGTTGGGACTAGCTCATGATATAACTGATGACTTCATCATTGATGATGTTATCAGGGATTCAAATGATTCCATTAATTTGGATAATGATTCAAAGTTCAAGGAATTGACGGCTGGTTATGAAGGCCCTGACTCTAATGTATCCAAATTCAAAGAGTTGGTCACAAAGGATCAGATTAAAGACCACTTACACCCATATTCTTCAAAAGTGGCATCCCCAGTCTTTACTGAGGAACACCCAAAAACACCCCCTTCACAACAAAAACAGCCTACCCAACCATCTTCATCTGTTGCTGCATGCATAGACATTAACCAGCTATGCAGCCCAACGGGTCCTTTACACCAAATGGTTCACCAACTCCTTTCTGCTCTTCTCCAAACTTTCATCACAGCCATGGAACACAAAAACAAGACCCAATTAGAGAGGATAAACAATGCCATTGATCACAAACTGGGAGAGGTGTTAAGAAAAGTTGAAGAAAATAGAAGACAGCTTGAACATCTTTCCGGTGTTGCCCCACCTACACCGTGGTTTCCAGAGGTTGATAAAGCCAAAAAGGGGGAGAAAGAGAAGGTACCTGAGAAGATAGACCTTCAACAATCAAAGAAAGATCGTGAATCCCAGAAGCTCAAAGAATCCAATAAAAGGTCACAACAAGAAAAACAAGAAAAGGCCTTAAAAGAAAGACACATGTACCAAGAAAATCAAGAAAGGCTTCTAAGAGAACAAGCTCAAAAATCTGCCAAAGGAAAAGAACCAACTGCTGATGAGGTCTTGCAAAGTACGGAAGACAATCCTTGAGCAGTTTCAACTATGAAATGCCCATCAGTATTTGCAACTCAAGCTAAACTACAAACATCTGCTCCAACCAACTCTCCAAAACCACAAACACAACCTGCTCCTTCTAAACCTTCAACTATCTTAAACCCTGAACCAATTGCCTTCAGTTCAGAGGAATTAGAGAAAAGCTTAAAGCTGAAAAAGAAAAAGGAATAAGGAATATGAGATATGGGAGAAAGTTGATGAAAGGAAAGATTTGAGCTATGAAGAAAAATTAAAGCTCTGGGAAGAAAAGATCAATGAGCTAGATAGAGCTGAAGAAGGATAGCTGATGATTTCTGAAAATGACAAGAGACAACAACTGATGAATTATATTTTCAAGAACAGCAGGTCAAAGAAACACTCTCTCAAGGGTCTCGCAGCTGCTGAATTAGAACACAGAGCCAGACTCATCTAAAAAATACAAAGTACTGAAAAACAGAAAAACTGGAAGAGAGCCCAGATAATTGAAGAATTGGCTGCAAATGATTATGGCACAAAGGCTCAGCTTTCAAAATTGAAAGAAGTAGATTTAAATCAAACATACAAGAGATCCAAAGCCTTGCAGAAGTCTCACCCAGAAAAATTCATACCATCAGAAGTTTCACAAACATCTGATCTTGCAAGAAAGAAGCATGCTACCAAGACAAAGAAAGGATTAGGGGAGCAAATAAAAACAGACTTCAAAATGGTTTTGATTGAAGGCAACAATATTGTTGAAGGTGACTTCATGATAGAAGAGAAGCCCCTGATCATACAAGATAGGGATCCAACTACATTTGCATATCAACTGAAGCAGACCATAACAGATCATAAGCAGACCAAGGTAATTACTGAACATTACATTCCTATTTCTAGTAATGTACCTCGTACTGCACAAGTTGAATATAGAAGGAGATCAAATCTGATGATATCTGAAGTAGAAAACCAGCCAACATTAGAACAGTCTTCAAACAAGCAGATAGTACCATACAAAGCTGACTTCTTCAAATCCAAATCACCAATAGTCAAGTGGTACTTCACCCACAAGTCCAATTCCATTGTCCTGGAAAGAAAAAAACATCACTTCCAAGGACCTACATCACAAGACTAAACTGGATAAACTATCAGATGATGATCTTCTCACTATTCAGTTCATGGAACCATACCAAGGACCAATCTTTACAGAACAACAAGTCAGAGAACTTAAATACTCAATGAGAAGTTTGGAGAGTTCTTGACTGCAGAAAAAGAGGATCCTATAAATAAAGATAGACAAAGGTTTTGGCTTCATCAATCCAGGGCGATTCTTGGGTCAAAGAGGAATGACAAACCAGTATGAACCTTAGTCTATTATCCTCTCAGCATATTTTACTAAGTATAGAATCTACCGATGGAGAAAAGACAAAGTACTGAAGAAGCTGATAAAAGTGCTGAAGAGTAAAGATAAAAAGTTTTGAACATGAACTAGACAAACATCTGAAGAACAACTACTGAAGATCAAACTTCTAAAGAAATACTCATCAGAAGTTTGTCACTCATCAGCAGTTCCTATAGAAGCTTCCCACCGCCCTGAACTTCAGTAGTTTAATATTATATTAGTTTTTAATAGCTTTTTGTACAAGTTCCAATACTATAGCCTGTTGTAGTATTATTATAATCTTTTGAATACTTCACTTGTACGTATTGATCAATCTATAAATAGATGGGTTCATCCCTTCTATTTTAGACATCTTGTGCAGTTAACCTTTTCTAATATATTGAGAATCATTTGAAGCATTTACTACTGTTATATTCATTAACTACTTGATTCTCTTATTAACTGCTTTAGTTCATTAACTGAGGGGGATTAATACCTCCTGTTAAAAGTGAAACTTTAAATTAGAACACTTATACTTATTCTGCTGTGCTTTTACTTTGATAAATCTTAAACAAGTGTTCATAAGAAGAATCTGTGATTAAACAAGCTTTCTGATCCAACACACAGCCATCATCGATCGTTATTTAAGAGTTAGGAAGCTACATTGTGGAATAAACCAACTAGAACTCGGTCGGTCCATTTCATTGTTTCTTCGGCTTGATATAGTGGTATGCCAAACTAACTCGATCTCCTTGTTATTCTATTATTTCGACCGACATCAGGTTCACCCGAACCCATCATACACGTCCACACACTAATACGTACACGAGTAAAATGAGTTATAATCGACAAAGCACACACAAACTTGTATCAAACATATATTATATACACACGCAAATACGTATATATATCATATATATATACATACACAGATACATATATGCACACATACAAGTCATGGATGAACACTTATACGTATGTTTGTATGTATAGTGTCATGTATGAGACTCTAAAATTGACATTCGAACCTCAAACTTAAACAAATACAAACTAATGGTTAATACGAACAAATGTTAAAGATAATCAAACATGTGTTAACTACGCTTTGGACACAAGAGTTCTCAAACATATGTTAACTTTTATTTTTACATAAGAATCTTAAAATGTGTTAACATGAGGTATCATATGGTAACTTGTGAACCCGGTTTTGACATGATTAATTATTTTTACAACTATAAATGAATGGATCTAACGAGAGTTTTCAAGATCTATAAGTTAAAACCATACATCTTTTCAAAGTACAAACAATGTTACCTAATAATTATCACGTGTATAGACTATAACACCACGTACACATTGTCCAAAGATCTACAAATCAGGTGAACAAATTGCATGGTAAATAATCGAGTACGAAGACTTAACATTCTAGGGCACTTTCATTCGGACTCTAGTTATGCGGGCTTTTTCATTTGTTGTTTTCATACTTATGGGGGAAAACATGCAACTTATTTCAAGTTGCATTTCATTTAAAGTGAATTCTATAATGACTACCATGTGAAACATGAGACAAATGGTTCATGAGCTCAATAGTCCTCGTACATATATTACACTGTAACCATTAGCTAAATAGTTAGCCATGGAACACTTAAATAGATCTATTGGGTTAACACCCCCACTTTTGGTTAGTCGCTCTAACCCGTCACATACAAAAGAGTGCTAGTTTTCTACGATTCTTACATTGTCTTTATTGTACAATGCGCGAGGCATAATAGTCAAAAGGCTTGGTTAAGGGACTCACGTTAGCACAGTAATCATTGGCTTAGCTAGGTTTGATTGGTCACACACGAATTTCACTAACTTTACTTTGCGTACATTTAAACCTATGAACTCACCAGCTTTATGTTGAAAAATCTTTTATGCATGTTTTTCAGGTAATTGATTTCATGGACAGTCGGGACATGAGAAACTAGTTTGAGCTAGCATCGTGTGGTGCCAGCTTTTGTGGGTCACATCTTAAAACAACTGAACAATTTATGTTTTTTATGACAGCTTACCCGTTAAAACAATTTAATTCATGTTTTGTAAAACAATTTGAATGTTTGGTATCAATTCTATCTGTTTCTTATGTATTGCTTAAAACTTGTGCTTGAAAACCTTTCGACATTACACTCCCGTATTTCCGCCTAGGAGGGGTGTGACAATTAGGACATTAGATGAGTCGCAAAATAAACAACTGATAACAAAAGTAATAAATGATCTTACGAAAAATATGAGTACATAGCATTTTTCTCCCTCATGAGAAAACATATAAAAGTAGGGCCGTAAAACTCACCTTAGATTGCGTGTTCTACAAATGATATAAAACCTAGTGTGTTTAGTCCCGACGACTGGAAACATAGTGTTGGGCGAAGATGAGTCCTAGGTGAATTTTCACAACAGTGAAGTGAACTAATAAACGAACTTAGTGTTAGGCGAAGATGAGTCCTAGGTTAAGTTGGGTATCTTTTCCCAACCCTATGTTTGCCTACTGCTGGGCATCTTCGCCAGTGGCAGGATGTTTTCCCAAAATGGTATATTATAAGCATGTCAAATCATGTTGCATGTAAATGTTTCCATAAACGGCAAATTTCTCAATTAAGCATGGTCCAACATTTAATAAGTCTCCAAATTGACATGTATTTACCCTAATATGTTTTCTATAAGTTTATTATCAATAACTCCCAAGCGGGTCAAAACTCATAAACGGGTCAAAACTCATAAACTTTATACACAAGCCAAACTCCACCTAAACATGTTCCTAACTCATCTACAATCATCCAAACAACATCATATTATCATTCAATCTTCAAATAACATAAAAGCCCTAATTTCTAGGTCACCAATACCATCTGATTATCATCCAATTTCATTACTTTAAGAAAACTCACTTTTAATGTTTAGATCTAATTAGGAAATCACTAGGAAGGGTTTAAAATTAGGAAAACACACCTAAATCAGATTTGGACATTTGGGTTTTATAAACATCATTTAAAAATGATTAGAAATGGATTGGATAAGTTACATAGCTTTATATCTTCATATGGTTTGATTCTTAATGTTGTTTAGCTCTTAGAATCGTGTGTTTTGATGGAGAAAGGGGTTATATAGGACATTCGTTAGTGGGTGTTAGGAGGCATTTTAGGGTTTGAAGAGTGCTAAAAATGAGTTTAAGGGTGGTATATAAAGGTGAAACCCACCAGATTAGCGAAGATAGCCTTCTGGGCGAATATAGGAAATAAGTGAAGATGCCTATCTTCGCTTATTGCCCAAATTCGCTTATTGCCCAACTTCGCTTATGCCTATCTTCTCTTATACCTATCTTAACTTATGTATATCTTCACTTATACATATATTCACTTATGCCTATCTTCACTTATACCTATCTTCATTTATGCTTTCACTTATACGTTATCTTCACTTATACCTATATTCACTTTTAAATTTACTTACACATATGTGCTTCCAACAAATGTTTATCTCTCTAACTCGATTTATGTAGTGTTAGTTAAAAACCCGATAATGCGTATTAACATGTAAAACACCTATTATCATGTCGGTTAAGATACACAGTTAGTTGCATGTTATAAACAATCACAAGGGATTTGATTTAATACTAGTTAACTTTATTTCAATAGTCTACTAACATACGGAATACGAGACTCATGTATGCTACCCGATGATTCCCCAAATAACCTACTTAACTATTCTAGTTAAGTTATGTTAAGTTTTGTTTTACAAATGTTTTGCTAAGGTTGAGTTAGATGTTGTTAGGAAAGTGAACATGAGTTTGTCTTGTGTCACATGATATAGGCATAGGATACATACGCCTAGTTTGATCCAGGCGTATGTGACTCCTATGCCTACTTAGCCCCAGGCATATGTAGGGGTACTGTATATATTGGACTTAGCCAATCTCATTTGTAACCTTTGCAACTTGATTTTTGGGATAAGGAAGTGCTACCAAATTTTTGTTTGAATCGTTATGTGTGTTTATCGTTCATTTCCTTTTGATTCATACAACTAACCACCATCTTCTCGGATTCTAGCGAGAAATGGTCTTGCATGGGGTAAGAAGTTATAACTCTACCATGCTTATTGCATTCACATCTCACTAAAATGGCCCCATTGGGATTTTACTTAACTCTACACTCAATGTTATTCTGTAAGATGTCAATTATATTAGGGGGATTTACTTTCCATTCTTCAAATTAAGGGTTTCATTATTAATTGTAAATATTTTTGTGGTGCTTTAATATGGAATAAAGAGGTGGGAATAAGATATAGGGATTTTAATTAAATAGAGATAAAAATGAGGAATGGGTTGTGTCAGTTTAAAAAAAAAAAAAAAAGATAATTCAAATTTAAAGATAAATGTTGTTTTTAGTTAAATTAATATGATGGAGATAGGAAGCCAATGTGAATATTTTTTTGTTAACATTGTATCATATCCATTATTATAATCAATTGACTAGGATAAAAAAAGTTTACAAATTGTAGCATTGTAATAAATTGCGTTTTGCACGTATAGGTCATACGAGTCTATCCAAAATGATGTTAGTGTCTAATATAAAGGAACTCAAATAAGTATATCACATCATGTATTAGTAATTTAGTAGAGAAAGAGAAGGGAGTAAAGAGTTGAAAGACAAAACTATCCTCGTGCAAGGGGCATGTGATGGATTTGATTTTAAAATGCAATATCGTTTAAGAAGGAGCTTAAATCCATAATAAATGAAGTGTGTGAGCGGCATGTGATGAATTTCCATTTTGTAATAATGATAATTGTAGGATCAATTTCAGAAATCCAAGAAACCATAAGTGTGATTTACGTGATTTACTTTAAATAGAATGTCATCATCATCATACTCAATTAATCTCACCTATAACAAAGCTAAGGTATGGTCTGAGGAGAGTAAGATGTAGACAGCCTTACCTCTACCCCTAAGAATAAAGAGGCTGCTTCCAGTGAGACCCCCGGCACGATGTGGTTTGGTATCAAGCCTTGGACATAAGGCACAGAACACTTACCAATCAGGACAAACCCGATCGGTGCATGTACCCCTTTGTCTTTTGGCTATCTACGCCACCACATGATGCATGATTAACCGTCCGTCTTTTTAACGTTATTTCACGAAATTAGTAAAATAATGTTAAAACTAGTGCAACTTCACTTTTGCCCCCCAATGGCCTTTAAATAGAATGTTATATGGGATGGAATTGTGAAAAGTGAATAACAAAGTAATTAAAAAAAGAAAAATACTTTTGAAAGAAAATGAATTACAAATGTACTTTAAAACAATTTATTCTTTCAAATGTTACGTTAATGAAAATGAACTTTAATCATCCAAAGAATAACACTTGGCTGTTAATAAATCATGTTTTCAATGTGACCAATGACTCTTCTGGCCTTTACATGTGATACCAAGAGAAGTCTCACATGTAATGGAAAAGCCTGTCTAACCCAAACTTTTAGTTATGTCGTTTTGAAGTAAATAGTTTTCCATTATAGTAGTATTACCCTTTGCAACAAAAGTTGAAAATTAGAAGTTTCTTTGATTACATTGTGATCATAGATTATTATCAACTAATAGATAAGTTAGTTATTTTAATATAAGTTGCATAATATGTAGAGTTATTAAAGAAAAAAGAATTCATGATTTCTCCCATAATTATAATTTGATGGATGATGAATACACAAGTGTCACCACCTTTACCGATCAAGCATTTATCTTTGTATGGTAAAGATCAAATACCAATAAATCTTAACATACTAAACGTGAGAACTGAATGAGAGGACTTTTTGTTGAATTTTAATATTCTCATTTTTGTCAAAGTATGTTTCTAGATGAAAAAGTAATATAACTATACAATATATACAATTAATTAGTTATTAACACTTTATCCTGCATATTGTTAAATATGGTCCTATAGATATCAAAATTCATCCTACATATATCAAAATTCTCAAACGTTTATCTTAAACATATCGAGATTATCATGCGCTAATCCTACACATATAGAAATTCAACCTACATTTGTCCTACACATATCGAAATTACCCTTCATTGTAAATTAGTATTGATATGAAAGAAGAGATTTTGAAATTGAATTAAGAATTTTATTAATTTAACTGGTTTAGAGGTTACAAAAAACTAATCATTTATTTAACATTAAATACAATTATTATATGGAGGATTCCTATTGGTTTAAATTTGTTCTTTTTCTTCTTATAATATTTTTTCTTTTCATTTGATCTCTCTAATATATATAGGGTAGGGATCCTAAGAGAACCAACCCCTATTTGAGAACTGAGAGAACCATTCTGAGCCACACATTTCATATAAAGGCAAAAAAAAAAAAATTTAATCGCACATTTTTATGCAAGGAAAATTTTTTTTTATTTTTTTTGAATTTTTTTTCATTTATACATATGTGTATATGACAATTATACATATGTGTATATAGCAATTATACATATGTGTATATAGCATTTTTCAGCTATACATATGTGTATATTTCAGTTATACATATGTGTATATAGCATTATATATATGTGTATAATGCAATTATACACATGTGTATACTGAAAAAAAAATAAAAAAAAATAAAAAAAAAATTCCTTACATATAAAGCAACGATTTTTGCAAAAAAAAAAAAAAAAAAAAAAAAAAAAAAAAAAAAAAAAAAAAAAAAAAATTTTGCCTTAGAGAAATGTGTAGCCCAGAATGGTTCTCTAGTTCTCAATTTAAGGAAAGGTTCTCATTTGAACCAAATCCTATATATATATATATATATATATATATATATATATAGTTACTCTAGTAATGTAATTATATATTTTGTTTTCTTAGAATTTATGACTTACAAGCATGTTTGACTAGATTGAAAATATATATATAAAAATTAATCCCCTTCACTTCTCACATTTTAGTTTATTAAGATCTTTGTACAATAACTTTACCAGTATAGGTGTCTATCATTCAATTTTCTATACATCATTATATTCTTATAAAGGTATTTCAAACGCTGTAGCTTAAACTCCGTTTTGTGCCCATAATATCCTTGCCTGAGGGTACGGATGACTTTGTTGTCTATTGTGATGCTTCTATATCTGAGGTCTCGGTTGTGTGTTGATGCAACGCGAGAAGGTTATAGCTTATACTTCTCGACAGCTTAAGGTTCACGAGAAGAACTATACTACCCATGATTTGGAATTGGGTACAATTGTTTTTGCTTTGAAGATCTGGAGACACTACTTGTACGGTACCAAGTGCACCATTTACACCGATCACAAGAGTCTTCAGCATATCTTTGATCAGAAGGACTTAAACATGCGACAGCGTTGATGGGTCGAACTTCTGAACGATTATGATTGCGCTATTAAATAGCATCCTGGTAAGGCGAATGTTGTGGCTGACGCCTAAAGCTGGAAGGAGTCCGCTAAGCGTCGTCGTGTTTAAGCTTTACAGTTCACTATCCATTCTGGTTTGCATGACCAAATCCGTTCTGCACAACAAGAAGCTTTGAAGGAGGAAAACCTTAAATCTGAAACCTTGCATGGTGCCGACATGCATATAGAACTCAGGTCTGATGGCCTATATTACTTTGCGCAACGTGTTTGGGTTCCATTATTCGGGAACTTGCGAGAGCTTGTGTTGGATGAAGCTCACAAATCTCGTTATTCTGTTCAGCCTGGCTCCGATAAGATGTATCAGAACTTGAAGATACTCTATTGGTGGCCAAATATGAAGGCTGACATAACTTCATATGCGAGCAAATGTTTGACTTGTGCGAAAGTCAAGGTTGAGTATCAGAAGCCGTCTGGTCTTCTTCAACAACCTGAAATTCCTGAATGGAAGTGGGAGCGAATCACTATGGATTTTGTAACCAAGATTCCGAGATCACCAAGTGGTTGTGATACTATTCTGGTGATTATCGATCGGTTGACAAAATCTACACACTTCCTAGCTATTAGAGAAAGTTATAGTTTTGAGCGGTTAGCTAGTATCTATCTAAAGGAAGTGGTTTCTCGGCACGGGGTGCCTGTTTCCATCATCTTTGATCATGATTCTCGTTTTACTTCGCATTTCTGGAAGGCCTTGCAAAAGGCATTGGGTACTCAGCTGTACATGAGTACGGCTTATCATCCGCAAACTGATGGTAAAAGTGAGCGGACAATTCAAACGCTAGAAGATATGCTTTGTGCATGTGTTATTGATTTTGGCAAGAGTTGGGAGAGTCATCTGCCATTGGTGGAGTACTCTTACAACAACAGTTATCATTCTAGCATCAAGGTAGCTCCATTCGAGGCTCTTTACGGACAGAAATGTTGGTCCCCTCGTTGTTGGGCTGAGGTGGGTGAGAGTCAGCTCACTAGTCTGGAACTTGTGTACGAAACTTCCAAAAAGATTGTACAAATTCGTAATCGTATGGCAGCAGCTCGGGATCGTCAAAAGAGCTATGTCGATCGTCATCACAAACCGTTGGAATTCTAGGTTGGAGACATGGTTCTTTTGAAAGTCTCTCCATGGAAGTACGTTATACGTTTTGGGAAGGGTGGTAAACTAAATCCTCATTATGTCGGACTGTTCGCAATTATGGAACGGATTGGGCCGGTGGCATAAAAACTTGACTTACTAGCTGAGTTCAGTAATGTGCATAATGTCTTCCATGTCTTGAAATCCTAAGAAATGTATGACATATGAAACACTCATTGTTACTCTCAAAAAGATCAAGGTTGATGATAGTTTGCGTATCGTTGAGGAACCGGTTGAGATCTTCGATTATAAGATTCGTAGCCTTCGTCGGAGTAAAATCTGCATTGTTAAATTCGTTGGAACTCCAATCATGGCCGGAGTTCACATGGGAATGGGAGGATTGGATGAAGTATAAGTATCCTCATTTTTTTCCGAAGCGAGAACCTAAACTAGCACCTGTTACTATTGAAGTTGAGTGAATTTCTAAGCGAAATTCCTTTCAACAGGGGGTAGATGTAGCAACTGGAAAAGTTTCTTCCTTTTTGTTCTTTCCTTTCGGGTTCGAGCAATTTTTGTGACGAAAATTCTTTCAACAGGGGGATGATGTGACACCCGGCAAACTCAGGTTAATACTTTTTACAAACATATAAGTCTACCTTAGCAAAACATTTATTTAACGTACTTAACTGGTTAGTTGAGTCAGTTTGATGATTCGGGGAATCATCGGGAGTCGGTTTACACTCACGAAATGTCCATGGTTTAATGATTCGGGGAATCATTGGGGAAAACACATACACATATGAGTCTTGAGTCCCGTTGTTGGTGAAATTACATGGTCGGGATAACTTATGAAGTATCATATATTCTATGAATGATTGACAACTTGTGAATGTATGTTTATGTGATTTGGCGGGATAGCATATGTTAAAATGACAATATTGTTAGTAGAAGGATCGAATAAGAATTCTGGGTGTTCATTCGTGCCATCAAAGGCACGCATGAAAAACAGAAACTCTCATTCGTGCCATGGAAAGCACAAATGAAAGCAAATAATTTTCATTCGTACCTATGAAGGTATATATGTCACTTTGCCTCATTTTCATCATTTCACAATCCTAACTTGTCTCCAAGTGCTCTCGATACAAACCCAAACCTGTTGAAACGAGTTTTTCCCCTTATTTTTTGGATCCTTAAGCTAAATCAAGTTCTATGCCCAAAATAAGTGAAGATTCAAGGTGTGTTCATCATCTAAACCCTTATTAATCCATCTCATCATAGTTTGGATAAACCCTAAGTGTCTAGATCTCATCTAAATGACTTTTCTTAAGTAAAAACCTTTCTAACATATTTCTAAACTAGATCCATACTTAAATAATGAGTTTTCTTATAAAAAAAACAAATACTAATGATGTTGGATGATCGTTCTATGTGTTATATGTTTATAAAATGATGTGTAGATGGTGTATAGATGATTTAGGATTGATTTGGAACATGATACATTGGTGTGTAGTTGATTGAAGTTTAATGGATTTCTACCCATTTTGGGGGGTTTTATGTTAGATCTAGGGTTTGTTTATGAATATGATTAGGGATTCATTAATACATGTAAATCTGTGCTTATTGAGCTGTACATGATGTTATTTCAATAATTTCCGTTTTGAGTAAAGTTGTCATGCAATTGATGTGACATCTCCATAATTTGCCATTTTGGAAAAAGTTGTGATTTGTTATGAGAAATGGAAGAATTAATGTATAAAAATGGTGTTGTTGCATGTGGATAGGATAGATATGATTGACTGCTGTGATTTGTTGCATTTTGTGAAGTTTTCAATCAGGTTTGATGGGTTTTTGTTCGTCAAAATAGTGCAGCAAACAAATAGGTCGAATAAAAATTTTCTTTTGTACCATCGAAGGTACGAATGAAACATATCATTTTCCATTCGACCTAACTAAGGGTACGAATGAGAGTTTAAAGTTTCCGTTCATACCCGCCTATAAAAATGTGAAGATTTGATATAAACTAAGTGTTTGATGTGCATTGCTTGTATATAAACTGTATATACTTGATCAACTAATGTAACGGGTCACCAACGGGATGTCAAGTCTGCCTTGTGTGGACGGGTCAACATTCAAACACGTTTTCAAACATACATAGTCATGGTTTGGACAATCGGGGACTAGTTAACCTATGGGTTATTAGTCTAGTTACTTATACGCATCTTATGATAGGTCGGTGGTATTAGGGACTATCATTGCATTGCCGGTTTATCTATTTTATAATAACGCAACCTAATGTGAGTTTCACAGCCCCGTTGTCACACACTTTCTCATGGGGGAGAAACATGCTACACACTTTGGATTCTTAAACATCATCTTATACTATTGTTATCATTTGTTTACTATACGAGTCATCTAAAAAGGTCCCAGGGAAACCATTAATACGGGTATGTAGCGGGGGAAAGTAGGAATTGTAATTTTGTCAAAGAGAAAAACAAGAATATGAAAATGTTTCTCACATGCCAAGAAATCTGCACATGCTATTTCCCCCTCAAATTTTTAAACATCCGTAACTTTGTTATACGAGTGTCTTTTTATATTTAATATGAGTTACCTATTGTTTTATTTTTGAATAAAAAAATTCGAAAACCAGTTGCGACGCAATGAACATGTAACATTACGCAATTATACTTGTACGTTACATCATTATTAATAAAAAACGTCAAGTTTCAGTATTAATGTGTGCATTTAATTATTTTTGTTGCATTTTGGAAACCCTAATACTATATATATATTATATATATATATATGGATATATCATGGATAATTGTCAAAAAATAAGATGCTTGGGCCGGGACTCGAACCCGCGCCCAAGCCGGCCCAATACACAACAACAGCTTAACCATCTGGTCTAGCATACATATCTGTTTCAAACCCGGTTCACTTTAATTATATCACTAGCTTTTAAACCCTCACAGTTGACTTGGAAAGTCAACTATGAAGACACGACTTGCCAAAATCATCACATTAACTTGTGATTGATCTATAATTGGCACCATTACACGATCATCGGCCTTTTATGACTCAGCAACACGATTATTAACAGCCAATTGTTACCAAATTTATCAATTACGCGTACCATATTCAATTCGTGGTCAATACTTGCCAATTCAATCATCTAGGCCTGTGTACTATAAATTGAACTCCTCTGAATGATCACAACTCGCCATTACATCTCTCTTAACCCCCAATTCTTCACAACAATCCTCTGTTCTTGATAATTATATCGCGTTTTGACTTTTTAAGCTGACCGAGCGTTCGTGATCAAAACTGCTTTGTAAGTATAATATTTTTGGTGGGTTTTGATCATCGGCATCCACACATCAATAGCCCTAAGGTTAATTGGGCTATTGATGTGTGAATCAAACGATTGGAAAAATTAGGGCTCGTGGGTTTTAATTGGGGATAAACACGATTTTGCATATAATATTTATTTTAAATTAACTGAAATCAACACAACCACTGGTCTGGACCAAGTGGTTGTGTCTAGTGCTAACTTCCTGAGCCACCCGGGTTCGAGTCCCGGCTATGGCATACCTTTTTCTTTTATTTTGTTTTTAAACAAACAAATCCCAATAATTATATATAATACATATAATTTTATAAATTCATTTTTTAAATATTAAAACTCTTTTAAAAATTCTAAAAAAATTATTTTATGATAATCTGATGAAAAAGTTTCACTCACAATTTTTAGTTTTCAAAAATTAATTTATTTAATATATATAATAATTAAATCAATTTTATTCTATTATATTTATAAAATTCCATTAAAATATCAAAACAATTTTATAAATTTCCACAAAAATTATTCTGAGTTTATATAATGATAAACTTTTCTGAAATGATTTTTAATTCTGAAAAATCATTTATTTAATATTTTTAATCAATTTTTGTTAGTTTTAATCATAATTAAATCATAATAAATCCAATTTTTAATATTTTTGCACCAAAATTTTATACAAATTATTTCTAAATATTTAGAACAGAAATATAAATTTTAAACTAATAATTCTTTAATTTTAGTATTTTTTAAATATTAAAGTTAAATCTTTATAATTTGTTATAAATAGAATTAATATTCTATTTTAAAGAAAATAATTTTCTAAAAATTATTTTTATACTTTAAATGCATTTTTGTGATCATCTTAAATTTAAATTTTATAAAAAGATTATTGTCTATTTGATTTCTAAATTTCTCTCAATTATCAAACATTTTTCATATTAATTCAACAAGCATTTATCCCCAATACGAAGCCCTAGAACTTATACATTTGTAGACTAGATAGACTTAGACATATTTATTACCTTATTATAGGGTGATATTTGGCATTGTTTGGGCAACACCACTATTCAATCTTTTCAAGAAGTATAACATTTTGCTAAGGTGAGTTTTACATAGCACATTTTTATTTATCAACATTTTTGGGGTGAAACATGTTACAACATCATTTATGCAATTCAATCATCAATGTGTCTATGTGTTTTTTTCTATGTTGCATTATGTCTTGAACATGACTAGGGTAAGCACAATTCTAGCATAATCATTAACACTGATCAGCCGACGGTATACATTGATAGATCTATTGGACTGACAATCCCACCCGGAGACGTGCCTCCTACAAAGGTAGCGTGGGTGTTTGTTATCACATAACATATTCGAGTGAACCATGAGCGTATGGGATGTACCACATTATAACAGTCACAAGGGTTGATTATGCGCACGATTTATTTCTAGTATGTTTTCACATATGGACTAGATTGCCATGACACATGAATTGCACAACATTTTTATTCGATTATCAAAACCTATGTAATTCTCACCAACTTTTGTTGATCCAAAAATATTTTCAAAATTAACATGTTTCAGGTAACAATGAAGCTGAGGCTTGAGTTTGCTTATGGATTATACATGAAGTTATTATTTGGAGCTATTTGAAGTTTTGTTATTTGATATTATGTATTGAATTTCTAGACAATCATTTCACTTTTGGATTTATTATGTTTGAATAAATTATTTAAAATTTAATTTATACCATGTGCTACTGAAACAACCATCAATACGTAACATCCCGATGTTTCCGCCATCGGTTGGGGTGTTACAGATTGGTATCAAAGCCTTGGTTATAGGGAATTAGGTTATTAGAAAATAATCTAGACTATAACCTTAGGGACATAAACAGTACTTGCTCCTCTTACTTGAAATCCTAATTGCTTCCTTATCCCTATCCTATATAACCCTAAACCTACATATGACCTACTCTTATTCGTCTGCTGCAATCCTGATCCACCATTAGATTAATAGGACAAAATCCTCAGGTTTAACCTGAACCCCCTTGAGATCTCGTCGAAGTTCTAAATTTTAATAACGAACACGAGCAATCTGGAAGGGTGAACGCCTGTATTCTGAGTCTTCTGTCTAGGCTGGCATTGCGCATATATCCCAATCAGACGAGGGACCCGGATGCCTACCTGGGAATTCTCGGGATGAGTGTTCACTTATAGGCTAAAGCATGTCTTCATATGTTATTAGAATTTAGAATCTTTGATAAGTCAACGTTTTCGTTTATTCGTTTTAATTAATGAATAAATGATTAAATTCCTTATATAATCTCATTCATTTCATTGTGTCTATTACAGATCATGCCTCCACGTCGCAGCACTCGCAACAGCAATGGTGAGAACCACGATGAAGGTGGTGACAACCATAACCATAATCACGGTCCTAACCACAACAACAATGGTGTCGATGCCCAACTGGCTGCGATCAATTCTCAACAAATGGCGCAGCAAATCGCAACTCTGGTTCCCAATTTGCTAGCACAAGTCATCCAAATGAACGGCAACGGGAACGGTAACGGCAACGGGAACGGTAACGGCAATGGTAATGGAAATGGAAACCACAACGGGAATGGAAATGGTCTCCCAGCCTGTACCCTTAAGCACTTCAATTCTTGTAACCCTCCAAAGTTTAGTGGTAAGGAAGGAGCTACAGGACTCCTCCAATGGTTTGAGGGTATTGAGAATACCTTCATCAACAGTGAATGCCCCGACAACTTCAAGGTTCGTTACGCCATGAGTGTTCTCCACAAACGAGCACTCACTTGGTGGAATGAGGAGAAGCGCACCCGTGGGGCCGAAGTTGCTCTTGCTATGACATGGGACCAAGTCAAGGAGGTTATGAAGGAAGAGTTTTGTCCTCGCAACGAGGTTAAGAAGCTTGAAGATGAGTTCCACACCCTAGCTCAAGATAGTGGGGAAAACCTTGCCTACAACACCCGCTTTCACGAGCTTAGCTTATTGTTGCCTCACAAAGTCACTCCCCTGCCGGTAGCCATCGAGAAGTACATCGGTGGTCTGCCCATGCAAATCCAGGACACCGTTTGGGGAAGAAATCCTGCAACTTTGGAAGAAGCCGAACGTCTAGCGGCCACTCTTACTGATAATCACGTGAAGAACGGTACTCTCTTCCGCAAGGGCACTAAGAAGACGGTTGCCAAAGACACTCCCCAGCCCGCTATTGAAGTCAAGCCTAAGACCTCAAGCAACAAGAAGCGTAAGGCTAGGAACTACATGGTTGCTACTACCCCACCTGCAGCACAAAACCCAGCCAAGAAACCATACACTGGACCTCACCCCTTGTGCAATACTTGCAAATACCACCATCCAGCACAGGTGCTATATCGTTTTTGTACTAAGTGTCAAAGGTATGGTCACCTTGTGAACATCTGCCGAGCCCCTCCTACTGCCCAAAACAACAATGCCCCAGCTCCTAACCAACAAAACAACCGGCCTGCTCATGGTTAGTGCTACGAGTGTGGCAGCCCTGATCACTATATCAACAATTGCCCCAATGGTAACCAAAACCGTAACCAAAACCAAAACCAGAACCACAACCAGAACCAAGGTGCTCGAGGTCGCGCCTACAATATCAATGCTAACCAGGCTCGTGACAATAACGAAGTGGCGAATGGTATGTTCCTCATTAATAACCACTATGCATCCATATTGTTTGATTCGGGAGCTGATAAGTCATTTGTGTCACTGAAGTTTGAACCTTTACTTAACTCACCCCAAACTAATCTAGAGGAACCTTTAGTGGTAGAGGTAGCTAATGAGAAGTCTATTTCGATCGACTCTATTATTCGTAACTGCGTGTTGAACCTCGACGATCATACTTTCTCTATCGATCTCATTCCCATGCATCTTGGAAGTTTTGATGTTATAGTAGGCATGGACTGGTTGTCAACCCATCGTGCCGAAATTCTGTGCTTTGAGAAAGTTATACGCATTCCTCTCGAATCTGGTGAGATTTTGAAGATCTATGGTGAGAAGCCCTGTGGCGAGCTTAAGCTCATGTCTTGTACTACTGCCCAAAAGTACTTACGAAAGGGGTATACAGCCTTCTTAGCTAACGTGATAGAGAAGAAGGACAAAGGCAAAAGTATCCAAGACATTCCAATTATTCGAGACTATCCTGAAGTCTTCCCAGAGGATTTACCTGGTTTGCCTCCTGCTCGACAAGTGGAATTTAGAATTGATCTTGTTCCTGGTGCTAATCCTGTCGCTAAAGATCCTAATCGTCTTGCACCCTCTGAGATGCAAGAACTTGCCTGTCAATTACAGGAACTTTCTGATAAAGGGTTCATTCGCCCTAGTTCTTCTCCATGGGGAGCCCCTGTCTTGTTCGTTAAAAAGAAGGATGGTTCTCTTAGAATGTGTATTGACTACCGTGAACTCAACAAACTCACCAACAAGAATCGTTATCCACTGCCTAGGATTGACGATCTCTTCGATCAACTTCAAGGAGCAACCCACTTCTCGAAGATTGATCTTCGATCTGGTTATCATCAGCTTAGAGTCCACGATGAAGATATTCCCAAGACAGCCTTTCGTACATGTTATGGTCACTATGAATTCATGGTCATGCCTTTTGGATTGACCAACGCTCCCGCAGTGTTTATGGATTTGATGAATCGGGTTTGTAGACCTACCTCGACAAATTCGTGATTGTCTTCATCGATGATATCTTGATTTACTCTAAATCAAAATCCGGTCACGAGCAACATCTTCACTCCATCTTGGGTCTCCTAAAGAAAGAACAACTGTATGCCAAGTTCTCAAAATGTGAATTTTGGCTTAAGGAAGTTCAATTTTTGGGACATGCCATTGATATGAACGGGATTCATGTTGATCCTACAAAGATCGAAGCTGTGAAGAACTGGAGTGTTCCTAAAACTCCAACTGAAGTTCGTTCTTTCCTTGGTTTGGCTAGTTATTATCATCGATTCATCGCCAACTTCTCTAATATCGTTGTTCCTCTCACTGCCTTAACTCACAAGGGTAAACCCTATGAGTGGGGACCAAAGCAAGAGGAAGCATTTGAAACTCTTAAGCTGAAACTCTGTGAAGCTCCTATCTTGTCCCTACCTGATGGTAATGATGATTTCGTGGTCTATTGTGATGCATCAAACCAAGGTCTTGGTTGCGTTCTCATGCAACGAGGAAAGGTTATTGCTTATGCGTCTAGACAGCTCAAGACTCACGAAAAGAATTATACCACCCATGATCTTGAATTGGGCGCTGTTGTCTTTGCTCTCAAAATTTGGAGACATTATCTTTATGGGACCAAATGTGTGGTGTTCACGGACCACAAAAGTCTCCAACATGTCTTCGACCAGAAAAATCTTAACATGAGGCAATGACGTTGGGTTGAGTTACTTAACGACTATGATTGCGAAATTCGCTACCATCCTGGCAAGGCGAATGTTGTGGCTGACGCACTTAGTCGTAAAGAGCGTATCAAACTTCAATGTGCGAGAGTCCGTACTGATCTTCAGGATCGCATTCTTCAGGCTCAACATACATCAGTCACCCAAGGTAACATGTACGATGAAATGTCTTGTGGTGCTGAGACTCAACTTGAAACCAAACCTGATGGGCTACTCTATTTTCTCAATCGACTGTGGATTCCTGACCGTGATGATCTTCGTACTTTTCTCATGAACGAGGCTCATAAGTCTCGTTATTCTATTCATCCTGGAGCTGACAAGATGTACCGAGATCTCCGTTATTCTTATTGGTGGCCTGGTATGAAGAAAGATATTGCTCTGCTCGTTGCAAAATGCCTCACTTGTTCAAAGGTCAAGGCTGAACACCAACAACCATCTGGTATGCTTGAACAACCAGAAATTCCTGTATGGAAATGGGAGAGCATAGCTATGGACTTCATCACCAAACTCCCTCGTACACCCAAAGGTTTTGACAGTATATGGGTAATCGTCGATCGTTTGACCAAGTCAGCCCACTTCTTACCTATTTGTGAGAAATATTCTGTAGAAAGGTTGGCAAAGATGTACGTAAGTGAAATCGTATGTCGTCATGGTATACCTTTGGACATTATCTCTGATCGCGATGGTCGTTTCACCTCTCACTTTTGGGATTCTTTGCAAGATGCTTTGGGTACCAAGTTGAACCTGAGTACTGCTTATCACCCTCAAACAGATGGTCAGACTGAACGGACCATCCAAACACTTGAGGATATGCTCAGGGCATGTGTCATCGATTTTGGTGGCGCATGGGATTCTCATCTCCCTTTGGTTGAGTTTTCATACAACAACAGTTATCATGCCAGCATTAACATGGCTCCATTCGAGGCACTCTATGGTCGTAAATGTCGTTCACCTGTCTGTTGGACTGAGGTTGGTGAAGCCCGTATCACAGGACCTGAACTAATCCAGGAAACCACAGACAAAATCCAACTCATTAGGATAATCTTCTCAAGGCTAGAAGTCGTCAGAAGAGTTATGCTGATAAACGTCGTAAACCCTTGGAATTTCACGTTGGGGACCTTGTACTACTTAAGGTATCCCCTTGGAAAGGAGTAATTCGTTTCGGTAGAAAGGGAAAACTAGCTCCTCGATACGTAGGCCCCTTCAAAATTCTTGACAGAGTTGGAAAAGTGGCTTACAAACTTGATCTTCCACCTGAGCTAAGCAATGTTCACCCGACCTTCCATGTTTCGAATCTCAAGAAATGCTTAGCAAATGAGAACCTTCATGTTCCTCTTGAGGATGTGCAAATTGATGAAAGCATGCACATTATCGAGAAACCCGTTGAGATTGTTGATACTGGAGTCAAGAAACTCAAACGCAGTCGCATTCCGATCGTTAAGGTTCGTTGGGAATCTAAACGAGGCCCAGAGTTCACTTGGGAACGTAAAGACCAGATGAAGTCTAAGTACCCACATCTTTTTCCACCAGACTCTCCAACTCCAACTTCGGGACGAAGTTCCTAAAAGTAGGGGAGACTGTAACATTACGCAATTATACTTGTACGTTACATCATTATTAATAAAAAACGTCAAGTTTCAGTATTAATGTGTGCATTTAATTATTTTTGTTGCATTTTGGAAACCCTAATACTATATATATATATATATTATATATATGGATATATCATGGATAATTGTCAAAAAATAAGATGCTTGGGCCGGGACTCGAACCCGCGCCCAAGCCGACCCAATACACAACAACAGCTTAACCATCTGGTCTAGCATACATATCTGTTTCAAACCCGGTTCACTTTAATTATATCACTAGCTTTTAAACCCTCACAGTTGACTTGGAAAGTCAACTGTGAAGACACGACTTGCCAAAATCATCACATTAACTTGTGATTGATCTATAATTGGCACCATTACACGATTATCGGCCTTTTATGACTCAGCAACACAATTATTAACAGCCAATTGTTACCAAATTTATCAATTACGCGTACCATATTCAATTCGTGGTCAATACTTGCCAATTCAATCATCTAGGCCTGTGTACTATAAATTGAACCCCTCTGAATGATCACAACTCGCCATTACATCTCTCTCAACCCCCAATTCTTCACAACAATCCTCTGTTCTTGATATTTTTTTTTTTTTTGAACGGCATCTCGCTCAGGGCTATTCATGAGCATAGTCCGGCCGACGTGGGATTCGAACCGGGCACTCCAGGGTAGGAAACAGGCAAAGCCTGAAAACCTCCCACCTCTATTCTTGATAATTATATCGCGTTTTGACTTTTTAAGCTGACCGAGCGTTCGTGATCAAAACTGCTTTGTAAGTATAATATTTTTGGTGGGTTTTGATCATCGGCATCCACACATCAATAGCCCTAAGGTTAATTGGGCTATTGATGTGTGAATCAAACGATTGGAAAAATTAGGGCTCGTGGGTTTTAATTGGGGATAAACACGATTTTGCATATAATATTTATTTTAAATTAACTGAAATCAACACAACCACTGGTCTGGTGCTAACTTCCTGAGCCACACGGGTTCGAGTCTCGGCTATGGCATACCTTTTTCTTTTATTTTGTTTTTAAACAAACAAATCCCAATAATTATATATAATACATATAATTTTATAAATTCATTTTTTAAATATTAAAACTCTTTTAAAAATTCTAAAATAATTATTTTATAATAATCTGATGAAAAAGTTTCACTCACAATTTTTAGTTTTCAAAAATTAATTTATTTAATATATATAATAATTAAATCAATTTTATTCTATTATATTTATAAAATTCCATTAAAATATCAAAACAATTTTATAAATTTCCACAAAAATTATTCTGAGTTTATATAATGATAAACTTTTCTGAAATGATTTTTAATTCTGAAAAATCATTTATTTAATATTTTTAATCAATTTTTGTTAGTTTAAATCATAATTAAATCATTATAAATCCAATTTTTAATATTTTTGCACCAAAATTTTATACAAATTATTTCTGAATATTTAGAACAGAAATATAAATTTTAAACTAATAATTTTTTAATTTTAGTATTTTTTAAATATTAAAGTTAAATCTTGATAATTTGTTATAAATAGAATTAATATTCTATTTTAAAGAAAATAATTTTGTAAAAATTAGTTTTATACTTTAAATGCATTTTTGTGATCATCTTAAATTTAAATTTTATAAAAAGATTATCGTCTATTTGATTTCTAAATTTCTCTCAATTATCAAACATTTTTCATATTAACTCAACAAGCATTTATCCCCAATACGAAGCCCTAGAACTTATACATTTGTAGACTAGATAGACTTAGACATATTTATTACCTTATTATAGGGTGATATTTGGCATTGTTTGGGCAACACCACTATTCAATCTTTTCAAGAAGTATAACATTTTGCTAAGGTGAGTTTTACATAGCCCCTTTTTATTTATCAACATTTTTGGGGTGAAACATGTTACAACATCATTTATGCAATTCAATCATCAATGTGTCTATGTGTTTTTTTCTATGTTGCATTATGTCTTGAACATGACTAGGGTAAGCACAATTCTAGCATAATCATTAACACTGATCAGCCGACGGTATACATTGATAGATCTATTGGACTGACAATCCCACCCGGATACGTGCCTCCTACAAAGGTAGCGTGGGTGTTTGTTATCGCATAACATATTCGAGTGAACCATGAGCGTATGGGATGTACCACATTATAACAGTCACAAGGGTTGATTATGCGCTCGATTTATTTCTAGTATGTTTTCACATATGGACTAGATTGCCATGACACATGAATTGCACAACATTTTTATTCGATTATCAAAACCTATGTAATTCTCACCAACTTTTGTTGACCCAAAAATATTTTCAAAATTAACATGTTTCAGGTAATAATGAAGCTGAGGTTTGAGTTTGCTTATGGATTATACATGAAGTTATTATTTGGAGCTATTTGAAGTTTTGTCATTTGATATTATGTATTGAATTTCTAGACAATCATTTCACTTTTGGATTTATTATGTTTGAATAAATTATTTAAAATTTAATTTATACCATGTGCTACTGAAACAACCATCAATACGTAACATCCCGATGTTTCCGCCATCGGTTGGGGTGTTACAGAACATAACGTAAAACATAACGAGTATCAAAATAGGGCAGTAAGGTATAAAAAACAATGGATAACATAATAAAAACAAAATAAACTTTAAACTAAAATACAATGTATAGTAAACTAAAACACAATGAACATAAAACCAAAGCATAATGAACAGCATAAAATACAATGTAAATAATACTAAATAAAAAAGGACGAAGTCAACTATATATGTGTAGACTAAAAAACACAAAGAACATCTTTAAACACACATGTACATGCTGATAACACAATATACAAGAGCAGAAGATAGAAATAGTAAAGAAGAACCTAGTTAACACGTATCTCTTTTTTGTATCCGGCAATATGATACTCGTATTAAAAATTAAAAATAAAATAAAAATGTTCGTTAATATAGTAAATTCTTTCTTAACACAATATTGTATGATAAAGTTATGTATGATTTAAAATAATGAGGAAACTGGCATATGTACCTTGCATGTGAATAGAGAAAATCAATAAATATGTTTTTTATGTTATTTCCCTAATTTAATATTTAATTTTTTCTCTCAAACTAATTTCAACAATTTAAACTTAAGTCAATGGAATACAATCCTTCTTATCCTTCGTAAACAAATTGCCGTTTGTGTTTGATCATAACCCTAACATACTGAGGTATACGATTTTATCGCCTAGTATCAAAATATCCATCACGCATCCATTCAAACAATCAGTTTTCTCACACCGGGTTAGCTTATCAGATTTTAACTTTTATGTTTGCCTGAATTCCGAATCATCCACAAAAATATTCACAATTATATATATATTTATATTATATATAAAAAGAAAATTCACAAAAAAAAAAAAAAAATACAAAAGATTGTACTCTCGACTAACCACATACTACCACACATCCTAACCCAACCATGTATTTATTTTCACAAACTCCTATTATTAATATTCCACACCATAAAAAAAATAAAATAAATAAAATAAAAAAATAAAAAAAACCACCCATTTTTTACAACTCCTTATTCGGTTTCAGTTTCACGGTATATAACCCGAGCTGCTGCTCGGATGGGTCGGGTACCTTATAGCAAACGGGTCAGTTGTGTTGAATAAACTCGGTAACATTGTTGTTTGAACTTCATCATATGGCAACTCCAACAACTCAACAAACTTCATCTTCGTGTTGAATATTGGATCAACCGAAGTCGAATTTGGCGGGTTGTCGTTGTTTATCTGATTCGGATAAGCGAATCCACGTACGCTCATCCAGTCATCGCTCTCGGCATTGAACTTCTGATTGTCGAACTTTTGATTTTTTTCATCAAATGGACTCATAGAGTGGTTGGTTTGGGTGTTTAAGGACTTGTCTTCTATTTCCGGAAGTGTAGCTGGATGTGAATTGAGAATGTTGTCGAATGGAGAGGACGACGATGACACTTCTGGAGAGTAGTGGCCCTGCTCGATGCTAGGGCCACTGGAAATCCTCTTTTGAGTGTTTGAATTCTTCACGTAAATCCGACAAACCACCCAATCGTCTAACTGTAAAACAAAACACAAGACTTATGGGTGGCTCGTTTGTATAAAAAATAATAAATGAAGAACACTAAATGTGTATCATCAATTTTAATGTGCCCGAATTTTGAGAGAAAAAAAATACTTTTTTTTTAGAAAATTGGTTTTAGAGTTCACTTTATGCGTCTAAAAAATGGTTGAGCTCACTATCTAAATATAGTCAGGACTTTACGTACCCGTGAACTTGATTTGTCCTTCGTCGAAGACTCGGGTAACCGATATTCATGCATGATCCAATCGGTTTTGTACCCTTTCTTGGCTTTACCGACGTAGAAAACCAACGCCTTCTTAATTCCGAGCGTTTGGTTCCCTGACATGATCACTTTATCAGTTCCTGTGGCCTTCCAATAACCTGACCCGACAACTCGATTGGGTCTATCCCCATTCGGGTACTTTCGATCTCTCGGGCTAAAGAAATACCATTCCTTCTCTCCAAACATCGCCTTACCTATCACCAATCAATAAATTCCACAATTAATAAATCAATCACGTCAAAATTTAATAAAAATGCAACAAAAAAAAAACAACTAAGAGGGTGCTTGGGATTGATTTTTCAAAACAGCTTCTCCGTTTTGGAAAAGCAGGGGTGAAGCTGCTTTTATATTATTGCGTTTTGGTAGTCTAAAAATTGATTTAAAAACTCAACCCCAAACATTAAAAACTGATTATTTGCGTTTTCAAAACACAAGAATCTAATAATCTATTTCAAAACGCAAACCCCAAACACCCCCTAAAATGTATGATCAAAACACTTACTAGGTAACTCCCATGGATCAAACTTGTACAAATCAACATCTCCGATTATCAGAAGTGGAGAAATTTTTCCGGCTACTTTCGGATACAGGTACTGCACGATAAGCTCTTCGTCGGTTGGGCAAAACCGGAACCCGGGTTCTAAGTTCAGCTGAGTCGTCGGATCAGTTAATGGAACCGGCACAATCATTTTTTGCACACGATTTTCAGGTGATGGAAAAAGAAAGAGTTGTGAACACAATATTTTTTTTTTGTTTTCAAAAAGTGAGTAATGAGCGGGTATTTATAGAAGTTGTGGAAGACTTAATGACAAAATATAACCAAAGATGCCAATTGCCAAAACTTATCAACAATGGACATTACTACAAATTCATGAACTCATACCATATAAGAGAAGTGATTTTCTAGTGATTACCAGAGCTTGTTTGTGTCAAACAATAATATATAGTAAACTTTATTTGAGCTTAAAAAAATACAAAAAATAGTAAAGCCTTGAAATTATAAAATTTATAAAATTGTTATAAATTGAGGTTTATTATTTTTTTAGGTAACTTTAGCATCGATATTCAAGTAAGAACATCCACTATCCAAAGACTTACAAGCATCACAAACCTACTGGTCATCAAACACATCATCATCACTCACAAACCTTCGCACAAACTTTTCTCAAGCAAAAAAATTAAATAACACATATAATAAAGAGTGTTTGTTTCAATTAAAAAAAAATTCTGATTGGTTAAGAACGTAATGGAACCATTAAAATGTTTTTTTTAAATTGTGTGCAACATTAATGTATAAATAATCCTGTTGGTATTTATGTCTAATTGATACGTCATAGGCTCGTGGGTCAATGCTTGCGGACAAAATATTAGTGTTTTTTATTCTATGACTAGGGCCGGCCCTTAAGGGGTGCGGGGAGGACTCCTGGCCCGGGCCCAATTTCTCGGGGGATACTGACCCTCCGGCAATTCAAGTTTTCGCAACAGTGATGTCCATAATTCGATGAATTTTCGTATGTTTGAGCCCCAAAATTGTTAATCAAGTATGAATCAAAGTGGAGAGTAGCTTATATAAAACAGAAAGTAAAGAAATGTTGAGAGATGTTAAGAATTAAAGAAGAAATTGAAATGGTTTGAGAAAAAAATTGCAAGTTTATTAATGAGTGTAGGACTAGAGAGGATGAAAAAAATGAAATGAAGAGAGCTCACACCTAGTTGTTTTTGCTTTTTACCGGTTGGTTTTGATTTCGTTTTTAACTTTTATTTTTGTTATGAAACAATTTTTTTAATTGACAAACTTTCACCCATTGATATTTTCACCCTTTGTGGAATTCGAACTCCCAACCTCTTCCAAGAGGGTTTGTTCCCTCTATCGTTAAACTACAACCTAAGTGGGAAATACAATTTAATCCATAAATTTGATATTACTTTATTTAATCGTACTTAAAAAATAGTTTACATTATTTATTTCGTTAAGCCTAATGCTAAAGCTTAGGGGCACAATTTTTGCAGCTCGGCCCGGACACCTGAATTTTTAGGGCCGGCCCTGTCTATGACTATATAATATTCAAATATACGATTAGAGTAAAATGGGCTTAACCTACAAAACATGAGAATTGATGGGATAATTTTTGTCTTTTTTTTTTTTTTTGAATTTTTTTTCCCATCTACATGCTTTTCAGATGAATAATATAAAAAAATTTTAAAAAATTGGCCTAATTGCGTCGTTAGAGTAATTACAGTTGTTTACATTATAGTAATTACTCTACAATAGTAATTACTCGACAATAGCAGTAATTACTCTACACTAATTTTTTTTTAAATTTCAGTACTAAAATACATGTTTAACAAAATTAAAAAAAATCAAAAATAATAAAATAAAAAAATAAAATATTAATTAAACACATTAAATACTATTATTAAAGCCTAATTACATTATATTTGTTTAATAGTAGTAAAAAGACTAATTAATATAATTGTGTTTGTTTCAGCCAAACAAACCATCCGAATGGTTCTATTAAGATTTTAACCACTCAGCTAATAAGGGGTGTTTGTTTACAGTAAGCTCTTAACCATTAAACACAATTATACATTAATGTTACACAAAATTTACAACCGTTATTTTTAACTAACTACATTAATTGTATACTTTTATGTTACAATATTCACAATTAATTATTTTATCACATTGGAGTCGAATCTAGTCCTTAACATCTTTGCAAGCTTCATAAAGCGCATATAGCACGTTGATAGTCATTTACAACCTTGCTTGAGTTTTACGAATGTTACTTACTTTCTCGGTTAATTTGTTATTTTTATGAGTATTACGCGACGATCAGAATCAATGATATCTTCTAACAAGTGTTGGAGATGTAGGAAAAAATAACACCAAACGAAAAGAAGAGGTAAAATGGTTTGGCCACGCATGCACATTCTGGCATGATGCGAAGAAATTAAACCAGACAAAAAACATGGAAAAAAATAACAAAGTTGATCTAGGATCCGCACATTGTGACAAACCTGTCAAAGCTAGGGGAATAATAGATGTGTTGTGACAAGCCTGTCAAACAGGAAAAATTAGATGATCAAACATTTCAACCCACACTCATGTTGCGGTGTGTTAACTCTTGAAATTTAGAACATAATGTAAAATAAAAAACTTGCGAAAGATAAAAAGTACGCGGGACCAAAGATGAAAGAAAAAAAGGGTTTTGGTTAAATTACCAAAGATGAAAAACTTGGAGGCCAAATTGCAAAGGGGTTAAATTGCAAATGATGAAAAGTTTGAAACTAGTAGTGACAAATTCATTTTTTAAGAGCCCCTAAGCATAGGGTACAACACCATGAAGCCGAATGAAGTTGCTAATTACAGTATGGATAATTATTACATACATAAAACTTAACAGTAAATCCCAATTATGCTTATTGGCGGGTTGAATTAGTCTACCAAAACATAACCTATGTTCTTGTTTTGTGTAACTATTTGATATGCATATGGATGTGGTGTTGATTTGGTGTGGTTATGTCAAAATAGGATAGTCCCCTAACAGTCTAACTGTCCTTGTGGAAGAGGAAGTCCGTATCAGTCTAGCTAGCGTTTGGTCTTACAAGGCATCCCCTAATCCTAACTAGCTGTCATTAAGGCAATGTAATATAAAAGTTTGTTTATTCCTTACTTTGTGTTTGATGACTAAAGCTAAGGAGACCTGTTGTCTTGAGCTTGCTCTAGGAAAATAGGAAACCATGCTTTATTTTTAAAAGGATAATATGGAAATGTTTTACAAATATTTCTTATTCTATTGTATTGACTTAAACTTGAATTCACTCGGTCTAGCTGACGTTTGCGTGCATGTTAGACTAATTTCAGGTGAGAAGATTGTACGTGGGACTTCTTGCTGATCTTATGGAGCTACCCAACTTATTTTGGCATTTCTATTTGAAGACGGAATTTATATTTAAACTTGAAAATATTTATTTTTTTAAAGATGTACATTTCTCGTGTTTTGGGAATTTTATTATGAAATGTTTCGCTGCATATACTTTGTTTATACAAACTCTTTTAAAAAAAATTACGTGTGTTTTAGTCTATTAATGAAATGATGATCCAACTCTTTATCACCTGGTTTTAGGGGTCTTACATTATTTAAAACATGGTCATGCTTTTCTGTTTTTATTCACGGGTAGGTGCATGGACATACATGATTATAACAGTCCCTAACTACTAAGTTGTTGTCAAACAAGAAGCACAAACAAAATCCTCCTTGACAATAGCCTATAGATGTCTTCGTATCTATTTAACTAGATGACATTCCGCCATTGGATCACTTTAGCTTCAATGTACTAACAATAATCTCGTTTTACAGTTCTCTCCGCCGTGAACGTTCAGAAACTTGTAATTATCTATAGGATTTAATTATGTAGTATTTCCAATGATATTTGTGACATCCAGGAACCAAGCACACATTTTTACGCTGGCTTTACCGTTTACTTACTAAATTTCGGGACGAAATTCTTTTTAACTTAAGGATGATGTGATACCCCGCAATTTCAGGTTATTACTTTAACTAGACTATAGTTACTTGTAGTTACATTCCTTGCATTCTACTTAACTATGGTTAGCTAGATAAGTCACACGTTGCACAGTTATAGGTTAATAACTGCACGAAGTGGTAATTCGGGGAATTACCAAACTATATACATGAGTAGTGAACCCCGGATGTTGGTGATTTGTCAAGCATACATGATAATATGTGCAATTGAAATATGGTGTACATGAATTAACATGTTTATGTGAATTACGTGGTTATGTGAATTACTGCTTAATTGATAGTAAGTACGTAAACTCTACGAATTTTGTGCATCCCATGATTAATACGTTATGAGATGATAAAAGAAATGGTTTTTATGTAAGTTGGGGTGGTTAATATTATCGGGTCTAGTATCGGGTTTAAAACAAAATTAACGGGTCTAGTTAGCAAGTTAAAAACCCATAATACTCAATTACTTGGGCCCCAAGACAACTCCCATTATAAATATAGATAAAAAAAAAATACTAATAACCCTAACCCTAATCGCTTTGCGTCGTGAACCCCCACCCCACCCGCTCTCTCAACGTTCAATCAAACAACACCTCTCTTTCACTAATTCAAATTGATTTGGAGAGCAATTGATTGGTGGATCTGAAGTGCTTTCGGTATGATACTCAATCTTATATGTTTTATTTATTCTTAATGTATTTTAGAACATCATAACCAAGTTTGTCCAGATCTGAAATACTTATATAAAGATTAACGCTTGTTGTTCATAAAGATTAATGGGGTTAAACATGATGTTATGCGATCATTGTTATATGTATTCATGTATTTGCATGTTCTTGATGTTTTAGACTTCTATGGTTTATGATTGATGATGATGAATATTTATCTTGCTAGATCTTGATTAGGTTATGTGTTATTAGTGTTATATGATGTTTGTTAGGTATTGTTGATCATTAATATTCAAAGATAGTAATTAAAACTAGGGTTTACGCATGATTTAGAATCTGGACAAAATGATTAGATCAACTTGCAGAGGCTGTAACGTGATGTTAAAGTGTTTGTTTTGGTGATTTTTTTGTATGAAAACATTGTACATGGTTTTAGCTTTTCATAATGGGCAAAATCATCCGATTTGGACGTCGTTTGATAGGTTTTTGGAATTTTCATTGATTAAAGGTTATATCAGATTTTCGGATTAGTAAAATGGGTCAACTTTAAACGATCATAACTTGAGTTTTACAAAGAGTTAGATTATTAAATTTGGACAGTAGGTCGAAATTGATAAAACTTGACTTTTCCAAGTAGATTCGTCCCGTTTGGATGAATTGTGTGATTTTTCTGGACATAGTTGTATTGTGTGATTTTTCATAATTTTTGTGTATGGATTTGTCACGAACTAAAAATATGGACTTGTACAGTAGACTCCCTGAAATATTCAGTAAAATTTTGGGAGTCTAATTTATTGGATAAGTATTTTTAATATATTGGTCTTCATAGCGCATAATCTGTCCTAAAAACGCAGATTATGTAATGTACACTTATGTGGCTATTTGGAGTCTTGTATGACTTGTATTTGACATGAACTTGTATGAGTACTTATATGGGGTGTATATGAAGTGCATAACCGATATCATTTTGTTCACCAACGGGTCCGTATGGTTTACTTGTGCATTTAGAATCATTTAGTGTCACTTACATGGTTTTGAACTTTTAAACGTCTTGGACAAATGGGTCATATGGTGTAATGATATTGCACATACACTCACTTAGTGACACATGTAATAGGGAGTCGGTAGCACATCATATTTGTGAAGTTATGATTATTTTTTTGCATCCTATGGTGAGTTTCACTACTCTTTTCTCAAAAGCATGCGTCTCGGGTTTGAGACAACTTACAAAACGTTTTCTAGTCTGGTTTGGGACTACTTTTACATCCCGAGTTTTGGGGTGCTATGACTCCTTACGTGGGTCGGGTTTTGACTCCTTGTGTGGGTCAGGGTTTTACGATTCCTTGTGTGGATCGCGCTTTTATTTTTTTACAACTTTAACTGTCTTTTGTGAACTAAACACACTCTATCACTTAAAGTCCTTACATATTATTGGGTTAATCACTGTAGGAGAACGGGGTATTAGTTGATAGCGCTATTAGGTTGTGCAGCAACGTTATGCTTGCGGTGCTCGGAGCACGGGCATGAACTTTTGACCACGCTCTTGAGGAGCTTACTAGTGTTGATAGACACTAGTACTAAGGCAACATAACATAAGTTAACACACTGTATGTTCCAAATAATCAGCTGTTTAGTTACAATGAGTGGGTTAGCTACCCCTGGCATGTGAATTAGCTGTTACGTGGTCTTGGAGGCCTACGTATTTACTTGTTGTTAAGTGGTCTGGGAGGCCTACGCTTTTACTTGGTTACGTGGTTTTGGAAACCCGCGCGTTTACTTACTCACCTTCTTTACTTTGTGAACTCACCAACTTTATGTTGGCCCACGATATACATGCTTTTGCAGGTAGTTAGCTTCCGGTGCCACGATTAGAAAGCACTGCACACTTCACTGCATTTAGATCTAGGCATACATCTAAATTTCATTCTATGCTTTTACGTTTTCTTACATATGGTTTTATCTTGGGCGCGTTGTTTTGCGCATGGTTTTAAAATATCTATGTTTGGTTTACGCTTCCGCAACTTAACTAAACTTTTTGGTAAACACTAAACTCAATTTTTGAAAACGAACTAAATGGTTTGGGCATTTAAAGTTCGTTCATACGACTTATGGCTATGGGATCCTAGTATGTCACGCGCCTCGCGGTATAAACCTTGCAGTGGAAATTTGAGGGTGTGACAGATTAGTATCAGAGCCATTGGTTATAGTGAACTAGGATTGCATGTTGAGTCTAGTCTGTAATCATCATAGCATAAGTAATAGTACACTCACAGCTTAAGTGCACAACTAGCTTTTAGCTACAACACATGATTTCAGGAGATATGTTATCTTCTAGTTCTAAACCTAATTCCGAACACGTCACTGGTGGGGACCGAGGGTTACACCAGGTGGCACATTACTGGGATTGGTATCCTAACAAACCTCATGGATGAGGAAGCGACTATAGTACAGGGGAGAGAGCCATTGCAAGCGTTGTGGCGCACTTACACGGAAAACTGCATGATGCCTATGAGCAAGGAGACAATTAGTTCATGTTCCTTGTTGCATGATCTTTCTTACTTCCATTTGAAACCCAGACGAGACTGAGTTAGTTATATAGAATTTTTTTCTTGCTCTAGTACATTTACGCCCAGTACGAGCGAGCGATTGTATGACATGCATATCCCTGTTCCTCGTGAGTATATAGTAGATTCATGGGAACACATTCAGATCGGGGCTTGTTACACACACTATATGGGAGTTATGTAAAGCCTACGACGCAGTGTAATATCTCAAGGGAAGACGAAACCTACCAATAACTAACATCCACGATTGGAGGAACGAATGGTGTAGCTGACCACTGAACTGACTTACACAGGACCGAAGTAGGAGACTATACGCGACGAGATCCATATAACACTTATACCCGCGAATTAAAGAAGAAGAGGAAGAGATGGAAGGGAAACTTGAGCAGGACGAACACATGGAAAGTGAGGATGAAGGCTCTACTATCTTGACAGAGTGTGGCGGCGCTTGGCTCCTGCCTCTTTCTTGCTTGTCTTTTCTTTTCATTTCTTTTGTGAACTTAGATAAGAGTAAATTCTTATGATCAACAATAGGGTTGTTAAAGCCCTCGCATCTATCAAGCTAGTAAGGATCTATTCTACTAAATCATTCTTTTCCCTTGACTTTCGTAATTGAATTTCCTTTTTTCCCTTGAACCCACATGCTGCAACAACAACTCACTAGCGTATTTCCAAGGCTTTTATGAGTTGTAAGCCTCAATAACTCCAACGGGACTGAAGGAGACCATCTGATTACTTTGATATTATAAGTCTTTGCCATGTGCAATTGCCCCAGGCAAGATGGGTAATGTATGCTACATGCACACTCGATGAGTTACAGATACTTGGGTGGAGAACGTAACACCCTGTGATAAATCTAGAATTTTGTTATCTAAAGACGGTTGGGTCTGAGATCGACGCCTACACTACCAACCTACTGGAGTTAGCTACTATATGCTCAAATCTATTTAACCTACCTTACAAACGGATCAAGCTTCATACCCAAAGGGTGGGTCCCTCAGATTCGTGGCATGGCCACTGCAACTCACCTACCCAGAATCTAACAAATCTTTCACCTGCCTCGCAAACTCACTGACGAGGCTATTGAGCATGGTACTTTTTCGAAGCATGGTGCTTCATCTTCTACTTTTGGTGATAGTAAGAGAACGTGGGATAGTGTGAGGTATAAGTCTTTCAACAGCAGCAGCTAGCATAGCAACAACGATGAGGTATTGGGAAAGGGTGTTCCTGGTCTGGGAGAGAAACCCACTTCAAGAGGAACGGTCCCAGCTTAAACGCAATAGCAGCAATGGCAACAAAAACCTCGATGGTGCTCGGGGAATAGCTTCCATAATCGGCTCTAGAGAAGCCAAGATCGACATCAATGTGTCAACAAGTACATTATTTGTGAATGATAAATCTTGCTGTTGTTCCTTGCGATTCCGGTGTGAACATCAGTTTTGTGTCTTTAAAACTTAGCCACTCCTAGGGTTAGACCCTACCCTTCTTGATACCCCACATTTTATAGAATTAGCTGATGGGAAACCAGTTGAGGTAACCCACATCCATCATGACTGTAAGCTCGAGCTAGATGGGCAATTATTTGCCATCGATCTTCTGCCTATCACCCTAGGAAGCTTTGATCTCGTGGTTGGCATGGGCTGGTTGTCCAAGAAGCGCGCTGAAATTCTCTGTCAGGAGAAGATTGTTCGTATCCCTCTCCCTAGTGGAGAACTATTATCTATTTAGTGTGATTGTGGTGGTGCCATGGTGGGCATCATCTCCTTCTTGAAAGCCCAAAAGTGTATTCGGAAGGGCTATCCAGCCATTCTGGCTAACATTCCTGATACTCGAGCTGAAGTTGAAACGAAAATTTAGGACATCCCAGTAGTCTGCGACTTCCCAGATGTATTCCCAGAGGAACTACTTGGACTCCCACCTGTTCATCAAGTGGAGTTTCAATTTGATCTTGCACCTGGAGCGGCCCAGTTGAACTCGCACCATATCGCTTAGCACCAGGCGAACTTCAAGAACTGTCTACCCAACTCCAAGATCTGCTGGATAGGGGTTTCATTAGGCCTAGTTCTTCACCATGGGAAGCCCCATTCCTGTTTGTTAAGAAGAAGGATGGGAGCTTCCGCATGTGTATTGATTATCGGGAATTGAACAAAGTGATGGTTGAGAACCGCTATCCTTTGCCTCGAATTGATGACTTGTTCGACCAGCTTCAAGGGTCGAGTTTCTGTTCTAAGATTGACTTGAGGTCAGGATATCATCAGGTGAGAGTCCGAGAGGAGGATGTGGCAAAGATAGCCTTTCGAACTCGTTATGGACATTATGAGTTTTTAGTAATGCCATTTGGGCTGACCAATGAACCGCGTGTGTAATTCTTATTTGGACAAATTCATCATAGTGTTCATAGATGACATATTGATTTATTCTAAGAGCAGGGGAGAACATGAGCAACACTTACAACTGATCTTAGAACTCTTGAGGAATGAGCAGCTGTATGTGAAATTTTTCAAGTGTGACTTCTGGATTCGAGAGGTCCAATTTCTAGGATAAGTGGTTAACGAGGCAGGAATACGTATCAATCCCGCCAAGATTGATGCTATTAGAAAAGTGGGAGGCTCCTAAGACTCCTACAGAGGTGCGCCAGTTTCTTGGTCTTGCGAGATATTATCGCAGATTCATTAAGGGATTCTCTAAGATCGCTTAACCCCTCACTGCTTTGACGCAGAAGGGTATTACTTACAAGTGGGGAGATGCCCAAGAATATGCTTTTTAATTGTTAAAGGCAAAGCCTTGCAGTGCACCCATACTATCGTTACCTGAGGGAACATAGGACTTTGTGGTATACTGTGATGCGTCTATCCAAGGGTTAGGGTGTGTGCTGATGCAACGTGATAAGGTGATTGGGTATGCTCCACGTCAATTGAAGGTTCAGGAGAAGAATTACACCACCCACGACTTGGAACTAGGAGCGGCGATTCTTGCTCTAAAGATTTGGAGGCATTACCTCTATGGAACGAAGTGTACGATCTTCACTGATCACAAGAGCCTCCAACACATATTCGATCAGAAGGAGCTGAACATGCGACAACGTCGATGGGTCGAGCTTCTGAATGATTATGACTGTGTGATGTGTCGTAATACACATCTATTTTCCTGTGTATTTTGAGTCATAATTGAGTCTTTTGTATATAGTTTTTAGTAGTTTTAGGCGTGTATTCGTTTGTTTATCTATTTTTATCATTGTATAGTTTTTATTAGCTATTAGTGCTTATTTATTTATTTTAGTATTTTATAGGTGTTCGTGGAAAATGAGCTCAAAACGAAAGAATTTTAATTGAGACACGAACACTTGAAAGCATGTGTTCATGGACGTCGGAGCGTAAACGAGAAACTTTGGTAAGTCAAGTACACCCGAGTCGAGAGCATGAAGTTAAAATACTATATATAAATGATAGTATATAATAATAATAATAATAATAATAATAATAATAATAATAATAATAATAATATATAAAAAAAAGGATAAAGCTTGGGCCACAGCCCAAGCCAAAAACAACAACATTAAAGTCGGTCGAATATGAATATGGATATATATGTTTTGACGGCTGATTTCATTGGGAGGAGGGATTCATTCGGAGAGGAAATATTATTTTTTGAAGAGCCATATTATTTTCATTCGAAGAACAGTTTTGCACGAAAGGAAGCTGTGATCGATCCTAAGGAGCTGTGGAGAAGAGAAGGTCCCGGGCATGTTAAAGATTAATATTCAAAGAACCCCGGGTTTGGTTTAGTTTTCGTTTATATTTTTTATAGACATGATCAACACTATTTTTATTTATTTTGTGATGTTTATAAATATTATGAGCTAAAACTTTTATTGGTGACTTGGGATGAGGAACTAGATTATGGTTTTTAATTAAAGACTTATGTTTTCCATTTTGGATTTGTTGGGTTACATGATTTAGTTTTTATGTTTGATTTTGAATATTTGTGTACCAGCGCTTTGTGATTTGATTACTTGTTTATTGGTTTTGATGTTCTAGACATATAGGAATATTCCCTAGATCTAGAAATCATTCTAGTTTGATTAACTTTTGTTGTCGAGCTAGTTCTTGCAGTTAGGAATAGCGCAAGTTTGACAAGTTTTTAAAATCAATTAGCTAAGGTCTACAATCCCTTCCCGAAGGTTAGGAATATAATTCGGGATTGCTAGGTTGACTGACTAGGCATTGTTTGGTAGTTTGGTTATCGCTGGGGCGAGACCGGTTACTTATTCGTGTTTAGAGTTTTCCTAGGATTTCATTCGTATTGGTTAAGTCTGCTTCACAGTTTGAGAGTTTTCGATCCAAGAGTGGTTGATTAAATGATTACTGTGGGATTTGGTTTCCCTGGGGCGATCCACTTTCATTTTAGCATCTCAACACTTGTCCCGCCTTGAGTCTAGTCGACTATCCTTGACAGGAGATTTATTAGATGAGAACAGGGTCTCTAACCGGATTACATAGGCCAGCTTTTATAACCAGAGTCTAGGGATTCTACCCAGGTTACCAGCCTTCTTCCTATCTGATTTCTCCAAGTTCTTATAAGCAGTTGTGGTTATTTTATATATATTTAGTTTAATTAAGTTTGTAATTATTAGTTTAACCCCCTATATAAGTATATATTTATTTAGGCTAGTATCGGTAGAGGTTGTGATCTAGAGTTGCATTCGCGTCTTTGGGTTTGATACTCGGTCTTATCTGTTTACTGCTTTGCGACCGGTACACTTGCCGTGCGTGTGTAGTTTTTAGGTGAGTCGTTTTAATTAAAGCTTGTCTTTATATATACATTTACACATATCACTGTGCCATCAAATATCATCCAGGGAAAGCTAATGTAGTAGCGGATGCCCTTAGTCGTAAGGAAACGAAATCCAAACGGGTGCGAGCTTTACAACTCACTATTCATTCTAATCTTCTTGATAAGATACGTGATTCCCAGGGTGAGGCTTTGAAACAAGAAAACGTCGGGCTTGAGACACTGCATGGTGCCGATAAGCGCCTGGAACTGAAGACAGATGGTCTTCAGTACTTCATGAATCGAGTCTGGATTCCGTGTTTTGGGGATCTCAGACAACTTGTGCTCGACGAAGTTCACACCTCTCGTTATTCGGTACATCCTGGATCGGATAAAATGTACCAAGATCTCAGAACTCTTTATTGGTGGCCAAACATGAAAGCTGAGATAGCAACTTAAGTTAGTAACTGCTTAACTTGTGCAAAGGTTAAGATTGAATATCAGAAACCTTCAGGCTTACTTTAGCAACCAGAAATCCCTATGTGGAAATGGGACGGAATTTCTATGGACTTTATCACAGAGCTCCCTAAAACGCCAAGTGGGCATAACATGATTTGGGTTATCGTCGATCGTTTAACCAAATTGACACACTTTCTAGCAATAAAGAAAATTGACACGCTAGAGAAACTGGCCAACACCAATATCAAGGAGGTCGTCTCTAGGCACGGGGTGCCTACTTTCATCATCTCTGATCGCGATACGCGATTTGCTTCTCATTTTTGGACTACTCTCCAAGATGCTTTGGGGACTCTCTTAGATATGAGCACAGCCTATCACCCACAGACGGATGGACAAAGTGAACGTACCATCCAAACATTGGAAGATCTTCTACGAGCGTGCGTGGTGGACTTTGGCAACAGTTGGGATTAGCACTTGCCTCTAATCGAATTCTCATATAACAACAATTACCACAATTCTATTTAGTATGCGCCTTTTGAGGCACTATACGGACGCAAAGGTAGCTATCCCATTTGCTGGACTGAGGTGGGGGATAGCCAGCTGACAGGATCCGTACTCATGCACGAAACTTCTGAGAAGATAGTGCAAATCAGAAACCGAATGGCTGCAGCTCGTGACCGATAGAAAAGCTACACTGATAAGTGTAAGAAACCTTTGGAGTTCCAAATTGAGGACAAAGTATTATTAAAGGTATCACCTTGGGAAGGTGCCATACGCTTCAGGAAACGGGGAAAGAGAACCCGCGATATATCGGACCATTTGAGATTATCGAAAGGATTGGTCCAGTAACTTACAGGTTAAACCTGCCTATTAAACTCAGTGGGGTACGCGATCTATTCCACGTATCGAATCTAAAGAAATTCTTGTTGGATACAACACTGGTGGTGCCACTAGAGGAGATCCAGGTGGACGATCAGCTACGGTTCGCGGAAGAACCAGTGGAGATTCTTGAGCGGGGCGTCAAGAAACTCAAACAGAGCACCATACCCATTGTTAAGGTGCGATGAAATTCCCGTCTAGGACCGGAATACACGTGGGAACGCATGGTTCAAATGCGGCTTAAATACCCACATCTCTTTACTGAACCTGAAACAATGCATAAACCAAACACTAAACGTAAAGTAGCTCACTCAAAGTGAATTTCGAGGCGAAATTCCTTTCAACTTGGGGATGATGTGACATCCAGGAACCAAGGACACATTTTTACGCTGGCTTTACCGTTTACTTACTAAATTTCAGGACGAAATTCTTTTCAACTTGGGGATGATGTGATACCCCGCAATTTCAGGTTCTTACTTTAACTAGACTCTAGTTACTTGTAGTTACATTCCTTGCATTCTACTTAACTAGGGTTACCTAGATAAGTCACACGTTACACAGTTATAGGTTAATAACTGCACGAAGTGGTAATTCGGTGAATTACCAAACTATATACATGAGTAGTGAACCCCGAACGTTGGTGATTTGTCAAGCATACATGATAATATGTGCAATTGAAATATGATGTACGTGAATTAACATGTTTATGTGAATTACGTGGTTATGCGAATTACTGCTTAATTGATAGTCAGTACGTAAACTCTGCGAATTTTGTGCATCCCATGATTAATACATTATAAGATGATAAAAGCAATGGTTTTTATGTAAGTTGGGGTGGTTAATATAATCGGGTCTAGTATCGGGTTTAAAACAGTATTAACGGGTCTGGTTAGCAAGTTAAAAACCCATAATACTCAATTACTTGGGCCCCAAGCCAACTCCCATTATAAATATAGATAAAAATAATAATAATAATAATAATAATAATAATAATAATAATAATAATAATAATAATAATAATAATAATAATAATAATAATAATAACCCTAACCCTAATCCCTTTGCGCCGGGAACCCCCACCCCACCCTTCTCTCAACTTCCAATCAAACAAAACCTCGCTTCACTAATTCAAGTTGATTTGGAGAGCAATCGATTGGTGGATCTGAAGTGCTTTCGATATGATACTCAATCCTATATGTTTTATTTATTCTTAATGTATTTTAAAACATCATAACCAAGTTAGTCCAGATCTGAAATACTTTTATAAAGATTAAAACTTGTTGTTCATAAAGATTAGTGGGGTTAAACATGATGTTATGCGATGATAGTTATATGTATTGCATGTATTTGCATGTTCTTGATGTTTTAGACTTCTAGGGTTTATGATTGATGATGATTAATATTTATCTTGCTAGATCTTGATTAGGTTATGTGTTATTAGTGTTATATGATGTTTGTTGGGTATTGTTGATCATTAATATGCAAAGATAGTAATTAACACTAGGGTTTACACATGATTTAGAAACTGGACAGAATGATTAGATCAACCTGCAGAGGCTGTAACGTGATGTTAAAGTGTTTGTTTTGGTGATTTCTTTGTATGAAAACATTGTACATGGTCTTAGATTTTCATAATGGGCAAAATCATCCGATTTGGATGTTGTTTGATAGGTTTTTGGAATTTTCATTGATTAAAGGTTATATCAGATTTTCGGATTAGTAAAATGGGTCAAGTTTAAACGATCATAACTTGAGTTTTACAAAGAGTTAGATTATTAAATTTGGACAGTAGGTCGAAATTGATAAAACTTAACTTTTCCAAGTAGATTCGTCCTGTTTGGATGAATTGTGTGATTTTTCTGGACCCAGCTGTATTGTGTGATTTTTCATAATTTTGTTTATGGATTTGTCGTGAACTAAAAATATGGACTTGTCCAGTAGACTCCTTGAAATATTCAGTAAAATTTGGGGAATCTAATTCATTGGATAAGTATTTTTAATATATTGGTTTTCACAGCGCATAATATGTCCTAAACGCAGATTGTGTAATGTACACTTATGTGGCTATTTGGAGTCTTGTATGACTTGCATTTGACATGAACTTGTATGAGCACTTATATGGGGTGTATATGAAATGCATAACTGATGTTAATTATTTTGTTCACCAACGGGTCCGTAGGGTTTACTTGTGCATTTAGAATCAATAGGTGTCACTTACACGGTTTTGAACTTTTAAACGTCTTGGACAAACGTGTCATATGGTGTAATGATATTACACATATACTCACTTAGTGACACATGTAATAGGGAGTCAGTAGCACATCGTATTTGTGAAGTTTGGATTATTTCTTGCATCCTAAGGTGAGTTTCACTACTCTTTTCTCAGAAGCATGCGTCTCGGGTTTGAGACAACTTACAAAACGTTTTTTAGTCCGGTTTGGGACTACTTTTACTGTAACACCCCAACCGATGGCGGAAACATCGGGATGTCACGTATTGATGATTGTTCAGTAGCTCATGGTAAATAATAAGTTTCATTAAATGATTTAAATAAATTACATACAATTGTTCTACAAGAATTCTTACATCAAAATGAATAATACTAAGCGCACATCTTCAAGCATTAATTCAAATCTTCAAGCAAGTAGAACCTGAAACATGTTAAGTTTGAAAATATTTTGGGTCAACAAAAGTTGGTGAGAATACGTAGGTTTTTGAATATAATTGATAACAATAGTTTGTACAACAATCACAGTTGTATGATGATAGAGTATGATTCCGACATGTAACAATGTGTCTTTGTACAATCAAACCTTGTGTCGACTGATGACTAACTCGCAAGTTAGTTAAATGTTGTTACTGTTATCGATCATCCCTGAATTTATGCGGGGGGATGGGTTTGTCAGACCTATAGCGCTATAATCTAAACAGGCGGCTTGATCATTGTTAATGATTGTACTGTGTCTTTTTGTTACAGTCAAATGATAGAATGATGTAATTGAATCACAAGTAAATATGAGTAAATGATAGTATAAAATGTTTAAACATGTTTCACCCCAAAAATAGTGAAAATAGAGTAAAGGGGCTATGTAAACTCACATTGGCTAAGGTGAATTATCCTCTAAGTGTTGTGAATGTATGCGAGGTGAATCCCAAAGACTCAACAACGTAGCTAGTCGAAAAAGAAAGAATATCAAGCTTCCAATTCGCCAATTACAAGAGCTTATAATCAAAGCTTCAATTGTAGAAGTAATAGACTATAGAAGAAGGGTATGAGGGAAAGTTTAATCGGATTGAAACAATCGATTTAGAGGTGCAAAGTATAATGGGTCATAGGTGGGTTTTTATACTAGTTTTGGATTCAATTAGCCATTAAAATTGGTCAACACCATAAAGTAAGGTTTTTATGATGAATTGTCTATTTGACTAAGACTTTGACTGTTTGACTAAGACTTTGACTAGGACTTTGACCAGGACTTTGACTGATCAATTTAAGGAGTGTGTTAAGTTTATTTTCTTCTGAAATACTACACAAGATGATAGTTGGCTCAGTTGGTTGTCACTGTGTGTTGGTTGGCTGTGGACGCGGGTTCGAGCCCCGGTCCACACAAATCTTTTTTTTTTGGCAATTATTTCCCTAAAACTATATTATTCTAAATTCATAATATGATTATATAAGCCCGAAAGTGACTCGAAATATTTTTAAAACGTACAAAAGTGTCGAGATACAAATAATTATTAGTTTAAGGTATTTAAAACATATATTGTTTAAAACAATACATTTTTTTATCATAAAAAAAATTAGGGGAAATTCACGATGTTTCATTTACATCCCGGGTTTTGGGGTGCTGGAGGCGAACGGGGTATTAGTTGATAGCGCTATTAGGTTGTGCCGCAACCTCATGCTTGCGGTGCTCGAAGCACGGGCATGAACTTTTGACCACACTCTTGAGGAGCTTACTAGTGTTGATAGACACTAGTACTAAGGCAACATAACATAAGTTAACACACTGTATGTTCCCAATAATCAGCTGTTTATTTACAATGAGTGGGTTAGCTACCCCTGGCATGTGAATTAGCTATTACGTGGTCTTGGAGGCCTACGCATTTACTTGTTGTTACGTGGTCTGGGAGGCCTACGCTTTTACTTGGTTACGTGGTTTTGGAAACCCGCGTGTTTACTTACTCACCTTCTTTACTTTGTGAACTCACCAACTTTATGTTGACACACGATATACATGCAGGTAGTTAGTTTCAGGTGCCACGATTAGAAAGCACTGCACACTTCACTGCATTTAGATCTAGGCATACATCTAAATTTCATTCTATGCTTTTACGTTTTCTTTCATATGATTTTATCTTGGGCGCATTGTTTTGCGCATGGTTTTAAAATATCTATGTTTGGTTTACGCTTCCGCAACTTAACTAAACTTTTTGGTAAACACTAAACACTATTTTTGTAGACGAACTAAATGGTTTGGGCATTTAGAGTTCGTTCATATGACTTATGGCTATGGGATCCTGGTATGTCATGCGCCTCGCGGTATAAACCTTGTAGTGGAAATTTGAGGGTGTGACAATATTGACCCAAAAGTACCAAAAACTAGGGGTAAATGTGCATGTAAAATATGTATAATTGATAGCACATCAATTTACAACTCAAAAGGTATCGTCATTTTAGAAAAGAAAAAAAAGATTAAATCAGTAATCAATGAATCGTGTGAGGGCGTTACAGTCGAAAACCCCTATTTTCATAATTAATGAGTATGTGACCAATCTCATAAATTTAATAAATCATAATTATGATTTACCTCATTTACAATAAATAGAATATTTTATTCACTAAACTAGTGGGACTCCCTGTGCTCCGCGATGGCTTTCAGTCAGTATCACTTCGATTCATTGCAGTAGCAATGCGATACCAGAACTCGTTATAGCAATCGAAATGTGTTTTATATCGATTGAAAACCATTGTAATCAATACTCGTACTGATACTAGTTTTGTTCAATCATTATCGGTTCGGTTTGCCACAAAATCGGTATAGTACCGAAACTCAATATAGATTACGATGCTAAAAATACTTAGTTGCGGATCAACTCTCTATAGGTACATCAATAAAACTATAAAACGAATATAGCACCTATTACACTAACATATGGTTGGTATCTGTTCTTTTTGTTACAATAAGAAAAAAAAAGATCTATTATATTTAACTTGCATTAATAGAACTTTTTTAAGAATAGCTTAAAAACAAACAAAATTTTCAATGTTAAATTAAATATCAAAATATAAATCACAAGATATAAAAACAAAATAATAAAAACCTACAAAAATAATATATTATATTATAAAATTGAAGTTACTATTCATAATTAGTTTCTAATGACCAAAACATTCTTGAAAGATCCAAAATTTACAAAATTATCAAAATTACTCACTACTAGAAAAATACCCCTATCTTGACACACATTTAATGACACGCGAGAATTCATGACACGCAAAAGCGCGTGTCATTAAAAAATCGTCGTCTTTTAAAAAAAATGGTCAAACAATGACACTCTTTTTTGCGTGTCAACAATCTAGTGTCAAGATTTTAAAAAACATGACACTATAAGAATTGAGTGTCATGTTTGGTGTCAAATTATAATTATTATTTAAAGTTATTCTAATTATCAAAGGAAATGTGCAATGCCATGTTGTACCTTATGCTTTACTGGCTGTACTGGTTGTTTTATTTCATCTCCACTTCAACCCATGTGTCTTTCACCAATCCATCTTCACAAGCATCCACAAACAAAACCCTATCTTCAGACACTCACCCCTCTCTTTCTATCTCTCTGCAATCTCTCTACAGTCGCCCATACATCCCCACAATTTACCCCTCTGACCTTCAATTATGGCCTATTAACCCATATATGCCCATGGTCGATGTTCATCAGAAGCCTAAATCAACTTGAAACAGTGAGTGACGACGACGATGAAGATTGCAGTGAGTGACGACGACGATGGATTCTTTTATAACGAACTTTCTTGACGAAGACGAGGTTATATATATATATACAAATAATATACCTATACATTTAAGTTGTTATTTGTTTGTTAATACCGACTTGAATATTATGTTGACAGGATGAAACAATGCATTCAGCGGCTGATGTTGAGGTATTCACCGCTGCCCTAAATAAGGATATTCAAGGCGTTGGTAATCTTCAACTATCATATTTTCGTCAATTGTCTTCAGTTTTTCATTATTTGAATCGCACTCGAATAGCTCGAAATTTGATTCGAATACGAATAAATAAGTTGAATTCGAATGTGAGTTTCTGTTATTAGAACTTATTATGATTATTCTGATTACTTGCATTTGACATCATAGCTACTAAAACAAATGTATATCAACATTTTAAGAATTTGTATAGTTGTCTGTTTTGGCCTTTGGGCTTAAGTGCTTAACTAAATGTCTATTTCGTTTAGTGTTCCAAAAAGACTTTAGTTTATTAACCTTCTAATAGTAGTAGTAACACGATGTTCGCCTATGGGCATTCTATCTGCTGTTCAGGTGTTGATGGCTTTTTGTGTATTGATGCTGACATGCTGTTGGGGTTGATGTTTTATCATGTTTTTATGTTGTTTTGAACCTTATAGTTCTGTTTTGGAGCTGTTTATACTATGTATTTGTTACCATGTTAGATTGTTAAAATTTAAGGAAAACGGTGATTTAGCTTTTAATTTTTTTTTTGGCATCACTTTTTGCTAGTTCATGAGGTGGATAGTTGTTACTTGTTCCACAACACATATTCTAAGCTGGAGGTTGCAAGGGCGGATCAACTTGAATTGTGGACAAAATTAACCAATTGGTTGATCTTACTGCTTAAACTTGTTATTGAATGAAATGTACTTTGACTAATGGACTTAAAGAGCAAGTAAAACTTGATTGTGAAAACTCTTGTTGTAAGGCAAACTTATTCTGTTTCTGAAGATGTATTTTTAGTGTTTTCGTAATTAATAATGATGTCATTTCAACTTTTGTATGGAGATTTTAGTTTTCATATTGAAGATAAATCTTTATGCCATACAGCATCCTTGATTATGTTTGAGTTGGTCTGGGACATTAGTGACTGACACTTATTTTCTTTTGTTACAGTTCTTTGTTGGCGGCAACTGGAAATGTGTAAGTAGCCTTGCTTTCTGTTTTCACACATCCCCAATTACAAGTTGTAAACACTGCGGATTTCTGGCATCAACAAATCTACGAATGACATTGAATATTTGTATGAACAACCCCTATGCATTGACTATTATAAATGGTGCAGGCCACAGCAGTTGGGTAATTTTGTCATGGGTCGGGATAGGATTGGAACCGCTCTTAACTGAAAATCGGTAAGGTGAGTACTTTTGCTATGATTTAAGATAATGTGTAGTTTGAATGTATGTTTATATAAACAAGTATTGTTTTTTCAGGCACTAATGTGTCGTCGATATTTTTTTCAGCATCAATTGCAGTTGAATATATATGGATTGCAAATCCAACAGGTTAATTCAGGTATTTTGCCTCACGTCGACGCGTCTTCACCTGCACAACATCGCTGCCACATTGATATATTTTTTTGTTGTTTTGTGGTCAAACTTTAAAGGGAAATGACTGTTGTGACAGTAAATTTTGTCAAATATGATAAAAATCCTTGAAAAAGTTAAAAGAGTCATTTAGGTTTTTTTTACAGGTCTCGTGGCTTTTAGTTTGAATGTAAATATTAAATTGTCATTTTACAACTTTTGTGTGTATACATCACTGCCCAGCAACGTAAACATCATACATGTAGCCGTCTATCATATAAAAAAAATACTAACTCGGTTATAATTTCTTATAGGTGGCTTGATACAGCCATACAAGTTTGGCCAAATGAAAGATGACGATATATCAGCGTTGAGACATTGTTGTATACAGTTGACCAGGTCGAAACATTATGTTGTCGCCTAACACACTTTGACAGAGGATCGCAATTGCAATTGAATATATATGGATTGCAAATCCAGCATGTTAATTCAGGTATTTTGCCTCACGTCCACACGTCTTCACCTGCACAACATCGCTACCACACCAATCTATTTGTGTTGTTTTGTGGTCAAACTTTAAAGGGCAATGACGTTTATGACAGTAGATTTTGTCAACTAGGATAGAAATCCATGAAAAAGTAAAAAGGGTCATTTGGGTTTTCTTATAGGTCCCACGGCTTTTAATCTGAATGTAAAATATTAAACTGTCGTTCTACAACTTTTGTGTATATACATCACGGTCTAGCTATGTTAACGTCATACACGTAGCCATCTATCACAAAATACTAACACGGTTATAATTTCTTATAGGTGACTTGATACAGGTTTGGCCAAATGGAAGATACATGTGCTTCAGAAACGGGTTCCAGCATATAGGGAAAACGACACGCATTATGCGTTTGTTGTTAATGAGTGGGTATGAGGTTTTAATTGTTGTCATTGATTAGCATAATACAAAATAAATATGTTTTGGTCGAGCGCGCCACAATGCGCGCGGGTATAAACCTAGTTATTTGTTATTGTTTGTTGATATAATGTGCAAGCTTTTACATATTTCTTGCAAATGTAGGTACAATGACAAGTAGAGTGCAAAGTTGCAAAATTAGCCTGCCTTTGCGAGTCCATTAAACCAAACATGCAGAGTCAAACGAGCCTAGGCCATTGAAGAAGAGGGTCATGGTGGAAAGAGGCAAAAACAGGTTTAGAACACAACTATATGTATGTTTATACAAATTAAGTGATTTTGATGTTTATGTTAGTAATAATTCTCGTCTTGAAATTAAAACCATCACGAACATTAACCTTCATCTTATTAATTTAATTGTTGTCTCAGGTAGGGGGAGGAGTAGATGCTAACACGGATGCGGATATTAATGTATTCGTGAAGAGTGGTCTAGTTATGCCGCAACCTTCATTTTCAAGTTATCCGTACGTTTAGTCTAGACTAATGTAATGTATTGACACAATATTTTTGTAACTAGTGGTAGGATTCGACAAATGCTAATTGTAATTTTTTTGTGGTATATATAATATATGCAATTTAATTTTGAAATTTATTGATTTTGTTATTATAAATATAAATATAAATCTAGATTTATTAGTTATTTTGCAGAATTTTTTTTTAGGTAAAAAAAAAAAAACATGACACGCAAAATTAGTGTCATAAAGGTGTGTCGTAAATGCATGTCATGAAAGAGTGTCATTAAAGAGTGTGTCATAAATGCGTGTCAAAAAAGCGTGTCGTAAAGGAGTGTCATAAACGCGTGTCATTAAAAGATGACACGCGCCTGCATGTCATAAACCTTTCTTGACATGTTCTTCCTTGACACTTTTCTGTGTGTCATAAACACCCTTTTATGACGTGCAATGCGCGTCAAGAAAGGGGTATTTTTCTAGTAGTGACTGCTCAACTTAACTTTCTTTTAACTACATTATATATATATATATATATATATAGGATTTCGATCATTTGAGAACCACCATAAAGGGAGAGAACCAAGGAACTAGTATGAACATGTATTATTTTTATAAATATGAAGTGTGTCTACAAAAAACCCTCCATCAAAAAATAAAAAAATTATATAACCTAAAAAATAAAAAAATAGTAAAAACACCAAAATGATTATCTAGTATCAATATTTCAAAAAAAATATAAAAAAATAAAAAAAATGGCGGATATTACGTCATATGACGTCATTCCTAATGCAAATGTGCATTTCGATGTTATATATATTCAGACATATACCTTATACACATGTGCATTTCACTATTAGATCACACTTTTAAATAAAATATCATAATTATATGATCATCAAATGGACGTGATATGAGATATAAGGAGGAAAATTTTTTATTCAATTATCATTAAATGGACGCAAAGTGAGATATAAAATACACTCGAACTCGTCAATTGCGTAGTCATGCATATTATAACATAAATTGAAAATAAGACAAGTGTAGGACAACAAACATGAATAAATTAACTTAAAACAACTCTATATAAGAACTACAAAACAAGAAGCGTGTACTGCATGTACATGTGCATTTCACTAATATAGTTAGGTTTTTCGAGTGGTTTAGCTTTAGGGCTAGGTTTTTAGGTATGGTGGGGGGTTAGTTTTTTTTTTTTTTTTTTTTTGGGGGGAGGGGGGGATGGAGTGGTGGGTTTAGGTTATTGGGTGGTGGGGGGTTTAATTATAATTATGCACATGTCAATTTCCTTATCATACAAATCTACATATGCTAAAATAATAATCACAAACATATTCAACCTATCAGCCACCATATAAGACCACCTACAATATACATATGTGTATGCATCATCCTTCAAGTAACAAAAAAAAAATAAAAAATTACCCATTTGTTTTTATTATACAATTACATATAGTTTCTACCAAACCATCAACACAATAAGTCAAATGATAACAGAAAAAAATATCTTTATTACAAACCAATCATGTTCCCACTAACCACCTACCTACAAACTTCTAATTATCTCACAACCTCACGCTCACCAATAGTGTCCCCTTCTATTGTTTATTTTCCCTTTTTCATATTCTTCCCCATTTATTTATCTTCTTACAACACTCTTCACACCTCATTGATGTCTCATCTAACATCTCCCTTGTTTTTTCATCTGTCAACCTGAACATTGTAAACTTCTCAAATTTATCAAATTGTTGTGTGTTTAAACAACTAACAACTAACATTTAGTAGTTAACATGAAAAATATACATATATGCACATGTGCATATGTATCTAAATTGCTTAAATAAATAATAACGACATTTTTTTAACTTCATGATCAACGATTATGTAATCATCCCCAATCGCATCCGGTAGCTTTCTTTTGACCCTTTCTCACTCGATTCTAACGCAAAAGTTACCTTTTCGATTATTTTCCCATCTTTAACTACAAATAATAAACAACACATAAGAAACCCAAAATTTCAATCTTAATGCACATGTGCATTAACATTACTTTTTTTATTACTACTTAACATATGCACATGTGCGTTAGAATGAAAGACCTTAATGATAACAAGAATTAAACTTTAATGAACATGTGCATTAACATTAATTTTATCATTACCATACAAATTATGCACATGGGCATCAATATAAATAACCTTAATGGTACATAAAGATGGTCTACCCTAGTTGTCATGTTTCACTCTTGCAATCATGGAAACTACACGAGCAAAACGACTTTCAAGTGCAACCCGTTGTTGTATCTTACTGTAACATTACGCATTTACACTTGTACGTTACTATTATCATGAATAAAAACGTCAAGTTCCATTATTATTGTTCGCATTTAATTATTATTGTGGCGTATTTGGAACCCTTGTACTATATTAATTATATATAATATACTTATATTTAAAGATTTAATGTCAAAAAAAAATTGCTTGGGCCGGGAATCGAACCCGCGCCCCAAGCCGGGTCACATACACACACAAACCCAACCACCTGGTCTACCCACACCTCTTGTTCTAATCCCGACTCATTATTATTATAACACGTGAATGGTTCTTCACAGATTGACTAGGAAAGTCAACTGTGAAGCCAATCTACCATAATTAACCATAATCAAACGCGTTTTTGATCAGAATTGGTATGGTTTCGTAATTCCGGTCTATTACGCGTACAACTCACAAACAATCATCATTAATTCATACCAAATTTACCCAATTACGCGTCACCCATTCAATTTGAGGTCAAACCTTCCAATCGTGCAACCCAAGCCCTATCCCTATAAATTGGACCTCCCCATACCTTCTACAATCGTCGAATACTCTCTCTCAATCTCCAATTTCTTATTCAATTCAACTGTTCATGATTTTTGGTTCGAAGTTGACTTTCGGGTTTGACTGATCATTCGTATACAATACGTTTTTGTAAGTGTTGTTTTTCATGTGGGTTTTGTTATTCGGCAATCACACAACAATAACCCTATGATTAATTGGGTTATTGTTGTGTGAATCAATCAATTGAAATACCTAGGGCTCGAATCGTTTGATTTGGGGAAGAACACTGTTTTAGTATATGTGTTATATTTTAATTAAACTGGAATCAAACACAACCCCTGATCTAGATCAGGTGGTTGTGTCTGATGTTGTTAAACCAAGCCACGCGGGTTCGAGTCCCACTTAAACGGGTTTTTTATTCTTTTCATTTTAATTGAATTTAAATCAGAATTTTCTTATATGATATAATTAAATTAATCTGAAACTAAACGTTCTCAGGGTCCAGACCAGTTAGTCTGGGCTTGTGATTTAAAACACACGAACCGGCCAAGGGCCCGGGTTCGAACCATGGCATCAACAAACATATTTTTTAGTTAAGCATATATATATATATATATATATATATATATATATATATATATATATATATATATATATATTTCCTTGTATTTTAAAAATTCATTTTAAAATACTAAAACTCTTTTATAAATTCTACAAAAATTATTTTATGTTAATCTAGTGAAAAAGTTTAACATACAATTTTTAGTTTTCAAAAATTTATTTATTTAATATATATAATAAATAATTCAAGTTTATTCTATTTTATTTATAAAATTCTATAAAAATATCAAAACAATTTTATAAATTTCCACAAAAATTATTCTGAGTTTTTATAACAATAAACTTTTCTGAAATAATTTTTATTTCTGAAAAATCATTTATTTAATATTTTTAATCAATTTTTGTTAGTTTTAATCATAAAAAATCATAATAAATTCATTTTTCAATATTTTTGCACCAAAATTTTACATAAATTATTTCTAATTATTTGGAAAAGAAATATAATTTTTAATCTAATAATTATTTAATTTTAGTATTTTTAAATATTAAAGTTATATTTTAACAATTTGTAATAAATAGATTTAATATTCTATTTTTAAGAAAATAATTTTATAAAAATTATTTTCATACTTAAAACTTATTATTGTGACCATCTTAAATTTAAAATTTACAAAAAGACTTTTGTTTATTTATTTATCAAATTTCTCTTATTATTCAAACATTTTAGTTATTAATCAAACGAGCACTTATCCCCAATTCGAAGCCCTAGAGTATATTTGTAGACTAGAAAGACTTAGACATATTTATTACCTTAATTATAGGGTAATACTTGGCATTGTTGGGAAACACATTATTCTATTTTTCACGAGACATAACATTTTGCTAAGGTGAGTTTTACATAGCCCCTTTTCTATTTATCACCATTTTTGGGGTGAAACATGTTACATCATTCTACATGCAATTCAATCATAAAGTGTCTATGTGTTTTTCTATGTTGCATTATGTCTTGAACATGACTAGGGTAAGCACAATTCTAGCATAATCATTAACATTGATCAGCCGACGGTATACAATGATAGATCTATTGGACTGACAATCCCACCCGGATACGTGCCTCCTACAAAGGTAGCGTGGGTGATTGTTATCGCATAACATAATCGAGTGAACCATGAGTGTATGGGATGTACCACAATATAACAGTCACAAGGGTTGATTATGCACTCGATTTTTACTTCTAGTATGTTTTCACATATGGACTAAACTTGCCATGACACTTGAATTGTACAAGTTTTATTCGATTATCAAAACCTATGTAATTCTCACCAGCTTTTGTTGACCCAAAAATATTTTCAAAATTAACATGTTTCAGGTAACAATGAAGCTGAGGCTTGAGTTTGCATGAGGATTTATCATGAAGTTTTTGTTTGAAGTTGTTGCTTTATTTGATATCATGTATTTGAATTTCTAGACATTATTTCATTTGAATATTTATGTTATGAATAAATTATTTAAAATTCAATTTATACCATGTGCTACTGAAACAATCATCAATACGTGACATCCCGATGTTTCCACCATCGGTTGGGGTGTTACAGATTGGTATCAGAGCCTTGGTTATAGGGAATTAGGTTATTAGAAAATAATCTAGACTATAACCTTAGGGACTTAAACAGTACTTGCTTCTCTTACTTGAAATCCTAATTGCTTCCTTAATCTTATCCCTATCCTATACAACCCTAAGCCTACAAGTGACTAATCCTGATCCACCATTAGATTAATAGGACAAAATCCTCAGGTTTATCCTGAACCACCTTGAGATCCCGTCGAAGTTCTAGATTTTAATAACGAACACGTGCAATCTGGAAGGGTGAACGCCTGTATTCTGAGTCTTCTGTCTAGGCTGGCATTACGCATATACCCCAATCAGACGAGGGACCCGAAGGCCTACCTGGGAATTCTCGGGATTAGTGTTCACTTATTGGCTAAAGCATGTCTTCATATGTTATTAGAATCTAGAATCTTTGATAAGTCAACGTTTTCGTTTATTCGTTTTAATTAATGAATAAATGATTACATTCCTTATATAACCTCATTCATTTCATTGTATCTCTTACAGATCATGCCTCCACGTCGCAGCACTCGCCTTAACAGTGGCAACAATCAAGATGAAGTGAATAGCAACAACCACGACGCTAACCACAACAACAACAATAACAACAACAACAATGGTGTTGATGCCACACTAGTTGCGATCATTTCTCAACAAATGGCGTAGCAAATCGCGACTCTGGTTCCTAACTTACTAGCTCAAGTCATCCAGATGAACGGTAACGGCAACGGGAACGGTAATGGAAACGGAAACGGAAATGGAAACCACAACGGGAATGGGAATGGTCTCCCAGCCTGCACTCTTAAGCAGTTTAATTCCTGTAATCCCCCTAAGTTCAGTGGAGAAGAGGGAGCTACGGGACTTCTACAATGGTTCGAGGGTATTGAGAATACCTTCATTAACAGTGAGTGCCCCGAAAACTTTAAGGTTCGTTACGCCATGAGTGTTCTTCACAAACGAGCACTCACTTGGTGGAATGAGGAAAAGCGCACCCGTGGAGCCGAAGTTGCACTTGCTATGACATGGGATCAAGTCAAAGAGGTTATGAAAGATGAGTTCTGTCCCCGCAACGAGGTTAAAAAGCTAGAAGATGAGTTCCACACCCTTGCTCAAGATAGTGGGGAAAACCTTGCTTACAATACCCGCTTTCACGAGCTTAGCTTATTGTTGCCCCATAAAGTCACTCCCCTGCCTGTAGCCATCGAGAAGTATATCGGTGGTCTACCCATGCAAATCTAGGACACAGTGTGGGGAAGGAATCCTGCCACCTTGGAGGAAGCCAAACGTCTGGCGGCTACTCTCACTGATAATCATGTAAAGAACGGTACTCTCTTCCGCAAGGGCACTAAAAAGACTGCTGCCAAAGACACTCCTCAGCCCGCTATTGAGGTTAAGCCCGGGACCTCAAGCAACAAGAAGCGCAAGGCTAGGAACTACATGGTTGCTACCACCCCACCTACAGCACAAAACCCAGCCAAGAAACCATACACCGGACCTCACCCCTTGTGCAACACTTGCAAATACCATCACCCAGCACAGGTGCCATGTCGTTTTTGCACTAAGTGTCAAAGGTATGGTCACCTTGTGAACATCTGCCGAGCTCCTCCTGCTAACGGCCCGGCTGCCCAAAACAACAATGCCCCAGCTCCTAACCAACAAAACAACAGGCCTGCTCGTGGTCAGTGCTACGAGTGTGGCAGCCCTGACCACTATATCAATAATTGCCCCAATCGTAACCAAAATCAGAACCAGAACCAAAACCGCAACCAAGACCAGAACCAAGGTGCTCGAGGTCGCGCCTACAACCTCAATGCTAATCAAGCCCGTGACAACAACAAAGTGGTGAATGGTACGTTTCTCATTAATAACCACTATGCATCCATATTATTTGATTCGGGAGCTGATAAGTCATTTGTATCACTGAAGTTTGAACCTTTACTTAACTTACCCCAAACTAACCTAGAGGAACCTTTAGTGGTAGAGGTAGCTAATAGGAAGTCTATCTCGATCGATTCTATTTATATATAAAGTGTTTGCCGGGAAAAAAAATATTTTTTCTAAACCTTGATCTTGATTGAGCAGGTTACAAGTTTATTGTGTGATTGCCGAATAACAAAACCCACATGAAAAACAACACTTACAAAAACGTATTGTATACGAATGATCAGTCAAACCTGAAAGTCAACTTCGAACCAAAAATCAAGAACAATTGAATTGAATAAGAAATTGGAGATTGAGAGAGAGTATTCGGCGATTGTAGAAGGTATGGGGAGGTCCAATTTATAGGGATAGGGCTTAGGTTGCACGATTGGAAGGTTTGACCTCAAATTGAATGGGTGACGCGTAATTGGGTTAATTTGGTATGAATTAATGATGATTGTTTGTGAGTTATACGCGTAATAGACCGGAATTACAAAACCATACCAATTCTGGATCAAAAACGCGTTTGATTATGGTTAATTATGGTAGATTGGCTTCACAGTTGACTTTCCTAGTCAATCTGTGAAGAACCATTCACATGTTATAATAATAATGAGTCGGGATTAGAACAAGAGGTGTGGGTAGACCAGGTGGTTGGGTTTGTGTGTGTATGTGACCCGGCTTGGGGCGCGGGTTCGATTCCCGGCCCAAGCAATATTATTATTATTTTTTTTGACATTAAATCTTTATATATAAGTATATTATATATAAGTAATATAGTACAAGGGTTCCAAATACGCCACAATAATAATTACATGCGAACAATAATAATGGAACTTGACGTTTTTATTCATGATAATAGTAACGTACAAGTGTAAATGCGTAATGTTACAGTCTCCCCTACTTTTAGGAACTTCGTCCCGAAGTTGGAGTTGGAGAGTCTGGTGGAAAGAGATGTGGGTATTTAGACTTCATCTGGTCTCTACGTTCCCAAGTGAACTCTGGACCTCGTTTATATTCCCAACGAACCTTAACGATCGGAATGCGACTGCGCTTGAGTTTCTTGACTCTAGTATCAACGATCTCGACGGGTTTCTCGATAATGTGCATAGTTTCATCGATTTGCACATCTTCAAGAGGAACATGGAGGTTCTCATCTGCTAAGCATTTTTTGAGATTCGAAACATGAAAAGTCGGGTGAACATTGCTTAGCTCAGGTGGAAGATCAAGTTTGTAAGCCACTTTTCCAATCCTGTCAAGAATTTTGAATGGGCCTACGTATCGAGGAGCTAGTTTTCCTTTTCTACCGAAACGAATCACTCCTTTCCAAGGGGATACCTTAAGAAGTACAAGGTCCCCAACTTGAAATTCCAAGGGTTTACGACGTTTATCAGCATAGCTCTTCTGACGACTTCTAGCCTTGAGTAGATTATCCTGAATGAGTTGGATTTTGTCTGTGGTTTCCTGGATTAGTTCGGGTCCAGTGATCCGGGCTTCACCAACCTCAGTCCAACAGACAGGTGAACGACATTTACGACCATAGAGTGCCTCGAAAGGAGCCATGTTAATGTTGGCGTGATAACTGTTGTTGTATGAAAACTCAACCAAAGGAAGATGAGAATCCCATACGCCACCAAAATCGATGACACATGCCCTGAGCATATCCTCAAGTGTCTGGATGGTCCGTTCAGTCTGACCATCTGTTTGAGGGTGATAAGCAGTACTCACGTTCGAGCCCTAGGTATTTCAATTGATTGATTCACACAACAATAACCCAATTAATCATAGGGTTATTGTTGTGTGATTGCCGAATAACAAAACCCACATGAAAAACAACACTTACAAAAACGTATTGTATACGAATGATCAGTCAAACCCGAAAGTCAACTTCGAACCAAAAATCAAGAACAGTTGAATTGAATAAGAAATTGGAGATTGAGAGAGAGTATTCGGCGATTGTAGAAGGTATGGGGAGGTCCAATTTATAGGGATAGGGCTTAGGTTGCACGATTGGAAGGTTTGACCTCAAATTGAATGGGTGACGCGTAATTGGGTAAATTTGGTATGAATTAATGATGATTGTTTGTGAGTTGTACGCGTAATAGACCGGAATTACGAAACCATACCAATTCTGGATCAAAAACGCGTTTGATTATGTGTTCCAAGCTAAACCAAACCAGCTCACTTTGCAAGCAAAAACGAAAATAAAGTGTTCCAAGCTAAACCAAAGCAATTAAAAATTAAGTACTTTTGCAAGCAACTTTTGTTGGTATCAAATTTGAACTTTATATACTTGAATACTTCATAACTGGATAAAAACATAATTATATATTGCATAAATTTAGCTATTATAGAACATCATATAGTTATTTTCATATATGCTTTTAAAAAAGTATATTAAAGTTGATTCGATTAACTTATCACATAGTGTAGCACCCTAATTTTAGATACATTGTTTAAAATTTATGTAATACTTACAATTTTTATACTTAGTGTTTGTTTGATGATTAGAATTGAGTTTGGTTGTAAACAAATAAAATTTACTTTAATTCAATAAGTGAACCTTTTTGTTAAACCTTGAGGTAAGAGCGGTGTAGAAGTGTAATATATAAAAAAATTCACGACCCATTTTGGAGTTTAAAATTAGATTGAGAAGATTATTTAACTATCTACAATAGTATAATAAGCTCCTTAAACCTAAATCCAAGTTTTGTTGATGTTTACCTATGAATAAGAAACCTAACAATAAAGGGACGAGCAAATGGTATTAGATATCGGTAATATGGGCGGAGGATATTAACCCCGGCCCCCACCGTTTCCTTGCGTAGTAGTATAAATTTACGTGTTTTCATCCAAATATTTTATACGTATTGAATCTAGCCCCACCATTAAAAAAAGTCTCATGAATTTCGCCCCTTTTAAAAAAAATTAAGCTCCGCCACTGACCGGTACTGGATTTCCCGTAACAAGTCATTTTCGATGCCAATTTGGTACATGCATTTTACCGTTTGCAGTACCTTTACTTTTGGTAACGATATCGATACCAAGCTATCCCTAATTCAATATATCATGAAAATATTTATAAACTAACAAAAAATGAGTACCACATTTTAAAATGTCGCCGCCACAGGGGCTTTCTTTTTTGGTTCCTATACTTCTGTGAATATTAGTCAAGAAATTAGTCAAGGCACTTTGCCCAAGTTCATTTGAGTTAGAGGTGGCCATTTGACTTGATTTACTTGTCATTGGGTCAAATATGTGTGTTATAAACAAGTCAAACATTTAGAATTAACAAAGTAACTACTAAAGATGAAAGAGATAAAAACATGTACATACACACATAGATGTAAGTTTGTTCAGCTTCTCTTACTGATTTCAGGATTGATATTATCATGTTCTAATGTTAAAGAAAAATGGATAATAAACAGATACTTGATAATGCGGTTCAAGTTTTATTTTTGAATAAGGACATGATTTTAACTGTAGTCATTCTGCCTCATTTGACTCGCCTGGAGCATAGGTGCAATGCGCAAAGAAAACGAGGTTTTTTTTAACAAAGGCACATATAGCCATAAACACTCACCTCTGATTTGCTTGTGCCCGGCTCTAGGCGAGCGCCTGAACAGGGCTTTTAAATAAAAAAGTAGTTTGTCGCCTAAGTCCCCACTAGGCGCTTATGTGCCTAGATTCACTTTTGACTACATAGCTCCATCAATGTTTTATTGGTTGATATATTCCTGTTCTGGTCATATAAAGCAATGGTATAAGTTTCTCTAGGTATGAAAAATGGGTAATTTTAGTGCATGTTAAAAATGGGTCATGTAGGAAGTCAATAAAAGTTGCTTCTAAATTTATTGTCTAGATTTGAGCTATGTTTAATGGGTCAATGGAGAAATAAATACGTATATACAAAGAAACGGGTCAAATGGGTAGGAAGTCATTAAAAGTTTATTTTTAATGCATAAAATTTCTTACATCTTTTTTTTATTAAAGAGTCAGATTAGATTATTATTGAGCTATATATTTTTTGATTATCATACTGAAATAAATCGTACAAATGTTTCCGGCCATCCCAACTCGGTCCTTTCAACCCTTACCAAATTAGTTATTTATTTGAAGGTTTGGCCTTTCAAATGGATATGCTAGATGTTTGCATTTATGACCAGATGTTCACAATCAACTTTGTTTTGAAGTGGTTTCAAGTTTCGAGCAAAGTTGCATAAAGTTATTCACTGTCGAGCTCTGCTTGTGGAGGTTCGTTTCCTGATTTTTTTTCTTCTAATTTTTCAGAAAATAATATGTTTAGATTCGATAGTTTGACTTATGAATGCACGCCAGCTATGCTCCTAGGGAGACCAATAAAGACCAAAATATGCGGTTAAATGTGAACAAGGTTGTGGAATCATATGTTTAGAACACAATTGTATTTATAACACAATTAATAAATGTATAAGCATTATGAATTTATAACAAAATTATTTTAACGAAACTATTGAGGTGTTTGCAACATTATTTGGTTGACAAAGATACAAGTGCAAGATTTGGTGAAGATGACAACTTAAGTGGGGAAGAGTCAAAACTACTTACATGTAGCTAAACTTAAATTCAACCATAGCAATTTAATCTCTACAATTAGATTTTTTTCTAATCATTAATGTTTATGTAATTTTTTTTCTCAACCTTACCACATTTTGGCTGCCAAGGCAAGTGGAGAGCAGTCCTTGAAATACATTTTTCATTTAATGCATTTGTCCAAAGCCCTCTATTACAATGGAGACCACAACGATGCTACTAACTCAAAAATTTAATAAAATAGAACAATTGTCGCCAACATCACATCTTTTCATTTGGTGCATTTGTCTTAAGCCCTCGGTTACAAAGGAAAACACAACGATGTTACAAACTCGAATACATTAGGAAAAATAAAACAATTGTCCGTGCCGCCGCATCGCGCGGGTCTTCTACTAGTATATATATATATATATATATATATATATATATATATATATATGTATATATATATATATGTATATGTATATATATATATGTATATGTATATGTATATATATATATGTATATGTATATGTATATATATATATATGTATATGTATATATATATATGTATATGTATATATACATATGTATATATATATAGGATCCAGATATTTTGAGAACTCGTATGAGTTGCGAGAACTTGAGAACTCCCCTAGACCAATAATAATATGACACATCACCTGGTTAGGATTATTATAATGAGGGGCATTTTTGTCAAATACAATCTCCCCTACCCAACCCCACCCTACCATCACCCCTATTTTTAAAATACTCGTCTGCACACACACCCCTATTTTAAACCTTATTAAAACACACACACACACACACTCTCTCTCTCTCTCTCTCTCACATACACAAATCTCTCACTCTAACACACACACGTCTCTCTCTCTAACACACACAGTTGTCTATCTCTCTCTAACACACACACGACTCTCTTTCTCTTTGTATCTCTCTCAGTGTTTTACGGCTGTGGAGAATGGTGGTGGGACGATGGTCGGACGGTGGGAAAGGATGGTGGATTTTGATTGCGACAGATCCGGTTTTTGGTGGTCATGGTGGGGCAGGGGGCGGAGGACGGTGGTGGGACGGGTGGAGGCGAAATAGATCTGAAACAGGGGGTGTTTTTGGAGGTGAAACAGATCCGAAACAGGGGGCGGAGGACGGTGGTGGGTGTAACACCCCAACCGATGGCGGAATCATCGAGGTGTCACGTAGTGACGATTGTTCAAAAGCACATGGTACTAAAATTTAAATATATTATTGAATAATTTAAATTTTCTTACATGGATGAAATGGGAAAAATACAAAAGTCTGAACGAAACATGAAATTTGAAATAACTTATTAAAAGCAAGCACTAAAATCCAATGCTATAGTACTAAGATCAAACTGCACCTGAAACATGTACAAAATAAGTTTTGTCAACATATGAAATGTGAGGATTCCTAGTTTTAATACATATAGTAAGTTGGAAAATGTTATACAATTCAAGTGTAAAGCTACAGTGCAAATATGTAAACTATGTATCATGCAAATGAGCGAAATCAATCCTGTGACTGTATAAATGTACTAAAATGAACGGCGGTGTACTTATCCAATAAACGGATAATAATTTAACAATGACCATGGATTCTCCGATGAAAAAGGGGGAGAATCACCTAGGTGGGTTGTCAATCCAATAGCGCTATCCAATGTTAATGTCGGCTTGTACATGGTTAATTATTTCATTAAGTACAAATGTATTCGACATGTAATGCGAGCAATCCAAAGATTCAACAACGAAACTATTCCAATTTAGAAGAAAAGAAACCAAATAGGAAATATATCAAGCTTCCAATTCGCCAATTACAAGAGCTTATAATCAAAGCTTCAAATGTAGAAGTAATATACTCTAGAAGAAAGGTATGAGGGAGAGTTTAATCGAATTGAAACAATCGATTTAGAGGTGCAAAGTGTAATGGGTCTAGGTGGGTTTTTATACTAGTTTTGGATTCAATTAGGCTTTAAAATTGGTCAACACAATAAAGTAAGATTTTAAGATAAATTGACTATTTGACTAGGACTTTGACTAGGATTTTGACTAAGACTTTGACTAGGACTTTTGACTACAACTTTGACTGGAACTTTGACTGTTTGACTGTCTTAGCGGACCGCGAGGGCTAAAAAAATAATTTTTCTAATTTAATCAATTTTAAGTTATAGACTTGTTTCCTTCTGTTTCTAAGTTGTTTTAGGAACGAAATTAAGGGCTTTGAGTATCAAGGTTTGAAACATACGTGCTCGGGCGTAGATGTGAGTATAAAACGTGCATACTTTTACTTATAAAAATTATAAGTTTTATTAAATTGTGAATTTTGGTCCTATTAAAATACGAGGGTTAAAAATGAAAATTTTGAAATAGTTGAGGAACCAATTATGCACATTTATGAAAAGTGAAGGGTGCAGGTTGTCACAGTCTCCCCTACTTTAGAAAATTTCATCCCGAAATTACTTTCAAGTGAAGAGTTCCATGAAACAAAAGACATTTGTAAAAAGGCAAGTAGATTTTAAGAAATGCATCAGCCATGATTTGACAAAGTTTGAAGTAGTTGTTTAATACCCAAAATAAGAGTTTGAAAATCCTTAAATTTTGACCCAAGGTTAGAGAATTAAGAGTTTATAATAAGCAAGATTTGGGAAAAGTATGTAACTGGTTAGGGCAGGGCAGTGTTATAGTAGCTTCCCTTACTTTAGAGAAGTTTGTGACCGAACTTTATTAAGGACGTGCAACAGGATTTCGACAAACAAAGAGTGTAAGAGTATACAAAGTTTGTGTTTTCTGTGTGGATGGTCTAGAGAAAGACTCTAGGAAGTCGAATTGAAGCTCGTGTAAGAACATTCTTATCGAAAATGCTAGCTATTAGTCAACGATCTAATAAAGAGATAGTAATGGGTAGGTTCTTGGTCAGACTCCTAGTCCGCTCCCGCAGTATCGCTCGTGCTTATATATAGGGTGTACCGCAGTTAACCCACCACACTACTGATACTTTGGACTCGTACTGATTGTCTACCAATAGCCTAAGTAGAATCACACACCACCCCATGTACCTGTAAATCCATGATTGCGTTCCGGACCGTAATCATCGATTTACCTTACACTAGGGTGCTATGCTTTTCCATAACACTAACATAAGTAATACAAGAAACAATGCGTGCAACCAAAATGTGTTAAGTAGTAGATACTGCTCAAGTATAAGATGCGGTTAGAGGTTCTTCCCCTTTCAGGTTCACCTTTTAACCGTAATGAGATTAATGTGTAAGTATAAGACATGATTACGGGTTCTTCACCTTTTGGGTTCACCCTTAACCGGTAAATTTTTGTTCACATCATTGGGCTATAAACAACCATATTGATAAACTATGAGGATTACACCGTTCCCCTTGGGTTAGAGGAATACTCTGAACCGAGTCGTACATGGGAACTGGCTTAGATCTCATACAAGCTATCAATTAGTATGTTCGTTAGTCATGATGATGAACAAAATAATGTAATGTATAACAGTGTTTTGCTCACAACAAAACCAAATATGCATACCAAATATGCGTTCATGTAAGTATATAAGTATAGCATAAAATTTCGATTGAAAGAATAGCATAACGTAAATCGAGTAAATCGCATAATTTGCACAAAATGAAAGTAAATGAGTTAACTTAATGCTCAAAACTAGTGTTGTAAGAATTACTACTAATAACTAGTGCGAGAATAGTTGCGAATAACGCGTGAAAATAACTACCAACAAAAGAATAATACAAAAATAATAAGATAATGTACGAACGTAACTATAAATAGAATGGTGTAAAAAAATAATGAAATTTACTGTAAATGAAAGTACGCAGAACAGACGTATAGTCTACTGGTATGAGGATAACTTTTTGGAAACCGAAGAATGTTTTATGTTCAAAGCAGGTTCACTTGAAAAGATTTCGTAGGTCCACATTTTCATGTGTTTACGAGAAGTCGAGTTTGAAAAGTGTTATAAGGTATATTATTAGTTGCAAATTCCTCCCGAAAACATATATTGGATACGTTATATGAAAACATGCAGATTTACATTTGATTTGTAAAATATGCAATGCAAGTTTATAAAATGCAAGATGAAACCATTTCATGAAGTGTGTGTCAATCTAATGTGTTTCGAAAGACCAAGATTTAAAATGATGTGAAGGTTGTGAATGATCCCATATGCCTTGACTAATTTTGGAAAATAAAATTTTCTGTATTTAAACATTTCTTTAACTTGTGGGTTGAAAAGTCAGAAATTTTTAATTGTTATGAAATGTTGAGAAAATCGAAGTGTTGCCCGTTAAGACTGGGTAAACTTGAAACCTTTTAAATTTTCAAACTTTTACGAATTTTATACATTGAAAGATCATTTATTTGCAGGATTGTTAAGGCATCTCTTTGGGCTCATAGCGGGCTATTTGTTTCAAGGCACAAGGTGTATGAAAAGTGTGTTCTAATTTGGCGAATAGGCTTTGTGAAAAAAGACTTATGGAATAAGTTGTCAAATTAATCGTTTTAGAGAGTAGTGTACTAGTGCGTATCGTGTAGGTAGGCATTTATATAGTTTAGTCTGACTAAGAAGTTCTAACTAATGGTAGTTGGCTATGGCTTAGGAGACTGGGTGCAGCAATATTAGTATTAGGTATATGAGGATATACTGTGACTTTGATCAAGTAAGTTTGTAAACATGAAGGTATAAAACAGGTTGAAATAATAAGTTTGGAAAAAGCATGTTCATTTTTAATTGTATGATGACGCAACATTCCTAAAATCAGGATGTGATCAAAGTTAAACACAGAGTTTAAAACTTAAGTCGTGGGTAAAAATGTTTTAACCAAAACGAGTAATACCGATATAGTGTAAGAATCATGAGCATAAATGAAATAGTGTAAGCTTTAATGCGATAATATATCGAACAAAAGTTTTAGTAATGATGATAAGGGATTCAAAAGCGAATGATCAATGAATAATGGCATATGAAACATCAAGTGATTAAATGGAATCTTCAAATGATAAACAAATATAAATATCAATGATATAAAACATTGGAAGTGTTTCTATAGGAAACTTTGACCAACCCAAGTATTTGAAATTTCCTAGTAACTTGTGGGGGCATACTTTAGCCTATAAGTGAATTCTCATCCCAAGAGTTCCTAGGTAGGTATACGGGTCCCTCGTCTGATTGGGATTTATACGAAATACCAGGCCTAGACAGAAAACTCAGGATACAGACGCTCACCCTTCCAGATTGCACGTGCCCCATCACTAGTGAATTCCAAAACTTTAGCGAGATTAAAAACGAGATGCAAAAATAGATCCTTGAGATTTGGATTTCACTCCTAACTCAAAGATGTATTCCAAAATTGAAAACAATTGTGGAATGAAACCAATCACTAAGTTAAGGATATCACTCCCAGCTTAGTGGTTAAGTTCCTTTTTGAAAGAAATACTCTTTGAGGTGTGGATGTCACTCCTATCTCAAAGATATATTCCTAAGATAAATAAAATATAGAGGAGTGAAACTAATCACCAAGGTATGGATGTCACTCCTAACTTGGTGATATCGTTTCGTTTTGTGAAATACGAGTATCTTCTTCTTTAAACAACACACCGAAAGAATAACGAGAAAGAATCATAGCGAATATATCTTGAAAGAAAATAATAGGATAAAGAGAAATAAACACGAGAGGACTCGTGAATGTAAGCTTGGTTATAGACAAGGCTAAAAGGCATTCTAATAACCTAATTCCCTATAACCATGGCTCTGATACCAATCTGTAACACCCCAACCGATGGCGGAATCATCGAGGTGTCACGTAGTGACGATTGTTCAAAAGCACATGGTACTAAAATGTAAATATATTATTGAATAATTTAAATTGTCTTACATGGATGAAATGGGAAAAATACAAAAGTCTGAATGAAACATGAAATTTGAAATAACTTATTAAAAGCAAGCACTAAAATCCAATGCTATAGTACTAAGATCAAACTGCACCTGAAACATGTACAAAGTAAGTTTTGTCAACATATGAAATGTTGGTGAGCATTCCTAGTTTTAATACATATAGTAAGTTGGAAAATGCTATACAATTCAAGTGCAAAGCTACAATGCAAATATGTAAACTATGTATCATACAAATGAGCGAAATCAATCCTGTGACTGTATAAATGTACTAAAATGAACGGCGGTGTACTTATCCAATAAATGGATAATAACTTAACAATGACCATGGATTCTCCGATGAAAAAGGGGGAGAATTACCTAGGTAGGTTGTCAATCCGATAGCGCTATCCAATGTTAAGGTCGGCTTGTACATGGTTAATGATTTCACTAAGTACAAATGTATTCGACATGTAATGTCTAAGCATAAAGCACGTATGTAAGCAAATGCCCAATGTACTAGAATTGTATGGTAAAATTTTGAACTTATATGTGTATTTTGTATAAGTGTACATGTAACACCCCAAAAGTGAATAAAGACAAAAAGGGGATAGGAAATACTCACTTTCGCCAAATGACTAGATGACTAAGCGAGCACGAAAATGCGAGCAATCCAAAGATTCAACAACGAAACTATTCCAATTTAGAAGAAAAGAAACCGAATAGGAAATATATCAAGCTTCCAATTCGCCAATTACAAGAGCTTATAATCAAAGCTTCAAATGTAGAAGTAATATACTCTAGAAGAAAGGTATGAGGGAGAGTTTAATCGAATTGAAACAATCGATTTAGAGGTGCAAAGTGTAATGGGTCATAGGTGGGTTTTTATACTAGTTTTGGATTCAATTAGGCTTTAAAATTGGTCAACACAATAATGTAAAGTTTTAAGATGAATTGACTATTTGACTAGGACTTTGACTAGGATTTTGACTAAGACTTTGACTAGGACTTTTGACTACGACTTTGACTGGAACTTTGACTGTTTGACTGTCTTAGCGGACCGCGAGGGCTAAAAAAATAATTTTTCTAATTTAATCAATTTTAAGTTATAGACTTGTTTCCTTCTGTTTCTAAATTGTTTTAGGACCGAAAATTAAAGGCTTTGAGTATCAAGGTCTAAAACATACGTGCTCGGGCGTAGATGTGAGTATAAAACGTGCATACTTTTACTTATAAAAATTATAAGTTTTATTAAATTGTGAATTTTGGTCCTATTAAAATACGAGGGTTAAAAATGAAAATTTTGAAATAGTTGAGGAACCAATTATGCACATTTATGAAAAGTGAAGGGTGCAGGTTGTCACAGTGGGATGGTGGGACAATGTTTTCTTGGTGGTTCGATGGTGGTTTTGTTGAGGTTGGTTCGAATGGGTGGTTGAGGGGTGGTCCGATGATGGAGATAATGATGGTGGTCCGGCTGATGACGGTGGTCCAAGTATTTTTTTCATTATTATTATTATTATTATTATTATTATTATTATTATTATTATTATTATTATTAATATTATTATTATTTACGTTGCCTGATTCTGATTATAGCTTTTGAACCAGATATGTTCTTAGGGAAGGCGACGAAGGATGATGTGGTGTTGTGTTTTGTTGTTGGTCTGCTTGGTTAGGTAATTGATTTCTTTTAATTATAATATATTGGATGCGTTTTGTGTTTCAAGTTTTTGTTTTTTCTCCTTTTTCTTGTTTTGTGTTTCATGTTTTTTTATAGATTGAAATTTATTCCAGAATAATATTTTGGTGGTGAGGTTATTATTTCACCTAGGAAGCTCATAGATGTAGTAACAAACCTCTAACCATGTAATTGAAGGTTATTGATGTTTTTGGATCTTTTTGGTATGTATGTGATATAGATGGTACTAGTTTTTTACACCAATGTAATACGAATGTACAGATGTTTGTTGGTTATTTTTACACTAACGTAAATACGCATGTATAGATGTATGTTTACGACTCTTTGATTATTCTTTTATTTACACCAATGTAAATAGTATTTATATACTTTAACTAGTAAGTTTTGTCGCGCTTCATTGCGGATTTCAAAAAAGGGTAAACATAGTTTTGGTAGGTGTTGGATTTAGATTTACAAAAATTGATACGTTTTGTAACAAAAAGTGTTAGCATGTTAACCCAGCCTGAAATGTACTAAAATTACTAATCCACTAAAAATATTTTAGATGAAATTACTGTACAGTTGTATTTTTTTACGCCAATTTACACTTATTTTAAAGTGTATTTTACCGATGTAAGTACTCATCCCTATTTCAATTGTTAGTGTTAGGTTTAAGGTTTTGAAAAACAATTTTAAAGATTTTGATGTAGGTGTAGCATTTTGTGCTATATATGAATGCTTACGTGTTACTTTTATGTGTGTATTCAGTGCATTACATGGAGGTTGAAGTAATTGAATAGCTTTGGATGGCTATATTTGACGATATGGAGGTTGAAGTATCCAGAAGACATTATGAAGTTTTGGAAAGTAATTCAATGTAAGAAAGTAATTAAATGTGGCAAGTAGTTGTTTGAAGTTTTGGAAAGTAATTCAATGTAAGAAAACACTGGTGTAAACACCAGGCACATCAGTGTAAATCTGAATGTATAGATGTTTGGTGTTTATTATTTACATCAGTGTAAATCATACAAAATACAGACGTCTGGTTATATATGTGTGTGAAAACACTGGTGTAATAAATACAGTGTAAAAATGAGAGAGAGAGAGAGAGAGAGAGAGAGAGAAGACATAATGTACAAGTTGATTATTTGTTTTAAAAAATTAAATTGGTTAAAAACTAAAAGAATTAAAAAAATAAATTAAAGTTAAGAAAAGTAAAGAAATTAAAATATAAATTATTTCTCTCACTTAGTGTTTTACCTTAATACCCCTATTTGTACTTTATTACATTTAAATATTCTTAATATTAATTTAATTAGCATATGAAGACAAAAGACATCAACTTTTAATCTCAACCATTGGATCATCAAGATCAATGGTCCAAATGAGTTCCTATGGTTCTCACAACTCACATGAGTTTTCAAAGTATCCTAACCCTAAATATATATATATATATATATATATATTTTACCTTATTAAGGAGGAGAGATGGGTAAGAAGGTAATTTCACCATCATTTTAAGATGGCATACAAAAGGTCTCATGCAAAAATCTCTAACTTTTACCATTTTCTTCCATCTATGCCCTTTTGTACAAGTCACTAATACAAATCAATTGCACCATTCAATACATTTAATTCATGTATTAACTTTTTGTTACCTAGAACCATTACCAAGTAATAGATTAATTCATGTAACTTTTTTTTAATGGATTAACTTTTTGTTTCCAATGGAATTTGAATTATCACCACAAGAAAATGCTAAGCCTTATTTAACACTTTGTAACCAGTAGGCTAAAAGCTCTTTGGTTCATGTGTGTAACTAAATGTTGCAAATAAAAATCAAACACGGATCGGATTGGATAAATGATAGTATGGTGTATAAAGTTTTGGCAATTTAAAATGTGAATAAAAATACATACCCGCGGCAACGCACAGGCATTCCACTAGTATATATAATAAGAACATGCTTTTCGTAAAAAAACTAAAGAACTCACTTTTCCACCACACACTTATTTTAATCCAAAAAGATTTGTGGACCACAATTATCGTTGAATAAAAAAAAGGGAATATTCCATTGCCTAATAAAACAAAATAAGGTGGACCATAGTCATTTACACTACTGTAAAATTATTATTATTTTTTTTACGTCGAGGTTACCCGTTTTTACACTGGTGGGAAAAAAAATTTAAATTCACATTTTACGTCGGTGTTCTCATGGTTCTTTCATGAAATGGTGGTTTTCATTTGAACCTAATCCTATATATATATATAGAGGAAGTATTGGGAAGAAACCCAAAAATTTGAAGAAACTCCCACAAACTCATTTAATGGACCAAAAAGCTCCACATAGCCAATGAAGTTAAATTATTTTTTATTAATCAAAGGTTATTTTAGTAATTTTACCATACCTCTCACACAAATGGCACTATATAAATATTCTTTCCCTCTCACATTTTCAAATTTTGATTAATATGCCTTCCCTCTCTCACCTCTCTCTCTCTCTCTCTCTAATTACAGATCTGAAGCAAAAAAAACCTACACCACCATCGAACCATCACAGGCAAGCATCCAAACATCATCCATCACTATTAACCACCATCATCATGATCATCTACAACGAGGACAGTCGTTCCATTCATAGGACCACCACAGGATCGGCACAACCAATAGTGGCATCATTATCGAAGCCCACCGTATAACTATTCATCATCATCATCGTCCCTGTCACCCCAACCGGTTATCCTTTTTTTTAATTTCAGGTTTATTTTCTAGGGTTATTTGTAGGGTTTCTTTTGAGGCGTTTTATTTGAAATAATTTGTGGAGTTTTGTTAAAAGCGATTATAGATTCAACATAAATTTTTGTGGTTCAGCCCCTGTTTTGGTTTGACACCTGCTTTGGGGGATGCTTTTTTGTGGGTTTTGTGGGTAATTTTTGAGGGTTTAATTTGAAATAATTTGTGGAATTTTGTTAAATGCGAATATAGATTGAACATAAATTTTTGTTTTCAAAATGACTTTTCTATGTAGGTTTCGTGGGTTTTTGTGGGTTATTAGAACCATTGAGGTATTTTTTGTGTCAAGTTTTTTGCGCGTTATTGTGTTCATCGTTTGTGTGAATTTCACAAACAATGGTTCATAACATCTCTGTTTTGTTGGATGTTTTCTCATCTATGTAAACCCAAAATGTTTGTTGTTTTTGCAGACAAAAAATGTTTGTTGTTTTTGCAGACAAAAAACGTGTTACACGCGTAACACTGGTGTTGTAGCATCTCTATTTTTTTATGTCTTTCTCATCTATGAGTTTTTTTGGGTTACCCTAGTTTACTATTTTCCATGCGTCATATGTATCAGGTCCCCCATATGTTTTAACAGAAAATGTTTGTTTCTTGTTTTGCAGACAAAAAATGTGTTTCGTACGTTACAATCGTTTTTACAAAATGTTTGTTTCTTTTTGTTTAACACAAAATGTCTTTTGTATGTAACAGGTTCCCATATGTTTAACACAAAATGTTTGTTTCTTTTTTATTATTATGGCTCCTTATTATATATTAAATAAACTGTTTTCCGCATGTAACAATATTTACTCTGTTATAACATATGTTACAGCTCCTATTTTTGTCAGAGTTACATACATTAATCAAAGCATGAATTCTAACCCCAGCACTCCCCTTTGGGAGGTTCTTAAGACCCACCACCATCTAATCCCAATCGAACCCGAGCCACCTCAAATTGAACTGGATATGGCAGTTGCACCTGAACCACACCCACCCGGTGAACCGGATATCCCCCCTGTTGCAGCCGAACCTGAACCCCTCCCCCCTGTTGCCCCGGGCATCCCCCTTGAACCGGTTACACTCATAGAGCAGGCAGACACTGGGTTCGTAAGCGACGGAGATTTCGATTGGAATGCGGCATTTGATTACGTTTTTCCCAAAGAATATCCGTGTTAGGACAAAGAGGATTGGTGAAACCACTTTTGGAAACCTAAGTGTAATTCACTTCTGTCTGAAATATTCTAAGTATAGAACTACTGAAGAAAGAACACTAAAGTACTGAAGAAGGATTCTACAAGTACTGAAGAAGAAATGCATCAGAAGTTCTGAAGTCCAAACCAGACAGTTCACTAAAGAACTACTGAAGACAAACTACTCATCAGTAGTTTGTCATTCATCAGCACTTGTTCAAGAATCTTTCCACCACCTTATGTTTCAGTAGTTTATTAGTTTAGTATTACTTTTACTTTTTGTACAAGTTCCAAGATTGCAACTTGTTGCAACTTGTCTCTGAACTTGCTTTTTTGGAAGGTTCATGTATTTGTAAAGTCTATAAATATATGGGTTCATCCCTCTGTTTTAGACATTGATTTTTAATACAGAAATCCTTCAAAGCTTATCATTGTTATTTCCATTTCATTTACTGAGAATCTGTTTAAGTGTTCATTCTCATTCAATGCTTAGATTCTCATTAAATACTCGTCTTTAGTTTTATCAAACATCCAGGGGGAGTAATAACTCCTGTTGATAAGTGTAGCGTTAACTTATATCATTCCGCTGTGCTATTACTGATAAAAAACTTGCTAGACACTTAAGTGCTCACTAGCAAGTTCACACAAAGAGCAATACTGATCCCACAATTGGTATCAGAGCACTGGTTTATCTGATCACATATCAATCTAACACATTGAGAATCAGACACAGGCTCTTATTGATATTCAATAAAGGATTAAAAGTTCACTTTTATCAACATCCATCACTTTATGAGATATTTGACAAATCAATACTCTTTAAAATGGATCCTCATAATACTGGTTCTGCCAATAAACCTGCTATGCTAGTAAGAAATCAATATAATGTCTGGCAAAGAAGAATGGCACATACCTTATCACAGACGAACACAGGTTGCTGGAAATCTGTGATATATGGTCCTCATAAACCAGTAAATATCCATCCTAAAACTTGAGTTGATGCTAAAGCTTTCTCTATGTTGGCAATGGCACTTCCAAATGAAATCTACTCTGGCCTATTACATTGTGATAGTGCCAAAGAACTTTAAGACTGCCTCAAAGAACAGTTTGGAGGAACTGAAGAGTGATGAGATGGTGTTTTACCATGTTCTAGTATGTGTAAGTAGGTGTTTTTAAGTGATTTATATCATAAAACATAGTTACTTTGAGAATGATTGGGATTTGCAGGTACTTGAGGCTTAATAAAGTTAACTGGAGCTTAATATGAAGGTTTTGGAAGCTAGACAAGAGGTTGGAAGTTCATGGATGCAATCCCAAGTGAAAGTGTGAAGAAAAGAAGAAATTTCGAGTTGGAGCGCAAGGTAAAATGCCTTTGAGCGCACGTGCTCTGATCCCAGCGCAACACAGAAAGTTTGGGAAATTTGGTGCTCCCCAGCGCAAGCTTAGAAGGGAACCAGCGCAAGGTGCGCTGGTCTTGTCTGACCTTGCGCCACTGCCAGCATAAGTTACGAATTTAATGGTTTAAACCCTATAAATAGATAATTATGCTCCAAACGAAAAGATACTGAACCCTAGCCGTTTTTAATCATTCCCAAGGTGTTTTTCCCTCAATTAATCATTCCTAATCATCATCTTAATCATAAAATCATGCATTCAATCTCCAACAACACATCAATTGAAGATCTTGCAATGGAGATGAGCGGCTAAACATCTTTGTAACCACCTCCGGGTGTATGGTTCGTTTGTGAAACTCTTATTCTTGTTTGGTTTGGTTTATGGATTGTCTTTTAATTGTTTGAAAGATATTTGTGGTTTGAGTTATTTAAACAAGTCACGTTTGTGCAATTGCTTATCTTTTAGTCATTCGCATTCGGTTTTCTTGCATCGTGAGCAGTTTGATTAACGGGAGGGTAGTTGTTATTCGTGGGTTGGTAATTAAATTGTATGAGTTATTATTAAAAACTTGTGTTTGATTATCACTTAACTTAAACCGTTCAACAAAACTATGTCTATGTGGTATCCAATCATCTAACCAAGGGTAGGGTGAATCATTAAACCGGAAACCTGGAGGGGGTTACTTCTTTAATATCATTGTTTACAACTTATAAAATTCGTTTTCTTAAAACTCAAAACAACCAACAAACCAATTAGATTTTTAATTTACTAGTTAATCTACAAAACTATACTTTCCACCAATTCCCTGTGGAGACGACTCACTTCCACTTTACTACTTATTTTCATTATTTTTGATTGACCCAACGACATCGATCAAAATGGCATTTTGATCGATGTCGTTGGGTCGGTCAAAAGAAAAGATTAAGCAGTATGTGGAAGTCGAGTCGTCTCCACAGGGAATTGGTGGAAAGATTAGTTTTGCAAATTAACTAATAAAATTAAAACCTAATTGTTTTGTTGGTTGTTTTGAAATTCAAGAAATTGGATTTAAGAAGTTGTAACAATAATGAGAAAGAAGTAACCCCCTCCAGGTTTCCGGTTCAATGATTCACCCAACCCTTGTTTAGATGATTGGATACCACATAGACATAGTTTTGTTGAACGGTTTAAGTTAAGTGATAATCAAACACAAGTTTTTAATAATAACTCGTACAATTTAATTACCAACCCACGAATAACAACTACCCTCCTGTTAATCAAACTGCTCACGATGCAAGAAAACCGAATGCGAATGACTAAAAGATAAGCAATTGCACAAACGTGACTTGTTTAAATAACTCAAACCACAAATATCTTTCAAATGATTAAAAGACAATCCATAAACCAAAGTAAACAAGAGTTAAAGTTTCACAAATAAACCTTACACCCGGAGGTGGTTACAAAGATGTTTAGCCGCTCATCTCCATTGCAAGATCTTCAATTGATGTGTTGTTGGAGATTGAATGCATGAATTGATGATTAAGATGATGATTAGGAATGATTAATTGAGGGAAAAATACCTTGGGAATGATTAAAAACGGCTAGGGTTCAGTATCTTTTCGTTTGGAGCATAATTATCTATTTATAGGGTTTAAACCATTAAATTCGTAACTTATGCTGGCAGGGGCGTAAGGTCAGACAAGACCAGCGTACCTTGCGCTGGTACCCTTCTCAGCTTGCGCTGGGGAGCACCAAATTTCCCAAACTTTCTGTGTTGCGCCGGGATCAGAGCACGTGCGCTCAAAGGCATTTTACCTTGCGCTCCAACTCGAAATTTCTTCTTTTCTTCACACTTTCACTTGGGATTGCATCCATGAACTTCCAACCTCTTGTCTAGCTTCCAAAACCTTCATATTAAGCTCCAGTTAACTTTATTAAGCCTCAAGTACCTGCAAATCCCAATCATTCTCAAAGTAACTATGTTTTATGATATAAATCACTTAAAAACACCTACTTACACATACTAGAACATGGTAAAACACCCTCTCATCAAAGAGGTGATTGCCAACACCAGAGAAATCCTTGCTCAACAATATGAAACTTTTGCTCACATTAATGGGGAAACCTTAACACAACAATTTGAAAGATTCTCCTCATTAATATCTGAGCTAAAATTAAATGGTCAGACCTACACAACTGTATCTATGCTTCATAGATTTTTAAGGTCTTTACCTGAAAAATGGGAAACATACTCTATAGTCTTAAGATCTTCACCAGACTTTAGCTCCCTCACTCTTACAAAACTTAATGGGAGATTACTTACTTTTGAAAGAGAAATTGATCAAAAGAAAAAGTTACAACCTGAATCGTCAATTATCAAACTTTCAAAATCGGTTTAACTTGCGCATTTGTAAGTTAAATTCTCTTACCTACCCACAAACGAGATTGTTGGCAGGAAAGATTTGTTTGATTATCCAAATATATGGGAAAGTCAACCAATTCCGTTCGAGAGGGTTGCTTGGCTTAAGATTATTGGTGTGCCACTGTGCATTACGGATGCTAAAGTATTGAACGACATTGGAAGTCTTTTCGGTTTGGTGGTTAAACATGCTCAGGTGGATGATCGTGCTTGTGACTCGTCTTTTCACCTCATCGGAGTGCTTGTCAATCATGGAAAGATTATTCACGATGTGGCTTGTCTCCGGTGGAGAGGGAATACGTTTAAAGTTTGGGTGTCGGAGGTGGATAAAGAGTGGATTGGAGACTTTGTGCAGGGGATAAAGATGGATAATGGGTTTACTATGGATACTGGGGAGAGTTGCCATTCACCGGAGATGATGCCGGAGTGTGCTCCGCCACCGGATGGTGTTCAAAGGTCTCTTGTTATGGTAAGCATTAATGATGGTCATAAGGGAGATGCGGTTACCAAAGTTACGGATGAGAATTCAAAATCTCAGTTTCAAAAGGGAGAAGGTGATTTTGGAAACAAGGAGGATTTTGCAGAGGTCGTTAATGAGAATATTCAATCCACAGCAAAGTCTCTAAAGAGGAAGAAATTTAAAAATTTTGTACACGTGGGCTTGAATACTTCAGGGGGGGTCATCTAGTCATAACCAAAGGCCCACTAAAGAGCCCAAAAAGGTGGGTGATGACATTTTTGGTTTGGACCCTATTATATGTGCTTTGGATGATAAGGCTGGAAAAACTTTAGAACCAGGTCCGTTAATACTAACAACCCATTTTCAGTTTTGGGAGATGATTCTGATGAAGATGTAATTGAAATGGAGCAAGAGGTCAAGGATGTTAATCAAGGGGATGAGGCGGCACACACGTCTGATTTAGTTGGTGCGACAGATGTTGTTGTCCATGAAGCAGAAACTGATGGTTTTGATGAGGGGAACGCTATTCTCTCGCAAAACGGTGGTGATAATTCTTTGGGTAACAAGCATGGGGACAACTTTGATATAGTTACTTTGGAAGAGGAAGTGTCGTGTACCGTTACTTTGGGCCATAAGTTGGGAGCGGGACTTCAAGATTTTCAAGATTTGATTTGGGATTCTATTTCAAAAGAAGGGGTACAAGAGGTTAGACAATGAATTGTTTATGTATTAATATTAGAGGCATGGGAGTTGATGGTAAGGATGAATAGTGTAACAACCGGCAAAAATAAGGTAATTCCGTACAAATTAATTAATATATGATTAACGTAATTAAATGCAATTATGTGTGATTTAATTGTCAAGGCCTTAGGAGATAGCAATTTCCAAATAGTGCATAGGAATGCATACGTTTAATGGTAAAACATGATTGGATCATGTGCGAATAAGCTATCCGGTATGGACGTTGGCAATTACCCGGTAATAATTAAATAAACGAAAAGGATCCCGGACACCCAGGATATAAAATAAAGGGTAGTTTCATAAAATATAATGAGTTTTGGAACTCCAAAACCATAAGTGAAAACGTCTTGTACAAATCTCCCGGTAACGAATAAAATGCGCGTACCGCACCCGATACGCGTATAACTCATAATTTCGCCCGGCAAAGGCCTAAATAACCAATCAACGCTTAAATTAGACTATATTTAAGGGTTATTAAAGGTATTTTTAATGTCCGAATAACGCGTGATTAAAACCCGAAAAATACCCGAACGACGGGGGATTAAACATAACAAATATTGGGTAAATATTTGAAGTGGTGGACCCCACCTAAACCCACACAAGGGCCGGCCTAATGGCCTTTGTAATCCCCTTGCTTTGTGTTTAATAATAACCTATAAAGCCTAGGGTGTAAAGCATGCAAGGATGAGACAAAACATGAGATAATGTAAGTACACAAAGCATGCAAAATCTTACCTTGTTTAAGATTATTTTCGGCCAAGAGGCCCTAATAAGCCAAGACAAAATCAAACCCATCATTACACTAGTGCACTCTTATATATATGATATCTAGTGAAAGATTATGAAAGATCACAAGGTTTAGCAAGATTTGCAAGAAACCTCCCACATCTATACATACATACACGGCATTATACACACACACACATATGATACCTTTCCAAAAATCCCAAGTACACAACTCAATCCTCCATAAGATTACTTGAATCTTTGGAATGATTACATGTGATAACACTATATATAACATGTGTTAGTCCCTTGAAGATAACAAAGCAAAAACAACTCCTCTTCTTTCTTCATTTGGGCCGTAAGTTTCCCCTCTCCCACACACATCATTCTTTCAAGTTTTTACATCTCCAAATCACTCAAAACAATCCATCATCCAAACCCCTATTGTGTGTTTCAAGCTTGGAGCTTAACCATTAAGGAAGAACACACTAAACCCCTCTCAAAATCCAAGGTTTTGTCTTCCCTAGCCTTGTGCTAGTAGTAAGCTTCTTAACCTTGTTTTTGATTATTATTATTCATGTATGTGTTCTTAGAAGCAAGTTGTACATGAAGGGTTTAAAAGGTGGTTTGAACATAATCTTTAATAGGTCTTACATGTGTAAAATGGATGATTAAAGATATGTAAATAAATCATGGATTTGATGATGATAAAGTAATGATCTTGAAAATATATAAAGTTTACACATAAACTAAGTAGGATGATGATTTGGTTGAGATTTGTGGAATAAACTTGAATGTAATAAAAAGTAGTGTTAATCATCTTAATATGATCATCTAAGGTATAATATATGGTGGAACATGTTAGAAGTTCAAGAATAAAGAAGATGAAAAATTAATGTTACTTACTTAGAAGAATAATATTTTGTTAAAATGGGCAAATACATAAAACACACATACAAGTAGTCATGTATATGGAATATAAGACTAATAAAAGTGTTTTGATACAAAAATAACTTACCAATAAAAAGTTGAATCTTCAAAGTCTACTATTTTGAGTGAAAAATGTTAACTTTGGAAGTTAGAGTGGAAAAATGCAACATTTGAAAGTTGAGGGACTAATATTATAACTTTGAAAGTTAGAGGGCTAAAATGGATATTTTAGAAACTATTAGTCCAAAAATGCAAGGATGGAAAGTTTGGTGTCAAAAGAGTAAGTAATAAATTTCTAAGGATGATTTTGGTAAATACTAGTAGTTATACTTGGGTATTTTGTATAAAAAGTATATTTTTGAAAGTTATAAAATATGGATGATATTAACATAAGGATTTTTATAAATTAGAGATTTTATAAAAATATTAAACAAACTTGAGAAACTTAAACAAAAATGAATACTTTTATATAAATGGGAATATAAAAGTATTGGAAACATTTTTGTAGTTAAGTTAACAAGTTGGGTTAAAAATACATAAGTATTTCAAACCTTCCAAGTAATATGTGTAAAGAGGAAGAAATATGGATAATATTTCTATAAAACACATGTTAAAAAAAAAACTTGGAAAAAATTGACTATTCGAGCTAAGATATCGAACTAAGACGCGTTAACGAACCGTACACGGACAAAACATGAGAAAAATGCCATTGCGGCAAGATAAGAAAATATATATTTTTAAGAAGTAAAATATATATACATCATGGGTGAAAACTAATAAACACTTTCCTAAGTGTTGAAGGAAATATTCGTGGGAGAAAAACATGACATAAACAAATAAGACGTTAAACAAACGTATATACTTAACAAGAAAATTACACATTTATATATATGTACGCTCGTTTTGGCAAAATTCTAGTGTATCTACTTAATGGGAAAGTAGATATGTGGGAAGGAAAGCCGCGACGAGAAGACAAAGATATATATGTGTATGCCGCGCCGACAAAATCCTAGTATATTTATTTGAATGGGAAAATAAACATACGGTATGGTGAGTTGAATCGGGTGTTAAGAATATACAATCGAACGACAAGATCTTAGCATATTTGTTTAAATGGGAAAACAAATGTGCGGCAAAGTGAGTCGGGTCGAGTGTTGAAATATAAATTATATCGAGCGATGCGATCTTAAGTATAATTATTTAAATGGGAAAATAATTATATGTTAAGTGAAGTCGAGTCGATGATAATAAGGTACAAGTTAAGGAAATATTAACAAGAATAATATATAACTTGTAACACAAAGGGTAATCTAACGCCAACGAAACCTAGGATACGCGCTTAATTAAACGGGATTTGGAATAACTTGTGGTCGGGAGTTGGGTGTACAACTTGCCAAGGCACATGCACTATAGGAATAGTGACTTATACGTCTAGGACGTTTGTAGGTGCGAGACCCTCTTTGCTATCTGCCTAGTAAGCCAGACAGAGTTTCAGGTGAGTTTCACGGCCCCATTTTAAACTATTTTTACGCTTTTCGGGGGAAAGATATGTTAGGGAAAATGTTTGACGGATTTATTACTTGAGGTGTGACCGCCACTCGGGGTTGAGTCCTCGCCTCTATAATCATTTATTCAGGGAAATGAAACCGGAGGAATATTGAATAGTACTATTGGTGCCTGACAAGGCCCACCCCTAATCGATAGCGTCGATTATGCATTAGGTTATGCCTAGGGTGCATATATTCTGAACTTAAGTCGTGGGAAACCGAGTAACGACTTGGAGCGGGGCATATTTATTATATACGTCTTGGTTTGATTATAGTCTCAAGTAGATTTATAGGAATTTGCAACTCCTATATATTGTCATAACATGGTATTTCCCAAGTATTCAAGTTTTGGAAACTAAAAACCTGTGAACTCACCAATATATTTATATTGACGAAACTTTTAAACATATCTTTCAGGTAATTAGATGAAGGAGAACCGGGCAAGCTGGGTCGTGGAATCCTCCGATGCGGTGTCAAACATTTTGCGGGGTTTCACCTTTATTTCCCAAGGCTTTGGGATATATTTGAGAAACCTCTATGTTGTCTTAAAAACAATTTACTTTTATGTAATATTTGGAACAAGATTTGACGCCTTAATAAATGACCCATTTTCTTAAATTACTTGTGTTTAGCAATAACCTTGACTTTATGCTTTGAACCGTCGCGCCACGTGTTTCCGCCATTGTCGTGGTGTGACAAATAGGTTAAAGGTCTTAGAAATCAGAATGATGTTGTGTTTTTGGTTTTGCAAGAAACTAAATTACAAGGTTTGGATATACATACTATTGATCGTTTTTGGGGTAGAGGGAGCTTCGATTTTGAAATTGTTGAACCTACGGGTCTTTCAGGAGGTTTGGTTTCCATATGGGATAAGAGTTATTTTGAAAAAGAGACAGTAATAAAAAATCATAATTCCTTGATGGTGAGTGGTTAATTGAAGGATGTTAATATGAAGGTAAATTTGGTCAATGTGTATGGTCCAAAGACTAGAGCTTAAAAGCAGTTGGTTTGGCATTCTTTGAAGGAAATAATGAAGTCTAATGAGGGTAATTGGATTTTTATAGGAGACTTTAATACCGTTAGAAGCTCGGATGAAAGAAAGAATGCGATGTTTAACGAAGCGACGGCTAAGGATTTTAACGAATTCATAGATGATATGGGATTGGTTGAGTATCCTGTGATAGGAAGGAAGTTTACGTTTCTTGCGGGGAAAGGAAAAGGAGATAAACAAAGTAAGATCGATAGAACTTTAGTTTGTGCTGGTGTGTTTAATAAATGGCCAAACGCTACTCTTAGAGCTCTTCCGTGGGGGTTTTCGGACCATTGTCCTTTGCTTCTTCACATGGTAAGTAAAAACTTTGGTTCGAAACCCTTCCGGTGGTTCAACTCATGGATCGATAAAGTGGGTTGTGTTGAATTGGTTCGTGATACATTGGGAAAGGGTGTTGGGGAAGGCTCGGCTCAGTTGATTCTGTCACGTAAGTTGAAGAATTTAAGCATGGAGCTGAGAAAGTGGTGGACCAAAATTTCAAAGAAGGAAACTGAAGAATATGCCTCCTGTTGTATCAAGTTAAACACGGGAGAAAAATATTTGGAAGTTAGAAGCATTTCTGATGAAGAACTTTGGGTTATGGAGGAATCTAGGAAAAGAATTAATGAGTTAAATGAGGCAAAGAAAAAAAGGATTTGAAACAACGCTCACGTGTAAAATGGGCATCTTTGGGGGATAAAAATACGGGTTTCTTTCATCGGGTTATTGTTGGAAGAAGATCGTCTAATGCTATTCCGGGGATGGATGTTAATGGGGTTTGGACCATAAAGCCGTCAATTGTGAAAAGAGAAGTTTTAAGGCACTTTCGAAGTCATTTCAGTGAAGCTTGTAGCAATCGGTCGAAGTTAGTTTGTGATACTATAAAAACAGTGTCGGTTCCTTTGGGTGAGGAATTGGTGCAACCATTTTCTAAGGAAGAGATCAAGAGTGCGGTGTTCGAATGTGGTAAGGATAAGGGGCCCGGTCCCGATAGTTTTAATTTTCATTTTGTGCAAGAATTTTGGGATGACTTGGAAGGTGATTTCTTTAATGTTTTTTTCGAGTTCTATGACACGGGCTTCATTAGTCCGGAGTGAAGTATCTCTTTTATTACTTTGGTGCCTAAATGCAAAAACCCGATGAATATGAAAGAATATTGGCCCATTAATCTGATTGGTATGATTAACAAGGTGATTTCGAAACTTTTGGCGTTAAGAATTAAGAAGGTCATGGGAGAGGTGATTTCGGAGTCGCAATCGGCTTCTTTAAAAGATATGTATATTTTGGATGGCCCCGTTGTCTTAAATGAAGTTTTAGCATGGTTGAAGAGTAAATCTAAAAAGGCTTTTTTTATTAAAAATTGATTTTGAGAAGGTGTACAACAATGTGAATTGGGGTTTTTTAATCTCTATGTTGGAGCAAATGCATTTTCCTCCGCGATCATGTATGTGGGTTTTGGGGATTCTTAAGTTGGTGCGATCGGCGGTGTTGGTTAACGGGTCGCCTACGTTTGAGTTTCCTTGTCAAAAAGGGCTTAGGCAAGGTGACCCGTTGTCTCCGTTCTTGTTTTTGGTAGTGATGGAAGCCCTTTTCTTATGTTATTAAGAAAGCGACTATGTTGGGAGAGTTTAGAGGAGTAAAGATCGATAAAGAAGGTATGGTTCTCTCTCATATGTTATACGCCGATGACACTCTTATTTTAGGTGAATGGTCGAGCGGTAATGAGGTTAATTTGGCTAGAATTTTGAGATGTTTCCATATATGCTCGGGGTTGAAAATTAGCATAAACAAGTCCAATTTGTATGGGGTTGGTACATGTATTGAGGAAACGGATAATATGGCTTTGACCTTGGGGTGTAAACGTGATGTTCTGCCATTCGAGTACTTGGGTATTAAAGTAGGCGCCAATATGAATACATGCTCTAGTTGGAAGAAAGTGATTGAGGTGTTTGAGTCAAGATTAGCTATTTGGAAGGCGGAACTTTTGTCTATTGGTGGTCGAGTGACGCTCATCAAAGCGGTCCTTGAAAGTCTCCATATTTATTATTTCTCATTGTATAAAGCGCCTCGGAAAGTGGTGGATAATCTTGGAAGAATTATGAAAAAGTTCTTATGGCCGGGCTTGAATGTTGGTAATAAGATTCATTGGGTTAGTTGGAATCGAATTACTACTCCGAAGAAGTTTGGAGGATTGGGCATTAAAAGGTTAGAGGATGTCAATGAAGCGCTTATTTTTAAATGGGTGTGGAGATTCTGCTCTAATAAGAATTCGTTATGGAGAAGGGTGGTTGAGGTTTGTCACAAAAGTAATAACATGTGGGAGATACTTCTGGTCAATAAGTATGTGTCGGGAAGTTGGAAGTCGATAGTTAAAGTGGCGGCCGGTTTAAAGGTTAACGAGGTGTTACTGTATACATTTATTAGAGCTAAAATAGGGAATAGTAATTCTGTCAGATTTTGGCTAGACGTATGGCTGGGCAATTGTGCGCTTAAGCATAAATGTCCGTTATTGTACCGGCTTAAGGATAATAAACGATATTTTGTTTCGGAACGGACCAAAATAATGAACAACCATATGGTGATCTTTACTGATTGGATTGAGAATATATAGTCGACTGACGAGCTGATACTGTGGGTCAATCTGTGCGACTTGCTGGCGGGTTATGTTGCAGCGACGGGCCAGGACGTTTGGTTTTGGGCTGCAGCAAGTGATTCAGTATTCTCCACTAATGCTACGACAAAGTTGCTGGTGCAAAGGACGGATTTTGGTACAAACTTTGTTCTAAAGTGGGTCTCATGGGTTCCTATGAAATGCTCGATTATGGCTTAGCGAGCGGAAATGAATAGAATTCCAACAAAGATTGCGCTAGTTAAGAGAAACATTGCTATTCCGGATAGAAGTTGTTCTTGGTGTAACTACAATGACGAGACAGTGATGCATGTTCTTTTAGATTGTATCATTGCCACTAATGTTTGGGATTGTACTGGGAGATGGTGCCGGTTAGATCCGATCTACGCATTCGAGATTAAAGATCTTTTAGAGGTTTACAAATCGGTTAAGGGGTGCAAGATGAAGAAAAAGATTGTGCATGGGATAATTATGGTTACAATGTGGTCGCTTTGGAAGGCTAGGAATGATACGGTGTTTAATGGGAAGCGTCCTAGTGTGGAGCAGATTGTGGCTAGTGTGAAGTCTTTATCATTTCTTTAGGTCAAGAGTAGATCTAAATGTAATAGGATTGTATGGAAAGAATGGTGTCGGTATTCTATGTATATGTTCTAAAGGTTTGAGCCGTCGGTCCCCGTTTTGAGTGCCGGTTTGGCGTTTTGTGTATGAAAGCATTTAATACCAATTATACAAATTACTAATGCAAGTTATTCTAGATGTTTGTTTTGAAACTGAACATTCATTCAAGCCTTTAAATACGTAAAGGTGGGTTCTTCACCTTGAAGTTACATGTGCTTTAGGACCGATGTGGGATGGACAAAAAATACACGCTTTGTTATTTCTAGGTGCTTTAAGACCGACGTACTTATTTTTTTCCTTCGTTGTACCTTTAATTTTTACTTTTTTCTCTGTTTTTTGTCGTTATTTCTAAACATAAAATATAATAAGCATGTTACTGTATTTTTTTACTACATTTGGTTTTTAAGAATTGCATTTTTTTAGTGCATTAGTTTGCAATCCAAGAGTTCATACCAATGATTTCAAAAGGTTCATCCATCAAAGTTTGCAACCTTATGTTATTGTCTAAGTATATAATGCTAATCTAAAAGTGTGATGTTAGTCGAGCCAAACAAATGAGCCGAGCTGACCTTGGCTCTGCTTTGGATCATTTAGATATTGATTAACCAAAACTGAAATAATCAAAACCAATCGACTTTTGAAACACCTTAACCGGAAATTTTGGTATTGGTTACGGCTCCAAACCAAAATACTGGCCTGTTCACACCCCTAAAATCACTAATCTAAATATTATGTTACCCGTCGTAACGCGCAGGCACCCCACTAGTATATTCATGTAGCTTAACTTTATCATTTGACAACTGGGCTTATTAAGTCCATGAAATAAGCCCATCCAGCCTCTTATTATTAGCCCATCCAATAATAGAATATCTTCTAAGCCCAATAACTTGATTAAATGTCCAACTCAACAAGTAGCCATCCAGTAGCAAGACATGTCCAAGTCAGCAACACATCTAGCTTAGCACCACACCTGCAAACCTTCGAACAAAATATTCAAACAAATAATATACTAAAAGTTATTAGATTTTTTCAAAGCAATGCGTTACCTTCATATCCACGAAACAAATTACATAAGGATAGCAGGCAGGCAGGCAACAAGCTGCGCCGCCACCCCTTTCTAAATACATAATGTTATTAGATTGAATGTATATATAATGTATCATCTTTTAACATATTTGTCTAGTATCCAATTATCCATATATCCATCACCAAGTGCGAATCTTATTAAGGTCTGGGGTGTTCGACCCCCACCGATTTTTGCTCAGTAGTGTAAAAATTTTGTATATTTCGAGTCCGACCCCACCGAGTTGAAAACAAGTTGAGTCATGTGACTTTCAAACCCCACCATCTAAAAGTTCAAACTTCGTCACTCTCCATCACGTATTCTTTCAATTTATCTTTAACTTCGTCAAGATACTAAAACTAAAATTCGCCAACAAAAATCACCATAATTATGTATAACCTGAAAGTTCAAGAAAAACATTGTACTCTTAACTATCCACATTGAACCACGCTTGCTAACCCAAACCACATTTGTATTTCCCTTAACTACAAATACCTACATCCATTACTATTTACATTGAACTTCCTTTACTTAAACATTCCTATTAAGTTTTTACTTTCACAGTCTATTACCCGAGCTGCTCTGTTGGGTCGGGTACCGAATGGCAAACGGGTCTGTTTCATTGACAAAACTCTGTGAAATCAAATACTCAGAGTTTTCCAGCCTCTGACTTCGGATTCCCTTTCGAACTACATCTTCTGGTGACTTAACAAACTTCATCTGCATAGTGAATGTTGGATCATCTATAGTCGAATCATACGGGATATTATTGTTGTTCGGGTCGTGATAAGCGAATGCACCTACACTCATCCAATCGTAATTATCCGAATTGGGTTTTTGGGTGTTGGTGTTCTGTTCTTCTTCCTTAAGTGTCTTCACGAGATGGTTGTTTGGAATGTTTAGACAGTTGTTTTCAATTGTCGATGATTCGAAAACGTCCTCGAACGGGGTTGATGATATTGCTGGAGAGTCGTGGCTATGCTCGGTGCTTGAAATCGTCTTCTCAACGCTTGAATTCTTCTTGTAGATTCGACACAGCACCCAATCATCCAACTGTAAAAAAAAGAGGTTGGTGACTCATTGTATAAAAAATAATATTAATGTTAAACGCGTCAAGATTGTGATTTTAAAATACCATCAGGACTTCACGTACCCGAGAGCTATTGTTATCCTTTGTCGAAGACTCGGATAACCGATATTCATGCATGATCCAATTCGTTTTGGACCCTTTGGGAGCTTTACCAACGTAAAACACCAACGCCTTCTTAATCCCAAGCTTTCGGCTCCTGGACATGATCACCTTATCAGTTCCAGTGGCCTTCCAGTAACCCGACCCCGCGACTCGATTGGGTCGGGTCCCATTAGGGTACTTTCTATCCCTCGGGCTAAAAAAGTACCATTCCTTCTCTCCAAACATCGCCTTACCTATCACAAAAATTCAACCAATTTCACAATTAATAAATAAATAACCTCAAATTGTAATCAAAATGCATAGAAAACATTTACTAGGTAATTCCCATGGATCAAACTTATACAAATCAACATCTCCTATTATCAAAAGCGGGGAATCATCGCCTGCGACTTTTCGATACAAGTACTGCACCATAAGCTCCTCGTCGGTCGGGTAAAACCGGAACCCGGGTGGTAGGTTCAGCTGAGTCGTCGGATCAGTTAACGGCACCGGCACCGGCACAACCACCATTTTTTATTGAAGGTGAAGGAGACGGAGAAAGAGTTGTGAATACAAATACTATTATTATTATTTTTTTCTTTCAAGTGAGTAATAACTAATAAGTGGTTATTTATAGAAGTCGTGCTCGTGCAAGTGTTAAGATGACAAATAATACATGTGGCAAACCTTATCCCTATCGGTTAAAGCTACAGATTCATGAACTCAGAAACTAAATTTTGTTTTGGTTATCATTGGTTTCTGTCTTCACCGTACATTTGGCAGTTTTTTTACGACAAAATGAGAAAAATGAAGATAGATTGTTTAAAAAGTTGTGTGGGCATAAGACAAGTGTGGTAGTAGGTGATGCACCTATAAGGCTACACGGTACGGGGACCGTGTGAAGGGACGTGTCACGACGTGGCAACCTTGAGGGTTGTTATGTTTGCCACTGCCCATTGTTTGAAAGATGTGAAAGTTGTTGGATTGGTGGTGGAGTGTACCGCATACCCTTAGGTATACCTACGGACTTTATGGGTATGAAATACGGTTTTATAATCAGATATGAAATTGTAATTATAATTAGAAGTGCCACTACCCGTCTCATTCCATATTCACCATTCTCCCCAGCGTCACCATATTATTATAGCCTAACGATGACTAAGGTCTAAGATTGAGCATTAGTCGATTTGGTTCAACTGTCTCAAAACAGAACTAATAAACGATGCTTAGGTTTCAGTTTTTTAATAACTTATCAAATTCAATTGCAAACATAGGGCTAGCAAATCGTGTATACCCGACCTATTAAGAAACGAACCTGTTAAAACACGAACACGAAACATGTATACCCGAACACGACACGATAACTTATCATGTAGTTTTTTCTAAACCTGAACGCGAACCTGTTTATACCTGGTTTACACGATAATACCAGTTTATACCAAGTTAACACGATAAGACACGATAATACTTGTTATAGTAGGTTAATACGATAATACACGAACATGTTTTCCAAATCCGACACGTTAAATGGGTATCATTAAGCATTAAAAAGGTAGAATTCCATCTATAAAAACGAATAACTCCAATACTCCACCCCCACAACCTATATTTAAAAAAAATAAAAATATCCTTAACATGTCTTAACGGGTACTAACAGGTAAACACGTATTTAACTTGTTTAGACACGAAAATTAATAGGTATATTTCATGTCTACCTGTTTAGGACACGAAACCTGTTAAAATCGTATAGGTTCGTATCGAGTATTCGTGTTTGTGTCTGAATTATCAGCCCTAGCCCTATGTTTTGGTTTTAAGAAGAATAAAAAATTGATTAATTTAGTGAACAGTCTACGTAAATTTAAGTTCTTTCCGGTTAACAAATACAGTTAGCTTTTCTTTTTTCTTTTTTTTTTTCAATTAAATAAAAAATCAACGACATGACAAAAAAATATAAAAAATCAACGACTGTTCGATCTACATAAGAAAATAATGAGCCTATTAATAAATTATATTATAAATACTAGCTTTTTATCCCGAGAGTATGCCATGGTTAAATAATATAATAAGTAATAATACTAATAATAATAATTATTACTCTTATAATTAAATAAATAAAAAATAACTTTGCTATAAGTTAACACCATGTGTTGCAGTGTTACGTGATTCTTTCTCCTAGCTTCTCTTGATGAAGTATACCTATCCATCTTTAGAAGAGTAAAATTTCAATGATAACATGGCGATTGGGCTGAATTCAACATCGTAGATAAGAACCTGGTTTAAAAGAAAAAACATGATTAATGAATAACCTGAATATTTTGTGTTTTTTTTTCCTGTATGAACGAAACCCCACAAAAAATATTCGTTTTTTTCTCCGTTTATTATATAGCACTATGATACTCGTTAGAAAGATAATAAAACGCTCGTTAATTTGGTGTAATTTTTTTCTTTAAAAAATCTCGTATATAAAAGATATTAACGTTTAAAAATTATGGAAGGAAACATAAGAGAGAAAAATTTAAATTCTTTTTTTTTTAAATAACTCAATTTAATTTTAGTAGACCCCTAAGATCCTGTACAAAGTATTTATTTGTAAGAACTGTGAAAATCAAAGGAGGGTATTTTTTTTCAAAAAAAAATTTCCCATATGGTTAAACATGTATTATAGTATTGAAATCTAAAAAAAACAAAAAATAAATAAATTTTGGTGTAGAGTAATTACGTAATTACTGTTGTAGAGTAATTACATAATTACTCTAGTGTAAACTAATGTATTTAATTTAATGACGTAATTACACTAAAAAAATTTAAAAAAAAATTTATTATTCATCTATAAAGTATGTTTAAGCACATGAGAAAAAAAATTCTAAAAAAAATAAATACCCCCCCCCCCCCCTCCCCCCCTTTGATTCTCAAAGTTCTCACCAAAAAACAATTTTTATTTGATCTTTTCTCTAGGTTTTATATGATTATTTGCTTTTTTTTAATTGGTGTATGGGGGTCACCTCACATCCTACATGACACCTCTCAAAAAAAAGATTGCCTCAATAAATGACATGTAGGATTTTCCTTTTTGCCGTATATAGAATAAATATAGATATAGATATAGATTATGGGGATGGATATTATAAAAACACACTATTATAGTGAAAGCCGTGGAAACTCTGACTTACCAAGCTTTTTAGGGCCTGAAAATTTTAGGGCATGTAATATACATATATTTAAGCATTTTGACCAAAAAAAAAAACGCCGAGCTGTTTTTTTTTTTAATAAAGTTTCCGGGTAACACATGTTACACGAAAATTACATGTTATTTTCATGTAACATGTGTTACCTGAAAACGGTTTTTTTTTTAAACCGCTCGGCGTTTTTTTGATTTTTTTTTTCTCAAAATGCTTAGAATCATGTATTACATGCCTTAAAATTTTCATAAAAAAAACTCGGGAAATTAGAGTTTCCATAGTTTTCACTCTAAAAAGGGTTTTCACCGTATGTGTATACATTATAATGGTATAAGGGGCCCTTGTAGAGTTTAGTTTTCTTTCACTGATTTTAACCAATCCTGCAATGCCACATCACTTCACTTATTTACTTCACTGAAACACTTTTTTGTAGGCAGCACTCCACTAATTGTTTCATTATATTTAATTTAAAATTGAGAAAACTAACCGTTGTACAGTCAGACAGTAATTAATTTTGTTACCGTTACATTTAAACCGTTGCAACCATTGGAATCTATACCGTTACGGTTTGATCTATAAAAACACATTAATCCAACACAACAAAATCACACAATAACCCGGTTATGCTTTAATCATTTCGTAAAAATGGACCTGTGGAATGCAAATGAGGATATCGCGTTAACGAGGGCCTACCTCGTAGTGAGAAATACATGGGTTCGATACCCCACTTCATTTTGGCACCAGGTGTCGGGGATATTCAATAATTTAACCGGCACAAATGACCGCTCCAAGGATTCGATCGTTCGTATGTGGTTTCTTCTCTGGTCCAGGTGTCTCCGTTGGAACGTCCTTTATGAAGCCACGATGGAGAGGCACCCTAATGTTCAAGAAAACATTGCAATCCAACTCACTCGTGGCAGCTACTACCGTGTACAAATGACCAACTTCACCCATTTTGCGTCATGGCGATTGTTGCGAGATATAATTAATAATTAATGTTTACGGTTTAATGTTTAATGGTGTTTAAATTTTTAATGAAAGTTCACCGTGTTTATGTTATATGAAAGTATGATTTGTATAGGGGAAAAACATAAACCAAGGTCAAAATGTAAACGGTCAAAAATAAAACACGGTCAAAATATCACGGTCAAATGTGAAGGTAAAACGTGATATATTATCATTGGTCAAGAAAAAGACAGTTCCTTTGTACCAGCACGGTAACAACAACCAGAAAACGGTCCACGTGAACCCTACCAACTCATGTGACGGTGGTTTTACTGTGCTGGTAAAGGGGTACCCGTGCCCAATTCTAATAGCGCCACGTCCCCCTAATCAAAAGGAATATTGAGTTTTATTATTGCATCGTCACTCTAGTCGGTGTGGTGGCACGTGGTCAATGTTTGTTTAGTAACTCCAAAATAATGTTAATACACTTTTCCACGTGTTGATCTCTCATGCAATTTGCTTTTGAACCCCAAAACTTCGTCCACGTTTTTTTCATTTTCGTATTTTGTATTTTATAAACAAAAATGCTAGACCAATGAACATGGTTTTTTTCTATTTTTGTTTTATAATAATAAAAAAATTTGTATTTTATAAACAAAAATGCTAGACCATTGAACATGATTTTTTTCTATTTTATTATAATAATAAAAAATCAATATCATTTAGCAAAACATTTGAATAGGATATCCGAATAGTTCAATTCAATTCATAAATTCATCTGTTCACAAACTTTAGGTTTTTATATTTATGTGTGTGATAATCATAAACAGATTCTAACTTGTTTTATCAAGTTGAATTTGGGCCAAAAAGCTCAAAATTTCGAATAAATGGTTGTCTGTGTGTGGGATTTGAAGTGGGGGGAAAGGTTTTTCGGTGCCTCTAGCTTGTTGGGGTGGGTTCAATTTATACTATTTCATACGGATTCAACGATTTGGAAAGTTGACTTGGGTTATTATTACAAAATGCGTAATTATCATAGTTTTGGAAAGTTTTGATTGCAATTGATGTGTAGAATACGCTTCATGATCTGTCAGTCCACTTCCTTACCATAATCAGATCAATTACACGCTTGTTTGAATCAAATTCGTGGAAGAGATTGTAGGTTTGACTTTCGTGATTGACTAGGAGTATTAAGAGTTGTTCAAATAATATAACTTCCACGATATAACACCAAATAGTCTTTGGTGTGTTGTTGGCCCAGCTCAGGCGCGGGTTCGAGTCCCGGCCTGAGCGGTTTTTTTATTTTTTTTATCCAAATAAACCATGATATTATATATATATATATTATGATTATACTCGAATAAAAATGTTACGAAAAATTTTTAGAATGCACTAAACGTCGAGATTCAACGGATTTTTTATTAAATAATTATTATTACAAGATATATCAAAGATATGAAACGTTACAGTCTCCCCTACTTTTAGGAAACTTCGTCCCGAAGTTGATTTAGGAAAGACTGCTGGGAAGGTGTGTGGGTATTTGATACAAGCTAAGGTGTCCGTGGTAAAAATTTAAGAGCACTAGAGTGTAAGTTTCAAGAATGCACAAGATAATAAAAAAGGACTACTAAATAACTAGGGTTTGTAATTGGGTACCTACCAAAAACCTTGATAGAATTTCACACTACCTTAATGTACCTGTAAATTCATGATTACGTTCCGGACCGCAATCACCAATTTACCTTACATTAGGGTTTTTTGTCCTTCTATGACTCTAAACACACATGTAAAACAAGTAATGCAAAATAACCTTGTGATTGAATCTTTGTATCAATGAATCTAATAAATCTTTGTATCAAATTACGTGTACAATGTATCCAAAAATGAGTCCAACTGTTAAGCAGGAAAAAGACCTCTACCAGTCAGTGAGTAGGAACCTCTACCGATTGTTGAGCAGGTGCGATAGCCTCTACCAGTCGTTGAGCAAGTTATTAGAACCTCTACCGACTGTTGAGCAGGCATGATGACCTCTACCAATCGTTGAGTAGGTTTTTAGAAACCTTACCAACTGTTGAGCAGGTACTTCTTCCCTTACCAGTTGTTGATTAAATGTAACAATTGTTTCACATATAAGTTGCAATTTGATAATACGTATACGTAAGCAACAAGTATCAGGTATAGTATGTGAGTTGTAATTGTATTATCCTAGACAAGGTTAATGGGTCTAGGTGTAAATATAGCAATTAGTTCATATTCCACTAGGTATGTTTTCAAGTGTAATGAATAATCGTATGTTCAAATATATTAGATGACTAAATTCTCATGTAAGAGGCAAAAATATTCAACACTAAGATTTATTACTTGAATCAAATGAGTCATTACATAGAATTTAAAAGTAAATAACATTTTAATAGTAGGGGTTTGTCATTAGGCAGCTGGAGGGTCTTAATCTCGGTTTAGGTTAGGACACCGACTATGGAACTGGTTTGGATCTCCACATTCATAGCACTGACCATAATTGTATCTGCCGGGACGATTAGGATTAGCAGCCTGAGCGGGGTTAGTTGGTTGGTTGGTATTGGGGTTTGGGGCTTCACGGCATGTGTTGATCAGATGGCCATACTTACCACAATTGGTGCACAAGCGACATGGTGAAACGGTGGGATGATGACGTTTGCATCTGTTACACAAATGAAAGTTTCCCGCATAAGGTTTCTTGTTAAAAGCTTGTGTAGTGAGGTTTGCATCCAAATCCCTGGTCTTGCGCTTCTGGTTCTCAGTAGTTACTGCGGCTACAATGCTTGCTTTCTCGCCTTTCCGAAATGAGGTCCCGTTCTTTACGTGATTGTCAGTTAAGGTAGCTGCTAGACGCTTGGCCTCTTCAAGGGTAGCAGGGTTCCTTCCCCACACCGTGTCCTGAATTTGCATGGGTAAGCCACCAATATATTTTTCGATAGCAATAGGTAGGGGTGTGACCTTCTGTGGTAGCGATAGGCTCAGTTCATGGAAACAAGTGTTGTAGGCCAGATTCTCCCCACTGTCCTGGACCAAAGTGTGAAACTCATCCTCTAACTTCTTGATTTCATTACGAGGGCAGAATTCCGCCTTCATGATGTCTTTAGCTTTCTCCCAAGTCAAAGCCAGTGCGACTTCAGCTCCGCGAGTCCGTTTCTCTTCGTTCCACCATGTGAGTGCCTGCTTGTGGAGGACACTCATAGCAAAGCAAACTTTGAGGTTGTTAGGGCACTTGCTATTGATGAAGGTATTTTCGATACCTTCGAACCACTGAAGAAGTCCAGTGGCTCCTTCGTCCCCGCTGAACTTGGGAGGGTTGCAAGTGTTGAAGTGCTTGAGGGTGCAAACAGGGTGAGCATTCCCGTTCCCATTGCCATTCCCGTTGTGGTTACCATTTCCGTTGCCATTTCCATTCACTTGAGTGATTTGAGCCACTAAATTGGGAAGTAACGTCGCTATTTGTTGAGCCATCTGCTGGGTAATGATTGCGGCGAGTTGGACATTGTCGTTGTCCTGGTTGTTGTTGTTGTTATTGTTGTTATCGTGAGGAGGCATTATCTGTAAGAGACACAATGAGGATTTTAATGAGACATAGGATGAACCAAGGTAAGGAGATATAATAAGGATTGTAATCATTTATTCATTAATTAAAATGAATAAACGAAAACGTTGACTTATCAAAGCTTCTAAATTCTAATAACATAGTGAAGACATGCTTTAGCCTATAAGTGAACACTCATTCTGAGAATTCCCACGTAGGCATCCGGGTCCCTCGTCTGATTAGGATATATGCGCAATTCCAGTCTTAGACAGAAAACTCAGAATTCAGGCATTCACCCTTCCAGATTGCACGTGTTGGTTATTAGAATATAGAGCTTCGACGAGATTAACAAGGCAGTTTAGGTTAGGACCTGAGAATTTGTCTTATTAGTCTAAGGAGAGACCCAGTGATGGAGAGTAATCAACTTGTAAGGGCTAAAGTAGAGATAAGAAGTAGGGTGAAGATAGAGAATAGAAACAAGTAGAGTTGCAAGTAAGAGGAGCAAGTACTGGTTAAAATCCTAGGGTTATAGACTAGATTATTCTTCTAATAACCTAATTCCCTATAACCATCGCTCTGATACCAAGCTGTAACACCCCAACCGATGGCGGAAATATCGAGGTGTCACGTAGTGAGGATTGTTCAATAGCTCATGGTACTAAATATCGAGCTATGGCACCCCAACCGATGGCGGAAATATCGAGGTGTCACGTAGTGATGATTGTTCAATAGCTCATGGTACTAAATGGAAGTTGAATATTATTAAATGATTTACAATTTGTCATACAATTAATAATTACATAAACTTGATTCATATAAACTAGGTCCAAAGTTCCTATGTGATCCAAGACTTGTACAACTTCCAATAGCAAGTAAAACCTGAAACATGTTGAGTTGGAAAGATTGGGGGAGTCAACTATAAATAGTTGGTGAGAATACATAGGTTTTTTAATATAACAGATAACAATAGTTTGTATAACAATCACAATTTTATAATGTAAGAGTGTGAGTCCGACATGTAACAATGCGTCTTTTCTACAATCAAACCTTGTGTCGACTGAGACCTAACTCGCAAGCTAGTAAAAGTGTAACTGTTTTCGATCATCCCTGAATTTATTCGGGGGATGGGTTTGTCAGACCTATAGCGCTATAATCTAAACAAACGGCTTGATCAATGTTAATGATTGTACTGTGTCTTTTTGCTACAGTCAAAATGAGTCAACAAGTTTCAACAATGTAAGAATGAGTAATTGCTATTGTATCAAAAATGTTTAAACATGTTTCACCCCAAAAATGTAAAGCAGTAAAAAGGGGCTATGTAAACTCACCTTAATGATAGTATCGAATCCCTTGATATAGATTAAATGTGGCTCGAGTGTATCCAAGTATCACCCTATGTTTAAGGCAATAAATAAGTGTTGGGAAAACTTAAAAGTCTAGGTTTTCTAGTCTAAAGGTATTCTAGGGTTCCTAATTTGGGGATTGACAATTGTTTAATTGTTATTTTAGATTATTAGTTAATGAAATAATAAATAAATAAATTAGAAAAATAAATAAAAAGGATTTTGTAAGATCTTGATTAAAGGTAGTTGTATTAAATTGTTATAATGTGAAAATAATTTTTATAATATTATTTTCTTAATTAATGAATATATAATACATTAATATTTATTTGTCAAAATATAGTATTAATATCTAAAAATAATAAAATTCCTAAATTTCAAATCATAAAACTTTATTTGTGATCTAGATGAGTAAAAGTAATATATGTGAAATTTTGATATAAAAATAATGAAAAATGGATTTATTATGAATTATTTATTATTAAAATAGCAAAAATTAATTAAAATACTAAACAAACGTTAAAATTTAATTATAAAAATTCTATTGATTTATAAGTTTAAAATAATTTTTACGAAATTTTATAAAACTGTTTAGATATTTTTATAGAATTTTTAGTTTATTTCTGAATAAACTTGTATTATATATTATATATATTAAATAAATGATTTTTGTAAAACTAAAAATTGGTTAATAAATTTTAACATTTGAATAATATAAAATAAATTTTATAGAATTTATAAATCCTTTTTGGTATTTTTAAAACTATTTTAAAAAGTTAAATAGAATAAATGTAAAGATAAAGGCTTTAAAAAATGTGGCTGCTGGGACTCGAACCCGAGTCAGTGGCCGGTTCAGTGTTTTAATCACAAGCCCAGCCACCATCTGGGCTGGACCCTGAGAACATGAATATTCAGATCTGATTCATTTTAAAGATTGTTTGTGTGATATCAAAAATTTCTTAAAGAGAAAAGAAAAGAATCGCTGCTGGTAGGTTTCGAACCCTAAGATCAGTCCGATCACCAACAGTCATCATCACCATCTGATCCAGATCAGATGTTGGTTTGATTCGTTTCTGAAATGGTTTTAACCTATTATGAACGGGTATCATCTTCCCCCAATCAAACAAGAACCCCAAAATCCTAATCGGACCAAATACGTTGTTATAGCTTAATTAACCATAGGGTCGATGATATTCAAGGGCCGATTAATGTTTAAGAAAAATGAATTGATTCATACCGAGTAAAACGACGAGGAACGAGCACGATATAATCTCGGCCAAAAAGCTTAAAATTTCGAACAAATGGTTGTCTGTACGTGGGATTTGAAGTGGGGGGATAGGTTTTTCGGTGCCTCTAGCTCGTTGGGGTGGGTTCAATTTATACTATTTCATACGGATTGAACGATTTGGAAAGTTGAATTGGGTTATTATTACAAAAAGCGTAATTATCATAGTTTTGGAAAGTTTTGATTGCAATTGACGTGTAGAATACGCTTGATGATCTATCAATCCACTTCCTTACCATAATCAAATCAATTACACGCTTGTTTGAATCAAATTTATGGAAGAGATTGTAGGTTTGACTTTCGTGATTGACTAGGAGTATTAAAAGTTCAAATAATATAACTTCCAAGATATAACACCAAATAGTCTTTGGACCAATTGGTTAATGTGTGTTGTTGGCCCAGCTCAGGCGCGGGTTCGAGTCCCGGGCTGATCGGTTTTATTATTTTTTTATCCAAATAAACCATGATATTATATATATATATATATATATATATATATATATTATGATTATACTATAATAAAAATGTTACGAAAAATTTTTAGAATGCACTAAACGTCGAGATTCAATGGCTTTTTTATTAAATAATTATTATTACAAGATATATCAAAGATATGAAACGTTACACTTCTCACGAAGCAATATTATAAACCGTCCCCTATTAATGGGGTTCACGTGGGCATCATGTATCAACATGGTGTTTGTACCATCAACAGATGGAGGAACATGCAATATGTCATTCACCGTCGGATATTTATCTACACAAGGCTTAGAATCCCTCACCACAAAAACGCTAGCCACCCCTCCAAAATGAGGGTGCTTCTCTTCATCCATAAAATCCCCAATACCGTACAACGTCAACGTCCCCTTAAAATTAATGGTTATGGCATTAATTGCCTCGGTAGATCTACTACCAACTCCAAAACCACGAGATGGAAAGGTGATGTATGTATTGGCGGCGTTCGTTTGGAATGAAGCAGCAAGACAATGACACTCTTCAACATGAAAAACCTTGCGCTTATAAAACGGACGATGGGGTTTATACAACTCTGGTTTGTAACTATCAGGATCCTTTTTGTACTTTAAACTCCCATTAGACCATTTACTCTTACCGCTACTCTTACCGCCAACAAAATAACGAGGATGAACAGTAAAATTTAAGACCATTATGGCGCCTAATGTACGACGACCACCTTAAGAATTTACGAACACCCACTAATCTTAAATATATTAAGATTTGCCATGAGTTACACCAAGATGGCTCACCTCATGTACATGCCATCGTCCAATTCGAGGGTCATTATAAGTGTGAATGTGACCCACATCCAAGATGCTTCTCACGCCACACTCTTCTCAGTGATTAACATTTTATAGTTATCCCCATATGTGCTTTGATCTTGGCAAATAGTGTTTTGGAGTTTACGTTTGAGTTTTCCATTGTGTACTTGACAACCCAAGAGCATTCTTCCTCGTTTAAACTGGTGAGGTTGTTGCCGTGGTATACTATTTCGTATTTGGAGGTGATTGGAATTGCATACTCTCCTTGTACCTTGTCTTGTCCTGACAGACGGTTGTCCAGGAATATGAATCTAACTGTCCGAGAAGAATTGATTGGTACATATGGCATGTATTCTATTAGGCACCTGTCAATTTTGGTGGAGTACCTGGTTATCCTGCCGGACAGCGTCGATAACAACCATGGGAAACGTATTTTTAGGGAAGTCATTAATGATGTAGCCCTGATTTCCCTTGTCCCCGATTGTATTGCAGATAGATCTATAAGGCCGTGTTCGTCCATGACGAGCACTGCCGACGAAGCACTATTCCGGTGGTTTAGGGTGCAACAATCGTCCGTTGACAGTGATGGTAGAAAAAGGCTTTGATTTTTCCTGCCAATCGTATCCTCTTTTCATTTCTCCGTTAACCGGAAATTCATATTTAGAATTCCCTTTATTTACAAAAATGCCCCTTCTAGAAGTAGTCACTCTTTGGGAGCCTTCTTTTATCACAAGTATACTTTTTATTTCTCCGTTAACTGAAAATTCATATTTAGAATTCCCTTTATTTACCAAATTTTGGCGTATAAAACAAAATTTACTTGATCGTAATATAATCAATCCAAGTTATTTCAAAATCAATCTTAAAAACATGGTTCCAAAATTTTTAAACAGAAACTTAGCGCCCAAGTTTTGCACAATCCATATCTTAAATGCTATCAATGTCATTAAGAACCTTTGCTAATATGTTGGCACAATCTTTGAAATGATTATCCTTAATTTCCAAATTCAAAATTCGGATCCAACCAAACCATATTCCATAACCCGGCCAAAACTTAAACGAATTCAACCATCCTCCATCCAACCAACACTGATCAATCTTATGAAGAACAAACTTATAAAAAATTCTCAAGAACATGATAAGAACACCATGAACATCTTAAGAACATCTACTCGCAAACAATTCACTACTCGGCCAAACTATAAGAATAATATTATGATGACTAACCATGAGTTAACCAAAACGATGATTAATCATGGAGTTTGATCCACGGCCAGAAACAACACATGAATCTTCAAATCAACCATAACACCTAAACCTAAGATGAATCATTCGGCCAAAAAACCAACTCAACCCACAATTCGATTTTAAACAATCATCAACTAACCCCTCAAACTTGAAAAAACAATCGGCCATGAATATATCCACAACACTTAATCAATCCCAACATAGTAAATAAAACGTAAAGAACACAACAAACATCCTCGACAACCAAGAATATGCAAACAAAAAAATTATTAAACCTTAGATTTCACGTATCTAATACCAAGTACCGTGACAAACAAATTTTTTTTTATTAAAAACACAATAAAAATCAGATCTGATTCAAGGGTCTGGTAAAACAATTGATAAAACAAAAAAAAACGCCTATGATTGAATGTATTAAAGAATGATTAAACATATATATATATATATATACTATATATAATATGCATATAGGAAGGGCAACTTTGGTCATTTGCCACTTTCTTAAATGTACAAGACTTGAAAGCCTATTATACAATGAGTCAAAGCACAAAACTACTCATGCACTTAAAAAAACACGGATACCTGAAATCAAATTAGGGTTAGGGTATATCAAACTCTAAAACTCATTCCTCATATCCGCCCCATCCCCCATCTGCTTTTTCACTCTCTCTCTCTCTCTCTCTCTCTCTCTCTCTCTCAAAATCTAGATCCATATTTCAAAATTTGAATCAGGTCTCTTTCTTCCTTCTCCTCCATCTTCTTCTGTAACATTTTAAAATCTAGATCTACATATCTGCCACCATGGTTTCAGGGTTTATGAATCTACTGCGTTGATTCATCAACACAACGGTAATTTTTTTTCTATTTTATATTTATTTTCACTTTTATAAATGATTGAACGCTTATGTACATGGAAACTTAGTGATTGTTCAAATGTTTCAGGTTGGAAGAGCAACGCTGCGTTTGATAAAGTAAGTATTTTAGAAATAGCAATGTTGGCTTTAGAAATAGTATAGCTTTTGTAATTATACATGTTTCAAGTCAACCCGACTGGTGATTTCAGAGATGCTTCAGTGAATTGATTTCAAATGAAACATATATCTGTGTAATGTTGGACAAATTAAGGATTTTATTTATTGTGTACCAAGTGTTTGTAGAAATGCACCAGTGAATTGATTTTAGATGAAACATATTTTATGTATTGTTGGATTGTTTCTTTTTATCTGAGATGGTAAATGTGCTCAATTGATTACAATTTTTGGTGGTGTTTGGTTCAAATGTTGCACGGAAACCATGGAAATCCTCATGGAGATTCTATGCCCTTTGGGAGATTCACATGGTAGCCATTAGCTTGGGGAAATGGTCATATTTTCCAAATAATCGATACGTTGAAGAAGCCAAGAGTCGCTTGCAGCCTGGATCCGTGGCCAAGAAGTAGGCTTTCTTTGAAGCTCATTACAAAAAGTTGTTGCTCAAAAGGACTCTGCAGCCGCATTTGCTTGGGCAAGAAAAGGAAAAATCACAGGTTGAAGAAAGAATTTGTGATACAAATTATGTTTTGTGAAAAAAGAATTTATCTAAACTATTTCTAGTTGGATTTCAGGTTTGTGATGTTTGAAGGTGGGAATGTTGTTTGATATGCAGTCAAGTAACTTCGTAGACACACTGACCAACACGATACTATATAAGTCGATCTTTCTGTTGACTCCAATTTTGATTGTTTAATTCCAGAAAAAATAGTTCTTCAATGCTCTTAGCCAGAAAGTAGGCATTCTATTGGTTGCGAAGATGTATTAGTTCAAACAGTTCAAACTCAGGTGAACTAAGTTTATGCTTCTTATTTGAACATGTGATTTGTTTTCACCTTTCAAATTATAATATGGATTACAGTCATTTTATATTTATTCCTGAGAATTAAAATCAATGAGGATTTGTTTCCAATGATTCAACTTCTTTAGAGAATCGTTATATTTGTAAAAATAGGGTTGATGGTACAAACTACAAAGAGGTGGAATTCCATTTTCCTTTAGCTGACTGGTTTGATGCAATATGAATACGTATATAAATAGATAATGAGTGTTAATCCGTATTCATTTTATAACAATTTCATGAATATAGTATAGAGCTGGTACTTTTGAATTTTGACCTGTTTACATTTTTGACAATTTCATGAATTTGCTAAACTTTTTTCTCAACACCTCCAATCTCTTGAACATGTTTTTTTTATGTTTTCAAATTAACTTATAAATATAAATTGTATGTGAAGGATCGGATTGTCAAACAAAGACCATGATCAAACAAGTCTATCAATTCAGGTGTGGAATCCCTTAATTGATTACGAAATGATAATATAATAAGCAAAACACACAAATCTCATTCAAAGTTTTCATTTCATTGATAAACATAATGATAATCAATACAAAATGTTGTTTACAATGATAGATAACAATATCAGACTCAAAGACACCCTAGGGAGAGAACACACTCAAAGAGGGAAAAAATGACAAAAAGTTAAAGTTAAAAACTGATTCAGCCTATATATAGACCTGCACATTCGACCAATCGAATGGGCGAATGTGCAGGTTCGACCAAACTAAGTGGGCGAATCAACACAATATATACAAAATCTTCCTTCGACCTCTTGAGCTCTCCCTTCGACCTTTTAAATCTACATTCGACCAAACTTTTATCACCTTCGACCGTCCGATAATGACAAAACATAATAGAATTCGCAATTCAATAGCATTAGTCGCACTTCGTGTATCTACAAACTCCCCCTCGACTATTGCTTGAATTGCTTCAGCCTTCTCTCTTCATCCAATCTCTTGTTCATCAGCTTGATGTGTAATAACTTCTTTTGCTCTTTAGTCATAGTTCATGAGTTTGCTTCGGTTTCTTCTTTTCAGTCTTTTGAACTTGAACAAACTTCCCCAGCTTTTTATCATAATCACAACCCGCGTTAACATCCCATGCAAAACATAAGAAAACCACACGTTGGTATTTAGCAGCTTGCTCACTATCTTTCTCTTCACAGTTGTAGTATAGCATGATAATATCCTCATGAGAGCAATTTATCAACCACATCGGGTCAAAGATATGTATCTTCTTGAAATCCTTCTTCCCGTCCTTCAATAAGATAATAGCCTCTGCCGTCTTCCAGTCATAGTACCACCACATAAAATCTTTTGAGAAATGTTGTGGAATAGGCATCAAAGGTATATGTTTCAGAATAGTCGGTGGTTTATATTTCAAAGTAACCTTGTTCAACCCCGTTATCTGATCTTTCTCCTTCTTGTGAACTATCCTTTTAGGATACTGCGGGGTGAACACATCCCATTTAGTTCTGCTTTCTCTCGCCATGCGATCTGCAAAGTAACCAACAACATCGTTGTTTACTGTAGCACCTGACATCGTGTGTCTGCAGATATCTCGTACAGCCCAATAAGGTAGTGTCTTTATATCATGGCATCTGTTGAAGTACAGAGTTCCTTTTTCCCACTTCACGGCGACACACCTCAGCTGTCTCAAATATTTCCATCAGAGAGCTTTACCTTTGAATAGTTCGTTATGAAACTTGTAGAAACTACCTTGAACTTCAGTCTTAGGACGATTAGCTTTTTTTTAAGCTTCCTCAGCAAGTCTTTCAGATCGTCAGATTGTTCAACACTCGGCTTCTGACAATCTGAGTTCTTGAACACTTCATCAACGAACTTCTTGCTTTTCTTACGAGCAAGTTTCTCAGCTTGGCTTAACAGCTCTTCAGAGAATTTAGGAAATCCAGAATCTTTATCATTTTTGAAGTATTTTGGATATTCCTCACTAGTAATATCCTCAATTTCAACTTCTTCAAATACTGAAACATCTCTATCATCATAGTGATTTCCTGCTTCTTTCTCACGAATGTTCGGTATATGATTCTCACTCATCAACTCTTCAAGAGATTTACCAACCTGTTTTGCCAGTCCTTCAAGTATCTCTTTAGACACAGCTGCAAAAACTTCTCCATCTTCCTGATCAGGATCATTGTACTCAAGTTCAAACCTCATATCATCTGACTCAAATATCTCTGGAAATCTACCTGTCATCTCAATCGATCAGACTCTATCAGTCAACATCTGGAGATATAACTTCTTGTCTTCCTCAGATAAAGATCTGATCTTCTCATTCCAGAAAATATCATCATCGTCAGTATTGCCACCAGGAGCTTTCGAACTAGACTCTCTTACATCTTTTCCTGATCCTCTCTTTTCACACTTATACTGATCAGTGTTATCATCATCATCATCAGCAGCAGCAGCAGAGCTATTACCATCACCAGAATTATCACCTGAATCATCTTTATCATCATCATTCTTTTTCTTAGGAGCATCACCAGCATCCTGATCAAGTTCTTCATCATCTTCTTCATCAGACTCAGATGATTCGAAATCAACAAGCTCTTCCTCTCTTTCTTTATCCTCTTCTCCTTCTTTCAATTGAGGAGCTCTCGAATATAAATCATCTATGATATTTTTCATGCTCTTGTTGTTCGCTCTTAACTTCTTGTTTTCAAGTCTCATAATGATATACCTTCGAGTATTTCTCTACTCATGCAATAATAACTTCTGATTTTCATCCTGAAGTAACTTGATTTTAGCTGCTAATTCTTCCTGGCTCTCCTGTGAAGATTCAACTACATCCAACATCTTCCTATCATTCTTTCTTAACTGCTCAATCTCAGTTTGTTACTGGTTAATGATTTTCATCATTTCAGTCAGCTTCTGGTTCACTGCATCTAGCATATCTCTTGATACAGTAACCTTAGGAGTTGAAGCCTCAGCAACTGGAGTCTTTTTCTTGAACGTATTCAAGACTCTATCCAACGCAGCATTAAAATCATCAGTTGGTAAATTAGATTGCTCAGCAGCAGATGTTTTCTGTTTCCTAGCTGCTGGAGATGTCGCGGGAGACTTAGAGCTAGACATTACAGGAACTTTCTTTCCTGCAATTAAGCTTTCAATATCCTTAGCTCTCCTTTACATCAGCTTTTGAATCTCAACAGCCTTGGCTTTCTTTTAGTATGTTGGGTTCTTCTGTTTAGTTCCAGCTTGTGGCGATCCACCAAAATCATCAGATCCCAAACCAAGACCTTCATCAATATCGTCCATCACAATCGGACTCTTCATTATTTGTTCCTCGAAAGATTGATTCAGACTTTCAGACTCACCAGCCACAGTGGCCTTGGGCGTGGTGATCTTAACAGTCTCGTCTGCAGAATCCCATATCTCCTCCTCCTTAGTCTCTTCAGAATCCATCGACTCTTCATCAACCAAGTGTATTCCCTTCTTTGCAACACTTTTCTTTCTATGAGAAATTTTCTTAGGCGGTTCTGCTTCAACTTCTTTTTCTTTACCCTTTCCTTTACCACTTTTCGCACCAACATTAACAACTTGCCTTTTTCTTTTGGCTTCAGGATCAACATGGCATAAAGGATTATCTTTATTAGAATCACTGTTAGCATTCCTGGCTTTATCAACACCTGGATCTACATAACCTGGATTGATCAGGTGACCAAACAAGTTCTTCAAAGGTGGTCTTTCATTAATTGGAACACCTTTGTATCCCTTCATTCTCACCAATGTGTTCAAACTCATGTGATCCTATACTACAATCTAAGTAGGATCTTTCCTTAACTTCTTGTACTTCTAATTGAAGATCATCTGCAGGAATCTTGGATATAATAAAAACTTCTTACTCTTCAAGCCTCTCAATGGTTCAAGCATATGTTCAAGTATCATTCCAGATACGTTGAATGGTTTATTCAGAATCAGGGCAACCATTAAAGAGCTAATACTCTTTCTCATTACGTCGTATCCTCCACCCACAGACCCGAAGACGTGTAACATGACGTGAGCTAGGTATTTGAACTGTGGGCACAGTTTACCTTTATGTAATGATCCGTCTGTTATCAGTCCGTTGTACTACATCCTCAGAAAGCATTTCCTCTATTCAATCCAAGATAGGACTCTCGGGCCAGTCTTCTTATCAGTCAGCTTCAATGCTTTTCTAATGTCATCTTCTGATATAATTACCAGCTCCCCCTGAATCTTGCTAACAATAGCAGATTCATTGTCCCAAAAATCAAGTCTTGCATTTGTCCAGAACTCCTTTTGATGATCTCTGTAGATAATAGCAGGAGTGGCAATAGCATCAACGACTCTACTCCTCTTTAGAAAATCAACAATACCGGTGAATTCGGTATGTTTCTTCAAGTCACCAAGATAAGCACAACAGTTATGTGCCTCTTCAAATGGTAGATCTTCTTCTGGTTTCTTCCCGGCTGCCTTCTCTGATGAACCTGCGGGAATATCAGAACTTTGGGGTTCAGACATGATTAATCTGCAAAACAAAACACAAAAACACATTAAAAACGGACAAAATAAACAAAATTTGAAATTTTTGATTTTAGAATTCCACATTCGACCAATCGTAGGTTCGAATGTAGGAAATGGGGTTCGAATGTGGAAAATAAGGTTCGAATGTGAAAAATCAATTTTAAAAATGTACATTCGGCCGTTAGGTCAACTTTCGACCGTTTGAACAAGCTACATTCGACCAAAAAGTCACATCCGGCCCTTTTGAAATGGTCGAATATGGCTGTTCATCTTCAAAATCATCATATTTTTATTTTGAATGTTTTAACATGCCATTTTGATTTGAAAAGCTTCAAACATGTCCGATTAACCTTTTCCAACAAACAATTGTTATTATTGTTCAATTTTTAAGTATTTTACCCTAAAATTTAGGGTTCGAAAGTTTTGATAATCAATTCAATGATCTGTTGTGTAATAACCCTTAATTTAGTTATCCTCTCCCCCTAAAACACTTAAACATTGAATCCCTATCAAAAATTTCATCTATTACAGTCCACAATCTATGATTTGATTCAATCAAGAGAACACAGAATCAACGATTCTGACATGAAAACTTGATTAATACCTGCAAATGTTGTCTTAAAATGATCAGCAGAGTACAAGGAATACAATTATAAAATTTTAAACACACGAGCAACAAGGGGTGGTAATCACAGAATTTGAAAAAAAAAATTGAAATGACGAGTCGAAGGTGCAGATAGGTATATATAGGCTCCACATTCGACCCTTTTAGTTGGGCGAATGTGAAAATTTTTCCACTTTCGACCCTATTTAAAGGTTCAAAGGAATAAAAATGGTTCAAATGTGCAATCAGACATAAGAACGCTCACATTCGACCGTTTGGAAAGTTCGAATGTAAAAGCAAAATTCCACATTCGATCCATCGAAGGGGCGAATGAAATTTGGAATTTTTGAACTTTTTACCAAATCTCAAAATCGAGTCCCGTTCAATATTTTTCTTAACTTTTAAGCATCCGACATTCATTATTTCTTATTTAAAAATGACAAAACTCAAATGGTCCATCAAGTTTCAGAAAATCACCATCAACCACCATCGGTTATCAAAAAGAATATAGAAATGTAAAATCTTTTTGGATTTTCTGAATATTTTTGTTAAAACACACCTAAAATATTTTTGAGTTTTGTATTTTTGACGAAAAATGTAAAATGCAGAATTGTAAAGACAATGTGTGATCTGGCAACTGCTGATATCCGGTAAGAGGATCATATCAGTTATTGAGAAATCTGATCACATCGTTGATCTTTTGATTTATATTATCATTAAAGACAATGTGTGATCTGGCAACTGCTGATATTGTTGTCCACATAAGCTCACATGCAGACCTGTTGTGCAGTGCTTTAGACTGATACTATTATTTATAGTATAAACTCAATTGTCTGTGGTTCCCACACACACGACATACTCCCGTATCAAGGAATAAATGCACAAAGACTCATTGTAACGTGTGATTATGCTTTCGTCATCTGTAATTTACAAGGTATGAGACACAGAGGTGTACAGGTCAGCAACTCAATGCTACAAAGTAACTTGTGCACTCTACCAGGTTGAGGGCTGATATCAATCATGATTTGCATCAATGATTGGATACGATGTATTAGATAATCTTTGATTATCGTCATACATTGAAAGTTCCTCAATTCGGTAACTTTAGGATTTGGCTTAACAACTCTTTTATAAAGATACCCTGTCTGATCTAGGTCCGTAATGACATACAGTAGAAGATCAGATAGGCTATCCCCAGATAACTAATAACATAACGACCCGAAACCTCCGAATTTTGTACAAATACCCTATCAAACGAAATTACGGTACCATATGCCCATGAGGAGTTCATCCACACAACAATTCGTTTGATATATATGTATCAGGCATGCAGTAATAGGTCTACGAAGCCTATCAACACATCACACAGACTCAAACACACGCCTTATATTGCATTACACATTTTTAGCATGTGTCAGATCCCCACTGATGTACTATCATTTCCCTTTTTTCTCCTGGAAATCATTTTGGGTTTTTCTAATTTTTTTGGTTTTTTTTATATAAACTCCCCCTAAAATGAAAAACATATTTTTGGGTTTTTGAATTTTTCTGAAAAACTGTAAAAACTAAAACTAAAAAGCGATAAACCGAGGTGATGACCAGTCTTGTTTTTCTTTTATACCATTTGCTTTTAAAAGATATTCAAATCTTGATTTATCAAAAGCTTTGGTAAAAAGATCTGCACGTTGATAGTCAGTGTGGATTTTGACCATATCGATCAACTTTTTTGCATAACAATCACGAATAAAATGGTATTTAATTCGGATATGCTTAGCTTTCGAGTGATTGACTAAGTCTTTAGTTAATGCAATGATGGCCTCATTATCACAGTAAATAGGGGTTTAAGAAATTGCAAACCGTAGTCCACCATCTGTTGTTGTATCCACAGAACTTGTGAGCAGCAGCTTGAAGCTGAGACATATTCTGCTTCACATGTTGATAAGGCGACTGCGGTTTGTTTCTTGCATTGCCAGGTCACGAGCCTGCTCCCCATAAACTGACATCCAGCCGTTGTGGACTTGCTGTCTTTGTCACAGCCTCCCCAATCTGCATCACTAAAAGCAATTTGGTCAAACTTATCATCATTAGGGTACCATAGTCCTCTCGAGAGACAACCCTTCAGATATCTAAGGATACGTTTGACAGCTGCTAAATGACTTTGTTTCGGCTTCGATGATAACGTGCACAAAGACATGTGGCAAACATTATATCTGGTCTAGATGCGGTGAGGTACATCAGAGATCCGACGATTTCTCTGTATGTAAAAGGGTCAGTCAGCTCCCCCGTGATTAGATTGTATTGGGGTATCCATCGGCTTTGAATCATCCATCTGGAATCGGCTCAAGACTTCAGAAACGTATTTGGTTTGGTGAATAAAGATCCCCGTTGGTCTTCGGTCCACCTGCAAGCCTAGGAAAAACTGCATCTCTCCCATCGCACTCATTTCGAACTTTTCCTGCATAACCTTTTCGAATTCTCTGCATAAAAGTTCATTAGTAGAACCAAAAATAATGTCATCAACATAAATCTGCACTAGAAGCAAGTCATCTCCTGTTCGTTTTGTGAACAGTGTGCAATCTACCAAACCTCGTTTGAATCCTTTGGATAAAAGATACGTGCTCAGCTCCTCATACCATTGCCGCGGAGCCTGGTGCAACCCATAGAGATCTTTGTTTAGAACGTAGACCTTATCCCGGTGGATAGGATCCTCAAAGCCTAGTGGTTGACCTACGTAAACTTCTTCCTTGACCACACCATAAAGAAACTCGCTTTTAACGTCCATTTGATACACCTTGAATTTCTTGTATGATGCAAACGCTAGAAACATGCAGATAGCTTCTAAGCGTGCAACTAGTGCATAAATCTCGTTATAATCGATTCCTTCCACTTGATGAAATCCTTGTACGACCAATCGAGCTTTGTTTCTAACAATCTCTCCTCTGTCATCCTTTTTGCATTTGAATACCCATTTGGTTCCAATCTTTTTTCATCCTGGAGGTAAATCTGTCAGTGTCCACACTCCCAGTTTCTGAAATTGCAATAACTCCTCTTGCATTGCCTCTATCCAAGCGTCATCAAAAAGAGCATCCTTGTATGTCCGCGGATCAACCTGCGAAACATAACAAGCAAAAGACCAGTCATTCTGACAACCTGATTTTTGAATTTTAGCATATAAAGCTTGAGCGCCAAGATTTTCTTGTGAATTTGCATTCCTCAGTTGTCCTCTCGTCATAACACTGCTACCAGGATCACCAATAACCTGCTCGAGCGGGTGAATACGATGTATCCGAGATTCCGGATAATCAGGTACTTGCACTCCCGTTTGAGTAGTCAAATTTTCTGTCGAATCCAGATCATTACCTAAGTTTGATGATGAAACACCATTTGGATTTGGGTTCACTGGAGGTGTCTCTGTAGCAATATCTGGAACAGCTTCACTTTTGACATCATCATCTTCCGATTTTGATGAATTAAGAGTTGTGGAAGCTTCCTGAAACACTTCTTCTTCTTCAGCTGCAGGAGCATTGGCATCATTAGAAGCTGTTTGAGGAGTTACGGTGATCGGACGCACCAATGATGATGTCATTGCGTTTTCACACTCGTAGTATAATCTTAATACAACCTCTTCAACCAAGCTATCTAGATTGAATGATTCAAAGAAATCTTTGTAATCAAACATCCAATCTGGACCGCTACCCTATACATTCTGAGTATACCACTGAACTTCAATGTTAGCCCACTCCTCTACCTGACGAGTTCGTTTGAAAAATACCCGTTTGAGCGGGGTTGCGTATCCAACAAAGAATCCTTCTCCAGCTTTTGGTGCGAACTTCTAAGATGGATTAAGCATTGTACACGGTGCTCCAAATGGTTCTAGATACTCTAAGTTTGGCTTTCGTCTGTTCAACAGCTCATAAGAAGTTTTACCAAACTTCTTCACTGTTAACACACGATTGTGAGTATAACAAGCTGCGTAAATGGCTTCATTCCAGAACATTACTGGAAGGTTGGAATCCGCAAGCATTGTTCTAGCCGCTTCAATTAGAGTCCTGTTTTTACGTTCTGCGACACCGTTCTGTTGAGGGGTATACGGAGCACTATATTCATGATGAATTCCTTTGTCTTCCCAAAGAGCATCCATCTGTGCGTTCTTGAACTCCGTCCCATTATCACTCCTAATTCTCTTGATCTTTAGACCATAGACATTTTCTAAACGAGTGAACAGAACTTTCAGATTGTTAAATGTGTCGCTCTTATGATGCAAGCACATAACCCATGAGAATCTGGAATAGTCATCGGTAACCACAAGACAGTACAATTCACCAGCATGACTTTTACGCTTGACCAGTCCGAATAGGTCCATGTGCAAACGCTCAAGTGGTAATTCAACTGAATTGACTTTCTTTGGTTTGTGGGATTGCTTGTGCTGCTTTCCTTTCTTGCAACTCACACACTTGTCGTTCAAATGGAAATGTTTAACATTCACGCCTTCGACAAGTTCATTCTTCACCAGATGGTTCATTTTTCTAAGGTGAATGTGTCCCATCCTCCTATGCCACATTATAGATTCTTTTTCAGTAGCCTTGGATAGGAAACACGTTACTTGGCCCTGGGTTATCATGGCCTTTTACATGTCGAGAATGTACGATTGTTCACTCTCGGTGCTTTCAGCATAACCCACTCTTTTGGAAGTACGAAACCTGGATTGAGAATGTAGCAAGATTTGTCATCAAAGAATACAGAGAACTGCTTATCACAGATTTGACTGACACTGAGCAGATTATACTCTATTTGCTTCACATACGATATCTTTTCAAAACTCACGATACCATTACTCACACTACCCTCCATAGTAATGTATCCTCCTTTGTTCCCAGCAAATGCTACATATCCGCCATTCATATTTCTTATGTCGAACAACAGCGATAAATCCCCTATCATGTGACTAGAAGCTCCACTGTCAACAATCCAAAGACTGCTCACAGGGCCAGCTGAAGCTCCCTGCACATATCAAGTAAAAAGATTAGATTTTTCGGGGGACCCAAGCCTGCTTGGTCTTGGATCTTTGAACATTTTGTTTCAAAGAATCTTTATCACAAACATTTGAATTTGAATTGATCTTTTTCTGATCAATTAAATCCTTTTCATTTTTAGACTTTTCATTCACTTTTGAAGTCGAAGCACCTTGAGATCCCACTAGTGACCAGAATTGTTCCGAACGTTTCAAGATCCAGATCTGAGATTTTGGAGTCTCAGTCAGTTTCTTTACTTCGTTTTTGAAGGAAACTTTCTTGGTTACCTTCTCTGATTTAACAAAGACAAGTCCAACTGTTGGTTTGACTGCAGGTTTTAATGGTACCTTTTGCTTTTCAACAGTTGTGTTCACCACTGGTTTCTTAAAAGGCTTTTCCATTGCGATCCGGTTACGACGATCATATGTCATCTGACGATTATCTCTCTTTTGAAAATATCTGCTTTGGTTATAAAACGGTGCTGGTTGAAGGACAAAGCGTCGTTGTGGATAACAATGATTATCGACTGGACTTTGATACTTTTGCTTCACTTCAACCTCGTGCCTCTTGTGCCTCGTGTACGGGCAGTGAGCAATTAAATGCCCTATCTCCCCGCACTTAAAACACGCACGGTACTCTTCAAAATTGTTCTTGGCATTCGACTTTGCATAAGTAGTGATAGGATATTGATCATCCACGCACCTTCTTTTTAAACTCTCAGGAGCTGGGTCTTTTGAGTAAGTCGGCTCAAGAAAACTATTAGCCTTCTCCTTCGGCTTGATAAATTTTATGACATGAACCTTTGGTTCTTTTGGAACATCCAAATAAATTTTCTTCAGAATCTCTGGAGGTACATCATTTGTTCTCTCATGTTTTGGGAACCAAATGGTACTCTCCTGCCAAATTTTATCAATCTTGGAGTAATTGGCAAACTTAATTGGATATTCCTCGTCAGAAATTATCTATCGGATCCTTCCATCCGATAAAACACTTTGACAGGTTTGTCACTTTGTTCATTCTTCTCAACCTGCTTAACTGACTGATTCACTCGATGAGCGTTAGCCATTGAATGAATAATCTGAGAAGGTGACACCGGTTCATTGGTGATAATGTGATTTTCAATTGGAATATCACTAACTTTCTCAGATTTATCATCCTCAGAGTCAGAATCATCAGTTACATCTATCACACCTTCATCATTCAGTCCCAAAATAGGTCTAACATCGGAATTAGGGTCTCCCACACTAGAAGTGTTTGACTCATCATCCGATGTAGAGTCAGACTTGACTGAACTCTCCGGTGTTATTGAATGTAAAGTATGATTTTCAAACAACACTGGAGATGGGACGGCCTTGTAGTTTGCACTACTCGACTATGAAGATTCCTCAATAATATGGTCAATAACATATGCAATATGTTTGTAGATTTCAAGCTTCTTGTTGACTTTCTCAGCAAAGCATTTGATGGCTGCCATTTCAAGTTTTGTTTCTTCCAATTCATTGATGTAATTGTTAATGGCTAGTTTTTTTAAAGATAATGTTTTCTTAAGATCGGAAATGTCTTTCTTATAACCATCAAGTACCTTATTGAATTCAAATGCTTCTTTTCGATACGATTGACAGTTGATCTTAGCACTCTCAAGTTGAACCCTGAGTTGCTTATTATCCTCTGTCAATCTATCGCATGCACCACAATACTTATCACTGTTCATGTCTAAAGTAGATTCAGAACTTACCTGTTTTGGAGGCTCTATCATCGCCATCAATGCAAAATGTGCTTCCTTTCTAGCAAAGAATTTAGAATAATCGATTCTGGTAAAAGCATCATCCACTATGCAAGATTTGCGAGTCATAAGAAAATCAGCTTCAGCTAGAAGTTGATCAATATTATCATCTAGTGAGTTAACACTTGCTTCAGAATCAGAATCGCTCTCCGAGTCAGAATAAGCTGAATCACACTGTTCGGGAACATCAGTGACCGAGTCAAGAACTAATCCTGACTTCTCTTCAACACAAACATCATTTTGTTCAACCAACTCCTCAATCTTCACCTCAGATATCTTTTCAGTCTCCAAATCATCTTCAACTGACAGCGGTTCCTCCAAATCTATCTTCTGGGCAACACACGCCACATTACCAGTAGTTATCTCCTCAACACCAAGTTGCATACCAGTCCAATCAAATCCCTTATCCTTCTGGATTACCAAAGCTTGGTTCTGGTTATCTGGTTGGGTTTGGCTGTTTGGTGTGGAAATTGGAATGATTGTTCTGGTTGGATTGTGTGGTGTATGGTTTTGGTTCTGGTTTTGTGTAGCAGTTTGTCTAACATAACTGTTTGGTGAGACATTTTGACGGTTTTGGTAATTATTTTGTGGTTGGAAGTTGGAGTTGTTTTGGCTTTGATAAGATACCTGGTTTTGAGATTGACGGTTCTGGTAATTAGTGTTGAAAGGATTCCTGTTCCCCTGTTGTGCTGGCTGTGTGCATTCTATTTTGAAGTGACCTTTCCCACCACAGTTAAAACATGTGACTTTGGCTTTGTTGAAGCCATATGTGGTGTTGGGAGATGTAGAAAAATCAGTTCTGCCCGTCTTCTCTATAAACTCAGTCGCTCGCCTCATGACACTAGCAAATGCCCACTGAATGTCGATGAGCTCCATCTCCTCCTTGTCAATTTGAGCATAGTCCTCACTGGTTAAGTTGTTATTACCAATTTGACTAGCTACTAACCCATTATACGAAGCGACCATAGCAGAAACCAAGGCTACATGTTGTTGTGCAACTTCAACGGTGACATTGTTCAAGTTTGATGTCTCCAACACAATTGGGCTTTGGTTTGGTTGACTTGGGTTCATTTGAGTTGGGTTCATTTGAGGAATGTAGGATTGTTGTTGAGGTTGGTTCAAATTAGCTGAATAGCATGCAGCTTGTTGCATAGGTGAAAATGGTGGAATGTAATTGGTAGGGTATGATGGTGGTGTGTAAGATGAGGTTTGAGCAAGATAGTTTATGGGTGTTTTGGTTGGTTCAACAATGTTTGAAACACAGGCTATGTGTGGAGCAACAGAACTACTAGAACTTGAATTAGTCAGATATGAAGATGTACCACCATGATATAATTCTGGATTCTGAGGAAATTGTGCTCTTTTCACTTTCCTCTTCTCCTCCATCTCTTTGTTCTCAAGCTTCTGAATGAATTCATTGATGGTCCAATATTGATATGCATCCTTCTCCTTAAGGACCTCAATGTGTTGATTCCAGTATGGTGGTAATGCATCAGCGAACTTATCCACCAGCTCAGACATAGGTATGTTAATCTCATAACTTGAAAGTTCAGTCAACAAATGGCAATACCTCGGAATCAACTCCTTCAGTGTCTCATTACCCATATAACTAAAATTCTCGAACTCTTTTCTCAACTCTTCCATTCTAAGCTTCCTTGTTTTCTCATTCCCATCGTGACGATTCTTTAACATATCCCATAATTGCTTCGAAGTGGTGCACGACCCGAACTGATGTAAAAGATCGGTGTTAATGGCCTGGGATAGTTGTGAGAACGCCTTCTTTTCCACCGCAAACTTTTTCTTCTCATCCTCAGCTAGACTCTCTAATGGAATCGACTCACCAGTGTTCTCCAAAACCGGAGCTACATACCCCTTAGCAATCATTTGCCAAGCTTCAGTGCCTTCCATTCCCATTCCCTCCAAATGAATCTTGAACTTGGTCTTCCATGGGTTGTAATCCACCATTTCCATCAACTTTGGTGGACGGCTCCCACTACCCGAAGATAAGTCATGAATTAGCGTCGAAATCTGTAACACCCCGAAATCTTGTTTCGCCTAAATACGCCATTAGGCGTAATTGATAAAGTATCGAAAGCGAATTTAGCGGTGGTTGTTTTAGTCAACGGATAAAAACGAGACTAAAACCCACTACAAGATACTAATCTAGTTAATGTTATAATCTAAAAGCAAAACAGACTAAAACTTGAGTGACCATTGTTGCCAAATGACAAAGTGGGTTTTATTAATAATAATAAAACAATAAAAACACACACAAAGTGTGTGTGTGTCGTGTGTGATGATCAGGAGATCGTCTCCTCCAACAACCAAACCCTAAACCTCAAGCTCAAGCTCAATCCAAGCCAAAATCAAGGGGCTTTCAGTGCATGAGCAAGAAACGGGTCATATGGGTCCTAAACTACAACAAGATACCTTTTATTGGCCGAAATTTATGCCATAATTCGTTTTTGATTCTTATGAAAATTTAGGGTTTTGATAAAAACGTGGAATTGATGGTTAATATGGGTTACCCTAGTCTTGGGGAGCCTTAAACATGTATAATCCGGTTGCAAATCACACTAATATGTGTATTTGATTTTGATCATATGCTTATGGATATGTGTAGAATTTTGGGGTTTAACCTCTAGGTTGAATCAACTTATATCTAGTAATCTTTGTGACTCTTAGGAGTTGTTAATATGAGAAATTAGACTAAGAAGTCTAGATAACATGATATGGTGATGTTTAGCTAAATGGGTATGCTTTGGCTAACTTAAAACTCATGAAAATCAATTGAATTGGTGAGTGCACACCAAGTGTTTAATAAAATGCTTGAATGAGGAAATAAATGTGTAAACATGTATAAACATGAATACTTGAAATGTGAGGTTGAGCTAGAGGTAAAATTAATACATGAATGCCATGGATAATGAAAGAAATCCATATAATGTATTCTAACAAAACAAGGTTTGACATGTCCATAAGTTAGGTACAAGAACTAGGGATGCAAACGGGTCAAACAGATGCAAGCTCAATGCACATGGAAGCAAGAATGGATATCAGGTAAGTTCTACTTACACTACTAGACTATGACATGGATTAAGTGTTACATATATTGGTATTGAGTGTGTACTAAAGACAAACCCCAAGGGGTGAAATTCATTAAGTGGGCCAATTTATGTGGATTCACAATAAATCAAGGTTTATGAGATTAATTGAAACCATGAGTGGTGACCGAATGGTGAAATTCATCAAACGGGTCAATTATTAATGATATGTAAGAAATGATGTTTTAACCCAAGATGGGTCACTTAAGTCATTTGAATGAAGTTGTTAAGCATGTCGTTAAATGGGTCAAGTTTGTGACACTTGAACCATATATAAAAACTTGGATAACTTAGTATTATGAACTACGAGTCTAAACGGGTCAAATGGTGATATCCTCACCATGTGAGTCCAATACTTGATGCTTGTATTTCAATCATTAAGATTCGTGAGGTTAAACGGATCAAATGGCAAGGTATTACCATTTGAGTTCCGAGGAATTAATGTGTATATTTAGAAAGCACGCAGGTAAATGCACTTGCGCATGCACGCTTGATGCTAAGAATCATGGAGGATACGCACAAGGTATGAGAATGGGTCAACACCACCCGGTAAGTCCGTAGCTAATTAAACACCTTCGGGTGAAGCAACATGGGTACAAAAACTACCCACATGAAGTGTGGGTGCAAATCAAGTAAGTTATTTCCATAACTATGTGCGCGCTAATGCGCTTAGAATCTACTAAACAAGTGAAAACCTGAGAAATGATGAAAATCTAAGTCCGGAAGGACTTAGAGGCTTTTAAACAAGTCAATGAGTCAAAAACATCGAAATTGGAAGAAGAGGTTTCGCCACGAATGACTAAATTGAAATATTTGACCATGAAGGGCATTTTGGGAATTTAAAAGATTTCTAGAGGTTGAATCTAAGAAACTAAATCAAAATGAAACAAATCGGATAAACGCTTTTGTTGATCAAGTGTCTAATGACTTGACAACTTAATCGGTAGGCATTTTGTGTGGTCAAAAGGTGCCTTGTTTGATTCAAGGCCTTAACGGGTCAATATGGGTAAAAATCAACATAAACACTTAAAATTTTGAACCGAGTTATAGCATTATGAACCGGACTATAATTTCAGTCAAACAAAGGTTTATTTAGTCGGCAAGTCAATACTTAGGCTTCGGGAATCATCAAATGCGGTTGCGACATGATTCCCACGCTTAAAAACCACCAAAATTACATCAGAAGCTGTGCGCGGCCGCTCACAGAGACCGCGCGGCCGCGCACAGAGAACAGCATGACGACACGATCTTTAAAATTTCATATAAAATCGTAGAAAAATCGTTAGGAGGCGTTCTTTATATGCCTGGAAAGCTCTCGGAGCGTAGAACAATTCTTCTTTGAAAGTCGAAGTCGGATTCTGGGTTTTAGAAGGGGTAAAAGCGATCCGAACAGCTGCTGCGCAAAAGTTGCAGCAGTTTGTTCTCCTGATAAAGGGCCGTTTGGCATGGTTCGTTCCGTTTCGACGTGTAACGACTATCGTACTAGTTTAAATGTATCATTGACAACCCACTAACCATTCCTTGTGTAATGGTGCTAGGTAAACATGGGATGGAAGTCCCGGAGCAAGGATCAAGCCGCGATAAGAGCCGAACACACCCGATCACTCATCAAGCTTCCGCACTAGAATTCAAGGAACTCCCGTCAAAACGCTAAATCTTAGAGTATGTTTTAACTACTAAAATGTAAAAATTTGTGGGAATCAAATATGTATTTGATCTTAATGGTTTGAGTTTATAATAAATATCAAAGTTTTAATCGGGAGTGGTTTAAGTAAGGTCAAAACCCGTAAGATTAGACGTTAATCACGTGATTACGGGTTAGGGTCTTACAAAATCGCATTGGTAGTTTGAGAGTGTACCGCCGCTGCTGCAACTCCCCAGTAATCAGCCATGGGTTGTTGTGGTGGTTGTGCAACTTGTTGTGGCATCGAACTAGTCATCGCCAAGTAGTTGATTGGTTGAGATGATTGACTAGTCATCTTCTGGGCTGCTACTGACCAAGGATCCATTGTTGCTTGCTGTTGTGGTATTGTATTAGGTCGTGGTGTTGTTGGAAAGTTCCACATATCGTCTGCAAAGTATAAAACACGAAACAATTAAAAAAAATTTCAAACAGTTTCTACGTTCGACCTTTTGTCACAAAGCGTGGGGGCGAATGTGGAAATATGTCCAGATTCGACCCTTTCTAAAGACTCGAAGGTAGAATGTAACAGACTCTTCTCACTTTCGACCAAAACTATCCTCTTTCGACCTCACGATTGGTCGAATGTAAAACAAGTGGTCGAATGAACAACAACACACTAAAAATTTCTAGGTTCGACCGAATCAACCTCCACGTTCGACCTAAAATCTCCTGGTTCGACCTAAAAACCACACTCTCAACCGTTTCTCCCTAGGTTCGACCCTTTCATTTTGAAAAACGGTTATTTTTTGAAAATCAGTTATTTTGATCCAAAATTTTCGAATGTTGATGAAATTTGATGATGTTTTGCAGGTTTTGCTTCGGATTAGATTTGGAACAAGTTTAACAAAGAGAATTTTAGATTTTATCCATGAAAACTAGTTCAAATCAATCAATATTCACCAATTTCAATTGTTCTTTGAAAACAGAAAAGTTTTGATAAAAAATGGGTCCAAATCAACACTAATATTATCAATTCGTAGTTGTTTGATCCTTATGGCTCTGATACCACTTTGTATGTGAAGGATCGGATTGTCAAACAAAGACTATGATCAAACAAGTCTATCAATTCAGGTGCGGAATCCCTGAATTGATTACAAAATGATAATATAATCAGCAAAACACACAAATCTCATTCAAAGCTTTCATTTCATTGATAAACATAATGATAATCAATACAAAATGTTGTTTACAATGATATATAACAATATCAGACTCAAAGACACCCTATGGAGAGAACACACTCAAAGAGGGAAACAAAATGACCAAAAGTTAAAGTTAAAAACTGATTCAGCCTATATATAGACCTGCACATTCGACCAATCGAATGGGCGAATGTGCAGGTTCGACCAAACTAAGTAGGCGAATCAACACAATATATACAAAATCATCCTTCGACCTCTTGAGCTCTCCCTTCGACCTTCTGAATCTACATTCGACCAAACTTTTATCACCTTCGACCGTCCGATAATGACAAAACATAATAGAATTCGCAATTCAATAGCATTAGTCGCACTTCGTGTATCTACATAAATCGTTATGCATCATATTTATAGAATGGAGTTGGGCTGCCATCGGGTAGCCAAGATGCTAATGATGGAACAGAGCAAGCTTAACTTGAATTATGTGCTTTCGATAATTACATCAAAGAAAATGTGAGTTTTATGCTATCTCCACACAAACACATCAAACCGTTTCTCAATTTTATGTTTTGTAAGCTTTTTCATTTCAAGGTTTGTGATTAAGAGGGTGTTTGGGATTGAGTTTCAAAACAACTTATTGACTTATTGGCTTTTTCAAAAAGTCAATAAGTCAATAAGTTGTTTGTGTAACCCATGTTTGTGTAACCCAAAAGCACTTTTTGTTTTGACTTTTGGCTTTTGGCTTTTAAGGGTGGAAAAGTTGTTTTTGAAAAGTTAGAAATCCTGGCTTTTGGCTTTTGACTTTTGGAAAAAAATTACAAATTTACCATCCATACAACCAATATTCACAATAAGTTAAGCGAAACACTTAAAAAAGACAATCTATCAACTTTTTGACGTTTCTCATCCTAAAAGCTAATCCAAACACTTTTTTTTAAAACTCTTTTTCAAAAAGTCATAAGCCAATAAGCACTTTTGACCAAAAGCACTTTTACATTTCCAAACTCAATCCCAAACACCCTCTAAATTACGATTTTGGGTGACATAGTTTTGCTGATATGAAGTCTTTGCAAGCACGTTATCCAGCTTTTGATTGAAAATCCGTTTCCGTGACAACAAACTCATTGGTATCATACAATCAATGGCTTCATGAATGTTAAAGAAAAAAAACAGCTTTTATTTCGTTCACATAACTTTTTATTATCCAAATTCACATGTTTACATGTTTACTCATTAGTTTACCTATGAATGACATAAAGACAAAATTACATATCATCATTAAGCATATTTGTCCAAAAGTGAGTCATGTAATTACTAAACTAAATGAGCCAGCTCTCAAGTAACTACAGAAAGAAAATGTGCCTAATTAAATTGTATAATGAACCCTTTATATTCATATAATAAGAGTGGTTTACTTAAAATCAAACAACATTCATTAATTACTTAAAGTATTGTGAATTTGTGGAGTTGTGGAGTTGTTTATTAGTTTATTTAGTTTCATGTTATGTGTAGAATCATGTTTTTAGTCCAGTGCTTATGCCTTGGCAGATTGGTCTTTTGAGATGTTGGCTAGGTCGCTTTTGTTTTTTAAGATTAGCCATAGGCCTCGCCCGGAGCTTAGGAGCAATTCGCAAAAAAAAACGGGATTGTTTTTTAAGAAAGGCACACATGGTACTCGCCTCTACATCGCTTGCGTCCTTCTCTACATCGGTATGCTTTTATTTTATATTTTAGAGTTTGTACATGATGACGTGAAATAAAATTATTGATTTCGTGAAGCTATAATTAATATTTGTACCCTGCTGATATTTGTATTTTTTAAGCTTCCATGGCAAGGAAAATTTATTTGAATGATGTGTTGTTGGTGCTTACCAAATAAGGTTTACGCAAGAGGAATATGTTGTTTTTTATTTTCGTTTTTCCCTTATAATATGTGTTGGAGACTGTGAATAAACATTTCTTTTTTCTAAGTTTTTTGTTTTTTATCACATCTTACCTGCTTACTGATTTTCTGTTTTGTGAAAATTCTGAACCATTTTCTGTTTGGTAAAATCAGACCCAACTGCCACCACTTTTTTTTTGTTTTGGTGAAATCATATTTAGGGTAGTCAAACCTCCCTACTTTCTTTCACTGACTCTGAATTATCACTATTTTGGTGAAATTATACCCAACAGCGACCTAATGGACCTGGTAGATGTTCTGCCCTTTTTTTTTCAAGAAAAACTTTTTTTTTTTTACAAAAAAAAAAGGTTTCTTCTCTCTCCTACAAAGTCAAGGTTGGTACTAAGGTGTTAGGTGTACATGAAACACAAGAGCAATATGCAACGAACATGGTTTGCTGTATTAGTTAGAATATCTTAATTCTAAGTAGCTAAGTCTTTATATGTTCTATCATGTTTGTATGACAATCCGATGAAAATAAAATGTGATTGTGTGATTTTGTTAATGTGATAGATGAACATGAATTTGGTTTATAGTTATCCCAAATTGGTTTTAGTTACTTTTTCATTTGACGTAACTTATTTTATTTTTCTATGATTGACACTTGCAGGAAGCTACAAAGTTGTAGAGTAGAAGGATATAAAGCCAAGTCATTCATCAAATAAAGTTAACCATTCATCTTATTTTCCTACTACTTGTATTCATATGTATGTTAGCTTCCGCATTTTTCTTACTACATTTTATCGATAAGTAAGAGAGTTGAGGTGGAACGTTTTATTTGTATTTATGTGTGGTTGTGTAGATTTTATTAGAAACTCTTAATGTTTGGCTGGCTTATCATCATGCCTAAATATGATTATCATGCTTAGAATAGTAAAACAAAATTTTGTAAACATACCGGTTGGTATTAGTGTAAAAGAAAATAAAAACTTGAGGCCCAGGTCTCGCTCACTGAACAACTATATCAGAATTAACTTTAAAAAATGCAAAACTTGTATGAACATAGTAAGATTCTATAGGCTGAATAAACACCTATTAAATATTAATTAAATTTAATCTCTTTACAAGAAACGTCTTATATGTGGGCCAAGGAATTTTTGGAAAGAAATTATAGACTGCATTATAAATGTTTTTAAGAAATACAAAACTTAAAACAGAAAATCAAAGAATACGTGGATAATTAATATAATTATTTTTGTATGACTTTTATGATGTGTGGTATAACTAAATTAACTAATAATAAAAGCTCAAGGAATAGCAGAACATCGCTACATCAGAATCATTGCGCGCATTGGACGGAGCTCGGCTCGCGGCATCTCTCCAACGAGAGGTACCACACTCTTCTTTTCCGCAACATAGCACTTGCCTTGATGTTTGTTGCGTTTTTCTACAGGTGGTAAATTATTTTTCTTTATTAACAAGTTTAGTTAAAAGAAAATAACATTTGCAAAATAAAGCTTATATTAATATGTAATATTACATTATTTAGAAAAAAGCCACCACATGCAATTAGTTAATTTTGGGAACAGTAAAAAAAACATTTTCGGTTTTCAGACCTTTGCCAGCAACACATGTCATCGATAAAAGTAAGATGATGACGTGGCTCCCAACTAATTAGTGACGTCAAATGTCATCGCTTATGGTCAACGTGTCGCTGTTAATAATGCAGGGTCGATACCAGCAACACCTTTAGCGACAACAACCGAAGCATCAGCGACAGAGCAATACCAGCGACCCATTACTGCATTATAAATTTTTGCCGCCGCCGCATCGTGCGGGTCTCCTACTAGTATATATATAATTTGTAGATTAAAGAATGACTAAACACACACACACACACACATATATATATTATATATAATTTGTAGATTAAAAAAACAAACAATAAAATAAGGGTTTGGGTTACCTGATTGAATAACAATGAAGACGACGCACAAGCTTGAAGCAAACGGAGGAGACACGTTCTTTATTAAGATCGGAATCAGGCGGAGGAGAGTATTCGTAATTAGAAAGCAAGAAGAGTAAGATGACTATAGGGGAGGCGGTTTCGGGGGAAAAAAAAAAAGAAAAATAGGTTTTTATATGATTGATACTGAATTTAACATGGAGCTTCATATTCAATTGGAGCCTAGGTGGACACTCTAAGAAGGCTATATTCAACCCAAGTCTACTCTTTTATTATATAGATTTTTGGAAGGAAATTATAGACTGCATTATAAATGTTTTTAAGAAATACAAAACTTAAAACAGAAAATCAAAGAATACGTGGATAATTAATATAATTATTTTTGTACGACTTTTATGATGTGTGGTATAACTAAATTAACTAATAATAAAAGCTCAAGGAATAGCAGAACATCGCTACATCAGAATCATTGCACGCATTGGACGGAGCTCAGCTCGCGGCATCTCTCCAACGAGAGGTACCACACTCTTCTTTTCCGCAACATAGCACTTGCCTTGATGTTTGTTGCGTTTTTCTACAGGTGGTAAATTATTTTTCTTTATTAACAAGTTTAGTTAAAAGAAAATAACATTTGCAAAATAAAGCTTATATTAATATGTAATATTACATTATTTAGAAAAAAGCCACCACATGCAATTAGTTAATTTTGGGAACAGTAAAAAAAACATTTTCGGTTTTCAGACCTTTGCCAGCAACACATGTCGTCGGTAAAAGTAAGATGATGACGTGGCTCCCAACTAATTAGTGACGTCAAATGTCATCGCTTATGGTCAACGTGTCGCTGTTAATAATGCAGGGTCGATACCAGCAACACCTTTAGCGACAACAACCGAAGCATCAGCGACAGAGCAATACCAGCGACCCATTACTGCATTGTAAATTTTTGCCGCCGCCGCATCGTGCGGGTCTCCTACTAGTATATATATATATATATATATATATATAGGGCAAGGATTAAATAAAAACCCTCCTGTTTTGAAGAAACCTTGCAAACCACATGTGAGCCATTGATCAAAATAGATGGATGGTCAAGATTCATTCTACATTATTTTATTAGATTTATTAAGGTAGATGACAAAAAAATGGCACAATGGTCAAATGCCATTTTCTGAAAAACAGATATGACAGTGTGGACCCCACACATGTCACATCATCTCTCTCATACTTTTTGTGACCATGGTCCTAAATCTGTCAGCACGTCATGTTACATATGTAACATATGCAGTGTTGCGTACGTTAAAAATGCACAGATTGTATATAATCAATTAAAAACTTTATAGATCAAAAAACATTCAAATGTACACAAGAATTGTTTCTTACAAAGTGCTAAAACAAACAAAACGGTCATTACAAATCGACAAAATGCTAAAAAAAAAAACTATCATAAATAAAAAAAAATTGTCTACACTTCATTCTTGATAATCATCTTCATCTTTAATGAAAAAAAAATATGCTCACCTGCAAAAATAAAACAAAATTCATCAATTTACATGAAAAAATCAAAACTTTGTATCTAGTAAAAAAACAGAAACTAATGTATACCAACTTAGTGGTCCTGTTACATACGAAACATACGCAAACATAGATTTCATCCCATGATCAATGACATTCCATTCAAGAATTTTTTTCCCAATTCTTCCTCTATAATATGCAATATTACATTCCTGATAAGGTGCAAAAAACACGAGTGTTACATATGTAACAGGATTTTTTTCTGGAAACACAGACAAACTTTTGTAGTCTGCACCCATCATACATTTTTTTACTGAATTACAAGCAACCTTTGACTGCAAAACAGATACGCTACACACGTAACATCATACCTTAACACAGAAAAAAAAACACCCTAAGTAAATTCACAAAGATGATACGACCATATAGACGAGAAAAACACCCTAACTAAACACAAAGAAAACACAAATAACAACATTCTGAAAAGTCATTCTTAAAACAAATAACAACACATTTTCTGTCTTTACTTATAGATAAGACTATATGAGAAAACACAAAAACAGACATATTCTGTAAAAAAAACATAGGTAACATAAAAAAAAACTCATACATGAGAAAACAAAAAAAAATAGACAGACATGGTGCAAAAACACACGAGTGTTACATGTGTAACAGGAAAAACACAGACAAAACTTTTGTAGTCTGCAGTAAACATAGAACAGAATTTGATACGCTAGAAATATAATATAGAACAGAATTTGACTGCAAAAACCAGATATGCTACACATGTAAACAGCCTAACTCAACACAAAGATTATACGAAAATATAGACGATAAAAACACCATAACTAAACACCAAGATACTGATACTACGAACATAAAACACAAAACGAAAAATCAATTTCGATGTTTAATTTATACCAACTTAGTTTTGTTGTTACATACGAAACAGACGCAATATAGGAAATAGATGCAAACATATAGTCCACACATTATAATACTCATACAAACATGCACATACTGGTAAAAAAACAAATCAGACATATTGTTGCATACGTTAAGAGGCACTAAAATTCACCAATTTTGATTAAAAAAACATATTAATAATAATAGCATATAAAAAAGGTTAATTAATATGTAAACCTGCGTGTAAACATGATTAGTTATGGAGTGACATACGAAACAGATGCAAACATACATTTTCAAAAACATCACAAAAAAACTTCCTATTACCAAACACTAATTAGCTACAATTCAAACTCTAACCAATAAATGTTCTCTAACCCCTTTCAAAATCATATTAAAAATCAAAACTTGGTGATCACCATTTACCAAAAAAATCAGAAACTAATTTATACCAACTTAGTTCTGTTGTTACATACGAAACAGACGCAAGATAGATTTCATCCCATGATTAGTGACTTTTGTTTAATTAATATATAAAAGTCCATTAAACAAAAAAAATTGAAAGCCGTGATATAAGATCGAAAAAAACAAACTCACATTAAACAAATCAATCACATTCTAGAATATTGTGAATTTCAAATACTCCGTACTATTTAAAAAAAAACAATAAATCAAGAAATCAACTCTTCGATCATTGTAAAAGTTAATATTTTTTTTCACATAGAAAAAGTCAAACATGACTTTCAAGAATCCCCAAATTTCTTTGTCATCTTCAGATCTGCTTACACAAACCATCAAAACCTACATTCAAAATAGTGTGGTAATGTGCAGATAAAAAGCACATTTGCAAAGCTTACTATGGAAAAAAACATTTATCCCACAGAAAATTGAAAAAAAAAACTGTTAAAAATTAAAAAAACGTTGTACCAGAACACACCGAATCATTTTCCCTGATAATATCCACGTCAGCTCAACAACCTTCCATTTAGTCAACGTACCCATCCTCCACGTCATCACCGACTCTGTCAACCAGAAGACCGGCGACCAGTGACATCAATCTCCTCGGCCTAGTTCACCGACCGCCGACCGGAAGCAAACCGGTTCACACCTCCTAAAACCGGCGGTTCTGCAAGCGACAACAGTTCACTATACACCAGCTTCACCGTCACACTCTTCTTCCTCGAGTACGAATTCTTCAACTGCTTGTTTCAAAAACTGATTTTGTTACTGGGGTTTTGATTTTATTGGAAAAGAGATGTTCCTGCACGTAAGAGTGGATTTAAAGTGAACATAATATAATAAATGTTATTATGATTGTGGAGGTGGTGCTGTTGGTCGATGGTGGATGGTTGTAGTGGTGGCTGAGTTAATCTTCATGGAGATGGTGGAAGTGGTAGAGAGAGAGGATGGATGGTTGTTTATTTATATAGGGTGGGTAGGAAAAAATTCCAAAATTAGAAGAGGGGGAAAGGTAAAATGACTATTATAACCCTCATGACATTAAATATTATATTTCTAAATAAGCTATGTGGATTAATCTAGGCCACTAGTTGGGTTTGCAATAGTTTCTTCATTTTAAAGGGTTTTTCCCCAATACTTAGCCTATATATATATATAGGGGAGGGTTATCTTGAGAACGCTAAATATTGTGAGAACCGTGAGAACAAGTACAAAAATCAATCAAAATCAATTTTTTTTTAATACAAATCCCATTATAATCAAAATACAACATTAATAAATGAATTTTCTTTCCAAATAAGTCATCTTTTCTTGCAAAAAGACTTTTAAATTAACTTTTTACACATGTGTAAATGAAACAGTTTACACATGTATAAACAGCAAATTTACACATGTGTAAAAACAAATTATTTTCGTATACGTTTGAATTTTTACGCGTAATTTGTGTTTTTGAGATGGAATTTTAGTAATAAAGACAAGTGTAAAAAGAAATTTGGAATTTGAATGGTTTTAGATGCCGTTCTCACGGTTCGCACGAAATATAGGTGTTCTCAAATTAACTTTCCCCTATATATATATATATATATATATATATATATATATATATATATATATATATATAATTTGTAGATTAAAGAATGACTAAACACACACACACACATATATATATAATTTGTAGATTAAAAAAACAAACAATAAAATAAGGGTTTGGGTTACCTGATTGAATAACAATGAAGACGACGCACAAGCTTGAAGCAAACGGAGGAGACACGTTCTTTATTAAGATCGGAATCAGGCGGAGGAGAGTATTCGTAATTAGAAAGCAAGAAGAGTAAGATGACTATAGGGGAGGCGGTTTCGGGGGAAAAAAAAATAGGTTTTTATATGATAGATACTGGATTTAACATGGAGCTTCATATTCAATTGGAGCCTAGGTGGACACTCTAAGAAGGCTATATTCAACCCAAGTCTACTTTTTTATTATATAAATGGAAAGAATAGAATAGAACAGATTAGTGTGTCAAATATCATTACAAAATGCTTACTCACTTAAAATAGCAAGATATTTTTAATAATCATTTTTATTATTTTTGTTTTCAATCCGTTTGATCCATTTAAGTTGTTTCCTGTTAACCAACTTTTTATATGTTTTGTTTGACCCAAATAGACATGTTAATAATAAGTAAACGAGTCACAATTGCCCATTTGGAAAATTTCGAAAAAATAGTGAAGATCTACGAAATGAATCCTCTGAAAATCCGTCCTGGATACGTCACTGATTGCCCGTGTACTACATTAATCGAAACACATCTGCAACATTGTATCTAGATTTCTTAAAAAACTAAAGCCCAAATATCAGACCATATGCACAAGCAAGCATACACATAAACATTCACCAAAAACAAATTTCGTGTCGTAAAGTGAGAACTTTTATATAAGTTGTATGTAATACAAGTGTGAAGTCAATTATGGAACATGATAAGTTTTGTTACTACACATGCACTTATAAGCCACCGGGCAAGTCTCTGCCTCGGCTAGTCCTGAGCAAATGAACCGCACCCTCACTAAGTGGCAAGGTGAACATGACCCGCACGCGTGCATGCAGTCTGGTAACCTTGAACCCGCGATATGCACTGTCTCGGCTCTGTGATTAGCCTCAACCACTCTTGCACCTTCCGCGTGTGTATCAACCGTGCCTATTATACATAATATAAATAAATATCTATAAAAGAAAAAAAAAAACTGATATCTGAAAACAAAGAAAGAATGTTTACCTATAATAACTGTCAGCAGAAAGAGAGACAATGAAGAGTTCATTTTGGGCTAGTTGTGATTGTGGGTTGGTGAAAAATGGGGATATAAATTTATAAAAGATAAGATGGGAAGTAAAGGGGGTCACAGGATGTGGTTTCTTTCACAAGATAGAAGTGTCTTCACATGGTTTTCTACCGTGTAGTAATTGTTCAGCCCAAAAGCCCATTTGGATGTTTCGTTGGCTCACTTGGATCAACGGGCCTGTTAGAAGATGCCCAAATGTGTGGATACTTGAGCAAAGATGTTAAATGAATGAAAAAGCTATCTTGATATCAATTTACAAAAATTAATAATAATAATAATAATAATAATAATAATAATAATAATAATAATAACAATAAAATAGTCAATTCGACACGTTCGGTTCCTTGGCACCGGAGGCGGTGCGGTTTTTGGCTCGGGTTCAACGAGTAGTGCACAACAACTTTTCCACTCCCCAAGAGCGTGGTTTTGTTTTTAGCAGATTAGGATTTTCTATTCAAAAAGGGGTGGTGGCGCAGCTTGTTGCCCGCCTACCTACCATCCTTATGTAATTTACCCCTTTTTATCAATTTTATTCAGATTAAAAAAAAAAATGATTTTATGTTATATACAGTTTCAAATTTTTAAGCAAGTGAATATTATTATTTTGTCTTTTATTATCATACTAAAAAATACACTAAAAAGTTATATATGAAATACTAAGGTATTTAAAATTAAAGGTGCACAAATCATGTTTTTTTAGCCCTAAACCAAAACCAATTCTATTTGAAAACGAGTCAGTTAGATCAAGAAAGTCACACTCCGTTTTGGTGAAACTCGCTCGTGTCCCAAAAATAAGCAGAAAAAATCAATCGGGTATGACTGATTTGAAACTGGGTTTAACTAGGTTTAATCTTGCTTGAGCTTACGGGCCTGATTAAGCTCAATAAATTAAGCTTGGGCCTAGATTTGATTATCAAGCAAACTTATTTTTAAGATCGAATTCCTTTATTCTTGGTTGTGGCATGTAAATCGTACGAAACGTGTAGAATTTTCAATATTTAATGAAGAGTTAAATGCCAATTTAGTTCCTGCGGTTTGTCAAAAATTGACATTTTCATCCAAATCTTTTTTTGTCAATTTAGTCCCTGTGGTTTCATTTTTTTTGTCATTTTAGTCCCTGTGGACTAATAAGATTTGGATGAAACTGACAATTTTTTACAAAACTCAGGGACTAAAATGACAAAAAATGAAACCACAGGCATTATATTGATAAAAAAAAAAAAAGATTTAGATAAAAGTAACAATTTTTTACAAACCTCAGAGACTAAATCGGCAATTAACTCTTTAATGAATTTTGAAGGGTCCGTCTATTGGCACCCCCAACATTCTATTTCAACTCCCCTTTGAAGCGCCTCGCTTAGGCCAAAGCGAGGCGTTTCAGTCACATCAATGTCAAACCAGTACGAGGTTACATGGGAGTTTGAAAAAAAAGGGGCCAAGCGCCTCGCTTTGGTCAAAGCGAGGCGCTTGGCAACAGGGAGGATGAATCTGGACATTTTGATGTTGGGAAGGTTTTGGTTTGGATTTTTTTTTGGTTTTTTGTTTGTTTTGAAGTGTTTTTTTTTTTTTAACTTTTTTTATCTATTTAGGGTCTTTATCTATTGTAATTTTTTAAAATTTAAAAATTTTAAAAACACCGTAATAACCCGTGTTTTTTTTTTTAACTTTTTTATTGATTTAGGGTCTATATCTATTGTAATTTTTTAAAATTTAAAAAACAACGTAATAACCCTAATCAAACTATAATTAATCAAGTAATCCCAAGTTTAACCTATTAATAAAGTGTTCGATTGTCACTGTGACTGGATAAATTATTCACGGAGAAGACCTCGTCGAAGAAAGATTGAACGAATTCGCGAATTTTGATACGAATATGGTGGTTGATGGTCAACGTGGCGTCGTTTTGGTTTATAACATGTAACTTTTATTTGGTTTGGGATTGAAAGGGTTGAGTGATCTTTTAACGTTTATAATCGAATGTTTACTGTTTGGATCTCATTGGTTTTACTGGCTTGCAATTTATAATTTGGTTTTAGTTCGTTTATTATTTATGGGTTTAATATTTATTAGACAATTAAACATTCAAAACAAACAACATATATATATATAAACAAAAGATCAAATGCATAATAATAATAATAATAATAATAAGTTTGTCCATACAAAAAAAAAATACAAGTAAAAAAAGTCTACTGCGGCGGTGGTGGTGGGGCCCCCTGTGCTGTTCCACGGTGTGGTGGTGGGCGTAACTGTACCTGCCAATGCGCGGCCATCGCCTGCATCGAGTCGATCGTCCACTCCTGAACCTCCCGGAGCTCACCGATGCGGCGATCGATGTCCTCTGCCACGAAACGCGCAGCAGGAGTGAGGTCATCATATATATGACGGGGGTACTGCTGCTGTGGTGGCGGCGGAGGAGGTGGGGGGGCGTCATCGTCGTCCTGACCCGCCATCTCTACCAGGAGAGGCTCTCCCGGACGCACCTCAACGTAGGGCGGTATATCATCGAAAGTAGGAAGGGGGCCGGCGCAAAAGCCCTCCTGGTTCCGATAGCTCGAAACCGATGCACACCCTTCGAGACCTCGAAGAGGATCCCCATGCTCCGGGCATTGGCTTCACCGAGCTCTATCGATGGGATCGAGGGCAGCAACTGATGGTCGGTATCTGGCGAGATCCCCAGATGACGCGCGATGTAAGTGATGAACGCCCCGCCATGGAGATGTGCGCGAGCCTGGCGCATGTGGCAGCACTTAAAGTACTCGACCAGGGATGCGGCTAGGTTGCACGGCTGCCGCATAATCAAATAGTACAAAAAGAAAAGGTCACTCTGGTTGACCTTCTCCCGACTGTTCCCCCGTGCTGCGATAGAGGTGGCGATCGCATGCTGAAAGTAATATTACAGGGGGTCCCTAATCGACGTCGCCTTCGTAGAATTCTTACCAAAGTGCGACTTGGCGATGAACCTCCAAAATCTGACCAGGGTAGGCCTATCCACCGTAAGGAGACCGTCCCGGTACAACGCAGACTCAGTCCCCGGGGTTGTGTACAACCCCGAAGCAACAACAAACTC